>CM057452.1:1512815000-1514065000 GCA_016271365.2 Neoceratodus forsteri | reverse complement strand
ACTGATGAAGACATTAAAAAGGACTGGACCCAATACTGAACCCTGCGGTACCCCACTAGTAACTGCCCTTTCTTCAGAGTGGACTCCATTTACAATTACCTTCTGTGTCCTGTTGTCCAGCCAATGTTTTACCCAGTCTACCACCCTGGGACCCACTCCCATTCAATATTCATTCAGTATTCCTGCTTTTTCACTGTCCCCCTCTGCCCACCCACAGTTCATTCTATTCAGCCTCACTATCCCTCCCTTTGTTTTTCTACGCTCGCTGATGTACCTATAAAAGGTTTTATCCCCCTTCTTAACTGAGTTGGCTATCTTTTCCTCAGTTTGGGCCTTTGCTATTCTGACTTCCCTCCCTGCTTCTTTCTGCCTTAACTGGTACAGCTCTCTGTCCTGCTCCTTCTGTGTTTCCTTATACTTCGAATGCTATCTTTTCTTCCTGACTTTCACAGCCACCTCTCTTGAGAACCATAGTGGCTTTTCTTTCTGTTTGATTTGTTTATTTGCTTCACACAAAGGCTTGTTGCCTCTGTGATGGCAGTTTTGATAATTCCCCATTGTTGCTCCACACCTCCTTCTAGCCTGTTTGCTAGTGCTTTTCTGAGGCACTCTCCCATCTTGCCAAAGTCAGCCCTCTGAAGTCCAGTACCCTCACTTTTGTATGGCTTGACTCTGTAGCTGAGTTTAACGTGAACCACACTGTTTGATGGTCACTTGTCCCCAGATGGCAACCCCTTCTAGATCTGAGATCCTCTCACTGCCCCCGTTGAGATAATAGGGTCTAAGATTGCTCCTCACAAGTGGGTTCTGAAACTAGCTGTCTAATGCCTGCCACCCAGAAGGCCAAGAATGGCCCTGCTCTTGGATGTGGCTGCAGCAATGTGCTCCAGTTAACATCTGGCATATTCAGGTCTCCCATCAACAGTATCTCCCTTTCTCTGCCATTTTAAGAATGCCTTCCATCATATCCTTGTCCATTCCTTCCCCCTGACATGGGGGTCTGTACACAATCCCTGTGCGGATTGTGGTGCCCTTTCCAGTCTCCAAGGTGACCCACAGTGCCTCCTCTCCTCCCGGTTTACTCTTTTGTTCAGTTGCTTTTATCCCTTCCTTTACATTGAGAGCTACTCCTCCCCCTCTTCTCCCCTGTATGTTATGTACCCTGGTATGTTAACATCCCAGTCATGGTTCTCTGTGTACCATGTTTCTGTGACTGCTACGATATCCAGGCATCCCTCTTCCATTAAGGCCACCAGCTCAGGGAGCTTGTTGCCCAGACTATGGGCATTGGTACTCATTACCCTCCATTTCCTGATGGCCTTACTCCCTTTTGCCCCATCCCTGTCCTTCTTACCTTTGTCACTTTCTCCATTTACCCCTGCCCTTCTCCCTATCGACACCTCCATGTTGGTGTTTGCCACACTTACTACCATGAGTGTTTGGGGGGGGCTAGGATTTTCCTGCTCCTTTCCGGTGCCTCCCCCCTTGGCTAGTTTAAAAGCTTGCCAATGAGCATTTAAACCTATCACCTAGGATCCTGGTTCCCATCCCGGACAGATGCAGCCCATCATGCCAGTATAGGCTTGCATCACTCAGGTGGACCCCAGTCCCCAGTGAAGCCAAATCCCTGAGCTCCACACAGTTTTTCAACCACTGATTGAATCCCATGATAATCGAACACCCTAGCCTCTCCTATATGCCATAGATGGTAGCACCTTCGGTGAAGGTTACCATGCGTGCTACTTGACTAAGGCCCCTCCCCAATTCCACAAACTCTTCCTGCACTTCTCTAATCCCTTTCTTAGCCAGGTCATTTGTCCCTAGGTGGACAATGACATCCAGCTCCCTCCCCTGTGCAGCTGCTCTGGCAATCCTGAGGATTCGCTCCCTGTCCCTCCAAGCCATGGCGCCAGGCAGGCACCTTACCTCCCTCTCCCCTTCCTTGCCCAGTTCTACCTCTTCCTAACGATGGAGTCCTCACCAGGAGCTGTTTCTTCCTGCAGGGTCCCCTGCCACCCTCCTGTGGGTCTCCTTTGTGGAGGTTCCCAGCATCCTCCTTGGTCTCCACTGTAGGTGCCTCCAGAGGAACCACACTTTCCCAGAATGGCATAGGGAATTGTGGAGAGGCACAACTGGAGGTATGTGCCTCTGTTCCCACCACCTCACCCTCCCTGAGCCCACTGTGGTCCAACCGCTCCTCTTCTTGGCAACCTCTGAGGCAACGGCAGTGGCACTGGTGGTCCCTGGATGGAAGAGGAGGTCCCACAAATCCTGGCCAACTCAGCCTGGAGATGAGCAACCTCCTCCCTCAGCCCAGAGAGGTGCCTGCAGATGGGACAACACCGCATCCTCCAGAACATCTCCCGGAAGACTGCTGCTCCACAGCCACTGCACTGCACCACTCCAATCATGTCTTATTTCTGGCCCCTTAACTGTTTGCAATCCTTACTCTTTCCTCTGTTTTTTTTTTTCTCTCTCTCCTTACTTTCTGCCTGTGTGCCCTTTAAGCTCCTGATTGTCCTGTTCTGAGACAAGAATATCCGATATTTCTCAGTAGACCACTTACTTGTTCAGAGGCAGACCTCCAGCAGCTAGAGGAGGCCAGAGAGCTACTCTTGCCCTTCTAGGATGGTGGGTCCTTGGTGGTTCTGTGATCACTCACTTCCTGCCCCTAAACAGGAAGTTCCTGTTGTCAGTCAAATCCTGTGCCTATAAAAATAGAACTAGCTTTGGGTGGGGGAGGAAGGAGGGCAATATAGTCCCAGCAGAGAAGTTCAGTCACACAGCAGTCCTTTCTCCTGGTGTCTTCTGCCAAGCTATTAGCAGAATCTTTCTAAGGCAGTCTTTAAATGTAGCTTCCTTCTAGCTAAGCCACTCCCTCTACTTACCAGATCTTTCTACAAGTAATTTAAACCTCACAGCAGTTAAGTCCTTTCAGTCACCTGAGATTTACACCTAGATGACTTTTCAGTTACCCATTCAGTTCAGTTAACCCAAACACACACTTTTTTTTTGTTTTCTATGTTAGTTTTTTTACCCTAAATTAAAGGTCCAAATACAAAAGTTCTTCTACTTTAGTCCCAGCAGAGAAGTTCAGTCACACAGCAGTCCTTCCTCCTGGTGTCGTCTGCCAAGCTATTAGGGTAGAGGAGCAAAAACAAATGGCGGAGAGTCTAATTGTGCAGTGTGGCCGATGTTAGCAGAATCCTGATGGTATGTGGCTCTTATAAATGACTGGTTGTAGAGACACTCTCACTTCATTCTGATCCATATGTGGTGGAAGAGTATGTATAGCAGGTGAGAGGCCCAGTAATGGTGCTTCAGATGAGAAGTTCAAGACATCCCCTGTCTCTAGGGAGTTGGAGGGTCTGCAGTTTGATGCGCAGTCTCTAGCCCGCCCATATGAAACACGAGAGTTCCCTATTTCAGTGCCAGGAGGTTGAGAGATTGAGATGAAGCGGGATGTTTTTGGAACAGGTGCTCGGCTTGTGAAACAGTTACCATTGGGATCACTTCTGTTCGTCGTGATAGGCTGCGGGGGAGTGTGCTCCAGTTTGCCAGATCCTGCATTATTTGAGTGGTGAAGGGTAGATAGTTATCTGCGTAGGTATACTCAGGATGTTGTGCAACGTATACTCTTTGGTATTTCCACATGGTCAGTTCCCAGCAGAAGGCCTCCCTGATGTGCTGTCAGGGAGAAGTTTAAACAGAGGGGCTTTGTTTTAGTGGGCTGAGTTTGTAACCTGAGATGTTGACAAAGTCCTGGATGATGGTAAAAAACCACAGGGAGAGAATCCTCTGGCTGGCTTAAGTCAAGTAGGACTTCAAGTAGCAGCAAACAAAAAAAGGGAAAGCCAAGAACACAGTATCAGGGGTAAGGGGACATCGATATTCCCAGGTCTGTAGGGAGTATACAAACTGGCAATGCTGAAACTGGTGCAGTGCAGTGGCTGTGGGGTGGCATTTTTCAGAGAGACCTTCTTTTGGAGACTGTGATGCTGCTCTATTTGCACACACCACTCTGGGGTGAGGGAGGAGGTTGCTAGACTCCAGGCTAAGTTGGCTAGGATTCAGAGGACCTCTTCCCCGCCCAGGGGCCACCAAGTGTGACACCATTACCCCAGAGGATGCCAGGGAGGAGGAACAGCTGGACTACAGTAGGCTGTGGAAGGGTGGAGGTAGAGAGTCAGAGGCACATTCCTCAACTGGTATAACTACGCATTTCCTTTGCCGTCCCAGTGAGGTGAGATTGCTGGGAGGCGGCAACCATGATAGTGATCAGGGAGGATGTGGGGGTCCTCTGGAACGAAAACTCCAAGGATGGAGGAAAAGAACCCTGGAGGAGGAGGAAGCAACATCTGTTGCGGGACTCTGTTGTGAGGGGAATAGATTTGGGACTAGGAAAGGGGAAGGGAGGAGGTTAGATGCCTACGAGGTGCCACAGCCTGGAGGAATGGGAAGCAGATCCAAAGCACTGCTAGGGCAGCAAGACAGGAGGCAGATTGGATGTCGTTCACCTGGGGACTATTGACCTGGCTAGGGATGGGGTTGGGATAGTATGGGGGAGTTTAAGAAGCTGGGGAGGGGTGTTGGACAAGTAGCATGCTCAGTGGCTTTCACTGAGGTGCTACCAGTCTAGAACAGTGGGGAGGAGACGGATCTCCGCACAAGGCCATCAACTCATGGTTGAAGAAATGGTGCAGAGAGGAGGGGGTCAGCTACACTGCTGACTGGGGATCCACCTGGAGAGATGAGGACCTTTACAGGGTGAAACTGCAGTCCTCAGTGGATAGTTTAGATGTTACTTTGATGAACATTTAAACTAGCTGAGAGGGGCAGCAGAAGAAATTGGGAGGCAGTAACTGCCCCTACACACACATATACAGGCTGAAGTAGAAAGTAGGGAGAACCCAAGGGGAATGGAATCCCCAGGGTGAACATTAATAAAGGAAGGCAGGGTGGTAGAAAGGAAGGAGAATGGGAACAAAAACATTAAAAAAAGGGCAGAAGGGGAAAGAGCGAAAAGGAGAAATGGGAATCATCTTCGGGAATCTCTTTCCTTGGGCCACACCTTTGAAACTATACCCACGTCAGCGCTAGTATCAGATGAAAACTTTTTCTAGTCGGGGGCTGCCCACTACGACGTCACCCGTCAGCATCTACCTAAACGTGGGAGGTCCCATCTCTCAGTACTTTTCCCGTCATTAACTGTACTTGTTGGGCCTTCCTGTGGAAATGAATGTGACTAGACGTGGTCATTTATAATTTTTTTACTGCCTCAGTATGCTGTTGAAACCAATGGTGTTGTTCTGGTACTGCAAGTACAGAGAAAAAGTCTACAAGGATGACGCACACCAAGTGTGTGTCTGCTATTTAGGCCTCTCTCACAATGTCAGAACTTGTGAGATTTGTCAGGACTTCAATCAGACAACCAGGTGACACAAAAGAACGGCACTGGAGAAAAAATTATAGCAACCTTGGAAAAAGCCCAGGGTCAGAAGGCAGCATCTCCGGCTCCATCGACCTGATTCGTGGTCATCAAAGTCGAAAGATCGCAAAAAAGACAGGTCATCTGAACATAAGCATAAATATAAGGATGAGGATAGATCTTCTTTGAGGATATCTTTTCCATAAGGCCGCATCTATGGAACTATAGTCACCAGACACTAGGACCACATGGAAACTTTTCTAGCTAGCAGTCTACCAGGGACCGCCCACATGGACGTCAGACGCTGGCAGCATCCCTCCGATATAAACGTGGGCCACCTGTGCCCTCCTCAGTTCTTTTCCCACTGTCTACCATTGTGCTTCAGACTCCACAGAGATATTCTGTTTCAGTTGACCGCCAAATTATACAATTTCTCATTTAAAATTATTTTTCTTTTTTGTTTCTTTTCTTCAGTAGTTTTTCGTCTGTTCTCCATAACTGATGAATGCCGCCATGTCTTTTGCAATAATCGACCATGGCGAGGTGGTGGTATTTCCCAGGTGGGACTACAGCAGTTAGACCTGCTACCTCTGCCAAGATCTTCAGTCAAGTTCCCAGAATCTCTCCTGCCTCATGCTTCCTGGGGTGGGGCAAAGGTCTCTAGTGGAGTTCCCCCATGTCGCCGGCCCTCTCCTTAGACTCACCTGTTTGCAGGACCCGCGGACGTCCTGCTTCCTTTGCTACAGGCCCGGTTGCCGCTTCAGCTTATGGTGCTGACTGTGGCTGCGTCGTCTGTCATCCAACACCTTCTCTCCCACAAAATATGTCTCTGGCAAGCTCTGTGTGGGGGGGATCTCTGCCCCTGTACCCCCCCGGTCGCCGCTTCAGCTAAGGACACAGATTGCAGCTGCGTCGTTGTCTGCTTTGGAGGTGACTCCTCCTGCCAGACATCATCTTCTCTCCCACAGAGTATGGTTCTGGCAGTTCCTTCCGCTTTACCTCTTACAGCTGGCAATGGCCCATCAACACCGGTGCTTCTGACGCCCCCGCCAGTGCTCCAATCCCTGCTGTTCAGGTGCTATTCTCCACAGGGCAACAGCCAGGAAGCTCTGCTGGTCCTGCTTTGTCCAGCATTAGTATGTTGCCATCAGAGTTTCTGCCCCCCCATAACATCTTTGACCTTTTCTTTGATGCCAGGGATTCAGCCTCCCCTGTTGCCACCCCAGGCCGTCATGTCGACATCAGGGATTCATCATACCCATTGACACCTCAGGCTGTCATGTTGACACTGGGGCCTCAGCTCCCCTTGTCAACAGCTCAGGCCATACCGCTGACACTGGGAATCCAACTTCCCCAACGCTGCCATATACGCCCAACCATCACCGATCACTATCAGCATCCAGACCATGCTATCCTCCTCCTGGGAGGTCATGTACTGCCTTGCCCTGCCTCCGGGGCCCGTCAGTGCCACTATGGGGTTTGTTGCTAAGGAGCGGGATGTCACCAGGAAACGCATGACAGAATATCTGGAGCTTCCAGATTCTTCTCCTCTGAGTATTCCTCCTTTGCTGGCTACATTTGAGTATGCCACTATGGCTATCTGGTACAGGCCAAATTTGATCCCTGCCATGCCCAGAAAGGCAGACAAATTGTACCAGGCTCCCTTACGGAAGCCTTTTTTTTTTGTTTTGTTTTTTTGAAAGCGTAACCACAGGCAGATTTAGTGGTGATAACTGCTGCCATGCTAGATACAAGAGACCTAAGCACCTCACCTCTCTTCCCCCAGATAAGGAGTCCAGAAAGCGGGACCTTCTGGGCAAAAGGGCCTATGCCTCTGCCACATTGACCATCAGGGTTATGAATTACATTGCCCATATGGTCAAATTCCAGAACACACTTTGGAGAAAGGCCAAAGCTGCAGCACAGGCCCTTCCAGAGGGTCCCTCAGAGGCAGGAGTTACTTAGGGCCCTCCAGTCTTGGGCAGGTGTGGGCGAGCACCTTGTGAGATCTGCCACTGATGCCTCCACTAGAGCAGCTGCGGTTCTGCGGTTGGCATCTGCCTGAGAAGACATTCTTGGCTTAGAGTGTCTGGATTTGCTACTGACGTACAACAGTCCATCCTGAATGCCCCCCCTCAGAGGCTACAAGCTCTTTGGGGTGGATGTGTAGGACATTCCTTGCTGACCCACAGGCCTCTGGCAGGACTTTGCTGTCTGTCCACTCATTATATCACACCCAGCCAAAAATGGCCAGAAGGTGCACTTTTGTCATGCCACCCATAAGTCCAAGCTGAGCACCTGCCTCAGGGCAAGCGCCGAGCCAGAACAGCCTTGCCTACCCCAACCTCCACCTCTGAGAAGGCCCCTAAAGGGGGAAGGGTAGCCCTGGCCACAGGTGCTACCTCAGCATTATTCCTTGCCAGACCCCCACCCTCTAGAACTACAGGCGGAGGGGGTAGCTTCTTCCTCCACCTGGACAGGTGCCATGGGGGTCACAACACATGCTTGGGTCCTGCGGCTTATAGAGCAAGGTCACCCTCTAGAACATCTGGAGTGGCCCCCAGATCTACCTCTAGTTCATTCAGGATAAACTCCAGAGCACAATCCAGTGCTGCTGCAGAAAAGGGTCATAAAACCTGTTCCCAAGGATCAGACGTACAGAGGGTACTATTCCCACTTCTTTTTGGTCCCCATATCCATAGGGGATTTATGACCCATCCTGGACCTGAGAAACCTGAATTTCTACGTTCAGTACCAGAAGTTCAGGATGTTGACTCTTCATGGTCTGCTGCCTCTTCTGCACCAGGGAGATTGGATATGTTCCCTCAACATACAAGATGCATGCCTACATATAAATCTGTGTGCTCCCCACAGGCAGTACCTCAGGTTACAGTTCCAGGGGGGGAGCACTACCAGTTCAGAGCATTACCCTTTGGTTTGTCTTTTGCGTCCCGGGTCTTTGCCAGACGCTTGGCAGTGGTAGCAGCAGCCCTTGGGACGTGGGGGTGGGGAGGAGTGACTGTACATCTTCCCTTACTTGGATGACTGATTGCTCAAAGTACAGTCCAGGGTACAACTGCTTCAGACCCTAGCACATACCAGGAAATTGTTCCATGCTCTGGGGAATCATGGTCAACTTGCCCAAGTCAGTCTGGCCCCTTGTCCGTGTCTGCAGTACATAGGGTATGTACTGGACATGGCTCAGAGCTTTGCTGCCCTTCCTCAGGACAGGGTGGCAAGCCTGGTGGCTCAGGTGCAGCTGCCTTACAAAAGCAGATATGTCCCGGCCAGAATCTTTCTAAGGCTCTTGGGCCTGATGGGTGCAGCCATTGTCACGGTACCTCTAGTCTGGCTGTAGATGAGGATCCCCCAATGGGCCTTTAGGGCCCAGTGGGATCAGCGCACTGACGACCTAGAACAACAGGTTCTGGTCACTTCCCCAGTCAAGAAGGTGCTCCTATGGTGGATGGAACCCATTAACTTGTTGAAAGGGTTTCCCTTCCTCACTCCTTCCCTTCAGCAGATTTTCACCATAGACGCTTCCGGGTTAGGGCTGGGGCATTGATCTGGAGTCCCATCCTACTCAAGGAACATGGACACTTGTGGAGGCTGCTCTCCACATAAATGTCCTAGAGATGAGGGCCATTCTTTATGATTTACAAGCCTTCCTGACCCATCTGTCCCTGGGTCGTCTGTTGGTGCAGATGGACAATATCAGTCTAGTACACTGCATCAGCAAACAAGGGGGTACCCATTTGTACCCTCTGTACCATGAAGTGATGAGAGTCTGGTACTGGGCTCTGGAACATGGTCCAGAACTGTCGGCTGTCCATGTTCCAAGCATTCAGAACATCCTGGTGGACAGGCTATGCCTGTCGCAGTCTCGGAAACAAGAGTGGGAGCTGCTGACCTTAGTTGTAGAAGACCTGTTCAACAGGTGGGGTCATCCAGAGTCTGACCCTTTTTGCATCCCCACTCCATGCAACACTGCCACATTTCTGCTCACTAGCTCTGGAGCCTGGAGTTTTCTGGCAAGACGCATTGTCTCTCTCTTGGAAAGGGAGGTTCCTCTATGCCTGCGATTCAGAGAGTGCTGATCAAGCTCCAAATGGAAGGGGCCACTCTGATCCTCATTGTCCCCTTCTAGCCTCGTCACTTCTGGTTCCCCTTACTGCGGCAGCTGATGGTGAAACCTCCAGTACTTCCGCCCGGTGCAGAGACTTGCTATTACAGAAGCAGAGCACCCTTGTCCATCCGGTCCTCAAGTCACTCCACCTTCATGCATTGCTCCTGAGGACATAGCCATGGCTAGATCTGGGGTGTCACAAAAGGTGGCTGATATCCTGGTGGCTACTAGGAAGCCTTTCACCAGGGCCACTTCTTCCATGAAGTGGAAGCACTCTGCTCTGTGGGCGGCTTCCCATCATTTGGATCCTTTTACTTGCCCAGTGAATCAGATTCTGGAGTACTTGATGTCCCTTTCTGACTCTGGCCTGCAATACTTCTCCATTAAGGTGCATTTGGCTGCCATTTCAGCCTTCCATGTGCCCATTGATGGCCGTATGGTGGCACAACTGGAGGTGTCCTGTACATTTTTGAGAGCCCTTCTTCGTCTGAAGCCTTCCATCCACGATCCAGTCCCACCTTGGGACTTAAATTTTGTGTTAGACAAAAGTACAGTTACGTAAGAACTTACCATAACAGTAGATCTACAAGGGGATCTCTTACAACAGGCCACACCTATGGAACTACAGCCGGCAGACACTAGGACCGCATGGAAAACTTTCTAGCTAGCAGTCTACCAGGGGTGCCCACCCTGACGTCAGGTGCCATCACCCTACACTATAAGAGTGGGTGGCAAATGAGCCCTCCTCAGTTCTTTGGTAAACTAAGTATGATTGCCTGCTTTCAGTGAGAAACACAGTCTCTTGAAATTAGCTGCTGGTGCTGACAAACGGCATTTCTGACAGCACTATGCTGTACAACTGGTCTTGTATTTCGCAACATGACTCTGTAGCTCTAGGTTCGTCAGCGCCAGAAGCTAATCTCAACACAGACTTTGTTTCTTACTGACAAAAATGACTAGTATGCAGTTAAACAATAAGTAACATAAAGGGCTGCTTTTCAGTGGAAAATACCATCCCGAGGATGAAACAATAACTTAAGGAATCTCCAGGTAGGGGTTTTAACAAATGAACTGCATGGCCATCAGCAGACTGACTTGCTGTTCTTGACTGTGATGGGCACCAGAAATTGATGTGGCATGTCATCCCTCATTTTTTCCCATCACGCCTCCAGAATTGGGGGGGGGGCTCTTTGCCTCATCTTGGCAGTGCGTACATTTCATGCAAAGCCATGCTTACAGAATGCAGCATATAAGACGATCTTCATCGGGGGGGGGGTACCTCCGTCATCAGTTCACACATATGGAACTTCACCATCAGTGAAGCAGGATGCACACAGAAGATTTTCAACAGTATAACTGGGGCCTCCCACACCAACCCTGTAAAGGCGTGAGCGTCCCTGCTCCCTCCTCAGTTCTTTTCTACCATCGACTTTGTTCGCATAGGTCTCTGTGGAAGCTCTGATGCAGTTTCACTACTTTTTTCCTTGCTTCATTTAACTTTTTAGAATTACTTTTCCCAAAGATTCCTTTATCTTGTTTATGTTGAGAGTTAATCCTTCTACTTCTCTCTTTTGTTGCTGCGTAAAGAAGATTGCCTTTACAGATGAACACTCCCTCTGTGTCTGCTGTCTTGGGCCTGACCACAATGTCTCTGTGAGCTCTGCCATAAGTATAACTAAACCACTCTCAGGCAACGAAAAAAGGCTCTCAAAAAATTCCTAATAAAACAGCCGGCCCTGTGGCGCTGAGGGTTGAGGCGCTGGAGCGCCACGCCGCACCACGCCGGCGACCGGGTTCAGGAGCCGACTGGTCGGCTGGGGAGATAGGCTGGAGCGCCCACCCACAGCTCGCCTCCGAGGGGGATTCGCCGAGTGCCCGACACTTGCATGACCCCGAGCGGAGGCTCGAGGAACTGCAAGCTCCATTTGGGGATGGGCGGCCATTGAGCAGCATGGACATCAGCGCATGCGTCATGATGTCGGGGGAGGTTACTTGCTGCTCGGGGAGGGAGAAAACGCGGAAACAATCCTGCCTCAGCGGGAAGATGGGAGGACCATGGCGTGCCCACGATTTTGCCTGTGCCGCCCAGCAGACCTCAGACCCATTTAAATGTTATCGGGTTCGAGTCCCCTCGCCTCTGCCCCACCTAGGGGTAACTTGCTCCATGGGGCCTAGGGCTCCTGCTTGGGTAGGGTTCCGGGCAGTGGGATGTCCAGTTGTCCTCCCTGAAGGGTCGGAGGTGGCAGGCTAGGGAGGAGGAATAAATAGTAATTTCAAAAAAAAAAAAAAATCCTAATAAAACAGTTAGCTAATTCTGGGCAGGGGTCCTCCGGGGTCCTTCCTTCCCAGTTGCTGGTGGATTTCTCGGGCTCCCAGGCCTCCAAGGCCAGAGACAAGTCCTCGGGGGGGAAGGGGTCTTAAAAAAACACTGAGATTGGGATCGCTCCCCATCCCCCTCCCTGACGGCCACCTCTTCTTCGTCCGGTGGTACTCTGTCGGCTGTGGCTACACCAACGCCTGCCGCTGTCCAGGTTTCTGTTCCTACCAGACCCCTACCAACAGCCCACCGCCCACTGCTCAGGGTGGTTGGGTGTCAACCCTCGGGTCGTCGAGCCTCCACTTTGTCGATGCCAGGCTTGTCATCCACAGCCCTCCTGTCAAAGCCTGATTCTTCTCCAGGTCGTCTGGCTTCTGGCTCCTTGGGCTCTCAGGGCCCATCGGATGGGTTGTTGCACCCTGTGCTGTCAGCCCCCCCCCCCACTGTTGATGCAGGAGTTTACTGTCACCGACCTTAACGACATTTTGACCAGTTCACTTCAGTCATGATCCATCAGTTGAGCGTGTATAGGCCTGTATCGCCTGCACCGTTGACGGCACTGTTGTCAATACCACCATTTCAGCTTCCGCAGGCTGCTCCCCGCAGGCTATCATGGATCCCTTGTTTGTCGGACCTTGAGCTGGAGCAGGTCAGTGTCAAGGAGGCGTACCATCCTGACCGCATTCTTTCTTCTGACAGATCCACTGCTACTTCAGTGAGCGAGGACTCTGTCAAACATACTCCTAGGTCTCCTCCAGAGGATCCTACTTTTTTCAGTGTCACAAAGCAGCTGTCCTCAGCCATGGGCTTCCATACAGAAGAGGAGGATGCCACCAGATGAGATCTGGTGAACTTCCTTGAAATTCCAGAGTCTCCTCCCAACGTCATTCCACCTAGCCTTCCAGCCCTAAGGAATGCCACTACTGTCGCCTGGCACAGGCCTGACATGGTGCCAGCCATGCCTGCAGGGTTGATGAGTTGTATCATGACCCCCAGAGTCTTCCACATTATGATACCCAACCGGAAACCGATTCTGTAGCTATAAAGGCAGCTCATGATAGGTCTAAGGTGCCCAAGCACCTCAGTTCCCTCCCCCTGACAGGGAATCCCATAGCATTGACTTTTGGGGCAAGTGAGTATACGCCTCCTGTACCCTTGGGCTGAGGATCGCAAACTGTGTCTCCCACATGGTTAAGTATCAGAATACTAGTTGGAAGAAGGGAAAGGCTGTGGCCCAGGCCCTTCCTGATTGTTCCCTAAAACAAGAGGTTCTCAAATGCTTGCAGAATGCTGAGGATATTAGCAAGCACCTCCTGAGGGCCCTCTGTGATATTTCGGATACGGGTGCCAGGGCTGCTGCCATCACCACTTGCCTTCATAGGTACACCTGGCTGAGGGTCTTGGGTTTCCCATATGATGTCCAGCAAAAGGTGCTTAATTCACATTTTAATGGCTGCAAGCTGTTTGGGCCAGATGTACATGACATCATAATGAACTACAGGCATCTGGCAGGGCTATTAAGTCTGTCCACTCACTGTACCATACTCAGCCCAAGAGCAGACAGCGGCCTCCTTTTCTCAAGATGTCCCACAAATCTGGAGCAGCCTCTTGGCCCCAAGGCAAGCGAAGAGCGTCCACCACCTTGCCCGCCCCCTCCTCTTCAGGCTGTGATAGACTTACCCATATGTGTGAACTCTACAAGCTTGCTGACTGGCTGACCTTCGAAGGGAGACTTAAGTACCATACTTGTCTCCAAGCCAAAAAAAATACTTATGAATCTTGCACCCAAGGGCCTACACCCCCTCTTCCAGCCAGCCACTCACAGAATTGCCCCAGATGCCCTACAGACACCTCCCTATTAGTCCCCCACTGCAAGACCTCTCTAGGGCAAAGGTCCTTCCATTATCGTGCTCCCCTTTGGCTTAACAACCTACCTCCCTGGCCACTAGTCTTGGCCAATTCAAAACCGGTATCAAGAGCCTTCTTCTTACCTCAGAAGCCTGTAGCTGTTACAACATTCCTCTCAGCCGAATATACCAAATGACTAGCCTATCTCCTGACAACATCCTCAGGTCCTACAATCCAGCTGCACAGAAACCTCGACTCAGGGTTCTGTAAATTGACCCCTCAAATCTGTAACCTGTCTAGTCTCGCTACAATGACCCAGGGGCCTGTAAGGTCCTAGCGGTGGTAACCAACTAATGTCAATACACTTTCTGTGTGACCAATGTACAAAATGTTTAATGTAATACTGTATGACCAATGTATGTATAAAATGTTTAATGTGTGTTCTTTGTACTGACGAGGAGCCTTTACAAAGGAGTCTGACTCAAAGGATTGTAATTCTGATTCTCAGCAAATAAATAAATAAATATGGTTGGCACATTGTATTGTGTTTTGCTATAACAAGCATGGCAAAGAGTTGCCAGGGACGGTGAAAGCCAATTCCACATGAGGTATGGCTACCTCTCTGGCCTGTTTCAATGGGGTCTCAGCCGCTGACATTTGCCCTGCTGCCACCTGCAGTACCGTCCATACTTTCATCAAGCACTGCAGTTTGGACATTGCTTCTAGAGTCTGTGCAGGTTTTGGCAGGGCTGTGCTGCAGGGCTTCCTGTCTTACGTTTAGGGATGTCCTTCCTCCCAGACTGTTTATGTGCATCTGTAACTGCTTGGGACTCATTCCATATGTGTGACTTAGTGACTGAGATACCCCGATGGAGACAGAACAGTTAGGCAAGAACTTACTGCAACAGTAGATCTTCGAGGGGATCTCAGTCATCAGGTCTGTCTTCCTCCCATCATCCCTATTTTATGGGGCTCTTTCTCAGGACTGGCTATCTGGTGTATTCAGCCTTTTATTTAGGCCAGGGCACCTCTCTCTGTCTTCTCTGTCCCCGTGAAGGGAGCGGGAACTCCCACGCCTTTTATAGGGTTGGTGACATTGGCAGATTATGTCGGCATGGGTGGCCCCAGTTGTACTGTTGAAAATCTTCCATGTAGATCCTGCTTCACCAACGGTGAAGTTCCGTATGTGTGACCTAATGATTGAGATCCCTGAAGATCTACTGTTATAGTAAGTTCTTACGTAACTGTTATTTACTGTACCACATTTGTGTCTTTTCTGACACTCATGTGGTACAGTAACAGTGTTACTAGTAGTGTGTACTCTTTAATCTGTTTTGCAGTTTTGATTGCGACAAGAGAGGAGCTTGTCTCATCAAGGCAGCAGCAAGCTTTTAAAACCAAAAAACAATGGACTTTGCACGTAATGTTAATCAGCTACAAACTTAGTTCTTCAAGCAGCAGGAGGCATAGGAATACTTAATCTTCTTCGGGGGTATCTCAGTCATCAGGTACCACCGTAGGAACTTCGCCATCGGTGAATGAGAATCCACACAGAAGATTTTCAAGCAGTACAACTGAGGTCACCATCCCTATATAGGCGTAGGCGGCCTCGTGCTCTCCTCAATTCTTTCCTGCCATTGACTTGCAAGCACAGTCTTTGAGGAAGAGCTGTCACAGTGTTCGCGCCTCTTTTGGCCTACATCCTTTTTCTTTATCAACCCTCACAAATTTCTTTTAGAGATTTATTTTCTTCTTTTTCTTTTATGTCAAGAGTTAAACTGTCTACATCTCTCTTCAGTCGTTGCCGCTGCAGAAAGAAGACTGCCTCCAGTGATGAGCACTCGGTGTGTGTCTGCTGTCTTGAGCCTGATCACAACGCCTCGGATTGTGAGCTCTGCCAACAGTTCAACCGAGCCACTCTCAGGCAATGCAGGAAAGCTCTGAGAACCTTCATGGAACAACAGGTAGCTAGTTCTGAATCGGTGTCCTCCGGGGCACCGGCCTTCCAGTTGCCCTCCGGGTCCAAGAGCTCCAAGGCTGCCCAGGTCAAAGACAAGCCCTTGGGGAAAAGTCACAGGAATGACCAGGATCACGACCACTACCCTGGCAGCCATCCCTTTCCCCATCGGCCTCTACTTCTGAGGACTCCTCGTTGTCGGCTGCGGCCCCAACGAAGAGACCTGCTGTCCATGTCCTGGTTCACTCCAGACCCATACCAACAGCCGTGTCTCTCAGCTGTCGACCTCTGGGTCATTGGCCCCTCCTTGTTGACAATGGGCTTGTCATCGACGACTACCCATTCGAGACCTGTCCCTTCTTCCCCCTGAAGGATGCAGGCTTATCAGGCATGCAGACTGCCTCATCAGCCTCATTGCTGTCGACTCCTCCTCCTGTGATGATAGACATGAACGAGGTTCTCATTCATTTTACCAGTGTTATAGCACAGCAATTTGCTGCCTTTTACAGGCCTTCATCTCCGGCGCAGCCACTGACACCTTCATTGTCGACCCTTGTCCGTCAGCACTGGGAGCCTGCCCGAGGGCCGTTGATGGCACAGCCAATACCAGACCCAGAAGAAGAGGTCGACGTCAAGGAGGAGTACCATCCTGACCTCATTCTTCCAGAGGAGGTTTAGAAGGAAAAGGAATAGGGCCAGTTCTGTACTTCTGACAAGTCTGCCACCTCTTCAGTCAGTGAAGAATCTATCGAGCACACCCCAGGTTTCCACCTGAGGATGCTTCCTTCTTTAGCATTATGAAGAAACTTCCTTTCCTTGCTGCCCAAGCTGAAACTGACTCAGTGGTCATTAAGGCAGCACACAACAGGTCTAAGGCACCCAAGCACCTTAGTTCCCTGCCCCGGACAAAGAGTCCCGTAGGATTGATCTTTGGGGCAAGAGGGGCGTATGCTTCCTCTACCCTAGGCCTGAGGATTGCCAACTACCTGACTCACATGGTGAAATTCCTGAACACCAACTCAAGGAAGGGCAAAGCTGCTGCACAAGAACTTCCTGATATGTGTCCAGAAGCAGGAGCTTCTCCAATGCTTCCAGACAGCTGAGAATGTTGCTAAGCACCTCCTTAGATCCATTTACTATTTGTCAGACATGGTTGCCAGAGCGGCTGCCACTGGTATATGCCTCTGTAGGCATTCTTGGCTCAGGGTATCTGGGTTTGCAGCTGACATGCACAACAAGGTATTTAATGCTCCTTTTGGTGGCACCAAGCTTTTCGGTCCAGATGTCCAGAACCTTATTAATGACCTGCAGGCCTCAGGCATGGCTCTCAAGTCTGTTCATTCCCTCTGCCACACTCAGCAGTGTGGTAGGGGCCGTTCTATTTTTTGTAGGCAGACCAACTGACCAGGCTCAGGCTCTGGCCCCACCCCCGGGAAAGCACAGAGTCCAATCTTCTCTGCCCGTCCACTCCCAGGCTGGAGTGGCAGCCAAGCATCCCAGAACCAAGGGTCCTGCTTCCACAGCTGGACCCACCTCAGCTTAACTCCTTGCCAGACCCCCCTCCTCTGGCCCAAGCCCAGGAGGTGGTGGCCAGAGGTCGGTTCTCCCTTCATTTGAATCAGTGGAGAACCATAACATCTGATGCTTGGATCCTGCAGATCATAGAGAGTGGTCACACAGTGGAGCTCATTCAGTAACCTCTAGACAGCCCTCTACCACCCGCAAATTTTTTTTTTAATACGTCTTTATTGGTTTTATGACAATCCATCAGTTTACATCTTAAAGTTGTGTCAGATTTATATAACACAGTACATGATGTTTAGGAGTAATAAGTTAAAAATATACAATACTGACTTTATCTTTCCTTAATTTTCACAAAAGTGAAATCAATCCAGAAAGTTTCTCAGTTTATAACACTCCTACTGAACTTCAAGTAATCAAAGATTTTGTGTAGGTACTATAGACTTTAGAACAACTTATACCTCCGAATAGGAGGTTTTTCAGTTCTACAGTAAAAACAAAGACAAGTTTAAAATTTAAAAATAAAGTGAAATAAAATCAAATCAGAACAGAACAAGGTCTCAGTCATGTTAGCTGTTCTTGTCCAAAGACCTCTAATTCTACTAAAGGTTATACAGCTTATTAAAAAATGTATTCCCTTATATAAGAAGTACAAAAATCAGCATACTGCTTGTGGATGGGTCTAATTCATTTTTAAGTCTGTGGTGCACACTCTGAAATAACCCCCACCGAGTCCAGCTCT
This sequence comes from Neoceratodus forsteri, assembly GCA_016271365.2. Taxonomy (NCBI): domain Eukaryota; kingdom Metazoa; phylum Chordata; order Ceratodontiformes; family Ceratodontidae; genus Neoceratodus; species Neoceratodus forsteri. Next base: position 1,514,047,061 of record CM057452.1, on the reverse strand, counting down.
CAGCTTTGCTAAACTCGGGGGGCGGGTGCACCACTAACTGTTTTTTTTATTATATGATTTTTTTTTTCTTTAATAGGTGTGAAGGCCTGGAGCACACACCCTGGGGGGAAGGGAGGAGGGGGAGCCAAGAGGGAAATCCCATACAGTCATCTCACACATTGCTATCAACCTCTTGTCCCAACCAAATGATCCATCTGGTCCATCTATTCAGGTAGGCCGGGGATCTCTGGTTTAATCTAAATGTTAGCTCCTCTAGTTGTCTGATCTGTGCGACTGCCTCTAACCAATCCTGTCTCATTGGAGAAGTTGATTGTAACCATCTTCTGGTTATTGTTTTCAGGGCTGCCACAAGTAGGATCTGCCAGAGGTATATAGCTTCCCTCCCCTGGATCTCCCCTGGTAACCCCCTAAAACAATAAATTCTGGTCCTAATTGGTTTTGGAGTTGAAATATCTGCTTCAGCGAGGTGACCACTTCCTTCAGGTGACCACTTCCTTCCAAAAGTTTAAAATATTTGGGCAAGTCCAAAAAATATGAGCATGCGTTGCTATTCCCTCACCACAGTTTCTCCAACAACCAGAGGAGGTACCTATTTGTTGTTTGGAAACTACCAATGGTACCCTAAAATATCTGATCCTAATTTTCAAAAGGAATTCCCTCCAGGATAGGGAAGAGGACAACCTCCAAATACCACTCCAACCCCTTACCCACTCCCCATTCGAAATGGTTATGTCCAACTCTTGTTCCCAGGCATGTTTAACGTACTCTAGATTGCAGGTGTTCTGCTGTAGACTTCTTTTATATAACTGGGATATGGCACCTTGTGCGTTCTCTGAATTCCAAATTGTTCAAATATCTGCTCTATAATCCCCCTTATCCCTGTGTACCGTTCTTGCTTAATTTTTGTATTAATGAAACTACAAATTTGTAAATATCTCATTCTGTCTGCTGGGGATAGACCAAAATGTCTCTGGGCCACCTCGAAGGACAGCACTCCTCCCTCTGCTGCCACCACCCGCAGATTAATCCCCAGCTCATCTACCTGTTCCCTGGGAGGAGGTATGGACTCTTTTGCACAAGCAGGCAATAGAATTGGTGCCAGAGAGACAGAGAAATCAGGGGTTCTATTCCAGATTCTTCCTGGTTCCCAAGAAGATGGGAGATCTGAGGTCTATTTTAGATCTGAAGGACCTCAGTCTCTTCGTCCAGTACAGAAAGTTCTGGATGGTAACTTTGCCGGGCCTTTTGCACACCCCCCCCCCTCCAAAACCAGGGACTGGCTCTGCACCCTGGATATGCAGGGCGCCTACCTGCACATTGCAGTTTTTCCTCCTCACAGGAGGTTTCTCCACTTTGCCTTTCAGGGACAGCATTATCAATTCAAAGTATTGACCTTTGGCTTATCTTCTGCACCGCGTGTCTTTACCAAGTGCTTAGCAGCAGTCACAGCAGCCCTCAGAAGGGAGGGTCTGTATGTCTTTCCTTACTGGGTCGACTGACTTCTCAAGGCTCTGCCCCGGGAGCAGCTGTTGCTGAGTCTGGAGTGTACCCTCCAGCTCTTTCAGTCTCTGGGCATCATGGTCAACCTGCTCAAGTCTGTCCTAGTACCATTCCAAAGACTACAATACATTGGGGCAGTCCTGGATTCAGAGCAGAGGAAGGCCTTCTTACCTCAAAGCAGGGCAGAATGCCTCATTGCTCAAGCTCAGGGTTGGCACATCCCTGCCAGACAATACTTCAGGCTCCTGGGCCTAATGACTGCGACCTATTCCCACTGTTCCACTAGCCAGGCTCCATATGGTACCCTTCAGTAGACCCTCAGGGTGCAGTAGGACCAGCATCTGGACGAGCTGGACCATCTAGTCCTTGTCTACTCCACAGTGCGCAAAGTATTGCAGTGGCTGATGGACCCCTCGAACCTTCTTCAAGGGGTTTCCTTCCAGCATTCCTCCCCGCATCAGATCCTGACCACAGATGCCTCAGGTCTGGACAGAGGGGCATACCTGGGTCCCTTTCACATCCAGGGCTCCTGGTCCCAGTGGGAAGCCGCCCTGCATATCAGTGTCCTGGAGATGAGAGTGGTGCTCTGTGCCATGCAGGCATCTTGCTGCAGGCCAGTTGCTGGTGCAGTCAGACAATCTGAGTGTCGTTTACTACATCAGCAAGTGGGGAGGGCACTCGCTCATACCCCCTTTGTAGGGAGGCCATGAGAGTGTGGTATTGGGCACTGAAGCACAGTCTGACACACACTGCAGTCAACGTGCCAGGCATTCTAAACACCTTAGTGGACAGTCTCAGCAGGACTTAGTCCAGCATGCATGAATGGGAGCTTTTCCCTTCCATAGCAGATCTATTTGACAGATAGGGTCATCCAGAGTTGGACCTTTTTGCGTCCCCACACAACGAAAACTCCCCAGTTTTTTGCTTGCTAAACCAGAGCCTGGAGTTTTCTGGTGAGATGCGTTGTTCCTGTCTTGGAGTGGGAGGTTTCTGTACTCATTCCCTCCACTTCCGCTAATACAGAGGATACTGCTCAAGCTTCAAATGGAGGGGTCCAGTATGATCCTGGTAGCATCATTCTGGACCCGCCAGATACGGTTCCCTAGCTTCAACAGCTGGCGGAGGAACCTCCAGTTCCCCTGCCTCTCTGCAGAAATCTGCTGACCCAGGATCGGGGGACCCTGGTCCATCCCAACTTCGGGTTCCTCCATCTGCATGCATGGCTCCTGAGGACGTAGCCATCGCCAGGTTTGGGGTCTCTTAACAGGGTAGGGGACGTCTTGGTGGCCACCCACAAGCCTTCCACCTTGTACCACTTTTGCAATGAAGTGGAAGCAGTTTGCCATCTGGGCTGCCAAGCATTCCCTAGACCCTTTCACCTATCATGTGAAGCATGTCCTGGACTACCTTATTTTATTTATTTATTTTAGTCTTTGGTAACCGGGTAAGGCCCACTAGGCACAAGCGCCTGTTTTCAGGGGTGACCTGGGAGCACTGGGCGGTTAAGTGACTAGCTCAGAGTCACACAGTATGCAAGTGGAGGTTGTGAAAATCACACCAAGGTCTGGTCTACTGGATGTACCAAGCTCGTTCACAGCTTGTTACTGTAACTTCTAGGCTATACTGCCAGCATGTCTGACTCAGGTCTCCAGTATTCCTCCCTCAAGATCCACCTTTTTGCCAATTTCTGCTTTCCATAAGCCTATGGGTGACCGCACTGTTGCTCAGCTGGATGTCTCCCACACCTTCCTTAAGGGCATCCTGCATCTGAAACCCCCAATCTGTTCCCCTGTCCTGGCTTGGGACTTAAATTTTACTTTGGAAAAGTTGACTCTTGTCTCCTTGTGAACCAATCGCGACTTGCGCCATCTCTCTTGGAATGCGCTCTTTTTAGTTGCCGTTACTTCTGCTCGAAGAATTTCATATCTTCAGGCCCTCTGGTGCAAGGAACCCTATTTGATTTTTCACAGAGACACAGAGCATCTTTGCGCACAAATCCTAAGGTTCTCCCTTAGGTGGTTTCTGAGTTTACACTCAATCAGTCTCTCCAACTTTCTGTTTATTTTCCCAAGCGTTTCAATCCAGGGGAAGCACTGCTCCATACGTTAGATGTGCGCAGAACTTTGAAATATTTTCTGCTCAGGACTAAGGAGTCCAGAAAGTCTAAGCAGTTTGTTTCTTTCGCCCCAGGTAGAGACAGCGCCTCGGTTTCCAAGTGTTTATCCAAACTGTTGACAAATTACATTGTGTTGTTCTATAGCAAGTATGGCAAGGAGTTGCCTGGGAGCTGTCAAAGCCCATTCCACCAGAGTGTGACAGGGTGGAATAGGACCCTGTCCCAGTTGTTATGGAGAAAGTGTTTAAATGCAAGGATCTGTCCTTTCCTGTCTCTTGTCTGTCTGGTTGCACAACCAAAATTTTCCTGTGAGACCAAGGATTTGATCACCCTGACAGTCTCGCAGTTCTTTGCCTCTCACTGTCTCTTAGCCTTCCCTTTTCTCCCTTGCATATCTGCTGATATAAAAATATGTGCAAATCATTGTATGGAAATGTAACTGATATGGGGATCCCTTTGTTTAGAAAATATATAGTGTTACTGTTGAAATGTATATAATTATAGTTTGATTGCAAAAAGCTATTGGGAATTCAAGAGGCTACCCGAGTGCAAATGTTTTAGCCTTTTGCAAAAGAGCTCTGGAAAAGGGGCCTTATTTCTGGGACATTGTGTTCTAGCTGCACATGCCTGATACTTACAAGAACAGGATGCTTGTTAAGAATGGGGGTTGCAAGGACTTATAAGAGAGCTGAGCTGCAATTGCTAGAGAGAGATAGGGGACACAGAGACTGAAGGAAAACTCCGATGGCTCTCCTCTATTTTATTTTGCCTTTGTAAATAGTTATACTGAACAATTTTATTTTTTATGTTACTGCTAGTAGAAATAAATATTTTTGGTGAATTCTACAACTGCTCCTGATTTTCTGTGCTTCCTGACCTGTGCCTCAATGACACAGAGGCATGGCTACCACAGTGGCTTTTTTCAAAGGGGTCTCAGATGCTGATATTTTTGTGGCTACCACCTGGAGTACAGTCCACACTTTCACCAAGCATTACAGTCTGGACATTGCCTCAAGAGCCCATGCTGATTTCGGCAAGGCTGTGCTGCAGGGACTCTTGCCTTAAGCTTATAGAGTCCCTTGGCAGGTTCAGTTTACAAGGTCTTCTGTCTTAAGTTTCAAAAGATCTTGGCTGGGCAGGTTGTTTCACGTATCCTGCCTTAAGTTTGTGGAGTTCCAGCCTTCCAGCTTATCTGTTCCTTCCGGTCACTGCTTGGTTCTCATTCCTACTGTGGTATCTGATGACTGAGATACCCCTGAAGAAGATAGAACAGTTGCGTAAGAACTTACCATAACTGTTGATCTTCGAGGGAATCTCAGTCAGCAGTAATGCTTTCCCTCCCACCGTCCCCCTTTTTGGAGCTCCTGTTCAGGACCTGGCTATTTGTTGTTTCCATTCTTTTATCTAGAGCTGGGGCCCTCTTTCACTCCTCATTTCCCAGGGCGTGAGCCTTGCTCCCTTCATCTGCAGGGGGAAAGAACAGGAGGGAGCGGGGCCGCCTGTGCCTATATAGGGTTGGTGAAGTCTGCTAATGTCGACGGTGTGGGTGGCCCCAGTTGTACTGCTGAAAATCTTCCATATGGATTACCATTCACCGACGGTGAAGTTCCTACAGTGGTACCTGATGACTGAGGTCCCCTTGAAGATCTACTGTTACGGTAAGTTCTTGCATAAGTATTCTTTTCCTTGGCAGGAAATTTTAGGGTTATGTCTTTTAAAATAGTAAAAGAAGCCAGGGGAGCAGATTAAACTGTAAGAAGGGTTTTCTAACCACATCCCCCACAGCAGGGATTATCTGCAGCTTGAAGTTCAGTTCAGCAGTGTGAGATAGGAATTTACTAAAAAAACCTACCTCACAGAACTTGCATTTATTTAAAAAATAAATTACATATCTTTTGACAGAAACAACACAGTGTATGTCAAAGCCGTGGGACTTATTTCACTTCAGTGTTTGCCAACAAGCACTATGTTTAGGCACGCAGGCAGGCAAAAGGCTATAATATTAATCTGAGATAGGAATGTATTATAAAAAACCTACATCATAGGACTTGCATTTATTTAAAAAAAAAAAATCATGAATTTTGACCGAACAACAACAACGTTGAAGTCAAAGTTGTGTGACTTCAGTGGCTACCCACAAACAGCAGGTTTAGGCAGGCAGGAAAAGGGATATAACATCTAGTGAAATTTGAAATGAGACATCCAGTATTCTGAAAGAAACACAGAACTTCACTTTCAGTCCAGCTACTGTGGTCATCAAACCTCAGAGGAAAATTTTCAGTGACTGAATAACAGTCAGTCTACAGTTACTGAGTGCCCAGTGAGTTTGTGTCTGGCAACACTCAATGTAAAATATGCTGACGGATGACAAATAATTAAAATTTTATTACGATTTATAAATTCTGTTGCTTGGATTGCTTTCCCAGTCTAGGGGCTCCTAGCACTGCAGAGGAGCAAAAAAAAAAACTTCTGTAGGCAGCTAAAAGCACCTCACAGAATTGTAGGAAAAAAGTACAAGATTATTCTTAATTGACCGAAGTACAGTGTTTATATTACAGTCAATGTGAGCTACGTAGCAGTATTAGTTGGTGTCAGTCAACACTTAAGTGAGTTGTGTGACAGTTTGTCTGTCGATGTAAACAACTGAATGATTTAAGTGAAAGATTTTATTGTGATTCATAAATTGTTGCTTTCTTAGCACTTGATAACACCATCATCTTAGTCTTAGTAGGGGCTCCTCACACTGCAGAGCAAAAACAACTTCTTCAGCCATAATCAGAGTAACAGACACGACCTCACAGGAGAACTCATTTTAGAAAATAAGTAAACTTTATCCTCAGTGAAGTAAAGTAACTTACAGCCACGTAAAGCGAGTTTCGTAGCAGTGTGAATTAGTGTCTGGCAACACTTGTGTGTTTCTGTCTTGCAGCACTTGATGGCAACTGAACAAGCTGACTGTGAGGACAAAATTTATTGTGATTTTATAAATTTTGTTGCTGTCTCAGCTTTTAGAAAAGCCCCTCTTCATCCAGTCTTCATTAGCTAAAATAAATACATAATTAGCTGACCCCCCCCATTGTAGTGTGAGCACCCAGACTAAAAAAAACCTAACCGAGCCCAGTCCCTGATATTTCAAGTATAACTTATTTGCTAAAGATTTACATTCAGTATGTCAGCAACAATGCCAGCCCAGTGGCGTTGAGGGGTGAGGTACTGGATGCCACTCCGGCAACCTGGAATCGGGAGCCAGCTCGGGTTGCTGGGGGTTGGCCATGGAGTAGAGGACTGAGCATCCAGAGGACTGCTCTTCTCTCCTGGGTAGGGCTGGGATTTGTGTCCCCTGCACTTGCGACCCCCGATGGAGACCGGAGGCTGCTGCAGCAGGGAACACCTAGCAGTGGGACTGGGGCAATGGCGGACATCCTGCGGGCGAGTGCGGGAGCATGCTTATCGTGCGCCGGACATCATTGCACATTCACACTCCTGGGGCTTAAACAAGAAAACCCCTCTCCAGTGAGTGCCATGATGCCCACGACTGGCTACTGCTCCACTCGGCCGAACAATGCCCAACGTAATTCGGGGCCGGGGCTCCAGGGTAATGCTGATCTCCCTTCCAGAGGGCCCCTCTGTAGGGAGCAAGCTACAGTCCTCCCCGTTCTGCAGTTGTGGAAGAGGCCAGCCGAGGGAGTGTTGGGAGCCTGCATACAGGGCTGATAGGGGGCAAGACGCCATCCCCGTAGCTGGAGAGGAGGCAAATAGAATTGGAAAAAAAAAATGTCAGCAACAAGTCATGGGGGAAAAAAAAAAGGGTGTTCCTCTCCTACCCGGAGAGAGAGTACAACCAAGGGCCCAAAAAAGGACGGGGGGCTGCAGACCAGGGCCAGCAGCATGCTGTTGTGGCAACAAAAGTGAGCACAAGTACTAAGGCTCAGCCTGGCACATCTCTTGGAAGTCATGTTTCTTGGCCATCATCCACAGCAAATAATGAGGACAACATGATGGGCAAAGTAGCAAAAATAAACTTTTATAGCCAGTGGGTATGAGACTACAGCTGGCTACAGTTTGATGCCAGTGAAAATAAGATAACATTCTGTATGCAAGAAACATGGAAAAAACAATGCATCTACTGAGAAGGGTAATGATAACTTTAGAACCAGTACACTTCAGAGACATGCTGATTCAGGGAATCATAAAACGGCTGTTGTGGCTGAAGATATGAAAAATGATTTTGCCAATGCCATTAGTAAGGCAATCGGAGAAAAGGAAGATGCCATAATTGTTGGCATTAAAACTGTATACTGGTGGGCCAAGAAAAACATGCTCATGCGCAAATATGAATCTTTAGTGACACTTTTTCAGAACTTAAGTGCCCCTGTGTAGAAAGATTAGCCCATGGGCGGAAAGCTATGTACACCTGAGATACCATGGCTAATGATATGATTGACTCACTGGCATCAGTTGTAAGAAAAGATACTGACTCAAAAATGCAGTCATCCCCATTCATCAGTATCCTGGCTGATGAAACGACATGCATTACCATTCGTAAAAACTGGCAATTTATGTCCGTGTTCCTGCCCTGTCACATTTATACCAAGCACTTATTACACAACTAATGTGCAGATGAGTTCTGGGACTGGAAAAAATATAGCAGCAGCCCTGTTACAGTTTTTAAGTAAAGAAAATGTTCCCATGACTAAAGTAATGGCTCTTGGGCAGTGATTGGGCTTAAGTAATGACTGGAACAGGGGAAGGAGCAACACACATGTTCTGAGACAGAATCCCATGTTACTAAACTGTGATTGTAGATTGGCTCTGGTAAGCTCCCAGGCAGCAGATTCAGTGCCTTACTTGCAGCACTATCAAGAGGTCTTGACAGGACTTTATTACTTTAAAGCATCTTCCACACGCTGCAATAAATTACAGGAAGTTCAGGTCCAGAAGCAAATGGTTTGATACCTTTTATTGGACCAACTTAGATGTTACTAAAAGAACAAAGTGCCTAAGCTTTCGGACCAACCAAGTCCTTCCTCGGAAGCTATTTAGAAAAACATACTGTTAACACCCAGATCATACATAAAAAAAAATCAGAAAGAATTCTCATTGGTTTAAAATACTCATTTTAACCATAACAGCAGTTTACATCAGAGAAATTACATTTCATCAGTTTGTTTTAAACTGAGGAGCCTATGATGGTCAAATGCCACCAATATGAGATACGAACTCTTTGAGCAGAAAGCTCCACTAACATAAATATTAAATGTCTCGGTGTGCTTTGTGAATACATTCTAATGAAAGGCAAGAATTTTTTTTTGCATTATTTCTTTATCCCCTCCCACGTGCCCCGGACCTGCCTTTTCCTTCAGGCAGCCATGATCCCCGACATCCACCTACTATCCTCCCTTGGAACCCCTTACCTCAGATCGCAGCCGAACCTGGGGTAGCTCAGCATAACCCTTCGCCGAGTGGGTCTCCCTCCTCCGAGGGGGAAGGCACCGGTAGGGCAGCCCGCACACTCTTTCTCTCTGCCCCAGCATGCTACTGAGGCAGTCAGATTCCTCGAGAGTTCTTCGGTGGTGTTGGCAAATCATCTGCCATCATCCTGGCCAATCCAGGACAGCTTTTCTATTTTCCTGGCACCACTGACATCACGCCGCATCTTGTAGTGCTCCACCTGGGGCCGCTACAGAGCAAGGTATCACCCTAACCCACCACAGGAGAGGAGAGCAGTCCTTCAGACGCTCAGTCCTCTCCCGCCCTGTCAGTTAACACTCACAAGTAGTTGTAAATAAAGTATTTTATGATAACTCACAGATAAGGGTGACTTGCCAGTCTATTTGTATGTACAAAGCTTCTAGAGAGCGAGAAGCTGGCAAGACAGTGTTTTATATACTAAGATTAAGAACTAGCTTACTGATACACAAAACCATATGTATTTGTTCTGAACTATAAACATTGTTACATAATACATTCTCTATTGGATAATTACTTAGAAGACAGAATACTAATGAGCATAAGAAATAATGCTTCTAGAGCATAAACCTTAGACAAAAGAGAAATGCTGACACTTCCAATCTACGTGTGCTTAGATGATAGACTAAACAAGGGATCTGTCTCTTCTTAGTAGAAATAGAGAATTGCTTACAAAGCTATATTACACATGGCATATGTGCCTGAGTGTACATACATATAATTATATGAAAGTATAAGTACATAATAATCACTGATGATCCTTCAAATACATCTAAACAGTGATTAGGTCAACTATATATGGAATATATGTGAAAAACAAACATAATCTAGATAAATGTAATATAATGAGGTATAAATGAACCATGCATAGTACATTAGCATATATTAGCAGCAAAGCACATTCCTAGCACTCATACCTATACGATGTGTGCTAAATCTATAATGTTCGTGCAAAATAGCAATATCACAGTATAATAGACCAGAAATATAGTATAAGACATATATGGGGTAATAAGAGCATAACCAGGCACAACAGCCCCCCAGCAGCCCGAGTCCATTCCCAAACCCGGGTCGCCGGTGTGGTTTGAGGTAAGGCGCAGGCACCTCAGCCTTCTGCGCCACCGGGCCGGCCAAAAGGCAAGAACTTTCAATTTAGTACTTAAGTTCTTGTTAAAATGTAATATTAATGTATGTTAAAACAAGTTAAATATATAGAACAGAAATGTTCTATATATGGCATAAATAGTGCTTAAATTTTCCCTAATGTGAGCAACTGTTTCACGTTATTTATATATTATACAACCTATCTGGAGACATTTACCCAATTATACACTCAACTAGTTACTATATTCCGTAAACCTTAAGATCTTCAGTGCTATAACATGATGTTATACAAGATAATATCACTTGTTGGTGTAAGAGCCAAATAAAAAACAATCCTGTCAAGGACCTCCCAAGAAAATTACACCATGCATCCTAATATGTTGGTTGGTTGTTTATTATGCTTAACGGGTAGGCACACTGCACATGAAATCCTTTTACAGGTGTGACCCGACAAATTCAAACAAACAAGACATATAAATATACATAGGGTAAAACATTAATAATAAATAATGTAGAATAAAAATAAAATGAATTCAAATCAGTCATAACACTTACATTCCGATAGAGACAGAAAATACTGAAACAACATTCTAGAAAAAAGTTCAGTTGATCCTACATTCCTAATATCAATAGGGACTCCATTCCAATTGTTAGGAGCAGCATAAGCAAATGCCTGCTGCCCACAAGAAGTCCTCATGAGAGAAAGTTTAAATACAATATTATCAGACCTGGCTGTAGAATAATAATGAAGCTGATATTGTTATGGGTTCAGTATGTACCAATCACTATAATATAACCCAATGGAATTCAACCTGTCAAGGACCCTCAAGTAAAATGGAATCATGCATCCCAATATGTACAGAGTTCAAAAATGTGACAGTGTATCATCAAACCATTATATATGTACAGTAACACTCAGTCTCAGATATGTCAGTATATGCTTCTGTCATGTTCTCCCTCTCATGCCTAGCTTCCAGTGGGTACATATTTAGGGTCACCAGCTGTCCCTTGTAGGATCTGCCTTGCTGGCCCTGGATCATCTTGTGCCCCTTCTCTGCACTGACACTAGTCAGTCTGTGTCCTTCCTCAGGTGCAGACTCCGGAACTGAGCACGATAATCCAGTTCAGGCCTCACCAGGGATCTGTGTAGGGGCAGTATCTGCTCGCTTCTATTACCAAAACTACTCCCTATATACCCCAGTATCCTCAATGCCTTACTATGTGCTTTGTTACAGTGACTTGTTTGCTTGAGGGAGTCACTGATTATGACTTCCAGATCCTTCTTTTCTGTAGAAGTGGCCAGCCTGACCCCTCCCATCCAATATGTCATGTGTGGTTCTGTCTCCCTAAGTGCATTGCCTTGAGCTTCCTGGCATTGAATCTGAACTGCCAGGTTATCTTTCCAGCTTCTCTAGGTCCTGTGGGAGCTCCTACACTTCTTGATCCACACTGCCACCATACCTCCAACCTCTAGACTCTGAAATGAGGGTCACCGACCCTTGAAATGAGGGAAAGTGAGGGACACCACACCCTGAAATGAGGGACACCACAAGGGACATCACAATTTTGGCACTTTAATGATTTAGCGCACTGTTTTATTATTAAAATAGCCTGAAACTCAATCTAACAGCATTAAAGAATAATGACAGTGTTAAATGGATCCAATTATACAGTTTATACAGGTTCCTGGTTGGTAATTCTCAGTAATTCAATAAAGCCAACACACTAGTTCTTTGCCAAATTAGTGGTACTTTATTATGATAGTATTAATAAGATTAGCCAGAAAAATCCTATTGTAACAATAAAAACACACCCTGACAGGATGAATAGTTGCAATACACAAAAAGAAACCAGAACAATCCTGTTTTAACAGTAAGAATGCATCCTGTCATGATTAATAATCCTAGTTTACAAAAGGGAATACATGCTAACATTATTTTTAAACATCAGGTAGCCCACTACTACCTGGGTGTTCCTGTTACAATTTAGTGCTAAACAGCCAATTGGGGCAATCCCAATGGGGTGTTTCTAGCATGCAATCTAGACAGTTAGTAATATTTGCATTACAGGGCTACAGATTTTGCAAAGAAAAATGAAATTATACTTCACTTTCTCTGGGTTCCGAGCGCTATGGCCAGTTAGATATCACCAACTTCTGTCCTCTCTGAGACATTAGACCTGACAATTAGGTCTCATTTATACCTAACCTGTTTTCATTAAAAAGGCAGAACGGGCCGGCCCGTCGGCGCCAGCCGGTTGGATTTCCGCTTGCGATGCCAGCGATCCAGGTTCGGGAGCGAGCTCGGGTCACTGGAGGGCCGGCCGGGGGGGGGCAGCTTAGGCGTCCCACGACTGCTTGCTGTCTCCAGGGTGGGAAGGGATTGCGACCTGGTGCCATAACGACCACTGGTGGAGGCCAGTGGTAGTGCAGCACATCAGGGCCATTAGGGTTGGTGCATGACAGATGTCGGCTCTTGCCTTGACATCCGGGCGTCACTCGCCTTCAGGAAACCAGGAAAAATCGCTCGCTGGCCTCCGGATAACGGCTCTCCGTTCCTGAGGGCCTCCAATGCCTTCCTGGTGCCTCCTGCTCCCCAGCAGCATCCCCGGGCCCTAGAAGTGTGTTGCTGGGTTATCCTCCCTGTTCGCCTCTGAGGAGGGGGACCCGCCTGGTGAAGGGTTACACCGGGATATCCCGGGGGTCAGCTGCGATCTGGGGATCTGAGGAGGACTGGGAAAGGACAGAAGGGGTCAGAGGGAACTTGAAAGAGCCTGAAGGAGGGGAGGATCAGCAAGCACGGGGGGCGGAAAAATAGATTACTCAAAAAAAAAAAAAAAAAAAAAAAAAGGCAGAACTGGAATTTCCCAAAAGCTACCTCAGCAGATTTAAACACAGTCAATATGTAATTTGGCAAGTCATAAGACTCAGGTTCAAAAACATACATTGGCCATAAGATACCTTGGTCATAAGATACTTTTGACACTTTGCCGAGACATACGGTCATTCTTAAATGGAAAAACAAGTAATCAGGGTTTTTTTTATTTATCAAAAATACTTACTTTAGGATACAGAAAACATACTCCGTTTACAGATAAAACCCAGACAATGGCCAAATTGCATCACAAGATGGGGAAGTTCAATTATAAAGGCTAGCCGAGGTTACTAGCAGCTGCATTCTTATCTTAGCCGTAACCTTTTAAAAAGACATGTTTTGGTACACAATATTTTCTGCTGAATAGGGCAATTCCAAGTTAGACCTCTGCTTTGTACTTCTTGAATTATTTCATTTTCTTCATTTTAACCATTAACCTTTTAACACATGCATGCACATTAACTGACATGGTGGTATCATTCATTTACTTAGCCACTTGCAGCCATTGGCTAGCCATACCTATTAATTCACATGTTGGCATCATTTAGTTATTTATTACTAATTTGCAGCTTTACACTAGCCATTTTACACCTTTCTATCTCCTCAACCTTTTGGTTAGCCAATTACATATTGTTAATAAAAGTTTGGTCACTGGTTACTAAAACCTTGGCCACTGGTCACTAAACTTTGGCCACTGGCCACTTTCAACAGTACATGAGATTTGTCATTTTTCTGAGTCTCCAATCTTCTCCTTGAACAACTATTCACAGTTCACATTTTTTTAAAGCAACAAGGAGGATGGACCGATGATGGGGATAAACATTTTACTTTTTACTTCATCCCAATCCCATTACCGTAGTGTGGATGTGGTTGGGAACAAACGAGGAATGCCGAGTTAGTAATTCATATTTCATACAAGTGTTTGGGATGGTATGGGATTATATTTTTTGTGATCCTTGGACCCCACAACACTCTGTAGTAGTGCACTGGCTCTGTCTCTCTTTCTTTTTATTAAAGCAGCACCTGACTCAACCAAACCCAAAACCACTGCGGGGGGGGGGGGGACTGTGTTCATACAAGCTTTTTGGTCTAGCTAGCAATTTCTTGATCTTTTTGCTGCTTGTTTGCTTATTTTCAAAACTCAAAGTAACTGATCGCAAATAAAAAAAAAAAAAAGTCTGTCTCCCGAGTCACTTCAACTCTTACCCCAAGTTGTACCACTCCCAATTTGTCTTGGTCTCCTGGGAAAGGGCAAGGCTTGATTGCTGGGCAAAACTGGCTGGCTGAGCTAGAGAGTAGAGCGTTCTGGCCTGAGCTTCAGCTGCTACCTCAGGGGCTTTGACACCAGGGGTGCCTGCTGGTGGCCGCTACGCTGTTCTTGGGGCTGTTGGCGACATTGGTTGCATTCAAATTTCTCATTAAGCTTTTAGCTGAGGCTTGTCTGGTTGGAGACTGGGGGAGGCTGACTTGACTGCTCCCGGCACCTTATAAATGATCGGATCAAGGGATCGAACTCCAACTAATTCCTTCTAACTGTATGAGGATGGTGCGACTGTGTGTGTTGTGAAAGCGACAGAAATCAAATTTTCTGACTGACTAACTGCAGAGGAGGAGCAACAAACCGCAGGAGGACTAAAGACCTGCCCCTCCACCCCCAGCAGCATATCACTAACCGACTTTTGCCTTCCGCGCTTGCTCTTGGATAGAGTTCCAGGAGGTTACGCTTTCACTTGAAGGGCCTGCTGACGTCAGCACTTAAATTCAGGACAATTGGGGTAAATGCAGGATGTCCCACGCGCAATATGGGATACTTGAGAGCTGTGGCTGCCACAGAGCTCTGTGTCATCAGCATAGAGACACAACTTGCCCCAGTGATGAACATATTGAATGTGGCAGGTCCCAGGACCGATCTTTGCAGTGCCTCGTTTGTGGCCTCCCTTACCCCCAACTTAGCCCGTTCACTGCTATCCTTTGTTGCCTCCCCCAGGCCAGTTTCCTACCCACCTGACTAAATACTCTCTACTCTCGAAGTCCTCCAAATTTTTTAGCAAACTTCTGGGAGGTACTAAGTTAAAGGCCTTACTGAAGCCAAAGTAGAGCAAATCTACCACCTGTCCTTAGTGATCACTTTTCCAGTTTCTTCTGGTCATTCTGAAGCACCCTCAACCCTTCTTTACTGTCTACCCTGGCGCATAACTTTGTGTTGTCAGCAAAGAGACATCTCTTGCCCTGAAAACCCTCTTGAGCATCTATAATGAACTTATCGAATAGAGCAGGTACCAGAATGGATCCCTGCAGCACCCTGCTTGTGACCCCCTTCCCCTGACTTTTTCCTTGTTAACTGCTGCCCTCTGTTGCCTCCTCTTTCCCCACTCACCTAAGTTCATTCCTACTCCCAAGTCCTTCAGCTTTTTTAGCAGTCTCCTGTGTGGCACCGAATCAAAGGCTTTGCTGAAGTCAAAGTTCAGCAGATCTGCTGCCTTGCTTTCTATCACCCTAGTGACCCAGTTGAAAAAATTGTATGTTTGATCTGGCATGACCTACCTGACACAAACTCATGGTGCTTGCCGTTCTGCAGTCCATTATTCGCTAAGTGGGCCACCAAGCTTTCTTTGACCATAGACTCCCATCAGCTTGCAACAGAGCTAAGACATACAGGCCTGTAGTTCACTCTTTTCTTCCGAAGATTCTGTCTGCCCTCCACGTGAACCAGGAGGTGTGCTTTTCTTCATTTTGTCCTCAACTGGCTAATCCAAATGAAAGTTACATAAGTGAGACCTTCACAGAGCTGTCAAAATCTATCTTGAAAGGTCTGCGTAATTCCATTGCTCAGACAATCATGCGCTGTTTGGAGCAGACAAAAGTGTCAGAATGCTAGAAAGATCATCTTGGTAATGTGGGTCACATCTTGTATAACAGAGACTTGTGTAGTGGCAAAATGTAAGCCATCAGCATTGATTAGAAAACATATTACCAGGACTGTGGCATTTTGCTGGACTGAGAGAGCTGATGCATCTACACCAGAACTGTGCAATGTGGCAACGTGGTTCTTCTTACACCCTCGCCAAACATTAGAAACATAGAATTTCCCAGCAGATAAGGAACGCTTGGCCCATCCAGTCTGCCCATTTCTCCCTACCTACACTGTTACTGCAGACTGTGCCCATCCATCTACAGCTCTTTTCTCCCAGCCCGCCTTCCTTTTCATTATGATTCCCTTGTGCTCATCCCATGCATTCTTTATTCTTTTCCCCCCTCCTGTCACCACTGGCTGGACACCCCTCAGTTGTCACCCAGCCTGCTTCCCCCCTGCCTGAAACCCTCCCTATCAGTGACAACGACTCACCTGCATGCAACCCCCCCCCCAACGGATTGCGCCCCTCCCTTCCAGCGTAGGTCCGCCTTTTGCTCCTCTGCTTTCTTACAAATGTCCAGTAGCCTGGAGGCAGAGGTGAAGATTAAAGGGTAGCAGGACCCAGGAGGGTAGGATCCAGTGGAGGACGTTGGGGCTGTGGAGTGATGTCACCCATCCAGCTGATGGGGTTTTTCCTTGTTCTTATGTGGATGTTCCTGGATCTAAAGTCTCCACCACTCATTCACGCTAATGGGACTACGCCGGAAGCTTTAGGACCCAGCGGGAGCCAGAATTCTTCAGGAGGGCCAGCACCTAGGTGGGGCCACGAGGAAGCTGCACCGCGAGCCTGGCTCACACTGTATAGGCTACCTGGTGTTGATCCTCCAACTGCCTCAGTTCCTTTTTTCCCCCGCAATCGAGTGCGCTTCAGTGATGACGTTGCTTGCCCGCTGGAAATCAAAACTTCACGTCTATGCGACAGCAGCAATAGTTTTTCAGTTTCAATTAGTTTTATTAGTCTGTCAGTTTGAAATAAATAAGTAATTGTTAGATTTCTCATTAGAAGAAGTCTTCAGCCCTCCTTCGATGGAGTCTACCATGAACGGGGCAGGTGACGGTAGGGAGACTTCGCATGAAAGCTGTTCTGTCAGCAGGGCTGGGTCTGGTCCACTGCCTTCAACGGAGGGAAGGTCTGACTACAGGCAGTCCAGTGCTCAGGGGGAAATGGGCGATCCTCCCGAAAGCACAAAAAGAAGCGGTCCCATTCTCGATCCTCGTTGAGGACTCAGTACCGCTTGGCCTCGAGTTCTTCAGCCTCCTGGTCGAAAAAGAAACTGCACCGCTCGAGGTTGCCTTCTGGTACGTCTGTGTGTTGCTCGTCGGTTATCGGTGGCGGGTGCCAGACTCCATCCTCTCCGGGTTCCCTCTGCCTTCTGTTTCTGGTGACAAGCATCCTCGACTCCGGAGTCCCTCCCCGCCCACTGGGGGGTCTTCCAGTGAGCAGTTTCACCACTGGGTCGCTCTTATGGAGCAATGGGTTCAGCAGTTGTCCTATCTGCCTGAGCCGGCGAGTCCGTCGCCGGAGCCTTCGGGCCTTTCAATTTCGGACTTGCAGGCAGGGCGGTTGGGGCTTGCTAGTCATGTAGTGCCTTCGGTGCTGTCGATGCCTCGCTCTGGTGTTTATCCCCCTCATACGGCTGCGGTGCAGTGTCTACACCGGTGCTTTTATTGCCTGCTGAATTTCTTTGCCTTTCTTCAGCAAGTCGAGGGTTGAGGACCTTTGACGCGGCGCCACTGCCGTAGCTGGTGCCGGTGCCACGCTTGGCGTCGCATCCTGTGCCAGCCCCACCAGTGTTTTCCTCCTGTTGCAGCACCGGGAGTGCCTGCAGTGCCGTATGCAACACAGGGGTTTTCAACTCCGATTCGAATTGCTCCTCCTCCTCCTTTTCCTATCTATTCAATCCCTTCGGGACTAGTAGGAGATGAAGTTGAGCCTGATCCTGATCTGTGATTGGAGGATAACTTTGACGGCCATTCCTCCCTAGGAGGAGTGAATAAGCCTACTCTTACAGCAGATCCTCTGGTCCGAGTACCTTTCTTTTAAGTCTCTGCTTAGAAACGTTAATACCTCTCTCTCTCTCTCTTTCTCTCTCCACACTTCAGAAATCAATCCTGGGAAGTTGCTGCATCTGCAGTACCTGCACATTCCGGACATTCCTGTGGAATTGACTCCCCCCATGCAACCCTCTTTTGAGACTCTCTCGCAAATGGTGTGGGATAGTCCGGCACTCATTCCCTCTGCGGCTAAGTCCTTAGACAGGAAATATGCCCCTCCCAAGGATTGACCCATTCTGGCCTTGCAAGCCTTTGCTGATGCCATAGTTGTCCTGGCAGAGAATGACAAACCTGTTTTTCTGCAAGCATCTACGGCACGTCCAATAAACAATCTTGCAGAATCAACACTTTGGGGCAGCGAGTCTTTGCTGCTTCCAACCTGGGCATGCATACTGCTAGCTACCAAGGCTACTTCTCTCAATATGAGTATACACTCTGACATTCACTTAAGGCCACAGTATAAGCTCTCCCAGATTCGGAGGTTAACACACAGCTTCTTCAAACCATTACTAGAGGCATTGATTCCAATAATCAGCAGCTTAAGGCTGCATTGGATGCCTTTGACATTGCCTCCAGAGCAGCGGCAGCCGGTATATGCACTCATCGCCACTCTTGGCTGCGCACCTCAGGGTTCACAAATGATGCCCAACAGAGGGTTATGGCTTTGCCTTTTGATGGTATATACCTGTTTGGTCCTCAGGTTGAGCAGGCACTAGGGATCACACAGAAGACTAGAATGGCCATCAAAACGACCAGACCGCCATCCGCTGCCCCTCAAAGGGACAGGAACCGGTGTCAGTTTCATAACCGTCAGTCTTTTCATGATAAAGGCAGAGGGGGATTTAACAGAAACCAAATCCCTCAGCCGCAAAAGAAAATGCAGCAGAAGGCACAGGGCCCCAAAGCGCCTAGTGCCACCCTCTGAGATGCCAGCCCAAGTCCCACCTCAGCTGTCCGAGGAGGACCCTTCCTCAGCAGTAGGAGGACGTCTGACTCCATTTTATGATCAGTGGAAGTTGGTCACTTCAGACAAGTGGGTGCTCAGAATAATTACAAGGGTACTCTCCAAATCTTTCAGAAACCCTCCGATCACCCCCCAAACGACAGGGCTGTCTGTCTCTCAGTCAGACCTTCTCACTTACGAGATTCAAGGCCTTCTAAACAGCAGGGCAGTAGAGGTAGTTCCACTGGATCAGTGGAACACTGGTTTCCACTCCCATTACTTCCTAGTTCCAAAGAAAACAGGCGGCATGCACCCTATTCTCGATCTTAGGAAGTTAAACAAATTCCTGTACAAGGAAAAGTCCAAGATGATATCATTCGGCACACTTTTACCTCTGATTCATCAAAACGATTGTCTAGCCTCCCTAGACATGCAGGACACCTATCAACACGTTCTCATACACCCAAATCACCACAAATACCTCAGATTCGTGGCATTGGGTCAACACTACCAGTTCAGAGTCCTGCCCTTTGGGCTGTCCTCTGCACCTTGAGTTTTTACAAAGTGCTTTGCAGTTCTCGCAGCACATCTAAGGAAGCTCGGAATTCAGATGTTCCCTTATCTGGACGATTGGCTTTAAGCAAGTCCCTCCAGACAACAGACTCAGAAAGCCGTGGCTACGGCTTCCAAATTCATCATGTCCATTGGAATCCTGCTAAACTTGGGAAAGTCACAGCTGCAGCCCTCCCAACGGCTCCTTTTCATAAGAGCCCTTCTAGATACCCCCAGTGCAAAAGCCCTTCCTCCGGAGGACAGAAGGAGCGCTATCCTCCAGATGGCCCACTTCATCAGAGAGAACGATTCGGTCCTAGCTCTCTCGATGCAGCGGATGCTGGGTCTCAAGGCATCCTCAGTGTTCACTGTGTCTCTGGCTCACCTTCACGTGAGGACTGCTCAGTGGGTGCTCAGCACTCAGTGGTCACCGACCACGCACCCACAGTCCTTTCACATCAAGGTGACGGAACTTCTAAAATGGTCACTCACCTGGTGTACTCAGGGGAACAACCTTTGGGAAGGTTATCCCTTCACCCCTGTAGAACCCCAGATCTCCATCACCATGGATGTGTCCCTACTGGGATGGGAAGCTCACTGTTAGAATCTTCACACCCAGGGTTGCTGGAGTCAGGATGAGTCTCAGCTTCACATAAATGTTCTAGAAATGACAGCCGTCCTGTACGCAGTCCAATCCTTGAAGGACATACTCTGTCACAAGATCATTCTCCTTCAAACTGACAACAAAGCAGTGATGTACTACATCAACAAGCAGGGCAGAGCACACTTTTACCCCTTACGCAGGGAAGCGAGGAGAGTGTGGGAATGGTGCCTGGAGCACAAAGCTCTGATCCAGGCGGTCTACCTTCCAGGAGTACAGAACGATCTAGCGGATCATCTCAGCAGAATGGAGGCAGACCCTCACGAGTGGTCTCTTGATACAGACATCGTGCAATCACTCTTCGAAGAGTGGGGAACTCCAGACCTGGACCTTTTTGCATCCCCACTCAATGCAAAACTGCCTCTCTTCTGCTCCAGAAATCCAGGACCTGGTGTTTTTTTGTCAGGATGCAGTGAGACTGCGGTGGACAAGACGCTTTCTGTACGCATTTCATCCTCTTCCCCTAGTTCAGAGGGTACTGCTCAAACTGGAGGCGCAGAATGATCCTCATCGCCCAATTCTGGCCTCGTCAGATCTAGCTTCCATTAATCAACAGATTGTCGGAAACTTCTCCAAGACAGCTTCCACGTCATACGAACCTGCTGACCCAGGGCCCTGTGGTCCATCCCAACCTGAAGTCCTTTCACCTCCATGCCTGACTGCTGAAGCGATAGAGGTGAACAGGTTTAACGTTTTACATAGGGTCTCAAATATTTTGTTAGCTGCACTAAAACCAGCTACTCGGAAAATGTACACGGCTAAGTGGAAGCGGTTCTCTATCTGGTGTGCAAATTCCTCCTGGAATCCTTTTCCCTGCTCACCAAACAAGGTTCTAGAATATCTTCTGGATCTCTCGAACACAGGCCTGCAGTAGTCGACTGTTCAAACAACATGAAGTCTTGCTGTATTCTGACTATATGCAGTTAGCCCCAACACATGAACTGCTCCGGAGAGGAAAGGGTTAACTCTATGCCAGGGCATAGAACATTGAACTCGAGCTCAGTTTTCAAGCTTCTGTCCCTGGTACTCCTCAGTGTAACCATCAGATTCTTTACTCCGCCTAACTATGAAGTCGCTCTGGAGAATCCTTCCTTCGCTTCAGTTTAGTAAAATCTGTATTTTCCTGTTTTATTTCGGTATTCAGATCTCTGTCTATGGTACAGTAAGTGTAGCTAGTCTGTAGTTATAGTTTTTTGGTAGAAATTGTTTTTTTGTTCGATTTTCTTCCGGTCGGTCCGGTTGGGAACCGACACAGAATCTTTAACTGTTAATTCTTGTTTTTCTGTCTTTATTGTGTGGTTTCCGGTACTTATTGGTTCCTAAAAAAAAAAACAAAAAAAAAAACGACAGCTTTCTTCGGTTATTTTAACAGACCTGTGACATGGTTGGAACCGAAAAGTGAGTAGCTGCCTGGCTTAACTGCTGTTAAGGGCAACTTTTTTGAATCCGGCATGTCTGAGAAACCCAAAAAGAAAACCGGTCCCACTGGGTTTCAGCACTGCACCGAGTGTGGGGAGACCTTTGCTAAAGCTGATCCCCACCTCGTCTGTGTTTATTGTCTGGGGTTTGACCACCTCGAAGAAGACTGCCAAATATGTAAGAACTTTCCTAAAGCCATTCTGGAAAAACATTCAAGTAGGCTGAAGGAAAGAGAGTCCGAGAAGTCCGCTGATCCGGCTGGCCAGCCCGGTTCGGTTCCAGCTGAACCTGAGGGGGTGCCCACTGACCTGGGCGATACCTCCTCGGGTAAAAGGAGAGTCGACTCTGCGGAGTTGGTTCTGTCTAAAAGAAAACGCAAGTCAGCCAGTTTGGATCCTGGTCCCCATATTCTGACTGCTGAAGAGATTGCAAAAGCGATTACTGTTGTTCAGTCACTTTGCCCGGTTCCGACCGAACTGATACCAGTTCAAAGACGATCAGTTCGGACAGAAATAGTTGCTTCTGAAATTGAACCTGAAGCATTCTATGAGGATGACTGGGAAGGAGAAGAAGATTATGAAGAAGAGGAAGATGAAGGCCTAGATGAGCCAGTAGAGACTGACATCTCCCCAGACAGGCCTTCCAATGTGTCTCCTCCCAGACTTTCTGAGTCCCCCTTCCATTTCTTGTTTTACAAGAAAGTGGATGATACTCTTTAGCTTCCAGTAGAAGAGGCTGAACAGGATCACGAGGAACCTGGCTTCGTGGAAATGATGGCTGTCCCAGAGTCAAAGAGAGTGTCTATCCCTTTGCATAAATCCCTGGGGAAACAGACACATAAAATTCTGCAGTTTCCAACATCTGTACCTCCTGTGGATAAAAGGATGGACAGGAGTGGTATATTTTGTCAGGTCCTGGGATGGAATTCCTCACAAATCATTGCAGCCATGTTGGGGTAGTGCAAGCTGCATGCAGCCTGTGTCAAGGCTAACATTCCTCTGGCCTCTCACCCCCAGATAAAGATTCCAGGAAAGTGGATGTCATGGCCAAGAAACAGTACTTGGCATCCTCTTTGGGACTCGGGCAAGATAATTACATGGCATGTACAGCCAGATACCAGAAATCTGTGTGGGATATAGTTCTGGAGCTGGCTAAGAATGCCCCTCCCCAGCTGGCCAAGGAGCTGGAGCAGGTGGCTATTGATGGTATCGAGGTATCCAAAGTCCAGTTCCATGCTGCTGTGGACTCGAATGATGTGCATTGACTAAGGCCATGGATTTTCCTTTTGCTGGTAACTCTCTGGGGAACAAACAGAGGCTTACATGAAGAAGATGGACGAGTACAGGACCACCTACAGGAGTGCTGCAGCAAAAGAAGAGCAGGCCATTCCTCAGAAGCAGCAATTTAGGGCTGGCAGTGGCAGGCCTTTTTACCAAGCCCAGGCCTCCTCTTCTTTCCAGCAGAGGGGGTCCTTTAGGGGAAGAAGCAGACGAGGGATGACCAGGACCCCATCATCCACTCAGTCTAAGCCCCCTGCCAAGCAGACACCCTGAGGTGTCAATCAGGGTCGCCTCCCCAGTTCCAGTAGGGGGCAGGCTGGTCGTGGAAGGAGTGAGCCTGGGACTTGCTCTCAGTTTCAAAATGTTCCCAAATATGAGAGCAAAGTCTTTTCGTCCTCCCTCTCCCGTGGAGACAAAGGCCTTAGAGGCAGAAGTCTCCTCTCTGTTGCTTCTTCAAGCAGTAGAGAAGGTACCTCTTTGTCACAGTGGAAAAGGTCTATATTCCAGTTACTTCCTTACCCCAAAAAAGACAGGAGAGTGGCGACCCATCCTAGATCTAAGATACCTGAACAAACACATACTAAAGCCAAAGTTCAGAATGGTGACTCTGGGAATAATTCTTCCCTCTCTGAGACCAGGAGACTGGCTAGCCTCCCTGGATCTCAAGGTTGCCTACTTCCACATACCTTTTAGACATTCCCACAGAAAGTACCTCGGGTTCGAGCTGCCCTCAGGTCATTACCAATTCAGAGCAATGCCTTTCGGTCTAACATCTGCTCCAAGGGTGTTCACCAAGTGTCTAGCAGTAGTGGTGGCCTTTCTCAGGAGATAGGGTATCCTGCTGTTTCCACATCTGGACGACTGGCTCATAGTGGGTCATTCCTGAGACCAAGTCAAGTCAGCTCTGGAGGTCACTGGAAAGCTTCTGGACTCCTTAGGATTCATTCTGAACCTACAAAAGTTTGTTCTGGAACCAGCCCAGCTTCTCACTTTTATAGGATTGGAACTAGTCACTGTCCAGGCAAGGGCATTTCTCCAACTTTCAAGGGTACAATCCCTTGTCACTCTGGCTTCCTCTTTTTGTCCTCTAGTGTCTCAGCCAGCCAGGCACTTCCTACAGTTGCTAGGCCACATGGCAGCTTTTACTGCTGTCATGCAAGGGGCAACATTTCAAATGAGATATTCAGTTTCATCTAAAGTCTTACTGGTCTCAGAAAAAAGATCCTATCTCCAAATTGGTTCCAGTGTCCCAAACTCTGGTTCAGGCTCTCCAGTGGTGGCTGGAGGAGGACAATCTAAGACAAGGTGTCCCTTTCCAAAGTCAGACCCCTTCAGTGATTCTCACCACAGATGCCTCTCTACTGGGATGGGGAGCTCCTCTGGACCAGCTTACTGCACAGGGAACCTGATCTCATCAGGAGTCAATTCTGCACATCAGTCTTCTCGAACTCAGAGCTGTCTTTCTAGCACTTCAAACATTCTCAAGCACTATTCAGGGAAAAATGGTGCAGATCAGGACAGACAATACCACAACCATGCGGTACATCAACAAACAGGGAGGCACTCGGTCCTCGGCCTTGTGCACAGAAGCCATGAAAATATGGTCTCTAGCTTATTCCCTTTAGGTTTCCCTGATAGCTGTGCATCTCCCAGGGAAGGACAACATTCTAGCAGATGCTCTCAGCAGGATTTCTCAAGGTCACCATGAATGGGCCCTGAATCCTCTGATTCTTCAGGTCATTTTCAAAAGGTGGGGCACTCCAGAGATAGATCTCTTTGCAGCCCCGGACAATCACCAGCTCCCTCTGTTTTGCTGTAGACCCCCTCTTCTGGGATCTGTCCCCCAGGATGCTCTACTGTTGGACTGGACAAGCAGATTTCTGTATGTCTTTTTTCATTTTCCTCTGATATTCAGAGTTCTGATCAAAATCCAATCTCAGCCTTGCAAAGTGATTCTGGTGGCTCCAGACTGGGCCAGGCAGCCATGGTACCCCCTATTATTGTCCATGTCAGTAACAATACCATTGTGTCTTCCCAGACAGTACACTCTCCTCACCTCTTTGCAGGGGAGGATACTGTATCCCAACCTTCACACTCTCAGACTCGAAGCCTGGCTCTTGAAGAGCTAGCATATGCAAGCCTGCAACTTTCCCAGTCAGTCTTGGACATTCTTAAAGTTAGTAGAAAATCTTCTACTAGAAAAACTTAAAATTCCAAATGGAAGAGATTTGGTTTCTGGTTTTCTCAGAGGCACATTCAGCCAGATTCAGCTGATATTGCCACTGCTTTGGATTATTTAGTGCATCTTAACAGTTTAGGCCTCAGGCCTACCACTCTCAAGGTACATCTGGCAGCTATCTCTGCTTTCCTTTCACCTGGCAAGGGCTCTTCCCTAGCTTCTCATCCAGTTTTCAAGAAATTTTTCAAAGGTCTGGTTCACATCAGTCCTCCTTGTAGGGAGCCTACTCCTGTTTGGGACTTGAATATCTGTATTGCACTGCTTATGCAGCCCCATTTTGAACCATTATCCTCGGCTGAGTTGAAATACTTGACTTGGAAAACTGTGTTCCTTGTAGCCATTACTTCTGCCAGGAGAATCAGTGAATTACAGGCCTTATCAGTGGAACCTCATTTCATTTCACAGGGATAAGGAGGTCCTTCGAATGAATAGAAGGTTCCTTCCCAAGGTGGTATCAGACTTTCATTTGAATCAGTCTGTGTCATTGCCTGTATTTTTCACTGACCATTCTTCCTCTGGCGAGAAAAGATTGCACAGTCTTGATGTAAAGAGGGCCCTTAGTTATTATATTAACAAAAACAAATAAATAAATATAGAACACACTAAAGCCCATAGAAATGAATGTTCACAGCTGTTTCTCACTTATGGAGAAGTGGGTAAAGGTAAACCTGCTACTAGGAGGACTATTGCCAGGTGGATTGTCTCCTGTATCCAGTTCTGCTATTCAAAGCTGGGAAACTCTCAGGCCCAAGGACTCACTCCACCAAAGGTACAGCTGCTTCGGCCACAGCTAGAGACATACCCTTAGTGGAAATCTGTAAAGCAGCCATCTGGAAAACTGTTCATACATTTACCAAGGATTACTCTCTTGATATCCAGTCAAGAAGTGATGTTAGGTTTGGCACAGCAGTGCTGCAGAACTTGTTCCCAAAATAGGTTCTGTAACTCCCTCCTCCAACAGGGTACTGCTCGGTAGTCTGCATATAGTCAGAATACAGCAAGACTTCAAGTTGTTTGAAGAAAAAATTACTCACCATAGTAATGTTGTTTCTTTTAATGCAGTCTTGCTGTATTCTGACCTCCCACCCTACCTCCCATCCTGGAACCTGGTATTTAGGGGATGTGGTCTGACAGGCGCAGTGCTGCACCCCGGAGGTGTACTCGGGATACCTCATCTTTGAGGTTTTTATGATTTTCTTTAGTATATATTGGTTGTTTTTACTACCTACTTGGATTCTTTTTGGGGTTTCTCGACTTGAGTCTTCTAGACTCACAAAAAAAATGTTTCAAACAACATGAAGTCTTGCTATATTATGACCATTGCAGTTTGTCCCACCATTAGAACTGCTCTGGAGGTGAAAGGGTTAACTACCATTCTGAGAATGGAGTTTAGAGCGCGATCTCGGTTAGAGAAGCTCTGTCTGGATAATTTCAAACTGAAACTGTCAGATTCTTTACTCCGCTCACTGAACAGTCGCCCGAGATTTCTCCTACTGCTCGGTTCATTTCTCGGTTTAAACAGTATTTTCTCGGTTAAATTCAACTCGAGTATTATTTTTTTAACATAAACCGATCGGTTCAAGCTCTGTCTGTGGTATTGTAAGTAATAGACAGGTTTTTATTTCTGTGTGGAACTTGTAAATGTTTATCGGTTCGAACCGATCAGGTTGGTTAAAACTTTAAAGTTTAAGCATTTTAAAGCTTTTAGAGTGCGGTTCCCGGTTCTTATCGGTTCTAAAAAAAACGGATTTCATTACGGTTTTTTCCACGACCCGTGACACGGTTGGGAACCGATAAGGGTGTCTTGCCTGGCACTGCTGTTAAAAGGGCAAGTTTGTTGGTTAGGCTGGCATCATGTCTGAGAAACCCAAAAGAAAAACCGGGCCCACTGGGTTTCAACACTGTAGTGTCTGTGGGGAAGCCTTTGCCAAGGCTGACCCACACACTACATGTGTCTATTGTCTGGGTTTGACCACCTCAATTCAGACTGCCAGATTTGTAAGAATTTCCTGCAGCCACCCTGGATAAGAGTGGGCAGGCTCGGAGGCGAGGCCAAGAAGTCCGCTGACCCGGATGGCCAGCCGGTTCGGTGCCAACCGAACGGGAGGGAGTGCCTCTGACCAGGCGAGACTTCCTCGGGCAACGTGAAGCTGGCTCTGAGGAGCCAGTTCCAGCAAAAACTAAAAATCAGCTGGTATGGAGTCCAAAATTCCTTCTCCAACTGCTGCAGAAATAGCAAAAGCTATACAAATTGTACAGTCACTTTCTCGGTTCCGTCACAACCGCCACTGTCTGGTAGGAGGTCGGTTCGGTCGGTTCCACCGTTCAAGAATATGATATTGGAGATTTTTATGAACCAGAGGAGGGGAGGAGGATTATGAACAGTGTGAATGTGACTTTGAGAGTCTGGATGTGCCCCATTGAACCGGACGCCTCCCCAGACAGACCTTTAGAATCTCCCCTATGCTTTCTGAGTCCCTTCTCTTTTTGTTTTACAAAAGGTTGTTGAAACCCTCCAGCTCCCATTAGAGGAAGCTGTGGATGAGCAAGAGGAACCTGATTTTGTGGAAATGATGGATATCCCAGAGTCTAGGAGATTATCTATCTCCTTACATAAGTCTTTTAGGAAGCAAACAATAAAAATCCTAAAGCCCCTAATTCTGTGCCCCCTGTTGACAAAAAGATGGACAGGAGGTACACTTTGTCAGGTCCTGATACAGACTTTCTTTCACAGCAATGCAGTCATGTTGAGGTAGTTCAGGCTGCAGCCTGTGATAAAGCTAACATTCCCCTGGCTTCACATCCTCCTGACAAGGACTCCAGGAAGATTGATGCCATGGCTAAAAAACAATACATGGCAACATCCTTGGGACTTAGACAAGCAAATTACATAGCTTATGTGGCAAGATACCAAAAATCTAGATGGGACACTGTCATGGCTTTCGCTAAACAGGCCCCTGGCCAGCTTGCCAAGGAGCTGGAGCAGGTGGCTTCTGATGGTATTGAGGCTTCCAAGGTGCAATTCCATGCTGCTGTGGATTCTAATGATGTTTCCTCTAGAGTCATGGCTACATCTGTGGCCTTTCGAGGTTAGCTTGGCTCAGGTGTACTAACTTGTCACAGGATACCCAGTCTAAGGCTATGGATTTTCCTGTGTAGGGAATTCTCTGTTTGGGAGCAAACAGAGAATTACATGAAGAAAATGGATGAATACAGAACAACTTATAGGAGTGCACAAGCCAAGGAGCGGCAAGCCACTCCTCAGAAGCAGACCCCCAGGGGTAGAGGTAGGCCCTTTCACAGGCCTTTTTACCAAACCCAGGCTTCTTCTGCTTATGCTCAGAGGGGGTTCTTCAGAGGCAGAGGCAGACGGGGTGCAAGTAGGTCTGCTCCCACCCCTCAGACTAAAGCCCCTGCCAAACAGGCACCCTGATGGGGTGCCCAGGGCCGGTTCTCCACTACCTGTAGGGGGCAGGCTGGCTTACTTCGCCCAGGACTGGGAGTCTCTAACATCAGACAAATGGGTCCTGGAAGTAGTAAGCCAGGGTCTGGTTCTCAGCTTCAAAACATTTCCAAAGATGAGAGCCAGATTTTTTCCACCTGCAAACCCTTTAGAGACTTTTACCTTAGAAACAGAAGTCTCAACCCTTCTAGCTCTCAGGGCTGTAGAAAGGGTTTCCCCCCTACACCAGGGCAAGGGTCTGTACTCCAGATATTTCCTTACCCCAAAAAAGACAGGAGAATGGCGGCCCATTTTAGACCTAAGATATCTGAACAAGCACCTGTTGAAACCAAAGTTCAAAATGGTGACTCTGGCAATGATTTTAACTTCTCTAAGGCCAGGGGACTGGCTAGCTTCCCTGGACCTCAAGGATGCCTATTTCCATGTTCTAATCAGAAGCTCTCACCGAAAGTACCTCAGATTCGAACTGCCCTCAGGTCACTACCAGTTCAGAGCATTGCCCTTCGGCCTCACCTCTGCCCCAAGGGTATTCACAAAATGTCTGGCAGTTGCAGTTGCTCATTTAAGAAGGCAAAGGATTGCTGTTTTTCCCTATCTAGATGACTGGCTCATTGTAGGCCAGTCTCCAGAACAGGTCAAATCACACCTGCAAATTACCCAGCAGCTGCTCACCTCTCTGGGCTTCTTGCTCAGTCTTCCAAAGTCAGTTCTGGAACCTGTTCAGGTACTCACATTCATAGGTGCAGAATTGGACACAAAGCAGGCCAGAGCCTTCCTACCCTTAGAGAGGGTAAGGAACCTGGTGACCCTGGCCTCCTCCTTCACTCTGCAGGTCTCTCGACCAGCAAGGCACTTCTTACAGCTCCTAGGGCACATGGCTGCTTCCACAGCTGTAGTGCAAGGAGCAAGATTTCAGATGCGGGACATTCAGTTTCACTTGAGAGCCGTTTGGTCTCAGAGAAAAGATCCCCTTTCCAAGTTGGTCCTAGTGACTCGAACCCTGATCCAGGCCCTTCAGTGGTGGCAGGATCAGAGCAATTTAAGACTGGGGGTCCCCTTCATCCCTCTGTCGCATTCCTTGACCCTCACTACGGATGCATCCCTTCTGGGATGGGGAGCTCACATGGGCGACCTCTCCACTCAGGGAGTGTGGTCCCCTCAGGAATCTCTGCTCCACATCAATTTGCTGGAACTCAGAGCTGTTCTTCTAGCACTTCAAGTGTTTTCTGCCTGTTCAGAACAAAGTGGTACAAGTCAGAACAGACAGCACCACCACAATGTGGTACATCAACAAACAAGGGAGCACTCGGTCTTCGGCCTTGTGCACCGAAGCAATGAAGTTATGGTCTCTGGCTTATTCCCTGAACACTTCCCTCATAGCAGTTCACCTCCCAGGAAAGGACAATGTCCTGGCAGATGCTCTCAGCAGGATTTCCCAGGGCCATCACGAATGGTCACTGGATCCCCAAGTAATGGGGATAGTTTTTGCCAGATGGGGCACCCCTCAGATAGATCTTTTTGCAGCCCCAGACAATCACCAACTTCCACTATTTTGTTGCAGGCCCCCAGTGATGGGCTCAGTCCCTCTGGATGCCTTTCTCCTAGATTGGGAAGGGAAGTTTCTATATGCTTTTCCTCCCTTCCCTCTCCTATTCAAGGTGCTAGTCAAAATCAGATCCCAGCCGTGCAGGATGATTCTGATTGCTCCACATTGGGCCAGGCAGCCCTGGTACCCACTCCTTCTGTCCTTAACAGTCCATCTTCCCCTGTGCCTCCCCAGGAGACACAATCTGTTATCTTGTGCCCAGGGGAGGGTTTGGTATCCGAATCTCAAATCCCTCAACCTCAAGGCCTGGCTCTTGAGGAGTTAGAGTTTGCTGACCTACACCTTTCTCAAGGTGTTCTCGACATCTTGAAGGCTTCCAGGAAGCCTTCCACTAGGGCCACTTATAATTCTAAATGGAAAAGGTTTTCCATCTGGTGCTCGGGGAAGCATATTTCCCCGGAATCTGCTGATTTGCCCATTGTTCTGGACTATATGGTCCATCTTAATTCTTTGGGCCTGAGACCAGCTACCCTGAAAGTTCATTTGGCAGCTGTCTCTGCTTTTATTTCAGCAGGAAAGCCCTCTTCTCTTTCCACTCACCCTGTTTTTTCCAAGTTTTTCAAGGGATTACTTCATACTAATCCACCTTTCAGGGACCCGGCCCCTGCCTGGGATCTTAATGTTTGCATTGCTCAGTTGATGCAACCTCCCTTTGAGCCTCTGTCTTCTGCAGAGCTCAAGTATTTGACTTGGAAAACTGTTTTTCTAGTAGCCATCACTTCTGCCAGGCGCACAAGTGAGTTACAAGCCTTGTCAGTGGAGACTGACTTTATTTCCTTTCACAGGGATAAAGTAGTCCTTAGGACTAACAGGAAGTTTTTGCCTAAGGTGGTTTCAGACTTCCATCTTAACCAATCTATCTCCCTTCCAGTGTCCTTTACTGACCATTCCTCCTCTGGTGAGAGGAGGTTGCACAGTTTAGATGTTAAGTGGGCCCTTAGTTACTATATAGAGCGTACCAAGGGTCATAGGTTAGAATCTCTCCAACTTTTTCTCACTTTTGGTGAGGTTGGAAAAGGTAAACCTGCCACTAAGAGATCCATTGCCAGGTGGATTGTCTCTTGTATCCAATTTTGCTATCAAAAACTGGGAAAGGTTCCCTCTTCAGGCCTGAGGGCTCACTCTACCAGAGGTACAGTTGCCTATAGCTGCTGCCAGAGACATCCCTATTTTAGAGATATGTCAAGCAGCTACCTGGAAAACGGTACACACTTTGACCAAGCATTACTCCTTGGATATCCAGGCCAGGAGGGATGCTAGATTTGGCACAGCTGTGCTTCAGAGCCTATTCCCTAAGTAGGTTCTGCCCCTCCTCCATGGAGGTACTGCTGTGTATTCTGCAATTGTCATAATATAGCAAGACTTCATGTTGTTTGAAGAAAAAATTACTCACCTTAGTAATGTTGTTTCTTCTAATGGAGTCTTGCTGTATTATGACCTCCCCCCCAGCCTGCCCCTCTCAGAACTTCTACTTGGGTATGGGGTGGGCAGTCCAGTGTGGGCACCGGTTATGCCCATTATATGTTTTTCACCCCTTTTGGGGTTTTGGGGTGTGGTGTTTTATTCTACCTTATTTTATTATTTTCTGGTTCCCTGACTTGAGTCTTTGTGTTGGGACCAGGAATATGTGTTAATATTTAGGTAGCCAGTTGGCTAGTGTAGGTTACAGCTTCACACAGAACCTTAGTGAGTTTTTGCTCGTAAAGATCTGACAGTTTCAGTTTGAAATTATCCAGACAGAGCTTCTCTAACCGAGCTCGCGCTCTAAACTCCATTCTCAGAATGGTAGTTAACCCTTTCACCTTCGGAGCAGTTCTAATGGTGGGACAAACTGCAATGGTAATAATATAGCAAGACTCCATTAGAAGAAACAACATTACTAAGGTGAGTAATTTTTTCTTATTGCCCTTTGGCACAAAAATTTTAGAACAATTTCTAGATTGTTAGTATAGTGCTCGTAAGAATCTGCCTGTTACACTGAGGAGTACCAGGGACAGAAATTTGAAAACCAAGCTCGAGCTCAATGTTCTATGCCCTGGCATAGAGTTAACCCTTTCCTCTCTGGAGCAGTTCAAGTGCTGGGGCTAACTGCATATAGTCAGAAGCCAGCAAGACTCCATTACATGAAACAACATTACTATGGTGAGTAATTTTTTCTTAAGGTTCACCTTTGCACCATCTCAGCGTACCATGAGCCTGTGAACTCCGTGTCTCTGGCTCAACTTCCTGTGGTCAAGCAGTTTCTTCAGGACATTCTGCATACTAGGCCAGCAGTCTGGGACATTAACCTTGTGCTAGACATGCTCACCTGTAAACCTTTTGAGCCCCTAGCTACTTGTGAGTTGAAGTTTCTGACTTGGAAGACCGTCTTCCTTGTAGCCATCACTTCCACCCACAAAGTATCTGAAATACATGCTTTGGTCACAGACCCTCCATATACTGTATTTCGCAAAGACATGGTGGTTCTTAGGGCCCACCCTATGTTTCTACCCAAGGTTGTCTCGGAATTCCATCTGAATCAGCCCTTGGTCCTTCCGACCTACTTTGTGAACTTCCAGAATGAGGGAAAGCGTACCCTACATTCTCTGAATTTGAAGAGAGCTTTTGCGGTTCTATTTGGACAGAACTAAAGAAATCCGCACATCAAAACAACTGTTTGTCTCTTTCAGTATGGCCCAGCTTGTTGCTATCAGATGCATTTCAGCATGGCTGGTTGCATGTCTTCGCCAGTGCTACTCCATGGCACAGGTTAAGCTGGAAGGCAGAGAATACACTCATTCTACCAGAGCACTTGTGGCATCTCTGGCAGAAATTCGGAACATGCCCATTGCAGACATTTGCAATGCGGCTACTTGGAGCTCCGTGCACACTTTCGGAAAGCACTATGCTTTGGATGTCCATGCCAGGCAACATCAGTCCTTTGGCAGGACAATCCTTAATGGACTTCTCTCCTAAGTGAGCTCCTCTCTCCTGCCGCCTGTCTTGGGGGATTATTTTAGCTTGGTACTCTCCCATTAGTGTGAATGAGTGGTGGAGACTTTAGGTCCAGGAAGATATGGAAATTACGTACCTACCGTAATTCTTGATCTTCTTGGACAAAGTCTCCACCACTCATTCACATGCCCACCCTCCATCCCCCGAGCTCACTCATCCTGTTTTTGGTCTTCAACCTCCTCGTTGTTGGGCTGCGAAGACTGTGTTGAGTTAATGGAAGTCAAAAAGTAAAACTATTACACCAGGGATGAGGCGTGCCAAGTCAATAGAATTAAACACAAAAAAGATCCGTTCCAAAAAATTGGGGACCGGCACCGCACAAAGGCAAAACCAGCATATGCTGACAAACCAGGGCTATAGCTGCAGAACCAATAATCACAAACACTCACCAAATGATGATATAGTGGACAAACGAAGGTTCTGGCTTCAAAACCAAAAACTGCAGGCACTTCACCAAATCGTAAAGAATAGATTCCTTTATTCACAAAAATCCATAAAATCCAACATTTAAGTCGGTAGAAAATCAGTGCAAATCCAATATAAAGCCCAGGCCCATTCCTCCCGCTTTAAGCAACCAGCAATGTTCACGTAATGCGTAGATGCTTCAGTCACCTGACATGTTTTGCTCTGAAGAGCTTTCTCAGAGGTGAATGAAAGACTTACTACTAACCCTTTACAAGGCCATATTAAAGTGACAGTGCAATTTAAAAATACAGACATAACAGCATTTCATCAACATTCAAATACTGCTGCATGGCTGTAAAGCTTTTATACATTCATCAGTAGGGAACTAATTGTCCTCCTTATTTTATTTAAATAATATGTCCATCTTATTGGTTCAGTGCTGCCGATATGAGATCCTGGGCACCTAACCTATTAGGAAAAAAGATGGTTACAGCCAGCAAAATAGCAGAAGTGCCTGCAACTTTTGGTTTTGAAGCCAGAACCTTCATTTGTCCACTATATCATTATTTGGTAAATGTTTGTGATTATTGGTTCTGCAACTATAGCCCTGGTTTGTCAGCATATGCTGGTTTTGCCTTTGTGCTGTGCTGGTCCCCATGTTTTTTGGAACAGATCTTTTTTTCTGTCGAGTTGACCCTTCTTACACAGGTCATTCGGACTATCTCATGTCCGACATAGGTTAGTTTGTGCTGCACCTCCTTGGTAAAAAAGATACTGAGGTAGTTGAAGTGTCGACGCCAGATAGCCTATATGGCGCGAGCCGGGCGTGCTGTGTCACTTCCTCACAGCCCTACCTAGGTGCCGGCCCTCCTGAAGAAGTTTGGCTCCCACTGGGTCCTAGTGTCTCCAGCGTAGTCCCATTAGTGTGAATGAGTGGTGGAGATTTCGTCCAAGAAGATCAAGAATTACAATGGGTACGTAATTTCCATTCTTCCACCCCCACAACTTGATGGGCGTGGATGTGCAGTGACATCTAGGGGCCGCACACACGCTCACGTGCATGTCACACTACATCCGCCACTTACCACCATCCCCTAATGCTGAGGGCTGTTGGCTCAGTACCCCTTGGCCACTGCCAGGAGGTATATTGCCGGAGCCTTGCACCCACCCCAGAGAAGGTCAGCAGTCCATCGGACCCTTGAGCCTCCTCACCCCGGCCGACCCTCCAGTGCCCTGGGCTCGCTCCAGAACCTGGGTCATTGCTGCCGCAAGCAGTAGCGTTACTGTTTCACCAGCGGGCTGACTATCCCATGCATTCTTTAACCCCACCACTGTCTTTGCCCCCACCACCTCTGCTGGAAGTCTGATTCAGGAGTCCACTCTTTCTGTGAAGAGGTACAATACTTCCTCTTATCTCTCCTGAATCTACCCACCTCCAACTTCATAGCATGTCCCCTTGTTCTTGAGCACCTTTTCTTCTGAAAAATACTCCTCTTCTGTACCTTATTTACCTCCGTGAGGTATTTAACGGTCTCTATCATATCTCCCCTCTCCCTTCTCTGTTTCAAAGCATATTGAGGTTCTTTAGTCTCTCCTCATAGGGCTTTTGATGCGGACCCTGCACCATTTTAGTTGCCCTCCTCCGGACTGTCTCCACTCTATGTCCTTCTGGAGATGTGGTCTCCAGAACTGGACACAGTACTCTAGGTGGAGTCTTATCAACTGTCTATATAGAAGCAATACCGCCTCCCTCTTTCTGCTGGTGATATCCCTCCGTATGCACCCCAGCATCCCACCTGCCCTCCCTACTGCCTTGTCGCACTGCCTGGCACCTTTAGAGCATCTGATATGATTACCGCCAGGTCTCTTTCCTGCTTGGTGGTTGTCAGTACCACTCCACCCATTCTGTACTCCACCCCTGGATTTCTGTGCCCTAAATGCAGTATTTTGCACTTTTTTGCGTTGAAACCCAGTTGCCATCCCCTTGACCACTCCTCTAGCTTTCTCAGGTCTCTTCTCATCCTTTCCAACCCCCCCCCCCCCCGAGTGTCTACTGTATTGTAGATTTTGGTGTCATCTGCAAAGAGGGAAACCCTCCCTTCCAGCTCCTCCATAGTGTCACTTCTAAAGACATCGAAGAGGACCGGTCCCAGCACTGATTCCTGAGGCACCCCACTGGTCACCCTCCCTTCCCTGCAGTGAACTTCGTTTACCATCACCCTCTGTCGCCTGTCCCCAACCAATTTCTTATCCAGTTTACCACCTTTGGGCCCACTCCTAAGCTACCCAGCTTGCGTACTAGGCTTGCTGTACAAAGTTTATCCAACGCAGCCTTTGGGCATAAATTTCTGCAGGCAGTTATTAAACCGCCCCTGATACAATCAGGCATGCAACTCCTACATTGAGCTGTGAACCCGTGGAGCTTTTTTAGCCACAAAATAATATTTTCTGTGCCATGTATTTTAAAATATTTAACTCGTAAAGCCCAACTCGTACCTTCATGGTATAAGCCGAGCAGCCGCCAAGTGTGGCAGCGCAGCCCTGAAAAGCAACATAATTATGCTGCAAGGTCTGGGACGGGGCTGCAGGCAGTCTATGGAGAATTTAACGTAATCGAGATGGGGTTGTCTGAATGTAGTAGGAGTATCATCGCTGGCATATTTACATGTATTGGGCTCATGTACATGTAAATATGCCAGCGATGATACTCCTACTGATAGGATTGGCTTACCCAAACATTTTAGATAAGTTTGATAATGGTAATATTTATTAGGGAGGCTGATGGTTTGTGGTGCTACTTACATTTAAATCAAAATACAGCCCTCCCCAAAAAGAAAACACTTGTTCTGCCCAGACAAGGTCTTCATATTTAAATGATTTTCCTATTTTTCTAGTTATTACCTTACCTAAAATGGATAGTTAGATGTCTATTTCGGATAAAAAATGAGAAAAAAATTGCACTTCTAGGGACATGGATATGTTGTTCATCCACACTTATTGGCAGGTTCCTTGCTGCTTTAAATCTTGCCGGAAGGTCTTCAAGCTGGCTCCTCCCACCCACCCGGGTGGTAAAACTCTCGGCTTCGCCCCATGACGCCAGATCTTCCTTACCGCTTGGAAGCTCAGGTTCCCTCCTTAGCGCTCTGCGTTTAAGACTGGTTCCTAATTCTTCGAAAGTTCAAAATCAGAAAGTTTTTGCTAAAAGGACTTCGGTCTTCTCCTCGCGCTGCGATGGACCGTCGACTCGGTTTCCGGAGAGTGCCCTGCGGGCAGAAGAGATGTCTAGGACCGGATCCGCTCCACATGTGTCTACTGCCTGGGCCTTGAGCGACCCGCGAGCCCGCGACTTGTGCTCTTCTTTTCGGCTCATCGCCCTGAAGACCCGTATGCCCGATTACAACTGGGGCGCCCCGAGAAAAGAATTCCACCGGTGAAATCTAAAGAGGCCCGGTTGGTGGTGTCCGGCGGCGGGCTCGAGCAGAACAGCTCGAGCAGATGATCGCCCTCGAAGAGGAGGCGGCGCGGGCCGCTTCTACCTCGGCTGCGGCATTTGTCCCGCTCTCTCTCGGTGCCTCGTACTCGGCTTCTTTTAAGGAGCTTTGTCTGACCCTCTCGACGAAAGGTGAGGGTCCAACTTCTTCGGGACCTTTTTCCAGGTCCAAAAAGAGCAAAAGTAAGTTTCTCCATCGACGCTCTTGGGAGCGGGAAAGATCCCCCTTCCCTTCTTGTCGACAGTCGACTTCGGTCGACCCCTCAGCTTCGGCCACTGGCTTCACGGTGTCCCCGTCAGGCCAGTTGACCGAGACTCCGCCGACGCTGGTCGAGATTTTTCTCGACTCTGCTAGACGGGTTGTCGGCTGGAGAAGCTGAGAATCCTCTCCGGTTCCCCGTGGAGTTGAGGATCCCGTCGGCTCATCTGTGCCTCCGTTCCAGAGCTCGGTGGGATCGTCCGAGCCGAGGGAGTGCCGATTCCGACACTTCTCCTCACCTTCCTTGGCCTAGTCGAGACTCTTGGTCTCGGTCTCGATTTATCCTGGCAGTCAACCGATCCCGCCCGCCGTCGGCGGTCTCGGTCTCGGCTTGCAGCGAAGGCGCGCCGCTCTTTCTCTTCCTTGGACGAGGGAGGCTTGGCAAGTTGTGTCGGGAGGTACGAGGAACTCAAGTGGCAACAGCTCTTTTGACGGGAATAAGCCGACCCAGTCGTCTTCCCGGCCATTAAGTGGCTGTCACCGAGCAGCCAACAACCCCTCATTGTAGCCGAGGAGCCTGTTCCCAGGCCGGTTGTTCAGCCAATTCCAGCTGCCCACCATTCTGGTGGAACCTCCGCCTCCACAGCCATTAGTTGGGGCTCCGACCAAAAATTCTCGGTTGGCCTTGGGTTTGCCCATGAGGCTGTCTGTCACCCTCACTCCCGATAAACCTCGGCAGGTGGAGGGTGGCTCAGGCCCGAGGCAGCTCTTTGAGGACTCTTCTGAGTCCGATGATGGTTCCTCCCTCTTCTCCAAGCGCATGGACTTGGAGTCCTCGGGAGGGCAGCCAGTGGACGATAGCCCTTCATCCTTCTTAGGTTGCTTCGGCTCATCTCGGAGTCCACCGGGATGAAGCTCGAACCCGTTCTAAATGGGCCAGGTATCCCTCACGGAGATTCTGGACGAGGATTCTCACGGAGGCCTTTCCGGTGGCGAGCCATAGTGGGTCCGGCCTTGGAACTTTGGCAGCGTCCTGCTTCCTGCCCTGCGCCTTCGGCCAGGATGGCCAGGAAGTATGCGGTCCCTACCGGTTCCCTGTCCGGTTTTTCGGAACACCCCTCGGCCGAGGGGTTGGTTACCGACAGCGTTTTCCGGCGTGCCGGGAACGCCAGGGATGTGGACAAACCTCCCGACAAGGAATCCAAGAAATTGGATTATGCCGGGCGAAAAGTCTGTGCTGCGTCCTCTCTCGGCCTTCGTCAGGCCAGTTCGGCCGTCCTCATGGCACATTTTTCTCACGCCCTGTTGGGCTCCCTGGATGAGGTTGTCCCTCATCTTCCCGCGGATCTGCAGACTACGGTCAGGCAGGTGCGGGACCAGGGCAGTGGCCAAACAGCAGCTCCAGACTGCTTTAGACGTCGGGGACTCGTGTGCCAGGTCTGTGGTGGCCGCAGTGGCCATGCGTCGTCGGGCTTGGCTGAGGATATCCACCTTTACCTCGGATACCCAGCACAAGTTGGCGGATGTTCCCTTTTTGGGGACTGACCTCTTCGGCCCTGGGGTGGAAGGTCACCTGCAGAGGATCGAGAAGTCCAATGCTACCTTGGACTCGGTCTCTTACACTCAGAAGGACAAAGGCCACAAGCCACAGCCTAAGCCCTTTCGTCCTTCTGCGCCCGCGGCGTGCCCGGCCCAGCAACGTCAGGGCCAGCAGGCTCGAGCTTGGCATCCCAAACCCAAGCCGTCGGCTTCCTCCAACAGGAAGCAGGGAGGTAAAGGCCCAGGAGGTCCCTCAGCCGGTCCCTCCTCCAAGCCTGCCCAGTGACGGGCTGAGGGGTGTCGCCCCCATCCCTGTCACCTCACCCCTGGTTCCCCCCGTGGGGGGACGGCTCAGACACTTCCTTTCTGCCTGGTCCGCTGTTACCACGGACAGGTGGGTACTGGAGGTGGTGGGAAAAGGCCTACCTTTAGAATTCGAGCAGGTCCCACCTTCAGAGCCGTCACACCTCGGGGGGCCTCGGGGTCCGCAGCCTCACTGGCGGCTCGTCGAGCTGACATCGCTCTCCTCCTCCAAAAGGAGGTGATCACGGAGGTAGAGGACCCCCCTTTAGACCCGGGGTTCGTGTCCAGGTATTTCCTGGTTCCGAAACGGACGGGGGGCTGGCGCCCCATTCTCGACCTACACGACCTGAACAAGTTCCTAAGGTCTCGGACCTTCAGAATGGTCACTCTGGCGCAGATAACACCATCTCTGGAACACGGCGTGTAGTTCTGCTCTCTGGACCTACAGGACGCGTTCTTTCACGTCCCTATCCGTCCGTCACATCGGAGATTCCTCCGCTTTCGAGCGGAGGGATCCCTCTTCGAGTTCCAAGCCATGTCCTTCGGCTTATCTCCAGCTCGCAGGGTCTTCACCAAATGCATGGCAGTGGTGACAGCATTCCTGTGGCGCCGAGGGGTCCGGGTGTACCCTTACCTGGACGATTGGCTGATAGCAGCCCCCTCCAGACGGGAGGTGGAGCGGTCCAGAGATTTGGCCCTCCAGGTTTGCTCTCAAGTCGGCCTTCTCATCAACGAGGCCAAGTCGGAACTCGAGCCGAAGCAGGTGATCCTGTTCATCGGGGCAGAGCTCGACTCTCTTCGAGCCAGAGCACGGCTCCCGGCGGACAGGGCCGAGGTTCTTACCTCCTTTGCCCAGTCATTTCTGGTTGGGCAATCGCGCCCTGCCTGGGACTTCCTGCGCCTCCTGGGTCTCATGGCGGCCTGTACCAGTGTGGTCCGTTGGGCACGCTGGCACATGCGCCCCCTTCAGTGGGGACTGGCCAGCTGGTGGTCACAACACTGCGATCCATTAGACCAGCTAGTGATAGTGACCCAGGAGATGTGGAACGCTCTCCAGTGGTGGACCGTTCCATCCCATGTGCAGGAGGGCATCCCGTTTGTCCGCCCCGAGCCGACGGTCTCTCTATCGACCGATGCCTCTCTGATGGGTTGGGGTGCCCATCTGGGGGAACACCAAGTGCACAGTCTCTGGTCCCCGCGGGAGTCCCGATGCCACATCAACCTGCTGGAGCTCCGAGCGGTCCGCCTAGCTCTCACCGCCTTTGCTCTGTTTCTCCGGGGTCAAGTGGTCCGAGTCCAGACGGACAATACCATGACCATGTACTACCTGAACGGCCAGGGCGGGACGCGCTCCATGCTTCTATGCAAGGAAGCTCTCCGCATTTGGTCACTCGTGCGCAGCCTGGAGGCGGATCTCCTAGCCATTCATGTGGCAGGAGCCTCCAACACCCTGGCCGATGCCCTGAGCCGGATAGGGGCTGCATCTCACGAGTGGTCTCTCCTGCCGGAGGTAGTACAAGATCTGTTCTCCCACTGGGGCACACCTCAGGTGGACCTGTTTGCCTCCAGGGAGAATGCGAAGCTGAGGCTGTTTCATGCCCGCCCTCAGTAGGGCTCGCTGCAGGGGGATGCCTTCTTGAGGCTGTGGACCCCGGGCCTCTTTCACGCCTTTCCCCCATTTCCCTTGATTCACAAGGTGCTTCTCAAGACAAGTAGGGACAAGGCGCAGGTGATTCTGATAGCCCCAGACTGGCCCCGCCAGTTCTGGTACCCAGATCTCTTCAGCCTCAGCTCCAGGCTCCCAAGGCAGCTTCCAGCTCGCCCGGACCTGCTCTCAGTCAATCAGGGGAAGGTGTTCCATCCGGACCTTCAGTCCCTGCACCTGACAGCCTGGTTCCTGAGCGGCTAGAGTTCCTGGCCTTAGGTCTTTCCGACGAGGTCCTCAATGTTGTTGAGGCGTCCCGTAAGGAGTCGACCAGGAAATGCTATGCCTTCAAATGGAAGAGGTTTTCCATTTGGTGTCAGGTAAGGGCTTGGACCCTTCCTCCTGTTCCTTGGCAAGCATTTTGGACTATTTATGGTCCCTTTCTAGTCAAGGGCTTAGGTCGACGATCCTAAAGGTGCACCTGGCAGCCATCTCTGCTTACCGGGCGCGGGCCAGGAGCAGTTGGTGGCGCAGGAGAAGGTGGTCTGGCGCTTTTTCAAAGGCCTTGATCACATTTCCCCTCCGGTGCGAGAACCTCCACCTCCGTGGGATTTACTGCTGGTACTGGCAAAGCTCATGGGCAAGCCATTCGAACCAATGCACAGGTGTGAATCTCTCTCACCTGTCGTGGAAGACCGCCTTCTTGGTGGCTATCACGTCAGCCAGAAGGATGGGAGAACTCCAGGCGCTCTGCATTGAGTCTCCTTACCTGGTCTTCCACAGGGACAAGGTTGTCCTGCGCCCCCACCCGAAATTCCTTCCGAAGGTGGTGTCAGAGTTTCACCTTAACCAGGTGTTGACTCTGCCGGTGTTCTACCCCAATCACACCTCGGAGGCCGAATACAGGCTCCATACTTTGGACCCTAGAAGGGCGCTCGCTTATTATAAGGAGCGCACGGCTGAAATTCGGTGAGAGGTTCCGCCAGCTGTTTGTCACCTACGCTTGAAGCGCCGCACCTGGCAGACCCGCAGCCAAGCGGACGATAGGCAGGTGGGTCACCTCCTGCATAGATCTCTGCTATAAGTTGGCGGGCATGGAGCCTCCCAGAGGGATAAGAGCTCATTCTACCCGTCATACTGCTGCATTGGTGGCTGCTTCCAGGGACGTCCCTATCCAGGAAATCTGCAGGGCTGCTACCTGGAAGTCAGCACACACCTTTATTACCCATTACCACATCGACCTTGAGTCACGCCGGGATGCTGGTTTTGGGGCCTCGGTTCTCCAGTCTTTATTCCCTAAGTAGGGGGTGTGCGCCTTGCCTCCCTCCTCCCGGAGAACTGCTAGGAGTCTGCCAATAAGTGTGGATGAACAACATATCCATGCCCTAGAAATACAGGTTACTCACCTGTAACAGGAGTTCTAGGAATGGTATATGTTGTTCATCCAACTAACCACCCGACCTCCCGGCTTGACTGCGACAACCTGAGCTTCCAGCGGGCCAGATCTGGCGTCATGGGGCGGAGCCGAGAGTTTTACCACCCGGGTGGGTGGGAGGAGCCAGCTTGAAGACCTTCCGGCAAGATTTAAAGCGGCAAGGAACCTGCCAATAAGTGTGGATGAACAACATATACCATTCCTAGAACTCCTGTTACAGGTGAGTAACCTGTATTTCTTACAAAGTCACCCCATTTGCCATGTTCTAAACTATTCTAAGTTCTTAAATACCTTTTAGTGAGTTGCAGTTTTGTAGACTTCTTGAAATGACGTATTGGAAGACTTGGGACACCAGCATTCTGTGCTGTCAGCTCTTAAAGCTGTAGCTGTAACAGTGAGCTCCTGGGCGGGGTGCACTTTACTCAGGTTGTAAGTATAAAAAGTTTGATAGAATGTCTTTTTTTTTCCCTCTCCTGTGTGATGACAATCATTTTTTTTTTAAATATTTTTAGCTAGATGTAATCGTAAGTACTGTTATTGGGCTCAGGGAATAGTTACTGACATGAGGTACGAGGAACCGAATAGACAAGCTGGCTCCTAATTTTCTTCATTTCCAATTTACTCTTGCAAGGCATGATAGAAAGGGGTAAAACATATAGCGAGGTAAATGGCAAAAAAAGGAAAAAGAAAACCTGGGACAGACCACTCTTAAGGTTGAGTTATGGGCAGGCAGATCGTGGGCAAGTGCAGGTGTAAAAGGAGCGTCTCCAGGGAGGAACTTGGCACACTGTGGTTTGCAGTGTACCAGTCAAATGCTCCTGGATCAACCCTTGTAGCCCCTGTTGATGATAAAAACACTGGTACCAAGGACCTACTTCATGCTTCTACTTTCCGCATCCTCTTCTTCCCTGTTAGAAAAGTGTTTATTATTGAGATACACTGTATACTCATTGTTGACCCATTGGAGATGGCTTGGTCAACTGGCTGGTTCCAGGGTATCAGACTTTGTTACTTTGTATCTTCTCAGAACAGTGACGGGGTGACGATCTTTCCTGTACTTGTGTTTTTTGTCTGATAACAATTTTCTATATTGATTGTATTCAGGAAATATATACTGTTTGGTCGTGGCATTCTCAACAGGTTTTATGTGATAACAGCGAGTCTTTAACTGCGCAGATCACATACAGCGAGTACAAAAGTGCCCGCCGTCAAAAGGGCGAATAATATAACACCGACCATCTCAAACAGCAACGGTCGCTTACTAACACAAAAATGGCAACTAAAACAAGTATTTTTATGCGGGGAGCAACCACCCTTTGCAGGGGGCTAGTCCCTCGTACCCCGCAAAATTAAGATTAGCAACTCGGTTGGGGGGGGGGGGTAGATGGACATAGAAGAAATATAAAAGCTCCAGTAAGAAAAAAAATGTATCACGCACCAGGACCACCAGCTCCAGGGGCGGTGGCTCATGCCACTGTGCCAGATGGCCAGCTCTGCAGGGCTTGGCCAAACTAATTCTGATATAGTGTTTTAGCAAGTGTAGCTCAGTGCTACATTCGCTATAACCTACTCATCGGCGTTTTCTGACAGTCGCTCTAACCTATGAGCGGTATTATTGAGTCGCTCATATTGAGCCTCTCAATAATATTCACTCACATGTCACTGTGCACCTTCTCAACCACTGCCTGATCTCTCTGTACTAGCATGTACTTACCTGTGTATCAGTTACATATATTAATTTATGAACCGATGTTACCAATAAACAGATTTGGAAGAAAAGGAAAAAAGACACCATAAAATGTCACTACTACTTTATAGGAATGTTCTGCAAGAAACTGATTGGATAGCCATTTATTTATTTCATTTGGACCTTTCCAGGGTTAACTGAGATATTTGGGATCAGATGCCTCCTTGTAAATGGGACAGTCCCCCACC
Organism: Neoceratodus forsteri; assembly: GCA_016271365.2. Lineage (NCBI taxonomy): Eukaryota > Metazoa > Chordata > Ceratodontiformes > Ceratodontidae > Neoceratodus > Neoceratodus forsteri. The sequence continues at coordinate 1,514,002,922 of CM057452.1, read as the reverse complement.
CCCAGCACCATATGAACCTAGTGTCTCTGCTATCACTTTTACACTTGAACATTGGGCTGGTGGGCTGGCTTAGTGGCACGGTGGGTACTGTGGTTCTTGTGCGAACCCTGGTTTCCCACATTGGAGCTGAGCACATTGCCATGGGTGGAGGTGATGAGGCAGTTACTTCCCAGGGAATGAGTGCACTGGCTATCAGCAGTCTGTGGCATTGGTGTTGGCTGTGAAGGCAGCCACTGCTTTCCCCCCGTCCTGGCTAGAGAAAGCATCCCCAGTCAGCTGGGGTGGTGGGGGACAAAGAGCAAAGTGTGGTGGGGAAAAAAAATAAAGATAAGGTTTCTGTTACTATTTAACTACAGTCCTAGTTTACAGAATTGGCACACTTAGAATTAAGTTTTATGAAAACTGTGATCCTTGGAAAGTATGGCTGTTATTCCCCTGTAGCAATCTATGAGCTGCCACACATGAAGGTATCTTTAATGGTTGAAACTTTATAACTTAAAGACCTGCTGATACCGCAAAGAAAACTTTGGAAAACATAATATTTAGGTACAATTCAGCTTGCATTCCATATATATTCTATAGATTGCTCCTGCACATTACTTATTACTAAGGAAATGTACATGAATATATGATCTTTATACCTCAGAGTTCATCTGCCTCTGTAGCTTTCTCCCTACTCCATGTCATAATTCTGTGTTGTGACATAACAATCTGTTGCCATGGGAGTAACTGTGATGTCACAAGCAGTGCATTATGCCTTCAGGTAAGGGGAAAGCAACAGGAAAAGATGAACTCTTCGGGATTAAAAATCCTTTTTTTCATGCAAATTACATCAGTAATAAATAACAGAGAGGAGGAATACGGAACTAATACGAGATATAAGCCAAACTGTCCAAATATTACCTTTTGTTGAAGTTCTTCTGAAGGTGTCAGCTGCTCTTTAAATGATAAATACTGTGGAAGATCTATCAAAAGCTGCTTTGTGTGGTGTGTCACTGTCAGTGTAGCTTGCATATAATTTGTTATTATTTTATCATTTTTCTTTCTTAGTTGTTAGGAAGCTACAGGAGTTTGAGCTGCCATATGTGTCAGTCACCAGCCTTAGAAACCCAGAATACAAGATAGTCCTCAGAAAAAGGTAAGAGATGGCTTGTTTGATGATATTTTTTGTGTTCTTAAAATCACCAAATAGCAGGCTGCCCGTTCATGCTGCCATGACGCTAACTCATGGTCAGGGGAAGAATCAAGGAGCATGGAATGGGCAGCGAAGCTGGAGATAATGCTCACTACAGTGGCGCATCCCATCCTAGGATGGATGTGGTACTCTTCTGGCACAGCAGCGATCCCTATCTTGGGCCAGGGAGCTTGTTCCCAAAAGGACACTGCAACAGCATCCAAGGCCGACAGTGGACATTGCAGCACCTTCTAGTGGGTGGAGAGAGGATAGGAACAGAATACCAGGGGAGCAAATCTAAAATGGCATTGGAGTGACAGCCAGGATGCTCTCTAACTCCGTGCCATTGATCCTGCTCACTTCGGGGTGGAGGCATGGGCTGACGTCCTTTTTCCGAGGCCCCAGCATTTGAGCAGGTGCGTAGACAACTCTGGTGGAGGACAGTGGGGCTGGGTGGTAGCCCTGGCCCAGAGAGGACAGACAAGCACTGGGGGAAGGGGATAAAATGTGAAAAAAAAAAAATAATAATAGAAGGGCTCAATGGAACTCGATGGCTGTAGTGGAGGAAGGGCAGGGACAGAAGGCAAGGGCTGAATTTCTGGTGGTATCCAAATGACAGCCAGGATACACTCTGCCTCCATGCTATATGTCTCACCACACCCCAGATACTGCTTGCCAGGATACCCTAATTTTGAGGCCCCAGCATTTGGGGTGTGTGGGGGGGGTTGTGGAGGACACTGGTGGTGGACTGTGGATCAGTTAGTTCCACTTTGAGGAAAAAAGCAGACAAGACAACAGAGTGCTGTAGCTGTATTTATTTAAGTAGCATAAACCGTGCTTCAGCCGTCAGTCACAGCATACAGTATCAACAAGTTACAAGTGCATATTTAGACAACATGGTGAAACTAAAAATAATCTTGCTGCCAAAAATAGCTCCTGTACTCCATAAAGCCCTAGCTCTGGTGCTTCCAGTCTGGCTAGAGTTTTCGTCAGGGGGTCAGAGTCGAAGCACCAGGGCTAGGGCTTTATGGATCACAGGAGCTGTTTTTCGCAGCAAGACTATTTTTAGTTTCATCATGTTGTCTAAATCTGCACTTGCAGCCTGATGGTGCTGTATGCTGTGACTGCTGAAGCGCAGTTCTCACTACGTAAATACAGCTACAGCACTTTGTTGTGTTGTCTGCTTTTTTGCCGGGTGCAGCTAACTGATCAGTTGGAATGTGAGGGCTGGCTGCCACAGTTTGCTTGCATCACCCTGCACCAAGGTCTGTGGCACCAGTACTCTGGAAGGGGTTTGGCGGATGATGGGCTGGGTGGTTGCTCTGGCCCAAAGAGGAAAGACTGGCACTTTGGTGGTGGTGGGGGGAAGAGAAAATATAGATGAAAGAAAATCATCGAAGGACTCTTTGCACTTGACAGCAGTAGTTGGTGGAGGGAGAGAAGGGACAGAGAGCCAGGGGGATAAAATCTCCAATGCCATCCAGATGACAATTAGGATACACCCTGGTTCCATGCTGTGTATCCAGCCACCCACTAGATTATGTTCACGGAGGTGGGGCTGATGCTGTTTCTGATGCCCTTGCATGGGGGGCATGGAGAACATTGGTTGTGGACCTTGGAGATGGGTTATTCTCCTGGCCCAAAGAGGAAAGATTAGCACTAATTTGGGGCCCGGTGAGATAAAATGTTGATTTAAAAAAAAAAAAAAAATAAAACACAGAAGGTCTCTTTGACAGTAGTAGGTGGGGGAGGGCAGGGACAGAAAACTGGGGAAACAAATCTCTGAAACCATTTGAAGGACAGCACAAGTTACTTGGATCCTACCACCCATCAAATTGTGCCCGATGAAGGGGGGGGGGTGCCTGATGCCCTCTCCCGAGGCCCAGGCTTTGGGTGGAGGGGGTGGAGAACACTGGTGGTGGACAGTGGTGCCCAGTGGACAGGTGGAGTTGGCCTTAAGAGAAAAGACTAGCACAGGGTGGGGGATTAAAATGTGGATGAGAATAAATCACTGAAGGGCTTTTTACCAATCTGCTTGTATTCTAGTGTCCATATAAGAAACATAGAATTTGTCAGCAGATAAGGACTGCTAGTCTGCCCCTTCTCCTTGCCTCTTCTGCCACCGCATCTCGCCTGATCCACCATGGACTATCAGCTGGCAGGCTGGCCCAGTGGTGTTGAGGGCTGAGGCATTGAACACCTTATTTCCTGCCATGCCAGAAACCTGTGTTCAGGAACGAGCACGGGGTTGCTTAAGATCGGCTGCAGTGGGAGAGTCTACAGTAGCTGTCTCAGCCTGGAGGCCTGGTGGTAGTACAGGTCCACGAGTGGCTTGAAGGGAGAGGCTGTGGCTTTGCAGTATGTGCGTGCCTTCACATGCACATCCTGACATGTCACCACAGCAGGGGATCGGGGGCCAGAAAAAAATGGAAAATGGGGGCCTGCCTTTTCTCGGACTGCGCTCCATCTGACCACCGGGGGCATCTGGATACGTTTCGGGGGGTGGGGGGAGGATGACCTCCCCCTTATGACTCATGGTCTGTGGGGGGCTTAGCCTCTGGTGGATCGGGGAGGCGGACACCGGTTGTGGGGGGCGTGGACAAGACCAAGAGGCTGCCCACCAGCCCTGACAAGGGAGGAAGCATTGTGAGTGAAAAAACAAAACAAGAAGTCTTTTATCTTTGGTGGGCAAAGTGATGCTGGTGGGGTGGGTTGTGCTTTGGTGACTGTGGTACATAGTGTAAACCTGCTCCACTACCCTAGGTCAGAGGAACTGGGAAAGTGCTGCGGAGGCAGCACTCTGACACCAGGGTGAGGGTGATTGAGTTCATGCTACTTGAGCACCTTCTGTGGTGGTTACATGATGTCTACAGCCTCATGTGTGACCACATGATGTAGGCCATTCCTCAGACTGGTGTGCAGTTGGATGTCTATGGGGGGGATTCCAGGCTGTGGATGACCACACATGCCTCTTGTCCCTATCTGCCAGCCCTGTCTCCTTTTTAGAGGCTCCATGAAGGTAATGTTTCAAAATTCTTGCCACACTGAGCTGCCCCAGGCCCACGTGGAGGACTTTTCCCCTGGTTGGGAAGACCACTTAGCAGGGACGGAATGGGGGTCGGGAACACAGACCCATCAGAACAGTTGGAGAAAGGTTCTTCATGGCCCAGGGAGAGGGGTAATGGAAGATAGTATGGTGGGGATAAAAAGTAAGTTCAAGTCTCCTGCCACACCATGCTGTCATAAACTTGAGGCCTTTTATGTAACAGTGGTATACTGTAGGATTCTGTTCAGGGCTCAGAAGGTTAGCCTAATTATGAAAGTCGGGAAGAGGACAGTCTGACTACCTACGTTCAGTTCACTATCCACACTTGTCACTGATGTGGTCCTCTGGTTCCATCCCTTTGCACTCAGATCTTTTCTTCCAGTGGAAGGAACAGGTCTCCCCCTCCACAGTTCCTGCTAACGATTTAGGATTCTGCTAATTTTCAGGCTTTTTAAATTATATTTCTTGAGGTTTTGTTTTATTTTTTAACTGTTTTTCTGAACCCTGATCATTGGCTTCCTGCTTCGTTGTCACAGTTCACCATGGTTCAGAGATATGTTTTGTGCAGGTACCCAATGTCCGTGACTGACTAACACAATATCTGTGTGTACTGATTGATCCTGGGCCATGAGGTGGCACACTGAGCCTGTTGACAGGCGATACACTTGTTGCTCTCAAGGAGCACTGGCTGCGGTGCTGCAGGCCGAACCAACAAAAAAACGTATGTTCTAGGGACGTGGATGTGATATTCTATCCACACTAACTGGCAGTGTCCTTTCAAGTCTTCAAGCTGGCTCCTCCCATTCACCTGGGTGGTAACTCCCTCTGCTCCGCCCCATGACACCAGATCTTCCTTTCATGCTTAAATCTTCGGATTTACTTCCTAAAACTTAAAACTCTCATGACTTTCATCTTCGGCTTGATCTTTGATCATGACCGTCATGGACGATAAGTCCGTTCCTGGGTTCCGCTGGCACCCTTGCGGGCAGATGATGTCCAGGACTGACCCGCATGCCACGTCCGTCTACTGCCTGGGGCATGACCACAATACCTGGGCCTGCGACCTTTTTTGTTCTTTTCATCTGAACATCCTAGAGGACTGTTTCGCGTGACTTAAACTGGGCTGCCCGGCACTTCAGAACCCACCAATCAAATCCCAGGTTGCCCATTAGGTGGTCTCTGCAACTGCAAGGTCTGCTGAACAGCTTGTGGCGTTTGAGGAAGATGTGGCCCAGGCTGCAGCACACTCCTCTTTGGCTTCTGCCTTCGTGCTGCTCCAGCTGGACTCGACTTTCACGAGGTCCTTCAAGGAATTGTGTCATTCCCTCCAACCATCGGTCAGGGGCCCTCTGGGCACAAATCTAAATCCAAAAAAGAGTCCAAAAAAGAAAAAGAAAGGACTCGCCGTCATTCATGGGATCCGGAACACACTCGGTTGAGAGCCTCTGATTCTCGCGCTTCTCCGGATTTGACTTTGGTCGAATCCTCAGCTCAGGCCAGTGGCTCCACAGTAACCTCATCAGGCCAGTTGGCCGAGATGTTGGTTGAGTTCCAGGCCAAGATTTTTCTCGAACTGACTGACCAGTTGTCGACTGAAGAGGCCAGCACTTCATTGTCCAGGACTCCAGTCCTGACTCCGACCGTTGGAGGGACAGATCAGTCTGCTGACCTGCCGCTTCTTGTCAATGACCAAGACCTGGAGGAGCCTCAGTGCTCTGAACCCCACCGCTGGCCCCCCAGCGGTTGAGGTCTTCCTCTTGTGGGTTGAGTCAGTCCTGCCGACACCAGCGCGCCCTCTCTTGGCACCACAGGAACTGGCACCGCTGCCACTCTTCATCCTCATCAGTGAGGAGAGGCTTTGGTGCAAATTGCGTCGATGCTACGAGAACTTGATGTGGCAACAGTTGGTGCTGACTGTCGTCAAGTTGACTGCAGCTCCTACGCATCATCTAGCTGTCGCCCGAAGGGCCAACACAGTATCCATTGACACAGCCATCCAAAACTGGCTCGGCTCAGCCGACACCGGTGTCTCTATCAATAGTGGTGGAACCTCCGCCTAAACAGCCACTAACCAGCGCTCCGACCAAGGAGCTTTTGCCGTCTAAGGGGCTTCCCCATCGGAGGTCGGTCACTGTTACCCCTGACCGTCTGCGGAGGGTCAGTGGGGACTTTGGCAGTCATCCACTCTAACGACTTTGAGAGGTCCTCCCTGCACTCCCGTCTGGTCGATGTGGAGTCTGTGAAGGACATCTCGATGGATGAAGGCCCATCTTCCTTCATGGGTCTTCTCCGCTTGACCTCTGAGTTGATAGGTATGAAAATGGAGCCCATCCAGAAGCGGGTTCATTATCTGTTGACTGAGATCCTCAACCAGGGAGACACTCCGGAGGCTTTCCCTGTGTCAGAAGCCATTCTTGGCCTACCCTGGAGCTTTGGCAGCGCCCTGCTTCCTGTCCTGAGCCTTCTGCCTGGATGGCCTGCAAATATGCGGTGCCCACCGGTTCCCTCTCAGGATTCACAGAGCTCCCCTTACTGAGGAATTGGTGGAAGACTCTGTGTTTAGGCACTCCGGCAACACCGGGGATGTTGACAAGCTGCTTGATAAGGAGTCCTAAAAGTTGGACCATGCAGCTAAGGAAGTCTGCATTGCCTCTTTGCTGGGTCTCGGCCAGGTGAGCTTGCCCCCCCCTTATGGCCCACTTCTCTTATGCCCTGCTGGGCTTTTTCGATGAGGTGCCTTCTCATCTACCTGCGGACCTTCAGACTATGGTCAAACAGGTCCGGGACCAGGAAAAGGTTGTAGCCAAACAGCTCCTGACAGCCATGGACATTGGGGACTCCTGTGCCCGCTCCGTGGTGGCCTCAGTGGCCATGCGCCGCAGGGCTTGACTGAGGATCTCAATCATCATGGCAGATACTTGGCACAAGCTGGCAGATGTCCCTTTCCTGGGCACCGACCAGTTCGGGCCCAGGGTCAAGAGTCACCTCATGCGTATTGAGAAGTTCAGTGCCACCTTGGACTCCATGACATCTCTCCAGAAGGGCTCAAACCAGCAGCAGAAGAAGAAGCCCTTTTGGTCCACCTCCTCTCCTGCAGCCAAACCAGCCCAAACCCAGGCTGGACAGCAGGCTCGGGCCTGGTGACCACTGTCCAAGTCGGTGGCCTCAGTGGTCTGTAAGCCTGGAGGGAGAGGTTCCGGTGGCACCTCAGACTGGCCCTCCTCCTCCTCCTCTAAGCCTGCCCAGTGACAGGATGAGAGGTGCCTCCCTAATGCCCATCACACCTCCCCAGGTTCTCCCATGGGGGGCCGGCTCCGCCACTTCCCTTCAGTCTGGTCCGCTGTCACCATGGACAGGTGGGTTCTAGAAGTGGTGGGTCAGGGTCTGCCTTTGGAATTAGAGCAGTACCCTTCTTGCCAGCCCGCGCCCCACAGGAGGACTTTATTTTCGCAGATTTGCTGTCAGCTCTCAGAGATGACATAGCCCAGCTCCTCCGCAAGGAGGTCGTGATTGCTGTCACGGATCCTCCGGAACACCCAGGGTTTGTCTCCAGGTACTTCCTGGTGCCAAAGTGGACGGTGGGCTGATGCCCCATTCTAGATCTGCACAACAACCTAAACAAGTTCCTCAGGTCGCGCACCTTCAGGATGGTAACTCTGTCTCAGATCATACCATCTTTAGAGCAAAACATGTCATTTTGCTCGTGGATCTTCAGGACACGTTCTTTCACGTCCCAATCTGTCCATCTCATCGCAGGTTCCTCCGCTTGCGAGCAGAGGGAGCCCTCTACGAGTTCCAGGCCATGCCATTTTGCCTCTTCTCGGCCCCCAGGGTCTTCACCAAGTGCATTGCAGTGGTGGCAGCTTACCTGAGGCACTGAGGGGTCTGGGTTTACCCCTACCTGGATGACTGGCTGATTGCAGGTCCCACCAGGCAGGAGGTGGAGCAGTCCAGGGACCTGGCCTTCCAGACCTGCATCTCCCTTGGCCTTTTGATCAATGAGGCCAAGTTGGAACTCGTGCCCTTGCAGGTGATCTGCTTCATCTGGGCGGAGCTCGACTCTTGCAGAGCCAGAGCTTGGCTTCTGGCAGACAGGGCGGAGGCTGTCTCTTTTTGGACCCAATTATTTCGGGTTGGGCAACTGCACCCTGCCCAGGACATCCTGCGCTTGCTGGGCTACATGGCGACCTGCACCAGTGTGGTCCATTGGGCCTGCTGGAGAATACGCTCCCAAGCTGGAGAATACGCTCCCTGCAGTGGGAGCTGACCAGCCAGTGGTTTCAGCACAAGGGTCACTTTGACCAGCTAGTCACTGTGACCCCGCAGATGTAGGATGCCATCCAGTTGTGGTTAGTCCCAGCACATCTGCAGGAAGGGATCCCATTAGTCCACCCAGAGCCGCCGGTCGTCCTGACGACTGATACCTCTCTCATAGGTTGGGGTGCCCACCTGGGGGCACACAGAATCCACGGGTTCCGGACCCCCTGAGGAATCCCAATGCCACATCAACCTGCTGGTGCTCCGGGCATTTCGGCTAGCACTGACTACATTCGCTCCGCACATTTTGGGTCAGGTGGTCCAAGTCCAGACAGACAACACCACAACCATGCACTACCTCAACAAACCGAACAGGACGTACTCCCTGCCTTTGTGCAGGGAAGCTCTCCATGTCTGAACTCTCATGTTCAGCCTGGAGGCGGATCTCTTAGTCATCCATGTGGCATGGGCCTCCAGTCTGTTGGCGGACACCCTCAGCTGGGTGGGTGAGGCATCTCACAAGTGGTCTCTCCACCCAGAGGTAGTACACAGCCTGTTCTCCCAGTGGGGCACCCATCAGGTGGATCTGTTCACCTCCAGGGAGAACACAAAGCTAAGGCTGTATTGTGCCCTCCTCCCACAGCAGGGAACGCTGCAGGGGGATGCTTTCTTGAGGCCCTGGACTCCAGGCCACCTCTGTGCCTTCCCTCCGATTCTCTTGATTCACAAGGTGCTCCTCAGTGCCAGGAAGGACAAGGTACAGGTGATCTGGTGACTCCAGACTGGCCACGCCAGTTCTGTTACCTTGATCTCCTCAGCATCAGGCTCCGAGGCATCTTCCCCTATGTCTGGACATGCTTTCCATCAATCTGGGGATGATACTCCACCCGAACCTTCAATCCCTGTACTGGACAGCCTGGTTCCTGAGCAGCTAGAGTTCCAGGCTTTGGGTCTCTCTGAAGCTGTCTTCACCGTTATGGAGCCATCTCAGAAGGAATCGATTAGGAAGTGCTACGCCTTCAAATGAGAGATTCTCCATTTGGTGTCAGGGCAAGGAGTTGGCCCTTTTGTCCTGTCCAGTGGCTAGCATTCTTGATCATCTTTGGTCCCTCTCTGTCGGGCCTTCGGCGAATGACCCTTAAGGTGCACTTGGCATCTATCTCTGCTTACTGGGCACGGGCCAGTCAGCAGTCGGCGCAGGAGAAGGTGGTCTGGCGCTTCTTCAAGGTTCTTGACCACATTTACCCTCCGGTGCGTGAACCACCACCACCGTGGGACTTATTGCTAGTTTTGGCAAAGCTCATGGGCAAGCCATTCGAACTGATGCACAGGTGTGATATCTCTCACCTGTTGTGGAAGACCACCTTCTTGGCGGTTGTCACGTCAGCTAGAAGGATCAGTGAGCTCCAGGTGCTTTCAGTGGAGTCTCCTTACGTTGTCTTCCAGAAGGACATGGTTGTCCTGTGCCCCAACCCGAAGTTCCTCCCGAAGGTTGTGTCAGAGTTTCACCTTAACCAGGTGATTAATCTCCCAGTGTACTTCATCAGTCATGCCTCTGAGGCCGAACACAGGCTCCATACTCTGGACCTGAGGTGAGCGCTCGCTTATTACAAAGGGTGCACGGCTGGAGTTCGGGGAGAGGTTTGCCAGCTGTTTGTCACCTATGCTGAAGCTGTACCTGGCAGATCTGCAGCCAAGTGGATGACTGGCAGGTGGATCACATCCTGCATTGATCTCTGCAATAGGCTGGTGGGTAGGGAGCCTCTTGGAGGGCTAAGGGCTCATTCCACCTGCCATACTGCTGCATTGGTGGCTGCTTGCAGCTAGTGCAGAACTCTGCGGCCAGGTTGTTGACTAGTACTTCTAGGACCAGTCACATTATGCCTGTGCTGCGCGAACTGCACTGGCTGCCAGTTCAGTGGCGGATCACCTACAAGGTAGGCTTGCTTACCTTTAAAGCCCTACACGAACAGGGACCTGACTACCTGAAAGATCTCCTGACTCCCTACTCCCCCAGTTGCCCTCTCCGATCTACCGATGAGGGATTGCTAGAGATTTCCAGGGTTCGTCTTAAAACATCTGGAGCTTGTGCTTTTTCATTGCAGCGCCAACCCTGTGGAATTCTCTGCCTTATCAGTTGAGAATGCCTGACCATCAGTAGTTTTAAATCTATGTTGAAAACTTACTTATTTTCCTTGGGCTTCCCTGAATGATTGCTTGATTGATAATTTTAAATAATTTATTATGTCATTTGTTTTTATATTGTAATTTGTATTATGTACAGTGCCTTGATTTTGAAAGGCACTATATAAATAACGTTTGCTTACCTTTTCTTCCAGGGATGTCCCTATCCAGGAAATCTGCAGGGCTGCTACCTGGACGTCGGCTCACACCTTCATTTCCCATTACCACATTGACCTAGAGTCACGCCGGGATGCTTGTTTTGGGGCCTCAGTTCTCCAGTCTCTGTTTCCTAAATAGGGAGTGTGCGCCTTGCCTCCCTCCTCCAGGAGAACTGCCAGGAATCTTCCAGTTAGTGTGAATAGATCATATCCATGTCCTTAGAAAAACAGGTTACTCACCTGTAACAGTAGTTCTAGGAGTGGTATATGATGTTCATCCACATGGACCCACCTGACCTCTCCTGGCTTTGGCACATACAGCTGCTTCCAGCGGGCAAGATCTGACATCATGGGGCAGAGCCAAGGGAGTTACCACCCGGGTGAGTGGGAGAAGCCAGCTTGAAGTCTTTCCGGTATCATCTTAAAGGGAAAGGACACTGACAATTTGTGTGGATGAACATCGTATACCACTCCTAGAACTACTGTTACAGGTGAGTAACTTTTTTTTTTGTGGCTGCCAGGTTGGCACAGTTGCAGGTCCAACAAGTGGAGGGCACACCCACGAGGACGTTGTGATCCTGGACCTTCCGTTGGTGCAGAATCATGCACTTGATCTCTTGGCCCTGTTGTGGAGACAAAGGGTTTAAAAACGTTCTTCTCTTTCTGCCATCTCTCCACTCCTTCGAAGGCGAGTCTGTCGCAATGCCAAAAGTACAACAAGAAAAATCATTGAAGGCTGAATGGCCTTATGCGCTCTCCACAGTTGGAGGGTTCACGTAGTTGGTCATCCTTAAGGGAAGCTGAACCACCCATGGAACTGGTTTGGTTGCCCATGGAGTTTCCTTGGGACAGCCAACTGTGTTGACATCACTCAGTTGGATGGTTGGCCTGTGGAGGATGACTGCAGCCTAATCCAGGAAGGGTGGGTCAATTTCCAGCTGAGCTCCAAGTTGGACCCCTGCAAATTCAGTAGCCACCAGATGTCCCAGCTCCAGCACCACCCCATTTTCATCTGATACTAGATTCACTCTGTTGGAGTATCTGGACCCTCAGGCTCCAAGTCATGTTAGTCCCGAGCTGACATAGACACTGTCGGCAGATAAGGACTAATGGCCCACCCAGTCTGCCCATTTGAGCTTGTAAGTTCACTTTGTTTTTTTAGAAGTCTGTTGCTCCTTATGTCTATCCCATGCATTCTTAAATCCCGTGATTGTTTCAGCCCCTGCCACTTCATCGGGCAAGGTGTTCCACTTGTCCACCACTCTTTCTGTGAAGAAATTCTTCTTCACGTTTCCTCTGAATTGGCCTCCCTCTATCTTCTTTCTGTGGCCTCTAATCCTGGAACATCTTTTTCGCTGGAAAATAGTGTATTCTTGCACCCTGTTCCTCCCTGTAAGGTACTTGTATATCTCTATCATTTCCCCTCTCTCCCTCCTCTCCTCCAGGGAGTACATATTCAAGTCCTTTAGCCTGTCCTTCTAGGACTTGTGATGCAATCTCTGTACCATCTTTGTTGCCCGCCTCTGAACCTTCTCTACCCTATGTCCTTACGTATGCAAGATCTTCAGAACTGTACACTGTGCTCTGTACTCCAGGTGGGGCCTCACTAGTGTCTTGTATAGTGGAGTTATGCCCTCCTTTTCCTGCTGGTGATGCCCCTGCCTATGCATCCCAGCATCCTATTTGCTTTACCTGCTGCCTTGTTGCACTGTTTCCCTACCTTGAAGTCATCAGAGATGATAACCCCAAGGTCCCTTTCCTGATTGGTGCATGCTATTACCAGTGTCAGTGGCTCAGTAGGTAGCACACTCTCCTCTGAGGCCGGGAGATCAGAGGGCTGTGGGTTCAGTTCCCACATCTGGCACTTGGGTTAATATCCCAGTACTGACACTGTAGTGCAGCATGAGAGGGGTGCTGCACTTCTGAGGTGCCGTCTTTCGGATGAGATGTTAAACCGAGGTCCCATCTGCCTGGATTGGTGGTAGTTCAGGTGGATGTTAAAGATCCCATGGCACTTATCGTAAAGAGTAGGGGAATTTCCGTGTCCTGGCTAAATTACCCTCATTCACTAAAAAAAATACCACCAACAGCTTAATGTGGTTCAAGGTCAGTTGGCATTCATCTGTATCCCCCTCCCCCGGGTCGTGCCTGAAAATAGGCAGGATTTGTCTAGTGCACTTACCCAGTCAACAAAAGCTAAATAAATAAATAAAATATCCTCACCCCCCCCAACTGATATGTTGTTCCAGGGTTTTTGTGCCCCATATGCATTATTTTGCACTTCTTTGCATTGAATTTCAACTGCCAAGCCCTTGGTCATTCTTCAAGCTTCTGCAGGTCCCTCCTCATTCTGTCTATACCCTCTGGCGTTTCCACTCTGTTACAGAGCTTCATGTCATCAGCGAACAGGGAAATTCTGCCTTCTAGGTCCTGCACAATTTCACTGATGAAGACGTTGAATAGGACCGGTCCAAGCACTGATCCCTGTGGTACCCCACTGGTCACTCTTCCCTCTGTGGGGTGACAACCATTTACTACCACCCTCTGTGTCCTGCCGCCCAGCCAATTATGTACCCTCTGCGCTGCTGTCATGCCCACTCTCATATTCCCCAGTTTAATAGCCTTCTATGTGACACAGTGTCAAAGGCCTTGCTGAAGTCCAGATAGGCCATGTCCACTGCCCTCCCCTGATCTACACCTCCCTTGTAACCCAGTCGAAAAGTTCAGTGAGGTTGGTCTGGCATGACCTCCCCCCAGTGAAACCATGCTGCCTTGGGTCCTGTAGTCTGTTGGCAACCAGATGTTCCACCAATCTCTCCTTCAGTAGTGCTTCCATGATCTTCCCCACTACCAAGGTCAGGCCGACTGATCTGTAGTTCCCCGCTTCCTCTTTGTTCCTGCTTTTGTATAAGGGGACCACATCTGCTGTCCTCCAGTCTTTGGGTACCTCCCCTGTTTCCAGTGATCGACTAAACATGATTGCTGGAGGTTCAGCCACCACCTCTCTTAGTTCTTTTAGGACCCTGGGGTGCACCCCATCTGGCCCCATTGCTTTATCAACTCTTATTCCTTCAGAACCCTTTCCTGTGTAAAGGGACTTGTGTCCATTTCTGCGCTGTTCCCACCCCTTGTACTCCCTTCAGGCCCATTACCTCCTCTTCCTCAGTAAAGACTGAGCAGAAAGAAAAAATTACTCACCTTAGTAATGTTGTTTCTTTTAATGGAGTCTTGCTATATTATAGACATTAGCAGTTTGATCCAGCTGTAGAACTGCCCCGGAGTGCAATGGTTAAAACCATTCCAAAATAGAATTTGGCACGAGCAGCTCTATCTGTGTCATTTCAAACTTGAACTGTCAGATCTTACGAGCCAAACTCACTAAGGTCTGTGTGGAAGCTTGTAACCTACAGTAGCCAAATGGCTACCTAAATAATAACAACCATCGATGGTCCCAACACCCAAGACTCAAGTCAGGGGACCAGAAATACTAACACCATTCTAATAATATGAAATGGAACATAAGTATAATAAAACACACACGTGTACACATACACACCCCCAAAGTCCCAAAGGGGACAAAATGCTAACAGGACATAAGTAGTGCCCACACTAAGTTGCCCACACCCACCAAGTAGAGGTTCTGAGAGGGGCAGGTTAGGGGTGTCTATAATATAGCAAGACTCCATTAGAAGAAACAACATTACTAAGGTGAGTAATTTTTTCTTCTGCAACATGAAGTCTTGCTATATTATAGACATTAGCAGAATACACAGCAGTACCTCCATGGAGGAGGGCAGAACCCACTTAGGGAATAGGCTCTGAAGAACAGTTGTGCCAAACCGAGCATCTCTCCTGCCTGGACATCCAGGGGAGTAATGCTTGGTAAAAGTGTGTACCGCTTTCAAGTAGCAGCCTGGCAAATCTCTAATAAAGGGATATCTCTGGCAGCAGCTAGAGACGAGCTGTACCCCTGGTAGAATGAGCCCTCAAACCCGGGGCTCTGCCCACTTTCTGATAACAAAATTGGATACAAGAGACAATCCACCTGGCTGTTGATCTCTTAGTGGCAGGTTTGCCTTTCCCAGCTTCACCATAGGTAAGGAAAATTGAGGGATTCAACCTGCAGACCTTTAGGTACGCTTATATAATAACTAAGAGCTCTCTTGACATCCAGGCTGTGCAACCTCTCTCACCGAAGAGGAGTGATCAGAGAAAATATCTGGAAGGGAGATAGATTGATTAAGATGAAAATCTGAAAACACCTTAGGCAAAAACTTCCTATTAGTCCTAAGGACTACCTTATCCCTGTGGAAAAAAAAAGTCAGTCTCCACTGACAAGGCTTGCAATTCACTTATGCGTCTGGCAGAGTGATAGCCACTAGAAAAACAGTTTTCCAAGTTAGGTACTTAAGCTCTGCAGAAGACAGAGGTTCAAAAGGGGGTTGCATTAACTGGGCAATGCAAACATTAAGGTCCCAAGCAGGGGCCGGTTCCCGAAAGGGAGGATTAGTATGGAGTAATCCTTAAAAACTTGGAAAACACAGGATGAGAGGAAAGAGGATGACTTTCCTGCTGACAAAAGCAGACACAGCTGCCAAATGAACTCTCAGGGTAGCTGGTCTGAGACCCAAGGAATTAAGATGTACCATGTAATCTAACAAAATGGGCAATTCAGCAGATTCTGGGAAATATTTTCCAGCACACCAAATGGAAAACCTTTTCCATTTAGAACTATAAGTAGCCTCTAGTGGAAGGCTTTCTGGAAGCCTTTAGGATCTCAAGAACACCCTGAGAGGTGTAAATCAGCATCCTAAACCTCAAGAGCCAGGCCTTGAGGTTGAGGGATTTGAGGTCCGGATACCAAACCCTTCCTGGGCACAAGTCAACAGGTTGTGATTCCTGGGGAGGCACAGGGGAAGATGGACTGTCAGAGACAGAAGGAGGGTACCAGGGCTGCCTGGCTCATCCGGGCAATCAGAATCACCCTGCAAGGCTGAGATCTGATTTTGACTAGTACTTTGAATAGAGAGGAAGAGGGGAAGCATAGAGGAACTTCCCTCCCAATCCAGAAGAAGGGCATCCAGGGAACTGAGCCCAGCACTGGAGGCCTGCAACAGAACAGAGGAAGTTTGTGATTGGCTGGGGCTGCAAAAGATCTATCTGAGGATGCCCCACTTGGCAAAACTATCCCCAGCACTTGAGGATCCAGGGACCATTCGTGATGGCCCTGGGAAATCCTGCTGAGGGCATCCGCTAGGACATTGTCCTTCCCTGGAAGATGAACTGCTATGAGGGAAGTGTTCAGGGAATAGACCAGAGACCACAACTGATTGCCTCGGTGCACAAGGTCAAGACCGAGTGCCCCTGTTTGTTGATGTACCACATTGTTGTGGTGTTGTCTGTTCTGACTTGTATCACCTTGTCGTGGACAGATGCAGAAAAGCTTGAAGAGCTAAAAGGCAGCTCTGAGTTCCAGCAAATTGATGTGGAGCAGAGATTCCTGGGGACCAAACTCCCTGAGGGAAAGGTCGCCATGTGGGCTCCCCAACCTAGAAGGAAGCATCTGTAGTGAGAGTCAAGTCGTGAGAAGGGAAATGAAGGGACCCCGCTTTAAATTGCTCTGATCCTTCCACCACTGGAGAGCTAGGATCAAGGTTCGAGTCACTGGGACCAACTTGGAAAGGGGTCTCTTCTCTGAGACCAAGGTTCTCAAGTGAAACTGAATGTCTCTCATCTGAAATCTGGCTCCCTGCACAACAGCTGTGGATGCAGCCATGTGCCCAGGAGCTGCAGAAAGTGTCTTGCTGGTTGAGAGACCTGCAGAGTGAAGGAAGAGGCCAGAGCCACTAAATTTCTTACCCTTTCTGGGGAAGAAAGGCTCTGGCTAGCTTTGTGTCCAATTCTGCCCTATAAAGGTGAGTACCTGGACTGGTTCCAGAACAGACTTTGGTAGGTTTAGCAGAAAACCCAGGGAGGTGAGAAGCTGCTGGGTGACCTGCAGGTGAATTTTACTTGTTCTGGGGACTGCCCTACAATGAGCCAGTCGTCTAGATAGGGAAAAACAGCAATCCTCTGCCTCCTTAAGAGGGCCACTGCCACTGCTAGACACTTTGTGAATACCCTTGGAGCGGAGGTAAGGCCAAAGGGCATTGCTCTGAACTGGTAATGACCGGAGGGCAGTTCGAATCTGAGGTACTTTCGATGGGATCTTCTGATTAGGACATGGAAATAGGCATCCTTGAGGTCCAGGGAGGCTAGCCAGTCCCCTGGCCTTAGGGAAAGGTAAAATCATTGCCAGAGTTACCATTTTGAACTTTATCTGAATACAGACCCCTGCCCTGATGCAGGAGGAACCTTTCTACTGCTCTGAGAGCTAACAGGGATGAGACCTCTGTTTCCAGAGCGAGGTCTCTGAAGCACTTGCAGGTAGAAAAGTCTGCTTCTCAACTTGGAAACTTTTTGAAGCTGGAGAACCAGACCCTGGCTTACTACTTCCAGAACCCACTTGTCTGAGGTTAAAGAAGCCCAATTCTGACTGAAGTAAGCCAGCCTGCCCCCACTGGTACAGGAGAATCTGCCCTGGGCACCCCATCAGGTGCCTGTTTCAGAGGAGCTTTAGGCTGGGGTGGGAGCAGATCTGCCCCCCTCGTCTGCCCTGCCTCTGAAGAAGCCCCTCTGAGCATGGGCAGAGGAGGCCTGAGTCTGGTAGAAAGGCCTGTGAAAAGGCCTACCCCACCCCTGGGGCATGCCTTTGAGGAGTGGCTTGCACCCTTAGTCCTATATTCATCCATCTTCTTCATGTAATTCTCTGTCTGCTCTCCAAACAGAGAATTTCCCACCACAGGAAAATCCATAGCCTTAGTCTGGGTATCCTGTGACAAACTAGTACACCTGAGCCAGGCCAACCTCTGAAACTACAGATGTGGCCATGACCCTAGAGGAAACATCATTACCATCACAGCAGCATGAAACTGAACTTTAGAGGCTTCAATGCCATCAGCAGCCACCTGTTCTAGTTCACTAGCCAGCTGGCCATGGGCCTGCTTGGCCAATTGCATAACAGTATCCCATCTAGATTTCTGATACCTAGCTACATATGCCATATAATTTGCTTGCCTGAGTCCCAGAGAGGCTGCCATATACTTTTTTTTTTTTTTTTTTTTTTCATGGCATCAATCTTCCTGGAATCCTTGTCAGGAGGATGTGAAGCAAAGGGAATATTAGCTTTATCACAGGCAGCAGGCTGAACTACCCCAACATGACTGCATTGCTGAGAAAGGAATTCTGTATCAGGCCTGACAGTGTGTACCTCCTGTCCATCTTTTTATCTACAGGAGGCACAGAATTAGGAGCTTTAAAATTTTAATTGTTTGTTTCCTAAAGACTTATGTAAAGGAATAGACAATCTCCTAGACTCTGGAATATCCATCATTTCTACAAAATCAGGCTCCTCTTGCTCATCCACAGCCTCTTCTAAAGGAAGCTGGAGGGTTTCAGCAACTTTTTTTAAAACATAAAATGAGATGGGGACTCAGACAGCATAGGGGAGATTCTAAAGGTCTGTCTGGGAGATGTCCGTTCAATGGGCACACCAGACCTTCCCAGCCCATTCATACGCTCATAATCCTCCTCCCCTCCTCTGGTTCTATAAAATTCCTCAATATCATAATCCTGAACCACTGGGACCGGACGAACCAACCTTTACCAGATAGTGGTGGTTCGGACGGACCTGAGACAGTGACTGGACAATTTGTATGGCTTTTGCTATCTCTGCAGCAGTTGGAGAAGAATTTTGGACTCCAGACCTGCTGATTTTCTTGTTTTCTTTACTGGAATTGGTTCCTCAGAACCAGCTTTTCTTTTGGCCGAGGAAGTCTGGCCCTGGTCAGAGGGCACTCTCTCTGGTTCGGTTGGCACCGAACCGGGCTGGCCATCCGGGTCAGCGGACTTTTTGGCCTCTCGTTCCCTGAGCCTGCCCAATCTTTTTTCCAGGGTGGCTGCAGGGAAATTCTTACATACCTGGTAGTCTGACTGGAGGTGGTCAAACCCCAGACAATAAACACATGTGGTGTGTGGGTCAGCCTTGGCAAAGACTTCCCCACAAACATCACAGTGTTGAAACCCAGTGGGCCCGGTTTTTCTTTTGGGTTTCTCAGACATAATGCCAGCCTAACCAAAAACTTGCCCTTTTAACGGCAGTGCCAGGCAAGACACCCTTATCGGTTCCTAACCGTGTCACGGGTATTGGAAAAAACCGTAATAAATCCGTTTTTTAGAACCGATAAGAACCGGGAACCGCACTCTAAAATAGTAACTTTTAGTTTTAAATGAGTTTTAAACCCACTGATCGGGTTCAAAACCGAACCGATAACTACAAGTTCCACACAGACAAAACCTTCATTTACTTACGGTTACCACAGATAGAGCTTGAACCGAACGGTTTTGGCGGTTAAATAAAACTATTCTCGGTTAAATCCAACCGAGAAAACACTTTTTAAACCGAGAAATGAACCGAGCAGAAGGAGAAATCTCCGGAGCGACTGTTCACTGAGGCGGAGTAAAGAATCTGACAGTTCAAGTTTGAAATGACACAGGTAGAGCTGCTCTCGTGCCAAAATTCTATTTTGGAATGGTTTTAACTGTTGCACTCTGGGGCAGTTCTAGAGCTGGATCAAACTGCTAATGTCTATAATATAGCAAGACTTCATGTTGTTTGAATATCTGTTCAGTATGTCAGCTTTACTGTTGTCATCCTCCACGTGGCCCCTGTCCTCCCCTACAGTCTCACTATCCCTCCTTTTGCCCTTCTTTTTTCACTTATGTACCTGTAAAAGGTTTTGTCGCCTCTACCCACTGATTTTGCGATGCACTGTTCTGTCTGAGCTTTGGTTTCCCTTACTGACCTCCCTGCCTCCCTTTGCTTCTCCTGGTACTTCTTCCTATCCCCTTCTGCCTGCGTCTTTTTGTATTGCCTGCATGCAATCTTTTTGGCTTTCACTTTCTCCGCTACCTCCTTGGAAAACCATAATGGCCTCGTATTCCTTTTCCCCTTGCTAACCTACCTAATGTATAATTCTGTTGCTCTTGTAATCCCTGTTTCAAATATTGCCCACTGTTCTTCAACCCGATTCCCTTCCCATTCCCATTAATGTCTCTGTAAAGCATCTCCGCATTTCCCCCCCCCCCCCAAAATCCAGGATACGTGTTTTTGTGCGGTTTGGTTCTGCTTCTTCTGTGATTTCAAACCACAATGACTGGTGGTCACTGTTCCCCAGGTGCTCCCCCACTGTTACCCCCATCACACTCCCTGTTTGTGAGCACAAGGTCCAGTATTGCCTTCTGCTGAGTTGGTTCCATGACCAGTTGCTTGAGGAAGGCACCCTGAAGGGAGTCCAGGATAAATCTGCTCCTAGTTGATGCTGCTGCTGGGAGGCTCCAGTCCACATCTGAAATATTGAAGTCTCCAACTAGTACTACCTCACCCTTGTCTGCCATTCTTAGGATGGCTAGCATCAGCTCCCTATCTGTTTCTTCCTCCTGGGCTGGTGATCTGTAGACCACCCCTGTGACGATGGCCAACCCCATTTTCCTTTCCAGCTTAACCCACAGTATCTCTCCCCCATTTTGTTCCTCTTGGAGCTCTGTGGCCTTTATGCCATCTTTCACATAAAGTGCCACTCCTCCTCCCCTCCTGCCTGCCTCTTCTGAGTATGTTGTAGCCAGGTATGGCCATCTCCCAGTCGTTATCATTACACCAGGTCTCTGTGATGGCCATAATGTCCAGGTCCGACTGCACGATGGCAGCCTCCAGATCCTCCATCTTGTTGCTAAGGCTCCTGGCATTGACACACATGGCTTTCCATGATGTAAACTCCCTGGACTGTTTAGTTGTTCTACTCCAGCCTCCTCTCTGGTTGTCCTTTATCTCTGGTTCTCCCTGCTGTCTGCCCTTCTGTTGAATTTTGATGCCTTTCTGACTGTCCACCCCTTGGGTGCTTGTCTCCATCTTTTGCACACTGCTTTGTATAGCTATCCTCTCCTGTTCACTGGTTCCACTGCTTGCTGTGGGGGCGGGCAATTAGGTTCCCTCCTTGCTGGCCTGCCACTCCCCTTGGCTACTTTAAATGCTTGTCCATGTAGCATTTAAACTTGTCATTAAGTGGTTGGATTCTCCTCCAGAATGGATGCAAGCCATCAATCTTGAACCAGCCCCTATCCCTCCAGGTGGGTTACCAATGAATTCAAACCCTTCCTCACAGCAGCAGCAGTTTTTCAACCATGAGTTAAAGTTCCTGGTGCATGCACCCCTATGCTGTCCCATGCCACTCACAGGTAGTACTTCCGAGAAGGTGACAGAAGTAGCTGCTTGCTTGAGACCCCTCACCAATTTTCAAAACTTCTTTAGGCTCCCCGTTTGCCAGGTCATTAGTACCTAGGTGGATAATGACATCCATCTCACCTTCCCGGCGATCCCCATGATCTTCCTCCCATCCCTCCATGCCGTGGCATCTGGTAGGCACCTCACCTCACTGTCCTCCCCCTCCTGTGTTCCTAGCTGGATCTCTCTTGTGATAGAGAGTTCCCCCACCAGGATTCGCTTCCTCCTTCTTTGGGGTCCACTGCTCTCCCCCACTGAAGTCACCTGCTTGGTTAACCTCCACATCCTTCCCTTCCACTTCTCTGGGTACCTCTGTTTGGTTGTCCCTGTTTGACAGTGCGGCATGAGTTCTAGAGTGGAATAGGATTTGGAATGTGCATCTGCCTGCCCACTCTAACCCTCCCCGAGCCCACCGTCATCCAAGTGCTCCTCATTCTGGGCATCCTTTGAGGCAGCAGCGTTGGACTGGGTGGTCTCTGGATAGGGGCGGAAGTACTCCTGATCCAGTTTACTTCCACTCTGAGTCTGGCTACCTCATCCAACAGTCCAGGGATATCCCTGCAGATAGGGCAGCGCCTCAGCATCTAGAAGGTCTGCCTGAATAAGACTGACCCACATCCACTGCATTGCACCACTCCCCACATTATACTGCACTTCTACTGCTATTCCAGTACTTGTCGGTTACTGAAGCTCTCCTTGTAGTTCGCTCTTTATTAATTTCCTGTCCTGAAAATCCTGCCACCAATCCTCAGATACTTTTTTAAAGAAGGAAGAGTCAAAACCAGTGCTCCAGATAACTTTAGGTCAGGAAGTAAAAACTTCCTAGTTTTCCAAGCTGGTAGTATTTCAGTATGCCAGGTAGTATTTTGTAACGTGGTCACACTGTTCCGGTGAACTGAAGTGTAAATGTGTGAAGTCCGTGAAAACACCTGGTCGTGATGATACAACCTAGGACTCTACACACAGGGTGTAGAAAGGGCATAACT
The DNA here is from genome assembly GCA_016271365.2 of Neoceratodus forsteri. Taxonomy (NCBI): domain Eukaryota; kingdom Metazoa; phylum Chordata; order Ceratodontiformes; family Ceratodontidae; genus Neoceratodus; species Neoceratodus forsteri. The sequence goes on along the minus strand of CM057452.1, from coordinate 1,513,980,739 downwards.
GGGCATAAAATGCTCCGATACACCCCTTAAGTGGACCACTGGTCAAAACACTTTGTCCCTCCTACTCCACAACCCCTGCTATTCCCTGTGCTTGGCTTCTGTTAATCAGATTTAACAGGGCATATAATTAAGAGTGGGGTTCAGGGGAGGGTGGGTGAAAATTTGCAGCAAGTAAAGACAGCAAAGGAAAACAGCACCACTACAAGCACACCGAACTAAGATTTAAATTTTCAACAGCCCAGAAACAATTTTTTTTTTTTTTTTTTACTTTTTCTTTTTATCCTCTCCTCTGCTTGCCCCCAACTCTCCACTCAATCGGACCCCTACAGTGCACCATGCACATCTACCCTCCCAACCCAAGGTCTGCCGCTAGAGTGCACAGCTCAACTCCTGTGGTCCTTGATGGCCCAGATTGCCCCCTGGGCAGAGTGAGGAGAGGTTCCCCATTACCTTTCCTCTATGCGTTTCCAAGGAGAGGGCCTGCACAGCGGAGTCTGCCCTGTTTGTCGGTGGGTGGCGCGCTTGCTGCTTGAGAAGTCGTCACCTAGGAGACGTGAAGGTTTGTTTCCGTGTCCTGTTACCTGACGCTGGCATGCAATGAGGAGCAAGGGGTCAGGCGCACGCTGAGATGTGCGTCTGCCCCAGTCCCCTGCCGGCGCCAACCCTATATTATCCCTGACCGCACCAACATCCCCTGAGTTCCCCAGGAGGCTGTGGTATAGCAGCAGGAAAGCATCCCATCCCATCCCGAGAAGGAGAGCTAGCCAGCGCCAGTCTTCCCAGCTGACCCACCGCCAAGTCCGTTCCCGAACCTGGGTCGCCGGCGTGGAGCGAGGTGTGGCATCCAGGGCCTCGACCTTCAGCACCACCAGGCTGGCTCAGAAATAATTCTAAGTAAAGACAGCAAAGAAATAACAGTACCACTAAAAGCCCACAAACCTAGGTTTGAAACAAAAACAGCAATGAGCAGTTATTGCACTGCACTAAAATGAATCTGGATCCTTCCCCTTCTGGCCTCTTCTGAGAAACAAAAAATCAACTTGCTACTTCAAATCTGACTTAGCCCCAACTCCACTTATCACGTAGCTGAGGTCAGAGGTCAACCCCCAAACTACAGGGCAAGACGAGACAAAATTTGCAGCAAGTAAAGATAACAAAGGAAAACAGCACCACTACAAGCACACCAAATTAAACCAGAGTAAGCAGCTGATGGAGGTAGGAGAAAGACCTCCAAGTAGTGTGAGCTCACACTTGCAATTACTGGCTGGGTTGGAGAAAAGCCTTGCGACCCTGCTGAGTCAAAGCAGTGGTCTTTTCTGTTTTATTTATAGTTTTTGGAGTGAATAAACTAACAAGTTTTTTTCTTGATTTCTGTACATATTTTCTTCCATTTTATGATGCAAAAATAAAATAACTGCCTTTGGCATTTTTCATGCACTGAATCCTGAGTATGCTTAGTTATGTTATCCTGACTACCCATACCCATTCACACTTCATATCCTTTTGGTGGCGGTTATGCTGTCAGAGACGGTCATCCACACCCTGTGTCGGTGGTCGACGCTCCTGTATCCAGACTCTGATTCAGATGCATTGTCTGTCCTGTCAACTGTGCGTTAAGAGAGTATCCATCAGATAGGTAGGTCTCCTGCAGGGGGACCAGTCCTCCTTCACCACCCTCATGAGACTCATTTGTGGCTGTTGACAATTGGTTGGATGTGTCTAAGAAAAATACCTACTGGCTGATGGACATTCTCAAGTGACACTCCTTACTGGGGGTACCTTTTCCTATTGCCCCTGCTATTCTGGGGCCATGCCTTGTGTCTCGGAGTGCCCAGTCTCTTGCCAGGCAAGCCTCACCACGTAGTGTGGACCAAGGAAATGTGTTCATGCTAGGAGTATTGTCCAGATTTTGGAAGCATCCATTGCTGGAGGGACTAGTGGCAGATGCTGTACTCAACAAGTGGAAGGCACAGGATGAGTCTAACAAGCTGTCTGACAAGGAGTCCAAACAGCAGGACTACTTTGGCTGAAAGATCTATGTAGCTGTGTCTCTGGGTATCTGCCAGGCCAGTTATGTGGATTTGATGACTCATTATGCCCATGAGCCCTTCAAAAGGCTGTCTAAGATCTCTGACCTGTCTCTTGAAGCAAGTCAGCAAGATTTATGAGAGGTCCGTGATCTGGGTATGACAATGGTGAAGCGCACTAGCTGTAGTTGGCCCTGGAGTCTGAGTATGTGCTGGCACTAATGGTGGCAGTGGCTGTGTCAATATGAAGATCTGCCTGGTTCCAGGTTTCATTGTTCACAAAGGAAATCCAGAAAGATGTGGAAGATCTCCCACCACTGGGATGGATCTCTGTGGGGTCAGGGTTTGAGGACCATCTCACATGTGTAGAGAATATAACGTGACCCTAAATTCAAACCCCAGGAATCACTCAGTATGCTTAACTAATGTAGTCAGCATTTAGTGTTGAACTGTCACGGAAAGAATGGAATGTATGTAAATGATGGAACTCTTATTGGCTCGTGCCAATTTCAAACTGCTTTCCCCTAGTAGCTGCTGCACTCTGAAGTGCTCAGCTTCATTTCTCCGCCTGCCAGTTCGGATGCCTTGGAGAGCTCTCCTCAACTTCTCTTAAAAAAACCTTAATTTTCAAACTAGTTTGTTTTTTATTATTATTTTATGATTGCTGCCCCATTCAGGTATAGTTAGTTTTAGTGGGTTTTGTTAGTTTTTTAGCGGTACTTCACGGTTCTGTGGAACCGCAGGGAACCACAGTTCCTGTGGTATTTTACAACTATTTTTATTTATTTTTACTAGTTAGCACTCAGTTCCTCCTTGGGACTACAGCGCTATTTTGTCTTAGGTTTTTTTAAGCTTTTGCTCAGTTCCTTTTCCTGTCAAGAACCGAGCGTGTTGTCAGTTCCGCTGCATTACTACTGTTGGGGAACTGACTGTTTCTAACCTGAGTAATACTCAGGTATTCCTAACTTTCTGCAGTGTCCCTTTAAGCCAGAACTGCCTGGAGAGGATAGAACACATGCAAATGATGGAACTCTTTGCACCTGACAACTATTCAAATACTGCCTTGAACTAACTGCCTTAGTTCTAAAACCCCTCAGATTTCACTCTCCGCCTGTAAAGTCTAGTCGCTCGGAGTTTCGCTCTTCAGCTTGTTCCTGTGACGTGAAGAGACTTATAAAAATGTATAAATATCTTTTTTCTTTCATTTGCTGCCTTTTACTTAATGTTATTTGTAATTAAACCTAGTTTTAGTGTTATTTTAGTACTTTTTGTTGGTTTCTCCTGGTTTGGTATAACCGGTAGGGAACCGAGTTATTTTAGTTATTTTCGGTGTTTCCTGACTAAAAAACCCTGTTAGTTTAGCTTAAATTTATTTTAAATATTTATTTTTGTAACCGCTTTATTGGTTACTGAACTGCTAGTCTCGTTTCTTTTTTTCCACCGGCTCTAGTTCCCATCAGTTCCTTATCGTTTCAGAACCGACCACAACCACTAAACTTTTGTTAAACTTTAAAACTACTTAGCGGTTAACATTTTTATTGGTTATCAATAAAATATCAGAGAAACCTAAAAAGAAAACTGGTGAATCTGGTTTTAAAAAATGTTTCTGATTGTGAGGATGTGTTTATTAAGGCAGACAAACATAGTTTGTGTGGCTTGCCTTGGCTATGATCACCTTAAGGAAGATTGTGATATCTGTAAAACCTTCCCAGAGAAAACAGTGGAAAAATGCCTGGAACGGCGTAAGAAAACACTTCCTCCATCTAAGGGTCCCTCTGGCTCTGACAAGCCGATACCCTCTTCTGTTGTGGGTGAAACCACTACAATAATTGCCTCAACCCTGAGACGGGTGATAAGGGTACTAAGAGGCTTCTTGAACCAGCTAACTCCCCAGTTCCCTCTAAAAAGAAAAAGAAAGTAAAACACACAGAACCCTCAACTGAGAAAAAAAGGGGAATTCTGTGGGTGCTCTGGCTCTGCCTTGTCCTCAAGAAATAGTTCAGGCCTTTAAAGTGATGGAAGCCTTACAAGGCCCCAGCTGGACAAACTGGCAGCACAGGTAAATCCTCATTTATGGAGGAAGAGGATTATGGTGAATGTGAGGAGGAGGAGGAGTAAGGGGAAACTATTGAGCCTGAGGTATTCCCTGAGCAAGATTTTGGTTCGCCTCCTAGAACCACTGAGGATTATTCCTCACATTTTACTTTCGTGAGGAAAATGGCTGATGCCTTAGATATCACCACAAGTGAAGAAACAGTGGATGAAGAAGAGGCGGAATACCTCAAAATAATGGGGTTAACCCCCACAAAGACGCTTCTTTTGCCTGTCAATAAATTCTTCAAGAAAGATGCACTGAAGATTTTACAGATTCCTAATTCTGTCCCACCTCTTGATAAGAGGCTGGATAAGAAGTACCAATTGGGAAAGGAAGGGGCAGAGTTTGTTTTCCCACCCTGACCACCAGGGGGTGGTGCAGGCAGCTGCCTGTGACAAGGCTAAGGTGCCTCTGGCTTCTCACCCACCAGATAAGGAGTCCAGGAAGATTGACAGTATGGCCAAAAAAGGATACTTGTCAGCTTCCTTGGTTATTAGACAGGCAAATTTCCAGGCCTACGCTACCCAGTACCAAAAGTATTTATGGCAGTCTGTACTAGCCATGGCACAAAAGGCTCCTTCACCTTTGTCTGATGACCTGGCAGAAACTGTCAGGTTTGGCTTAGAGGCAGTCAAGTATCAGTTCAAAATGGCTGCTGATACTAATGATACAGCAGCCAGGTGGATGGCAAACACTGTTGCTCAACGTAGGTTTGCCTGGCTAAGAGTTACAAATCTTACCCAAGATACTCAAACAAAGGCTCTGGATTTCCCCTTGGAGGGAAATTCACTTTAAAGCGAATCAACAGTGGCTTATATGAAGAAGGTCGATGAATATAAGGCCACCTTCAAGAGCAATTCTGCTAAGGAGAAAGCCTCACCATCCACCAGACCCTATGGAAGGGGAGGCAGAGGCAGGTCCTTTCACACTAGGCCCTTTTTCCAGGCAATGGCTGCACCTCAATACCAACAGTACTCCCAGCACGGGTACTTCAGAGGTAGTGGCAGAAGGGGTTCCAGGCGGGGATCTCAAACTCATCCTGAACCCCAGAGCAAACAAACACTTTGACGTGTTTTCACAGGTCGCCTCCTCTCTGCCTGTCGGCGGCAGACTGTCTCACTACCTCTAGACTTGGCAAAGGATCACCACAGACAAGTGGGTCCTGGAGGTAGTGAGTCAGGGACTGTCTCTGAATTTCAAATCCCTTCCTCGTCTGAGAACCAGGGTATTCAGTTCACCCTCCCTCGCAGAAAAGAAGCTGCTGGAGGCAGATGTTTGAAACCTGCTGCTGTCAAGGGCAGTGGAACCTGTCCCAGCTCAGCAGAAAGGACAGGGTTTCTATTCAGGGTACTTCCTTACAACAAAGAAGAATGGGGAGTGGAGGCCTGTCTTGGACGTCAGGGTACTAAACAAGCATTTGAAAAAAAAAAGTTCAAAATGGTGACTCTGGCACTGATTCTGCCAACACTCCAGAAAGGAGACTGGTTGGCATCACTGGACCTAAAAGATGCCTATTTCCCCATCCCCATAAGGGAGTCTCACAGAAAATACCTCCGGTTCAGACTCCCATCAGGCCATTACCAGTTTACCAGTTTTCATCCCTGCCTTTTGGCCCCAAGGGTATTCACAAAGTGTTTGGCAGTGGTTGTGTCACACCTTTGAAGACAGGGTGTCACAGTGTTTCCATACTTGGACGACTGGCTGGTGGTAGGAAAAGCACCAGACCAGGTCAGACAACCTCTGCAGATCACCCAAGGGCTTCTGGAGTCCCTGGGGTTCGTGATAAAATCACAAAAAGTCAGTCCTTCTACCTGCACAGGTGCTGCAGTTCATAGGAGCAGAGATCAGCACTCTGCAGGGCAGGGCCTACCTACTTTTGGACAGGGTAAGAAGTCTCCTGCTGATTGCAAATTCATTCAGCCTGCACAAGCAAAAAACTGCAAGACAGTTCTTACAACTCCTGGGCCACATGGCTGCGGCCACAGGCAGAGTCCTAGGCCCCAGGTTTCAGATGAGAGGCATCTGTACCACCTAAGGGCACACTGGTGCCAGAGAAGAGATCCCCTTTCAAAGTTGATTCCAGTAACAAAAACTTTGTTACAAGCACTTCAGTGGTGGAAAGAGGAATCCAACCTGAGGGAAGGGGTTCCTTTGAACGAGATTCCCCAGCATGTAAACTTGTTGGATCTCAGAGCAGTGTTTCTGGCACTAAAAGACTTCACCACAGTGGTACAAGGAAAGGTGGTACAGGTCAGAACAGACAGTGCCACTGCAATATACTGCATAAGCAAGCAGGGAAGGCACCAGGTCGGGTCCTCTCTGCACAGAGGCCATGAAAATTTGGAGCTTGGCTTACTCCTTGGGAGTTTCCCTGCAGGTTGTCCATCTGCCAGGAAAGGACAACACCCTAGCAGATGCTCTGAGTTGAATCAACCAGGCCCATCATGAATGGACCCTAAACAGGCAAGTGGGGGAAGTAATCTTCAGGAGGTGGGGCCCCTCTGAGATAAACTTATTTGCATCCCACCAGAACTACCACCTGCCACAGTACTGTTACAGACTGCCAGATCGGGGCACACTACCCCTGGATGCTCTGGCTCTGGACTGGTCAGGGAAGCACATATATGCTTTTCCTCCCTTACCCTTGGTGCACAGGGTTTTGCTCAAGCTCAGGTCCCAGTCAGCATCGATGATCTTGATAGCTCCAGACTGGCCCAGGCAGCCATGGTGCTCTTTTCTGCACTCCATGTCTGTAGCCGAGCCAGTGCATCTCCCTTGGGAGGCACAACCTATTAACCTCCAACCAGGGGAGACTCCTGTATCCAAATCTCAGGTCTCTCAATCTCAAAGCTTGGCTTTTGAAGACCTAGAATATTCGGGTCTACACCTCTCTGAAGCTGTTTGACATCCTGAGAGGTTTCAGGAAGCCTTCCAGTAAGAAAACTTATGCTTCAAAATGGAAATGGTGCTCTATCTGGTGCTCAGCTAGGGAGCTGGTACCAGCACAGACCGGGGTAACAGCTGTTCTTGATTACCTCTCTTATTTACATTCTCTGGGACTGTAGCCAGTGCCCTTAAGGTCCACCTGGTTGCAGCATCTGCTTACATTTCTGCTGGAAGAAATGTGACAATAGCTTCTGACCCTGTCTTTAGGAGGTTCTTCAAGGGTTTGGCCCATCTGCATCCCCCCCCCCCCCTCGTAAGGAACCGGTGCCAGCATGGGACTTCAGTGTGTGCCTAGCTGAGATATGGGACTTCCCTTTGAGCCCATGTCGTCTGCTCATGCGAAATATGTCACTTGGAAAACAGTTTTCCTAGTGGCAATGATGACTTCTGCAAGAAGAATCAGTCAGCTTCAGGCTCTCTGCATTGAACAGGACTACATTTCATTCCACAGGGATAAAGTGGTCCTGAGGACAAACAGGAAATTTCTCCCTAGGGTGATTTCTGATTTCCACCTGAACCAATCCCATTATCCTACCTGTCTTTTTCACTGAGCACTCCACCTCTGGCCAAAGAAGGCCTCACAGCCTGGATGTCAGAAGAGCTCTCAGCTACTATATGACAGCCACTAAGGACCATAGGCTAGACAGAAAACATCTGTTCCTGACTTATGGGGATGTGGGAAAGGGTAACCCTACATCAAAAAAAGGTCAATTTCTCGGTGGATAGTCTAGTATATTCAGTTCTTTTACACTAAAGCTGGAAGGGAGCCTCCAACAGGATTGAGGGCCCACTGCACAAGTGGAACAGCTGTTGCCCTAGCAGCTGCCAGGGATGTTCCACTAGTTGACATCTGTAAAGCAGCTACCTGGAAAACAGTATACACCTTTACGAAGCACTGCAACCTGGATATTCAGTCCAGGGGTGCTGCTAGGTTTGGCACAGCAGTCCTGCAAAGTCTGTTTCCAAAATAAGGGTCTGGGCCCACCTCCAAAGGTACTGCTTCATAGTCTGCAGAAAGTTAGGAATACCTGAGTATTACTGGGGTTAGAAGAAAAAATTACTTACCATAGTAATCTTGTTTCTTCCCAGTGATACTCTGGTATTCATAACTTCCCACCCTGCCTCCCCTTCTAGAACATTTAGCCCTCTGCACTCCTGCATACTGTGCTCTTGGGTATACATGCCACTTTCTGGCTCAGTTTTGGTAAACAAGGTTCATGTTGTGTTTTCTCCCTTCTTTCAGGTGACTCTGACATTTTGGGAGGTATCTGTTGTGTTTTCCCCTCCAGTTGGAGGGTTTATTTAGGGGGTTATGGGTTTAACCACTGCTTTCATTATTGATTATTAATACTACTCATTATTCATCGTTCTTTGGAGCCTGCCTTTCCAGGTGTCCCGGAAATCTGAGAGGTTTTGGAACTAAGGCAGTAAGTTCAAGGCAGCATTTGAATAGTTGTGTTCTATCCTCTCCAGGTAGTTCTGGCTGAAAGAGACATTGCAGAAAGTTATGAATACCTGAGTATCACTGGGAAGAAACAAGATTATTATGGTAAGTCATTTTTTCTTTTAGTATATATTTCAACTCTTGTTTGCGGTTTGGGAACTGACCATTTTTCATTGGGTATCTTTATTGTTCCTGACACTAATGTCAGAGACGCCTAGAAAAAAGAAACGGACAGGACCAACTGGTTTTAAAAACTGCATTAGTTGTAGGCAGATAATGGCCAAAGTGGATAGACATGATCTGTGTATTTCCTGTCTGGGAACCAGTCGCATCTTTGCGAATTGTGACATTTGTAGAACTTTCTGCCCTAAAACTTTGAAAAAAAGGGCCAAGAAACTTGAAGAAATGGCTGCCCCTGCCTCTCCTTTGAAACCCGCAGAAGAGTCCTCCTTCTCCAAAAAAGATAAAAATAAGGAATTGGTGGACCCAAAATCCATAAAGAAACCGGAGTCTTCTAAGGCAAAAAGACCAGTGGAACCAGCCTCCAAACCAGTTCCTGCAAAAAGAAAACATAAGGAAAAACATACTGCTGCACCTCCTGCTTAAAAACAAAAGAACTCTCAACTGGCAGACAGACAGTGTCCTCTGTGGAGGAAATTGCCAGGGCCCTGCAGGTATTGCAGGCCCTCCAGGCTGTTGGTCCCTTGGCTCCTCCCTCAGTTCCCCCCGGTTTCCACCTTGGTTCCCCCTTCACAGGAACCAATATATTTGTATGAGGAACCAGAGGAGGAGGAGGGGGAGCCCATTGAGCCAGACGTCTCCCTGGAGTAGGACTTCGGTTCCCCCCCTCAAGGGGTCCAGAGGACTGTTTGTCTCACAATTCTTTTGTGAGGCAAATGGTTGATACCCTCAACCTCTCTATCCAGGAGTCAGTTGAGGATGAAGAAGAAGCTGATTTCCTGGACATGATGGGTCTCACCCCCACAAAAAGACTGCTAGTGTCCATTCATAAATCATTTAAAAGGCAGTATTGAAAATTCTGCAGATACCCACTTCAGTGCTAGGGGGGTGGACAGAAAGCTGGATAAAAAGTATCAGCTGGACAGATCGAACACTGACTTTTTATTTACTCACCCTGACAATGAGGGAGTGGTACAGGCTGCTGCATGTGATAGGGCCAGGGTGCCTTTGGCATCCCACCCACATGACAAGGATTCTAGAAAAATTGATGCCATGGGTAAAAAAAGTATACATGGCAGCTTTACTCCTTGTCAGGCAAGCCAGTTATACGGCTTATACAGTTCAGTACTAAAAAGCCCTTTGGACCACAGTGCTGGTTGGCTAGTTCAGACAGAATGCATGGAGAAGTAGCAGTGGATCTGTCTGAGACCGCCAGGGCGGCTTCAGATGCCACAAAATACCAGTTCCATATGGCAGTGGATGCCAGTGACACTGCTGCCAGGCTTATGGCCCTCACAGTTTCTATGAGGAGGTTTGCCTGGCTTAGAGCCATAAACCTCTCTCAGGATACCCAAGTTAAATCAATGGATATCCCCTGTGAGAATAACTCTTTCTGGGGACAAAACAGAGGCCTACATGAAAAAAGTGGAGGAATACAAGGCCACCTACAGGAGTAATGCAGCCAAAGATAGACCCTCCACTTCCTATAGGTCCCAGACTAGGGGAGGCAGGGGTAGGGAATCCTACTCCAGGCCTTTCTTCCAAGCCCAAGCCCTGCCAGACTACCAGCAGACCAGAGGGTACCTCAGAGGTAGGGGCAGAAGGGCAGTGAGATGGGCAGAGCCAGCCCCCAGGACAAGGTACAACTGGTACAACAACCCACAAGAGACAGGGCTATCCTAGATCTAGTACTGACTAAAGGGGAAAGGATCACATATCTCCAGGCAGAAGGTCACCTGGAGGCCAGTAACCATCACATGGTATGGTTCAATTTGGCCACTGGAACTAAATCATCCCATTCCAAGGCAAAAATATGGGACTTCAGAGGAGCTGACTTTGATAAGATGGCCAACAGAGTTAAGCTAGCCTTGGCAAGAAGAAATACAGGTGAGTGGGTACAGGCAAAGTGAGCAAGCATTAAGGATGCAATACTTGAAGCAACATCCCATTGTGTTAGAGAGGAAAAACAAGGGCACAAGGAGAAGGAAACCACTTTGGTTCTCAAAAACAGTAGCAGAAAAGATAAGAGCCAAAAGGTTGGCCTTCAGGAAATATAACGGAATGCAGCGGGACGAAGATAGGGAGGCATACCAAACTTCTCTAAGGGAAGCAGGGAAGGCAGTAAGGCAGGCAAAGGCCCAAACTGAGGAAACATTAGCACGAACAGTAAAAGAAGGGACAAGACTTTCTATAGTTACATTAGTGAAAGGAGACAGTCCAGAAGGGGTATTGCTAAGATTAAAGGGCATAAGAGGGATTGTGTGGAGGCGGACCAAGTAAAGGCATCTATCCTAAATAGATACTAATGCTCAGTATTTACTGAGGAGAAGGTAGGGCAGGACTCACAGCTCAGCACTATGGACACAGGGGAGAGGGAGGCGTGCGCAAGTCTATTCACAAAAGAAAGGGTCCTACAAGAGCTCGCTAAGCTCAGGGTGGACAAGGCAATGGGTCCTGATGGCATACATCCCAGGGTACTAAAGGAGCTAAGGGTGAAACTAGCAGAGCCATTATCAGAACTGTTTAGTGAGTCTCTGAGCACAGGAGAGGTCCCAGAAGACTGGAGAAGCGCTCATGTGATCCTGTTCCACAAGAGTGGTTGCAGGGAGGAGGCAGGGAACTACAGACCAGTCCGTCTTACCTCAGTAGTGGGCAAGATTATGGGGGCACTCCTTAAGGAAAGGATAGTGCAACACCTGAAATCCATAGGAGCACAGGATCCAAGACCACATGGATTTACAACAAGAAGGTCCTGTCAAACTAATCTTATAGATTTCTTTGACTGGGTAACCAGAGTGGTGGACCAAGGGGGTGCAGTTGATGTCACCCACCTTGACTTCAGCAAAGCTTTCGATACTGTTCCACATAGAAGATTGATTAATAAGCTGGGTAGGCTCGGGTGGGTCAGAAGTTGGTTAACTGGGTGGCAAACTGGTTGGCGGGCAGAAAACAGAGTGGTGGTAAACAGTATACAGTCAGAAGAGATGCAAGTCACAAGTGGGGTACCTCAGGGATCAGTCCTGGGGCCCGTCCTCTTCAATATCTTCATCAGTGACATTGCAGATGGACTGGAGGGTAAGGTTTGTCTATTTGCAGATGACATGAAGACCTGCAACAGAGTAGATGATCCAGATGGGGTGGGCAGAATGAGAAGAGATCTGGATAAACTAGCAAAATGGTCGGAAGAGTAGCAACTGGGGTTTAACGCAAAGAAGTGCAAGATCATGCAAAATAGGGAAAAGAAACCCTGAAGCTACCTATAAGTTGGGAGAGGAGTTGCTGGCAATCACAAGGGAAGAAAGAGACTTGGGTATCATCATTACAGATGACTTGAAATCATCCAAGCAGACTACTAAAGCAGTAGGTAAGGCTAGAGGGATGTTGGGGTGTATTAGTAGAGGTATCGCAAGTTGTAAAAGGGAGGTGGTAATCTCTCTTTACAAGACATGGGTTAGGCCCCATCTGGAGTACTGCGTACAGTACTGGAGGTAGCACCTGCACAAGGACATTAACCAAATGGAGGCAGTCAAGAGAGGGCAACCAAAATGGTGCAGAGACTGCAACAGAAAACATATGAGGACAGATTAATGGAGCTCAATATGTATGCCCTAGAGCAAAAGAAGGAGAGAGGTGATATAATCGAAACATTCAAACATCTTAAGGGCATTAACAAGGTGAAAGAGTCTAACATGTTTCAGTATAAGAAAAACAGCAGGACAGTAGGACACAGCATGAGATTAGAGGGAAGCCGATTTAGGGGTAATGTGAGGAAGTTGTTTTTCACAGAAAGGGTGGTGGATGCATGGAACAGCCTACCTCAGGAAGTGGTGGATATGAATACAGTGCAGGGCTTCAAACAGGCATGGGATAGGCATAAGGGAGCAATACAGATGAGTATGAATAGATAGGCCTCTGACAAGCAAAGGCCAATGGCACATTCATGAGGTAGAAAAAATGGGCAGACTGGATGGGCCTTGTGGTCCTTATCTGCCGTCAACTTCTATGTTTCTAAGGCTCCACTGAAACAGAACCCCTTATGGGTTTGTACCAGTCACATCCCCCCTACTAGTAGGTGGCAGGCTGATTCACTTCCTCCAAGCTTGGCCAGTCTATCACCATAGACAAGTGGGTCTTGGAGATAGTGAGCAAAGGTCTGTCCCTAAGTTTCAATACTCTCCCCAGATTAAGAAGCAGAAATGTTTCCTCAGTCACCCCATCAGAAAGAGTGCTGCTGGAAGTAGAAGTTGCCAACCTTTTGCTCATCACAGCAGTGGAACCCGTCCCTCTGTTACAGAGGGGTAAGGCGTTCTATTACAGATCTTTCCCAACACAAAAGAAGAATGAGGACTGGTGGCCCACCCTGGATCTCAGACTCTTGAACAAGCATGTGACAAAGCCAGAGTTCAGAATGGTCACCCTGGCTATGATCATTCCCGCTGTCCAGCAGGGAGACTGGCTGGCGTCCTTGGATCTCAGGGATGCATATTTTCACATCCCAATCTGATTCAGTCACAGAAAGTACCCGAGGATCAGACTGCCCTCAGGGCATTATCAATTCACAGCCATGCCCTTTGGCCTATCCTCAGCCCCAAGGGCCTTCACAAAGTGCCTAGCTGTAGTGGTGGCTTACTTGAGAAGACAAGGAATCACAGTATTCCCTTACCTAGACAACTGGCTAGTCATAGGACAGTCCCCTCAGCACACCAGAGACTCCCTTGCTCTAGTTCAGAGCACTCTGGAATCTTTGGGATTCTTGGCAAATGCCCTGAAGTCCCAGGTGGAACCAGTTCAGGTACTGAACTTCATAGGAGCAGAGCTGGATACCCTGCAAGGAAGGGCATTCCCCCCCTTCAGGACAGGGTAAACAGTATTCTGTAGCTGGCAGGATCTTTCAAGTTGAACAGACCCATGCCAGCAAGAGACTTACTGCAACTGCTAGGCCAGATGGCAGCAGCCACGGCCGTAGTGCCAGGCTCAAAATTCTAGATGAGACATTAAGTTCCACCTAAGGGCTTACTGTTCTCAACTGATCTCAAAGGAGGGATCCTCTAACCAAGCTGGTACCTGTTTCAAAAACTCTTCTACAGGCCCTGCAATGGTGGATGGTCAGGGAAAATCTCAGAGAGGGAACTATCTTCCAAAAGGAGATTCCCTCACTAGTACTCATTACAGACACCTCACTGTTGGGTTGGAAGGCACACATGCTTGACCTCACGGGGCCAGTGGTACATGGTCCCCCCAGGAATCACTTATGTATATCAGTCTGTTAGAGCTTAGGGCAGTGTACCTGGCTCTTCAGTCATTTGCGCCTCAGTGAAAGGGCAAGGTGGTGCAGATCAGAACAGACAACACAACCACCATGTATTACATAAACAAGCAGGGTGGCACCAGATCAACCCTACTATGCTTAGGGGCTATGAAGGTATGAAACCTGGCCTACTCCTTGCAAGTGTCCCTGTCTGCCATCCATCTACCAGGCAAAGACAACATTCTGAGATGGATCTCTTTGCCTCCTCAGGCAATGACCAGCTACCACGGTTCTGCTGCAGGCCTCCAGCCAAGGGGACTGTGCCAGTGGATGCCCTGACATTGGATTGGTCAGGCAGATTTCTTTATGCCTTTCCTTCCTTTCCACTCTTGCTCAGGGTCCTGATAAAACTCAGGACACAGCCAGCAACAATGATCCTGGTACCACCAGACTGGGCGAGGCAGTCTTGGTACTCGCTTGTGTTAGCCCGGTCAGTAGGACAGCCAGTCTACCTCCCTCAGAGGCACAGGATATTGTCTCAAGTCCCTTTGCCTCAAGGCCTGGTTCTTGAAGACTTCGAGTTTGCCAGTCTGCACCTTTCTGAAGGGGTCCTGAACATCCTTAGGGGTTCTTGGAAACCCTCATCTAGGAAAACTTACGATTCCAAGTGGAAGAGGTTTTCTATATGGTGTGGCCACATGGGTATCCACCCTACTACTGCTGGGTTGTTTGTCCTATCTGACCCATTTAAATTCACTGGGCCTTACGCCTTCTACCTTAAAAGTACACCTGGCTGCAATCTCTACTTACATTTCAGCCCATATAGACAGGTCCCTGACATCTCACCCTGTCTTCAGAAAGTTTTTTAAAGGTCTCTTGCACCTTCACCTTCCCTTGAGGGAGCTGTTGCCAGCCTGGGATCTGAACATTTGCATTGCCAGTATGTTATTTGGAAAGCTGTTTTCCTAGTAGCCATTACTTCAGCTACGTGAGTAAGTGAGTTTCAGGCCCTGTCCACAGAACTGAACTATATTTCCACAGGGATATGGTGGTACTCAGGACTAATAGAAAATTCCTACCTAGGTCATCTCTGATTTCCATCTGAACCAGTCTATTACATTGCCAGCCTTTTTCACTGCCAATTCCAGCTCAGGAGAGTGGAGATTGCATAGCCTGGATGTCAAGAGGGCACTTAGCCACTACCTTGAGAGGACCAAGGCCTACAGGCCAGAGGTTATCCTGTTGTTCCTTACTTATGGGGAAGTGGGTAAAGGTAAGCCAGCAACCAGAAGAACCATTGTATGCTGGATAGTGGCCTGCATTGAGTTCTGTTACAATAAAGTTGGTAAGCAGCACCCCCCCTGCCTCGGGCCTCAGGGCACACTCTACCAGGAGTACAGCAGCGTCTGTAGCTGTAGCAGGGATCTACCCCTACTGGAAATTTGCAAGGCAGCTACATGGAAGACTGTTCGCACATTCACCAAGCACTACTGCTTGGACATTCGGTCCAGAAGTAGTACCAGGTTTGGCACAGCAGTTATACAGAACCTTTTTCCCAAATAGGTTCTTTACCCTACCTCCAAAGGTGCTGCTTGGTAGTCTGCATTAGTTAAGCATACTGAGTGATTGCTAGAGTTTGAAGAAAAAATTACTTGCCACAGTAATCTTGTTTCTTCCAGGGGATCACTGAGTATGCTTAAGCCCCCACTGTGCCTCCTCTACTAGAACCAGGAAAAAGGGATCCTTAATCTTGTATCTCTGCTGGTCACTATGTCCAGCTGTTTTATTATGGTTAATGGTTGAAAGTTTTTTAACCCAGTGGTGTTTAATTGTTGCCCCTTCTTACAGATACCATTCTTTTGGGGGTCTCTAACAGGGGAATAATGTCATAGTTTAGCTAGTTAGAGTGCCTTCACCTTGTTAGGCTTCTCAGTGAATCTGAGTACTTGAGAGTGCAGCAGTTACTAGGGGCAGCAGTTTGAAATTGGCACGAGCCAATGAGATTTCTATCACTTAAATACATTCCATTCTCTCCATGGCAGTTAAAACTGAAGGCTGCCTACACTAGTTAAGCATACTGAGTGATCCCCTGGAAGAAACAAGATTACTGTGGTAATTTTTCCTTCTGTAACCAACCCCAAGCCGCAACCCAGACCACAAGGCTCAGGTTCCTGTCATGGGTCTTACCAAGGCATGCAAGTTCAGCAGCAACAGAGGCAGCTGTTCCAGCAACATAGAATTCCACTGGCTTAGCCCTCCCATATATCAGGAAGTCAAGGTCAGCACAAGGTAGTTGGGGCAATTTCTGTGGAGGTTAGTCCACTGGAGGGCCGACGCCAAAAGCAAGAAGTGATGAATTGAGGGGCCCTATCCTTTCTCCATCCTGAACCCTGCTGCAGTTCCCAGTCAGGGGCAGTGTTTCCCTCTTCTTGCCACAGTGGTCCACTATTACTGTGGACAAGTGGGGGCCTGGAATTGGTAGAGCTGGGATTGCCTGTGGAATGCAAGACTTTGCCCACTGGATGATCCTGAGCAGCACAGTAGGACTAGCTTTTGCTGGATTCTCTCCCTGTGCACTGGTGTGACATTCTTCAGCTTCGCAAGTAGCATGCAGTAGAATCTGTCACAGAAGTCTGAGCTAAGCAGGGGTTCGTGTCAGGGTGCTTTCTGCTACTCAGATGGATAGGGCTGGCACTCCATTCTCGGCTTGTGAATCCTGAACAATTTAATTCACAGTTGGAAGTTTCACAGGTTGAAACTGCACCATATCATTCTGTCCATTGAGCAGGGACTTGGTTTTGCTTCCAGGATCTCCAGGATGCGTACTTCCACATCCCCATCCAGTCATGACATAATAGGTTCCTCTGCATTTGTGTGGATGGAAACTTAAATATGTACAGACATGTGCCATTCGGTCTGTCATCTCCCAGGGTTTCACCAAGTGCTTGTTAATTGTGGCATCCTTTCTGAGATGTAGAGGTGTCAAGGTATTCCAAACCTCGACCACTGGCTCATCATGGGGAGCTTGGTTTCAGGATGTGGAGTGGTCCAGGAATCTGGCCATCCAAACATTCTGGGCCCTGAACTTGGCCTAATGGTCAGTCAAACAAAGTTCTAGCTCATCCCAGTGCAGGTGGTTCTGTTAATTAGAGCAGTGTTTGACATCTACAAGCCAAAACTTGTCTACCCCTGACAGCTGGCGATCCTGTTCTCATTTGCTCAGTGATTTTGGGTTGGGCGATCGTGCCTAGCCTGGAACTTCCTCTGGCTTCTGGGCTTTGTGGCCTCTACCGTGGCCATGGTGCACTGTGCCCACATGGGCATGCAGCCTATTCAGTGGGACCTGGGGCACCAGTGTTTTTTGCTCCTCCCCTACCCCTGATCAGCCACTCTTTCAGGCTGCCAAGGCCCCACCGTTGCCACACTTGCCCTGTCGCCATTTGCCTCCCCACCAATACCATGACCTGGGTAGCCCAACGTAACCCATCCTCAGGTGGTCCCTACTTGGGTGGGAGAAATGCCCGGAGGCATCTTAGTATGCATCCTGGGCACTGCGGGGTTGGCACGGACACCTCCGGGCTACCGTGTTGATGGGGACCAGTGGCCATCATCTTGGCTGGCTGAGGGTGATTTTTCACTTTTCTCCCTGCCCGCTAACCCCACCCATGACTGGCCAGCCGCGGCAGTGACCTGGGGGCGGGTACGCGCAGCTGTGCGTCAAGGCCTCATGCCGTCAAGAATGCCACCCCAAGCCACCCCCAAGGGCCAACAGACAGCAGTCCATGGCCTTCCCACCTACCACCACCCTGTAGGAAAGTGTCCAAAGGAATGCTCTGAACTTCCTCCCTGCCAGGCTCCGCTCCTGACACCTGGGCTCGGGACACGAACCCAGGTCACCATCATTCTGAGTGAATACCTTTGCTCAGTGCCATGGAGCCAGCACCCCAGTTTTTTTGTTAAGTTGCACGCAGCAGTGAACCAATCAGTCTGGTGAACAAGACAGTACTGGATGCCATCCCTTGGGGATTGACCCACTTGGAAGACATCCCAGTCATCTGGGGAGAGTTTCAACACTTTGAAAACAGATGTGTTGGTAGTAGTAGTAAAATTTTATTCATGATCTACAAAATTCCATGAAAATGGTCAAACCCAATTGAGCGAGAAGCTCATTTTTAATGGGTACCATTAACATATACATAAATCTCAGCATTTACAAACCAATATAGATAAAAACAATATTATAATGCAGGTCTCGGTTACAATAATGTTCAGTACATACAGTGAAATAAAGACTAATTTAAAGTTAAAAGCTGACAGCTAGTGGGCTGGGGGGTGATCATTTGCTGGAGAGCACAGCACACAGCCCTCCACTTCTCCACATTAACCTGTTAGAACTCTTTATGGTTCACAAGTGATCCAGGTCAACATGGAAAATATGTCCACTGTGTCCTAACTAAATAAACAGGGTGGCACATACTCCTTTACTCTGTGTCAAGAGGTGCTCGAGACATGGTTTCCGGCTTACTCCTTGCATATGAACCTGGTGGCAGTCCATGTTACGGAACAAACAGCCACCTAGCAGACATGCTCAGTTGTGTGGAAGAAGCATCCCATGAGTGGTTGCTGCACTCAGAGATTGTGTCCCTTGTTCTCAGTGTGGGGAACACTATCAATGGATCTGTTCACTTCCTGGGAAAACAGGAAGCCAAGTCTGTTCCCAGTCAATCAAATTTTTATTTGTACAGTGCTATTCCATAAGATCAAAGCGCTTCACACCCTATTACAATAAAATAATTATATGAATAAACATAGATAAAAACAGGGTACAAAAAACTTGACTTAATGAATATTTAACTCAATAAAATATCTTAATAAATTTCCTCAGGGAATGCCTGGCTAAAAAGGTATATTTTTAGTTCAGCTTTAAAGGTGTTGGTGGTGTGGCACTCCCTAATCTGACGAGGTAGAGATTTTCACAGGGACGGGGCCACAAAAGCAAAAGTGTTGTGTGTCCATCCCCCTCAACAGGGCACTTTGCCAGGGATGTGTTTTTTTGTTTTTTTCTTCAGTCCTTGGCTTAAGACCCCCCCTATATGTTTTCCCTCCAGTTTCCATAGCCCACAGGGTGGTCCTCGAAGCAGAGGGACAGGGCATTCTTTGTTCTGTTTCTGATCACCCCCAGACAGGCTGAGCCATTTCTGGTATTAGGATCTCCTTCATCTCAGCAACAGACCTTCATGGCTGCTTCCACACCTACTATATCCTACTGATGAAGTTTAAGGGAACATTTGGCATACAGACCTGTAGTCCTTGCACCTCGCAGCTTGGTTCCTGGACATCTAGAGTGTCAGGCCATTGGGCTCTCTGAAGGTGTTCTTCAGGCACTGAAGGCATCTCTGAAAGTGTTGACTAGCCGGACATACAGCTTGCAAGTGGACAAGGTTCTCATGGTGGTGCAAGGAATAGAGTTACCCCTCTCCTCCGTATTGCTTGTACTCGACTACCTCTGGTCCCTGTCTCAGGCAGGATTGCCGGCCACGGCTCTCAAGATCCACCTAGCTACCATTTTGGAGAACATCGCAAAGGCAGGTCTTTAAACGGCTGCACCATCTGTCCTCTCCAGTGAGTGGACCACCTCCACTGTAGGACTTACCGCTGATGCTGTCATGGCTAATGAGTAAACCATTCGATCCTTTGGACTAATGTTATTTCTCAAACATGCCCTGGAAAACCACATTTTTGTTCGCTATCACTTTGGTCAGGTGGATGAGCTCCAGGAACAGTATGTGAAGTCTCCATATCTGGATTTCTGCAAGGACAGAGTTGTCCTATGCCTCCATGTGAATCTCTGAATTTTTTTGAAATCAGGCACTCATTCTGCTGAAAGTCTTCTGAAGCCTTGCGCTTTATAGGTCAAACAGATGCTCCACATGCTAGACAGGGCTTTGCTCCTCTACCGGAAGCATATGGCAGAATTTTGTGGTGAGTGTCTCCACCGGTCTCTAATATATGCTGAAGCCACCCTAGGAAGAGCAGCAGTTAAACAGATGACTGACTGATGGATCATTTCAAACAACATGAAGTCTTGCTGTATTCTGACTATTGCAGTGATATCCAGCCTCTGAACTGCCCCGGAGAGGAAAGAGTTAACTTTCCATGCAAGGCATGGAACGCTGAGCTCAAGCTTGGTTGAGACTCTGTCTGTTGTTGTTTAAACCCAAACCGCCAGATTCTTTACTCCGCCTCACTGAACAGTCGCTCCGGAGATCCCTCCTTTGCTCGGTTCTATTTAGTCGGTTAAAGTGTCGTTTTTTCCTCGGTTTCAACCGAAATTATCCATCTAACCTGTCGGTTCAGTCTCTGTCTGTGGTACCATGAGTACTAGATAGGTTTATTATTGTTTGCTTCTGTGTGGAACTTGTAAACGTTGGATCGGTTCGGTTTGAACCGATCAGGTTTGTTTTTAAAAAAAAAAAAAAGTTTGTTCTACTTTTAGTGTGTGGTAACCGGTCCTTATCGGTTCTAAAAAACAGATTTCATTACGTTTTTTCCACAACCCATAACACGGTCAGGAACCGATAAGGGTGTCTTGCCTGGCGGATTGCCGAAAAAAGGGTAAGTTTGGTTAGGACTGGCCATGTCTGAGAAACCCAAGAGAAAAACCAGGCCCACTGGGTTTCAACACTGTAGTGTGTGTGGGGAAGCCTTTGCTAAGGCTGACCCCCACACCACCTGTGTTTATTGTCTGGGGTTTGACCATCTCGATTCAGACTGCCAGATTTGCAAAAATTTTCCCTCAGCTACCCTGGAAAAGAGAGTTGGTAGGCTGAGGGAAAGGGAGGCCAAAAAGTCCGCTGACCCGGATGGTTAGCCCGCCCGGTTCCAACCGAACCAGAAGGAGCGCCTCTGACCAGGGCTAAACTTCTTCGGGCAAAAGGAGAACCGACTCTGAGGAGTTGGTTCCGGTTAAAAGAAACAGAAGGGATAAGTCAGCCAGTTCGGATCCACAAGTTCTTTCTCCGACCACTGATGAAATAGCCAAAGCGATAAGGATTGTTCAATCGCTAACCCCGGTTCCGACCGAACCGGCACCATCAGTTAGGGGCTTGGTTCGGTCGGTTCCCCCGGTTCCGGATTATAATTTAGGGGATTTTTATGAACCGGAGGAGGAGGAGGAAGGAGAGTATGAGGATAGTGATGGTGATTATGAAAGTCTGGATGTGCCCATTGACCCGGACATCTCCCCAGACAGACCTTCAGGGGTTTCTCTTCCTAGGCTTTCTGAGTCCCCTTCCCATTTTATGTTTTACAAAAGTGGCTGAAACTCTTCAGCTTCCTATGGAGGAAGCAGTAGAGGATCAGGAGGAGCCTGATTATGTTGAGATGATGGACATCCCAGAGTCCAGGAGGCTGTCTATTCCCCTCCATAAGTCTTTTGGGAAACAGACAATAACAATTTTAAAGACTCCTAATTCTATACCTCCTGTGGACAAGAGAATGGACAATAGGTATACTCTTTCAGGCTCAGATACGGAGTTCCTTTCCCAGCAATGCAGCCATGTTTGGGTAGTGCAGGCTGCTGCCTGTGATAAGGCAAATATACCCTTGGCATCACACCCCCCAGATAAGGACTCCAGGAGGATTGATGCCATGGCAAAGAAGCAGTATATGGCAGCATCTTTGGGACTCAGGCAGGCTAATTATATGGCCTATACAGCTAGATACCAGAAGTCTAGATGGGACACTGTAATGGCTCTAGCTAAGCAGGTCCCTGGCCAGCTTGCCAAGGAGCTGGAGCAGGTGGCTGCAGATGGTATTGAGGCATCCAAGGTGCAATTTCATGCTACAGTAGACTCCAATGATGTTTCATCTAGAGTCATGGCTACATCTGTGGTCCTTCGTAGGATGGCTTGGCTCAGATGTACTAGCCTGTCTTAGGATATCCAGACTAAGGCCATGGATTTTCCTGTTGTTGGTAATTCTCTGTTTGGGGAGCAGACAGAGAACTACATGAAGAAAATGGATGAATACAGGACCACCTAAAGGAGTGCTCAGGCCAAGGAAAGGCAAGCCACTCGCCAGAGGCAGCATTCCAGGGGCGGGGCAGACCTTTTCATAGGCCTTTCTACCAAGCCCAGGCCTCCTTTTCCGCCTTTGCCCAGAGGGGGTTCTTCAGAGGGAGAGGCAGACTGGGTACAAGCAGGCCTGCTACCACCCCTCAGCCTAAAGCCCCTGCCAAACAGGCACCCTGATGGGTTTGCCCAGGCCGATTCTCCACCGCCTGTAGGGGGCAGGCTGGCTTACTTTGTCCAGGACTGGATGTCTTTAACATCAGACAAATGGGTCCTGGAAGTAGTAAGCCAGGGACTGGTTCTCAGCTTCAAAAAATTTCCCAAGATGAGAACCAGATCCTTTCCACCTGCAAATCCTTCAGAGGCACTTGCCCTAGAGGCAGAGGTCTCTTCCCTCTTGGCTCTGAGAGCCATAGAAAGGGTTCCATCCCTACACAAGGGAAAAGGATTGTACTCCAGGTACTTCCTAACTCCCAAAAAGACAGGAGAATGGCAGCCCATCCTGGATCTCAGATACTTAAACAAGCACCTTTTAAAGCCAAAGTTCAAAATGGTGACTCTGGGAATAATTCTACCCTCTCTAAGGCCAGGAGACTGGCTAGTTTCCCTGGACCTCAAGGATGCCTATTTCCACATTCTCATCAGAAGCTCCCACCGAAAGTACCTCAGGTTCGAGTTGCCCTCAGGCCACTATCAATTCAGAGCAATGCCCTTTGGCCTAACTTCAGCTCCAATGGTGTTCACAAAATGCTTGGCAGTAGTGGTTGCTTTCCTAAGGAGAAAAAAGATCTCCATCTTTCCATACCTGGATGACTGGCTCATAGTAGGTCAGTCTCCAGACCAAGTCAAGTCACACCTACAGATAACTCAGCAACTGCTCACTTCTCTAGGATTCCTTCTGAATCTTTCAAAGTCAGTTCTAGAGCCAGTGCAGCTCCTCACCTTCATAGGGGCAGAGCTGGATACAATAAAGGCAAGAGCCTTCCTTTCCCCGGACAGGGCAAGGACCCTTGTTACACTGGCCTCTTCATTCACCCTCCAGGTGTCTCGACCAGCAAGGCATTTTCTGCAGCTCCTGGGCCACATGGCTGCCTCTACAGCAGTGGTCCAAGGAGCAAGATTTCAGGTGAGGGACATTCAGTTCCACTTAAGAGCCTTCTGGTCCCAGAGAAAGGATTCTCTGACCAAACTAATCTCAGTGATTCGAACCCTGATCCAGGCTTTGCAGTGGTGGCAGGATCAGGACAACCTAAGGCAAGGAGTTCCCTTTTTCACTCAATCTCATTCTCTAATCCTTACCATAGATGCCTCCCTCTTGGGCTGGGGAGCCCACTTGGGGGACCTGACCACCCAAGGGTTGTGGTCACCTCAAGAATCTCTGCTTCACATGAATCTCTTAGAACTCAGAGCAGTGTTTCTAGCACTTCAAACTTTTTCCAAGTCTGTTCAGAACAAAGTAGTTCAGATCAGAACAGACAGTACCACCACAATGTGGTACATCAACAAGCAAGGGGGCACTCTGTCTACGGCCTTGTGCACAGAGGCAGTGAAGTTGTGGTCTCTGGCCTATTCCCTGAATACCTCTCTGATAGCAGTGCTCCTCCCAGGGAAGGACAATGTCCTGGCAGATGCTGTCAGCAGGATATCTCAGGGCCATCACGAATGGTTCCTAGATCCCCTGATTTTGAAGGTGATCTTCTCCAGATGGGGCACCCCACAGATAGATCTTTTTGCAGCCCCAGACAATCACCAACTTCCTCTTTTTTGCTGCAGGCCCCCAGTGTTGGGCTCAGTCCCCCTGGATGCCCTAGTTCTCAATTGGGAAGGGAAGTTCCTGTATGCTTTCCCCCACTTCCCTCTCCTGTTCAAGGTACTAGTCAAAATCAGGTCTCAACCCGCAAAGTGATTCTGATTGCTCCAGACTGGGCCAGACAGCCCTGGTACCCTCTCTTACTGTCCTTAGCAGTCCACCTTCCCCTGTCTCTTCCCAGGAATTACAACCTGTTAACATGTTCTCAGGGGAGGGTCTGATATCCGAATCTCAAATCTCTCAATCTCAAGGCCTGGCTCTTGAAGAGTTAGAGTTTGCTGATTTGCATCTCTCTCAAAGGTGTTCTGGATATTTTAAAGGCTTCTCGAAAGCTTTCCACCAGAGAGACTTACAACTCAAAATGGAAAAGGTTTACTATTTGGTGCTCTGGGAAGCATATTTCTCCAGAGTCTGCTGGGTTGCCTACAGTCCTTGACTATATGGTTCATCTCAATAGCTTGGGACTCAGACCAGCTACACTTAGAGTGCATCTGGCAGCTGTCTCTGCCTTCTTGTCAGCAGGCAAGCACTCTTCCCTTTCAGCTCATCCTGTATTCTGTAAATTCTTCAAGGGATTGCTGCATACCAATCCTCCCTTCAGGGACCCTGCCCCTGCTTGGGACCTTAATGTTTGCATTGCTCAGCTTATGCAACCCCCTTTTGAGCCTTTGTCCTCAGCAGAGCTTAAGTACTTGACTTGGAAAACTGTGTTCTTGGTAGCCATTACTTCTGCCAGATGCATAAGTGAGTTACAGGCCCTGTCAATGGAGACTGATTTTATCTCCTTCCATAGAGATAAGGTGGTCTTCAGGACTAATAGGAAGTTTTTGCCCAAGGTGGTTTCAGATTTCCACCTTAACCAGTCTTTCTCTTCCTGTTTTCTTCACTGACCATTCCTCCTCTGGGGAGAGGAGGCTGCACAGCTTGGATGTGAAAAGGGCCCTTAGCTACTACATAGAGCGTACCAAGGGTCACAGGTTTGACTCCCTCCAACTGTTCCTCACTTATGGTGAGGTTGGTAAGGGAAAACCTGCCACTAAGAGATCTATTGCCAGGTGGATTGTCTCTTGTATACAATTTTGCTATGAAAAATTAGGTAGGATCCTACCCTCAGGCCTGAGGGCTCACTCTACCAGAGGTACAGCTGCCAGGATATTCCTATCTTAGAGATTTGTCAAGCAGCCACCTGGAAAACAGTACATACTTTCACCAAGCATTACTCTCTGGATATCCAGGCTAGGAGTGATGCTCGGTTTGGCACAGCAGTGCTTCAGAGCCTATTCCCAAGTGGGTTCTGTCCCTCCTCCATGGAGGTACTGCTTGTAGTCTGCAATAGTCAGAATACAGCAAGACGTCCATGTTGTTTGAAGAAAAATTACTCACCTTAGTAATGTTGTTTCTTCTA
This sequence comes from Neoceratodus forsteri, assembly GCA_016271365.2. Classification (NCBI taxonomy): domain Eukaryota; kingdom Metazoa; phylum Chordata; order Ceratodontiformes; family Ceratodontidae; genus Neoceratodus; species Neoceratodus forsteri. The sequence continues at coordinate 1,513,955,512 of CM057452.1, read as the reverse complement.
ATGAGTCTTGCTGTATTCCTGACCTCCCCTGCCTCCCTCTCAGAACCTGGGTTTTGGGATGTGGGTGGGCAGCACAGTGTTGGCACCCTGAGGTGCCCCTTTGCTCACCCTCTTAATTTGGGTGTGTGTTGTTTTGTTTTGTTTTTGGGTTTCCTGACTTGAGTCTTTGCCTTGGAACCAAAAAATCTTTTTATTATATTTAGTAGCCAATTGGCTAGTGTGAGTTTACAGTTTCCACACAGGACACCCAGTGAGTATAGCTCGTAAAGATCTGGCAGTTTGGGTTTAAACAACAACAGAGAGTCTCAACCGAGCTCGAGCTCAGTGTTCCATGCCTTGCATGGAAAGTTAACTCTTTCCTCTCTGGGGCAGTTCAAAGGTTGGATATCACTGCAATAGTCAGAATACAGCAAGACTCCATTAGAAGAAACAACATTACTAAGGTGAGTAATTTTTTCTTCTGCATCACTCTGTGCTACAGATTGACTAAGGAAAAGCTACTCGTGGAGTTGAAGACTCATTCCATCAGACATACTGTTGCGGCTGTTGGGTACATTCCCTTTTCTTAGGTATATAAGGCTGCTACCTGGTGGAATGAACATACACATTGATCTCCCATTACAGAAATGACTTGGTCAGTCATTGTGATGCTGCTTTGTAGTCCACCAGTCTCCCTTTGACTAATTTGGGGTGTGCTTCTTTCCTTCTCCTGAAGACTGGTAGGGGTCTGCCTAAGTGTGGATAGTGAACTAAATCTAAACAGAGGATCTTACTTCAAATGTATCTCTTGCAGCAGGTCACACGTATGGAACTACTGCCACCAGGCACTAGGACCACCCAGAAACTTTTCTAGCTAGCAGTCTATCGGGGGCCCACCCACTTCGATGTCATCCCCTTCTAACGTCGGCCAATCCTATAAGAGTGGGCAGCCCCTGTGCCTTTCTCAGTTTTCTCTCTGTCAACCAGTGCAAGTCGGACCTCTAGAGACTGCCACAAGCTTCAGTTGACCGCCATTTTCTTTCCACAGGGCTACCTTTGGCAGTGCCTCCCACCAACCTCTCCTTATTAGGCAGAGGCTCTTCAGGGACGGGATCCTTCCAGTCCCCCCCCCAGCTCCTGCTGTTAAGGCCCCTTCTGGTGGCAGGACTGCAATCAGGAGGCTTCGCCGGTTCTGTTCAGTCCAGTATGGGATTAATGAGCTCCGGATCTTCTACCACCACCCATCCACCGCCCTCTTCAGCACAGGTGACTGCTTCTTGGACATGGAACCTACACCTTCTTTGGCGTCCCCCCACCCCCACCTGGCCATCCCTTGGTCAACTTCACCTGCTTCTGGGGTGCCTACTACCAACATTTCCTGGGCAACACCAGCCTCTCCTCATCCGGCACCAGTCAGGCCTCTCCCTCCTCCGATGTCTGTTTTGCCTCAGCCAGTGCCAACGCTGGCCCCTCAAACAATGCCGGCACTGGCTCCTCAAGCAGTGCCAGTGCTGATTCTTCCACTTCTGATGCTGGCGCCGGTTCCTCCCCAGTCGATGCTGCTGGGCCTCCTGACATTGGTAACAGCAGATTTCCAGTTGATGCTGGCATCCCTATGGGATTTCATGCAAGCTCAGCTTCTCCCTACGCAGGACCTGGTTCCACAAGTGCCCTTGCATCCCCACCTGGTGCCCGACGTCCCCAGGGATCCACACCCTGCCCTGCACCGCCAGGTGCCAAATACACCTCCCGTTCAGCTGGGAGAAGAGGGAGAATATCACCTGGACTTTCAACCCCCTGACGAGTCCGAGGAGTCTGGTGAGAACAGGGATGATAGGGGCTTCCCCCTTTCCCTCCACGGTTTCCTCTGACAGGTAGGAGACCCCCCAAATACATACCGTGGTCTCTCCTGGATGACCTGTCTTTCAGTAGGGTCATGCATCGGATTCCATCAGCTATGGGTTTTGAAACTGAGGAATTGGATCCTCCCCGTCGCCGGCTGTCTATCTACCTTCGTCTGCCGGACTCTTCCCTCTGGTGGGCCCCCCATTGATTGACACCTTTGAGCATGCTGCCTGACATCACCTGAACCCAATACAAATACCCAATACTTCTATGCCAAGGAAGGCACATACGTTATACATGGCCCCCATGGGTAAAGCCCTTCTTTAGGGAACAGCCACAGGTGGACTTGGTGGTCATCAACGCAGCACACAACTGCTCTAAACAGCCAAAACATCTGAGTTCCCTTCCTCCAGACAGGGAATCCTGGAGGCTGGACCACTTTGGAAGATGGACTTTTGCCTCTGCCACCTTAGCCATTAGAGTCATTAATGATTTGACCCACATGATGCAATACCAGGATGTTTTGTGGGATCAAACCATGAAGATGGTCAAATCTCTGCCTGAGGGACCAGCTAGCCAACAGCTCCTTCAGGCCCTCAAACCTGGGGCAGACCAACACCTCCTGCATTTGGTCTGTGATGTGGTAGATGCTTTGGCCCAGGCGGCTGCAGTCAGAATATGCCTTCACTGACACTTCTGGCTGAGGGTGTTTGGGTTTGCTCAGGATGTACAGATGTCCATCCTGAATGCTCCCTTCAGGGAATACAAATTGTTCGGGGCTGATATTCAGGATATCCTATCCAACATACAAGCCTCCAGATGCACCCTGAGGTCGGTACATTTGCTGTACCATACTCAACCAAAGAGTGCCCAATGGGTTCCCTTTCATCAGGCTACCCACAGGCCCCGACTCTCCTCCAAGCCAACCAAGCACAAGGCTGCCTTAGCCCTGTCCACCCACCCCTCCTCCTCCTCCTCCAGCAAGGGTTCTAGAGGAGGAGGACAGAGAGGTGTCTCCAGTTACTGCCCCTTCCTCAGCCTGGCTCCTTTCCCAACCTCCCAACCCTGGTGGATCTGGTGGAGGCAGTAGGGTATTGTTTTTCCCTGCACCGAGACATGTGGTGGGAGATCACAGGCGACATCTGGGTGCTGCAGCTCATAAGCCTTGGCCACACTCTGGAACTCATATAGTGGTCCCCAGAGAGAGACCTCCAATCCCTTGTTCTGACCTCCCCCCTCAACCACATCTCCATACTTTGGGAGGAGATTCAGTCCCTGCTCAGGAAAAGAGCCATAGAACCCATGCCAGAAGTCCAGCAGGGCAGGGGGTTCTGCTCCCATTTCTTCCTGGTTCCAGAATGAACAGGTGACATCCGGCCTATTCTGGACTTCGGGGAATTAACTCTCTTCATCCACACCATTCTCCTGTTCCATGGCCTTTGCATTATAGTCAGTGTGCCCAAGTCCATCCTGATGCCTGATCAGTGACTCTAGTACATTGGGACTGTCCTGAACATGGCTCAGGGCATGGCCTTTCTCCTCCAGGACAGGGTGGACTGTCTCATAGCCCAAGCCAGACTGCTGTTCCACAGCTGCTGTGTCTCAGCCAGAGTCTTCCTCTGGCTCTTGAGCATGATGGCAGTGGCCACAGTCACAGTGCCTCTGGCCAGATTACATATGAGGATTCCCCAGTGGACATTGAGAGTCCAGTGGGATCAGCGTATGAATGACCTGGAGCAGGAGGTCCTAGTCTTTCACCACTGAAAGGAGTTCTTCTCTGGAGGATGGAGCCCACCAGTCTTCTCAGGGAGGTTCTTTTCATTATTCCTTCCCCTCAGCAGACTCTTACCACAGATGCTTCAAGGATGGGCTGGGGAGCTCATCTGGTGCCCACCAAACACAAGGCATTTGGTCCCCACTTGAAACCTCTCTCCATATCATTGTTCTGGAGATGAGGGCAGTGCTTTATGCCCTATATGCCTTTCAGACTCTGGTGTCCCAGCATCTGCACCAGCATCCCATATTTATCGAATGAGAAGAACACCCCTTCCCCCTCAGCTAGTGATCAAACAGGAGTTCAGCATGTTTGTAGTTCATTTGCATCAGCAGGTAAGGAAAAAGGTTTGGCTCCCCATACGATGCACAAGGGAAACGCCGGACCTCGCCCAACAACTACCGCACTGAAATGTGGCCAGTGGAAAATCATGTACACAGATGCCTGCAGTCTGGGAAACAAGATCCCAGACCTGGAGGCAACAATGACAGAGGCTAAACTGGACATAGTAGCCATTAGCAAGACATGATTCACCAATAACCCAACTTGGGAGATTTCAGTACCCGGCTATGTACTGTTCAGAAGAGAGAGAGGTACAAAAAGGGGGGGCCTTTACATCAATGAAAAGATCAAGGCTACAGAAATTCAGAATACACATAAGGAGCCAGAAGAACTGTGGGTCACCCTGGAAACAGGAAATGGGACAGCCATACGAACTGGGGTTGTCTACAGGCCTCCAGACCAGGGGGAGGACATACACATTATGTTAGAAAATATACAGAACATGACAGCTAAAGGGGAGGTTCTGATAATGGGAGACTTCAACATGCCAGATATAGATTGGTCAATACCAGCAGGAACATCCGCCAGAACTAGACACATAGTGGATTCCCTGCAGGGGAAGGGCCTCAAACAACTGGTACAACAACCCTAAAGGGACAGGGCAATCCTGGATCTAGTATTGACTAATGGGGAAAGGATCACCTGGGGGCCAGTGACCGCCACTAGAACTAAATCATCCCATTCCAAGGCAAAAATACGGGACTTCAGAGGAGCTGACTTTCATAAGATGGCCAACAGAGTTAAGCTAGCCCTGGCAAGAAGAAATACAGGTGAGGGGGTACAGGCAAAGTGGGCAAGCATTAAGGATGCAATACTTGAAGCAACATCCCATTGTGTTAGGGAGAAAAGCAGAAGAAGGAGGAGACCACTTTGGTTCTCAAACACAGTAGCAGAAAAGATCAGAGCCAAAAGGTTGGCCTTTAGGAAATATAAGGGAACGAAGCAGGACGAAGACAGGGAGGCATACCAAACTTCTCTAAGGGAAGCAGGGAAGGCAGTAAGGCAGGCAAAGGCCCAAACAGAGATAACACTAGCACGAACAGTAAAAGAAGGGGACAAGACTTTCTATAGATACATTAGTGAAAGGAGAAAGTCCAGAGGGGGTATTGCTACGATCAAAGGGGATAAAGGGTGTGTGTGTGTGTGTGTGTGTGTGTGTGTGTGTGTGTGTGTGTGCGTGGTGGAGGCAGACCAAGGAAAAGCTTCTATCCTAAATAGATACTTCTGCTCAGCATTTACTGAGTAGGGCAGGGCCCACAGCTTAGCACCATGGACACAGGGGGGAGGGAGGGAGGTGTGCACTAGTCCTTTCACAAAAGAAAGGGTCCTACAGGAGCTCGCTAAGCTCAGGGTAGACCATCCAATAGGACCTGATAGCATACATCCCAGGGTACTAAAGGAGCTAAGGGTGGAACTAGCAGAGCCATTATCAGAACTGTTTAGTGAGCCTCTGAGCACAGGAGAGGTCCCAGAAGACTGGAGAAGGGCTCACGTGATCCCACTCCACAAGAGTGGTAGCAGGGAACTACAGACCAGTCAGTCTTACTTCAGTAGTGGGCAAGATTATGGAGGCACTCCTTAAGGAAAGGATAGTGCAACACCTGGAATCCATAGGAGCACAGGATCCAAGACAGCTTGGGTTTACAGAAGGAAGGTCCTGTCATACTAATCACATAGATTTCTTTGTCTGGGTAATCGGAGTGGTGGACAAGGGGGAGCAGCTGATGTCGCCTACCTTGACTTCAGCAAAGCTTTCGATACTGTTCCACACAGAAGATTGATTAATAAGCTGGGTAGGCTCGGGGTGGGTCAGAAGTTAGTCAACTGGCTGGCAAACTGGTTGGCGGGCAGAAAACAGAGAGGGGTGGTAAACTGTGTACAGTCAGAGATGCAAGTCACAAGTGGGGTACCTCAGGGATCAGTTCTGGGCCCGTCCTCTTCAATATCTTCATCAGTGACATTGCAGATGGACTAGAGGGTAAGGTTTGTCTGTCTGCAGATGACACCAAGATTTGCAACAGAGTAGATGATCCAGATGGGGTGGGCAGAATGAGAAGAGATCTGAATTAAATGGCAAAATGGTCGGAAGAGTGGCAACTGGGGTTTAACGCAAAGATGTGCAAGATCATGCACATAGGGAAGAGAAACCCTGAAGCTACCTATAGGTTGGGAGGGGACTTGCTGGCAATCACAAGGGAAGAAAGAGAATTGGGCATCATCATCACAGATGACCTGAAATCATCCAAGCAGACCACTAAAGCAGTAGGTAAGGCTAGAGGGATGTTGGGATGTATTAGTAGGGGTATCCCAAGTTGTAAGAGGGAGGTAATAATCCCTCTTTGCAAGACACGGGTTAGACCCCATCTGGAGTACTGCGTGTAGTACTGAAGGCCGCACCTGCACACGGACTTTAACAAAATGGAGTCAGTCCAGAGAAGGGCAACCAAAATGGTGCAGGGACTGCATCAGAAAACATATGAGGACATAGTAACGGAGCTCAATATGTATACCCTAGAGCAAAGGAGGGGGAGAGAGAGGTGATATGATCGAAACATTCAAACATCTTAAGGGCATTAACAAGGTGAAAGAGTGTAACATGTTTCAATATAAGAAGACTAGCAGGACAAGAGGACACAGCATGACATTAGAGGGAGGCCGATTAAGGGGTAATGTGAGGAAGTTCTTTTTCACAGGAAGGGTGGTGGGTGCATGAAACGGCCTATCTTAGGAAGTGGTGGATATGAATACAGTGCAGGGCTTCAAACAGGCATGGGATAGGCATAAGGGAGCAATACAGATGAGTATGAATAGATAGAACAGTGACAGAGTAAAGGCCTATGGCACATTCATTAGGTAGAAAAAATGGGTAGACTGGGTGGGCCTTGTGGTCCCTTTCTGCTGTCAACTTCTATGTTTCTATGTCCCCGGGCCTTCTTTTGGTGCAGACAGACAACATCAGCATTGTCCATTATATATCAGCAAGCAGTGGGGGGGGGTGGCGTACTCACTTGTATCCCCTATGCAGGGAAACAATGAGAGTCTGGTATTGGGCTGTGGACCACAGCCGAGAACTGTTAGCCATCCATGTGCTAAGCGTCCAAAATGTCCTGGCAGAGGATCTAAGATGGTCAAGGTCAGAGACGCACGAGTGGGAGCTTCTGACCACGGTCATGGAAAACCTCTTTGAAAAATGGGGTCATCCAGAGTTGGACCATTTTGCGTCCCCTCTCAATGCAAAACTGCCATGTTCTAGGGACATGGATATGTTGTTCATCCACACTCATTGGCAGGTATCCTTGCCGCTTTAAATCTTGCCGAAAGGTCTTCAAGCTTGCTCCTCCCACCCACCCGGGTGGTATAACTCTCGGCTCCGCCCCATGACGCCAGATCTTCCTTACCGCTTGGAAGCTCAGGTTCCCTCCTTAACGCTCTGCGCTTGAGACTGGTTCCTATTTCTCCGTTCCATGGATTTAAAAAATAAATTTTCTAAAAAGACTTCAGTCTTCTATCCCTCAGCGGCTGCGATGGACAACGACTCCGATTTCGAGATGCCCATGCGGGCAGAAGATGTCTCGACGGATCCACACTCCACGTGTGTCTACTGCTTAGGCCTTGAGCACGACCCGCAGGGCTTGGCGACCTGTGCTCATCTTTCTCGGCCTACGCCCTCAAGACCGTGCTTCCGATTGCAACTGGGCCGTCCGAGAAGCGTTTCCCTCGGTGAAGTCCAAGGAGGCCGGTTGGCGGTGTCGCGGCGGGGTCGGGCGGATCAGCTCGAGCGGATGGTCGCCCTCGAAGAGGAGGCGGCGCGGGCCGTATCTTCCTCGGCCGCGGCATTTATCCCGCTCTCTCTGGGCTCTTCTTACACGGCTTCTTTTAAGGAGCTTTGTCTGTCCCTCTCCACTAAAGGAGAAGGGCCCACGTTGGCGGGACCTTATTCTCGGTCCAAAAGAGGGACAAGGGTAAGTCCCTCCGTCGACGCTCTTGGGAGCGGGAAAGGTCCCTCTCCCCGGGCCGTCGACCGTCGGCTTCGGTCGACCGCTCGGCTTCCGCCACTGGCCTCACGGTGTCCCCGTCAGGTCAGTTGACCGAGACTCCCACCGATGAAGTCGAGATTTTTCTCGACCCATTGGACGGGCTGTCGCCTTTAGCACCCGAGATTCCCCTCTCCCCGGTTCCCCCGGGAGGAGTTGAGGATGCACCATCCGAGCCGAAGGGAGTGCCGGTTCCGGCCGACACCTCCCCGCACCGACCTCGGAAATTCCGGGACTCTCGGTCTCGGACCTCTTCGCGGTCCAGCCGATCCCACGCATAGGCGGTCTCGCCTCGCACTCAGGTAAGCGGCGCTGCGCCGCCTCGGTCCTCCTCGGATGAGGGGAGGTCACGTAAATTACGCCGGACGGCACGAGACCTTATGTTGCAACAGTTTCTCCTGGCCGGGAGTAAGCCCACCCCGCCGCTTCCCCGCCATTAAGTGCTGTCACCGGAGCGGCCGCATACAACCCCGACTTATCCGAGGAGCCTATACCCAGGCCGGTTGTTCGGCCAAAACCAGCTGCTCCACCGATTCCGGTGGAACCTCCACCTCCACAGCCACCAATTGGGGCTCCGACCAAGGATTCTCGGTCGGCCAAAGGTCTACCCCATCGGCTGTCAGTTACCCTCACTCCCGACCGACCTCGGCAGGTGAAGGGTGGCTCAGGCCAGAGGCAGCTCTTCGAGGACTCTTCCGAGTCCGAAGATGATTCCTCCTTTTTCTCCAAGCGACTGGACTTGGAGTCTTCAGGAGGTCAGTCAATGGACGATAGCCCGTCATCCTTCCTAGGACTACTTCGGCTCATCTCGGAGTCCACCGGGATGGAGCTCGAACCCGTTTCCAAACGGGCCAGGTATCCCCTCACGGAGATTCTGGACCGAGGGGATTCTCCGACGGAGGCCTTTCCGGTGGCCGAGGCCATAGTGGGTCCGGCACTGGAGCTTTGGCAGCGCCCTGCTTCCTGCCCTGCGCCTTCGGCCAGGATGGCCAGGAAGTATGCGGTCCCTACTGGTTCCTTGTCCGGTTTTTCGGAACACCCCTCTGCTGAGGGGTTGGTTACCGACAGCGTTTTCCGGCGCGCCGGCAACGCCAGGGATGTGGACAAACCTCCTGACAAGGAGTCCAAGAAACTGGACTATGTCGGGCGAAAAGTCTACGCTTTGTCCCTCTCGGCCTTGTCCAGGCCAGTTCGGCCGTCCCTCATGGCACATTTTCTCATGCCCTGTTGGGCTCCCTGGATGAGGTCATCTCATCTTCCCGCCGATCTGCAAACTACGGTTAGCAGGTGCGGGACCAGGGCAGGGCAGTGGCCAAACAGCAGCTCCAGACTGCTTTGGATATAGGGACTCATGTGCCAGATCGGTGGCGAGTGGCTATGCGTCAGCGGGCTTGGTTGAGGATATCCACCTTTACTCGGATACCCAGCACAAGTTGGCGGATGTTCCTTTTGGGACTGACCTCTTCGCCCTGGGGTGGAAGGTCACCTGCAGAGGATCGAGAAGTCCAATGCTACCTTGACTCGGTCTCTTCCGCTCAGAAGGACAAAGGCCGCAAACCACAGCCTAAGCCCTTTGTCCTTCTGTGCCCCAGTAGCCCAGCAACGTCAGGGCCAGCAGGCTCGGCCTTGGCATCCCAAACCCAAGGCGTGCTTCCTCTAACAGGAGGCAGGGAGGAAAAGGCCCAGGAGGTCCCTCGGCCGGTCCCTCCTCCAAGCCTGCCCAGTGACGGGCTGAGGGGTGTCGCCCCCATTCCCGTCACCTTATCCCTGGGTCCCCCCGTGGGGGGACGGCTCCGGCACTTCCGTTCCGCCTGGTCCGCTGTTTCCACGGACAGGTGGGTCTTGGAGGTGGTGGGAAGAGGCCTGCCTCTGGAATTCGAGCAGGCACCACCCTTCAGAGCCGTCGCCCCTCGGGGGGCTTCGGGATCCCCAGCCTCACTGGCGGCTCGTCGAGCCGACATGCTCCTCCTCCAGAAGGAGGTGATAAGAGAGGTGGTGGACCCTCCTTCAGACCCAGGGTTTGTGTCCAGGTACTTCCTGGTTCCGAGCGGACGGGGCTGGCGCCCCCATTCCGACCCACACGACCTAAACAAGTTCCTAAGGTCTCGAACCTTCAGGATGGTCACTCTGGCTCAGATAATACCATCCTTGGAATGCGGTGGTGGTTCTGCTCTCTGGACTTGCAGGACGCGTTTTCACGTCCCTATCCGTCCGTCTCCCACCAGAGATTCCTTCGCTTCGAGCGGAAGGATCCTCTTCGAGTTCCAAGCCATGCCCTTCGGCTTGTCTCCAGCTCCCAGGGTCTTCACCAAATGCATGGCAGTGGTGACAGCATTCTGCGGCGCGAGGGGTCCGGGTGTACCCTTACCTGGACGACTGGCTGATAGCAGCCTCCAGGAAGGAGGCAGAGTGGTCCAGAGATCTGGCCTCCGGTCTGCTCTCAACTGGGCCTCCTTATCAACGAGGCCAAGTCGGAACTCGAGCGAAGCAGGTGATTCTATTCATCGGGCGCAGCTCGACTCCTTCGAGCCAGAGCGGCTCCCGCGGACAGGGCCGAGGTTCTTCCTCCTTTGCCCGATCATTTCTGGTTGGGCACTGCGCCTGCCGGGACTTCCTGCGTCCTGGGTCTCATGGCGGCCTGCACCAGCGTGGTCCGTTGGGCCCGCTGGAACATGCGTCCCTTCAGTGGGGACTGGCCAGCCAGTGGTCACACACTGCGATCCTTGACCAGCTTAGTCGGTGACATGGGATGTGGAACGCCTCCAGTGGTGGACCGCTCCAGATCATTTGCAGGAGGGCATCCTGTCGTCCGCCCGAGCCGACGGTCTCTTCGACCGATGATGCCTCTCTGATGGGTTGGGGTGCCCATCTGGGGAACACTGGGCTCATGGCCTCTGGTCCCCGGGAGTCGCAGCCACATCAACCTGCTGGAGCTCCGAGCGGTCCGCCTAGCTCTCACCGCCTTTGCTCCGTTCCTCCGGGGTCAAGTGGTCCGGGTCAGGCGGACAATACCACGACCATGTACTATCTAAACCGCCAGGCGAGGGGACGCTCCATGCTTCTAAGTAAGGAAGCTCTCCGCATTTGGTCACTCGTACGCAGCCTGGAGGCGGATCTCCTAACCATTCACGTGGCAGGAGCCTCCAACACCCCTGGCCGATGCCTTGAGCCGATAGGGGCTGCATCCCACGAGTGGTCTCTCCTGCCGGAGGTAGTACAGCATCTGTTCTCCCATTGGGGCACACCTCAGGTGGACCTGTTTGCCTCCAGGAGAGAACGCAGGCTGAGTCTGTTCCATGCCTGCCCCTCAGCAGGGCTCGCTGCAGGGGATGCCTTCGAGGCAGTGGACCCCGGCCTCTTTACGCCTTTCCCCATTTCCTTGATCCACAAGGTGCTTCTCAAGGCGAGGAGGGACAAGGCGCAGGTGATTCTGATAGCCCCAGACTGGCCTCGCCAGTTCTGGTACCCAGATCTCCTCAGTCTCAGCTCCAGGACTCATGGCAGCTTCCAGCTCGCCCGGACCTGCTCTCAGTCAATCAGGGAAGGTGTTCCATCCGGACCTTCCAATCCCTGCACCCTGACGGCCTGGTTCCTGAGCGGCTAGGAGTTCCAGGCCTTGGGTCTTTCCGACGAGGTCCTCAATGTAGTTGAGGCGTCCCGTGAGTGAGTTCCACCAGAAAATGCTATGCCTTCAAATGGAAAAGGTTTTCCATTTGGTGTCAGGGCAAGGGCTTGGACCCTTCCTCCTGTTCCTTGGCAAGCATCTTGGACTATTTATGGTCCCTTTCTAGTCAAGGGGCTTGGGTCGGCGACCCTAAGGGGTGCACCTGGCAGCCATCTCTGCTTACAGGCGCGGGCCGAAAGCAGTCGGTGTGGCAGGAGAAGGTGGTCTGGCTTTTCAAAGGCCTTGATCACATTTCCTCCAGTGCGGAACCCCCACCTCCGTGGGATCTACTGCTGGTACTGGCAAAGCTCATGGGCAAGCCATTCGAACCTATGCACAGGTGTGCTCTCTCTCACCTGTCGGAAGACGCCTTCTTGGTGGCTATCACGCCAGCCAGAAGGATGGGAGAGCTCCAGGCGCTTCCATCCAGTCTCCTTACCTGGTCTTCCACAGGGACATAGTTGTCCTGCGCCCCACCCAAATTCCTTCCAAAGGTGGTGTCGGAGTTTCACCTTAACCAGGTGTTGACTCTGCCGTGTTCTACCCCAATCACACCTCGGAGGTCAATATAGGCTCCATACTCTGGACCCTAGAAGGCGCCGCTTATTATAAGGAGCGCATCGGCTGAAATTCGGGAGAGGTTCGCCAGCTGTTTGTCACCTACGCTGAAGCGACATCTGGCAGACCTGCAGCCAAGCGTGACGATAAGCAGGTGGGTAACCTCTTGCATAGATCTCTGTTATAAGTTGGCGGGCATGGAGCCTCCCAGAGGATAAGAGCTCATTCTACCCGCCATACTGCTGCAACGTGGCTGCTTCCAGGGACGTCCTATCCAGGAAATCTGCAGGGCTGCTACCTGGAAGTCAGCAAACACCTTCATTACCCATTACCACATCGACCTTGAGTCACGCCGGGATGCTGGTTTTGGGGCCTCGGTTCCAGTCTCTCTTTCCAAGTAAGTATTGGGGTGTGCATCTTGCCTCCTCCCGGAGAACTGCTAGGAGTCTGCCAATGAGTGTGGATGAACAACATATCCATGTCCCTAGAAATACAGGTTGCTCACCTGTATTGGGAGTTCTGAGGAATGGTATATGTTGTTCATCCACGCACCCACCCGACCTCCCAGCTTTGACGTGACAACCTGAGTTTCCAGCGGGCCAGATCTGGTGTCATGGGGCGGAGCCGAGAGTTATACCACCCGGGTGGGTGGGAGGAGCAAGCTTGAAGACCTTCCGGCAAGATTTAAAGCGGCAAGGATACCTGCCAATGAGTGTGGATGAACAACATATACCATTCCTAGAACTCCTGTTACAGGTGAGTAACCTGTATTTTTTGCTCGGTAGATCCAGGGCCTGAAATTTTCTTGGAAGACGCGTTGTCCCTCTCCTAGAAAGGGAGGTTTCTGTATGTCTTCCCTTCCTTCCCGCTGCTTCAGAGAGTTTCTAATTAAGCTCCAAATGGAAGGTGTTACAATGATCCTCATCGCCCCATTTTGGCCTCATGAGATCTGGTTCCCTTTACTACAGCTGCTAGCAGCGGAACCTCCAGTACCTTTGGCTCTGTGCACCGGCTTGCTGTTCCCTGTTCCATCCAGACGTCAAGTCCCTGCATCTTCATGCTTGGCTCCTGAGGACATGGCTGTGGCCCGGTTTGGGTGGCACCCAAAGTGGCTGATGTCCTGGTGCCGGCTAGAAAGCCTTCTACCAGGGCCACCTATTCTATGAAGTGAAAGCACTTTACATTATGGGCTCCTTCACGCCAGCTAGTTCCTTTCATTTGCCCAGTGACTCAGGTCTGGGGTACTCCTCTCTTAAAGTGCTCATGTCTGTCATCTCTGCTTTCCATGTACCCATATGGTGGAACAACTGGAAGTGTCCTGTACTTTTTTGAGAGGCATCCTTTACCTAAAGCCTATCCGCAATCCTGGCCCTCCATGGGACTTGAATTTTGTGTTGGAAGAACTTACCTTGGCTCCTTTTGAGACTGCCACAGCTTGCGAGCTGCGCTTTCTGTTGTGGAAAGCATTAGTTTTAGCTGCCATTCTGCTCGGAGGAATTCCCAAGCTGCAGGTGCTCATGTGTGAGCAACCTTATTTAGTTTTCCACAAAGACAGGGTGTCTTTGCGTACTAATCCTAAGATCTTACTTTGAGAGGGCTCTTGTAGTAGGTAATTACATATTGGACTGATCCGGTAGGCGTCAGGATCCCACGGAAAAATTTCTAGCTAGCAGTCTCTGGCGGAGGACCGCCCCCCCATCAGGTGACCGACATCATGCAACGTCAGTATAAAGGGGCGGTCCCCCATGCCCGCCTTCCAGTTCTTTCCCACAGTCGACTTGTGAACATTCCTTGCGGTAGAGTTCCATCACTCATCAGTCTTCCGTTGGTTAGTTTTACCGAACTTTTTGCCTGTTTTTTTTTTTCGCTTTTTGCATCAAACGTCCGTGTTGTCCCCAACGCCTTCCAAATCGCATAAAAATAAGTGCGACTCATGCGGTTCTCAACTGCCGCATAAGGATGGACACTCCCTGTGCCTCTTCTGCTTAGGCCCAGACCAGCCTGTGGAGAAGTGCCAGCACTACCAAAAGTTCAATTCAGCCACCCGAAAATGAAGGTAGCGGCCCCTGGAGGCCCATATTCTCAAGAAAAAGATGGCTTCTATGGAGAAGGAGTTGAAGAAGTTGAGGCAGGCTTCCACTTCCCCCGAAGGCCACGAGAAAAAGGACAAGCACCGGGACCAGGACTCTATCTCCATGACTCTGGCTGGAGTCGTGGTTCTTAAGGTAACGTCCCCTTCGCGGGGGACTGCTCCTCGACAACCATCTTGACTGTGCCCAAGACAGTGTCACCCCTCCCGTCGGGCTCGCACTTGGGCCCCTCGGGTGCTTCCAGGGTAAAGGAGGCCTCTGCTCCCCAGAAGGCTGCTGCCACGCAGCCCTCTTGGTCAAGCGGGTCTGCTGAGTTGGACGCCGGTGCCACCGACGTCCGCCCTGGGTATTAGGGCCCTGAACTATGTAGCATATATTGGGCGGGGGGGGGGACTTCCAGAAGACTATCCTGAGTCAGGTGGAATCTAAATTGTACTCCCTTCCTGAGTCCCAGATGAAACAGGAAGTTGCTGACCTTGTCCATTCTGCTCGTTCGGCCAGTTGGCACATGCTTCGTGCCACCTACGATGCAGTGGACGCAGCTGGATGGAGTTCAGCTTTCGCCGTAGGTCTTCAACGTTATGCCTGGCTCCGGGTGTCCGGTTTGGTCCCTGAAGTGCAATCTGCCATTCAGGATGCGCCCTTCAGGGGTTCGGTACTGTTTGGCGGTGATGTCAAGGACACCATCACCGACCTGCAGGAGAAGGGCACTCAAGTCCGTGGACTCTCTGTACAGACCCTCTCAGGGACAGCGTCGCCCTTTTTGTCAACGTACTCAACCAAAGGCGAAACCACATGGCAAGCGGGCCAACAAGCATCAGGCCCCTCCAGCAACCAAGACTCCCCCACACAAAAAAGCCACGGGAGCCTTTGCCGCTGCGCTGCCCCACCCTCCTGACTCCTCCCCTCTCCCACGGCCTCTGGACACTCCAGAGGAACCAGTAGGAGGGAGGTTCTCCTTCCATCTACTGGGTTGGGAGAGATTACATCAGATGCTTGGTTGTTCCAACTGATTGCAGCAGGACACTCAATCGAGTTTCTTCAGAAACCGCCCCGAAGACCACCCCCCCAAGTCGTCTTACTCCCCAGAACATCCTCCTCTGGGCCTGGAAGAAATCTCTTCCCTTCTCTCAAAGGCGGCGATAGAACCAGTTCCCACCCATCTTTGGGGGGCAGGTTACTATTCCCATTTCTTCCTAGTTCCAAAGGAGACGGGAGACGTGAGGCCTATTTTAGACCTCAGTTCCCTGAATATGTTCGTGGAGTACAAACGCTTCAGAATGCTCTCCTTGCAGAGCTTTCTGCCTCTTCTTCGGCAGGGACAGTAGCTGTGTGTTTTGGATATGCAGGATGCATACCTGCACATCCCCATCCGCCCCTTCCCACTGCAAATTCCTTCGGTTTTGTTTTCAGGGGGACCACTACCAATTCAAGGCCCTCCCATTTGGTCTTTCCTTGGCTCCCCGAGTGTTTGCCAAATGCCTGTCTGTGGTAGCGGCCCACCTGCGTACCCAGAGAGTGCAGGTATTCCCATACCTGGACGAATGGCTCCTTGCGGCCCCATCCAGGGAGGAACTTCTGTGCCCCCTTTCTTCATCCTGCAGGTTTTCACTAGCCTGGGTATCACCATCAACCAGGCCAAGTCCCAATTGGTCCCTTCCCTAAGACTCCAGTTTATTGGGGTGATCCTGGACACGACTATCGGCAAGGCCTTTTTGCCTCCGGACAGGGTGGACACCCTCCAGACTCAAGCAAGTCTGCTGTCCAGTCACAGAAGGGTTGGTGCCAGGTCAGTCCTTCACCTCCTCGGGCTCATGGTGGCTGCTATCTTGACAGTCCCTCGCACTCAGCTCCATATGAGGATCTTTCAGTGGACGCTTCGGTCTCAGTGGGTCCAAATACTGCACAACCTAGACCAGGAAGTTCTAGTCTCCGATCCCATGGTCAGGGACTTGCAATGGTGGATGGTGCAAAAGAAACTTTGCCGGGGAGTTCACTTCAGTATCGAACCCTGCTCCCAGACATTGACAACAGATGCCTCAGGAGAGGGCTAGGGAGCCCATCTAGGGTCTCACAGGACTCCGGGCAACTGGTCCAGGCTCAAGCAGACTTTACACATAAATGTGCTCGAACTCAGAGCCATCTTGTATGCTCTCCAGGCTCTGCTCTCCTCCATTCTTCCCGGTCATCTAACCATCCAGGCGGACAGCATGTGTGTAGTCTGGTACATCAGCAAGCAGGGAGGAACTCATTCCTACCCTCTGTGGAGGGAAGCAATGAGAATTTGGAGTTGGGCTATACAGCACAACCTTCAACTGAGAGCAGTTCATGTTCCGGGAGTAGAAAACAAGCTGGCAGACCACCTCAGTTGGTTTTCAGCCAGAGCCCACAAATGGGAACTGGATCAAGAGGTAGTAGACAACATCTTCCTGCTCTGGGGAACCCCTCAGGTAGACCTGCTCGCGTCTCTTCAAAACACAAAACTTCTCGCCTTCTGCTCGCTCGCTCCAGGGCGAGACATTTTCTGGCAGGATGTTCTGTCTCTCGACTGGAGGGACAGATTCGTCTATGCCTTCTCTCTAATTCCCTTAATTCTGAGGGTCTTGCACAAGCTCAGAACAGGAGGAGTCCAGATGATCCTCACTGCTCCATTCTGGCCCAGGCAAGTTTGTTTCTCTCTTCTGCAACAATTTTCAGAGGAACCTCCACTTCCTTTTCCTCTGTCACAGCACTTGCTGACCCAGGATCAGGGGACCCTTGTTCATCCAGGTCTCAGATTCTTTCAGTTGCATGCGTGGCTCCAGCAGACGTAGCTCAAGCCCGGTTCGGGGGTTCTCCGCTCATAGCAGATATTCTGGTGAAGGCCAGAAAGCCTTCCACCAGGCCCACCTATGCCATTAAGTGGAAACTATTTTCGATGTGGGCCTCATCAAAGGACTTTGAGCCTTTCTCTTGCCCAGTTGAAAGAGTCCTGGATTACATTCGTAATCTCTTTCACCTGGGTCTCAGCCATTCCTCTTTGAAGGTCTACATGGCAGCAATTTTCGGCCTACCATGTCCCCTTGGGAGACAGGACTTTCGCTCAGTTGGAAGTCCCCAAGACTTTCCTCAAAGGGGTTCTCCATTTGAGACTCCCCATCCGCATTCCTGCTCCACCTTGGGATCTGAATTTTGTTCTCGAGAAGCTTACTCTGCCTCCTTTTGAACCGGCAGCCTCAGCAGATTTGAAGTTTCTCTCTTGGAAGACATGCTTCCTAGAGGCCATTACTTCAGCTCGACGGATTTCCGAGCTTCAGGCCTTGATGTGCAAAATCCCATATTTGATTGTTCACCAGGAACGTGTGGCTCTGCGCACCAACCCTAAGTTTCTCCCTAAGGTGGTAGCGGAATCTACGCTGAATCAATCCATTGAGCTACCTGCTTTCTTTACGCAACACTCCAATCGAGGGGAGTACCTCTTACATACTTTGGATGTTTATAGAATACTGAGATTCTATACCACTAGGACTAAGGATCTCAGGGAGTCTGATCAGCTTTTTTGTCTCTTTTGCTTACAAAATAAAGGGCAATGCAGTTTCCAAGCAATGCATATCTAAATGGTTGGCTCATTCTATCACTTTCTGTTACGACAAGTACCACAAGACCCTGCCGGGTCAGGTCAGAGGTCACTCCACCAGAGGAGTAGCCGCCTCTGCGGCTTGTTTCAAGAATGTGTCCGCGGCAGACATCTGCGCAGACGCGACTTGGACTTTATTTAGTTTTTATTTTATTTAAGTCTTTGGTAACCAGGTAAGACTTCTGTCCATACCTTTACGAAACACTACAGTTTGGATATTGCCTCTCGCCGTAGAGCAGACTTCAGGTTGGCTGTACTCCAAGGTCTTCTTTCATAAGACACATTCAGCCGGAGGTTCCATTAGTTGGATAATTTTCCTCCTCCCGAGTGCTTTTCCTTTTTTCCAAACTGCTTGGGATTCAGTCCTATATGTAATGACTTACTGCAAGAGCCCTCTCGAAGTAAGATAGTACAGTTACGTAGGAACTTACTGTAACAATAGATCTACGAGAGAGGCTCTTGCAGTAGGTAATGCCTTCCTGCCCTCCACCCCCCTTAGCCTTTCAGCTCCTTTTCCAGGAAGGGAAATATCCACTTCTCTCTCGTCTTGCCTTTTTGGGCCTTTGGCGGGAAAGAACTGGAAGGCGGGCATGGGGGACTGCTCCTTTATACTGACATCACATGACGTCTGCCACCTGACGTGGGGGCAGTCCCCTGCCAGAGACTGCTAGCTAGCAATTTTTCCATGGGGTCCTGACGCCTGCCGGGTCAGGCCTATATGTAATTACCTACTGCAAGAGCCTCTCTCAAAGATTTACTGTTACGGTAAGTTCTTGCGTAACTGTACTTTTGTTCCTAAGGTGGTGTCCGAGTTAACCCTGAATCAGTCCATCCACCTGTCTGTTTATTTTCCAGAGAATGCCAATCCAGGGAAAGCATTGCTCCACACTTTAGATGTGCATAGAATTTTGCATTACTATACACACAATACGAAGGACTACAGAAAGTTCAAACTATTGTTTGTTTCTTTCGCCCCTGGAGCAGAGGGCATCCCTGTTTCTAAGCAGTGTTTGTCCAAATGGTTGGCCAACTTTATTATGTTCTGTTACAGGAACTATGGCAAGGAACTTCCTGGAGATGTCAAGGGCCATTCCACCAGGGGTATGGCTACTTCAGCTGCATGTTTCAGGAGTGTCTCAGCTGCAGAGATTTGTACAGTGGCTGCTTGGAGTTCTGTCCGCACCTTACCAAGCACTACAGTCTGGAAATTCCCTCTAGGTGCAGAGCCAGTTTAGGCCTAGCCAATCTTCAAGGTCTCCTTTCCTAGACTCCCAAGTTTCCTCTGCTCAGACTGCTTTCTTTTTTGGCAGAACTGCTTGGAACTCATTCCATAGGTGTGGTCTGCTGCAAGAGATACCCTCGAAGTAAGATAGTACTGTTACATAAAAACTTACCGTAACAGTAGATCTTCAACAGGATCTCTTGCAGCAGGCCATGATGTCCCTCCCTCTTTACCCCTGAACCTTGTAGACCTTTCTGTAACCTTTGGACTCCTGTATGCTTCCATGTTGGCAGGAACCTTCGTTACTGCCTCGATTCTCAGGATGGGGAAAATTTGCTCTGGTCTCTGGCGGGAGAACTGAGGAGGGCATGGGGGCCACCCACTCTTATAGGGTTGGCCAACGTCAGAGGGTGATGGAATGGGTGGCCCCCTGATAGATTGCTAGCTAGAAAAGTTTCCAGGTGGTCCTAGTGCCTAGCGGCAGTAGTTCGAGGTGTGGCTTGCTGCAAAAGATCCTCTTGAAGATCTACTGTTAAGTAAGTTCTGATGTAACAGTGCTTACTTGTAACCATACTTCAACTGGTATTTAGTTCGCATCTACACAGGCCACCCAACTTCCCCTGACAAGACTTGCTTCAAATTTCTGTTCTAGTGGAGAGGAGCAGAGCCTGAGGACCATATGGCTGGAAGGGAGGAATCAAGTTTTAAGAGTGTTCCTGTGATTGAGCATGCTCAGTTGAAGACTAAGTAGACATGAACTGAATATTGGTAGAACTATGGTTACAAGTAACCTCTGTTTTCTAATATTTAGTGTGTTAGTGTTCTTGATAGGCAAAGCACAATAGATCCAGTTTAGGTTCTTCACAGGTGCAGCACAGTGTTACTGGATATCAGCAAAAACTTGAAGGAAATGCTGCATTTGATTTTAGGGCTTCTAATTTTACCATCTCTAAAATTCATTGATGTTGCTGGTTGTGTTATCTACCCCCTTGCTTAATAGCACTAAAATGCTAATGTAACTATACAGCCTGAGGGTGGGGGAGAAAGGGGCAAGTTGGGTATCAAACTGGTTAAGGGATAGGAGGCAAAGGGTACTGGTAAATGGTGGCCACTCAGGTGATTGGAGAGTGACTAGTCGGGTGCCACAGAGTTTGGTGCTGGGACCGGTCCTCTTCAGTGTCTTTATAAGCGATATTGCGGAGGAGCTTGAAGGGAAGGTGTGTCTCTTTGCGGATGATACAGAAATCTATAACAGAGTTGCCATTCAGGAAGGGATGGCGAGAATGCAAAGGGATCTGATGAGACTAGAGGAATGGTCTGGGGGGTGGCAGCTGGGTTTCTGTGCCAAAAAGTGCAAGATTATGCACTTAGGGCTGCAGAAACCAGTGGTTGTGTATAAGATGAGGGGAGTGGAGCATACAGTCACCAAAGCAAGCAAGAAAGAGACCTAGAGGTCATCATACCTGATGACCTCATGGTGGCTGGGCAGTGTGAGAAAGCAGTGGGAAAGGCTAGCAGGATGCTGGGGCACATTGAGGGAGGGATTTCTAGTGGGTGGTGGTGCTGTCATTGTATTGCCCACTGTTGAGACCCCACCAGGAGTACAGTGTCTAGTTCTGGAGGCCGCACTTCCACAAGGACATTGAAAGGGTGGAGGCGGTACAGAAGAGGACAACCAAAATGGTGAGGAGATTGCATGAGGAGGCATATAGGAAAAGGCTGCAGGAACTTAAGATGTACTCCCTGGAAGAGAGGAGAGTGAGAGGGGACGTGATTGAAACCTACAGGTACCTCACAGGAGTGAACAAGGTGTAAGTGGAGGATTTATTTCAGAGAAAGGAAGGCACTAGAACAAGGGGACATGCAGTGAAGGTGAAGGAGGAGAGTTCTGGAGAGATGTGCAGAAATACTTCTTCATGGAAAGGGTGGTGGATGACTGGAACAGCCTGCCAGAGGAGGTAGTGGGGGGGCAGAGACTATGAGGAGCTTCAAGCATGCATGAGATAGGCACAGGTGCTTATTAGGTAGAGGAACCTGGGGAGGTAATGACACCTGTGACCAGCTAGGATCATTGGTGATGGAATTGGCGGGGACAGCAGGCAGACTGGGTGGGCCTAGAGGTCCTTTTCTGCCGACAGAATCTGTTTCTATGTATAGTAATACCTAACCTTGTTTTATTTCAAACTCTTGATCTACTCTAATTGTATACTTCAACATTAGAAACACCCCCAAACAGTGTAGCGACTCATCATGCAATAGTCTCCTCTGTTCCCATTGCATAACTAGTGGCTAGACTGTATTTGAGTTGTTCCCAAGTGCAGGAAAGATGGCAGTGGGAGTTTATCAGGGAATATAAACAAACTTGTTTCTTGTGTGGTTAGCACCAGTATGGTTTAAAAAAAAAAAAAAAAACCAGAATCAAATCAGCAGTCTCTACAGAATGTGAACAGTCATAATGTTTTTTAAATTACGAACTCTCTGAGACCTAAGGGTATAGACCATTTCCCTTTAATATGGTTGTACAAGTTATAGGGCATTAACACCATTTTGTATTGATAAACCAGCCCCCCCCCCCACCAAAAAAAAAAACATACCAGTGTACAGACTGGAGTGGCTGTTACGTGTAGGTGCTCTCAGTTTGCCAGTTATTTTGGACCTATTTCAGTGGTCTGACGGTTGTGTTTGTTTCCTCTAGTTACTGGGACTCCGCATATGACAGTGATGTTATGGAGAATCGAGTTGGACTCAATTTATTGTACATCCAGGTTAGTTGTGTCCCCTTAATACACAAATAATGAGAAATTTGATGTGGTACCTGTATATTGGACTTAGTACACCTTTTAATATTTTAAACCCTGGTGCTTTATACTTATCAGACAGACCATCCTTGAACTGCAATAGGTTATCCACACATATCTTTGTCATACATTGGTTCTGATGTAGAATGTAGGAGAGCACTGTGATCTCATCAGCCTACTGACAGTCAGTCAAACAATTTCTCACCCCAATTTCACACACTTTTTTTTTTTTTACATAGATATGTAAATAGTTAATCTGGAACCAAAACTAAACAAGCACAAAGGAAATCCAAAAAACTTCTGATCATAGGAGACTCCATGATTCGGGGAGTTGATACCCATCTTCAGCCAGGGGTGATGGTCAGATGTCTCCCAGGTACATCAGCATGGAGAGACACTGACCGCATTGCTAAAATTGTTCACAAGGCAGGAGAAAACATTGATGTCCTAGTACACATAGGGACTAATGATCTCGCCAGCCGGTCAGTTGTGGAGACCAAGGAACACCTGACTAGGCTGGGTGACGAACTATCATCTATTTCGTCTGGCATCTCCTTCTCTGAGATCCTGCCAGTCTGGGAGAGGGAAGCAGATGGACGGAAGGTCAGAGAAGGGGAGATAGGGGAGCTAAACACGTGACTCAAGGACTGGTGCCAGGAAAAAGGACACAGATTTGTAGGGAACTGGCAACAGTTCTGGGAGCGAAAGTTCTTTAAATTTGATGGACTGCATCTGACTAAAGAGGAGTCAGTGCATTGGGGCAGAAGTTTGACGTCTTTGCAGAATATTTAAACTAGCAAATGGGGAGAGGGGTGCAGCACCCCATACGTCGAATGGGAAGAACACCACTCCCCCCTCAGCTAGTGGTCAAACAGGAATTCAGCGTGTTTGCTGTTCATTTGCATCACCAGGTAAGAAAAAAGGTTTGTCTCCCCATACGATGCACAGGGGTAATGCCAAACTTCACCCAACAACTAACACACCAAAATCTGGCCAATGGAAAATCATGTACACAAATGCTCACAGCCTGGGAAATAAGATCCCAGACCTGCAGGCAATAATGTCAGAGGCTAAACTGGACATAGTAGCAATTAGTGAGACGTGGTTTACCAGTAACCACACTTAGGAGACTTCAGTACCTGGCTATGTATTGTTCAGAAGAGACCGAGGTGCAAAAGGGGAGGAGGGCCCTGTATGTTAATGAAAATATCAAAGCTACAGAAATTCAGAATACACATAGGAGCCAGAAGAACTGTGGGTCACCCTGGAAACAGGAAATGGGACAGCCATAAGAACTGGGGTTGTCTACAGGCCCCAGACCAGAGGAGGACATAGATACATTACTGTTAGAAGATATACAAACACTTGACAGCTAAAGGGAGGTTCTGATAATGGGAGACTTCAACATGCCAGATACAGATTGGTCAATACCAGCAGGAACATCTGCCAGAACTAGACTCATAGTGGATTCCCTGCAGGGGAGGGCCTCAAACAACTGGTACAGCAACCCACAAGAGACAGGGCTATCCTAGATCTAGTACTGACTAACAAAGAAGGGATCACAGATCTCCAGGTAGAAGGTCACCTGGGGGCCAGTGACCATCACATGGTATGGTTCAGTTTGGCTACTACATCTAAATCATCCCATTTCAAGGCAAAAATATGGGACTTCAGAGGAGCTGACTTTGATAAGATGGCCTACAGAGTTAAGCTAGCCCTGGCAAAAAAAACACAGGTGAGGGTACAGGCAAAGTGGGCAAGCATTAGGATGCAATACTTGAAGCAACATCCCATTGTGTTAGACAGAAAAGGAAGTGCAAAAGAAGAAGGAAACCACTTTGGTTCTCAAATACAGTAGCAGAAAAGGTCAGAGCCAAAAGGCTGGCCTTCAGGAAATATAAGGGAACACAGCGGGATGAAGATAGGGAGGCATACCAAACTGCCCTAAGGAAGCAGGTAAGATAAGGCAGGCAAAGTCCCAAACTGAGGAAACACTAGCACGAAAGAAGGTGACAAGACTTTCTATAGATACATTAGTGAAAGGAGAAAGTCCAGAGGGGGTATTGCTAAGCTTAATGGAGAAAAGGGAGCATGTGAGGAGGAGGACCCTGTAAAGGCATCTATCCTAAATAGATACTTTTGCTCAGTATTTACTGAAGAGAAGGTAGGACAGAGCCCACAGCTCAGCATCATGGACACAGGGGAGGGAGGTGAGCACTCACGCCTTCACAAAAGAAGGGTCCTACAAGAGCTTGCTAAGCTCAGGGTGGATAAGGCAATGGGACCTGATGGCATACATCCCAGGGTACTTAGGAGCTAAAGGAGGAACTAGCAGAGCCATTAGCAGAATTGTTTAGTGAGTCTCTGAGCACAGGAGAGGTCCCAGAAGACTGGAGAAGGGTTTTGTGATCCCGCTCCACAAGAGTGGTAGCAGGGAGGAGGCGGGGAACTACAGACCGGTCAGTCTTACCTCAGTAGTGGGCAAGATTATGGAGGCACTCCTTAAGGAAAGGATAGTGCAACACCTGGAATCCATAGGGCACAGGATCCAAGACAGCATGGGTTTACAAAGGAAGGTCCTGTCAAACTAATCTCATAGATTTCTTTGACTGGGTAACCAGAGTGGTGGACCAAGGGAGCAGTTGATGTCGCCTACCTTGACTTCAGCAAAGCTTTTGACACTGTTCCACATAGAAGATTGATAAATAAGCTGGGTAGGCTCGGGGTGGGTCAGAAGTTGGTCAACTGGGTGGCAAACTGGTTGATGGGCAGAAAACAAGAGTGGTGGTAAATGGTATACAGTCAGAAGAGATGCAAGTCACAAGTAGATTCTAGGGATCAGTCCTGGGGCCAGTCCTCTTCAACATCTTCATTAGTGACCTTGCAGATGGACTAGAGGGTAAGGCTTGTCTGTTTGCAGATGACACCAAGATCTGCAACAGAGTAGATGATCCAGATGGGGTGGGCAGAATGAGAAGAGACCTGGATAAACTAGCAGAATGGTCAGAAGAGTGGCAACTGGGATTTAATGCAAAGAAGTGCAAAATCATGCACATAGGGAAGAGAAACCCTGAAGCCACCTATAGGCTGGGAGGGGAGTTGCTAGCAGTCACAAAGGAAGAAAGAGACTTGGGCATCATCATCACTGATGACCTAAAATCATCCAAGCAGACCTCTAAAGCAGTGGTAAGGCTAGGGTTAGGGTGTATTAGTAGGGGTATCACAAGTCGTAAGAGGGAGGTAATAATCCCTCTGTACAAGACACTGGTTAGGCCCCATCTGAGTCACTGCGGCAGTATTGGAGGCCACACCTTCACAAGGACATTAACCAAATTGAGGCAGTCCAGAGAAGGGCAACCAAAATGGTGTGAATTGCATCAGAAGACATATGAGGACAGATTAACGGAGCTCAATATGTATACCCTTGAGCAAAGGAGGAGAGAGGTGATATGATCGAGGCATTCAAACACCTTAAGGGCATAAACAAGGTGAAAGAGTCTAACATGTTTAAATATAAGAAAAATAGCAGGACAAGAGGACACAGCATGAGATTAGAGGAGGCCAATTAAGGGAATGTGAGGAAATCTTTTTCACAGAAAGGGTGGTGGATGCATGGAATGGCTTACCACAGGAAGTGGTGGCTATGAATACAGTGCAGGGCTTCAAACAGGCATGGGATAGGCATAAGGGAGCAATACAAATGACTATGAATAGATAGGTCACTGACAGAGCAAAGGCCGAAGGCACATTTATAAGGTAGAAAAAGAAATGGGCAGACTGGATGGGCCTTGCGGTCCTTATCTGCTATCAGCTTCTATGTTTCTATGTATGTCCTGGTTTCTTACCAAGAATTACTGGCTTCCTCCTACATTCTCAAAACTCATTATCTTCCAAGAATCAGTCTTCACTATTGATTCCCACTTATGGGTGTGAGCTAGAGCATTAGGACCCCGTGGAAGCAAAACTTTTGGCAGGGAGCCGGCCAAGGCTACTGCGCATGGCACCTGCACCCCATCCCCCCAACATGGTCCTAGCCTATAATGTTGCATGCATACCGGGGGAGCACAGCACCTCGGTTTGACTCTGCACCGCTATTTTCTTCTGCATCACTGCTATTTTACCTTATTTGCAGTGTTGCTTGTGTTTGATCATTCGCTGCATTGCAGAAGTCCGATCGAAGAAAGTCTGACAGCTGACCATTATGCATTGTTGCCCCTTAGGAAAATTATGGCTATTCTGGACCAGCATCATACCTGTATGGCCATCTTAGACTGGAGCAGGACATGAGTATGTCTTGCACACTTTTCAATGGACTGCTGCACCTTTGAGAACTGTGCATTGAAGTGGGGTGGTCTGATCCTCACCTTCGGAGGCAGGTGTCTCAGATGTGCATCCAAGATCAGGTTATTAGGCCTTTCCCCTCGGACTCTTCCTAGGACCTCTGGTTTCATGGAAGCACAGAGTTCTCTTCGAGGTCATTGGACCGAGGCATAGGAGACTCTGGTGGGTGGGTTTGGTGGGTAGTTGACTCCTTCTGGGCTGTCGATTATGAATCCTCCACAGTCTGCCTGCTCTGAGCAGCAGACATCCTGAGTGGCAAGGCCACAGCTGTAAATTCTGTCTACACCAGTGGACACCTCGATGTCATCCTCTGGCGTCGCCTGTGCTGTTGTCACTGTTTGCTGTGATGATGGGGCAGGCGGCACAGAGGACGATGCTGGGCCCTCTCCTAACACTGTTTGTGGTGTCATGAGAGGGACCAGCACTGAGGCTCTTGCCCAGACTGTTGCCAGTTTGGATGGTGTCATAGTCCATGATGTCGCGAACGACATGAGGAAGGTGATGGAAACTGTGACAGATGCCAGCAATGACCATGGTATCAGCCCTGGGTCTGGCTCTGAATGAGGTGCTGATGCCAGTGTTGTCGTGGAGGTTTTCCTTGAGTCTGGTGTCTTCTACTGGTGGTGCCTCTCCCTATGCATCCCAGTATCCCCCCAGCCCTCCTTACTGCCCTTTCACATTGCTTGCCCACCTTTAGGTCATCTGATATGACATTCCCAGGTCCCTTTCCATTTTTGTTGTTAGTATCTCACCCCCCATTCAAACAACATGAAGTCTTGCTGTATTCTGACTATTGCAGTTAGCCCCAGCCTATAAACTGCTCCGGAGAACAAAGGGGTTAACTTTCTATGCAGAGCATAGAATGCTGAGCTCAAGCTCGGTTGAGGTCTCTGTCTGGAGCCCTTTGAAATCCAACCGTCAGATTCTTTACTCCGCCTCACTGAACAGTCGCTCTGGAGATTTCTCCTTCAGCTCGGTTCAAAAGTCAGTTAAAGTCTCGTTGAAGTTGTTGGTTTTTACCAAATTTATTTCCGCATAGTCTGTTTAGTCTCTGTCTATGGTACCATGAGTACTAGATAGGTTTTGTTCTGTTTTTCTGTGTGGAAATTGTAAAGTGTTCGATCGGTTCGGCTGAACTGATCGTTTGTATTGAATCCTTGTGTTTTACTTTAGAGTGTGGTTACCGTTTCTTATCGGTTCTAAAAAAAAAAACGTGTTTTGAACGTTTTTTTCCAACACCCGTGACACGGTTAGGAACCGGTAAGGGAGTCTTGCCTGGCGTTTGCCATAAAAAGGGTAAGTTTGGTTAGGTTGGCCATGTCTGAGAAACCCAAGAAAAAACCGGCCCACTGGGTTTCAGCACTGCAGTGTGTGGGAAGATCTTTGCTAAGGCCGACCCCCACACCACCTGTGTTTATTGTCTGGGGTTTGAACACCTTGATTCAGACTGCCAAATTTGTAAAACATTTTCCTAAATCTACCCTTGAAAAGAGACTAGGTAGACTGAGGGAAAAGGAGGCCGAGAAGTCTGCTGACCCGGATGGCCAGCCCGGTTCGGTTCTGACCGAACCAGAAGTTGTGCCCTCTGACCAGGGCGATACTTCTTCGGGCAAGAGGAGAGCCGATCCTGAGGGGTCGGTTCCTACAAAAAGGAAACACAAAGAAAAATCGACCAGTTCGGATCCAGAGGTTCATGTTTCGACTGCTGAGGAAATAGCCAGAGCGATTCAAATTGTGGAATCGCTTCGACCGGTTCCGGCTGTTCCGGCACCTTTTTGCAGGGGTTCGGTTCAGTCGGTTCCCCCAGTTCAAGATTATACCCCTGAAGATTTTTATGAACCGGAGTTTGTGGAGGAGGGGGAGTTTGAAGATGATGGTAATGATGATGAAAGTCTGGATGTGCCTGTGGAACCAGACATCTCCCCAGACAGTCCTTCTGGTGTATCCCCTCCTAGGCTTTCTGAGTCCCCTTCTCATTTTTTGTTTTACAGAAAATTGGCTGAAACCTTCCAGCTTCCTATGGAGGAGGCAATGGAGGATCAGGAGGAGCCTGATTATGTGGAAATGATGGACATCCCAGAGTCCAGGAGACTGTCTATTCCCCTTCACAAATCCTTTGGGAAACAGACACAAAAAATCCTGAAGTCTCCCAATTCTGTACCTCCTGTTGACAGAAGGATGGACAAGAGGTACACACTATCAGGCTCAGATACGGAGTTTTTATACCAGCAATGCAGCCGTGTTGGGGTAGTGCAGGCTGCTGCCTGTGACAAGGCAAACATTCCCTTGGCTTCACACCCACCAGATAAAGACTCCAGGAAGATTGATGCCATGGCAAAAAAAAAACAGTACATGGCATCTTCCTTGGGACTCAGGCAGGCAAATTATATGGCCTATACAGCCAGGTATCAGAACAGTTTGATGCTGCTGTGGACTCCAATGATGTGTCATCAAGAGTCATGGCTACATCTGTGGTTCTTCGGAGAATGGCTTGGCTCAGATGTACTAGCCTTTCGCAGGATACCCAGGCTAAGGCCATGGATCTTCCTGTAGTGGGTAATTCTCTGTTTGAGGAGCAGACAGAGAATTACATGAAGAAAATGGATGAGTACAGGACCACTTACAGGAGTGCTCAAGCCAAAGAGAGGCAGGCAACTCCTCAAAGGCAGCAGTCTAGGGGCAGGCCTTTTCATAGGCCTTTCTACCAGCCACAGGCTTCTTCTTCCTTTTCACAGAGGGGGTTCTTCAGAGGGAGAGGCAGAAGGGGGATGAGCAGGGCTGCATCCACTCCTCAGCCTAAGGCCCCTGCCAAGCAGACACCCTGATGGGCCTGCCTGGGTCGACTCTCCTATTCCAGTAGGGGGCAGGCTGACTTACTTCATCCAGGATTGGATGTCTATTACATCAGACAAGAGGGTCCTGGAAGTGGTAGGCCTGGGACTGGTTCTCAGCTTCAAAAATTTCCGAAGATGAGAGCCAGATCTTTTCCACCTGCAGGTCTCTCAGAAACCCTTGCCCTAGAGGCAGAGGTTTCATCTTTGCTGGCTTTAAGAGCCATAGAGAGAGTACCTACCCTTCACTGGGGCAAAGGTCTGTACTCCAGGTACTTCCATACCCCAAAAAAGCAGGGTAGTGGTGACACATCCTAGACCTAAGATACCTAAACAAACATCTTTTAAAACCAAAGTTCAAGATGGTAACTCTGGGAATAATCCTTCCCTCTCTAAGGCCAGGGGACTGGCTAGCCTCCCTGGACCTCAAAGATGCCTATTTTCACATTCCCATCAGGTGCTCCCACAGAAAGTACTTCAGGTTCGAGTTGTCCTCAGGCCACTATCAGTTCAGAGCAATGCCCTTCGGCCTAACTTCAGCCCCAAGGGTTTTCACAAAGTGCCTAGCAGTAGTAGTTGCCTTTCTAAGGAGGCAAAAAGATTTCCATTTTTCCATATCTGGACAACTGGCTCATAGTGGGCCAGTCCCCAGACCAAGTCAAGTCAGACCTGCAAGTGACCCAGCAAGTGCTTACTTCTCTAGGATTTCTTCTCAACCTTCCCAAGTCAGTTCTTGAGCCAGTACAGCTCCTTACCTTTATAGGGGCAGAGCTGGATACTGTCAAAGCAAGAGCTTTTCTTCCCCTGGAAAGGGCGAGAGTTCTTATAAAACTGGCTTCTTCCTTCAGCCTTCACGTGTCTCGACCAGCAAGGCATTTCCTCCAGCTCTTGGGCCACATGGCAGCCTCTACAGCAGTGGTCCAAGGGGCAAGATTCCAGATGAGGGACATTCATAGAAGTTGACGGCAGATAAGGACCGCAAGGCCCATCCAGTCTGCCCATTTCTTTTTCTACCTTATAAATGTGCCATCGGCCTTTGCTCTGTCAGTGACCTATCTATTCATAGTCATTTGTATTGCTCCCTTATGCCTATCCCATGCCTGTTTGAAGCCCTGCACTGTATTCATAGCCACCACTTCTTGTGGTAAGCCATTCCATGCATCTACCACCCTTTCTGTGAAAAAGAATTTCCTCACATTCCCCCTTAATCGGCCTCCCTCTAATCTCATGCTGTGTCCTCTTGTCCTGCTATTTTTCTTATATTTAAACATGTTAGACTCTTTCACCTTGTTTATGCCCTTAAGGTGTTTAATTCAGTTCCATCTGAGGGCCTTTTGGTCTCAAAAGAAGGACTCCCTTACCAAACTGATCCCAGTGACCTGGACCCTGATCCAAGCCCTTCAGTGGTGGCAGGATCAGGACAATCTAAGGCAAGGGGTCCCATTTGCCTCTCAGTCTCATTCAATGGTCCTTACCACGGATGCTTCCCTCCTGGGCTGGAGAGCCCATCTGGGGGCCCTCACTGCCCAGGGACTGTGATCCCCTCAGGAATCTCTTCTCCATCTCAATCTCCTGGAACTCATGGCAGTTTTTCTGGCCCTGCAAGCTTTCTCTCAGTCAGTGCAGAACAAGGTGGTTCAAGTCAGAACAGACAACACCACCACTATGTGGTACATCAACAAGCAGGGAGGCACGCGGTCTACGGCCTTGTACACAGAAGCCATGAAGTTGTGGTCCCTGGCTTATTCCCTGCAAACCTCTCTGATAGCAGTCCCCCTTCTTCGGAAGGACAATGTGCTAGCAGATGCACTGAGCACGATTTCTCAGGGCCATCACGAATGGTCCCTGGACTCTCTGGTCTTGAAGGTGATTTTTTCAAGGTGGGGTACTCCAGAGACAGATCTCTTTGCAGTCCCAGACAATCACCAACTTCCTCTCTTTTGTTGCAGACCTCCAGTCTTGGGCACAGTCCCTCTGGAAGCTCTGATTCTGAACTGGGAAGGAAAATTTCTGTATGCTTTCCCTCCCTTTCCTTTACTGTTGAAAGTTTTAGTCAAGATAAAGTCACAACCTTACAAAGTGATTCTGATTGCTCCAGATTGGGCCAGACAGCCTTGGTACCCCCTATTACTGTCGCTAGCAGTCCATCTTCCCCATCTCTTCCCAGGAATTACAACCTGGTAACCAATTCTCAAGGGAGGATTTGGTACCCCAATCCTCAGTCTCTCAATCTCAAGGCATGGCTCTTGAAGAGTTAAGAGTATGCAGATTTGCATCTGTCTCAGGGGGTTCTGGACATCCTCAAAGCCTCTCAAAAGCCCGCCACTAGAAAGACCTGTAACTCCAAATGGAAGAGATTCAGCATTTGGTGTTCTAAGCAGCATATTTCCCCAGACACTGCTGAGTTGCCTATAGTTCTGGATTATATGGTCCATCTTAATGGCCTAGGCCTCAGACTTGCTACTCTCAAAGTACACTTGTCAGCTGTCTCCGCTTTTCTGTCAGTGGGGAAGTCTTCCTCACTATCATCTCATCCTGTGTTCTGTAAATTTTTCAAAGGATTGCTTCATACCAGTCCTCCATTCAGAGACCCTGCCCCTGCCTGGGATTTAAATGTTTGTATTCCTCAATTGATGCAACTTCCCTTTGAGCCTATGTCCTCAGTAGAGCTTAAGTACTTGACATGGAAAACTATGTTTTTCGTAGCCATTACCTCTGCCAGACGTGTCAGTGAACTGCAAGCCCTGTCAGTGGAACCTGATTTTATCTCCTTCCATAGGGATAAAGTGGTTCTTAGAACCAATAGAAGGTTCTTGCTCAAAGTAGTTTTAGATTTTCACCTGAACCAGTCTGTGTCTTCCTGTTTTCTTCACTGATCATTCCTCTTCAGGAGAGAGGAGACTACACAGTTTAGATGTTAAAAGGGCCCTTAGCTACTATATAGAGCATACCAATGGTCACAGGTTTGATTCCCTCCAGCTGTTCCTCATTTATGGAGAAGTGGGGAAGGGCAAACCTGCCACCAAGAGAACTATTGCCAGGTGGATTGTATCTTGTTTACAATTCTGCTATGAGAAACTAGGAAAAATTCCACCCTCAGGCCTGAGGGTTCACTCCACCAGAGGTACAGCTGCTTCCCTGGCTGCTGCCAGGGATATTCCTCTCTTAGAAATTTGTCAAGCAGCCACCTGGAAAACAGTCCATACCTTTGCCAAGCATTACTCTCTGGATATCCAGGCTAGGAGTGATGCTCGGTTCAGCACAGCAGTACTTCAGAGCCTATTCCCAAAGTAGGTTCTGTCCCTCCTCCATGAAGGTACTGCTTGGTAGTCTGCAATAGTAAGAATACAGCAAGACTTCACGTTGTTTGAAGAAAAAATTACTCACCTTAGTAATTATGTTTCTTCTAATGGAATCTTGCTGTATTCTGACCTCCCTCCCTACCTCCCCTCTCAGAACCTGTTTTTGGGAAGTGGGTGGGCAGGTGCAGTGTTGCATCTCAGGGGTGCTCCTTTTACACCTGTCATGGAAGATCGCCTTCCTGGTGGCAGTCACATCAGCCAGAAGGATTGGGGCGCTTCAGGCGCTCTCTGTTTAGTCTCCCTGTCTGGTCTTTTACAGGGACAAGGTTGTCCTGCACCCCAACCCGAAGTTCTTTCTGAAGGTTGTGTTGGAGTTTCACCTGAACCAGGTGATGACTCTACTGGTGTATTACCCCAGTCACACCTCAGAGGCCAAGTACAGGCTCCATACTTTGGACCTGAGACGAGCGTTCCCTTATTATAAAGAGCGCATGGCCGGAGTTCAGGGAGAGTTTTTTCCAGCTGTTTGTCACCTGCGCTGAAGCTGCACCTGGCAGACCTGCAGCCAAGCAAACGATTGGCAGATGGATTGCATCATGCATCGATCTCTGCTATAGGTTGGCAGGTAGGGAGCTTCCCGTAGGGCTTAAGGCTCATTTCACCCACCATACCACTACATCGGTGGCTGCTTCTAGGGATGTCCCCATCCAGGATGTCTGCAGGGCTGCTACCTGGAAGTCAGCAAACATCTTCATTTCCCATTACCACATTGACCTAGAGTCATGCCGGGATGCTGGTTTTGGGGCCTTAGTTCTTTAATCTGTGTTGGCTAAGTAGGGAGTGTGCGCTTTGCCTCCCTACTCCCGGAGAATTGCTAGGAGTCTGCCAAGAGGTGCGGATAAGAACAACATATCCACATCCCTAGAAACACAGGTTACTCACCTGTAACAGTAGCTCTAGGAGTAGTATATGTTGTTCATCCACACTGACCCACCTGACCTCCCCAGCTTTGACGTACAACCTCTGCTTCCAGCGGGCAAGATCTGGCTTCAAGGGATGGAGCCAAGGGATATACCACCCAGGTGGGTGGGAGGAGCCAGCTTTTAGACCTTCTGGCAAGATATTTAAAGGAAAAGGACATGCCAAGAAGTGTGGATGAACAACATATACCACTCTTAGAACTACTGTTACAGGTGAGTAACCTGTGCTTCTTTATGCTTTCCCTCTCATTCCTCTGATTTAGAGAGTGCTCATCAAGCTACAGATGGAGGGTGCCTAATTCTGGTGGCTTCATTCTTGCCTCGGCAGTTATGGTTTCCATTACTGCAACAATTGGCTGTGGAACCTCCGGATCTCACTTTGAGACAGAGCTCTTGCAGCAGATCATTACATATAGGACTATGCTACAAGGCACTAGGACCCCCACAGAAAACTCCTAGCTAGCAGTCCAAGGCGGGGACCACCCTCAACGTTGGCTCCGCTCACGACATCAGCCACTGTATAAAGGGGGTGGTACCCCTGGTACCACCTCAGTTCTTTTCCCGCTATTGACCCAGCATATCAGCTCCACAGATGCCACCTGCTTTCCGTCGACTGCCATTTTTCTTCGCCGCGTAGTTCAGTACTCGAGTTTTCGATCGTCTCTTTATGTCTTCTGAGCCTTCCATATCCACCCCAAGGCTAAGTGGACGTGCGGCAAACAAATTCCAGCTAAGGACGTCCATTCAGCCTTTCTCTTGTGCCTGGGTCCCCGCACTGCCAGAGCTTTAACCAGCACACTCACATTCTGCCGTCTGAAGACGCTAAAGGCCTACCATCTGGAGCAACGAGTGGCTGCGATGCAGAAGTCTCACTCGGGACTCAGCTCCTCCTCATCCTCCGCTCATGACACTTCCCCCAAGGAGAAAAAGCATTCAGGGAAGCATCACAAAAATGACAGGGAGAAAACCTGGTCAGACTTACGGTCCCATGCTCCACACAAACGTAAGGTCTCCTCCTCCGACAGGTCATCGGACTCTGCCCACAGGTCGTTAGCCCTCCCAGGTGCTGCAGCCTTATTGCTTCCTGCCTCTTCTCAGGCATCGGGCGGGAACTTTCAGCATGGGCCTTCTGAGGCCTCTTCTTCTTCCTTGTTGGCCATCAGACCCCACAAACCGTCGTTATGGTCTAAGGACAAGGACCAGGCCACTGCTTCTTCTTTGTTGGGAGTCTGCTTCGGCTCCCCCATTGTTAAGGCCTTGTCCTCCCATTCGTCAGCTAAGCCTGACGACAGGGACAAGCGCATGGGAGGCGATACAGCGAATACAACTCCTGTGTTGCTTGACTAGTCATCCCCAGTCAAACTAGATAAATGTCAGATCCCCAAAGCACCTGTCTCCACGGCTGTGGTGCCAGATAAAGCTCTGGTTCCATGGATGCCACCAGCCCCCCAAGGGCCTCCACCAGAGGATCTGACAGCACCTGATCTTACATTGGACCCCTTGACACCAGGTTCTAACAAACAGCCCCCGAAAACTCCCCTGATTAAAGCTTGCGCGGATGACCAAGGGACAAGGGATGGAGCGTCAGGTGGACAGACGCCGGATGCCCCCCCGCTGCCAGACCAGATGCCAGCACCCTCTTGTCCATCGGGGCAGTGTCAGAGCCAGTATCAGGCTCTGTGGTCCCTTTAGCAGAGGTTGGAGCACTGTTCACCAGCTGGTGGAACACAAAAAAAGGGAGATCTCCTTCATAAACCTGATCAGAAGGAGACACCGGGGACCATCCCTCCACCACAGCCGGTACCTCCTCCCAGATCTCCGTCATCACCCCCAACACCTAGACCAACTCCAGGTGGCTCAGACCACAACTACATCAGATGTAAGGACAGGGGTCATCATTCCCCCTCACGCTCTCCTTCCTGCAGGGACAGCAGATCCAGAGATGGTAGTTCTAGGGGTTGGAGCAGGTCGAGAGGGCACCACTCCCAATGTTACAGCAGGTCCACTGACCATTTGTCGTACTGCTCTAGAGGCTCTAACGATGACTCCTCCACTTCTCTTCGGAGGATGATCTCCCTCTGCCCTCCCGGTATACCAGGAGGGACTCTCTGAGGTCACCACCTGACGATCCTAACTTTTTAGAAGTCATGAGGTATGTACAATTCCTCAGTCAGTGGGAGACCGAGGATTTGAACCTGGAGAGATGCCGTCTCACCAAATTCTTAAGGGCCTCTGACCCTAGGCCTCTGGTGGAACCGTTTCAGGATGTCACGAAAAGTTGGCATGGAAGCATCCAGCCACTACGTCGGCGGTGCCCATAAAGGCAGACCGCCTTTATTGAACCCCAAGAAACAAGCCTCACCTCGGGGGAGCACCCTAAGGCGGACTGCACTGTGCTCACGGCGGCACATGGCAGGACACAGCAACCTAGACACACCAGTTCCTAGCCCCATGACAAGAAGTCTAAGAAAATAGACCAGTTGGGGAGGATGTATGCCTCGTCCACCTGTACCATAAGGTCCCTAAATTTCCTGGCTCACATGGTTATGTACTAGAAGTACCTGTGGCAAAAAGCTATGGACCTTTCCAAGACTCAGCCAGACTCGTCAACTAAGTCTGAGCTGTTAGCAGTATTACAGTCTGGAGGAGATGTGGGCAAGCTTGTGCTCCGCAGCTCCTACAACGGCGTCACTCCTGGCTGAGGGTATCCGGTTTTAGGCAAGACCTCCAGGATACCATCTTGCACCTGCCCTTTCGGGGCCCGGTCCTTTTCGGGCAGAAAGCCCAAAAGATTATTCAGGGCCTACAGGATTCAGGCAAGGTGGTGTCGGACGTGCATAGGATGTACAAATCTGAACTCTACCCTCCTAGATGCAGAGCCTTTGGGAGGCAGCAGGGGCAACAGACAAAGAAGCAATCACAAAAGGTAGCTTTAAAAGAAGAGCACTCCTTCAAACAGCAGGCCCCCAGGGCCAATGCACCACTAAGCAGCCCAGAGCCCCTCTCCTTACTCCTTCCGCCTCAGCCTGACTCCTTATCCGCCCCCCCCCCACAGCAGAGCTAG
Source organism: Neoceratodus forsteri (assembly GCA_016271365.2). Lineage (NCBI taxonomy): Eukaryota > Metazoa > Chordata > Ceratodontiformes > Ceratodontidae > Neoceratodus > Neoceratodus forsteri. Next base: position 1,513,919,072 of record CM057452.1, on the reverse strand, counting down.
TAGGGGAGGCAGTGGGGGGGGGGGGCGTTTCTCCCTTTACCTCGCAGGATAGTCCAAAATCACCACAGATCCACTGGTACTGCAGCTCACAGAGAAAAGCTATGCCCCAGAATTTGCCGTGTTACTGCCGGACAACCCACCAGTCCTGTCAACCTGCTCCCCCTCCCACACAGGTCTGATCGGGGCAGAAATTCAGGCCCGCCTAGTCAAGTGAGCCATCCAAGTAGTGCCAATATCTCAAAGTGGCAAATGATACTGCTCTCACTTCTTCCTGGTCCCGAAGAAGACAGGAGACCTTCGTTCCATCTTGGACCTCAGTCAGCTGAATCTATTTATAGAATACAGATGGCTCAGGATGGTGACGCTACAAGGGCTTCTTTCCTTGCTGCATCATGGGGACTGGCTCTGTTCAGTAGACATGCAGGACACTTACATGCACATAAAGATCTTTCCATCCCACAGGGGGATATCTAAGGTTCACATTCGAAGGCCAGCACTACCAGTTATGGGCTCTGCCCTTCGGCCTCTGCTCGGCACCTCAGGTGTTCACCAAGTGCCTGACAGTGGTAGCAGCAGCCCTCAGGAGGTAGGAGCATTATATCTATCTCTACCTAGACAACTGGCTACTATCGGCTCCCTCCAGGGAGCAACTTCATCACACTCTGGAGTGCACCTTCAGTATGTTCCAAAACCTAGGGATCACACTGAATCTTCCGAAGTCTATGCCTTGGCCATCTCGGAGGCTTCAGTTTATTGGAGCCATCCTGGACACGGTTCAGGGGAGGACTTTTCTCCCCATGGACAGGGCAGAGCGTCTTCAAGCCCTAGCTTGGAGGTTGGCCTCTGTCCAGCAAACTCCAGCCAGATTAGTACTGCAGCTTCTGGGACACATGGCCGCTGCCACTGTGACAGTTCCCCTGGCTCATCTGCACATGAGAAGACTCCAGTGGAACCTCAGAGTGCAGTGGGATCAGCGCAGTGACTACCTCGAAGAGAGAGTCAGGATTGTGAAGGCTCTTCACCAAACTCTCTCATGGTGGCTGAACCCCTCCCACTTATTGGTAAGGGCTCCTTTCAGCAATCCTCTGCCTTCGCATGTAGTCACAACAGACGTGTCAGGCGTGGGATGGGGTGCTCACCTCGGGAACCACCAGACCAGGGTGTGCTGGACACAGGCAGAGAGCTCTCTCCGCAGGTGTTCCAGAGTAAACTTCTCCCAGGTCCCACACTGATACAAACGGACATGTCAGTGGTGTTTTACATCAACGAGCGGGGGGGGGGGGCACATTCTTACCCCGCCCCCTTTGCAGAGAGGCCATGAGGGTCTGGTATTAGGTGAGGGACCGCCATGGCCTGGATCTTCTGGCAGTCCATGTTTCTGGTCTTCAAAACACGCTCACAAACCGCCTAAGTTGCTCGCAGTCTCAACCCCATAAATGGGAGTTGCTGCAGGACATGGCAGAAGATCTTTTCAACAGATGGGGCATGCCAGAGTTGGACCTCTTTGCATCCCCACTCAGTGCCAAACTGCCAAATTTTTGCTTGCTAGAGCCAGGGCATGGTGTTTTCTGGCGAGACACATTGTCCCTCTCCTGGACAGGAACATTTCTTAATGCCTTCCCACGTTTTTCCCCTTCTGCAGAGGGTTCTGTTCAAGTTACAGTCTGAGCCAGCAACCCTGATTCTGATAGCACCCTTCTGGCCCAGAAAAATCTAGTTCCCACTTTTGCAGCATCTGGCGGTGGAACCACCTGTTCCCCTCCCACTATCCTCTTGCTAGCTCTTCCAGGAACAAGGCACTCTACTACACCCCAGCCTAAAGTCTGCATCTCCCCGCATGGCTCCTGCAGACATGGTTAGTAGCAGATTCGGGGTATTGGAAGGGGTAGCAGAAGTGTTGGTAGTTGCAAGGAAACCGTCCACCTGGGCCATTTACATAGAAATTGTCTGCATACAAGGACTGCTAGGCCCATCCAGTCTGCTGGTAGGCCCTATACATTGTATGTGGCCACTGACCCTATGTGAAGCGGAAAAGATTTAGCCTCTGGGCGTCCGCCAGTGATCTGGACCCATTTCTGTGCAAAGTAGACTGGGTCCTGGAGTACTTTTTATCCCTGTTGGACTCTGGTCTTAGCTATTCCTCCATTAAGATACATTTATTTATGTATTTATTTAAATTTCGGGTTAACACCTTTGAGCCAGAGACTCTTTTACACAGGTTTCATGTCAGGTACAATTACAAATAAGAGCAATATTAAGACAAAAAAAATTCGGCAAAATGGCACAGACAAATGAAAGTTACAACAGTGGTGTTCTGAGCAAAGGCAATGACAAACTATATCAGTATTGTATAACCGTAAGAAAGATAGTTGCGGCCATCAGGCTTTGTCAATCATAAGTGCAAGAGAGGGGAAAAGGCAGTTGGCTAGAGAGGAAGGGCTGGAGTGGAGGAGGAAGGAGACTATGCCACAGCAGCAGGAATCTGGTAACTAAGGTGGGGATAGAATTGAGTAGAAGGGGGTGGAGGTTCAGCAGAAGTTTGAAATCAGGAGGCTAGGAGAGCCAGGGGGGTGGGGAGGTCAACAGGGGCGGGAAGGGGAATGAGCTGTTGGCTGATGGTACAAGAAGAATGGTCACAAGGGAGCAACCGGGGGACAAGAGGGAGTGAAGCAGAGGAGAGAGGGTGAGGGAGGGAGAAAAGAAGGGCTGAGGTTATGAGAAGAGGGGTATGGGATGGGGTGGAGAACAGGAAGGGGAGTAGAGGTGAACTGAGGTACGTCATAAACTGTAGGAATAGTCCTCAGAGTTAGGAGAAACAAGTACATGAAGCTCTAGCCACAAGGGACTCTAGAAGATTGTGTTTAAATAAGCCCAGAGAGGATGCGTTTGTGATTTCACAGTGTAGTGAGTTTAACTGTTTTGGGGCTCTGGCTGCGAACAAGTGCTGTCCTTGTGTAGTCCGACAACGAGGGACGTGAAGGGTGGAGCAGTCAGTACTTCTGGTGCGACAGGTGTTGCAAGAAGGGCTGAGGAGGTTCTGCACTCCCAGGGTAGGAGACAAGAGAGGCCTTTTTTACCAAAGGCAGGTGTGGTAGAGTAGTCTACCCTGTAGCTGTAGCCAGTTAGCCTGCTCATAAAGGTCACAGGTGTGGGTCTGAGGGGTAGCCTCAGTAAGAAGCCTGCAGGCCTTATTCAAGGCAGTTGAAATACGAGTTAGAGCAGTGTTGGTAGCTGACCCATAGATCACTAGCCCATAGTCTATTATTACAACAGTCGAACTTTGGTTAGCTTGCTTGAGGGCTTCAGCTGTAAGGCAGTGCTTGTGCCTATACAGGATGCCGATGCGGGAGTTCACAGATATGGCAACGTAGTCAGTATGACTAGAAAAGGACAAGGAGCTATCCAGTGTCACACCACGGTATTTAAAAGTTTGGGTCTGCTCCAGAGAGGTGCCTTAGCAATTACGGACTGTCAGCCGTTTGGATTTATGTTTATTGTGCGAGCCATGGAAAAGCATTGTTTTTTTTTTTGTAGTTGAGCACAAGCTTCTGCATGGTGAACCATTCCTCCACTTCCGCAAAACTTTCTTAGAGCTCTCTTTCTAGCTGGGTTCGGTCAGAGTTCTTAGTGAAAATTACCGTGTCGTCTGCATACAGGGCGAATCTGTTCTGAGCAGTGGGCTGGGAGTTTGTTGAAAAAAATGCTAAAGAGTAACGTTCCCAAGATAGATCCTTGGGGGACACCAGAACGGACAGGAAGCTTAATTGAGAGTGAGTTACCTATCTTAACTTGCTGCGAGCGATCCAAGAGGTAGCTGTCAAACCATCTTAGGATGTCAGTTGATAGTCCTAGATTAGCAAGTTGTTGAAGTAGTAATGGATGATTGACTGTATCAAATGTATCAAATGCCTTGGTCAGGTCAGTATAGGTGGCATCGACGAGAAGGCCTTGGTCCAGAGCTTGGTGGATGTAGCCAGTGAATTCCAGAAGCACAGTAGTAGTGCTGTGACCCTTTATAAATCTGTGCTGCTGGGGGCACTGTAGGCTGTATTTCTCCATGTATTCTACCAGTTGGTCAGCAGCAATTCTTTCAAGGGCTTTAGATAAGGGGGTGGATGGAAATGGGCCAGTAATTACCATGATGTGCCCTATCTCCGCTTTTGTGGATAAGGGTCACCTGGGCTGACTTCCATTTGTGAGGGAACTGAGCGAGCATGAAGGACTTGTTGATTTTCCATTTTCCTAAACGACCTGCCCTCCGCCTGCCCTCTCACTTCCATTCACATGTATACAGACAACATGGTCTTGTATGCTTCTGGGCCCACAACCGCTGATGTAGCGACCAACTTTTGCAGCAGGACTTCAGCCAAGTCCAGCTCTGGTTTCGTGCTAATCCGTTATTCCTTAACGCCAAGAAGACTGTCTCCATGACCTTCGGCACGAGGCAGAGACTCTATCGGCTTAAAACCACCCCTTCCTTCCACACCCTGGATGGGACTATGTTGAAGGCTTGCCCCTCCTTTAGATATATCGGGGTCTGGCTGAACCAGCATCTCGACTTTTCTGTACACATCAATGCCGTCCACAAAAAACTCCACCCCAAACTGGGTGCTCTTTACTGCAATTGTGGATGCATCCCCTTGCCTGCTCGCAGGGCACTCATACAGAAAATTATTCTCCCTATCTTCGACTATGAGGTTGTTGTTTACAGTGCCGCTCCCAAGTCCAACCTAGCCAGACTGGATCCCCTTTTCCAGTCTTTCTGTAGATTCTCTACTGATAGTCCGTTGTCCGAACACCACTGCAACCTCTATCCGTCCCTAAATCTGCCCTCACTCCACGACCGCCGGCAAGCACATTGCGCCAAGCTCACAGCTAAGCACTGGTCCCAGTCCTTGCCTCCGTACCTCGAGTCAGTACTCGCTACCTATACTCCTCCTCCTGCATGCTCCCTGAGGTACGCTGACAGCCGCCTCCTGTTGGTTCCACAAATGTCCTGGGCAGCAGGACAAGTTGCCTTCAGACACCGCATGCCCAAATTGTGGAACTCCCTTCCTACAAGCACCCGGCTGAAGTCCCCCTCCCAGAATCTCAGCCACCTGATAAATGAATACTTCTCCACACCATGTGCATGTGGCTAGAACTGTCCATAAACGGGTTATCACTCTGCCTTGCACCAGCTACTGTCAAGGATACAATGATTGTGTTCCTGGCTTTTGTTCGTACTAGTTGTATTTCTAGTGTTGCTTGCTATGTATTTAAGTAATGTATGTAAAAAATTAACTAATCTTATCTGTGTCGATCTTCACCATTCATCACATTTGGGTTCGTGGCCAGAGGTCATGACCCCGCGGGAGCTTTTTTTTTTTTTTTGGTTGGCGGAGCCGACGCACCATCGGCACCACCCTCGAGGCAGACTCATTGCGTGGCGCTCGTGGGTTGGCCGTTAGGCGCTGTCGACTCCACCTGGCTGCCAGTTCTTCGTCTCCTGCTGTCAAGGTCACCTCATGTGGAAGCTCTGCAAGAATTTGAGGCCTACTGCCTACACAGTTTCATCCTGCCTTTATTCCTCCGTGCCGCAGTCCGTCGGCTCCTTCCCTGCCGGTTCTAGTTGCCTTACTCAACGTCGCTTGGTAAGATCTTTCCATTTATTTTTATTCTTGGCAACGTCGAGTCTGTTTTTGATGTTTTTTTCCTCGTAGGTCATGTCTGGGTCAGAGGGCAAGAAGACTTCGAAGACGGTACGGCCTCCCATGCGACGGTGCCCTTGCAGCTATAAATTTTCCATCACCGACCAGCACGTACTCATTGCCTTCACGTGTCTTGGCCTGCTTTTACTATTACGGATTCGCATAAGCCTGCTTCTCCATGGACCGCTGGGTCATCGAACAACGAGTGGAAAGTGGGCGATTTCCACTGACTTTCAGGGGTCGAGCACACTGCCGGGCCAAGCCATGTACTCGGCCTTCCTCTGGGTCCCTTCTGGTTCTACGGGCTGAGGAGGAGGGAGCTCTGCCTTCAGTAGCCCAGCTGCTGCCGAGGCTCCTTCCGTGGTGCAGGAGGCCCGTCCCACTCCTTTTGGGGCGGGCGGAAGGCGCCCGCCAAGGCAATCGCCGCCAGGGGTGAAGGCTCCCGTGTCGGACCCACGGTTCGCAAGGCCTGGGTCGGCGCTGTGCTTGACGCCATCTGTCGGTGCTGCCAGGGCCTCTGCGCCTGCTCGCAGCGCCTGTGGCTCTGACAGAGCCATCGCCGGGCACTGGAGCTTGTCACCGCGCCATGGCTGCCATTAGCCCCGCTTGTGGCACCGGTGACTAGGGCGCCATGGTATCTCTGCGTACCGCTCTTTGTCTTCTCACCTCAGCACGCTCGCATGGTGCCGAGGGCTTGTTAACGCCGCGTCCGGCCTCAGGACTCTATGCCATGGGCGCCGATTCTGCTGTCAGTGCCGTCGTTGGCGTCACCCCTGCCCTCGGCGCTGTTCGCGGTGCCGTGGAGCCAGGCAGCGCCATCCATGGTGCCGATGGCACTGTCGGAGCAGTCGTTGGCACCGTCCCCATCCTCGGCGCTGCAAGTGGTTCTGACTCAGGGGCTGTTGTTCGGGCTGGAGCTGTGTCCCCCGCGGTTACCGCTTGCGGTGCTGTGGGGGGCACTGGCACTGGCTTGGGGGTGGTCTCGGTATCCGGCAACCCATTTGGCAGGGATGGCACTGGGCGCCCTCCTATGGTCTGGCACAGGGCCTCGGCCTCTACCTCTTTGGAGGCGGAGTCAGATTCTGAGTCAGACAAGCAGTCTGACTCCTTGGGGTTGACTGTTGGTGTGAAGCCGGAGTCAGCCCCCTTCTGAGGTGGGGTTGGTGGCTGCCGAGACTGGGGTCAGGGGTGCTGACCAGCAGGCAGTGGTACAGGCCACCATTGCTCTGCAGCCCGGTCTTGGCGGGTTCACTGACCCCTCAGCAGTGGTACCCCTGCCTATGGTGTGCCTGGATTGCCCAACTTTGGGGCCGATCAGGGCTTCTATGGGAGGGGAGGGTGCTGCGCCCTGGATAGCTCCCTCGGGTGCTGGCCAGGGCTGTCAGCTACCTAGTCTGGCCCTCTTGAGGAGGAGGGCTCTTTCGGACTCCGTAGGGTCGAGGGGCATGGGGTCTGCATGGCGACCTTTTTCTGGGGCCCACCCGGGCTCTGGAAGAAGCCGTAGTGCAGATCTCCGCTCTTCCTCCTCTGTCTTTTTGAGAGAGACCCATTCTTTTGAGGTAAGGGACTGTCCTTCTGGACCCATACGACCCCGGTCACCTCACTGGGGGATTCTTCTGGACGCAGCCTAGGCAGTATCGAAATGGTTGTTCAGCTGTCGGCTGTGGAGTCTTCCGGAGCACTTTCTTCTTCAGGTGCTCTTGGTCCGCTCCTTAGCCCAGGCGGAGGTCAGCCGACATCTCTTCTCGGCTCTGTCCCCATCTCTCTGCCACATTCTCTTGTGCTCCCAGGCATCCTTGGTCCTAGCGGGCCTCTCTCCTGGGAACAGTTCAGGGCTGTGGCTGCTCAGTTCCCAGCTTACATTAGGGCAATGGACAGACAGGTTTTTCACCCCCGAGCAGTCACCCTCTGAGCAGTCGGTGCCCTCCAACTCTTCATCCCCCTCTTCTGGGGGAGAGGAGCCTTCTGTCCACATCTCTCCAGCCGCTGATCTCTATGAGTATCAGCGTTTCCTCGTGAGGATGTTGGAGGACTTGCACTTCACCCCTTCCACTGTAAGCAATCCAGAGCACTCGGCGCATCCCTTTCTAGGTGATTTCAGCGAGGCCACCCTTGTAGTGCCCCCCTGGCCTGCTCCCTTTTGGGAGGCATCGTTGTGCTCCTGGCAGAGGCCCTTCTCCGGAGTTCCTGCCTCTAGGGATCTCTGCCAGCGGTATTGCGCCCGGAGTCTCCAGGTTCCATGCCTCATCCGCAGTCCAGATTGACGCAGTTGGACACTCCTGATGGGCTTCGTGCCCTTCACCGTGACCGGCCCCCAGATCAAGATTCCTTGGATTTTGACTTCTGGGGTAGGAGGGCTTTCTACTCGGCACGGTTCTTGCTTTCCATTTCTGCACATCAGGCCCACTGTGCAGCCTATGACAGGTTCTTATGGTCCAGGCTAGGTCAACTCCTAGCCTCGTTGCCTGACATGGAACAAACCAGACAAGCCATTGCACTCTCTGCACGTGGCCTGGAGCTTGCAAGGCACCAAGCGAGGGCATCCTATGATGCCAACAAGGTAGCTACCAGGGTCGTAGGGACAGCGATCTGCACTAGGCGGACGGCATGGCTGCGTTTTTCCCGGTTGTCACCCTTGGCCTGGCGGAGGGTGATTAACTCCGCCACCAGAGAACCTATCTCTTCTCCCATAGAGTGAGACAGCGCTTGTCGGGCAACTTCCTTCTTCGGGGTCTCCGCCTCACCTCATCACTCTTGGGCTTCCCAGGCCTTGAAGGTTCTCCTCTCAGTGTGTCACCCACTGAGAGCTAAGGGACTTTGTCCCTAGGGTGTAAAGAAACGCCTTGGGGGCTCGTACTCATTAAATGTGATGAATGGTGAAGACTAACACAGATAAGATATGAAAATTATGTACCTACCGTAATTATGATCTTTCTGTGTATCTTCATCATTCATCACAATCCTGCCCTCCATCCCCCTGGGGCCCCAGTCTCTGGGTCCACCTCCCTCTCTGTGCCCAACCTCCGCCCCCCCTTTCTTAGGAGTGGGGTGAAAAGGAGCACATGGGGGATAAGGTTCTGGGGAGAGTGGTCAGCATGGTGGGGCACTCCTTCTCCAGTGCGTTAGCTCCACCCCTGTGGGGTGGGAGTTGGCAGTTGCCCTCCATTCTCTCCTCCTCCTTTTTCCCCGTCCATCTTATTTTTCCTTGTCCTTTGGACTACCCTTTATTACAAAAAAAAAAAATCCTTTTCCTTTTTCACCAAAACTCTTTCCTTGAGAGGGTGTTAAGTCTCTGTGCCCTATCCTTCTTCCAGAATAGCTGACTCTGCTCATATGGAGTTTTTGCCAGCTATTCTGTGCCTTGAATTCTGGCAAGAAGCCTTTGGCTACTCCTTGCAGTTCCAATACAATCTGGAGACAGACCAGGGTCTGGGATATGTTTACCCTTCCCCTCTCTCCCTACCTTCTAAATTCTTTACCCCACCCTATCTCCCTCCTCTATTTCCAGAGATTGGGACCCCTCCCAATCCCTTTAGTTCCCGACTTCTCTCTTTCTGTCCTCTCAGTCATTATTTCTCCTTTTAGTTTTATATCTTTTCCTTTTTCTGTCCCTTGGACTTCCTTGTCCCACCCTCCACCCTTCCTCTTACCTCTCCGGACTCAGATCTGGCAGGCAGAGTAGGTCGACAGCACCTAACAGCCAACCTGCGAGCGCCAAGCAATGCGTCTGCCTCGAGGGCGGCGGCGATGGTGCATCGGCTCTGCCTACAAAAAAAAAAAAGGCTCCCACGGGGTCATGACCTCCGGCCATGAACCCAAATGTGATGAATGATGAAGATGCACAGAAAGATCATAATTACGGTAGGTACGTAATTTTCATTTTCTGCTTAGCCATGTTTGTATATACCACCGTATATTGTGTTCCAATTTTTGCCCCTCATGTGCTTATACGTCTGTCACTGTATTTTCTCCTCCTCCAGGACGCACCTGGAATTGAGCAGTAGTCTGCTCAGTATGCCCTCCTTGTAAAACTTTTCAATAAATAAATAATTCTAGTAAAAGGGGACAGGATAACATCAAGAGTAAGGGCGATGAGTTTCAGGTCAGTTGAATCCCCACTTATTCTGGTCTTACCGAGCACTTTTAAAATGTATTTTTTTTGCTACACTTTCAGTAACAGCCTTAAAATAGAAAAGAGGATGCGCATGCTCTGAGACCATCGGGGAATCTGTTCCGGCCTTGGGGGTGGGTTCCAAGAAGTTTGGTGGCAGAACATGGCTGAGATCGGTAAAAGCAGAGTTGAAAGTGTTGGCGATAGTTGTAGGGTCGAGGGTAATGTTGCCATCTATATTGAGCATTGAAGGCAGTGATCTAGTATCTTTTCCAGTAATTTCTTTAAGATTGTTCCAAAATGTCTTACTGTCTTTCCAGTTGGTGACTAGGGCTTTTCTGTAGAAGGTGGCTTTTGCTAGGTGAATAGCCCTGGTACAGGCATTTCTAGCAGTCTTGTAAGCCTGAATATCAGCACTCCTGCTAGTAGCCCTTGCACAATACCAAAGTTGGTCCCGCAATTTCATTGCTTGCAGGAGGTCGAATGTAATCCACGGATTGTCAGTTCCCCTAATTTTCCATTTTTTTATGAGGGGATGAATGCTGCAGGCTGCATTAAAATTTGCGATGAAGAATTTGAGGGCAGTGTCCATGTCCTCCGCTGAGTCGATATGCGACCAGTCTTCTTGTTGCAGGAGTGTTTTTAATGGTTGTAAGTGCCCTCTGGTAAGTACCCTGCTATAGACGGTTTTGGGTGAGGGTTTTATATATTTGTTTGACCATTGACACAGTATGGGAGAATGGTCACTTATGGTATCTGGAAGTACTTCAGGATGCGTGATATGGTCAGGACGGTCTTTCGGCCATCTCCGCCTGTCGCGTACCGATGGATGGCAAGAACCTGGCCCAGCTCGACCTATCCTGGACCTTCTTACAAGGTATCCTACATATTAAGCCCCCCATACAGGACACTGTCCCTCCTTGGGATTTGTTATTTATGCTGGAAAAGCTGACTTTGCCCCCGAACCAGCCACGAGTTGCGAGCTTCGCTTCCACTCTTGGAAAGCATTGTTTTTGGTTGCTGTTACTTCGGTCCGGAGGATTTCCGAGCTCCAGGCTCTCATGTGTAAAGAGCTGTACTTGGTTTTTCACAGGAACAGAGTGTTCCTCCGTACAAATCCTGAGTTTCTTCCAAAGGTGGTGTCTGAGATTATGCTTAATCAAGACATCAACCTTCCGGATTACTATCCAGAGTATTCTGACAAAGGGTAGGCTTTATTGCATGCCTTAGATGTCAAAACCAGGAAAAGTCCTAGCACTCACCACCTCAAAATTAGTAGCAAACACCACTATAGTCACAAAATGCAGCTTTATTTAAAGAGACACTTGTGTGCCCACCTAACGCGTTTCGGACAGGGTCCTTTATCAAAGGCTGGGTTCACATTGACCAAGACACACATATATAGGCCTAGGAGCTATGATGCCATAACCTAAAATTTAAATTCATTGGTTGTTACTCCATTATCCTAAAGTGACATCATCTTAAAGACATAAACACAAGATACATACTCCAAAAATAGAAAAACCACAATAAAGTGCAGGAACCTTGAAAATGCATAATCAAAACTGCATCCACTTATTACATTTACTAAAGTGCAATATTATAAAGGACTAAAAACCATACCATATGCACCAACCGTAATAAATATATGAAAAGGGGGAGGGGGGATGGGAGAAATAGGAAAGGAAGCAGGAAAAGGAAGGGGGAATCTAAATTCAGAACCACATATTATTATCACATGTTTAATCTAAAAATACAATATATACAATTAAATGCACAGTAGCCTAAAATCCTGCCTAATCTGAAACAATTTACACTGCATTCATCTCTTTTTAATATAAGGTGTACGGTCAAAGCCAGAATTTACACCAGGAGGGTGCACTGCTTTAAGCTTAAGAATCCAAAATGTTTCTCTCTGCAAGACCAAACCATTAAAACTACCCCCACGGGATGGTGGGTACACTTTATCAATAGCTTTGAAAGCAAACTGATGTGTTTCCCCATTTCTGCCATTGGAAACATACTGAGCAGTAGCGTATGTCAGATCCCCTCAAACATACTGAGCAGTAGCGTATGTCGGATCCCCTCAAACGTACTGAGCAGTAGCGTATGTCGGATCCCCTCAAACGTACTGAGCAGTAGCGTATGTCGGATCCCTCAAACGCATTGAGCAGTAGCGTATGTCGGATCCTCAAACGTTATTTCGAGCAGTAAGCGATGTCGGATCCCCTCAAACGCACTGAGCAGTAGCGTATGTCAGATCCTCAAACGATTGAGCAGTAGCGTATGTCGGATCCCCTCAAATGTACTGAGCAGTAGCGTATGTCGGATCCCCTCAAACGTACTGAGCAGTAGCGTATGTCGGATCCCCTCAAACGTACTGAGCAGTAGCGTATGTCGGATCCCCTCAAACGTACTGAGCAGTAGCGTATGTCGGATCCCCTCAAACGTACTGAGCAGTAGCGTATGTCAGATCCCCTCAAACGTACTGAGCAGTAGCGTATGTCAGATCCCCTCAAACGTACTGAGCAGTAGCGTATGTCAGATCCCCTCTCTCAATTGCACGTATGTGCTCTCCTACTCGAGTCTTGAAACTGCCTGTAGTTTTGCCTACATAGAAGGCTCTGCAACTACACTCTGCAAGATAAATTACACCACTGGTATCACATGTAATGCACTGTCTTGTCTCAAACATTTGATCTACATTTATACTTGTAAACTACTTGCAATCCATAACATTTTTACAGTATGTACACCTTCTACAAGAATGGCAGCCTTTTCCTGCTTGGTCCAGCCGTGTTTTGTTTTTTGACTCAAAAAAATGACTGTGCACCAATTTAGTTTTTAAAGTTGGAGCTTTACGATAAGCCATACGAGGGGGTAATGCTGCTGCATGTGATAGACCAGATCGGATCAGTGGTTAAAACATGCCAATGCTTCAGAATAACCTTTTGCACCAAATGTGCATGTCCGGAATAATCTAAAACAAAGTTAAACCTCTCCTCTGTATTTTCTTTCAGTCCTGACTGATTCAAAAGGTCATTCCGTTCAATGTTAGTAGCAAAAGTCGTAGTTTCCTCTATTGTTTTTGTAATTTATACCCTCTTTGCTGAAATATCACATTTAATCTCTCTGCTTCTGCTTCAAAAAGATCGTCCGAGCTACAGTTTCTACGTGCTCTTAAAAACTGACCTTTTGGTATATTTTGTTTCGTGTGGCTAGGATGATAGCTTGTAGCCATGAATATAGAGTTAGCGTCAGTTGCTTTTCTGTATAAATCTGTACAAATGCTCCCATCAGTTTGCTTCTTCAATGTTTAATCCAAAAAGTTCCATGTGTACATATCTGCAGTGTATGTAAAGTGCAAATGCTCATTACTACTGTGCAAATAGTCCACAAATTCCTGCTATTCCTTCCTACTGCCTTTCCATACTAATAACACATCATCAGTAAAATGACGGTATAAAAATATTTTAGCATAGTAAGGGTTATTAACTGGGTTCCAAATTACCTTCTCTTCCCACTGACCAATGTACAGATTAGCTATAGAGGGCGCACACGTCGCTTCCATGGCTGTTCCCCGTCCCCTACAAAAAAAGTTTCTGGTTAAACATGAACACATTGCACTTTAAAACAAATTCTAATAGTTTCAAAAGGAATTCTGTAGTTGGCAAATCCAAACTGCTCCTCTGGTTAAGTACCCAGGCTGCCGCATCCAGCACCCTCTCATGGGGAATGCTGGTATTCAGCGCCTCAGTATCCATTGTCCTTAACATAGTTTCAGATTCAGTTTGTACAGTGCCTTCAGAAAGTATTCACCCCCCTTGGATTTTGTCACATTTTGTGATGTTGCAAACTCAAATTAAAATACATTTATATAGGAGTTTTTTGTCACGTATCTACACAAATTACTCCATAATGTCAAAGTGGAATGAAACTTCTGGAATTTTTTGTACATGTAATTTAAAATAAAAACCTGAAATGTCTTGATTTGATAAGTATTCACCCCCTTTGCTATGACACTCCAAATTGAGCTCAGGTGCATCCAATTTCCTTGTGAGATCACTCTAAAACTTGAATGGAGTCCACCTGTGGTCAGTTCAAATGGTTGATATGATTTCAGAGGAAATACACCTGTCTATATAAGGTCCCACTGTTGACAGTGCATGTCAGAGCAGAAACTCTACCATGAAGACCAAGGAACTGTCTGTAGAACTCCGTGATAGAATTGTGAGGAGGCATAGATCTGGGGAGGGGTATAAAAACATTTCTAGGGTGTTGAAAGTTCCCAGGAGCACAGTCAAGTCCATCATTAGGAAATGGAAAGATTACGGAACCACCCAGACTCTTCCTAGAGCAGGCCGTCCACCCAAACCGAGCAAGAAGGACCTTGGTCAGGGAAGTGACCAAGAACCCAATGACCACCCTGACAGAACTACAGAGTTCCATGGCTGAGATGGGAGAACCTGTCCAGAGGACAACAATTTCTGCAGCACTTCACAGATGTAGCCTGTATGGGAGAGTGGCTAGACGGAAGCCACTCCTGAGAAAAGGCCACATAATAGCATGTCTGGAGTTTGCAAGAAGGCACGTGGCAGACTCTGAGACCATGTGGCAAAAGATTCTCTGGTCTGATGAAACAAAATTGAACTCTTTGGCCTGAATGCAAAGCGCTATGCCTGGCGCAAACCGAACACAGCTCGTCACCCGTGTAACACCATCCCTACCATGAAGCATGGTGGTGGCAGCAGCATGTTATGGGGATGCTTTTCAGCGGCAGAGACTGGGGCACTTGTCAGGATAGAGGGAACAATGAATGGAGCCAAATACAGGCACATCCTTGAGGAGAACCTGCATCAGTCTGCAATAGACCTTGGACTGGGGCGAAGATTTACGTTCCAACAGGACAACGACCCCAAGCATACAGCCAAAGCAACACTGGAGTGGCTTCAGAACAAGAAGGTGAATGTCCTTGAGTGGCCCAGCCAAAGCTCAGACTTGAATCCCATTGAGAATCTGTGGAAAGACTTAAAGATTATGGTTCACCGACGCTCCCCATCCAACTTGACAGAGCTTGAGCAAATCTGCAAGGAAGAATGGGTAAAATCCCAAATCCAGATGTGCAAAACTGATACAGACATACCCAGAAGACTCAAAGCTGTAATTGCTGCCAAAGGCTCTTCTACAAAGTATTGACTCGGGGAATACTTATAAACAAGATATTTCAGTTTTAATGTTTCATACATTTTGTTACACAATAAACATATTTTTGCCCCTTTAAATTGTTGAGTATGCTGTGTGAATCAAGGGGGAAAAATCATTTCAATGCATTAAAAATTCTGGTAGTAACACAACAAAATGTGACAAAATCCAAGGGGGGTGAATACTTTCTGAAGGCACTGTATGTCCTTCAAAATTCTAAGAACATCAGTTGTGTCTTTCAAATATGCCGGTAAAGTTTGGACGCATGGACGTAGAAATGAATCAAGGTATTTCAAAAGTGGCTCTGTCAATGATCCCATTCCACTTATAATTGAACGTCCGGGGGTTACTCTAAAGTTTTATGTATTTTTGGCAACATATAAAACGTTTCTCTGATCAGTGATTCTGTGATCAAGAAATCTCTTGTTTTAGTTGTTATTAATTTAGAGTCCTGTGCTTCCCTGATACACTTACCAATAGAAAATTTGAAATCTGCAGTGGGGTCACTGATTTGGTCTTGCAGAGAGAAACTTTTTGGATTCTTAAGCTTAAAGCAGTGTACCCTCCTGGTTTAAATTCTGGCTTTGACCGTAGACCTTATGTTAAAAAGAGATAAGTGCAGTGTAAATTGTTTCAGATTAGGCAGGATTTTAGGCTACTGTGTATTTAATTGTAAATATTGTATTTTTAGATAAAAAGTGATACTATGTGGTTTTGAATGTAGATCCCCCTTCCTTATCCTGCTGTCTTTCTCTCTCCCCCCCTTATCATATATTTATTATGGTTGGTACATATGGTATGGTTTTTAGTCCTTTATAATATTGCACTTTAGTAAATGTAATAAGCGATGTTATTTTGATTATGCATTTTCAAGGTTTCTGCACTTTATTGTGGTTTTTCTATTTTTGGAGTATGTATCTTGTGTTTATGTCTAAGATTATGTCACTTTAGGGTAATGAAGTAACAACCAATGAATTTAAATTTTAGGTTATGTTATAGCTCCTAGGCCTATATATGTGTGTCTTGGTCAGTGTGAACCCAGCCTTTGATAAAGGATCCTGTCCAAAACACATCAGGTTGGCACACAAGTGTCTCTCTAAATAAAGCTGCTTTTTGTGACCATAGTGGTGTCTGCTACTAATTTTGAGGTGGTGAGTGCTGGGTCTTTTTCTGGTTTTGATATTTAAGTAGTACCTTACACCACCCCGTGCCTTGTGCAAATATTTTTTGGCTTTTCATACATTAGATGTCCATAGAATTCTTCGGTACTACATTGATAGAACAAAGTCAATTAGGAAATCAGACCAGTTATTTGTTTCTTTCACTCAGTGGATGTTGGGCGCACCAATCACTAAACAGACCTTGTCAAAGTGTTTGGTCAATTGCATTGTTTTCTGCCATGAGAAACATGGGAAGCCCCTACCGGGTGTTGTGAAGGGTCACTCCACTAGAGGGGTCTCTGCTTCCTTTGCTTCACTCAGAACTGTGTCTGCCGCAGATCTTTGTACCACAGTCACCTGGAGTTCAGTCCATACCTTTATTTGGCATTACAATCTGGACATTGCTTCCAGGAAGAGCGCAGGCTTTGGCCTGGCAGTCCTCCAAGGGCTTCTCTCCTGATAGCACAGGGACCTTATCTTCTGTTCCACCACCCGTCTGACTTGGTGGTATTCAGTACTGCTTGGGACTCAGTCCTGAGTTTAATGACCTGCTGCAAGAGCTGTATCTCGAAGTGAGATAGTACAGTTACACAAGAACTTAGCGTAACAATAGATCTTCGAGAAGAGCTCTTGCAGGTATGCTTTCCCTCCCTCCTTCCCCCAGTGCTTTTTCTCTACGGTTGTCCCTTTAGGGATGACAAAATCTCCTTGGTTTATCCATTCCTTTAATTTAGCCGGGTCACTGGCAGACGAACTGAGGTGGTGCCGCCCCCTTTATACAGTGGCTGACATCGTGGGTGGAGCCAACATCAGAGGGGGTGGTCCCCACCTTGGACTACTAACTAGAAGTTTTCCGTGGGGTCCTGGGGCTTGGCAGCATAGTCCTACATATAATGACCTGCTGCAAGAGCTCTTCTCGAAGATATACTGTTATGGTAAGTTCTTATGTAACTGTACTTTCCCCTGCCCCTCTGCAGGGACCTGCTGACACAAATTCAGGGGACCCTGGTCCATCCAGACCTCAAGTCCCTCTACCTGTATGCATGGCTCCTGAAGACATAGCAATTGCTCAGTTTGGTGTGTCTCAGAAGGTGGCTGATGTCTTGGTGGCCACCAGAAAACCTTTCACCAGGGCCACTTACTCTGTGAAATGGAAGCAGTTTGCTATCTGGGCCACTTCTCACAGCCTGAACCCTTTCACCTGTCCAGTAAACCAGGTTCTGGAGTGTCTCCTGACCTTGTCTGAGGCAGGACTCAAATACTCCTCTCTTAAAGTGCACCTGTCAGCTATATCAGCCTTTCATGTGCCCACTGATGGCCGTACTGTGGCACAGCTGGATGTGGCCCGTACTTTTCTGTGAGGCATTCTCCACTTGAAGCCCCCTATTCATAATCCAGATCCAGCTTGGGTCCTGAATTTTATTCTAGAGAAGCTGACCCTGCCTCCTTTTGAGCCAGCTGCTTCTTGTGAGCTACACTTTCTGTCATGGAAAGTGTAATTTTTAGTTGCTATTAATTCTGCTCAAAGAATTTCAGAGCTACAGGCTCTCACATGAGCAGCCTTATTTGATTTTCCACAAAAACAGGGTCACTTTGCATACTAGCCCTAAGTTTCCACCCAAAGTGGAGTCTGAATTTACCCTAAATCAATTCATCTACCTACCTGTTTATTTCCCAGAGCATGCCAATCCAGGGGAAGCATTGCTCCATACTTTAGATGTGCATAGAATTCTGCGGTACTACACACACCGTACGAAGGACTGCAGGAAGTCTTTTCAAGTTGTTTGTTTCTTTCACCCCTTTCAGAGAGGGCGCTTCAGTTTCTAAACAGTGCTTGTCCAAATGATTGGCCAACTGTTTTATTTTTTTGTTACAAGAAGTATGGTAAGGAACTTCCTGGGGTTAAGAGCCATTCCACCGGGGGTATGGCCACTACATTTGCCTGTTTCAGGGGTGTATTTGCAACTGGGATTTGCGCTGCTGCCACTTGGAGTACTGTCCACACTTTTACCAAGCACTACAGTCGGGACATTTCCTCCAGAAGAAGGGCAGGCTTTGGCCTAGCTGTGCTTCAGGGCCCTCTTTCTTAGGCCTCTGGCTTTCCAGCCACCCAGACAGTCCTTGCTCTCAGCACTGCTTGGGACTCATTCCACAGGTGTGACCCAATGACAGAGATATCCCTGAAGAAGATAGAAGAGTTACGTAAGAACTTATCATAATAGTAGGTCTCTGAGGGAATCTGTGTCATGAGGTCATGCTGTCCCTCCCTCTGTTCTCCTTTCTTGTTTTCTCTCCCTCTCTCTCTCTCTCTCTCTCTCTCTCTGCAGCTTGGCTGTCCTAGGTTAGATAAAATCATGGCATACTCTACACACAGCAGAAAAAATATAAAGAGACACTGGTGTATTTATCCAAGTTGAGGTCCTTTATTCTCCCTATAAAATGATTAACAGCTCTTGGTGAGACAGTACAAAATTTCTTGATGCTTTACTCCAATCCTGGGCTTTTTTCATAAAAGCCCAGGACTGGGTAAAACATAAGGAGTTTGTTTGCTTGTGAAGTACCTTCACCTGAAAGGGCTGTTTAATCACTTTGGTTGCGGTGTGGAGGAATAAAGGACCTAAACTTGGTTAAGTCAGGTTCTGGAGTATCTACTGACCTTGTCTGATGAAGGACTCAAATACTCCTCTCTTCAAGTGTGCCTGTCAGCTATATCAGCCTTTCATGTGCTCATTGATGGCCGTACTGTGGCACAGCTGGATGTGGACCATACTTTCCTGTGAGGCATTCTTCACTTGAAGCCTCCTATTTGTAATCCAGATCCAGCTTGGGGCCTGAATTTTGTTTTGAAACAATCACAGGATTTAAAAATGCATGGGATAGCCATAAGGGAGTTCTGGAGGTCAGGGGTAAGGGGCAGCAGACTTCTAGAAAAACATAAAGGGAACTTACAAGCTCAAATGGGCAGACTGGGTTGGCCATAAGCCCTTATCTGCCGACAGTGTCCATGTATCTATGTATAAGTGAACCATAGTAGAGTCTCTGTTTGTTCTGCTGTGTGTGTAGAGTGCTGTGATTGTCTCTAACCTGTGACTGAAATTATTACAGAGCACCTCGTGCCTTATGCTGCTCTGCTTTGTCACAGCTCAGCTGTCCTGTTGCTCCAGCCTTTCTGCTAACTGGGCACCTTCTGTCTTTCTCTTTCTCCTTCTCTCTCTCTTCCCTCGGTTCCCTGGTGGGACTCCTGTCTCTCATGGCCTTCAGCTAGGGAAAGAACTGAGGAGGGAGCAGGGCCACCCGCGCTTATACAGGGCATGCAACATCAGAGCCTGACGTTGGTGTGGGTGGCTTCTAATAGACTGTTGCAGAAAAAGCTTCCATGTGATCCTGGCGCCTGATGGCCAAGTTCCATAGGTGTGCAATGATGACAGAGATTCCCTCGAAGATCTACTGTTACGGTTAAGTTGTTACGTAACTGTTCTATCCCTTTGGTGATATGGGAGAAGCTGAAAAGGTGTTCATTAACTATTGTTTAGAAAAGAAAATAATAGACTGGCGTAGCACTTTCCACTTGTGGGTCCGATGAGTGTAACTGACAGTGGGAAAAGAACTGGGGGGGGCCGCCCACGTCTTATATGGGTGCTGATATATGACAACATGGGTGGCCCCTGGTGGACTGCTGACATAAGTTTCCGTGGGGTCCTAGCACTGATGCGGTATAATTCCAAAGGTGTGACCTGATGAAAGAGATATCCTTGATAAAGATCTGTCATTTTTACTGCATCAACTGGCCTTCATGCTATGTGCTTACTTAAGTACCAAACTCTGTCTGTACTTTCATGTACTGTTTTTCTCGCGTAAAATGAATAAATATTGAATTATAAAAGGAAAAGGTGAATAAGATCACCTCCAAAAAAAAAAGAATGGGGGAGAATAAGGATATGGCTAAAGGAGCACTTTAGCATGGGTAAAACACTTTAAAAGTATTGTTATACTCTAAGCAGAACTTCTATAGCCTAACAAGCATGTAAACTGAATTGCTGTAATGGTTAAGAGAGGAATTTTCAGTACGATTGCAATATTCTATGCAAAGCAGTCACGAAAAACTGAGGTACTGTACCGTAAAGAGAAATTGTTGCTCTTATTTTAAGCAAGGGGCCCTTAAACCCTGTGCTTACTACCTAAGTCTGAGGGCAGTTCCCATGACAGTAGACAGACAGAGGTAGGAAAGATACTCTTGAGAGAAAGATATAAGCTTATTTACTTGCTTATTCTAGGGGACTCTACCCATCCCCCAACACCCTAACCATAGTCCAAACCAAGAGAGAGGGTGCTTAACTGTAGGTAGTCCTTTTTGCTGCAGTTCTTCTGGAATGAAGTCGAAGAGCAGCCCGTGGATCTGCTGAAGCTGATGCTGAACGCTGCTGGAGCTGCTGAAGCTGGATGCTGCTGGAGATGCCGAAGCTGGGCACCACTGGAGCTGCCGAAGCTGGGAGCAGCTGGAACTGCGGAAGCTGGGAGCAGCTGGAACTGCGGAAGCTGGGCGCAGCTGGAGCTGCCAAAGCTGGGCACTGCTGGAGCTGCCGAAGCTGGGTGCCGCTGGAGTTGCTGAAGCTGGGTGCTGCTGAAGCTGGGTGCCGCTGGAGGTACTGATGGGACACCACTGGAATGCCTGAATCTGGACACCACTGGAGCTGTTGAAGCTGGGCACCACTGGAGCTGCTGAAGGTATAGAAACTACTGAAGCTGTTGGTGGGACACAGCTGGAGCTGCTGGATAAACACCGCTGGAGCTGTTGGCTGGACATTACTAGAGCTGCTGAGGCTGGGCACCAGTGGCGCTGCTGAGGCTGGGCACCAGTGGCGCTGCTGAGGCTGGGCACCAGTGGAGGTGCTTATCCCAGAGGATAAAATCTGCTGGCAGCCTCTAGCCCCTAACTATACACCCAAAGAGACTTCTGACCCCCCACACACACACTCGGATCTCCAGAGCAACCACTGGGTTTCCCTCGTGGCCACTGCTTTCAGATACTGACATTCCACAATGTCTCCCAGGCACCTTAGGTAGTTTTCGACTGTGCCCTAGCTCCAGCCCTAGAACACACTTAAATTACAGCCTGTCTGACCACAGTGGAGGTAACCACCAGCAGCCTAGACTGTTTTTAAAAAAAAAAAAATTGTAATGGGGGTGCCTAGGGCCATGGGGCTCCTGCCTTCCAGTACTCTTGTGCCTTTGTACCAGTCCTGTCACCAGTACCTGTTTCCAGGTCCTTCTCCGTCCTTTGCCTTCTCGACTGTCCCTTTCAGCCCCTCCTCTTCTGTTGTCTCGCCAGTACATAGAAACATATAATTTGATGGCAGATAAGGACCGCTTGGACCACCTAGTCTGCCCATTTCCCTACCTAATGGATAAGCTACAGATCCTAGTTAACCAACAGCCTACTTCCTCCTACCCCCCCCCAAACTGCCTTATATCTGTCCCATGCATTCTTGAATTCCCTCACTGTTTTTGACTCCACTACCTCCTCAGGAAGGCCATTTCATGTATCCACAACCCTCTCCATGAAAAAATACTTCCTCACATTACCGTTAAGCCTTCCCCCCCTCTATCTTCAAATTGTGTCCCCTTGTTCTTGCACATATCTTTTTCCGAAAGATGCTACCCTTTTGAACATGGTTGATTCCCTTGAGGTACTTGAAAGTTTCTGTCATGTCCCTACCCTCTCCCTCCTTTTCTCGAGGGTATACATATTAAGCTGCTTTAATCTCTTAGTTTGTCTTCTGGTGCAGACCCTGCACCATTTTAGTTGCCCTCCTCTGGAAAGTCTCCACCTGTCTATGTCCTTGCGGAGATGGGATCTCTAGAACTGCACGCAGTACTCCAGATGGGGTCTCACCAACTGTCTGTACAGAGGGATAACAACTTCCTGTTTTCTACTGGTGATGCCTCTCCCTGTGCATCCCAGTATCCCGCCAGCCATCCTTACTGCCTTCTCACATTGCTTACCTACCTTAAGGTCATCTGATATGACTATCTCCAGATCCCTTTCCATTTTTGTTGTTGTTAGTGTCTCACTCCCCCCCCCCCATTGTGTACTCTTCCCCTTGGTTTTTGTTTCCCAGGTGCATTACTTTGCACTCCTTTGCATTGAATCTAAGCTTTGCATTGAATCTAAGCAGCTGTACATTTGAGCATTCCTCCAACCTTGCCAAGTCCCTTCTCATCCTTTCCACCACACCTTCTGTATCGACCCTGTTGCAGAACCTGCTTCCAGGTCCTTCTCCATCCTTTGCCTTCTCGACTGTCTCTTTCAGCTCTGCCTCTTCTGTTGTCTGTCATTCTGGATCTTCATCCCTTGGAGATAACCCAGCAGCAAGAATGTGCAGGGAAATGTTAGCGGGGTTCCTTTCTTAGGGGGCTGGTTGCCACTGTCAGCCCTGCCCCCTCTCTCTTTTTTATTGTCTTTGCTTCCCTTTCTCATCTTAATCTTTCTCTTTTTTTCTTTAACCCATTTAGAAAGTAGATGAAAAGGCTGCTGACATACAAGGGGAGACTGATAGATGATGCTTCTTCTTCACCTTTTTGCTTATTTTTCTCTTTCTCCTCTTTTTTTTGTGTCCATCTCTGTGCAAAGGGTTGGAAGGGGGAGGGGCTGATTGACACTGTTCAGTAGCCCCTGCTGCTCTTTAAAGCTCTCTCTCTCTCTCTCTCTCTCTCTCTCTCCGGTACTTTTTGGCACTGTTTGTCTCTCTCTATTCCTCTCTTCTTGGCGCTCTCTCTCTCTCTTGTCCCTCTCCCAGGGACTCTTGTGTCCCTCTTTCCTTGGCCCTCTTTCTTCATCCCTCTGTTGTTGCTGGGTGTGGTGGAATTGACCCAGGAGTGCTGGCCATCTGCTTCTCTGACTACTGCCACCCAGGTTAAGTGCCCCCATAAGAACCCTTTTCTTATTTAAAAAAGAAACTGAAAACTGCAGCTGGCTTGCACTACACTCCTCCATCCAGCGTCCCGATTACCTAGGGGGCCAAAAATGTCTCCTAGGGCTGCCGGAGCACTGTGACACATGCCAACAATAACGCAGATATAGAGCTGCCACACAGGTGTGGCCAAGGGAAGGGAACTGAGGCGCAATCCTACTGAGGAAGGAGGCAAGGAACAATGTTTTTATTTAAAAAAAAAATAAAATAAATGAAAACAGCAGTAGGTTGGCCCGACTTGGGCACAACATGGCTGCTCCATTTCCCCACAGGGAAGGGGGAAATTGTTTAACCAGGAAAGGCACACTAAGCCGAAGCTTCTTTCCAGATGCCACCTGGGAGCACAAGAAAGTTAAGTGACTTGCTCAGGGTCACACAGTATGCAAGTGGGGGCTGTGGGATTCAAACCCAGGTCTCCAGATTTGCAGCTCAGAGCCCTAAACCACTGCGCTACACTGCCGTTGAGATATCAGGGAGGGAAGTAACACAACACAAGATGGGCTAGGAGTACCCGAAGAGGAAGCTGAACCCCAAACACATGGGGTAAGTGCAGATACTTTTTTTTTGGAGGTGGGGTAGCCCACTGTAATCTCAGATTGCTTAAAATTTTCATAAGTCATGCATGCACAAGTTCCCGTCATTCGGGCCCCCCTTGCTCGGATACACAATCTCTTGTCCTTAGGAATGCGTAGCAGCATTGGGCAGGTGGAACTTCAGACAAGCTACGAGATAAGAAGCTTGGACCGAGTAAAATTACATTTTCATTGAAAAATAACATTAAACTAATGAATACATTTGGACCTCACTGCACTGCATGCTCTATTTGTTGGCTGTCCCTCAGGGAAGGGGTTAACAAGTAACACTTGAGCCCAGTGAAGGGGAAGGGTGAACAAGGAAGAAAAGGAGGTTTTCTTTACTGTTATGGGGAGACAACTAGACTGAACTGGAAGAACCTTTTTTGTAAAGCTGAATACAGGCTGTTGTTTTTTTGTATGCTATTAAAAGTAAAGCAGTTTTCATTTAAGTTGAACTGGTGTCCAGAGTGTTCTCTTTGTGAGTGTTCCCCAAGAAGCTGCCCGGTTCTGTACCCTGTCACAGTGCCCCAGTGTAAAAGCAGAGTGATGGGACCAAAAGCAGAAGATAGGTTTCGAGCAGGAATTAGGAGGAGCTGCACAAGAAGGCCTTGCAGCTTGCATTTTTCCATCCTTATGATTGGGCAAGGACTTCAAAGACAAAAGGAGGAGCAAGTGGGAGAGTGGGCAGAATTAGGGAGAAGATTTGGTATTCTGAAGCTGCTAGGTGGAGGGGCATGCCTCCAAAAGCCATCCCACAGTTCTGACTGATACCAGTATATTTGCATGCTCTACAAGCGAACATAAAAATGTAGTGCTCACACTTCTAATTTTGGTTGTTCCTCTGACTGTGTAAAATTCCACTACAGTCTTACCTCCTTACCAGAGAAATCTCTGCTGCTTTAGTATTTATTTGTACACCAGGTAGGTGCGTGGGTCCCTGGGACTGTTTTCAGGTATGACTGAGCTCATCAGGCCAAAGTTGAGGCGCTGGCTCCACACGAAGCCTTTTTATGCGCACATGCGTGTGTGCATTGATCTTTATTATTTTCATTATATGGTTGTAATTGTACATGTGAGTTTTCTTAATTTGCTTACCATTTTAAATAAAATAAAAAATGAAATGCAGTGATAACAGTGGAATTCTATAGAATGTTGGCATTTATAAAATGGGCATAGCAAAATAAGGTTGGTGATTGATTGGCTAGAAAAGCAGTGCCATATATGTATTACACATGGGGAAAAAAGTACAGGCAAACAAATCAATGCCCCTAAATAAAATGTTAACAAATAAAAATGGAATGTTCATAAATTTTCAGTTAGCCATCTTGTTTTCACGCTTAGCGAGATCCATACAAGCAAATAATGAAGCAGATAACAGCACTAGTTCTCCACACCTTCATCATCGGCCTCACAGTGCTCCCTCTTTCTCTAAGTTAAGTTATAAAACCCGACCGCTTCCTTTCATTAAGCCTGGGACTGAGAGTATTCAGAACGACAGACACTGCAATTCAGTATTCAGAGCGACGACACTGCGACTCAGTGTGGGACGCTTAGCTGACAAAATGTCAGTGCTGGGAGGGAGGTGCGTGCGCCTGCCCTCTGCCTTATGTTCAGTGCAACCAACAACACATAAAGAGGAACAGAAGGGGGCTTGCTTGAAACAGCAAAATTTGATGTTTTGTTTCACATGCACACAGATCTCTGTACTCCCTTTCGGAGAAACTGGAGCATGGCTTCTTGTATACACAAACACCACTTTGTGACACTATAAACAACAAGATTTGTATTTTGATCGCTAAGTAATTACAGCTGTTCTTTCACGGTGCTGGAAATCATAGTACTGCTCCAAGTAACGGTGGAGCGTGAGAAACCGTATTATGTAATTTTAGACTATTGGAAGTAGTTTACTGTGCCAATTAAAAGGCACTATTTTTCCTTGTGTAGGGACACTGTTCAAATAAAGCTATATTTTAATGTAAATGCAATACTTTCTGATTTTTTTTTTTTTTTTTAATTCTAATAAAGTTCTCCATTTATAAAGCGTAATAAGACCTCTCAGGTATGTGTTGAAATATATATTACTGCACGGCTGTGGCTGAAGTCATTTGGCTGGTGGCCTCGTGACTTACTACGCCCCAGCCGTGCGGTAATATATGTTCAACACATACCCCGGAGTGTCTTATTGCTTACTACTTACATTCTGTGGTAAACAAAGCTCCCACCAGTTGAATGTGGGGAAAGATAGATGGCTTGACTGATGTGGTGGAGGGATAATGTTTTAACTGTAACGTCTAACAAAGGAAAACTTGTTGTTTGTTTATTTATTTATTTCAAGAGTTTCCCCAGGAAAAACGTGCTGCGTCCAAACAGCTTGTTTTCAGATGTGTCCTGAGGAAATGGGGCAAGGAGAGTGCATTCAGTTACACCAATAATGTTACAATTAAAATAATTATTAAATAACAGTAATAAAAGTACATGGTAGACAGTTAAGAGGATGCAGAGTGTTTAGTGCAAAACCTGGCATATCAAAAGCAGCTGTTCCGCAAAGTGCAACTGGTAGCAAAATGAGGGAGTACAACGGGGGCAAGTACAAAGGCAGTAGGGAACTAGTGAATCAGCGCAGATGAAAGAGGGGGGTAATATGTGGGGGAGGAGTAGTGAGACTAGCCTACAGTCAACAGTAACCGCAAGAGTGCATAACAAATCCACAAAGGAAGAATTTTAATGATACGGAAGAGAGGGCATAGTGCATACCTGTTTAAAAAAAAAAAAGTTCTGCTTTTTTTTAAAAAAAAAGTTCATATTCTATCAATTTAATAAGCGCAATAAGACACTCCAATGTGTGCATTTATGTGTTTACTTATGTGACCTTTTTTTATCTTTTCAGACTGTTTCAGATATTGAACGGGGATGGATCCTTGTGAGCAAGGAACAGCATCGGCAGCTGAAATCCCTGCAGGAGAAAGCATCCAAGAAGGAGGTAAGTAGCATGAGCTGGTGGAGTTAGAAATGAGCCTTTTTGACAAGTTAGAAAAGTGGGTATGCCCAGTTTTATATCTATCCTTGTTTCTTGATAGCCCTTAAAGGAAAGCTGTACAAATTGCAGCTCCTGCCCCCTGCAAGGCTTACCCCCTGGTTTAGCTTTCTATAGTAAATGCGGGGTTTTTCTCTCCCCACAACATACTTTATTTTAATTCAGAAAAGTCCACTACCCGGAAGTATGGTTGACGCAGGGTGGGGGGAAGGGGCATCATTAACTGTAAAGGTGCGGTGCCGTACCGCTCACTTCAATACATGATATTCTGCCCTTCAACTTCCCCACAGCACAATAGTCGCCCGAGAACTGCCCACTGTACCAACATTGTCAGTGTCACAGCTACCTAATATTATGCCCTGTGACTATCTGACACCACAATATCTGCCCCAAGCTACCCCACTCTAGTAACAATCTCACAGCTACCCAATATTCTGCCTGGCAACTACCCACTCTCAAATATCAGTCTCACAACTACCCCCACTGGGGGGGGGGGCGTGGCTAGCCAGCAAGCATGGAGGACTCTTGCTAATTCAGCTCCCTGGTGTGGCGGCACTTAAACATTATTTCATGCTGCAAAACTGACCTTGGGCTACTTCACTGGTGATCTCGTATCTTCCTGAACTGATGGCTTCCAGTAAATTGAAAAATCGCCAAGCAAAGCTGCAGT
This sequence comes from Neoceratodus forsteri, assembly GCA_016271365.2. Taxonomy (NCBI): domain Eukaryota; kingdom Metazoa; phylum Chordata; order Ceratodontiformes; family Ceratodontidae; genus Neoceratodus; species Neoceratodus forsteri. The sequence continues at coordinate 1,513,891,659 of CM057452.1, read as the reverse complement.
TTGGTTCCAGGACACCGACCAACAGAATCGACAGCGATCCACGCGGTTCAAGGCCTCCTTCACCAAGCGCTAGTGCAGACTGCGTGCTGCTTGAGTGTAACATGCTGGAACTCACTAAATCATTAGCGGGGGTTCCCGACACCTTGGCGCAAATGCAGAGTGACATGAAGGTGGGCTTTTATAATTTAAATACACAGTTTACTCACCTTCAGTTGGTGGTCACCAGCCTGACAGAGACCACAGCCACGCACACTTCACAAATCTGTGAGCTGGAACGGAGAGTCAGCGACATGGAGGACTCATACATGGGCGTCACAGCTGAGAGAAACGGCTTAATGTCTACCGTGGCAGACCTCCGAGAGTGCTTAGATGACCAAGAGAACTGCTCTTGGAGATCCAATATTTGGATTATTGGGCTGTCCGAGGGGCTAAACCCCAACGCAGAAATCCATCGATGGCTTATTAAGCAATTGCGCCTCCCGGAGGAGGCCATGGGATTTGAAATCGAGCGAGCACACCATGTGGGCCCACCTCCTAATCCCGGGGATCACCCCCGACATTGCTTAATTAAATATTTGAGATTCAGGGACAAAGAGACAGTGTTACAGAAGGCCAGAAAGGTTGGCCCCTTAAAAGCTGAGAATTCTACAGTATATGTCTTATTAGGATTATAGTTGTGCTCTTCAGATGAAGCAACAAAAATTAAGTCCGGTGGAAAAATAAGCTTTATAGACTGGGATGGAAATTCTCCTTAGCATACCCAGCCCATTTGCAGGTGGATAGGCCTGGACAGAGCCCTCGGTTCATCACTTGCCACAAACTGGCGGAGAAATGGCTTGACGAAGAGGAGACCAGGAGAGATCGAGCGAGGCCGAATGCTGAGTGAGCTGTATACAAACTATTTCAATTTCAGCATTTGTTATTTGTTTAGGAATGTTTGTGTGTTATATCTGTGTAGTTGGCCTCTTTGTTTAAGTACTCCTGGGGCTCTTAATGCATCCTCGAGTGTTAATACATTATTACTGACTGTGCTATGTGGCTATGATTAGTAGGGCTTGGTAAACAGGCCTGCAGTATTCTCGATCCCCCCCAACTGGGTCTGGGGACTCTGGTGCCAACAGGGAGTATCTTTTTTTTGTGGAGCACACTCTAACTGGGCGCACTGCACAGGTGTCACCGCCTTAGGGCTATCTATGTGGCTAAGCCTCGAGCAGAGGAGAGTTGTTTGCTACAGTCATGTGGGGACGAAGTACCAGCAGAGGACTAGGGGTTTCGTTTAGTGTGTATACCAATGGCTGGTTTCCTCGAAGTGTACTGTTTGAATCCCCTGGAGCGGTTATTTGAGAATCCTGGTACATACTGGTGCTCTTCTCATAAATGAAGCATTACGCCCGACCATGCCTGGGGGCACGGGTCCCAGCGGGTTGGCGCCTTGTTCTTCACAGTGCTCCCCAACATAAACCGTCCTTGGCACCAGGGAACAGTATCTATTTGCTGCCTTGTGAACACTGACTAGACTCTGGGTTGTATTTACACCTATTTCAGGCTAACTACACCTGTTCAATTTGTAGCCAATATATTCAGTATTAATGTTAAGTGGAGGTCTAGGCTTCTTTGTGGCCTGACCGAAGGTTTACTACCATTTTGAATATTTTGCTTTGCAGCTGATTTTGAATTTTTCCTGTGCCTTTGGGCCACCAACCCCCTTCCAACTTCATGGCTAGCAACATGGGCAGGAGTTGTTGTGGTTGCCTACTGTTTGTAATGGGAATACTGGCGGGTTTCTACTCGCGGGGGGGCTGTCAGTCCCGTTTGGACTGAAGCAGGGATTTGTTATTAGTGAATTGAGGGGTGGGGTTGGGGAGAATTACTCACATGGGTGGGGGGGGGAGTGACTGGGCTACAGAGGTCCAAAGCATACAGCCCTTTACACTTGTGAGAGAAGAGGAGGCGTCCTCTCAGAAGTACCATATTTTACTGTCCTTGGTGTATGCTGAGTTGGGCCCTCTTTTAAAGGTGCTATTACTGGTCCGATCACTCCGGTTACATTGTTGGGGAGAATTTTGGGGGTTCTTTTTCTGTTTTGGGGAGGGCTGGGTTTCATGGGAAAAAGAGTGCGGACGCTTACTTGTTGCATGCCAGAAAAGAATACCGTTGTAGAATGCTGTTTAACAATGGGGGATGACATTAAATTGTATATCCTAGAAAATAAATGGCCTTAAATCTATTATAAAGCATAAGAGGGTAATGGCAGAAGTCCACAGGCATAAGGGGTCGTTAGTCCTATTGCAAGAGACCCACTTTTCTAACCCTGAGTCGTAGAAAACAGCTGACCTTATGGGCGGCAATTGGTTATCTTCAGCTTTTTCCTCTAAGGCTCGGGGTGCCTCCATTTGGATCCCCTGGGGCTCTCCTTTACAAATTCTGGATAAATTAGTGGATCCATTTGGCTGCTACGCGCTGGCACAGGTTGAGGCCCTGGGTAAGGGAGCCATTCTGGTAGGCTCCATATACGCTCTAAACATGGAGAAATCCTGGCTTTTTTCAGAACCTAGCCTTAGATATGTCTAGCTGAGAGGGTCCCTGGATACTGGGGGGTCATTATAACTGCATCAGTGACACAATTCTTGATCATTCTAATACAACCCTAGTGCACAAGTCCCACAATGCAAAAGCGCTAGAGGTTTTACAAGGTGATCTGGTGTACACTTGGCGACACCTCCACCCCAAGGGGCAAGAATGTGGCTTTTATTCTCATACCCACAATTCCTATGACCGCTTAGGTTGTTGCTTTCGACCACCTTATTAACTCATGTGGGGGATGCAGGGTATCTGCCAATTTTTTTTTTGTTCTTTATTTTTATTGAGCTTTTGAAAACTGAGCAAATCAGTAGCGTATACAGCAATAGATTCCAGATGTCCATGTGTACAATAAATATTTCGGTACCCAGATATCAATCTATTACATATGTTACAGCATATGGGGGAATTCACCATGTAGTCCATACATAACAACATTCCATAATGTACTCACCAAGCTATGAACTGTGGAAGAAAAACCTAGATGATGATAAACTAATATAATTAACATGGCCCTTAAAGCCACTATTTCCACTCATGTAAAAACATTAGAAGGTAAAAATACAGGGGTCTGCTACACCTTTTCCCCTTTAAATACCATCTTAAACATCAAACTTTGGTTATATAATGAACATTAGACGCCTCCCCCCTCTCCTAAACCTAGGGAGAACCTATAGACATTCAGGGCTTATTCTAACCCCATTTGTAACATGGCTCTGAAGATAGGCGGCAAATGGAGAGTCGAGATTGGTGCAAACGCATCATGTGACGGAAAACGAGCAGTGATTAAGCCACTAGTAGAGCCCACTTGTGTAGTACCTAAAGTGTCCAGAGCGCCAATCTACGATTAGAGCCCGCTTGTGTAGTACCCAGAGTGTCCATGAGCCCCAGGGTGCAGCACTGGGCCAACAATGGACAGGGCAGAGATGCAAAAGTGCTCTATTAGAGCCTGCTGGTGCCCTTCCACAAGTAGCCGCACAGTGCAGCAGTGGGGCGGCAATCAGGACATCACAGAGGCGATAGACAGGTAGACCCCGCTCAGCATCGGGATCGCACAAAACCAAAACTAGAACAGAAAGAAGTAGTACTTGCTGTAATGTGTGTTTGTCCCTGACAGTGTGTTTGTCTCTACATCACGGTCCTCAGCCAATACAGTGAGCCGAACAGAACAACAGACTCAGATAGTGAAGTACAGAATCAGTACACAGATAGAAAGAGGAGACGACGCGACGCCAAAGAAACACAAGAAATGAAACCATCCCTTTTCTCCTTAGTTGTATGTCTCGATCTGACGTACAAGTGTGGTGAAAGTGGCAGATACACCCACACGACACAGTCACACCTAACGATATGCATACTTTCTAGGCTCACTGTATCCAACCAAAGAAATCACCCACAGTGCACTGCTGGTATACAGCATCGGGATCTCACGGACAAGCAGTAAGCATGAAAACTGTCGGAACGAATCACTCAATTGTAGCGTGGTTGTCCTCTCACAGGTAGTACTACTATCGGCGTCGAAACTCTAAAATAGCGGACACTATGTAAATAAAGGTCTACCAGGAGCTGTGCACGCGCACGGGTTCACATCCTCTCACTGTGCTGCAGCCAAAGAAGCGGTGGAAACTGTAGCATGCACCAATACCAGTGTCACATGTTTGTCTCCTCTGAACTAAAATAGTAGCCGCACAATATTCCCTCTCACTTGCCATGTTACAAGCGCATTAATCACCTCCAGTGTCGGGCTGTACTGGGATTAATGCCCACTGGGTGGTTGGAAGCTTGACTCGGCCTTCGTGTATGCACCAACCCCCAAAAAGGCAGGGCATTAATCCACCGGTAGAGCCCTCCTCTGTCAGTGATTAATGCTTACTTATTGATTCTAAAAGGCTCAGACATAAAGTTCAGGATTTAGCACTACGTGTGATGTAATAAATGCCATCTTAAGTCCTCCATGGCTTAGGGGGAAGTTGTCCAAAACGTTGCAATGTCTATATTACAGGAACTGCAAAAAACATTTCAAAGGTCTCTGATTTGCACCACAATTATATAAGCCTACATAAAAGCATTCTGTGAACCCAGGATAACTGTAAGTCTCAAATCCTGTTAACTAGAAAACAGTCCACAGACTGAAGTCCCGATTCTGGTGTGTTCTGCAGAAACAATCAGCACTTCAGAACAGCAATAATTCAAATTATAGCACCTTATGGTTCTATCTCCGAGTCAGAGTTCTCTGGTGCCGTCTCCAATGCTGTAGGTTGAAATTCCGATGCAATCTTATCGGCTCTCTTCTGCATCTCCTTTGGATCTGTAAATTGGAATGTATTACCGCCGTACGTTATGCGGAGTGTGGCTGGTGAAAGGAGCAAGTGAGCCACTCCTAGTACTCGCAGTTGTTGTATGATTGGGTCGAATTGCTTTCTTCCGGAGCGAGTGGCATAGGACCAGTCGGGCAACAGGCGGACCTGCATACCTTTGTGCTGTAAAGGGTGGTTTGTTCTGGCCCAGTTTAAGATCTTATCCCTCACTTCTATCCCCTAGGTAACAATTAGAACCGTATGGGTAGAGTCCTGTTTGAGCTGCCTGGATCGAAAATTTACTCTGTATGCTCTTTTGATGTCCTGTAGCTCTCTCCCATTATTTCTGGGATCTCTCCCGACAGCCAGGTTCTGATGTAGGTCAGCAGATCCGCTCCTTCTTCACCTTCGGCGAGACCTATCAGCCTTAAGTTCATGGCCCTAGCCCCTTTCTCAAGGGTTTCCAGCTGCGTGCGAAGGTGGGAATTCTCCATGGTGAGGGTTGCAACAGTCGCTTGGGTCCATATCGAGCGCTCATCTGCCTCTTTAGCCATATTAACTGCACCCTCCACTTTAGCCTCCTGAGCACCTAATCGTTCCAGCACATGTTCCACTTTCTTATCCAGGTCACTCACAGCTTTTAGGACCCGGTACCATGGTGGTGACTCTCCCAGGTTATTTGGCTGGCTTGGGCCTGGTTGCTGCATGGGCTGAGAAGATTTCTGATTTTGCCCACCCGTTGCTCCTTTTTGGCGCACCATTATTAAGTTTAGGCTTTTTCTGAAGCTGCTGCCTTTGTATATTCAGTAGTGTGCCAATATTGTACCAAAGTTAACAGGAGTTTTAACTATTTTAAGAAGAGTTCAGTCGTATTCTCTGAGCCGAGGTGATCCACAACCAGTCTTGTGCTTGGCTCTCTAGCGCCCCCTCAGCCAATTTTAATATCGGATCATACCCTTCATTATCTTAGCTCGGGACCCCCTGCAGGCGCTTAAGCCTGGAAACTGGACCTGCTTGTTTTGCGGAACCAAGAATATCTCTCATACATGGGGGCAACCCTACAGGAATTTTTAAAATGTAATCGCCGGGGAGATACCTCCCACTGTGCGCAGTGGGAAGCTTTGAAGGCATACGTCAGAGGGCAGACTATCTCCTTTGCGGTGCAGGCAAAGCAAACCGCCACTAGAGAATTGGAATTTCTCAGGACAAAAATTGCGGCCTGTGAAAGAGCCCATATGTTAAACCCCACAGCAGCCCTATATAATATTGTCCAAAAGTTAAAATGGAAGTTTAATACCCTTTCCAGTGCACAACTGGAGAGAGCTATCCTTTTATCTAATGCGGGACAGTACTTTGATGGGGATAGGGCTGGGAAATACCTGGCATGGCAGCTAAAGAGGAGGGAATCTGCCAAATTCAAGATGCATAGATACATAGACAGTGTCGGCAGATAAGGGCCTATGGCCCACCCAGTCTGCCCATTTAAGTTTGTAAGTTCAGTTTATGTTTTCCAGGAAGTCTGTTGCCCCTTACCCCTGACCTCCAGAATTCCTTTATGTCTATCCCATGCATTCTTAAATCCCGTGATTGTTTCAGCCCCCACCACTTCCTCTGGCAGGGTGTTCCACTTGTCCACCACCCGTTCTGTGAAGAAATTCTTCCTCACGTTTCCTCTGAATCGTCCTCCCTCCAACTTCATCCCATGCCCTCTAGTCCTGGAACATCTTTTTCGCTTAAAAATAGTGCATTCCTGCACCCTGTTCCTCCCTGTAAGATACTTGTATGTCTCTATCATATCCCCTTTCTCCCTCCTCTCCTCCAGGGAGTACATGTTCAGTGCCTTCAACCTGTCCTCATAGGACTTGTGATGCAATCCATGCACCATCTTTGTTGCCCTCCTCTGAATCTTCTCTACCCTGTCTATGTCCTTGATGCCCAGGGAAATGTGGTAAGAGGCATCAGGGATATAGGAGATCTGTTCGGCGCCTACTACAAATCACTTTGTAACATGGCAAAAAGAACAGTAGCTGAGATAAGGAAAACTATTGGTCCAGTAGCATCAGGTGGTATAGGAGCAACACGGCATTATGGCACGATAATGCCGTGCTGCTTGTGTAATACAAAAAGCAGCCAGAGTGGGGAAACCAGCAGTGCAGAGAAAAATGAAAGGCAGCAAAACGGGAGAGATCAAGTTTTTGAAGAGCAAGTAGGTAGGCTAGGAAGCAGTACGAGAAGGGCAAGGGACACACAGGGAGACGGCATGCAACCGAGGGGAACAGAGTGAGGAAGCGGAAGCGGAGTGAAATGGAAGCCGGTGACCGCACATTGCAGAAGTCAAATGCAAACATAGTATAGCAGTGATAGAGATGGAACACGAAAAACAGACCGGGAGAATGTCAGTGCCGTGATTGATCGCGTGGTATAAACAGCAGCGTGTCAGGGGAAGAAACTAATAGTATTCTGGTAAGACGCGAATGCTGTATGCAAATGAGACACACAGCTTGAAGTGGAACGAGTAATAGTCAGAAGCTGGGGTCCTCCTAAGAGGCATAAAAAATGAACAGCCGGCAGAAATAGACAAAAACGTACAGCAATGGTTAAGTAAGACATCTATATAGTTATGTGCAAAAGTTTTGAAAAGACATATAGGTACATAAGAGAGGTTGAGGAAAGTTCTGAAAGTAACACTGAAGTACACTAAATAACTGAAATTGTATCATTGTGTAATGAATCGCAGCAGTACAAACACATCCCTGACATGGAAAGTGATTAGCACACCATGTTACAAGCGCATTAATCCCCTCCGAAGGTGGCATCTAATGGGGAGTTAATGCATGGTTGGACCGTTGTACGCACTTGGCCTGTGGCCTCCTGCCACAATGGTCTCAACCATGCATTAACTCCCCATTAGATGCCACCTTTGTCGGTGATTAATGCTTACTTACACCTCTGAATACAGTCCCACACAGGTGGACTATGACCAGTTCTTTGTTGAGGCCCCCCTCAATAGGATTAGTGAAGAGGAAGCTGTGGTCCTGGATTCACCCTTAACCAAACAAGAAATAGATAGCTCTGAAGTCCCTAAAAAGTGGGACCTGATGGCCTCCCTATAGACTTTATAAGTCTTTGAGAGCCACATCTTAGAACCCCTGTTTGATGCCCTTGAGGAAGGTTTGCGGAAGGGTGAGCTACCCCACACACACGATCCGCAACCATTACTGTACTGCCCAAACCGGGTACAGATCTTGCTTTATACCCCTCGTATAGGCCAATTTCGCGGCTCACTGCAGATTATAAAATATTGGCTAAAGCCCTTGCATCCAGACTGGAGGTGGTACTACCATCTGTTGTGCACCCAGATCAGTCTGGTTTTGTTAAAGGTCGTATGGGTAAACACAACATCAGACGTAACCTTAATATTATATTTTGGTGGGCACAAGCTAAGAGATCTCATGAAGCAGTGGTGGTGGCACTTGATGCCGAGAAGGCCTTTGACCGTGTGGAGTGGGGGTATCTATTTAGTACCCTGGATAGACTGGGTGTGGGCCCTACTTTCTGCCCATGGGTGCGAGCATTGTATCAAGGCCCCTCAGCTCAGGTCTTGGTTGGGGGCCTATTGTCGAGCCCCTTCCAGTTGGGCAGGGGAACAAGACAGGGCTGCCTATTATCTCCCCTACTCTATGTATTGTCATTGGAACTCTAGGGAGCAGCTCTAAGGGCACATACAGGGATCAGGGGGTTCTGGGGTGGGGGTAGGGAACATATAATTGCCATGTACGCTGATGATTAGCTGTTGTACTTGCAGAGGCCTGCTGAGGAACTGCCAGCTGTTCACAAATTAATGTGCACTTTTGGTGCTATATCGGGACACAAGGTCAGTTGGTCCAAGAGTGAGCTGTTGCCAGTGGGAACTTTGGAAAGTGCAGAGTTGATAGCTCAATTGGGGGGCTTCAGATGGTTCAGAAATTGATATCTAGGGGTACAAATCTCGGCATCTACAGGGGACCGGTACAAATTAAATTTGAAGCCACTCTTGTCTGAAATAGCTGAGGACTACGGAAGGTGGACAGCCCTGCCTATCTTGCTGCTGGGTAGAGCTGGGGTTATTAAAATGTCAGTACTACCTAGGTTGTTATACTTATACTAAACCCTCCCCATTAGAATATCACAACTTCATTTCAAACAACTGGACGCCATAGTGCACAAATTTTTGTGGCAGGTGGGACATGCTAAAATTCCATGGTCCTCGTTACAAAAAAATGCCTGGAGAAGGAGGATAGGGGCTCCCACATTTTAAATTCTATTACTGGGCTTCCCAATTGGCTTTCATACTGACGGTGAATCCAGTCCTGACTGCCCTTGGCTAAGCCTAGAGGAAGATATGCTAGTGGGTAATTTTCGAAATTATATGCTAGTTGGGAACCTGTGGGATTTAGAGCCAGTGCAACTCCTTTACTTTGACAATCTGGACCTATGCGCATAAACGAATTGGGTTCGCAGGGGGGTAATTCCCCTAACCTAAGCATACTCTGTTATATGCATTCTGGGGGAGAGTGTACTGCCAGGATGCTGCACAGATTGTGAGCATGGAGGAAGAGAGATCTGGTCATAATTAAATCGGCTATATGGAGGTGGGTCAATGAAGAGCTTCGCTCAGCTATGTCACCAGTGGAACATACCGGCAGGGGATTTCTTCCTCTACCTGACAATTAGGCACAGGTGTGGTGTCAACCTCACCGTTGCAAACAAGTGGTCAGATCCCTCTCTGATAGAAGAAGAATTATTTCACTCCCAGCCAGCTAGTAAACCATTAGCCACTTATTATCGGGCCCTTCTTGGCTTCCTGCCCCATATGTGCAACTCCAGTTTGGAAAAATGAAGTGCAGACCTATCTTTGTCATTAAACCAAAAAACATGGGATCTGGCCTGCACCATTATCTTCAGTGCTCCTGCAGTAATAAACTGCGGCAAATCCAGCTTTATTTTATGCATAGGGCATATGTAACCCCTAAATGACTAAACAGGGTTGATGACACAAGATGACCTCTTTGCCCTAAATGTACAGTGGACGAGACGGATTTTCTTCACCTAGCACTTAACTTGTCCCAAGATGGCCCCCTTTTGGCACCAAATCCATAATATAATGACTCAAATGCTAGGGTATGCTCCATCTAAAGCTCACCTTGAACTGCTGTTGGGAGCAGACCCCTCTCATCCTGACCAGAGAAAGTCCAACCCCTTCTGGTCTTATAGCACTAATAAATGCCAGGAGAACGATTGCACAACTGTGGATGTCCCCTTCTCCTCCCACGATTACAAGGTGGGTACAAAATGTGAAGTCCTGCATAATATTAGAGCGGGCCCAACTGGGTGCTCAGTGTAAGACAACACACTTTTGGGCAACATGGGAACTCTGGCTCACAGCAGTAGAGGCTGGTATCATCATTGATTAAACTTTCCGATTGGTTGGTTGGTGTGGTGGGGGTGTACTAAGGAGACATAATCAGACCTTACTCTATCACTCCATAATCCCTTCCACACAATGGAAATTCTGGCCCCCAGGGGCCCACAACGGGGTACATATCTCATACTCCTTGCTTATGTGTTTTCCTAAGTATGAAATTCAATATGTACTCTTGTTAGGTAACTGACTATTTCATTATCAGTCATTGTAAGATATGTAACCCTCGAATGCTTTATACACTTGCTCCTGCTATGTATATATAACCATGTATCAATCTGGTTGTACTGTAAGCTACTCTACGATCGCAAAAAAAAAATTATCAAACTACCACCCCCACTGTAGAAACACTCTTAGAAATATCCAATATCTTGCCCTGCAACTACCCCACAGCTACCCTATGCAGTCTAATACTCTGCCCTGCAACTACACCACACCACAATATTTGCCCCACAGCTGCCCCCACTCTAGTAAAACTGTTGCAGCTACCCAGCATTGCTGTACAACTACCTCACTCCACAATATCTGTTCTACAATTACCCCACTCTACTAACACACTCACAGCTATACAATAATCTGCCCTGCAACCACCCCAAGCCAAAATATTTGACTAATAACTGCCCCACTGTAGGATCACATCAGTAGTGTGTCCTGTAACTGCCACACATTCCATATCTGCCCGCACAACTATCCCCATTCTAGTAACACTCTTGCAGCTACCCAATATTCTGGCCTGTAAATACCCCACGCCACAATATATGTCCCAGAACCACCAAACTGTAGTAACACTCTTCCAGCCTTCCCAATATTCTTTCCTGCAGCTACCCCATATTACTGTATCTATCCCACAACTACCCCAGTCAAGTACTACACTTACCATAACCCAGTGTACTTCCCTGTAACTACTCCACACCACAATATCTGCCCCACAGTTAGCCCACTAGTAACACTCATGCAGCTACCCAGTTGTCTGCCCTGCAAAAACCCTGTAACCTAATATCTGCTCCAAAGCTACCCTCATCTCGTAACATTTATAAATGTACCGAGCATTCTGCCCTACAGCTACCCCCAAACCTTAGTATATGCCCTGTCACTATTACTTTCCACTTTATCTGCCCCATAACTACCCCACACCATGATATCTGTCCAGAAACTACCCCTTACCCATATATTTAACTGCCCCTACCCCAGCATCTGCTCTAAACTAGTAGACCACATACCAGTACAGTATCCATCCCAAATCACAGTATCTGCCTTACAAATACCCACATTCTGATATCAGATTCAAAACTATCAATATTATTCTAACAGCTACACCACACTCCAGTTATCTGTCCTGCAACTACCCATCAGTGTATTTATCCACAGCCTAAACGCCATTGATCTTCCCTTGTCAATCTTCACCATTCATTACTGCTGGGTGTAAGCCGGAAGCATGCACCTGCTGGGTCGGCACCGACTGCACCACTCACGAGAGTGACACACCATGTGGTGCGCAAAGGGCGGCCGTTAGGCACCACAGACTCTTCCTCCATCCCAGTTCTGTTTCTGCTGCCATCGAGGCTGCACCTGCTGCACGAGTTGGCACTTTCGTAGTACGCCATTAGGCCTACCTTGTCGATGCCATCTTTTTCGACAACAACTCATCCCGGTTCTACATCCCGACACCGTTACTGGCCAGTAAGTTTGTTCCAATTATTTGTTTAATGGCGCCAGGATCTTTGCTGTGTTTTTATTTTATTTCGCATCATGTCTGGTTTGGGAGCCAAGCGTAAATCGAAAGCAGGCCACGGCCCCTATGTGTCGGTGCTCCTGTGGCTGGCATTTTTCTGTGATGGACTGGCATGAAGTTTGCCTCCGGAGCCTGGGATCTAACCATGATATGGATAGATGCAACACGTGTTTATCCATGGATCGCTGTGTTCTAGAAATCCGCATGGTTAAAGTTGGCAGTGCTCCGCTGACTTTGAGGACAACGTCGCTTTTGGGCCTCCCAGGCCAGGTCTTTAGACCCTTCTTCCGGGTCCCCTCCCAGACCTATGTGGTCTGGTAAGGAGGAGGCCACCTCATCTTCAGGCCTTGCCGAGGAGGAGGAGGCTTCTTTTGCAATGTCGGAGGAGCGGCGCGGCCCCTCCCGGGGTCGTGTCGTCGACACCACCTCGGCAGTCACCTCTCCTGAGGTGCAGGTTCCCCCAGTGTTGCGGCCCATGGTTGCTGGGTCCGGCACTGGCAGACCCTCAACGTTGCCTCGCGGCACCGTCTCACTGGCTTGGTTCTTGGCACTGCAAGCGGCGCCGGTGACCTGCACGGCTCCGTCGGCGGTGCCATTTCTGGTTCCAGCGCTGTACGTGGTGCCGGTGGAATGGCTGGGGTGGTGTATGGGATTGCGTTGGGTTCCGGGGTCGTGGGCAGTGCGGTGGGAACAGCTGGCACTGCTGGAGATGCTGGCGCTGTCCCTCAGGGTGTTCTCGGGGTGGACAGTATTGAGGTCCTGCTGGTCGACTCCACTTCGGAGGGTGTCGACTCAGATGTGGACCCAAATTGGCTGCCCGATTCCTCGGAATCAGAGATCTCGGTGGGACACGGTGTCAGGTGGCCCAGTGCCCCCATTTCTGAATCTCCAGAGCGGTCTGCCTCTGAGGATTCCCAAACCAGGGGTGGCCTGGGGTCTATTGGGGAGGACAGCTCGGGAGTTGGGGAGGGGGTTGTCTCCTCTTGGGGGGGAGGGGGAGCTGTGGCAGCTGCTAGCCTTGGTGCTGCTGCGCCCTCCCACGGGGGGATTGGAAGCCCTGGCTTCGACAGCCTTCCTCAGGAGACCCCTGGATTAGGGGACTCTTTTGCTGGGATAGAGTAGGAGGGTGTCCTCAGAGTCTATGGGGTCAGGGTGAGGGACAGTGGCACTCCTCTGCAACCCCACAGGGTGTGGGGAGGAGCCATAGCACCGAGCCCTGCCCTCCTTCTCAGGCTCTGGGGTCCCCTCTAGTGGCACTGCCGAGGGTTGTCCTTCTGGACTCATGCAACCCCAGGTGCATCACAGAGGAGATTCCCCATCTGAGCTCTTCTGGAGTTCGCATTCCCAGGGTTCCGCCATGCGACCCAGTCTGATCTCAGGGATCCCTCTAGCTCGGGCACCGTTCCCTGGATTCCAGAGCCCTGGCAGAGGACAGCCATCACCTTGCAGGTGCCCTTTTTCCATTCCTCTGCAGCCACCCCCCCTCTCTCCCAGGCCACGGGGGTCCTACGGGGCCTTTATCCTGGGAGACATTCAGAGGCACTGCGGCGGCCTTACCGTCATACGTTGGGTACATGCATGAATGGGTCTTTTGCTTGTCCCCACCGCTGCAGGAATCTGCTGGACATTAGAGTTCCCCATCCTCCTTGACTCCCTTCTTGGAGGGAGAGGAATCTACTATTCACATCTCTTCCAACACTGATTTCACTGAATAGCAGTGCTTCCTCTCAAGGATGGTTCGGGATCTCCATATTTCTTTTGTCATATGGGACAGTACCGAGCGGGAGACACGTGAATTCCTCAGCGAATTCAGTGCCCAGCATCTGGTGGTGCCATCCTGGCATATTCCCTTCCAGGAAGTGTCTATCCGCACCTGGCAGTCTCCAGCCAACCCCTTTTCCCAGCCCAGGCAGACTGCAGGAGGAGGTATTGTGCTTCATTGGAGTCTCTAGGTTCTCTCTCTTACCCTCCCTCAGACTTGGTGTTCCTAGAGACCCCTTCTGGGCATTGGCGCCTGGCACACGACCGACCACTGAACTGATTCCCTACAATTCGACCGGTGGGGGCAAAGAGTTTTCTCTTTTCATGCGATGTTGTGCATTGCATCACATCAGGCACACCATGCTGCCTATAACAGGCACTTGTGGTCAGTGCTGGCTCAGGTGCTAGCATCGATGCCTGATTCTGAGCAATCTTGACAAGCCATTGACCTCTCCACCATAGGCCTGGAACTGGCAAGGCACCAAGCAGGGGCATCTTATGATGCTAATGAGGTGGCTTCTGAAACTGCTTGAGGACAGCGATCTGCATTAGGCGGACGGCGTGGCTAGTCTGTCAAGGTTGTCACCTACTTGGCGTGGGGTCGGCTCCACCTCCGAGGGGCCTGCCTTTTTCCACCAGGAATAGGAGGCTTCTGCAGGGGCTTCCTCTGTCCCCTCATCTTCAGGGGACATCTCCTAGCTTTCCTCGGCCTTAGGCTTCCAGTCTAGTACAGCCAGGGTCTCTTCTTCCTGTTTCCCACCAGCAGGAGGCTGAGGCTCCTGTTCCCTCAGGGTTGTGCTAGACCCTCTTCGGGGGGGGCTTGGTACTCACCCAGCAGTAGTGAATGGTGAAGACTGACAAGGGAATATTCTTCACCATTCATTACTGAATCCAGCCCACCTTCCCCTCATGGGCCTCATGTCTTGGGCGTCTCCCCCGCCCTGCTCGCCCTCTTCCCCCTTCTCCTCTCATGGCCGTTGAGGCCTAAATCCCCTAGTCCTCTGGACCTTCTGTTCTTCTCTCAGAAGAGCAGCAAAAGATAAGAGAGGGAGGGGAGCAAGTGGAGCTTCGCCTTTCCTTCTGAGGGAACTCTTTCTGATTTTCCTTGAAAGTTTTCCTTCAGGCACCTTTCCTTCAGGCCAAGTTATTTCAATCACCAGCCAACAGGGCTAGTTCCTTTGGACAGTCCTCTTCCTCCGGTTCTTGGACCTCGCTGGTGTCTCTGAATCTTGTTTATGCCAGTCCGGGGCTAGTTAACGTCTTTTCTAGCCCGATTTGAAAATTGCCTTCTTGAACTGGCGGTCTGGTTTCTCTTGGCCTCCTGCCTCCCCCAAGGAGTCAGAACGCATTGCCTTCTCTGTCTCTGTCCACCTTACCAAGAGGTTGCCCTCTTTTAGGGCTACCCCTCCCCCCAGTACTAACACATGGTGTGCTAGTCTTTTTCCCTTTACCTAGTTGGGGGCTCTTCCTCCTGGAACAGATTGTTTGCCTTGGCAGTCTGTGAGCTCTCAGCTTGAGTGATGGGTAATAGGATAGCTGGATGTGTAGAGAAATCTGCCTCTCTTGTACCAAGCTGTGCAGAAAGTTCGGTCGAACCATCTAGTCTAGTTTTGTTTGAAGGGATCCTTGCTCCCTTGCTTTTAAGTTCCGAGCTGATAAGCCTTAAAGCCAATTTAACTCACAACTCGTGGCAGAATTTTTCCCTCCTCCCAGTATCCCCTTCTCTCATTACTCTTCCTTCTTTCTTCCTCTCCCTTATCTGTTCCTCCCTCGGAGCTGCCCTAGGAGTGAGGTCCTGTAGTCCCCTAGGGTGGGGTTCTCCCCCATGGAGCTGTGGCTATACCCCCCAGGCGGGGTACGGGGTGGGGGCCCATACACCCCGATGCATCTGTCTTTCATCGGGATACTGTCTCTGGGCAGATAGGGGCATTGAGGGTCGGGGCCTGGTGCTCTGTCTACTAGGAGGCAATGAGGTGTTTTTCCTGTGTTCTCGCGATGTACCCTGTCCCCTGACATCAAGGCGCTTGAGCTCCGACGTCTGGCATCGCCCCGTTAAGCATCGGGCTTGTTGTACCTCGGGTCTCCACCGGGCAAGACAAGAGCGAGCTCTGGTTCCCAGCCCCGGAGAGGATGAGCAGTCCCTGGGGCGCTCCAGCCCTCTTCCCCGGGCCGGCCCTCCAGCTTCCAGGCTCGTTCCGAACCTGGGTCGCTACGCGTGCATGAAATCCAAACACTGCGCTGGCGGGATTTTCTGTCCCTTAATAACCCTACACCATGGTACCTGATCAGAAACTACCCTTCGTCCTTCTATCTGTCACAATTACACCACACCACAGTATTTGTATAAACTACCCATATACCCATATCTGCCCCACAACCACCACTACACCCCAGTAGTTACTATACAGCTACCACATACCCATCATCAATTCCTTAACTAATCCCCATTTCACTGAAGAGTACTACTGAGTCAGCTACTGGGGTGTGAACTGATTATGCATGTGCACTGGAGTGTAGTAGCTGTGAGTTGAAAACAAGGGTGAGGCAATTTGTAGAGCAAAAATTGAAGTATGATAGTGGTCGTGGGCACAACCTGGGGTCTGTGGTGGTTCTTGGCATATACTGGGATGGCAGTAGTGGTGGGGTAGATACTTGAGTGTGGGTACTTCCTTACAGCCATATGCTTATCAATTACCCAGCATCAAGATATCATCCTTCCCCACAATGTTCCCATTCATTGCTGGGAGGCCACAACCTTCCAGACATAGAATGGGGACTCCGGAGGCTAGGAGTCAGAAGAATCAGACCTTGGTGGAGGTCACAGGGGCCTGCTTCTTTAGGTGACTCTGGCATTTTTCAGCAAGGGTGTGATGTGTCTGTGTCTGTGTGTGTGTGTGTGTGTGTGTGTGTGTGTGTGTGTGTATATATATGTATCTATGAATTAATAAAAAAGAAAAGGTTATGGAGGGCATTATCAAGGAGAGGCTGGGGGGGGGGGCGCAGCTGGAAAGGTTGGGGCACCTGGATGACAGGCAGTATGGTTTTGTTCCGGGGAGGTCATGCCAGACTAACCTGGTGGAGTTTTATGACTGGGTGACGAGTACCCTGGACCGACATATGCGGGTGGACATCCTCTATCTGGATTTCAGTAAGGCGTTCGATTCGGTACCCCACATTGGCCTACTAACAAAGCTGGGGGGGATGGGGTGGGGGGCAGTTGCTCAGGTGGGTGGAAAACTGGCTTATGGGGCAAATACAGTGAGTGGTGGGTGGAGGGATAGTCTCCTCCCCAGGAGGGTCATCAGTGGGGTCCCCCAGGGTTCGGTCCTGGGGCCACTCTTGTTCAATTCCTATGTCTTGGGCATAGGGTGGGGTGTTAGGAGTAGGTTGAGTCTCTTTGCGGATGACTCAAAACTGGGAGCACTGGCAGATGGGCAGGAGGGGAGAGAGGCCCTGGGGGGGTGGGCAAGGAAGTGGGTGTTGAGGTTCAGTGCAGGGAAATGTAAGGTGCTGCATCTGGGGGTCAGAAACCCGGGACATGCATACACCTTGGGGGAACCACACTGCAAGTCACATCGGGTGAGAGGGACTTAGGGATAGTGGTGGACAGCAAAATAAATAACAGAATTGTCGAAGAGCTGCAGCAAAAGCAAACAGGATACTGGGCTGCATAACCAGGGGGATTACCTCCAGGAGGAGGGAGATGATCCTCCCTCTGTATAATGCCCTGGTTAGGCCGCATCTTGAGTACTGTGTGCAGTTCTGGAGACCCCATCTTAAGAGGGACATAGTGCTGCTGGAGAGGGTCCAGAGCAGGGTGACCAAGATGATTCACAGCATGGAGGGTAGGACCTATGAGGAGAGACTGGATGAACTCAGTCTGTACGCATTGGAGGAGAGGAGGGACAGAATAGAGGCTTTCAAGTATGTAAAGGGGATAAATAAGGGTGGAGCCAGGGAAGTGTTCAGGTTTAAGAAAGGGGGAACTACCAGGGGGCAGGAGTGGAAGCTGGAAGGGGGCAGTACAGGGGAGCACAAGAGACACTTCTTCACAAAGAGGGTGGTGGAACCATGGAACGCACTGCCCAGGAGTCTGGTGGAAGAGACCACAGTGGAAGGATTCAAGAAGGGTTGGGACAGATACAGGGGGAAGCTGAGGCCAGGGAGGGCCATCTCTGGGGCTGGAGGGGGGGTGGAGGAGTGAGCTCCCAGTAGGGGGCTAGCTTCCAAGCAGATACGCTAGACCATGGGGCCTATTCTGCTGGTTTTTACTATGATACTATGAAATGAGAACCAGTGAAGTGCCCTATCTGGAGTTTGAACCCAGGCCACTCTGAATACCATTCCGCTGCATAACCAACTGGGTCACCCAAGAACTGGAAACCTGTGACTCCCAGACACACCCAATCTTCCTGGACATAAAGTCTCCACCACTCATTCACACTAATGGGATCTACGCCGGAGGCACTAGGACCCAGCGAGAACAAACATTTGCAGGAGAGCGGCGCCAGAGATGGGCAGGCGAGTGTTCTTGTGAGGCTCTGTTAGATGCGGCAATGGCTATCTCAGCATCGACCCTCCAACCACCTCAGTTCCTTTTTCCCGTCGTCGAGTGCGCTTCAGTGATGACATCGTTCACCTGCTGGGAGTCAAACTTCAGACTAGCAGCATAGTTTTCAGTTTATTATTTAGTAGTATTTTTCGAATAAAGTACCGCTTACGATAATTTATTCTTATCAAAGAAAGAAGTCTCAACCTACATTGACGGAGTCGACCATCAGCGGGTCAGGTGACGGTAGGGAGACTTCGTATGAAAGCTGTTCAGTCAGCCGAGCTGGGTCCGATCCGCCACCTTCTCCGGAAGGGGGGGGGATCTGACAACGGACGGTCCAATGCCCGAGGGGATGGGCGGTCCCCCTGGAAGCATAAAAGTAAATGGTCCCATTCTCTGCACCATTCAGCCTTGAGCTCTTCTTCGACCTGTAGGTCAAAAAAGAGAAGGCATCACTCGAGGTCGCCCTCTGATATGTCTACACACCGACGATCAGTCATTGGGGTCAGTTGCCAGTCTCCTCATTCAGAGTCGCCGGTTTCTGGTTCTGATCTCTGACCTCTTCGACATCGGAGCCTTTACCTGCCTTCTGGTAGGGCTTCTGATGAGCAGTTTCATCAGTGGGCCGCTCTTATGGAGCAGTGGGCTCGGAGGCTGGTCCAGCTGCCTGACCCGGTCACTCAGGGGCCCTCGGGCTCTTTGGGGAATCGAGCAGGGCGAGTGGGCCTCCCTAGTCGCGTGGCGCCCTCTTCAGTGCTGTCGACTCCGCAATTAGGTGTTTTCCCCCCTCACATGGCTGCGGCGCAGGGGGCCACACCGATGCCTCTGTCTCCTGGTATTCTTCCTTCTTCCTTCTTTTCCCTCAAATTCTAATTTTCGGGGCTCTGGGTTGGTTTTGGCGCCGGCGCCGTCGGTAGGTCACTCGGCACCATGTGACTTTTTGGCGCCGTTGAGTTTCTTGGCACCATGTGGCCTTTGGGTGCTGTGTGGCTTTTCGGCGCCGTGTTCTTCGGTGCCGTCTGCTTTGTCGGTGTCATGCGGCCTTTCAGCACCATGCTCTTCTTCGGCGCCGAGGCCAGGCTTTTCTTCTACCAATCTTCAGGGTGTCCCCTCACCGATTTCTTTTCCTTCCTCTTTTTCTGCTGATTTTCAATCCTTTCCTGTCCATGCAGTCCCCCCCTGGACTGTCAGGAGATGATATTGAGCCTGACCCAGATCTTAGACTGGATGATGATGTGGAAGGAACAGGATCTAATCCTGTTACAGAGCCTGTGGTCGAGGACCTGTCATTTAAGTCTCTGCTGAAAAATTTGAATTCCACTCTTTCTCTCCAGACTATGGACATCGATCCTGGGAAGCTTTTAAGACTCCCAACACCTTCATGTTCCGGACATCCCTATGGATTTAACTCCCCCAGTACAACCCTCCTTTGAGACCCTTTCTCAAATGGTATGGAATAATCCTGCTCTCATTCCTTCTGTGGCTAAGTCCATAGATAGGAAGTATGCTGCTCCCAAGGATCGACCCATTTTGGCCTCCCAAGCCTTTTTGGATCCTATTGTAGTCTTGGCAGAGAATGATAAGGTTGTCCTGCCTCCCGACTACTACAGCTCGACCTGTAAACAAAGAATCTCGTAAGATAGATACTTTAGGTAAGAGAGTCTTTGCTGCATCCACCCTGGGTATGCATATCACCAGCTACCAGGGCTATTTCTCTCAATACAAGTATATTCTTTGGCATTCACTCAAACAAATGGTTGAAGCTCTACCACAGTCGGACACTAATTCACAGCTTCCTCAAACCATAACCAGGTGCATCGAGTCCAACTACCAACAGGTTGAAGCAGCTATGGATGCATTCGATACTGCCTCGAGGCAGTAGGCATTGTCGCACCGCTTCCTATTGCTTGCACTTCAGGTTTCACAAATGATGCCCAGCAACAGGTCATGGCACTGCCCTTCGATGGTGAGTATCTCTTCGGCCCTCAAGTAGAACAGGCTCTAGAGGCCACACAAAAGACTAGGTCAGGCATTAAATTGGCTCGACCTCCTCCCGCCCCCTCTCGAGGGGGGTGTTAACAAACGCCAGTTTCATAATCATCAGTCCTTTCGAGGCAAAGGTAGAGGAGGTTTTAATAAAAATCAAGCCCCTCAGCCTCAAAAGAAAACGCAACAGAAGGCGCAAGGACCCAAAGCACCCAGTGCCACCTTCTGAGTTTCTGGCCCAAGTCCCACCTCAGCTGCCTGAGGGGGACTTTTTAGTGGTGGGAGGTCGTCTGACTCAATTCTACAACCAGTGGAAGTCCATAACTTCAGACAAATGGGTTCTTCGGATAATCCGCTAGGGGTATTCCCTCAATTTTTCGGAGAACCCTCCAGATTGTCTCCCCAAGTGGCAGCCGAAGCTGTCAATTCTTCAGTCAGAGCTTCTCGCCTCCGAAATACAAGGTCTTCTGAACAACACGGCAGTGGAAGTAGTTCTGCTGAATAAATGGAACACAGGGTTCTACTTCCATTACTTTCTAGTTCCAAAGAAAACCGGGGGCATGCGCCCCATTTTGGACCTCAGAAAATTAAACAAGTTTCTTCCCAAAGAGAAATTCAAGATGATATCGTTAGGGACCCTGTTACCCTTGCTTCATCAACATGACTGGTTAGCCTCCCTGGACATGCAGGATGCTTACCAACATATTCCTATTCATCCAAAGCATCGCAAATACCTAAGGTTTGTGGCTTTGGAACAGCATTATCAGTTCAGAGTCCTGCCCTTTGGGTTATCCTCGGCGCCACGAGTTTTTACAAAGTGTTGTGCAATTCTCACAGCACATCTCAGAAAAGTCAGAATACAAGTGTTCCCATATCTGGATGACTGGCTGCTAGCTAGCCCTTTCAGGCAAGGAACTCTCGACGCCGTTGCCATGGCCTCAGACTTTCTCACGTCTATGGGAGTCCTGCTAAACCTCAAGAAATTGCAGCTGCAGCCCTCCCAGAGGCTCCTTTTCATAGGAACTCTTCTGGACACCTCCTCTGCGAAAGTGTTTCTACCAGAGGACAGAAGGAGCGATATCCTACAGATGGCCTGATACATCAGACAGAACAGCTCGGTTCGAGCCATCTCAGTGCAATGGATGCGTGGTCTTATGGCATCCTTAGTGCTCACTGTACCCCTAGTACGCCTTCACATGAGAACCTCTCAGTGGATGCTCAGTACTTAGTGGTTCCCAACCACTCACCCTCAGTCCTTTCTCATCAAGGTGACAGAACCTCTGAAGAAGTCACTCACCTGGTGGTCGCAAAAGGACAATCTTCTGGAAGGGTACCCCTTTGCTCCTCTGGATCATCAGATTTCCATTACCATGGACGCGCCCCCGATGGGGTGGGGAGCTCACTGTCAGACTCTCCACACTCAAGGTCCGTGGACTCTGGACGAGTCCCAGCTTCACATAAATGTCTTAGAAATGAGAGCCATCCTTTCTAAGTGCAGTCATGCAGTCTGGGCTTTGAAGGACATTCTCTATCACAAGAATATTCTCTTTCAAACAGACAACAAAGCAGTGATGTATTACATCAACAAGCAGGGCAGTGCTCACTCTTACCCCTTATGCAGGGAAGCGATGAGAGTGTGGGAATGGTGCTTGGAGCACAAGGCTCTAATTCGAGCGGCCTACCTGCTGGGAGTGCAGAACGAACTGGCAGACCGTCTCAGCAGAACGAAGACAGAGCCTCACGAATGGGCTCTTGACTCAACCTTAGTTCAGCCACTATTCACAGAGTGGGGCACTCCAGACCTGGACCTTTTTGCATCTCCTCTCAACATAAAAATGCTTCTCTTCTGCTCCAGAAATCCAGGGCCTGGCATTTTTTGTCAGGATGCATTTAGGCTGCAGTGGACAAAACACTTTCTATACGCCTTTCCGCCTCTTCCTCTAATTCAGAGGGTACTTCTCAAGTTCGAGTCCCAGGTGAGCAAAATGATTCTCATTGCTCCCTTCTGGCCTCATCAGATATGGTTTCCGTTACTCAACAGTATGTCGGAAACCCCTCCGAAACCGCTTCCCTTCAGACGAACCTTCTGACTCAGGGGTCTGTGGTCCATCCCAATCTGAGATTGCTTTGCCTTCACGCTTGGCTCCTGAAGAGATAGAAGTGAACAGGTTCAATGTCTCCCACAGAGTTTCAGATATTCTGGCTTCGCACAAGCCAGTCACTAGGAAAACTTACACAGCCAAATGGAAGCGTTTTTCGCTCTGGTGTGCAAAATCCTCTTTGAATCCTTTTTCCTGCCCACCAAATAAAGTTCTAGAGTACCTTTTGGACCTCTCAAATTCAGGTCTGCAATACTCTACAGTCAGTGTTCACCTTTGTGCCATTTCAGCTTATCATGAGCCAGTACTTTCCTTGTCGCTGGCTCAGTTACCTGTGGTTAAGAGGTTCCTTAAGGGAATTCTGCATCCTCCTATCAGACATCCGGTCGCAACCTGGGACATTAATCTTGTGCTAGACATGCTCACTCGAAAACCTTTCGAGCCTCTAGCTACTGTACCTGTGAGTTGAAATTCCTCACCTGGAAAACGGCCTTCCTGGTGGCCATTACCTCGGCCCACAGGGTCTCTGAGATATATGCCTTGGTCACAAACCCTACGTATACAGTGTTTCATAAAGACAGAGTAATTCTTAGGACCCATCCTAAGTTTCTTCCTAAGGTTATTTCAGAATTCCATCTAAACCAACCTTTGATCCTTCCTACTTACTTTGCGAACTTCCAAAATGAAGGGGAGTGTTCTCTTCATTCTTTGGTCGTCAAAAAAGGCTTTGCGTTTCTATTTAGATAGGACAAAAGATTTTCGCAAAACTCAACAACTGTTTATTTCCTTCAGCGAGACCCGGCTGAGTCTACCTGTCGCTATCAGATACGTTTCAGCATGGCTGGTGGCATGCCTTCGCCACTGTTATTCCATGGCGCAGGTTAACCTGGAAGGCAGAGTGTACGCTCACTCTACTAGAGTGGTCACGGCATCCCTGGTGGAAATCTGCAATGTGCCCATTGCAGATATTTGCACTGCGGGCACCTGGAGCTCAGTGCATACTTTCGTCAAACACTATGCCCTAGATGTCCATGCCAGACAACATGTTTCGCTTGCAAGAACCATCCTTAATGGACTTCTGTCCTAAATCTGTGAGCTCTTGGTCTCTCCTGCCGCCCTCTCGGGGGATTATTAGCTCGGTACTCTCCCATTAATGTGAATGAGTGGTGGAGACTTTATGTCCAGGAAGATATGGAAATTATGTAGCTACCGTAATTCTTGATTTTCTTGGATGAAGTCTCCACCACTCATTCACATGCCCAACCACCATCCCCCGAGCTCACCTCTGTTGTTGGTCTTCACTCCCTCAATCTTTAGGCTGTAAAGACTTCTTTCTTGACCCTTCTTATACGGGTCTTCCAGAGTATCCTATGTCCGGTTTTTGGTTAGGCTGTCCTTCTAGGTTACTTACACTGCACCTTGTTGGGGAAAAAAAGGTACTGAGGCGGTTGGAGGGTCGATGCTGAGATAGTCATTGTCACACGAGCAGAGGCTTGTGGCGCTGCTCCTCACAGCTCCATCTCTGGCGCCGGCCCTCCTGCAAAAAGTTTGCTCCTGCTGGGTCCTAGCGCCTCCGGCGTAGATCCCATTTGTGTGAATGAGTGGTGGAGACTTCGTCCAAGAAGATCAAGAATTACAGTAGGTACGTAATTTCCATTTCTTTCCGAAATTCACAACCTGGTGTTACACAAATTTTAATAACTTTCAACCCCCCCCACCATGCAACCCCAACATCCAGCCCACAGTTGCTGGCAAGACAGTGACTTTAATTCTGGGTCACCATTTTAAATGAGTACTGTTCTCAATGGTTAAACCTTGAAATAAAATGAAAAATGAAATGAAGTAGTAAGACAGGTTCTGTGATGTTGGTGGTGTGTGAACATTGGTATTGTCATACTTGCAGGAGTGGAGGTCGGCAGCAGTTTTACCTATTATCTCCCCAAGAGAAGGCGATTTAAATAAATGGATTATGAAGCCAGCCCAGTGCCACTGAGGCGCTGGACACCTTACCTTGTGCTACGCTGGCGAACCCGGTTCGGGACTGACCTCAAGTCATCAGGGAGCCGGCATTGGGGGGGTGGAGCAGGATCAAGCAGCCACAAGGCAGCCCTCCCCTCCAAGGTGGTTGCCTGCACCCCCCTGTAGTTCTGCTCCCACCGAGTGGAGGTCCAGTGGGAAGCATAGGTGGGTATGGTGGCGATAGCCAGGGGTGGGTCTGAGCCAGAACCCGGCGTGCACCTGCGCCTCCACTTACGTGTACGTACCTGTCTGCTGGGGCCCTGCGGCGGGAAGGAAAAATGGGGGTAAAAAACTACAAATAGAAAAAAATAAATGGATTATGTAAAAAAAAGTAATTAAAATGTTTCACTTCACATATAATGCAAAAGAGCAGTGAACCATTTTAAAATTGCAAGTATTTGCACTTTTCAGGGGTGTAAGGATAATTGGCCTTCAGCTTTGTGCTGCATACCCTGGGGCGTGCGTTAAAAATAGAATAAAGTATGGGGTGGTGTGTGTAATGAGAATTTTACACACACCTGAGGTGTTGGGTGTCACATAAACCCTGAGAGCGCAGCTCAAGGGGTGTATCTAGGCACCCAACACTGAAGGTGTGTGTAAAATTCAAATTTCTTTCGCTTTATAAGTGAGAAAAGGGACAAGAAGGAAGGCATTGTTAGGCTTAAGAAAGGGGTGGAGTGGGTGGAGGATAATGGGTGAAAAGCAGAGATACTAAATGAATATTTCTGTTCTGTCTTCACCAGGGAGAAGGACAGACCAGTGCTTCTGGAGGGAAAAGAAGGGGGGGGGGCACAGATGTAATGATAGAGGTCGGGAGGATAGATTTAGGGAAGGGCTGCTGGCATTGAAGGTGGACAAATCACCAAGCCTGGACAGAGTACATCCAAGGGTACTAAAGGAACTGGCTGAGGAGCTGGCAGGCCCACTGGTATACCTATTTAATAGTTCACTAGAGTCAAGTGTGGTGCCACAGGACTGGAGAACAGCAGATGTAGTGCCCCTCCACAAAAGTGGTCCCAGGGAATTACAGACCAGTCAGTCTGACCTCCATTATGGGCAAGCTCGTGGAGACCATACTAAAGGAAAGGTTGGTGGAATATCTATAGGAGCATGGTCTCCAGGATGAGACACAGCATGTGTTCTTGGGGTGGGGGGGAATCATGCCAAACTAATATGATTGACTTCTTTGACTGTGTCACTAAGACAGTAGACAGGGGCCTAGCGTGAGACATCCTTTATCTTGATTTCAGCAAGGCCTTTGATTCTGTGCCCCATAAAAGGTTGATTAGGAAGTTGGTGGATCTTGAGGTTGTGGAAAAGATGACCAGATGGTTGGAAAACTGGCTGAGGGGCAGAACCCAGAGGGTGATTGTGGTGGGAGAGTTATCTGGCACTAGAGAGGTAACAAGTGGGGTCTCACAGGGCTCGGTGCTGGGGCTGGTATTGTTCAGTGTCTTCATCAGTGACATTGGGGATGGCATTAATGGCAAAATGTGCCTATTTGTGGATGACACCAAGCTCTGTGAGAAAGTGAACACAGCTGAAGGGATACAGGACCTACAGGAAGATCTGGAAAAGCTGGGGAGGTGGTCCAGAATCTGGCAGCTTGGCTTCAATGACAAGAAATGCAAAGTTATGTGTATTGGAGCCAAGAATCCCAGGGCAGAGTATTACCTGAGTGGGTCCGAGAAGCTGCATCAGAGAAAGAGAAGGACCTGGGAGTGATGATCACTAGCGACCTGAAGCACTCCACACAGTGCAAGAAAGCAGCAGCAAAGGCAAACAAGATGCTGGGATGCATATCTAGGGGGATCAATAGTAGGAGAGAGGAGGTTATACTGCCCTTGTACAGATCACTGGTAAGGCTGCATCTAGAGTATGGAGTTCAGTATTGGTGTCCATACCTCAAAAAGGACAATCTGCTAGAGAAGGTCCAGAGGAAGGCTACAAAGATGATAGTGGGTCAGCAGGGTAAGGCATATGAGGAGAGGTGAGGGTACTGAACATGTAGTTCCTGGAAGACAGGAGAGAGAGGGGGAGGCATGATTGGGATCTTCAAGTACTTGAAAGGGATAAATAAGATTGATAAGGACAGTCTCTTTAAGCTGAGCGGCAACCATAACACAAGGGGGCACAGTCTTAAGCTGGAGGGTGGGAGGTTTAGGATGGAGGTCAGGAAGCACTTTCTACACACAGAGGGTGGTGGACTCTAAGAATATGCTGCCATAAGAGGTAATCTCATTGAAGACAGTGGGCAGCTTTAAGAGACGCTGGGTTAGGCATAGGGGGAAGGTAAGGATCATGGGGAGGGAGGGCAGGGACAGTAGCTCAGTCTGTGGACCCTGCAATACGTGCAGACTTGATAGATCAAATGGCCTTCTTCTGCTGGCTTCTTCATATGTTTGTATGTTTTCCTCAAGCACGGTTTTCTTGTGAATAAAATGTAGAACTAGCATACTAAAGAACAGGCACTGCACTTCTGAAAATACTGCTGTAAACCTGGGCCAAAGGAACTTCTTTTATTACTTCAAATGTAAAACAAAGGGCTAAGCAGACTCAAGATTTAGAAAGAAGGGTATCATACAAGGCAGGAGGCAAGGGTCAATTTAAACTGGAAAAAAAAGGTATAGGTAAAAACGTTTATCCTGACATGCACTGAAACCTTCAAAACAAGACAAAAATTATATAAAACATATATATTTTTTAAAATAAAAAAATTCTGCCTCTTTTAGGCATTATAACTAAACTTCTAGAACATGTTCATGCACGTACACATTCATCTAGTGCACTCAGTCACCTAAAAAACTTATCATCACCCAGCTTTTAATTGTTCTTGCAGGTTTTGCCTGTTAAAACTTCAGAAGGTAATGTTTGTTAATCTGAAAATGCTACCAGATCTGTTTACATGATCTAGTAATCAGATTCAAACAAGGTTTGAACAAGAACCCAGGTATGTGAATCAGATTTCTACAAATCCAAGGAATCTGATTCGAGTGATAATTCTCCTGTTTACACGGATCTGCATAATCTGATTTGGTAATCAGATTTCTTAGTATTCCAGTTTGAATCAGATTACTGAGTGCATGTAAACATGGTATGCGTCTCTTGTGGTTATAAGAGTGTATTCTTGTTCTTTGACTGAGAGAACGGCAAAGTGAAGCTGTGCAGCTCTGTCACATGAAGGACTTAGGAAGAAACTTTTAAAGACATAGGAACTGCACATATAAATCGTTGAAGAGTTTGCTTTTAAAAAATGTCATTTGAATTTAAAATAAAACTGTTCGACTTTGTAGAAAATTAAAGAAACCCTTGTGTGATGAAATGGAGTATGCTAACTGAACTTAGAACTGTAAAATTTTAGAACTGTTTGCATGAGACACCGTCTTGGAAAAAGAATACTTGGAATGTTTAGGATAAACAATCCTGACTGGCAAACAATGATGTAATGATTTATAACGTATCTTAACACAGCTTCCAAGACTTGTGGTCTCCAGTGCATTTTTAGGGTAGAAGAGCCGAGAACCGAAGGTGAGTGGTTCTGACAGCTTAAGAATGTATGCGAGACCACTCTTACAACTGTTAGAGTGGTCTTGGCGGCTGTATTAATATGTTGTTAATTATGATCGACAAATAGTATATTAAAATAATTGAAAAATTAACAGCCTCGAACATGCCCGTTTCCAGGGCAGCAGCGCTTAAGACACTCTTCATAGAATAAGAGTGTCTTACGTGCAGAGGAAAGAAGCGCTCCAATTGGTTGGAACACTCCCTCAAGCTATAATAAGTCACAGTCCTATTTTAACCCTGATTTCTCTACCTCTTAAAAAAAGGATGGTTTTGGTGACGATGTCCGCTCCAGATCTCACAGCCTATTCCTAATGGAGACTTGACACTGTATGTCTGAAAGAGCCCCTGACATCATTGCCAAAACTTTGAAACATGTAAGATTTAGACTCCATTCAGATTTCGTTGTATATATTTTCTGCAATTCTTTACCGTTTTTCTCTGTTACTGTGGCCAGCTGTATGAAACGAAGACCACTGTCCACTAAACCTTATCTGCTCTGGCTGCTTGTCTGTGCCCAACATCATAATTTTCTGTTTAGGACATAATTATCGCCACAGTAACAGAATTGTGATGTCTATTGTAGACAAGTAGTCAGAACAGACAGGGAAGAGATTTGGACAATATCTTTAATTGATTAATTGATATATTTCAAAAGTTTTACCAAGTAAGACATGTTGAGCTGATAATAGCTTGTTTCCAGATGCATCGGTAGGGGGAGGGGGGGTATGGAAGATGGTACAAGAGGAGGATAATAAGAATCATAATTAACAGCCTTACAAAATTAATAGTCCTATACAGCAATACAGGACATCAAAAGGAGCATAATCATAAACATTGCAAGGCATAACAATACAACAGGTACTGTACATGTGGTTGATAAAGTGAGTTTGGATAGGAAAAGAGAAATTACCTCTACTGACCTAGAGGGGGGAGAGCAAATGGCCAGGGTAGTATTGATAGGGGGAAAGGAGGTTAAAGAAGTAGAGGTTATGAAAAGTCACAACGAAAAGAGAGAAGGAAGCATAGTGGATTGAAATGGGAAGGGTGGACCAGCATTCAGGAAAGTGATATGAGAAAGGAGTTTAACCAAAGTTAGACTTCCTAGATGGAATAGAAAGGGAATGAGAAACATTGCTGCAGAGAGGGTAGGAGAAAGGAAGGGGCGGGGAAGGGGAAAAGTAGGAGAGGGGTAAGGCAGGAGGGAAGGGAACCAAACTGGAATTTAGATATAAAGGAGGCACAATGAGGAAAGCGCCTGTTATCAAGAGAAGGGAGTAAAAGGGCAGAGTAGAGTGAGCAATGGGGGTACGAAGGGAACAATCTCAATCAAAACAATAAAAAGAGTGAAAGAGGAGGCCCAGTCTGGCAAGGGAGGATTTGGGAGCTCCACTGTAAGCTATGTTATCTTAGTCAAAAATAGGGAGGATTATCTTTAAAACAATCTCACGGTGGACAGGAAGCAAGATCCTCACTTTGTTCCTGCATAGTGCATCAGGCTTGGAGTAGATCTTATGGTGTATGGCATCAGTGTACATCAAGAAGGCAGTCCAGCTAGACTCCGAAGTACTTAAAGGGGGTTACATCCTCAATCGCAGCACCTTCAAGGGTGCGGAATAATGGGAGGAGGGGAGTCTGCTAAGCCTCTGTCGGGTGCCAGATGTCATGGAAACCGTGTTTTTGGATGGAGGGACAGTTGGTTAGTAAAGTAAGTAAAGTAAAAATGTATTTATATAAAGCGCCCTTCCTGGGCTTAGGGCACTTTTACAATATTCCATACAGCAAGAATACAATACAATTTAAAATCAGTAAAACTAATAACAAATCCAATACCAACCATTCATCAAGTCTCTGAAAATGCCTGGTTAAATAGGAAAGCTTTCAAAGATTTTTTACAACCTTCCACGGTCAGGCTATCCCGTATCTGGCGAGGTTGAGAATTCCACAGGGTAGGTGCCATAAAGGCAAAGGATCTTCCTCCGGATGTTTTTAAGGATATCCTGGGAATCTCTAGCAATCCCTCGTCAGAGGATCGGAGTGAGTGGGAGGGGCAGTAAGACAACAGGAGTTCTTTCAGGTAGTGAGGTCCCAAGTCGTGTAGGGCCTTATAGGTCAGCAATGCAACCTTGGAGGTGATCTGCCACTGTATAGGCAGCCAGTGCAGTTCACGCAGCACAGGTGTCATATGACTGGATCTAGAGATTCCAGTCAACAACCTGGCCATCGCGTCCTGCACTAGCTGCAAGCAGCAAATATCCACCCCCGGCAGCCCTAGATAGAGGGCGTTGCAGTAATCAAAACGACTGGTAACAAAGGCGTGGACCAAGGTAGGAAGATCTTCGGGCAGGACCAGGTGTTTCACCTGGGCTATATTCCTTAAATGGAAAAAGGCAAACTTGACTACAGCCGACACCTGCGCCCTCAGGGTTAGGCCCTCATCAAATACCATACCCAGGTTCCGCGCCTGGCCAGAGGCCATAAGCAGGGCCCTCCCAAGATATAAACCTGAGGGTTTCCCCTCCCATACCTCTGTTGTCCTAAAACTATGGTCCACCACCAATACCTTAGTTTTACCTGAATTCAACCGAAGCCAACTAGTACTCATCCAATCATGTATCTCCAGCAGGCAGTTATTAAACACTGTTATAGAATCAGACTCCTGTTCAGGCACAAAAGACATGTAAAGCTGAGAATCAGCATAACAATGAAAACTCAGCCCATACCATCTTAAAATGTCCCCCAATGGAAGCATATACACCTCAAATAACATGGGGGACAGCACCGAGCCCTGTGGGACCCCGCAGGGCAGCCAGTGAGGGGCCGAGGAATAAATCCCCAACACCACTGTCTGTAATCTGCCCTCAAGGAAAGATCAAAACCAACTGTGGACTGCTCCCCTCAGTCCACAGAAAAACCACAGGCTCTCAAGCAACACCCCATGATCCATGGTGTCAAATGCTGCTGAGAGATCAAGGAGAACCAAGATGGAATGAGCTCTCCGATCTCTCGCCATCAGGAGATCATTTAGTACCCACACAAGAGACGTCTCAGTGCTGTGCCTTTTCCTGAAGCCAGACTGGAGAGGGTCATAGATATCGTGGCTGGTCAAATGATCCTCCAGCTACAGAGCGACCACCATCTCAATAACTTTTCCTACAAAGGGCAAGTTAGAGACCGGTCTGTAGTTTGCTGGGCAGTTGGGATCAAGAGAGGGCTTTTTCAAGAGGGGGCGTACCACCGCCTCTTTTAAGGAATCTGGAAAGATTCCTCTCTCTAATGAAACTGCCACTATTCCAGCCAGGACCGGGCCGATGACCTCTATACACCCACTAGTAGGTGAGTAGGGCCCGGATCCAAACTACAGTAGGTAAGTCGCAGAGTCTGGACGATCTTCACTATATCCATGACTGCCGGTTGGCTAAAGGTGAACCAAGTCAACTGGGCATTAGTACCACCCGATTGATCAGTGCAAGGCCCAATGGGAAGGCGCTGGTTGATCTCATCCCTGATGGTGGATACCTTGTTAGCGAAGAATTTCGCAAACTCCTCACACTGTATTTGTGACAACACTCGACCAGCATGTAGACAGGCTGGATTGCACAGTCTGTCCACAGTCCGGAAGAACTGGGCTGGTCTATTCCTTGCTGTGGCAATTTCCCCTGGACAGGAACTCTGCCTTCTTATGGGAAATTGCTGATTGGTAGATCCTATAATGATCTAGCAATCCAAGCCCATCCACCTCCAGGCAAGTTTTCCGCCAGTGTCTTTCCAGTCTTCGCCCCTGCCTCTTCAACTCACGGATCTCCCCGTTAAACTAGGGGGGCCCCGGGCAAAGAGTAAGGGGATGAACACGAATTGGAGCAATGACATCCAAGGCCCCTACCACAGCCCTGTTATAGGCCAGGACCAGGGGCCCTGGGTCAGTGCTACCCATTGGAAATCCCGAGAAGTCGAGCTCTGTCATTAAGCCTTCTGAGGTAACCCCTCTCAAAGGACGAAGCTGCACTAACTCCTTGGGGGCATGCCTATTTTGGGGGGCTGCGACTAGACTGAAACTAGGAGTTGAATATTGTCAAAATCCAGCTATAGCTGGGAAGTAAGGTCATGGGAAGAGGAGCCAGATGCATAGAGTACTATGTTATTTATTTTATTTGAATTTTGGTAACCAGGTAAGCCCACTGAGACCATGCAGTCTGTTTTTCAGGGGCAACCCGGGGGGGGGGAGGTACATAGGATAAGGAGTACAATATAATTGGTACAATGCCAAGGGCAATTGAATGGACACAGGAACAGGCAGAGGGGAGGTCATTCAAGAATATGGAAAAGAGAACAGTGCCCAGGATGGACCCTTGAGAGATGCCTAAACCGAGGGGGAGTGGTGGGGATAGGCAGCTTCCGATCCAGACGGCTTGAAACCTGCCCTTAAGGTAGGAACAAAACCAACTAACTAAGGAGGCAGAGAGGCCCGCTGCCTTAATTGCCACATTGTCAAAAGCTTTAGGAAGATCGACAAAGATGGTGGACATGATCAGATGCTGGTCCATACCTGAAAGGATAGAGTCAGTAAGTTGGAGGATGGTGGTGCATGTGGAGAGGGATTTCCTAAATCCAGACTGGAAAGGGGTGAAGAAGGAGGAAGAATCAAAGAAGGAAGAGAGCTATCTCCTTCCCACTCTGGCTAAGCAACAAGTGTTCCTGCAACTTAGCCAGACTGGGAAGGAGAAAGATGGGACAGAAGTTGCCAGGAGAAGAAGGCTCACCAGATCAGATCGGAATCATCAGGAAGTGCAACAGGAGATTGAATCTGGTACTCGATTTACTGACCAGGAATGGGACAAAATATTGGAGCAGTTGGAGAGTCACATTCTGTCCTTCCTGGCATATGTGTAGATGGAACGTGATGATTTCTTCCATGCACCTTCGATCACATCTCAGTTTGAGGGAAGGAACATGGACAGATACTGGTGAGGCTGCTCAGAAAGGAGAGACCACTGCCTAGGACTGTTGTTTGGTGACCATATCTGCCTGTAGGTTTTACCATTGGTACCGCACCATTCTCAGCAAAAGGCTGGCAACCTTGCTTTTGTTTAGTTTGCACACAGACAGTAGGCACTCCCAAAGGACTCTGGGTAATCTGCTGCATTCAAGGGAGAAGGTTGCCTGGGACTGAATTGGGGATTATGACTTGGAAGGTGATGGTATTCAAATCGTTTTTAGCTGATTATTATTGGCATTGCCAGCTTTATTTCCTTTCCCATCTGATCCCTGTTGCCATGCTCCTATCCCCAATAAACCTGTTCCTTTTTGCACCATTTATTTGTGTTCTATAATATCATTTTTGTTACATTGTTTGGGGGTTATTGCACAGAGTTGTTCTTGGGGCATGGATATGGTGTGCTGTACACACTTCTGGCAGAATTCCTTACTACTTAAACCTGGCTGGAAGGTCTTCAAGCTGGGTCCTCCCACCTACCGGGGTGGTATCCTCCTTGGCACTGCTCCATGATGTCAGACCTTCCTCTTTGCTGGAAGACACAGGTTCCATCCATTGCCACTCCGCGCTCAGTGTAGGTCTTGTCTTCAAAAAAACATATTTTGTCTTCAAGTTTCAGCCTTCAGCTTCAGTTCTCCATGGAATCGGGTGACTCTAAGTCCGGTCCCGGGTTCAAGAGGCGCTTGTGTGGCCATAAAATGTTGCACACCACATGCGTTTTTGCCTGGGTCAGTATCACAATCTGCAGGCTTGCGGCCTGTGCCGTACCCTTCATCCCTCCACCTTGAAGGATCGCTATGCTCATCTCCTCCTGGCAATCCGGATGAACAGGAACCTCCCGTCAAGTTCAGAGATGCCTATCGGGTGGTTTCCGCGGCTGCGGAGTTCAACTGAGCAAATAGCCGCCTTTGAGGAAGGCTGCAGCCATGCCTGGGGGGTGCTTCCTCTGTGTCTGCCGTGGGCCTGGGTGCCTTGTTTACTGGGGCGTTCCAGGACTTGTCAGTCCGTTCCGAGCCTCGGGAGGGCCCTTCCTGGGGATCGAAATCCTTCAATCGGGACATAAAAAGTAAGAGTAAAATGTCCCATCACAGGTTGAGGGACCTGGAGCGCTCTCGGCCTCTTGTTCCTGCGCTTCTGCTGGCTCGTTGACTGTCTATTGGCCCCATGGTGTCCCTGTTGGGCTTGTCGGCCAAGATGCAGATCGACCATCCTGTTGAGATTTTGTTTGACCTGGTTGACCCATTGTTGCCGGACGAGGGGGAGGCTTCCCTGTTCAGGACTCTGATCCTGCTTCTCCTCTCCCAGGGTGGGTCGGATCAGCTTGCTGAGATGAACCTTTCTCCCTGATAACCTGACCTTCTAACCCTAGGAATCCACTAATATTATTACTCTTGCAGTGCTCCCTTAAGCCAGCACTGCCCCAGAGAGAACAGAATGCTATGCTAATCGTGGAATGTTTAGCTTATGCATCTATTTTCAAACTGCCCAGTGTCAACTGCCTACATTCTACCTCAGATTTCTTTTCTCTGCTGCAAAGTTCAGATGCCCTGGAGAGCTCTCTCAATCAAGACAGATCCATGTAGTGCATAGAGCAAAAAAAGTAAGTATTTTTGTTTTATTTTTCATTACTGACTAGTGTCATTGTTCTTTAGTGTTTTATACCTCATTAGTTTTAAATTTAAGCTTGTTTATTGATTCTTCGCAGTTCCTTTGAACCAAGGGACAACCAACCTTTTTTTTTTTATTTAATCAGAACCATTTTAGAGGGTTTCGATTACTTTATTCTTTCATTTTATTTAATTTTAACCGCTTTTTAACCAAGGTTTATCAGTTTTCCTTAGTGGTTTCTCGGTTCTGGATCCGATCGGAATCGATAGTTTTTTCACTTTATCGGTTCCTGAACCGACCATTATTCTATCGAAACCAACTGCAAATATTTAAATTTAGTCTATTTTTTGGTCGGTTACTGGTTCCTGTTTTCTATAATGTCAGACAAGCCTAAAAAGAAAACAGGACCCCCTTGGTTCAAGAATTGCTTGAAGTGTGCAGAGGTGTTTGCCAAGGCAGACAAGCATGATCTTTGCTTGATCTGCCTTGGGCAACAGCACTTCAATGAAGACTGTGATATTTGTAAGTCTTTACCTGTTAAGACAGTGGACAAAATTCAGGGAGAGGCTTAACAGAAAACTGGAGGAGGGGGCCGGCCCGTCGGCGCAGCGGTGGGATTTCCGCTTGCGACGCCGGCGACCCGGGTTCGAGAACAGACTTGGGTCGCTGGAAGGGTCGGCTGGGGAGAAGGATTGAGCGCCCCATGGCTGCTGCCTCCTCCAGGGGAGGGGGCTGATGCTTGAGCACGAGCCATCCTCATGAGGCTGGAGTCGCGCGCTACCGGCACACGAAAGACACTTTGGAGGCGGGACAGGATGTCAGGCGTCATTACACGTCCGCCTCCCGAAAATCGGAAAAATGGCTGCGGTTGTCCTCTATGAAGCCTTCCAGCGGCTTCAGTTGCTTCTTAGGCGGCCTCCGACCCTAATACAGGTCCTGCGGTGTTGGCCCTCGCATCCCGTAGCCCGCGGTGGCCGCACGGGGCTTGGGAGGCTCGAGCCCGTTCTGGGGGTGGAGCCGTCGGCCCGTGACCGGGCAGATACCCTGGACGACCGGGCAGGAGGAGAGAAAAAGAAAATAGAAAAAAAAAAAAAGAAAACTGGAGGAGGGGTCCATGGGCTCTAACCGGTCCACTCCCTCTAAGACTGGCAGTTCCTTCCAGAGCCTCTAAATCCACCCTTGATATGGGTGAGGGCTCTGGCAAGAGAGGCAAGCAACCGGCTGAGTCCCCGGTGCCTGCCAAAAAATGTAAGAAAACCAAACACACTGACACCCTGGCTGAAATGCCTCAAGGGGTCCCTCAGGTGCCTATTAATGCTCCTTCTCCTGCTGAGTTGACACAGGCTTTCCCCTTACTCCAGGTGCTGCAGGGTTTATTACCCCCTCAGCAGCCTGTGATTACTACTGCTGAAAAAGCAACTGTTGTTACCCCTCTTTTGCCTACTGCTACAGTGGCATATGAGGAGGATAACCAAGATGAAGAGGGAATTGTTACCAGAATAGGATTTTGGCTCCCCTCCCAGATCCTCAGAGGATTTCTCTTCCCATTTATCTTTTGTTAACAAAATGGTAGAGACCTTGGATCTGCAAACAGCTGAAGAGATCCAGGATGAAGAGGAGGCACAATACATGGAGCTTGTGAGGCTGATACCCAGGGCCACTGGAAAATTGCAGGCGCAATTTCCGAAGTTTTCACCCTTCTCCACACAAAATCCGCAATTTCTTGCAATTTCTTACATTTATGGAATTTTGACTGAAATTGTATAAAAATATTTAAATTCTCAAGGAAATCTACTCAGATATGGTACACAGACTTGGACTTGACCAAAACAGTACAGTGTGAGGTGAGAAGGGGTCAAATATGACTCTGCTTTCATGTGATTCATTTCCCTGCTTTGGTTTCAGAATCCTCTGGTCATGCATATGTAGACTTGAACACTTAAAATCTGTGTTAAAGCAGACTATCAGAGAACTTTTTGCTGACACAGAGACGGAAACAATAGTTGTGAGAAGAGGTGCAAAGTGCCCCATTCACCTAAATGAAGCCTTGACCACAATGCTTGTTTTTGAATGGTAGGGTAGATTTCCTTGTATAAATACTTCCAATCTGAAAGGATTTTGAGTCAAATGTGTCAAGAGTTTGGATGGACCTGCTGATTATAAACTTGAATGTGCTTCTGAGGGGGTTGGTGACAGTGGTTCCTTACATGTCAGTTTACCACAACTGTATACTCACATACAAAGCCTACAAAATGCAAACATTTCTGAAAACATGCTGAACAGGTTAAGTATAGTTAAACAGTTACCTTCAAATAGACAAAATAATTGCAACCCAAGTAAAATCACTGCAAACTGAGTAGAACAAAAGTACAATGTATTAAAAACTATTGTATGATGTAATGAAAAGTTATTGGTATGATTTGATACTTTTATCATGTGATTTTAAAATGTACTTACAGCGCTGATTAAGAACAGTAATCATTTTAACAAAATAAATATTTTTCTTACTAGACCTTTATTAGGCACCCTGATTATCTGTTTATTTTTTTCTTGCACCAAAGCAAGTAGTTTAAACAGGCTTCATTATTTAACCTCTAGAAACTGGCAAAATATGTTGTTTCAGGATGTATTCAGTACAGACTAGCGGTAAATTACTGAATAAAATCTAGTTAGCACTGCATGACTTAGATGTCTTGATTTTTAGAAGATATGCTACATAATGATTAGTTTACAGTGCATTTCAAAAACACACATCTTTCTTCATATTAAAAGCATTTACAAGTGGCAATACATTTATCTAACAATTTATGTGATCAATACATGCTGCAGCAAACAATAAAATATTTATTAGGGGCAGTGGGGATGTGTAGTGAACCCCCGCAATTTTCCCGAAATTTTTGCAAGAAAATCCCCGCATTTTTGGGTAAAATTTTCTGCAGTTTTCCAGTGGCCCTGCTGATACCCTCAAAAAGGCTCCTTCTGCCTATCTACAAATTCTTTAAGAAGGATGTTTTAGAAATCCTAAAGGCTCCCAATACAGTCACACCCACAGACAAAAAGTGTGACAAGAAGTATCAGAGAGATATGATGCTGAGTTTCTTTTTAGTCACCCAGACCACCAGGGTATTGTACAGCAGGCTGCCTGTGAGAAAGCCAAAACTTCCTTATCCTCTCACCCCCCGAGAAGGATTTGAGAAAGGTGGACAGCATGGCAAAAAAGGGGTACCTTTCGGCATCCCTGGCAAGTCGTCAAGCCAGCTACCAGGCCTATGCAGCCCTTTATCAAAAATCTCTCTGGCAGTCAGTAGTGGACAATGCTGAGGCTAACCCTAACCCCTCTTTAACAGTGTCAGAGCTGCTAGACACAGCAAAATTGGGCTTGGAGGCTTCCAAATACCAATTTCAGATGGAAACTGACACCAATGATACAGCTGCAAGGTGGATAGCTGGTACCATTGCTCTAAGAAGATTTGCCTGGCTGAGGGCTACCAACCTCTCCCAGAACACACCCAAACTAAGGCAATGGACTTTCCTGTCGAAGGCCACTCTCGTTTTGGTGCCCAGACTGAGGCATATATGAAAAAAGTAAAACGAATATAAAGCTAGTTTTAGGAGCAACTCAACCAGAGACAGGCCCTCTACTTCAACTTCGTCTTATTCTAGGGGGAGGCAGGGGCAGGTCCTCTTTTAGGAGGCCTTTCTTTCAGGTACAGGCTGTTTCCCAGTAGCAGTACCAACTGCAGCAGACTGGATTTTACAGAGCTAGAGGTAGAAGGGGTTCTTGGAGAGGATCCCAATCTGCTCAGCCTTAGCAGCAAGCAAAACAAAACCCCTGACTTTTCCCTTTAGGCTACCTCTCTACATCCTGTAGGGGCAGACTCGACCACTATTTCCAGAAATGGTTAAAAATAACCACAGACAAGTGGGGCCTGGAAATAATGAGTCATGGTCTCTCCCTTTGCTTCAAGTCCCTTCCTCCTCCAAGGTTAAAACATTTTGCACCAGCTCCCTTCTCAGAAAGAAAACTATTGGAGCAGGAGGTACAGGCCCTACTGCTTGCAAAGACAGTGGAATCTGTCCCCCACAACCAAAGAGGGCAAGGGTTCTATTCCAGATATTTCCTAACAACAAAAAAGAATGGAGAGTGGCAGCCTATACTAGACCTCAGACTGCTAAACAGGTACCTGGTAAAGCCCAGGTTCAAAATGGTCACAATGGCCATGATTTTGCCAACTTTGCAAAAAGAGGGGACTGGCTAGCCTCCTTGGATCTAAAGGACGCATATTTCCATATTCCCATAAGGGAGTCACACAGAAAGTATCTCAGATTCAGACTCCCCTCAGGCCACTACCAGTTCTCAACACTTCCCTTCGACCTTACCTCTGCTCCAAGGGTCTTTACCAAGTGCATAGCAGTAGTAGTGACACACCTCAGAAGACTGGGTGTCACAGTTTTTCCCTATCTGGACAATTGGCTAATCATAGGGAAATCCCACAAACAGGTGTCAGACCACCTTCAGGTAATCCAAGATATGATGCTCTCCCTGGGATTCCTTCTCAATACCAAAAAGTCAGCCCTGACCCCTGTGCAGGTTCTGCAGTTCATAGGTGCAGAACTGAGTACAGTAGTGGGAAAAGCTTTTCTGCCTCAAGAGAGGGCAGAAAGCATTCAGCTTCTGGCAGGCTCATTTGCCCAGGGCAGGCCAAAGTCAACAAAACAGTTTCTTCAACTGTTAGGGGCACATGGCTGCAGCAGCAAGCACAGTCATAGGTGCCAGGTTTCAGATGAGAGATATTGAGTTCCACCTCAGAGCACACTGGTGCCAAAGGCGGGCCCCCCTCTCAAAGCCAGTACCAGTCACACAAACATTACTACAGGCCCTCCAGTGGTGGAGGGAACCGGAAAATTTAAGGGAAGGGGTTCTATTTCTGCAGGAACCTCTGCCCTGGTTCTCACAACCAATGCTTCCCTGCTTGGTTGGGGTGCTCACTTAGGGGATCACACCATCCACGGTACTTGGGAGAGTGCAGACTCACCCCTGCACATAAACCTGCTGGAGTTAAGAGCTGTTTATCTGGCCCTTCAGGGTTTCTCTCATCTCATACAGGGAAAGGTGGTACAAGTCAGAACAGACAATACCACAACAATGTATTACATCAACAAACAAGGAGGGACAAGGTCCACTCCTCTGTGTACAGAGTCAATGAAGATATGGAGCCTCACTTACTCTCTGAATGCCTCTCTACAGTCAGTTCATCTGCCAGGCAAGGACAACACCTTGGCAGATGTCTTAAGCAGGATAAACCAGACCCATCACGAATGGGCATTGAACAAGTAAGAGGTGAAAGCTCTATTCAGGAGGTGGGGGACCCCAGAAATAGACCTTTTTGCTTCCCACCAAAATCACCACTTACCTCTTTACTGCTGCAGGGCCCCAATGAAGGGGACAGTTCCAATGGATGCCCCGATTCTGGATTGGACAGGCAGGTACCTCTATGCCTTTCCTCCTTTTCCTCTGATACTCGGGGTGCTCGTCAAGCTCAGGTCACAACCAGCTTCGATGATTCTGGTACTCTCAATGTCTGTGAGCAAACCGTTTCACCTCCCTCAGAGGTACAATCTACTGACTTCCTTTCAGGGGAAGGTAGTGTACCCCAGTCTCAGGTCTCTCAAGCTCAAGGCCTGGCTCTTGAGGACTTAGAACATGCAGATTGCCAATTCTCTGAAGCAGTTTTAGAAGTCCTCAAGGGTTACAGGAAGCCTTCCACCAGGAAAACGTATGCCTCAAAATGGAAAAGATGTTCTATTTGGTGCAGTGACAAGGATATAGTCCCAGTCCAGGCCGGGATCCCAACCCTTCTTGATTATTTGTTTCACCTGCACTCCCTGGGGTTTCAGCACTCAACTCTGAAGGTGCACCTGGCTTCAGTTTCAGCACACCTTTCAGCAAGAATGGATACCTCCCTGGCATCAAACCCTATATTCAAAAGATTCTTTAAAGGGCTCTTTCATTTGTTTCCCCCTCACAGGGAACCAGTGCCAGCATGGGACCTTAATATTTGCATTGCCCAGCTTATGCTTCTGCCCTTTGAGCCTATGGCATCTGCACAGCTTAAATTTCTTACCTGGGAGGTAGTTTTTTTCTGGTAGCAATCACTTCTGCCCGAAGGATAAGCGAGCTACAGGCCCTCTGTGTGGAAAAGGACTTTGTTTCTTTCCACAGGGACAAGGTAGTGTTGAGAACTAATAGGAAGTTCCTCCCCAAGGTGGTTTCTGACTTCTCTTTGAATGAGTCTATAACACTGCCAGTTTTCTTTTCTGAACATTCTAGCTCAGGTGAGCGTAGATTGCACAGCTTGGATGTAAAAAGAACACTGAGTTATTACATGACTCATACCAAGGATCATAGGCAGGACAGACAACAACTGTTCCTCACCTATGGGGAAGTAGGTAAAGGTACTCCTGCTTCAAAGAGGACCATCTCTCGATGGATAGTCCAGTGTATTCAGTTTTACTACTCAAAGGCAGGCAAGGTTCCTCCCTCTGGTCTTAGGGCCCACTCTACAAGGGGCACAGCTGCCACCATTGCAGCTGCCCAAGAGGTACCTCTAATGAAAATATGTAAAGCAGCTACCTGGAGGTCAGTCCACACCTTCAGTAAGTATTATAGCCTGGACACCCAGTCCAGAAGTGATGCCAGATTTGGCACAGCAGTCTTGCAGTCTTTTTCCTAAATAGATTCTGGCCCACCTTCCTGAGGTACTGCTGCATAGTCTACAAGAGTAATAATATTAGTGGATTCCTGGGGTCAGAAGAAAAAATTACTCACCTGTAGTAATCTTGTTTCTTCCAAAGAGATCCACTAATAGTATTACTCCCTACCCTTGCCTCCCCTTTCAGAATCAGTAACAAGAAAAATCCTCTCCACAGCTGATAAGATGTATAGTTGGAGTGGCATGCCACCTGCTGGCACCTTCTAGTAATGTCTTAACTTGTAGTTTTGTTTCTAAAGGCATATCTGACTTCAGAAGAAAAGGGGACACTTGTTTATACTAGTCCTTTGGTTAGTGTTGTTGTTTGCCCAGTTGGTCATTATTTTAGTATAATTATTTAAATAGTGATTCACATGTTTTTATGGCCTCTTTGCAGGCTTCTAAGAAATCTGAGGTAGAATGTAGGCAGTTGACACTGGGCAGTTTGAAAATAGATGCACAAGTTAAATATTCCATGATTAGCATAACATTCTGTTCTCTCTGAGGCAATGCTGGCTTAAGGGAGCACTGCAAGAGTAATAATATTAGTGGATCCCTTTGGAAGAAACAAGATTACTACAGGTGACTAATTTCTTTCTTTCGGGGTTCCCAGGTGTTCTTCACCTGTCCCTGCTTCTCCTCGCTGTCCGGTCCCCAGTGGTTGAGGACCAGGTCGCGGTCTCGCGACTCGAGGTCGAGCAGTTCCCGATGTGGCCGTTGGTCCTGCTCTTGACACTTGGGCAAGAGATGCTGCCGGTACTCCTCCTCTTCCTGCTTCTCGGGGGAGGATTGGCTCAGCCATAAACTGCGGGGCGGTTATGAGGAGCTTATGTGACAGCATCTCTTCCTTGGCACCAGCTCCAGGCTGTAGCCTGTTCCGCAGCCCCCAGTATTCCTGTGGCTGCTGCCCCCTCGACCCGAGCCGGTCCCTTCGGTTCGGCAGAAGCCAGCCTCTCTGCTCATTAGGGTCTACAGTGCCCATTATGATAAAGGAGAATATAGGGAAGACTAGGTGGGCCTTGAGGCCCTTATCTGCTGACACCTTCTATGTTT
Organism: Neoceratodus forsteri; assembly: GCA_016271365.2. Lineage (NCBI taxonomy): Eukaryota > Metazoa > Chordata > Ceratodontiformes > Ceratodontidae > Neoceratodus > Neoceratodus forsteri. Next base: position 1,513,849,202 of record CM057452.1, on the reverse strand, counting down.
CTGTGTTTAGGGTGGAGCCCCCACCTCCACAGCCCAAGAATAGCACCCTCCTAAGACTGCGTGCTTGGCTACTGGGCTTTCCTATTGGCTGTCAGTCACTGTTAAACACACTGATGACCCTCCCATAGTCAGCGGGGATGTAGGGGCTTAGCCGGTGTTCGAGGAGTCCTAGGACTCTGAGGCTCCTCGATACATTCCCACCTGACCCCTGGTTTTGACCATGAGTCCAGAGAGTATTCTTCTGCAGAGCAGGGGCCTACTTCTTCATTTTTGGAATGTACATATTTTTTGAATGTGGCATGGACACCCATTTATAGAATGTAGTGTTGTCCTAAAATTTCAGAACTTAGAAGGGATACTTAATTTTGTATTGCAGCAAGTACTTACACTTTTACATTATGGTGAGGATGTGCAGTTTTGGAGTTTGGGGGGGGGGGGGCGCTGGCATGATTTTGAAACTTGCCAAGGATATGTAATTTTGGAGTAAGACGTGCACACTTTCAAAATGTGATGGGGACACCCAATTTGAAATGTGACAGGGATGTTAAATTTTGGAATGTGGCATGAACTCATAAGTTCAGAATGTGGTGGGTACATGCAGTTTTAAAATATGCATTCCTGGGGGGTGCTAGAGAGCAATCTTCAAGGCAGGTTGTTCCCGTACGAGGTCTACCTCATGGCTCTACAATATTCTCGAAAACATCAAAACTAATGCTTCAAAGTTTATCTTGCTCAACATCTTCAGATTCTCGAACTACCAAGGAATCGAGTGATTCCTGTTTTGATTGGGGAGACCCAAGAACCAACAAGTGGGCTCCTCCAAATCATCAGAGCAACAGCACAATAAGGCCAGCAATGCCACTGCCAGCGCTGCAGTGAAGTCCTCTGGCTCAGTGTCTGAACCCCCATGGCAGGCCATGATGGAGTCTATCAGGGCTGTGGACTCTAAATCTGAAAGAACCCTCAGTAAGCTTGAAGCTCACAATGCTGCCATCAGAGTTGGCCGAGACAGTGGGGGAAACTGGCAAATGCTCTAAAACCACCCAACCGGCTATGAATGCCCTGACCCACAAAAACATGCAGAAGCGGTGAAGATTAGAAACCCTGGAAAATGAAAATCGGTCTGGCAATTTAAGATTGGTGGGGGTGCTGGAAGGTGCTGAAGGCACAAACTTGTTGGACTTTGTGAGGTGTTGGCTGCAGGAATCCTTTCAACTTTCAGGCAAGTTTTCCTGGCATTCCTTTATAAAAGCTTACTGGGTGAACCCACGTGTGAGGCCTTCGACTCCATCGCAATCACGCACCGTTCCGCTGTGCACCTTTGGCTCCCAATTCTGAAACTGTCTCCTATCAGTGGCTAGAGCAGCATACCCACAATTGATCAATAATGCCGACATCAAAGTCTTTCCCAACCTGTCTTTTCAAACTAGGGCCTGGAGAAAGCAATTTGACTCTGTTTATTAGCGCCTGTGAGCCCTTGGCATTGTGCACTTCTTTTTTCTGCCGGCATGGCTCTGAATTACATATGGCGGAAAAACTTGCCAATTCTCGGACCCAAAGGATGCAGGAAGATGGACTGTGAAGACGCAGGAAGAATTTGCCGCCAGAGCTGCCACCCCATGCCGTGAAGAGGAGGAAGACTCCTATAATGACTGAGGAGATTGTGGACTTTGTACCTGGTAACTGATGTCCGTTTTTCCCTGGTGCCATGGTTTCCTGTCTCCCTGATTTTCCCTCTTCTCTCCTTGTAGTTTGAGGGGGGGTGTATGTTTAAGCACTAACATTGGCACTAGATCTTATGCTGGACATGATGGGGTTTTGCATACTCCTTTGATGATGATGATGATGACATTTTATTTTTATACAGGATACAAATTAGTTAGGGTGTAACCCCCATTTGCAACAATATCCTGTGGCTTATAACATATAAGACATACAACGATGATACATAATCATAACAAACATCCAATTTCCTTTATTAAAATATAAATAATCTTTAAAAATAGACACATCCCGTGCCGGCCCGGTGGCGCTAAGGGTTGAGGCACTGGGCGCCCACACCTCGCTCGCCGGCCTGGGTTCAACAGGAGAGAGGTTGAGCATCAGAGACAGCTCTCCTCTCTTGGGAGGGAGGGGGTCATGGTTCGGCATTTGCATGGCCTCTGGCAGTAGCCAGGGGCACAGCAAGCACTGAACAGACATTGAGGGATGGGGAGTGGTGACGTCGGCGGTGATGCCTTGGTATCTGGGTGCATGCCACTCCCCCATGAACAGGGGAAAGATGCCCTACAGGCTCCGAAGAGACGGAACGTCGAGGTAGTCCCCTCATTACCCCCACCTGCCTGGCTGCGCAGTCTCCGACGCAGTAGAATGTACAGGGTGTAATCTGCCCCACCTCGTCCCCACCCGGGGGGGGGGGGTAAATCCAAGGCTCCATGGGGGTCGACCGAGAAGTCAGGTAAGGTGGCAGAGGTGGGGGGGACAGACCTCATTGACGTTCCTGAGGATGTGGGGGAGGGGGGAAGTATAAACAATAATTTAAAAAGAAAAAAATAGACAACATTCCATTTATCTAAAACACGCACATTTTGTTATCAGATACCTATGCAAAGCAATCTTAAAGTTTAGAGGATCTTTCCAATAAAGTTAACTCAGGTGGTAATTTATTACCACAGAAGCACTCTGGAGAGCGGGGTTGATCCCAGTCCTTTCACAGAATAAAGGGTTCTGAAAGAACTCCTAAAACTGAAGGGGGACAAAGCAATGGGGCCAGATGGAATTCACCCCAGAATTCTAAAAAAATTAAGCAGAGAACTAGTGACACCACTGACTACCCTTTATAACAAATCAAGGGAGGATGGTGTGGTACCTGAGGACTGTAAGAAGGCTGATGTGATTCCCCTTCACAAAAGTGGGAGCAAGACAGAGGCAGGAAACTACAGACCTGTCAGTTTGACCTCTGTGGTAGGGAAAGTGATGGAATCACTTCTGAAGGAAAGAACTGTTGAGTACCTAGAGGCCAGTGGGGCACAGGACCCAAGGCAGCATGGGTTCACAGCGGGAAGGTCATGTCAGACGAATCTAATTGATTTATTTGACTGAGCGACCAAAGTAGTAGACTAGGGAGGGGCTGTGGACATGGCCTACCTAGACACAGTCCCACACAAAAGATTAGTAGTCAAATTAACCAGCCTTGGAGTGGGTTCCAGGGTGGTAGCCTGGGTAAAACATTGGCTGAACAACAGGACACAGAAGGTAACTGTAAATGGAGTCCACTCTGAAGAAAGAGGGGTTACTAGTGGGGTACCGCAGGGTTCAGTACTAGGTCTAGTCCTTTTTAATGTCTTTATAAGTAACATTGCAGAGGGACTGGAAGGAAAAGTATGCCTCTTTGCAGATGACACAAAGATCTGCAACAGGGTTGATACACAAGGAGGCGTGGAAAGGATGGGAAGGGACTTGGCAAGGTTGGAGGAATGGTCAGAAGTATGGCAGCTTGGATTCAATGCAAAGAAGTGCAAAGTAATACACCTGGGAAACAAAACCCAGGGAAGATTACACAATGGGGGAGGTAGTGACAACAAAAATGGAAAGGGACCTTGGGGTAATCCTATCAGATGACCTAAAGGTTGGCAGCAATGTGAGAAGGTGGTAGGGAGGGCTGGGGGGATACTGGGATGTATAGGGAGAGGCATCACCAGCAGAAATCAGGTAGTTGTTATCCCCCTGTACAGACAGTTGGTGAGACCCCATCTGGAGTACTGCGTCCAGTTCTGGAGACCCCATCTCCGCAAGGACATAGACAGGATGGAGGCAGTTCAGAGGAGGGCAACTAAAATGGTGCAGGGTCTGCAAGAGAAGCCATATGAGGAGAGGCTAAATGAGCTTAATATGTATACCCTTGAGGAAAGGAGGGAGAGGGGGGACATGATAGAAACGTTTAAGTACCTCAGTGGAATCAACAAAGTCCAAGAGGGTAGCATCTTTCGGAAAAGAGATGTGCAAGAACAAGGGGACACAATTTGGAGATAGAGGGGGGACGGCTCAGGGGCAATGTGAGGAAGTATTTTTTCACAGAGAGGGTGGTGGACGCATGGAACAGCTTTCTGAGGAGGTTGTGGGGTCTAAAACTGTGGGAGAATTCAAGAATGCATAGGACAGACATAACACAATTTTTGTGGGGGGTAGGAAGAAATATGCTGTTGGTTAAATAGGATCTGCAGCTTATCATCTAGGTAGGGAAATGGGCAGACTAGGTGGGCCAAGTGGTCCTTATCTGCCGTCAAAGTCTATGTTTCTAAGTCTATGTTACCTTGCCAGGCTATTGGTAATGTAGAATCCCTTAATCTATTTTGGTTTCTAACCATTGGGATAATTGATTTCCTCAGTTTCATCAATCCTTTGTTTAAAGGTTCCGCTATTACATAGTCTGTTAATGGATGATTTTCTTTGGTATGAATCAATTTATGACACCAGGTTAACCAAAAGTACGATCTTTTTGTTTCTGGTTGACGCCAATTTAATTTACTATAAATATCACAATGGTGAGTACCATATTTGCTTTTAGTTACAAATCTACCTAACCTATAATACATTTGGCTTATTTTGTATAGTAATTTTTTGCTTCAGTTCATGTACAACAATGATCCATATTCCAATAGTGGAGTCAGCAATTGTCTTACTACTTTCTGACTTCCATTACCAGACACCCCAAGACTCTCCTCAGAGCACCCAACCTCTGGGTAACTCTCTTAACTTGTTGGTCTATAAGATCAGTATAGGTCAACCTTTGGTCAAGTCAAGACCCCTAAATATTTGTAATTTTTAGTATTATTTATAGGTGTTCCATCTGCTAACCTAAGTCAAAATCAGAATTTTTTAAAGAAGTTCTGACAGAGAACGTCATACTTTGTGTTTTTGTACTGTTGAGTAATAAGCCTGAGGACCTAAACCAATTCTCCATTATTATCAGGTCCTTCTGGAGCTTTTGTTCTAAAAGTATATGATTAGCAGGTCCAGTGGCACAGAGGGCTGAGGCCCTGGTGCCTTACCTCGAACCATACCAGCGACCTGGGTTCGGGAATGGACTCGGGACATTGGGGGCTGGCAGGGGAAGGAGAGGATTGAGTGTCCATAGGACTGCTCTCCTCTTCTGGGGTGGGTAGCAGGGCGGCGTCACTCGGCAGCGGCCTCTGGTGGAGACCAGGAGCACTGCAGAGGTGACGCAAGGGGGGGGAACAACACAGAAATACTGGAAATCACGCCACGACCATCCGGATGACGGCTGCCGGTCCACGGATGCCACCGAAGCCCTGATGGAGCCATGTCCACCTCGGCAGCACCCCGGGGCCAAGTAGTCACACTGGTCTCTTCTCCTAGTGCCTTCCCCCTCGGAGGAGGGGGAACCACCCGGCGAAGGGTTACGCCGGGTTACCCTGGGGATAGCTGCTATGTGAGGTTGGAGGCTCAGGAAGGGATAGGTGATCAGAAAGGGATCTAGGTAGCCAAAACGAGTGGTGGGTTGTGGAGCACATGGGGGATAAAAGTATTATGACTATCCGCTGTAGCCACTAATACTTTGTCATCCGCGTATAGTCTAATTTCGCTATTTTCTATTTTTGATGTCAAGTTGTTTACATAACTATTTAACATTAAAGGACCCAAAATCAAGCCCTGTGGAACTCCTATTCACCTTAATTGAGCCCGAAACAGTAGATCCACATTGCTTACGATTTGAAAGATATGATCTGAATCAATATAATGGTTCTTCTTGTACCCTGATGTCATACAGTGTCTCCAATATACTGTGATGTTCCACTAGGTCGAAAGCTTTACTCAGTTCCATGAACACCGCCCCAGTGCTCACACCTTGGTTCAAAGAAGATACCAGATTATAAGAATCAACTAGGGCGGTGTCCGTGGACCTCCCTGCTCTGAACCCATGCTGGAATTCCGTTAATAGTTTGTTCTTCTCCAAGTAATGGTATAACTGACAGTGAATTTGTTTTTCAAATACTTTAGACAATATGGGAAATAAGGCTATAATCCTAAAGTTTTAAGGGACTGTATTATCTCCCCCTTTCTGGATAGGTATTCTTTTCCCCACTTTCCATATTTCTGGGACTACTGACTCACATAAACTCCCATTAAAAAGGTGAGTCACCACAGGGGCCAAATTGTCTGCACCTATTTTCAAGAAACCTCCTGCTTTTGACCCGTCCAATTTACTCCGTTCCCTTTCCACATCTCTAACCTTTATTTTCCTAAATCTGAATCTAGGGACTTGATCATTTCCCATCCTTTATTACATTTTTCTCTGCTACTATTTGAGGTATAGAAATATCTGATTATCTTAATTTTGTTCTGATTAAGTTCAAGTCTGGCAATTCTGAAAAATAAGAATGAAATATCCTCGCTACTTCCATTGGATCTTCCACTATAGTATTATTATTAGTACGTTTTGTAGAGATTCTCGACCTCCTCGGATTCAGCAATTTTTTTACACATCTCCAAACTTTCTTGGGGACAGCTGCTGTATTAATATTCGTTAGCTGATGGTGTTTCTTAGCCCTTTTAACTTCCTTATAGTGTATGGTAGAATGTTGTTATGGATAGAAATCCATAACTAGAATGGAGTTGTTATGCTGCATTAGCTATGTCATCACAGCTGTTATGCTGCACTAGCTATGTCACTACTGCAGCATAACCACTTGGAATGCTGCCACATAGTTGCTTTCCTCAATCCAGTTAAGTGGGAAGTTGCAAATGTTTTATTTTTTTTTTTAAACGTGAACTTGCACAAACATCTGCAGCACACTGTGTCAACTAAAAAAAAAAGAAAATGTTAAAATGTCTACTCTCTGTTGTCTTCTCCAGCTAGTTTTCTGTGATTTTCTATGCTGTGACTGCCCATACACTATGAAAGATTGTGTATGAGCATTCATACACAAACAAGGAAATTCATGTATCTTGAGGTTCCCTTGGTAACAGAGTACTCGATTACCAAGGAAACCTCTCGATGCAAGAATATCCTTGTTATGTATGACTGCTCATACACAATCCTCTATATTCTATCCCACCTGAGACTATTTAAACTATGTCTAAAGGCTTCCCTGTTAAAAGTCTTAAAATTTGTAGTCCAGTATGTTTCCGGTGTACCTCTAGTGGGGTTTTGTATGTCTAGACTACATTTTGTAGGATAGTGCTCGGCTACATTTATGGGCATTACTTCCCAACTAGTTACTTTTATATCTTGGGAAATTAATGCTAGGTCCAAGATGGATCCTGTACTTTTGTATTTGGAACATCTAGTAGGGCTTTGAATGATTTGTTCCAGCCCTAAAAGTACCCCCTCTCCCACCGCCACTGAGGCCCCGCCACCTGTATCTCCCAGTCAGCGGTGAGGCGGCACCCACCCACAAGCTGCCCGCTGATTGACAGCATACAGTAGGGTCTGTATGCCTGTTGGTCCACTGCATGGGCCAATGGGCATGCAGACCATGCTATCACACAGGCCTGATATGTGAATGAAGCGTTCATTCCTGCTCGGGCCTGTGTAGTACAGTATGATCACACGCCCATTGACCCACGCGAGTGGACCAATAGGCGTACAGACCCTACTGTATGCTGTCAGTCGGCGGGTGGCTTGTGGGTGGGGTGCTGCCATCTGCTGCTGACTGGGGGGGTGCAGGGTGGCGGGGGCCTCAGTGGGCAGGTGGGGAGGGGGAGTACCACTGGACCACCAGGATGTCCTTCGATAATTCTGCCCGCGATTGGGTGCTGGGGGGGGCGTCCACTGGACCACCAGGGAGTTAGATCAGTTATGCCCGCGATCAGGCGATGGACAGCGGTCCACTGGACCACCAGGGAGTTGGATAAATTATGCCCACGATCGGGCGATGGACAGCGGTCCACTGGACCACCAGAGAGGTAGATCTCTTATATGCGATACCTGCAATCGGGCATTGGGATGCGGTCCATTGAACCACCAGGGATATACTGTACATATGCCCATGATCGGGCATTGGGAAGCGGTCCACTGGACCACCAGGGATATAGGTTACCTATGCCCGCGAACGGGTGAGGGGGCACAATGCTCCCTGGGCAGGGGGCATGTGGACTGTGTCCTGGGTGGCCACCCACAGCAGGCGGCTGCCATGTTGCGCCTTGTAATACGGCAGCTCACCTGTGGGTGGCCTGGATTTGTTCCTGGTTTCACCAGGCACATCTTTGCACCCCCCCCCAAGCGGCGCAAAGCGGGTATGTGCCAGCACATGCGCTGCACATCCCAGGCTGAATATCTATGTGCTGCACATGCATGGGCATGCCCCCTGCACTTACGCAGCATACATTTCTCTTGCGCCCCAGCGCATCGGGAGTTGCACAGCACAATTTGCCCCAGTGAATATCGCGACGGGCCTTTTGCGCCATGCACAACCTTTTTGAATATCCCACCCTATAGCTCCACTTTGGGCCAATAGGAGCATCAGACACCATATAATTTTATTGCCATTTCCTCTCCATGAAGTAAACCTCCGTCTAAAATAGGGCTGTCTTGTAATTAAATTCCACTCATTTGTAAATGAGTTACGCTGCCTTACTGTGGGATTTTCCTCGGGTTGCAAAACAATCCGAAGAACTTCATAATTCGTCTCCTTATTCGTGTCATTATTTATTGGTGTTTGATCCGTAAAGTGCATCAAGTAACATCCCAAAAACAGCCAACCCCATGTAAAACTAACCAAATGCATCCTGTTTTGTTGAAAACAAATTAAAAAAATAAAACAGTGGAAAACCCGCTTATTTATTAATTAGACTATCAAATTTCAATAAAAACAATCTGAAAATGATCTAAAATACTATCAAACGTTAAACAGGTTTTCCCTCTCCAAGTGGCGCTCACACCACTCAGTCCGGTTGTGACACAGTGCTTGTGCCTGTGGGTGGCGCAGGCTTTTGTAGGATGCAATGCCCCGCCCGCGCAGGAATCAGCTCTTTGATCAGCCGAACACACCACAATATAGCAGCAGAATAAACAGTTTAAAATTGTTTCAGTCCCGAAATTTAAAGTGCAGTTTGTGGCAAACCTTGTACTTGCTGGCTATTTGTGGTCTTCACTCTCGGTTCCAGCAGCTCTCACCTGCAGGCGATGCTCTTCCGGGACCCCTAAACACTGAATAAAGTTCAAATATGGGCGAGGCGGGCTTTTGCAGGATGCAATGCCCCGCCCCCACAGGAATCGGCTCTTTGATCTGGTCTGCCGCTAGACCCCCTCTTCAGCCAAACACACTATAATATAGCAGCAGAATAAACACACATAGGGGCGCTTGGGTTTCTCCGTCCTCATTATGATAGCAGTCTCTTTTAAGTCCCTACTTCACAGCTGTATGATGTCCTAGCAGATTAATGTTAACCGGGGAATTTTTTTTTTTTCAGTCATCAGGTGGAAAATGTTAAAGTACTTTGATTAAGCAATATGTTTGGATGTTGAATTTTCTGTGGTGGTGTTAGGAGATGTGGAGAGACTTGGAGGGGGGCACATTTTTCTCCCTTTTATGTAATTGGTATGAATGGTTAGTAGCAAGCTCTGTGCTTGCATTTGCTGTCCTTTGCTCAGTCTCCCTTAACTCTGGGCATTATGAAAGCCACTAAGAGGTTAGCATTTTGGGATTGAAAATGTGTTTTATTAAATTACTGTTGGATCCCCCTAAATCCTTTTGTACCAGACTATAGGGAGGGTTATGTTTATCAACTTTCTGGGGATACGGCATCTATGTGTGAGTTTTGTACCCACCTAAAACCCTACAAGAAGAATGTATTGCATTTTTATGTGTTTTACTAGAAACTAATAAACATAAAGTTTAAAAAAAAATATGCATTCCCACATTGCATGCCCCATCACATTCCAGAATTGCTTGTACCCGCGACATTCCAAAGTTACACGTACCCATCACATTTCAAAATTTCAAGTCCCCACTATGTTCCATAATTGTCCGTCCGGGCCACCTTTCTAAATTGTGTGCCCAATCAAATTCTAAAAATATGTGCCACATCACAATCCGAGATTGTGCATCCTCATCATTCCAAAATTGCATGTCTCTACCACATTTCAGAGTTTGCATGTCCCAGTCAGATTACAGAAATTGCACATCCCTGCCACATTCCAGAATTTGAGTGTTCCTACCATATTATGAAATTGTGTGCCCCCACTGCATTCTGAAACTGACCCTTCTAAAATTGCAACCGAGTAATATTCTGAAATTGCGACTCTACCACATTCTGGAATTTCATCCCTGCTGCATCCTAAAGTCTCATCAGTACAGTATTCTGAAATCTTGCACAATGTTAGTACTCCAAAGCTGTGTCCTCTGCTGCATTCCGAAATTGCCTCTCCTGCCACTTTTTGAAGTACAGCACCCTGCGTCTGCACATTCTGAAAACACGTTTACTACACTTAACCAATTGTCATCCTTTTTTTTCCCCCAAATGTTTACTGCAGTACCATTGTGTCAAACTGTGGACATGAATTATAATAAAATAAAGAAAAATCCTTTCTGGCTTCCCTGTGTGAAAATGAAAAAACATAGTTGGAGGAGTCTGTTGTCTAGAGACCCTAGAATACTCGGCAGTATGTTGGGTAATGACTTTCACCACTTTTCGGTTACAAATTAATTTACTGAAATGTGAAACATTTGGGGCAGTTGTATAGTATTGTGAAGTTTCTCTGTTTCAATAAACTCATATATGAAAAATGGTGTATGAGTCATTCTCTAACATACTGTTGAGAGTGAACTGTAGTTAGAAATAATGTGACCTAACTGAGAATTGAACTTTGGTCCCCAGAATACCATACTGTGCTGTACCACTGAACCATCATGCTTATGTAGCAGCAGCCTGTGGTTTCTTTCCACTGTCTTCTTTTTCTGAATGCATATCTTGCAGCTACTGAGAGAACAGTTAAGATGGTAATTAATAGTGCATGCAGTATTAGCCACTGCTAAGCTACAGGAACACATATTGTGATGAGAAAGAAATATTTTGACTTGGGTGGGAATTGCACTCAGGCAGCTAGGTAATAGCTATCTGGGTTAATTTCCCAGTTAGATCACATTATTTAATTCTCATTAAAATTTGTATTCCATTTGCTTTGCAGTGGCTAATTCTGCGTGACTAGCTCATTACCATCTCATTTGTTACTAGTTGCAGTATATCCTAAACCCTCTTAGATGGCCATTTTGTGTTACGCTTAAGCAACAGAATGTTCAGACTTCTAAAAGCACTATTGGAGGAAACAGAGTTTGCAATCAGAAAGAAATGTGCTTGTGGAAACCTCAGACTGCTGTCTGTGGGCCTGATAGCTCAGTGGTAGAATACTAGGACAGTACTCTGGGGCTGGGGTTCAGTTCTGATTAGGTCACATTATTTATTTCATACAGTTTGTGTCTCAGTTGCTTAGCAGTAGCTGTTTCTGCACCATTAAATTACAATTAAAAAGGAACAGTCAGCACTAAGAGCCCCATACCCGTGTGTAGAGCTGGTCCCAATTTGCACTTTGTGTGAAAAACTTTTGTTGTCGTTTCTAACTGTTCACTGCAGTATAGTAATAGATTGTATCATTCAGATTCTGCTGACTCTCAAGCCGACTTTTGATTTAACCAGAAATCCCAGAATCCTCTGCAGCTCATGTGAGATCTAGGCTGTAGCAGTGGGAGATTCAGTATCCTATAGTGTATGTTGCAGCTTTTATGAGGTCTAATCTTTTGTTTGATGATCCCACTGTCTTCCTCGAGTTAGGTACAGTCACAGAGGACTGTACTTAGCCCTGGGAGAACAGCGAGACCAGCAAACATCTGATCGGAGCTTATAAAAGTTTTAAAATGCACTGCAGACTTTTGAATCTCCCAGTGCTGCAGCCCAGCTCTGACATCAGCTGCAGAGGAGATTCTGGGATTTCTGGTTATAGCAGATGTCAGCTTGGGAGTAAGCAGAATAAGCTTGATGCAGTCTGCTATACTGCAGTACATGGTAAGTATAAAAAAAAATTATTTTTAGGAACATGAGTACAGTTCACTAGCCATATACTGGTAGGTCCACAGGAAGTACTGAATCATTAGACATCTTTAAGTTAAGCTCCTTCCATCACCAGGGCTGTATATTCTCCTGCTTTGCTCCATGACATCAGATTCTGCTGAAAGGGTCAGGTCTTCTTCACAGCTATGCAGCATTGAAGGTTACCATTGCACATTTGGCAAATTTCTTCACAGAATTCTTAGTTTGTTCCTCAATTATTCCTCTAGTCCTTCGCTTCGGTTTTGCTTCTGTTGACGGAATACGGACTCCAAGGAAGCAAAGCTGTCCCGAGGCTTCAAGTTCTGCATCATGTGTTGGCAGAAAATATCGAACATGGACCCACACGTGTCTTGCCTAAACTGCTTGGGCGCTCAACATGATGTCACTGACTGTGGCCAATGCCAGGCAATCCTTCTGTCGTCTCTGGAAAATCACGCAATCCAGCTTCTTCTCATCAGCTAGCCAACTGGGATCCGAAACTTTGACCTAAGGGCCACAAGAAGGGCTTGGCTGCGGTGGGGTTGGCTGCACGGCTTGTGGCCCTGGCAGAAGCAGTGGCAGCTGCTGTAGTGGGCACCTCATTGGCCTCTGTGCTTCAATCAGCCGGGGCCAGCATTGGGGGGGGGGGTCCTTCTTTGCGAGGCAGTATAGCATAGTGGTTAAGGGCACTGACCTGGAGACCTGGGTTTGAATCCCATCAGCCCCCACTTGCATAGTGTGTGACCCTGAGCAAGTCACTTAACTTCCTTGTGCTCCCAGGTCACACCTGGAAACAAGCTTCCGCTGAGTGTGCCTTTCCTGGTTAAACAATTTCCCCTTTCCCTTTGATGGGTTCTGGAACATGCGTCAGGCACTCCAGGCATGTCTACCATGGTAAGAAGCTCAAGTGGCACTGATCGTGGCATCAGGAGAAATTGTGGTTCTCCTGCTTTCTCAGCTCCCCCCATCGCTCAGCTCATGTGAAGCATTCGACTCTAGTCAAGCTTTCTTCACTCAAGAGTTTGGTTGACAACTTCATGGTGGCCCCATCAGGAATCTGACCTAGACACCAGTCGAGCAAGCTGTCAAGATTTTTCTTGACCCTGTCTACCAGCTATCAGAGGAGATCAAAGAGGAGTCTATCTCCCGGACCCTGGTTCTGTTGGTCCTCTCTCAGGAGGACATGGACTGGTCAGTGTTCCTGACCGGCTCCATTTGGGACCAACCTCCATGTGCCACCCAAGCTGATGGTTGTGATTGCGGCTCGGCATGTGGTCTATTCTGAACCTCCTGTGGACTCTCCTAACCATTTGCCCTCAGGTCAACAGTCGAGGTCACGGATGAGACACAGTTCACATTCTCTATCCCACTCGACTGGGAGGTGCTGCCATTGAGTTTCCTTGATCTCCTCAGGCCGAGGAGGCGCACTACAACAGGATGAAGCAGCAGTGCGAGGAACCCTTCTGGCAGCAGTGGACCATTGGAGGGTAGGGTAGGGCTCTACCCCCGGACCTATGGTCAACTAGCACGTGCCAGTACTGCGCATGTCAGTCTACTTTGGCAGCCATTCTTGACATCTGCCTCTCCACCACTGTGGTTGGAGCCAGCTCCACTGCAGCCTTTGGTGGAAACCCCAACCAAGGACTCCCATGCTGCAGCTGGCTTGCCATGTCGGCTGTTGAGGAAAATCACCCAGTTGGAAGACACTTAGATGGTCCATGATGGCAGATGATCATGGGACGTTTTTGAAGACTCCTTAGACTTGGTCGTCCATATTGCCATTGAGGACACACACCTTTGCCCGGCCTTTGTGGAGGAATTCACCATGGATTTCAGACCAGTGTCATTTGGGTCTTTCCTTCATCTGAAGTCAGAGTCCATGAATGTGTCCTTGGAGCCCATCCACAAGAAGGCTAAATATCCCTTCACAGTCATTTTGGACAAGGACAGCTTCCCTTGGGTTGCCTTTCCCATGGCTGAGACCATCTTGGGACCAGCCATGGAGCTCTGACAGCATCCAGCATCTTGCCTGGCACCCGTCACCCGTATGGTCCACAAGTACTTGGTCACTATTTAGGTCCCTTTTGGGGTTCCCAGACCATTCCTCTGCCAAGGGTCTGGTCTCGGACTTGGCCTTCTGTTAATCTAGGAAGCACATCAAATCACTATGGGCAGTTTGCTTCCTGTTTACTCTTTACTTCTGTTGCTTTGATCAATTCCTTTGCATAGAGAGTAGCTCTCTATGTAAAGGAAGGGATCAAAGTAACAGAACTAAAGAGTAAACAGGGAGCAAATGAGGAACTCTGGGTCACCCTGGTGACAGGAAATGGCACCACAATCCACATGTGGGTTGTATACAGACCCCCATCTCAGGGGGAGGGAATGGACAAGGAAATGATAGAAGGCATCCTTAGAATGGCAGAAAGAGGGGAGGTATTGTTGATGGGGGACCTGAATATGCCAGATGTTAACTGGAGCACCTTTGCTGCAGGAACATCCAAGAGCAGGGTCATTCTTGATGCCCTACAAGGGGCATGCCTCAGACAGCTAGTACTGGAACCCACTCAGGAGGGAGCAGTCTTAGACCTGGTACTCTCAAATGGGGATGGAGAAAGAATCTCAGATTTAGAAATGGGTAGCCATCTGGGAACAAGCGACCACCAAACAGTGTGGTTCACGATAAACACAGCCATACAATCAAGCCATACAAAAGCAAGAGTATTGGACTTTAGGAAGGCTGACTTTGGGAAAATGAGAGAGTGCCTCAGAAAAGCACTAGCAAACAGGCAAGGAGGGGTGGAGGAACAATGGGGAGTAATCAAAACAGCCATCACAGAGGCAACAGGCCTCTGTGTAAAGCAAATCAACAAAACACAACGAAGGAAAAAAACGCTATGGTTCTCAAAAGAGGTGGCAGGGAAGGTTAAGGAGAAAAGGATAGCACTCAGGAAATATAAAGAAACACAGAAGGAGCAGGACAGAGAACTTTATCAGTTAAAGCAGAAAGAGGCAGGGAAGGCAGTCAGAATAGCAAAGGTCCAAACCGAGGAAAGGATAGCCAACTCTGTTAAGAACGGGATAAGACCTTTTATAGGTACATTAAGGAGTGAAGAAAGACCAAAGGAGGGATACTGAGGCTTAATAAAGGGAGGGAATGTGGGCAGAGGGTGACAGTGAAAAGCAGGGATACTGAGCTAATATTTCTGCTCAGTATTCTCAAAGGAAGAGGAGGGGAGGTACCTAAACCAAACAAGAGAAACACTCTGGAGATGGGGTTGATACCAGTCCATTTACAGAAGAAAGGGTTCTGAAAGAACTAATAAAATTGAAGGTTGACAAAGCAATGGGGCCTGATGGGATTCACCCAAGAATTCTAAAAGAACTAAGGGTAGAACTAGTGACACCACTGACTACTGTCTTTAACAAATCATGGGAGGATGGGGTGGTACCCGAGGACTGGAGGAGGGCAGATGTGCTTCCTCTTCACAAAAGTGGGAGCAGGATAGAGGCAAGAAACTACAGATCAGTTAGTTTGACCTCAGTGGTAGGGAAAATGATGGAATCACTTCTGAAGGAAAGAATTGTTGAGTACCTAGAGGCCAGTGTGGCACAGGACCCAAGGCAGCATGTATTCATGATTGGAAGGTCGTGTCAGATGAATCTAATAGATTTCTTTGACTGCGTAACCAAAGTACTAGACCAGGGAGGGGCTGTGGACATGGCCTACCTAGATTTTAGCAAGGCATTTGATACAGTCCCACACAAAAGATTAATACACAAGGTAGCCAGCCTTGGAGTGGGTCCCAAGGTGGTAGCCTGGATAAAAAATTGGCTAGACAACAGGCGCTAAGGGTAGTAGTAAACTGGGTCCACAGTGAAGAAAGGAGGGTTACTGTGAGGGTACTTGAGGTTCAGTACTGGAACCAGTCCTTTTAATGTCTTTAAGTGACATTGTAGAGGAACTGGAAGGAAAAGTATGTCTCTTTGCAGACGACACAAAAGATCTGCAACAGGGTTGATGTACAAGATGGAGTGGAAAGGATGAGAAGGGACTTGGCAAGGTTGGAGGAATGGTCAAATGTATGGCAGCTCAGATTCAGTGCAAAGAAGTGCAAGGTAATGCACCTGGGAAACAAAAACCCAGGGGAAGAGTACACAATGGGGGGTGAGATACTGACAGCAGTAAAAATGGAAAGATACCTAGGGGTAATTATATCAGATACCTAAAGGTGGGCAAGCAATGTGAGAAGGCAGTAAGGAAGGCTGGGAGGGATACTGGGATGCATAGGGAGAGGCATCAATAGTAGAAAACAGGAAGTTGTTATCCCTCTGTACAGACAGTTGGTGAGACCCCATCTGGAGTACTGTGTGCAGTTCTGGAGACCCCATCTCTGCAAAGACATAGAGTGGAGGCTGTCCAGAGGAGGGCAACCAAAATGGTGCAGGGTCTGCACCAGAAGACATATGACGAGAAACTAAAGGAGCTTAATATGTATACCTTTGAGGAAAGAAGGGGGAGAGAGGGGACATGATAGAAACGTTCAAGTACCTCAAGGGAATCAACAAAGTCCAGGAGGGTAGCATCTTTCAGAAAAAGAGATGTGTAAGAACAAGGGGACACAATTTAAAGATAGAGGGGGGACAGCTCAGGGGTAATGTGAGGAAATCTTTTTTCACGGAGAGAGTGGTGGATGCGTGGAACTGCCTTCCTGGGGAGGTTGTTGGGACTAAAACAGTGGGGGAATTCAAACATGCATGGGACAGACACAAGGCAATTGTAGTGGGGGGTGGCAGGAAGTAGGCTGTTGGTTAACTAGAATCTGCAGCTTATCCAGTAGGTAGGGAAATGGGCAGACTGGGTGGGCCAAGTGGTCCTTATCTGCCGTCAAAGTCTATGTTTCTATGTTATTCCCTCTGTGGCTAAGTCCATAGATAGGAAATATGCCCCTCCCAAGGATCGTCCCATCTTAGCCTCACAGGCCTTTGCTGATGCCATCGTGGTCCTGGTAGAGAATGATTAGGCTGTCCTTCCTCAGGAACCCACAGCTCGTCCTAAACAAAGAATCTCGCAAGATCGACACCTTGGGTAAGCGAGTCTTTGCTGCTTCAACTCTGGACATGCGCATTGCTAGCTACCAGGGTTATTTTTCTCAATACCAATATGTTCTTTGGCATTTGCTCAAAGCAATTGTAGAAGCTCTGCCCAAGTCGGAGGTTAGCTCAGAGCTACTGCAGACCATTACTAGAGGTATCGAGTCCAATAATCAACAGATTAAATCTGCAGTGGACGCTTTCAGTACTGCTTCCAGAGTGGCAGCGGCTGGCATTTGCATCTGCTGCCACTCTTGGTTGCGTACTTCAGGCTTCACAAATGACGCCCAACAAAAAGTCATGGCCTTACCCTTCAACGGTATGTATCTGTTTGGGCCTCAATTGGAACAAGCACTAGAGGCTACTCAGAAGACTAGCTCTGCCATTAAGACAGCTAGACCCCCACATGCTCCCTCTCGAGGGGGTGGGAATAAGCATCAGTTTCATAATCGCCAGTCCTTTTGTGGCAAAGCCAGAGGAGGTTTTAACAGAAACCAAACTTGTCAGCCACAAAAGAAAACTTAACAGAGGGCACAGGGCCCAAAAGCATCCAGTGCTACCCTCTGAGTTTCCGGGCCAGGTCCCAGCTGAGCTGACTGAGGGGGGACTCTTCTTCGGCAGTAGGAGGACGTCTGACTCATTTCTACGACCAATGGAAGTCTATAACATCAGAGAAATGGGTTCTCAGGATAATCCGCGAGGGGTACTCTCTCAACCTGTGATCACCCTCCCAAGCGACAGCCCAGGCTGTCTGCTGCGCAGTCAGACCGTCTTGCTTCCGAGGTTCAAGGCCTTCTGATTAACAGGGCAGTAGAAGTAGTTCTGCTGGACCAGCGAAACACCGGTTTCTACTCCCAGTACTTTCTGGTTCCAAAGAAACTGATGGCATGCACCCTATTCTCGATCTCAGAAAGTTAAACAAGTTCCTCTACAAGGAAGAGTTCAAGATGATATCACTCAGTACCCTGTTCACTTTGATTCATCAACATGCTTGACTAGCCTTCCCGTACATTCAGGACACCTATCAAGACATTCTCAGACACTCAAAGCATCACAAGTACCTAAGGTTCGTGGCATTGGGTCAGCACTACCAATTCAGAGTCTTGCTCTTTGGGCTATCCTCGGCTCCTCGAGTCTTCACAAAGTACTGTGCAGTTCTCGCGGCACATCTAAGGAAAATTGGAATTCAAGTATTCCCATATCTGGACAACTGGCTTCTCACAAGCCCCTCCAGACAAGAGACTCTGGAGGCCGTGGCTATAGCCTCAGACTTCCTCACGTCCATAGGAGTTCTGCTTAACCTGAAAAAGTCGTAGCTGCAGTCCTCCCAGAAGCTTCTCTTCATAGGAACCCTTCTGGACACCTGCGCAAAAGCCTTCCTTCCGGAAGACAGAGGGAGTTATATCCTTCAGATGGCCTGCTTCATCAGAGAGAACAGCTAAGTTTGAGCTCTTTCGATGCAGCGGATGCTGGGTCTCATGGCATCCTCAGTGTTCACTGTACCTCTGGCTCATCTCCACGTGAGAACCTCTCAGTGGATGCTCAGCACTCAGTGGTTACCAACCACTCACCCTCAGTCCTTTCACATCAAGGTGACAGAACTGTCTGGCCGGTGGCGCTGAGGCACTGGATGCCACACCGGCGACCCGAGTTAGGGAGTGAGCTCGGGCGCCGGGGGTCGTCAAGGATGGGGAGAGGATTGAGCGCCCG
The DNA here is from genome assembly GCA_016271365.2 of Neoceratodus forsteri. Classification (NCBI taxonomy): domain Eukaryota; kingdom Metazoa; phylum Chordata; order Ceratodontiformes; family Ceratodontidae; genus Neoceratodus; species Neoceratodus forsteri. The sequence goes on along the minus strand of CM057452.1, from coordinate 1,513,830,353 downwards.
CAGGCCTGCTCTCCTTCCCCAGGAGTAGGACAGGGGATAGCCCAGCACACCAGCGACACCTGGTGGAGATCAAGAGTGCTGCAGTGCGTGGGCTGAACAATGTACAGCGTGGCTGACGCAGGCAGGGTTGCCATGCGCCGCAGCGTCAGGCGTGCACACGTAAGGGGGGGAAGGAGAAGCCACCAGAACAGGGAAACCACCAGCTTCGTGGGCTAGGTGACTGCACCTGTCCCCATGCCCTCTGCCGGGTCCACCTCGCCTGGCCTTCCAGTTCCTCCGCCTAGGCACTCACCTGCAGCCAGAAACAGACATGTAAGAGCGCCCAAAGAGGAGGGGCGGCCCCACCCTGGAGGGGTTAAGCTCGGGGGTGCTGGCTGCGGGAGGGAGAGAGGAGGCACAGGTGGGGGGCCTCAGACGGGCCGGATGCCTGAGAGGGGTTCCATAGGGCTGCGACCAGAGGGAAATAAAGTTGAGAAGGAAAAAAAAAAAAAGGTGACAGAACCGTTGAAATGGTCACTCACATGGTGGTCTCAGGAGGACAACTTTCTGGAAGGACATCCCATCGCCCCTCTAGATCTCCAGATCTCCATTGCCACAGATGGATCCTTACTGGGCTGGGGAGCTCACTGCTAGGATCTCTATACCCAGGGCACATGGACCCAGGACGAGTCCCAACTCCACAAAAACGTTCTGGAAATGAGGGCCTTCCTCCATGCAGTCTGAGCTTTGAAGGACATACTCTGTCACAAGACCATTCTCCTTCAAACAGACAACAAGGCAGTGATGTATGACATCAATAAGCAGGGTGGTGCACACTCTTATCCATTATGCAGGGAAGCAATGAGAGTGTGGGAATGGTGCCTGGAGCACAAGGCTCTGATTCAGGCAGTCTGCCTGCCAGGAGTACAAAACAAACTGGCAGACCGTCTCGTCAGAACAGAGACAGATCCTAACGAGTGGTTTCTCAACTTAACCATCATTCAGTTACTCTTCAAAGAGTGGGGAACTCCGGACTTGGACCTTTTTGTGTCCCCACTCAACGCAAAACTGCCACTCTTATGCTCCAGAAATCCAGGACATGGCATTTTTTGCCAGGATGCATTCAGGCTGCGGTGGACAAAATGCTTTCTGTACACATTTCCTCCTCTTCCCCTAGTTCACAGTGTGATGCTCAAATTGGAGGCGTGGGGGGGGGGGGCAGACTGATTCTCATTGACCCATTTTGGCCTCACCAGATCTGGTTTCCTCTAATCAACAGGCTATCAGAAACTTCCCCAAAACTGCTTCCACTCCAGACGAACCTTCTGCCCCAGAGCCCTGTAGTTCATCCCAACCTGAGGTCCCTTCACCTCTACGCCTGGCTCATGAGACGATAAAGGTGAACAGGTTTAACATTTCTCATAGTTTCAGAGCAAGCCAGCTACTTGAAAAACATACACAGCTAAGTGGAAGCGTTTCTCTGTCTGGTGTGCGAAATCATCTTGGAATACCTTTTCATGCCCACCAAGTAAAGTCCTAGAGTATCTCTTAGACCTCTCTAACACAAGTCTACAGTACTCTACAGTCAAAGTTCATCTTTGCACAATTTCCGCATACCATGAGCCTGTACTTTCTATGTCTTTAGCTCAGTTACCTGTAGTTAAATGGTTTCTTAAGGGCATTCTGCATACCAGACCACCCATTAGACATCCAGCTGCAGCTTGGGACATTAACCTTGTTCTATACATGCTCACTCATAAAACCTTCATGCCTCTAGCCACTTGTGATTTGAAATTCCTAACTTGGAAGACTGCCTTCATGGTGGCCATTACTTCCGCCCGCACTCATAAAGATCCGAACCTCTTACGCCTCAACCTTCAGCATGCTTTTTCCAAAGTTGAGATGTAGTTCCTTGAACATAAGCTGGTTCTAAACCACAAAAAAACTAAATCCATGCTCTTCTCTAACCCGCAAAACAAGAAACGGCAAGTCCCACTCACCATTAATACATACCTGGGAAATACCCTTGAACAAGTGCCAATCTTCAAATATCTTGGAATCAACTTTGATCAAGGCCTAACCTTGCAACTCACATTGATAGTACAGCAAAACTATTAATCAGCGAATTGGGATTCTGTATCGGAACCGACAGCTCCTTACCCATTCTGCACTGAGGATTGCCATCCAATCCTCTATCATCTCAGTCGTTGACTATGGCTTAGTTATATACAGATCTGCCACTACTACAGCATAGTCGCATTAGCAGCATCCCCTAAATAAGGCCTGTCGGCTGCTCACTGGTACTTGCTCGGCGTACCCACACATGTGAACTCTATGCTGACTCAGGTTGGTTGCAACTCTCAAACCGGATAAAGTACCTTACCTGCCTGATGGCGAAAAAATCCACTCTGGGCCTCACTCCACCTTGTATCCAAGACCTGTTATGCCCGAGCGCTAGCACCGTTTTACCAGAAGATCAGAACACCAGCCTCTCCAAGTCCCCCGATGCGGACTTCTTAGGGACAAAGATCATTTGCCTATCGTGCCCCCAGCTGGCTAAATGCCCTCAGCACTCATATTACTGCCTCCACCTCTCTAGGTATTTTCAAATCAAGGCTGTTCTCTCACCTTGCCACCTCCAGCTCCTGTGACTGCCCTGATTAAACCTCCTATTTTCTCACCACCCACCCTGTTCTGTTATTTGACAAAGACATGTTTGAGAAACCTTTTCTCCTGTTATTGTCTGCTCCCCACACCTTTCACTTACCTTCTCTGTTCTGGACTTTTTCCCTATTTGTTTCTCCTAATCTGGCATGACCTCTTTCTTGTAATAATAATGTGATTATTGATATCTCATGTCCTTTTGCACAGATGATTTGATGTGTATTTGTATATGTTTTCTCGCTCTTGACACAGCACAAATTGTTGTTATTTATGTAACCTTTTTTGTACTGTACCTAATTGACGTGGAACCTTTGTAAAAGAGCCTCTGGCTCAAAGGTAGTAATTCCTAGAACAATAAACTAAGAGTATCAGAAATACACACTTTGGTCACAGACCCTCCATACACTGTATATCACAAGGACAAGGAGGTTCTTTGGACTCATCCTAAGTTCCTTCCTAAGGTTGTCTCAGAATTTCATTTGAATCAACCTTTAGTCCTTCCTACCTACTTTGCGAATTTCCAGAATGAGGGAGAGCGTTCCCTTCATTCTTTGGCTATAAAGAGAGCTTTGCGGTTCTTCCTGGACAGGGCAAAAGTGATCCACAAGGCTCAACAGCCGTTTGTCTCCTTCAGCACGAGCCAGCTGGGTCAACCTGTTGCTGTCAGGTGCATTTCAGCATGGTTAGTGGCATGCCTTCGCCACTGCTACTCCATGGCACAGGTCAAGTTGGAAGGCAGAGTGTATGCTCACTATACCAGAGCAGTCGCGGCATCTCTGGCCGAAATCCGCAACGTGCCCATTGCGGACATCTGCAATGCGGCCAGTTGGAGCTCCATGCATACGTTTGTAAAACACTTCACCTTGGATGTCCATGCAAGACAACATCAGTCATTTGGCAGTACAATCCTTAATGGACTTCTGTCCTAAGTGAGCTCCTCTCTCCTGCCGCCCGTCTTGGGGGATTATTTCAGCTTGGTACTCTCCCATTAGTGTGAATGAGTGGTAGAGACTTTATGTCCGGGAAGATATGGAAATGATGTACCTACCGTAATTCTTGATGATCTTGGATGAAGTCTCCACCACTCATTCACACACCTGCCCACCATCCCCCGAGCTACTTCTCTATTTATGATCTTCACTCCTTTAATCGTTGGGCTGTGAAGACTTTGTTCTTTGACCCTTCTTACACGGGTCATTCAGACTATCTTATGTCCTATATTTAGGTTCGTTACACTGCACCTCCTTGAGGGAAAAAAAGGTACTGAGGTGGTTGGAGGGTTGACACCGAGGTAGTCTATACCACGAGAGCCTAGCTTGTGGTGCCACTCCCTCGTGGCTCCACCTTGGTGCCGGCCCTTCTGAAAAAGTTTGGCTCCCGCTGGGTCCCAGCGCCTCTGGCGTACTCCCATTAGTGTGAATGAGTGGTGAAGACTTCATCCAAGGAGATCAAGAATTACAGTAGGTACGTAATTTCCATTTTTTGGTTGCTATTACTTCTGCTGGAAGAATTTCAGAGTTTCAGGCCCTCTGGTGGGAGGAGCCTTGTTTGATTTTTCACAAAGACGGGTGTGTCTGTGCACAAATTTCTCCCTAATGTGGTGTCTGAGTTTACACTGAACCACTCTGTCTGCCTTCCTGTTCATTTTCCAGAAGCGTGCCAGTCCAGGGGAAGCACTGATCCTTATGTTAGATGTGCGCTGACCTTTGAAGTATTACCTGCGCCGAACCAAGGAATGCAGGAAGTTGAAGCAGTTGTTTGTTTCTTTCTCCCCAGGTGGAGAGGGCTTTCAGTTTTCTAAACCTTATTTATCTAAATGGTTGGCTAATTGCATTGTGCTCTGCTACAACAAGTACAGCAAAGAATTGCCTCGAGCAGTCAAAGCTTATTTCACAAGAAGCATGGCTACCTCTATGGTTTGTTTCCGACGGGTCTCAGTTGCTGATATTTGTGCAGCTGCCACCTGGAGTACCGTCCACACTTTTACCAAGCACTGCAGTCTGGACATTGCCTCTAGAGCCTGTGCAGGATTTGGCAGGGCTGTGCTGCATGGCCTGTCTTAAGCTCAAGGTTGGCCTTCCTCCCAGACTGTCTGTGTGCACCTGTAACTGCTTGGGACTCGTTCCTACCGTGTGACCTGATGACTGAGATACCCCTGAAGAGAGAGAGAACAGTTACGTAAGGACTCACTGTATCAGTAGATCATTGAGGGGATGTCAGTCATCAGGTTTGTCTTCCCTCCCACCATTCCCCTTTTTAGGGCACGCTACTGAAACTGGCTGTCTGGTGTATCTAGCCTTTCTTATAGGCCTGGGCACTTCTCTCACTCCTTGGTCCCTCATGGCGAGAGCTATGCTCCCTTTGTCTCCAGGGGAAAGAACTGAGGAGGGAGCGGGGCTGCTCACACCTTTATAGGGTTGATGACATAGGGGAGACTACGATGGCTTGGGCAGCCCCAGTTGTACTGATGAAAATCTTCCGTGTGAATCCTGCTTCACCAGTTGTGAAGTTCCTATGGTGTGACCTGATGACCAAGAGTCCCTCGAAGAGCTACTGTTACAGTAAGTTCTTACGTAACTGTTATTTTGCCTGTTACTAGCCATTTGACTAGTCATGTAGCTCATGTCTGCTTGTATATAGTCCTAGCCATACCCCATATGGATATTGCTTCATTTCAGTTTTTAACCTATTACTTAGTTCAACTCAGTTCATTTCCACGTGTAAGTAATTCTAGCTATACTGTATGTGGGTATCGCCAAATTTTAAGTTCTAGGATCGTGGATATGTTGTTCATCCACACTTATGGGCATGTCCCTTCCCCTTTAAGGATCACCGGAAGTCTTCAAGCTGGCTTCTCCCACCCACCTGGGTGGTATAACCCTCAGCTGCCTGAGCCCCATGATGCCAGATCTTCCTTTCCACTGGAAGATTCAGGTTGCCTCCTTCATGCTCCTGCATTTTGTAGGCCCTGGCTTCAAAACCTTCGGTTATTCCAAAAATTCGACTAGTTCGCATTAGCGATCGCAACTGCTCCTCTTCAATTATGGAAGACAAGTCTTCCCCCGGGTTTCACTGGTGTTCGTGCGGCCAGAAAATGTAGTCCACCAATCCCCACACTGCGTGCATCTATTGCTTTGGTGTCGACCATGACACCTCGAAGTGCGATTTTTGTCTTGCATTTCACCCTAACGTCCTCGACGACCGTCTCACACGTCTGAAGTTGGGGAGACCGGGAAAAACGGAACCCTCTAGTGAAATCAAAGGAGGCTCGGTGGGCGGTTTCTGCGGCCACGGGATCCGCCGAGCAATTGGAACGCATGCAAGCCTTTGAGGAGGAAGTGGCTCAGGCTGCAGAATCTTCCTCTCAGAGCTTCTTTGTTCCGCTCAACCTGGGCTCCACCTTCTTGGGTTCTTTCCAAGAGTTGTGCCAGTCTCTCCTGACTAAGGGGAAGAGTCCTGCGGGCACGCACTCCTCTCAGTCCCGTAGGCCGGAAAAGGACCCGAGATCGTCTTTGTGTCGACGAAGACGTTCTTGGGATTGGGAGAGATCTCGGTCCCAGGAACCGGCATTCTTGACTTTGGTCGAAATTGCCTCTTAGGCCGCTGGCTTCTCAGCTTTGACGTCTGGCCAGTCGACCAAAGTGTTGATCGATGAGGTTGAAATCATCATCAACCCGATCGACCCTTTGTTGCCGACTCCGGTCGATGACTCTCTCAATCGACTCCAGTCCTTTCTTTCCCCGACAAGGAGACCCAGCCCGCTGGGAATCCTGTCAAGGAAGTGGTCCCCAACCCCGGGAAATCACCGGTCCTACCGGTATCTCCTGGGTGACCGAATCAGCCCATCCGATCTCGATCGAGGTCTGGGACCCACTCGACTGACAGGCAGAGGAAGAGCCACAAGCGCTCAAAAAAGAGGCAACGCCATTGGTCATCCCGGATGAGGAGAGGCTCCGGCGGAAACTTTGGCGCTACGAGGACCTCATGTGGCAACAGCTGATTTTATCCGGGCACAAGCCGATCACAGCTTCTACCTTGGCCATTACTTGGCTTTCACCTCCTAGGCCGAAGCCGACTCCTTCTGAGCCGATTAAGTTGGTTTCCCCACCCGCAGAGCCGGTGAAACCTCCGGTTCAGCGTACACCGGTCTCTCCAGTGATCGTGGTGGAACCGCCGCCCAAGCAGCCTGTGGGAGGGGCTCATTCTAATGAGACAGACCAGACACCGGGCTCCCCCGGCATCTTTCGGTCACTGTCACCCCGGACCGCCCTTGGTGGGTTGAAGGTGACCTGGGCGGTCGACCATTGTATCCGGATTCCTCGGATTCGGTTAAGACAGGCCTATATTCTCATCATGGGGATGACAAATCGGCTGGTGTGATAGAGATGGAGGAAGGTCCTTCGTCTTTTCAGGGCATTCTTTGCCTCATCTCTGAGTCCACAGGGATGCCCCTGGAACCTATCCAGAAAAAGGTGGAGTACCCATTCACGGACATCCTCAAGAGAGGGGATACCCCAACGAAGGCTTTTCCGGTGGCCAAGGCCATAGTTGGCCCAGCCTTAGAACTCTGGCAGTGCCCTGCCTCCTGTCCAGCTCCGTCTGCCCGCATGGCCTGCAAGTATGCGGTGCCTATGGAGTCCCTTGCGGGGTTCACAGAGCACCCTTCAGCCTGGTGACCGCCTCTGTGTTCAGGTTTACTGGCAGTTCTGCCGACACTGACCGACCTCCCGAGAAGGAATCCAAAAACTTGGATCATTCGGCTCAAAAGGTCTATGCGGCCTCATCTTTAGGCCTGCATCAGGCAACTTCGGCCGTCATCATGGCACACTTCTCCCATGCCCTCTTGGGGTCTTTGGATGAAGTCCTCCCACACCTCCCTGTGGACATGCAGACCACGGTCAAGCAGGTCCGGGACCAGAGCCGGGCTGTTGCCAAACAGCAGCTTCAGACAGCCCTGGACATTGGGGATTCAAACAACGTGAAGTCTTGCCGTATTCTGACATATGCAGTGATCTCCAACCCTTGAACTGCCCCGGAGAACAAAGAGTTAACTTTCTATGCAGAGCATAGAATGTTGAGCTCGAGCTCGGTTGGAGCCTCTGTCTGGAGTGTTTCAAACTCAAACTGTCAGATTCTTTACTCCGCCTCACTGAACGGTCGCTCCGGAGATTTCTCCCTCAGCTCAGTTCGAAAGTCGGTTAAAGTCTCAGTTTTCGTTGGTTTTTAAACTGAAAACGTTATCCGAATACTTGGTTCAGTCTCTGTCTGTGGTGCCGTGAGTACTAGATAGGAATTGTTCTGTTCCTATGTGGAACTTGTAAAAGTGCAGGTCGGTTCGGCTGAACTGACCATTTGATAGTGAAATTTAGTGTTTTACTTAGTGTGTGGTTACCGGTTCTTATCGGTTCTAAAAAAAAATGTGTGTTACTACGTTTTTTTCCAATACCCGTGACACGGTTAGGAACCGATAAGGGTGTCTTGCCTGGCGGTTGCCATAAAAAGGGTAAGTTGGTTAGGTTGGCCATGTCTGAGAAACCCAAGAAAAAAAACCGGCCCACTGGGTTTCAACACTGCAGTGAGTGTGGGGAGGTCTTTGCCAAGGCTGACCCCCACACCACCTGTGTTTATTGTCTGGGGTTTGACCACCTCGATTCAGACTGCCAAATATGTAAAAATTTTCCCAAATCTACCCTTGAGAAGAGATTAGGTAGACTGAGGGAAAAGGAGGCTGAGAAGTCCGCTGACCTGGATGGCCAGCCCGGTTCGGTTCCGACCGAACCAGAAGGAGTGCCCTCTGACCAGGGCGATACTTCTTCAGGCAAAAGGAGAGCCAATTCCAAGGGATTGGTTCCGACAAAAAGAAAGCGCAAAGAGAAATCATCTGGTTCGGATCCAGAGGTTCATGTTCCAACTGCCAAAGAGATAGCCAAAGCAATTCGGATTGTGAAATCGCTTTGCCCGGTTCCTACCGATCCGGCACCTTCTGGCAGTGGTTCGGTTCGGTTGATTCCCCTGGTTCAAGATTATACCCTTGAAGATTTTTATGAACCGGAGTTTGAAGAGGAAGGGGAATTTGAGGATGATGATGGTGAAAGTGAGGGTCTGGATGTGCCTGTGGAACTGGACATTTCCCCAGACAGACCCTCAGGTGTTTCCCCTCCTAGGCTTTCTGAGTCCCCTTCTCACTTTATGTTTTACAGAAAGGTGGCTGAAACCCTCCAGCTTCCTATGGAGGAGGCATTGGAGGATCAAGAGGAGCCTGATTATGTAGAAATGATGGACATCCCAGAGTCCAGGAGACTGTCTATTCCCCTCCACAAATCCTTTGGGAAACGGACACAAAAAATTCTAAGGTCTCCTAACACTATACCGCCTGTGGATAGAAGAATGGACAAGAGGTATACACTTTCAGGCTCAGACACGGAGTTCTTATACCTGCAATGCAGCCATGTTGGGGTAGTGCAGGCTGCTGCCTGTGACAAGGCAAATATTCCCTTGGCTTCACACCCCCCAGACAAGGACTCCAGGAAGATTGATGCCATGGCAAAGAAACAGTACATGGCATCTTCTTTGGGACTCAGGCAGGCGAATTATATGGCCTATACAGCCAGGTACCAGAAGTCCAGGTGGGACACTGCACTGGCTAAACAGGCCTCCCCCTAGCTAGCCAAGGAGCTGGAGCAGGTGGCTGCAGATGGGATTGAGGCATCAAAAGTACAGTTTCATGCTGCTGTGGACTCCAGTGATGTGTCAAGAGTCATGGCTACATCTGTGGCTCTTCGGAGAATAGCTTGGCTCAGATGTACTAGCCTCTCACAGGATACTCAGGCTAAGGCCATGGATTTTCCTGTAGGTTAATTTCCTGTTTGGGGAGCAGACAGAAATTACATGAAGAAAATGGATTGTGCAGGACCACTTACAGGAGTGCTCAGGCCAAGGAAGGCAGGCAGCTCCTCAAAGGCAGCAGTCTAGGGGCAGGGGCAGGCCTTTTCATAGGCCTTTTTAACAAGCATAGGCCTCTTCTCCCTTTTCGCAGAGGGGGTTCTTCAGAGGGAGAGGCGGAAGGGGGATGAGCAGGGCTGCATCCACTCCTCAGCCTAAGGCCCCTGCCAAGCAGACACCCTGATGTGTCTGCCTAGGGTCGACTCTCCTATTCCAGTAGGGGGCAGGCTGGCTTACTTTGTCCAGGACTGGAGGTCTATTACATCAGACAAGTGGGTCCTGGAAGTAGTAAGCCAGGGACTGGTTCTCAGCTTCAAAAGATTTCCGAAGATGAGAGCCAGATCTTTTCCACCTGCAGGTCTCTCAGAAACCCTTGCCCTAGAAGCAGAGGTTTCTTCTCTTCTGGCCTTAAGAGCTATAGAGAGAGTTCCTACCCTACACAGGGGCAAAGGTCTGTACTCCAGGTACTTCCTTACCCCAAAAAAGACAAGGGAGTGGCGAACCATCCTACACCTAAGATACCTGAACAAACATCTTTTAAAACCAAAGTTCAAGATGGTAACTCTGGGAATAATTCTTCCATCCCTAAGGCCAGGAGACTGACTAGCCTCCCTGGACCTCAAAGATGCCCATTTTCACATTCCCATCAGGTGCTCCCACAGAAAGTACCTCAGGTTCGAGTTGCCCTCAGGCCATTATCAGTTCAAGGCAATGCCCTTTGGTCTAACATCAGCCCCAAGGGTTTTCACAAAGTGCTTGGCAGTAGTTGTTGCCTTTCTAAGAAGGAAAAAGATTTCCATTTTTCCATACCTGGATGACTGGCTCATAGTGGGCCAGTCTCTAGATCAAGTCAAGTCAGACCTGCAAGTGACCCAGTGAGTGCTCACTTCTCTAGGATTTCTTCTCAACCTTCCCAAGTCGATTCTCGAGCCAGTGCAGCTCCTTACCTTTATAGGGGCAGAGCTGGATACTGACAAAGCAAGAGCCTTTCTTCCTCTGGAAAGGGCAAGAGTTCTTATAGAACTGGCTTCTTCCTTCAGCATTCAGGTGTCTCGACCAGCAAGGCATTTTCTCCAGCTCTTGGGCCACATGGCAGCTTCTACAGCAGCGGTCCAAGGGGCAAGATTCCAGATGATGGATATTCAGTTCCATCTGAGGGCCTTTTGGTCCCAAAGGAAGGATTCCCTTACCAAACTGATTCCTGTGACTCGGAACCTGATCCAAGCCCTTCAATGGTGGCAGGATCAGGACAACTTAAGGCAAGGGGTTCCATTTGTCACTCAGTTTCATTCAGTGGTCCTTACCACAGATGCTTCTCTTCTGGGCTGGGGAGCCCATCTAGGGGCTCTCACTGCCCAGGGACTGTGGTCTCCTCAGGAATCCCTTCTCCATATCAATCTCCTAGAATTCAGGGCAGTTTTTCTGGCCCTGAAAGCTTTCTCTTAGTCAGTACAGAACAAGGTGGTTCAAGTCAGAACAGACAACACCACCACCATGTGGTACATCAACAAGCAGGGAGGCACTCGGTCTACGGCCTTGTGCACAGAAGCCATAAAGTTGTGGTCCCTGGCTTATTCCCTGCAGGCCTCTCTGATAGCAGTTCACCTTCCAGGGAAGGACAATGTGTTAGCAGATGCACTGAGCAGGATCTCTCACAAATGGTCCCTGGACCCTCAGGTGTTGAAAGTGATTTTTTCAAGGTGGGGCACTCCAGAGATAGATCTCTTTGCAGCCCCAGACAATCACCAACTTCCTCTCTGTTGTTGCAGACCCCCAGTCTTGGGCTCAGTCCCCCTGGATGCTCTGATTCTGAATTGGGAAAGGAAATTTATGTATGCCTTCCCACTCCTGTTCAAGGTTCTAGTCAAGATAAGGTCTCAACCTTGCAAAGTGATTCTAATTGCTCCAGATTGGGCCAGACAGCTTTAGTACCCCCTGTTGTTGTCCGTAGCAGTCCATCTTCCCCTGTCTCTTCCCAGGAATTACAACCTGTTAACATCCTCTCAAGGGAGGATTTGGTACCCCAGTCTTCAGTCTCTCAATCTCAAGGCATGGCTCTTGAAGAGTTAGAGTTTGCAGACTTTCGTCTTTCTCAGGGGGTTCTGAATATTCTCAAAGCTTCTCGAAAGCCCTCCACAAGAAAGACTTATAACTGCAAATGGAAAAGATTCAGCATTTGGTGTTCCAAGAAGCATATTTCTCCAGACACTGCTGAATTGCCTACGGTTCTGGATTATATGGTCCATCTTAACAGCCTTGGTCTCAGACCAGCTACTCTCAAGGTACATTTGTCAGCTGTTTCTGCTTTTCTGTCAGTTGGAAAGTCTTCTTCGCTATCATCTCATCCTGTATTCTATAAATTTTTTAAAGGATTGCTTCACACCAATCCTCCCTTAAGAGACCCTGCCCCTGCCTGGGATTTGAATGTTTGCATTGCTCAGCTTATGCAACCTCCTTTTGAGCCTGTGTCCTCAGCAGAGCTTAAGTACTTGACTTGGAAAACTGTGTTCTTGGTAACCATTACCTCTGCCAGGCGTATCAGTGAACTGCAGGCCCTGTCAGTGGAACCTGATTTTATCTCCTTTCACAGGGATAAAGTGCTCCTTAGAACCAATAGAAGGCTCTTGCCCAAAGTGGTTTCAGACTTCCATTTGAATCAGTCTATGTCTCTTCCTGTTTTCTTCACTGATCATTCTTCCTCAGGTGAGAGGAGGCTACACAGTTTAGACGTTAAAAGAGCCCTTAGTTACTACATAGAACGTACCAAGGGTCACAGGTTTGACTCCCTCCAATTGTTCCTCACTTATGGAGAAGTGGGAAAGGGCAAACCTGCCACTAAGAGAACTATTGCCAGGTGGATTGTATCTTGTATTCAGTTCTGCTATGAAAAACTGGGAAAGATTCCTCCCTCAGGCCTGAGGGCTCACTCTACCAGAGGTACAGCTGCTTCCCTGGCTGCTGCCAGGGATATTCCTCTCTTAGAAATTTGTCAAGCAGCCACCTGGAAAACAGTCCATACCTTTACCAAGCATTACTCTCTGGATATCCAGGCTAGGAGTGATGCTCGGTTTGGCATAGCAGTACTTCACAGCCTATTTCCTAAGTAGGTTCTGTCCCTCCCCCATGGAGGTACTGCTGTGTAGTCTGCATATGTCATAATATAGCAAGACTTCATGTTGTTTGAAGAAAAAATTACTCACCTTAGTAACTGTGTTTCTTCTAATGGAGTCTTGCTGTATTCTGACCTCCCCACTGCCTGCCTCTCAGAACCTCTGTTTTTGGGATGTGGGTGGGCAGTGCAGTGTTAACATTAGTAGATGCCCACCTTGTTTTTCACCCTCTCTTTTCTGGGGTGACTGGGTGTTGTGTTTTCATTTTTGGGTCTCCTGACTTGAGTCTTTGTTTTGGGACCAAAAATGTGTTGTTATATTTAGTAGCCAGTTGGCTAGTGTAGGTTTACAGCTTCCACACAGGACCTTAGTGAGTTTAGCTCGTAAAGATCTGACAGTTTGAGTTTGAAGAACAACAAACAGAGTTTTCAACCGAGCTCGAGTTCAGCGTTCCATGCCTGGCATGGAAAGTTAACTCTTTCAACTCCAGAGCAGTTCGAAGGTTGGGACTCGCTGCATATGTCATAATATAGCAAGACTCCATTAGAAGAAACAACATTACTAAGGTGAGTAATTTTTTCTTCTGGCAGACCTGCAGCAAAACTGACTATTGCAAGGTGGATTACATCTTGCATAAGTCTGTGTTATGAGTTGGCAAGCATGGAGCCTCCCAGAGAGATAAGAGCTCATTCTACCACGCCATACCGCTGCATCAGTGGCTGCTTCAGGGACATCCCTATCCAGGAAATCTGTCAGGGCTGCTACCTGAGTCAGCAAACACCTTCATTACCCATTACCACATCGACCTTGAGTCACGCCGGGATGCTGGTTTTGGGGCTTCAGTTCTCCAGTCTCTATTTCCCAAGTGAGTATCAGTGGGGTGTGGCCTTGCCTCCTCCTCGGAGAACTGCTGGAGTCTGCCAATAAGTGTGGATGAACAACATATCCACGATCCTAGAAAAACAGGTTGCTCACCTGTAACCTTGGTTCTAGAGTGGTATATGTTGTTCATCCACCGGACCCTACGACCTCACAGCTGCGGACGCTGGACGTGATGACTTCCAGTAGGCTGAGATCTGGAGTCATGGAGCGGAGCTGAGTTATACCACCGGTGGGCGGGAGGAGCCAGCTGAAGATTTCGCGATCCTTAAAGGGAAAGGGACATGCCAATAAGTGTGGATGAACAACATATACCACTCCTAGAACTACTGTTACAGGTGAGTAACCTGTTTTTTGTGACTGTGATTTTTTGTTACTTAATGCAGCTCGGCTCATATCTCATTATTATTTCTTGTCTGTTACTTAGTCATTAGACTAGTCCTACAGTTAGTTACCTTTTTGGGTATTGCCATTTTGTCAGGTTCAGTAAAAGTTTTGATCAGTATAGCTTTACAGTTTATGCCCTTCAGTCATGCATCCTGCCTTCCTCCAGTGCCTTCTCATCCTCCCCCCTCACTGTCATCCCCTCCATTTCTCCCACCCTCCTCCCTTCTCTTTTTTTTTTCTTTTTCTTCTTTGTATTAGGTTCAGACTGAAATGTAAAGGCTTCTTCATCATCTGAATTGAGTATACCAGTTGTCAGTTGCCTTCATTTTTTCCCTGACATCATCACCTTGCTATCGAAGGATCCATGATTCTACCTATTTAATAAATATTATTAATATATTTTTTCCTGATAATAAAGTTGTTTTTTTTTTAAATAAATAAATTATTTTATAATTAGTTTAGTTGCTTTGACTCTATTTTTCTTTAAATATTTCAGCTATCTTATTGAGTTCCTGTCATTATTAAATTTTGAAGTGAGGTCCATATTTTTTCAAAAGTATGATTGTTTTCATTTTGCCAATAATAAATTCTTTCTAATTTCATTGCATCAATGATAAAATTCAACCAGGTCTCGTATACTGGGGGGAGCTGCACCTTTCCACTTTACTAATACACATTTTTTTGCTAAAATCATAGCTATTGTTATAAAGCTTTTTTGAAATTGATTTAACTGAGAGAGCTGCTCTGTTTGTGCTAACATTGTCAGCATTGGTTCTCTATGGATATACGTTCCCATTGTTTTACTAAGTGTTGAAAAGATTTTTGTCCAAATATCTGTCCAGTAAGGACAATCATGGATCATATGTTCCAGTTGTACTGGTACAACGGGGACACACGGCAGACATGGAACTATTAATGTTGTGAAGTTTATGTGGTGTGAAATATGTTCTATGTAACGTGTTGTATTGCGTTTGTTGTAATTTACATGATTTTACTTTCACTGTTGGAGTTGCTAATAGTTCTTCCCATAGTTCCTCTGATATTTCAAGACCTAAGTCTTCTGCCCACTTAGCTTTCATTTTAGAAATATCCTTATTAATCCCATAGCTTTCAGTGATAGTGTATATTTTTGATATTAAGTTTTTATTCTCTGATTGTTGGTCCAACACATCCAAATATGGAGTATTTTTTAATAATGGACATTCTTCTTCTTTTATCCCCCTCCTTCGTGCTCCACGACCCACCACTCCTTCGGGCTACCTAAGTCCCGTCCGATCCACCTGTCCCTTGCTGAGCCTCCAACCTCACATAGCAGCCATCCCCAGGGTAACCCGTTGTAACACTTCGCCGGGTGGGTCCCCCTCCTCCAAGGGGGAAGGCACCAGGAGGGGAGAGAAGCAGTGGCTTGGCCCGGGTGCTGCTGAGGTGGATGTGGCTCCTTTGGGGCATTGGTGGCATTGATGGACCGGCAGCCGTCATCCGACCAGTCGTGGAGCGGTTTCTGGTTTCCTGTGTTGTTCCCACTTGCGTCGCCTCTGCAGTGCTCCGTCTCCACCAGAGGCCGCTGCAGAGTGACGCCATCCCGCTACCCACCCCAGGAGAGGAGAGCAGTTCTACGGATGCTCAATCCTCTCCTTCCCCTGCCAGCCCCCGGTGTCCCGAGTCCGTTCTCGAACCTGGGTCGCCGACATGGTTCGAGGTAAGGCACCAGCACCTCAGCCCTCTGTGCCACTGGGCCGGCAATAATAGACTTTCATTCGTTCTAGATAAATAACTTTTTACTTGAAGATATTTAAATATATGATTTTTTGGAATATTGTATTGGGATTGTAATAAATGACAGTTTTAGATTATTTTTATTTAAACACATTTGATCAAATTCTTTTATTCCCTTATTTTGCCAATATTTAAATATAGTACAATTAACAGAGGGAGGTAAAACTAATTATATTATGGTGTATACCTATTTATTGGGATCTTAATTTTTAATAATTTATGTACTTCTTGCCAACAATGTATTGTGGCAAGAGTAACAGGATTCATTTTCTTTTTAATATTTTTATTTGTGACATCCAGAAAACGTAAGTTTCTTAAGGAGTCATACAAATGTCCATCTTGTTCCATTTTAACTGAGCTTAACTGGCCTTTTTCCTCTTTTAGCCAGTGCCAAACTATTATCAGTTGTGATGCGAGATAGTATTTTTAAAAATCTGGTAATCCTAATCCTCCCTTTTCTTTAGACAAGATTAATTTGTTGTATGATATGCGTGTTTTTTTATTATTCCAAATAAAGTTGGATGTAATGTTTTTCAACGTATTAAATAGTGTATCCAGTATTATAATGGGTAGTGACTGAAATATGTACAATAATTTTGGAATAATTTTAATTTTAATTACATTAATTCTGCCTATTGTCGTTAACGGAAGATGTTGCCATTTCTGTAAATCCAGCTTGATTTCCCCTATTAAATGTCCTATATTTGCTTGATATAACATCTCATATTCCCTGTTCCCTTCCCCTCCTCCCTTACCACACCCCCCTCTTTGCTCTTATCCACTGATTTCCCTCTTACATGGACCTGCCAGGCCCTCTGGTCCCCACTCTCCCTTATCATGCTATCCCTTCCTCTGCCCTGCTTTCCCCTCCTGTACCCCTTCTCCCACCTTAGCCTCCCCTTTCTCTCACTCTATGATAAGGCCTCTGGCTGCCATATTTTCCTTTTCATCCTTGACTAGCACTGTTTCCTCAATTGTGCTTTATGATTTACTATGCTCTCTTGTAACCTTGATTGTATAGCACTGTTCCCACATATATACTATTTGACTTGCCATGCTCTCATGAAACCCTGATTGTTGTCTGTACTGCCCTGCTTTATTGTAACCCCTTCCTTTGACGTGGAACTTTTGTAAATGAGCTGCCTCGCATTCAAAGGTATTTGTAATCAGAGATTTAATAAATAAAAATAAAATAAATATTGCTCCGTTAATGTAATACCTAAATATCTTAAGTGTTTCCGTCTGTTGACAAAAACAATTTTCAGGTATTTGTAAATAAAAGTTTTTATTTACTTTCGAGATCAAAGTTTTTCTGCCAGTTTATTTTATATCCTGATGCTTTATCATATTTTATTGATAAATTCATAAATTCTTTGATTGTTGTGGTTTTGTTAAGTATAGTAAGGAGTCATCCGCATACATACCTATTTTATGAATATGATTATTAATTTTTATTCTTAGTATATTGGAATTTTGTCTTACTGCTATAGCCAATGGCTCTATAACTAGAGCAAATATTAATGGAGAGGGGGGCATCCCTGCCTTGTTCCCCCTGGTCAATAGAAAGGATTCAGACGTTATGTTGTTAAGCTTTATATTTGCTTCTGGCTTCCGATATATATTTTAATCCAATTAAATTGTTTACCAAAATTCATTTTATTTAATAAAGAGAATATAAAGTCCCACTCCACTCTATTGAAAACCTTCTTGGCATCTACTGCTAATAAAACAGCATATTGCCTGGTGTTATTTACAATTATGTTGATTGTTCTTCTTAGATTTTCATTAATTCTGCGATCTTTTATGAATCCATTTTGATCCTGGTTGACCAAGGCAGGGAGTACCCCCTTCAGCCTATTGGCTAATATTTTAGTAAAGATTTTATAATCTGCGTTTAACAAAGATGTAGGTCTGTAGGATGTGCAACTATTTGGATCTTTATTTTGTTTAAGCAATAAGAGAATTATAGCTTGTTTAAATGATTGTGTAATGTCTTGTATTTCATTAATGGTATTATATATTTTGGTAAGTATAGGTGCTAATTCAGATTTATATATTTTTTTTAATTCTGATTGAAACCCATCTGGGCCTGGTGCTTTACCAGATGAGAGATTATCAATTGCATTTTCTACTTCCAGTTGTGTTATTGGTTTATCCAGTAAATCACTAGTTTCTTTTGTTAATTGACTGATGTTTATCCCATTATGAAAATCTTCTGCTAGTTTTTCCTTTGGATCAATTTCTGTAGAGTATACATTTTTATAATACTCCATGAACATTTCACTTATTTCTTTTGGTTTTTTATGAATATTACCCTTTTGATCCTTAATTTGGCTTATTATATTTTGTTCTTTTTTATGTTGCCATGCCATTAATTTTAATGGCTTATCTGAACATATATAATTTTCCTTGTTTGTAAAATTTGTTTTTCCGGCTTCTCTGTTATATATAGAATAAAGGATGGGGAAGTGTGTGATATGAGAGTTTAATGCACACCCGAGGTGTGGGTTGCTACATAAACCCCCGAGGATGAAGCCTGAGGGGTTTATTAAAGCATCCCACACCAAGGCTATGCATTAAATTCGAGTTTCTGACACTTCCCCCATCTTTTATTTTATATAATATCTGGGGAGCACTTTTTTCCATTTTGTGTCTTGTGATCCCATTATCTGTGTCACTGTCACACACTCACACACGCTGACAGACACACAGTCTCTCTTTTCGTGTCTCCTTTTAATTGATTTTTATTTTATTTATTTATCATTTGCAGTTTGGAGATATAATAGCACTTACCTAGCGATGTAGGAAGTCAGCCGTTGCCCCGTTTGTAGCCACGGTCCTGTTCCTCGCCGAACAGCAAGATTAACTAGATAGAGCTTTCTTTTTAAAATTTTTAACTAAGAGGAGTCACTTTGATTATAAATAAAAGAGAGATGTGAAGGTGAGATATTGTTCTAGCAGTTCCGGTGCACGGCTCTTCAGTAAATGTCGTTTGGGCGCCATGTTCCCGAACGGTTTAGCCCTCGCCTCAGTGCAAGTAAGAACCAATGAGAGACGCTCATTTGATAGATGTAGCACGTGACGCTACAATAACCCGCAGGTTATTACCAAAAATATCAACCGGCTGAGCCTTAAGAAAAAAGTGCTGACCAGTTATTACAAGTTTATTATACTTATCTTTTTTTGTAATAATTCATTATAAATTTTAAATTATACATTTTAGTGTCGAAAGTATGAAATTATGAATTTCTCTTTCCAAAATCTGCTGTTGTTTATCCCATGCGTTTTTTCCTATGTATCTTAAGTTGTTGCATATAGCCCCTAACCCAAGCTTTAAATGCATCCCATACAATAAATACATTTGGATCTGCCTCTAAATTCATTTAAAAAGAAATTATATTTCTCTTACAATTTTTCCATTTATCTCCTGATGTTTTAACAGTGTAAAGTCCATTTTCCAATGAATGGTGGTTAATTTTTCATTTTATAACTGATAAGTATACATGGAGAATGATCCAAGATAATTATATCCAGATAATCTATCTGATTCACCTTCTATATTATTGACTCTGATACTAAAAAAAAAATCTATTCAAACAACATGAAGTCTTGCTATACTATAGACATTAGCAGTTTGTTCCAGCTCTAGAACTGCCCCGGAGTGAAATGGTTAAAACCATTCCAAAATAGAATTTTGGCACGAGAGCAGCTCTATCTGTGTCATTTCAAACTTGAACTGTCAGATTCTTTACTCCGCCTCAGTGAACAGTCGCTCGAGATTTCTCCTTCTGCTCGTTCATTTCTCGGTTTAAAAGTGTTTTCGGTTGGATTTAACAGAGAATAGTTTTATTTTAACCAGAAAACCGCTCAGTTCAAGCTCTATCTGTGGTAACCGTAAGTAAATGAAGGTTTTGTCTGTGTGGAACTTGTAGTTATTGGTTCGGTTTTGAACCGATCAGTGGGTTAAAACTCATTTAAAACTAAAGTTACTATTTTAGATGTGGCTCGGTTCTTATCGGTTCTAAAAAAACAGATTTATTACGTTTTTCCAATACCGTGACGGTTAGGAACCGATAAAGGGTGTCTTGCCTAGGCACTGCGCGTTAAAAGGGCAAGTTTTGGTTAGGGCTGGCATTATGTCTGAGAAACCCAAAAGAAAACGGGCCCACTTGGTTTCAACACTGTGATGTTTGTGGGGAAGTCTTTGCCAAGGCTGACCCACACACCACATGTGTTTACTGTCTGGGGTTTGACCACCTCCAGTCAGACTGCCAGGTATGTAAGAATTTCCCTGCAGCCACCCTGGAAAAAAGATTGGGCAGACTCGGGGAACGAGAGGCCAAAAAGTCCACTGACCCGGATGGCCAGTCCGGTTCGGTGCCAACCGAACCAGAGGGAGTGCCTCTGACCAGGGCCAGACTTCCTCGGCAAAGGAAAGCTGGTTCTGAGGAACCAATTCCAGTAAAGAAAACAAGAAAATCAGCAGGTCTGGAGTCCAAAATTCCTTCTCCAACTGCTGCAGAGATAGCAAAGCCATACAAATTGTCCAGTCACTGTCTCAGGGTCCGTCCAACCACCACTATCTGGTAAAAGGTCAGTTCGTCGGTCCCAGTGGTTCAGGATTATGATATTGAGGAATTTTATGAACCAGAGGAGGGGAGGAGGATTATGAACAGTATGAATGTGGCTGGGAAGGTCTGGGTGCCCATTGAACCAGACATCTCCCAGACAGACCTTAGAATCTCCCCCATGCTGTCTGGAGTCCCCATCTCATTTTATGTTTTATAAAAGTTGCTGAAACCCTCCAGCTTCCTTTAGAAGAGGCTGTGGATGAGCAAGAGGAGCCTGATTTTGTAGAAATGATGGATATTCCAGAGTCTAGGAGATTGTCTATTCCTTTACATAAGTCTTTTAGAAACAAACAATTAACATTTTAAAAGCTCCTAATTCTGTGCCTCCTGTAGATAAAAAGATGGACAGAAGGTATACATTGTCAGGCCTGATACAGAATTCCTTTCTCAGCAATGCAGTCATGTTGGAGTAGTTCAGGCTGCTGCCTGTGATAAAGCTAATATTCCCTTGGCTCACATCCTCCTGACAAGGATTCCAGGAAGATTGATGCCATGGCAAAAACAGTATATGGCAGCCTCTCTGGGACTCAGGCAAGCAAATTATATGGCTTATGTAGCTAGGTATCAGAAATCTAGATGGGATACTGTTATGCAATTGGCCAAGCAGGCCCATGGCCAGCTGGCTAGTGAACTAGAACAGGTGGCTGCTGATGGCATTGAAGCCTCTAAGGTTCAGTTTCATGCTGCTGTGGATGTTAATGATGTTTCCTCTAGGGTCGCCACATCTGTAGCTTTTCGTAGGTTGGCCTGGCTCAGGTGTACTAGTTTGTCACAGGATACCCAGACTAAGGCTATGGATTTTCCTGTGGTGGTAAATTCTCTGTTTGGAGAGCAGATAGAGATTACATGAAGAAGATGGATGAATATAGGACTACTTACAAGAGTGCCCAGGCTAAGGCGGCAAGCCACTCCTCAAGGCATGCCCCCAGGGTAGGGGTAGGCCTTTTCACAGGCCTTTCTACCAGACTCAGGCCTCCTGCCTTTGCTCAGAGGGGCTTCTTCAGAGGCAGGGGCAGACGAGGGTGGGCAGACCTGCTCCCACCCCCAGCCTAAAGCTCCTGGAACAGGCACCCTGATGGGGTGCCCAGGCCGATTCTCCTGTACCAGTGGGGGGGCAGGCTGGCTTACTTCAGTCAGAATTGGGCTTCTTTAACCTCAGACAAGTGGGTTCTGGAAGTAGTAGCCAGGGTCTGGTTCTCAGCTTCAAAAGTTTCCCAAGTTGAGAAACAGACTTTTCTACCTGCAAGTGCTTCAGAGACCCTCGCTCTGGAAACAGAGGTCTCATCCCTGTTAGCTCTCAGAGCAGTAGAAAGGGTTCCTCCCTGCATCAGGACAGGGTCTGTATTCCAGATACTTCCTTACCCCAAAAAGACAGGAGAATGGCGGCCCATTTTAGATCTCAGATATCTGAACAAGCATCTTTTGAAACCAAAGTTCAAAATGGTAACTCTGGCAATGATTTTACCTTCCCTAAGGCCAGGGACTGGCTAGCCTCCCTGGACCTCAAGGATGCCTATTTCCATGTCTAATCAGAAGATCCCATCAGCACCTCAGATTCGAACTGCCCTCAGGTCATTACCAGTTCAGAGCAATGCCTTCGGCCTTACCTCTGCTCCAAGGGTATTCACAAAGTGTCTAGCAGTGGCAGTGGCCCACTTAAGGAGGCAGAGGACTGCTGTTTTTCCTCATCTAGACGACTGGCTCATTGTAGGCCAGTCCCCAGAACAGGTAAAATCTCACCTGCAGGTCACCCAGCAGCTTCTCACCTCCTGGGTTTTCTGCTAAACCTACCAAAGTCGGTTCTGGAACCAGTCCAGGTACTC
This sequence comes from Neoceratodus forsteri, assembly GCA_016271365.2. Classification (NCBI taxonomy): domain Eukaryota; kingdom Metazoa; phylum Chordata; order Ceratodontiformes; family Ceratodontidae; genus Neoceratodus; species Neoceratodus forsteri. Next base: position 1,513,808,162 of record CM057452.1, on the reverse strand, counting down.
ACCTTATAGGGGCAGGATTGGACACAAAGCTAGCCAGAGCCTTTCTTCCCCAGAAAGGGTAAGGAATTTAGTGGCTCTGGCCTCTTCCTTCACTCTGCAGGTCTCTCGACCAGCAAGACACTTTCTGCAGCTCTCTGGGCACATGGCTGCATCCACAGCTGTTGTGCAGGGAGCCAGATTTCAGATGAGAGACATTCAATTTCACTTGAGAAACTTTTGGTCTCAGAGAAGAGACCCTTTCCAAGTTGGTCCCAGTGATTCAACCTTGATCCTAGCTCTCCAGTGGTGGCAGGATCAGAGCAATTTAAGAGCGGGGTCCCTTCATTTCCCCTTCTCACGACTTGACTCTCACTACAGATGCTTCCCTTCTGGGTTGGGGAGCCCATGGGCGACCTTTCCACTCAAGGAGTTTGGTCCCCAGGAATCTCTGCTCCATCAATTTGCTGGAACTCAGAGCTGTCTTTTAGCTCTTCAAGCTTTTTCTGCATCTGTCCACAACAAGGTGATACAAGTCAGAACAGACAACACCACAGCAATGTGGTACATCAACAAACAGGGGGCACTTGGTCTTCGGCCTTGTGCACCGAGGCAATGAAGTTGTGGTCTCTGGCCTATTCCTGAACACTTCCCTCATAGCAGTTCATCTTCCAGGGAAGGACAATGTCCTAGCAGATGCCTCAGCAGATTTCCCAGGGCCATCACGAATGGTCCCTGGATCCTCAAGTGCTGGGGATAGTTTTGCCAAGTGGGGCATCCTCAGATAGATCTTTTGCAGCCCCAGACAATGCATACTTCCTCTGTTCTGTTGCAGGCCTCCAGTGCTGGGCTCAGTTCCCCTGGATGCCCTTCTTCTGGATTGGGAGGGAAGTTCCTCATGCTTTCCCTCTCCTCTCCTATTCAAAGTACTAGTCAAAATCAGATCTCAGCCTTGCAGGGTGATTCTGATTGCCAGGTTGAGCCAGGTAGCCCTGGTACCCCTCCTTCTGTCTCTGACAGTCCATCTTCCCCTGTGCCTCCCAGGAATCACAATCTGTTGACTTGTGCCCAGGGAAGGGTTTGGTATCCGGACCTCAATCCCTCCAACCTCAAGGCCTGGCTCTTGAGGAGTTAGAGTTTGCTGATTTACACCTCTCTCAGGGTGTTCTTGAGATCCTAAAGGCTTCCAGAAAGCCTTCCACTAAGGTACTTATAGTTCTAAATGGAAAAGGTTTTCCATTTGGTGTGCTGGAAAATATTTCCCAGAATCTGCTAGAATTGCCCTTTTTGTTAGATTACATGGTACATCTTAATTCCTTGGGTCTCAGACCAGCTACCCTGAGAGTTCATTTGGCAGCTGTGTCTGCTTTGTGTCAGCAGGAAGAGTCATCCCTCTTTCCTCTCATCCTGTGTTTTCCAAGTTTTTAAGGGGTTACTCCATACTAATCCTCCTTTCGAGAACTGGCCCTGCTTGGGACCTTAATGTTTGCATTGCCCAGTTAATGCAACCCCTTTGAACCTCTGTCTTCTGCAGAGCTTAAGTACCTAACTTGGAAAACTGTTTTCTAGTGGCTATCACTTCTGCCAGACGCACAAGTGAATTGCAAGCCTTGTCAGTGGAGACTGACTTTATTTCTTTCCACAGGGATAAGGTAGTCCTTAGGACTAATAGGAAGTTTTGCCTAAGGTGGTTTCAGATTTCCATCTTAATCAATCTATCTCCTTCCAGTATTTTCACTGATCACTCCTCTTGGGTGAGGCGGAGGTTGCACAACCTGGATGTTAAGAGAGCTCTTAGTTATTATATAGAGCGTGCAAAGGTCACAGGTTGAATCCCTCCAACTTTTCCTTACCTTATGGTGAAGTTGGGAAGGCAAACCTGCCACTAAGAGATCAATAACCAAGTGGATTGTCTCTTGTATCCAATTTGTTATCAGAAAGTGGGCAGAGCCCCCTCCCCAGTTTGAGGCTCATTCTACCAGGGGTGCAGCTCGTCTCTAGCTGCTGCCAGAGAGATATCCTTTATTAGAGATTTGCCAGGCTGCTACTTGGAAAGCGGTACACTTTTGCAAGCATTACTCCCTGGATGTCCAGGCCAGGAGAGATGCCCTGGTTTGGCATAGCTGTTCTTCAGAGCCTATTCCTAAGTAGGTTCTGCCCCTCCTCCATGGAGGTACTGCTGTGTATTCTGCTAATGTCTATAATATAGCAAGACTTCATGTTGTTTGAAGAAAAATTACTCACCTTAGTAATGTTGTTTCTTCTAATGAGTCTTGCTATATTATAGACCTCCCCAACCTGTCCCTCTCAGAACCTCTTGGTGGGTGCGGGCAACTTAGTGTGGGCACTACTTATGTCCTGTTAGCATTTTGTCCCCTTTGGGACTTTGGGGGTGTGTATGTGTACGTGTGTGTGTGTGTTTTATTATACTTATGTTCCATTTTCATATTATTAGAATGGTGTTAGTATTTCTGGTCCCCTGACTTGAGTCTTGGGTGTTGGGACCATCAATGGTTGTTATTATTTAGGTAGCCATTTGGCTAGTGTGAGTTACAGCTTCCACACAGACCTTAGTGAGTTTGGCTCGTAAAGATCTGACAGTTCAAGTTTGAAATGACACAGATAGAGCTGCTCTCGTACCAAAATTCTATTTTGGAATGGTTTTAACCATTTCACTCCGGGGCAGTTCTAGAGCTGGAACAAACTGCTAATGTCTATAATATAGCAAGACTCCATTAGAAGAAACAACATTACTAAGGTGAGTAATTTTTTCTTCTTGAATAAGACTAATGTTTTGCTGAAAAAAAGGAATTATTAGGGTTTATATTTTGTTCTATCCATGGGTCTGTTATTTTTAAATCTGTTTTATAATTATTAATAATTTTTAAAGATGGTTGAAACATATTAGCTACAGTAGATGTTCGATCTGATTTCCTCAGAGTCGGATTAAAATCTCCTCCGATTATAAATGGAGCTTTACAGGTTGATATTTGCAAAAAGAATTACGTAAAGAAGCCTGGATTATTTATATTAGGTCCATAAACTGAGGCTATGGTAAACTGATTTGTACCAATTTCTACTTCTTAGATCACATACCTACCGTGTGTATCCGTTTTCACACTATTTATTATTGGTTTCATAGAGATTTGTTTCTTAGGAGAAAGATGGCTACCCCACACGAGGCCTGATTGTATGAAGAAGAATAAGCGCCTGGTCCCCATTTTTTCTGGAACCACTGGAAATCTTTTTCCAAAAAATGTGTTTCCTGCATCATGATACATAAAACCCTTTTATTTTCCAAGTGCTTAATGATTTTATTGATTTTAATTCTGTTCCATAGTCCCTTGACATTCCATGTAGCTATTCTCATATTTGACCCCATTTGTATGTTTTTTTTAATCTTCCAATATTATGTTTAAAATTATTGTTTGTACTTATTATTCTAATATTATTAGAATCTGGACCCAAAATTAAATTCCAATTGTTCAGAACTCTGTCCCCAATCTAACAGCGCTGTGACCGCTAATATCAAACCTCCCTCCCCCCTGTATTTGTCGAGATGGCAATTGCATTTGCCATCTCATACGCCAGAGACTCTCCAACAGGGACTCTTTATTTTTCCCCATTTTTCTTATTCTCTTCCCCGCTTGAAAATGCCCCCACCAGCCACAATTGCAGGTCAGAAATGCACATTACATTAAATTACCCTGCTGATCATGAGGCACAGAGTTTTCAGCATGGTTATGTAGCAAGCCTGCTTGTATGGCTTGCGTATCTATTGCTAGCGCATATTCAGCTTCTGATTCTCTTCTGACTTCTAGCCCCCCGGCTGCCATTTCATCCATTTCCTCCCTTTCCTCTCTCTTATTCAAATCCCCTCTCTCCATTTCTTTAGCATCTGTTATAATACCCATTATTTTCCTGGTATTAACCATTTTTGTTTCCACCGCCTCTTGTTGTTTTGCAGGTGCCTTTTTCGAAGGCATATTATCTGCATGTCCCAAAGTACTCTATGTAGTTTCAATATTATGCTTGCTTTTCTTATGTTCTAAGATATAAAAGCGGATGTTATCTGGTTGTAGCTGCGTTTTCAACGGGGTAGCCAGGTGAGGAGAAATAGGGGGCTGACTCACTGCCTGGAGCGCCTCTAGGACAGGGGAACTCTGGTATTGCTGCTCTGGCATCTCAGTTGTTGCTTGAAAAATATTCTTCTTATACTGCTTCCATTGTTTTGTGAGGTCCTTTACTTGTTGGATGTCTTTTGACATCCCGTCATTTATATTGGTGTACACAATATGCGTAGAGAGGAAAAAAAACCAAGGGAGTAGTACGAACGGGGCAATTCCTTGAAGTTACAAGTTTAAGTTTACCGCCATTGAGTCCTGCTGCTGCTGTGAGTTGGCGTCCTGCTCAGCCTCTGCGCTCTAGCAGAATTGACATCATCTCTCCAACCATCTGTCCTCCCTGCTCTCTCTCTTGACCTCCTCCACCAACCCCCTCCCTTCTCCTCTCCTCCCCTCTCTCCTTATCCACTGTGGTCTCCTTCCTTCCTTCTTCATAAACTTGAAGCTCGTCTACCAATGTATCTTGTCCCTTCCCTGTCTCCCCCCCCCCCACCTTCCCAGAATGGGATATAAGTCCTGCCTTATCCTCCACCTCCTTACCCTGCTTCTCCTCCTTGCCGTTAATGTGGAAACCAACCCTGGTACCTCCCCCTCCTCTCCCCTGTCTACTCCTAGTGGCTTTAGTATTTTCCACTTCAGCACTAGGAACCTTCTCCCTAAACTGGGTCTCCTTACTGTTAGGATCTCATCACTTTCCTGACATCCTCTTTATCACTGAATCCTGGCTCTTCTCCAGAATTCTGAATTCTAGCATGGCTGTCCATGACTACGACATCTTCAGGCAGGACAGGGGCAAGCATGGTGGTAGTGGTGCCCTCTATATCCTCCAGAGCCCATCTTGCACCATCACTCTCAGAGTGGGTGTAGCGTCCTCCCATGAGTGTTTCTTTGCCAGACTTTCCTTCCCTTCCACCTTACCATCTTCATTGGGGTGTTCTATGCCTCTCCGAAAATCTCACCCTACTCCCTGGTTGACTCACTCTCTGCAATCACATCTCATGCCTGTTGGTGACCTCATTCTCCCCGGGGACTTCAATATTAATAGGCTCTTCCCAGCCTCCACGCCGACCTCACTCAGGATTGAATCCCTAAATCTTTTACAACTCATTACCCAAACTCACCCAGCTCGGTCCACACTCCTCAAACCACACACTTCTGGACTGGGTTCTGTCCTCGCTCCCCCTCTGCAGGTATTTTGCTGGACATTTTTAGTAACCACTGCTTGACATTTTGTGTCAGGAAAGTCCAGCACCTTTCCTTTTCCCCCTGCTACATCTGGTCCTGGTCCCTCTGGTCACTTAACAAAGGTACTCTGTTGAGTGACCTGAATGCAGCAGATTGGTCCCCCAGTCTCTCCGCCCCAGACATAGATGTGGCCCAGTCCTTATTCCACTCGTTATTTACTTCTGTGTGGGACAAGCACTCTTCTATTGGGAAGTCCAGGGTTAAGCCTTCTCACCACCCCTGGATCGCACATGGTTTCACTGATTTGTGCAATACCCATGATCAAGCTTGGGCCCAGTTCATATTATTCCACTCCCTGTCTGACCTCCAGTCATACGGGGTGCTTTGGAACACGTGCACAAAGGTGCATGCTGCTAAATCCCTCTATTTTTAGGCCAACCTCCAGAACAGTCTTAACTTCTCAGTCAAATTATGGAATGTGATTTTGTCTTTTTGTTCCCCAAGTCCTCATGATAAATGGTTCACCAGTCTCCAACCCTGCTGCTGTTGCTGCTCATTTCAGTGAGTTTTTCACCCCTTGCGCTCTCCCCTCTCCAACCACTCATGGCTTCTCTCATCTCCCTCCATTTCCTCACCAAAAATCTCACCCTCCATTTCCTCACCCGTCTCCCCTCCACCCCCATTTAATTTCCCCCGGTTTTAACCCAAGAAAACGTGCTTGCCCTTTCTTCATTCCACCTACTCCCTTGGTACTGCTTTATACAACTACTTCTCCTCCTGCTGTACCTGCTTTAATCCACCCTAACCCCTTTATCCCCCATCCAGCTCACCATTACTTGACCCCCTGCAGGGTTCATGCATCCTGAGGGGGAAACTAGTATTGTGGCTTGCCGCCAGCTTTCCTGTTCTCACTGTTCTTGCCTGCAGCCTGATCCCACCCCTTTGCAGGATTCTCTACACCCTGCAGGTCTATCTTGGTCTTGGCAGTCTTTCCTCACCCCTTCTCTTAATTTCACTGTTTTTGTCTGCTCTCAGATTCTGGCCCCGGCAGGGTTCTTTACACCCTGGAGGGTACTTGGTCTCGGCAGTCTTCTACCCCCTTCTCCCCCCATCCTCTTCTTAAGCTACCCCTACCTCCCTTTATAGCTTCCCCTAGCATCTTCCCTCACTTCTCAATCTTGTCCAACTGCCTACTTCTGCCCTTGCTTGCACCTAGCACTTGTTGCCTATCTCTGTGTGCAGCTCTGTAAACATCTTTGCACTATGATTGTACAGCTGCATCACTATCTGACGGGCTTACTTTCCCATGGATTCTGTGTCTACCTACTGTTGTGTTCAGTTGTCTATGCTTTAACCGTCTGTACTGATCACTTTTGTGTAGCATGTATTATTTTGAATCAAATGCCCTATACTGTATCTGTTTTCTGTATCTGTAATTGTTTGCTGTTAACCCTCAATGTTCCCGTCCCCCCCAAGTCACACCAGAAGATGAACAACTTGTTGTTTAGTGTGCCTTCCTGGTGAAACATTTCAATAAATAAAATAACAATTGACATATCCGAAAAAGTAAGGAAACAGGATCCAGGTACAGAATCAGTATGGCTGAAGGTAAATCCTAATTCCAAAGACGAGTTTATGCTTGGACTTTGTTATAGACCCCTTCCCCAACACCATGGATGATATAAATCAGGAATTAATAGAGGAACTAATTAAAGCCTGTGAAATAAAGTGCACAGTTATAACAGGAAACTTTAATTACAGTTATTTCAACTGGATAAATGAAACTGCAAATAGCAAAGTTTGGATTTCCTCCAGGCCTGTTTAGAACAAAACGTATTACAACATGTACAGAAACAAACTAGAGAAAACAATATATTAGATATAGTCATCAGTTCGGAAAATATCAATATTCAGAAATGCGAGATAGTACCCCCACTAGGAAACAGTGACCATGACAGTGTAATGTTCAACATACAGAATACATATGTAAGAACAAAAGGATGTACAGAAATTTACCAATACAAAATGGCTAATAAAGACAATATGAACAAGGTCATGGCAAATATTAACTGGCCAGAACTCTTCAATAACAAATCTGCCAGCAAATTTTGGGAGTACCTTAAGCATATAACCCTGTCAATAGTTGATATATAAAAAAATAAAGAAGTACAAGAAAATCTGAAACCAAAGTGGTTGAGTATGAAGATTATGAAACTAATTAAAAGAAAAAATAAAGCATATGCAAAATGCAAAGAACAGAACACATCGGCAAACGGATAACTTTAAAAAAGGCAAAAGGAATGTAAAAACGACACAAATAGAGCAAAGCGTAATTTAGAGAAAAAACTCTTAGCCTCAGCAAACAAAAACAATAGCAAGTAATGTTATAGCTACATTAATTCATTAAAACACTTTTGAGTCGGGCATAACTGCAATATATTATGAAGATGACATCATTACAGACGCTAAAGATATGGCAAACCTATTTAACAGCTATTTCTGTTCATCAAAGCCAAACATCATTGATTACCAACCAATTAAGAATAACCAGGGAAACGTTATTATCAACACAGATACCATTAGTCAAAAGATAGAAGGATTAAAAGCTTACGGTGCTCCTGGGCTAGATAAAATACTACACAAATGTTACAACTTCTGAAAGATAACCATATGTCAACCTATAAACTTGCTGTTTGAAAAATCTTTAAATACAGGCGACATTCCTAAAGATTGGAGAGTTGCAAGTGTGACACCTATTTTACAAGATGGGTAATAAACAACATAAGAACTATCGGCCAATTTACCTAACCTCGGTCCCCTGTAAAGTCCTAGAATCCAACATAAAAGATATAATAATAAATTATCCAGTGTAGACATAGCAAACAAAATGGGACACCCGATTAATTGTGTACGTAGGTCTTTCTTTTCTAGGTCAGAATCAGTGCTCCTACCCTTATATAAAACAGATATCCAACCACATTTGGATTACTGCTCTCAGCATTGGAGTCTCTGTCTGAAGAAAGATGTGAATATGGTAGAAAGAAGTCAGAGGAAGTTTACCAGACTGATCTTCTCGCTGTAGGAATAGACCATTATGAGGATAGGCTTAAGGATCTGGGACTATGGTACCTAACCCTGAGATGAACAAGGGGTGACGTGCTACTCATGTACAAATTATTGGAGGATCCAATAGTAATGGAGGAATTAGGATTAGTGTACAAGGATCTTAAATACGATCTAAGGGGACATAAGCGCCAATTGGCGTCCGTGGTACCTAAAACTGAATTATGGAACCAGTTACCTGGGGATCTGACCCAAGAAGAGCATACCATCCTAGTTCTCCTGGACCTCTCGGTGGCATTTGACACTGTGGATCATGAGGTGCTACTTGACCGCCTGCAGTTCTGGTGTGGCCTGTCCGGTAATGTCATCAACTGGTTCAGGTCATACCTGACAGACAGAGTGCAGAGGGTTACGATGGGGTTAGCATCATCTGGCCTGAAGTCTCTGAGCTGTGAGGTTCCACAGGGCTCGGTCTTGTCACCCTTGTTGTTCACGGTGTATATGCTGCCGTTGGGAGACATTATCAGGCGTATGGGCTGGGTTTTCACTGCTATGCAGATGATACCCAACTATAGCTGTCCTCTGCACCCGATACCCTGATGGCGGCCTCTGTAGTTAACAGCTGCCTAAAGGAAATTCAGACTTGGATGACTCAGAACTGATTTAAACTTAAACCAGACAAGACTGAGGTACTGGTGATGGATTCGGGTCTCCAGGGAAGGGGTGCCCCCTGGCATAGTGCTGGGGGGAGAGTTCCCCTAGCTCCATCCAGACGGGTGAAGGATCTGGGTGGAATCCTGTACGACAGCCTGACACTTGATGCTCAGGTGTCGGCCGTTGTTAAAAGTGGATTTTACCATCTTAGGAATATCGCCTGGATCCGAGTCCTGATCCCGCCTGAGGACCTGGCCATGCTGGTGCATGCCTTCGTTACATCCAGTTTGGACTACTGTAATGCCCTGTACCTAGGTTTTTCTAGAGGCAACCTCTGCTGGCTGCAGCTGGTGCAGAATGCAGTGGCAAGATTGTTGACAGGTGTGAAAAGGAGTGATCATATCACCCTGGTCCTCCGCAAACTGCACTTGCTGCCAGTCAAGTGGAGAGGTATCTTCAAGGTAGGGCTCCTGACCTTCAAGACCCTGTATGAAAGGGGTCCGGTTTATCTGCAAGATCTCCTTGTTCCCTACTGACCATCCCGAGCGCTCCGTTCTGCTGAGGGTTGCCTCCTTGGAGTTCCTAGGGTTAGGTTGCGGCATTTGGGAGATTGTGCCTTTTCGGTAGCCACACCTACTCTGTGGAACTCGCTTCCTGGTTATCTCAAGGGTGCTCCCTCGGTGGAAGCCTTTAAAAAGGGTCTTAAGACCTACTTGTTCCAGCAGGCTTTTAACTATTACTATTTATCTGATGGTTTTAAGGGGATAGATAGATTATTTTAAGTTTTGACTCCCAGTTAAATCTCATTATTTTTTATTATTGTATTTGAAGGTACAGTGCAACAAGTCCCTGGAAAGGAGCCCTTTATAAATAAAGCATCTATCTATCTGTCATTTAGAATTCAGAGAGCAGTGTCCACATGCTGTTGCAGAGGCGAACAGCATCATGGGGGCAATAAAAATAAATGTAAAAAGTAGGAGGGCTAATGTTGTGATGCCCCTTTACAGATCATATGTGAGGCCACAACTCTATTTCTGTGGGCAGCATATAGAAAAGCAGACATAAGAAAATTAGCAAGAGTGCAACACAGAATGACAAAAGTAGTGCAAGAGTTTCAGAGTTGCTCCTATGAAGAATGATTAACAAAACTTAACTTACACAACTTGGAGGTACGAAGAAAAAGGGGGGATTTATTATTACTATATGACACATTGCAAAATACCCGTCTGGTAACAGAATTAAACTTAGACTTCAAAAACATGAATTTAACTTCACCTGCTGCAGTTAAAAGGACAAAAGGTTTTAATACAATAAAAATAAAGCTTTCTTTACACAAAGGGTGGTGAACCTATGGAACAAACTTCCACTGGAAGTAGTTGTAAGTCGTACCAAAGATGGATTAAAAAAACTGGATAAATATATCGCTAGTGGTGGGAACTTGACATATTACATGGATATTTAATACAGAGCTATTAATGGGCCTTGTGCCTTTCCTAGCTCCTACATATTTAGTGACATTAGTGACATTTAGTGACTTTCTTATTTGTTGTTGCAAGGCTTGTTCTAAGAATGAACTTACTGCACAAGACGGCTTCTCAGCTTGTTGTATAGTCCTGCCCTGCATTAAATTTGTAAACAATACACCAGATATGGCACGCTTCATTTGTACTCACCACCGCAGCTCACATTGATGACATCACGGACCATGACATACAAGCAACAAAGGAGGTTCTGAAAACCAGCACCACAGTTGCCTTAGGAAGCATAAACTAACACCCGAACAGAACCATGGTCAAGGCGTTTGGTACCTTAGCGGCGAGCACAAATAGAGCAAGGCTTCTGTGGAGGCAATAAGGAAAAGGGGAACTTAGGCCTCCATAATAAATCAGTACTTGAGATGTGCACATTAGTTTGTTACAAGCATGTTGATTGATCAGATATGTTGAAGAAATAAAATACAACAAAAAAAATACAATAAACATGCACACTCCTTGCGTTTTCTGTCTAAAACTGTTACATTTTCAGTCTGAGTAACTAAAAAGCAAGACCACTGTTCCAAAATACTCTTAAGGGGAATGAAATTTCAAACCAACCTAAGTAGCTTCCACACATTATGCAAGTGCTGTTAACTTTAGAGATTCAACAAAAAATCCCTCAATAATTCGGATCTATCAATAATGTAAACCCCGTTTATATTGTTTGCAACTTTACCAATAAGGCATCAGATGTGTGTGAACATTATTAAAGTGGAACATCTTTAGGCCTTATAGGCCAGAAGTCCCAGCACTGCCGCTTCCTGTCTCTGAATCTTCTTCCAGTCCCACTTCCTCCACTGAGGAAGAGGATACCTCTGTCCACATCTCCTCTGACTGAGTACACCTGGTACAAGCAGTTCCTGGAGGAGATAATGCAGGAGCTGAGCCTTCTGCATTTCTCTGGTCACATACTGCTACCCTGGCACTGTCATTCCTTGGGGAATACAGGAGACACATTACTTTCATCCCTTCATGGCTTTGGCCTTTCACGGAGGCATCCAGGAATGTCTGGCTCTGTCCCTTTTCCCTCCCTGCAACCCTGAGGGATGTCCACTGCAGCTGTTGCACTCCCGCAGGGTCTCCATGCTCCATGCCTCATCCCTCTTCTAGAATTGTGGTGCTGCTGACCCCGTCTGGGCCTAGGTGTCTGGTGCATGACTGCCACCCAGACACTGACTCTCCGGAGTTTGATGCTTGGGACAGATGGGCTTTTACAGCGGCACACACCATAATGTGCATTTCTGCACATCAGGCAGCTTATGGCAAGCACCTGCGGGCGATGCTTAGTCAGCTCTTAGCGTCCTTGCCATATAGCAAGACAGCCAGGCAGGCCATACACCTTTCTGCCCAGGGCCTGGAGCTGTTGAGACACCAAGCAGGGGCATCATATGAAGCCAGCAAGGTAGCTTCCAGGCTGGTGGAAACCACAGTCTGCCTTCTGTGGATGGTGTGGCTTTGCCTTTCTTGGTTGGCACCCCTGGCAAGGCGTAGGGTGCTTATCTCACACTACCAGGGGACTCATGTTTCCTCCCGCAGGGGCAGACGTGAGTTGTCAGGGTGCCCTCATGCTCCCAGGCCATGGGAGCCTCCACCTGCCCCTAACCAGTCACAGGTCCCGCTGGACCCTCTAAGGAGTCCCTGCCTTCCTGTGGTTATCCCACACAGAGGACTGAGGGAACAACCATTTCCCTCTGGGTAAGCCAACTCTGCCCTTTTGGGTGGAAAGCTTGTACTTTGACCCATACGTGGGAATAAACAGTGAAGACTGATTCTTATAAGATATGAAAATTACATATTCACAATAATTCTTAATCTTCCAAAATATTTTCACACGCTTGCCACCATCCCCGCTCATTTCGGAGCTAGGGCCTCTGGGCAGCTTATCCTGTGTCTTTCCTTCTCTTCTTACCCTAGTGTTCCTTCCTTAGAATTTCTTGAGTACACTTATGCTATGGTAGAGACCTACCCCAACCCCTCTTCAGCCCCCATGTTTTTTTTTTTGGGGTGGGGGTGAAGGGAGAAAGACACCATTTTGAGGTCGTTATCTTGCTTTAAAAAAAAAAGTTCCTTTTATCGGGGAATTTTTCCTTCCTTTCCTCATCCCTCTTCCTCCTTTCAGCATTTTGTCTCCAGGTGATTTACTTTTGGAGTGTTGCATGAGTTGCATGAACTTGCCAGCCACACTCAGTAGCCCAAGTGCACAGGCAGCTTAGACTGCTGGCCTTACATGCTCAATTTCTGTCTCCTTTACTTTCAGCCTCCTTGAGTATCATCAGCCTTATCCTGGAGGAGAGGACTTCCCAGGAATCCCTTTATTTGCCTTTTTTCTTCTCTTGCCTGTTAGGAAGTAGCAGAGGGATATCTAGATCTATGTCTCTAGCCTCTATCCCTTTATCTTCTTCTGTCCTTGTACTTGTTGTAGAAGGCCTTCCTTTTCTTCTTTGTCTCTTAAGAGATTCTGTTTGGTCTCTCCATTTAGGCAGAGATTCATACTAGGGCTGCTGTCCTTCTCCACCTTCCTGTCTAGGTGAATAGTAGGCTCTGGTTCCTTTTGCCTGCTATCCCTGTGCCACTTAAGTCCACACCTTAGTTCTTCTCTAAGTTGGTAGTTGGTTTTATTCTTTTTATGATTTTATTTATTTATTCAGTTCTCGGATTAATACATTTGAGCTATAAGCTTATTTACAGAGGTTCCATGTCAACAGCAAACAATACAAATACAGACAGTGGTTACAAGATTACACAGGATGGACGTCGCCGAACGATATGGGGCCTTGATCGAGAAGCTCCTCGACCCCACGAATAACAACCCAGACTAATCGCTCATTTACAAAATGGCATCTCCAGCCAAACAGAAGCGGAACAAACCGGGGAAGCCCCCGACCACTCCCATACAAAAATTAAGAGAAATGCTGCAAGCAGACGTCGAGGCATATCCAGACCCTAGAGGCCCACAGTCAGACACTCAACAGGCCTTACCGCAATGCGAGCAACCGCCAGAAGATATTCTTGAAATGATAAAGCAAACAGTGAGAATGGTGGCAAAAATAGACCAGACCCTCACCGACCTTCGCTCAGACTTCAGTCAAATGGACCACAAAACTGAGCAGCTGGAGTTGAGCCTCACGCAGATAATGGAGCAGACCGACAAACAAGATCGCCTTATTTTATATTTACTGGCTAGAGATCGAGAGCTGAGTAGACGGCTGGACGATCTTGAAGGACGCAGCAGACAGCAGAAAATCCGTATATATGGGATCCGGGAAGGTCTAGAAGAAAAGGAATCTGACAACATCTCATTTATTCAAACTCTCCTCTGGGAATCGCTAAATTTGCGAAAAGAGCTTGATCTCGAAATCGACCAAACGCATCTGTCACTGGTCCCACGGCCTAGGGACCCTTGTGCGAGACCCAGATCATTCATTGTCCGTTTAACGTCCTATAAGAGAAAGGAAGACATACTAAAAAGGGCCTGGCAGAAAAACACCCTCTCCTTCATGGGTCATAAAATCGCACTGGATGACGACCACACATCCGAGGTGCAAGAAGCAAGGAAGACTATATGGCCTGTGGTGAAGCAACTAAGAGCTAAAGGCCTTAAGGCACAAGTCCTATTCCCAGCTAAGCTCAAGATCGTAACCCAGCAAGGTAATAAATTTTTTAAAGACCTTCTGGCGGCAGTCCCTTACCTGGCAGACCTCGGGATCTCCACGCCACCAATGACAAAAGAGAAGTTGGAGAAGGACCTTCTTTCCTCCGCCTGGGCAATCACGCAAAAGGGAACAATGAAAAAAGGTTCCTTGCAAAGAAACCCCCAGACAACTCTTCGGGCGGACATCACATCGATGATTCGGAAATACGGTGACCCGGCCTCGGTAAACAAAGGAGCGAGACATCTCCAATCACCAGACCGATTAGAAGAAGAAGAGGAAACCCCATTAGCTGAGGAAATGTAGACGGAAGAGCAGTGGAGCCCCAGATGACCTGCGTTTATCCAGAAACCCGAAGAATTGCCCCACTACACCTGTGACCCACATAAATAGACCCACACTTCTTGGACACTCTCTCCTGGCCCTATGAATAGTGTAGTAATATACAGGCCCTGAATTAATCGGTGATCAGTAAGTACGTACCAGACTTGAAGAGCGGGGGATCTTCATTGGATGGCTCAGACGCTATTAGCACTACACTGTTAAATTAGACTAAAGGAACCTAGAGGCTAGGATGGAGGGGGTATGGGTTACCAAAGTGGGGCGGGTAACGAATAAGAGCCACTTGAAAGGATCTGCTTTTGGGGCCGCTCCTGCATTGTTACTCCTCACAGAGGACTCAAACATTCCCTGATAAGAGAACTGAAAACTGTCACAACAGAACTGTTAGAGTTTAGACTCTGTGCTCTAAAACAAAAATGTGAAGGGCTTGATTGTTAACCTTGATAGAGGCGAAGGGAGACAGACACGCTGAATCTACTGTGTGGGAGATGGGTTACCACTATAGAGTGCAGAGAGCGGCGCAGGGCGGGCCTATGTCATATGCTTCCACCGTAGGGGAATCATCTGACCTGGGCCCCGTCAGCGGAGAGGGGATGAAACGAGGGGATCCTCAGAGAAAATTTGGAAAGGGCACAGATTTAAGTGGCTTGGTCTGGGATCCCTACGATTTGAGAACCGGAGGAGGAGCTTTAGGTCAGGATCCACGACTAGCACCACGTATTTTAAAAATGGTTTAAGAAACACTAGAGGTTCGGGTTGGTCGGGAGGGAATGGTAGGGTGGTTAAGAAGGGTGGCAATGAATAATAACTGTAGGACTCGATCTGCACTTGGGACCGCTCCTGCAGAAATACATCTCACGGTAGATGATAATACCTTCTGACAAAAGGGAACTGAAAAATAACTTAACAGAGCTGCTTGTGTTTAGGCTATATGCTTTAAAATAAAAGTTTGAAGGACTTAGACGTTAAACCCATTAGAAGCTCGGGAAGACAGACAGGCCAAAACTGCTGTGTGGGGGGCGGGTTACTAGTACAGAGCACGAAGACCGATGCTGGGCAGATCCAAGTCATGAGCCTTCTCTGAAGAGGCCATGGCTGGCCTGGGGTCTTCCCGCGGGAGGGGGATGAAATAAGGAGATCTGTGGATGGAGCATAGAACGGCACAAGTTGGATGGGTTAAAACCCGGGGCCTTAGCGACTTGAAGGCTGGAGGATGAGCCACTGGTCCGGATCCGCGGATCTTTGAGCAAGCCGGGGTGTTTTGCCGAAGACATGTTGTTGAGAGCCCTGTGCTTGAAAGGTAAAAGAGAGCCTGGCTGGCCTGGTGGGGCTCTGTGTCTCAGAAGGTCCGAACCTGGGGCATCGCTCTTTCGTGAGGTGCCTCCTCGGACTTGTAGAGCCAAGGAAGGCTGAAATAATTGCCCCCCACAGGAACTGTTGAACCACAGCCGTTCCTTGACCACAATAATTGAGAAATGGGCATTTATTGAGTAGCAGAGGGAGGAGGAAGATATGGTACAGGGCTCCCAGCAAGGTCTCATGGAGGCTGGAAATGAGATCTAGGCCCGGAGAGGTTGACTAAGGATCTCGGTCCCTGGATAACTCCGGAGACCCAAAATAAACAGGGCAAACAAGAAGGGGGACTACAGCGCGCCCTCAGAGATGCATCCAAAGAAGCTGAGAGGAGCAGGGGAGGGGAGAGGAAGAGAGGGGAAAAGGAGCGGGGAAGGGAAAGAATACCCTAGCAGTGCTATGATGCAGAGAGTGGGCCATCTAGGCTACAAAGCTAATTGCTGACAGATTCTCGGATGCTATGAGAGCTAGAAAGATTCTGAGGGGTGCCTGGACCCACTTTTATATTTAAAGGGCAGGGGGTGCTGACCGGGAGGGGAACTACCAAGGAGATAAAGAGAGAAGTGTAGGAATGTGGTAATATAGGTTTTCGGGGTAAAACCTGCATAACTCCATAGGAGATGGAGATGCCGCAGTAGGTCCTTAGGGACTTTTAATTATTTTCCTGAGAGCGATGTATCACGTTCTCCTCCACCCTACTCCTCTCATCCCTGGGGGTTGGGGGATAACTGGGAAAGGGAAGTAATAATAGGGATGGTGCAGTGGCACAAAGGTGACATGAAGGAGGATCGACATGCCAGAAACTTTCTGGTAGTGCCAAAGGGAGAACTCACTGCACTACTGAGCTCCCTTGTGAGTCCAGGAAGGACACCTCCTTCGCCAATGAGGACCACCGCACAACTACACCTAGGAAGTCGTATAAAAAGATACATGGTATCATGGTGTCGCGTTTTCTTGGCCATGACCATTAGTGCATCAGATTTGCTTGAGGCTCTATGTTGGATAAGGCCGAAGCACTTGTTCACTTGTTTAATGCAGTTATGGTTAAATTTACTAGAAAAAAAGTTATATGTTGAAGTTATGTGGTTCATGTTTATGCAAGGTACTTCAAATCTCCAAACTGGTTATCTCAAAAAAATAATATACCAGAGATCAGCAGCTGGGATAGAAATATGTACAAATGACTAATTACTGCTCAAAGGTGGTCTCCTTTAATATAAATGGGTGTACGAGCCCTGTTAAGAGGAAAAGACTCCAAAGATATTTAAACCTCCAGAAATGTGAGGTAGTATTCCTACAGGGGAGACACCTTACTCCTGGGGAAGCTCAGAAGTTAAAAAGTAAGACGCTACCCCAGCTCTTCCACTCCTCCCTGGCGGGGGGTAGGAGGAGAGGAGTGGCTATTCTGCTTTCCGCCACATTCCCTTTCCAGGTACAGGAGGCTATAGAGGATCCTGGGCAAGATACATATTGTTATAGGGTCAGTTCAAGATCAGGTGATCACCCTGATTAATGTATATATACCCCCGGGATCTCCAGCCTCCTTCTATTCGGCTCTATTACAGTTAGTCGCTGAGAAGGCGAAAGGTATAACGGTAATGGGTGGAGATTGGAACATAATTCTAAATAGAGAGATGGATACCACATCTCAGATACCCCGACCAGAGATTCACAGGGCCAAAGCCTTCAGTTCACTACTGCAGCAACTGGGAATGGCCGACATATGGAGGGAAAAGTACCCTACCAGCAGAGAATACACATGCCACTCCCCGAGGTTTCATATTTATTCAAGACTTGATACGTTCTTTACCTTCACAAGGGACCTCTCTTTTTTCCCCTCGATGTGGGTGGGAACCACGGTACTGTCGGATCACAGCCCCCTCTTCTTAGAAATAGACCTGGGATTACCCAAAAAAAAAAAAAAACCTTTGGAGATTGAACACCTCCCTTCTCCAAGATAAAGGGGTGGTTAAAGAGCTTAAACAGTTTATTAAAAGAGCAATCAAGGAAAATAATACGCCGGGGACATCACCCCAGATTTTATGGGATTCCCTTAAGGCGATTACCAGAGGCAGATTAATACAAATAGCCACCTATAAAAAATTGTTAATAGCCCAGAAGCAACAGGAATTAATTTCCCATATTAGAGATGGGGAAAGGGAAAAGAAAAAAAATGGGACCCCTGACAGGGAGAAGAAATTAAGGGAAGACAAGAATCAACTACAAAAAATACAAAAAGTAGAAGTGGAGAAAGCCTTATTTTACCTGAAGCAAAAATACTGTGAGGGGGTCTTAGAGGGACCAAAATATTGGCCTACAGACTTGGACAAAACATAGCAAGAGCCACAATCACCAAAATAACTTCCCCGGCCAATAATCAGAAAGTAACCCAGGCCTCACAAATAGTAAAGGCCTTTGTGGACTATTACACCAAATTATACTCACCTAACGAGGAAACCTCCCCCCAAGAGAAAAAGGAATACCTGAACTCCCTTGCTATCCCTCCTATGTCCCAGATAGAAGCAGAAAACCTGACCAGACCCATTACCCAACAAGAGATTAAATACATAATAAAAAATTTAAAGACAGCAAAATGCCCAGGACCAGATGGCTTTGCCGCAGAATTTTACAAAACTTTCGTATCAGAGATTGTCCCTGTCCTCCAAGAGGTATTCACGGTGGTGTGGTCCGGGACTGAGCCACTACCCCCTTCTTGGCAATATGCCACTATCTCAGTCATCCACAAGGAGAGGAAGGACCCGACACTTTGTGAATCCCACTGCCCCATATCTCTGTCAAACACAGACTATAAAATCTTCACAGCTATAATAGCTTCCAGGTTAAACCCTATACTACCTAGGCTGATACACATGGACCAAACGGGATTTATAACAGGTCGTCAGGCTCCTGATAGTGTCAGGTCAGCGATAAATCTGATAGACACCATCCAGAGACCCAGTATACCGGCATGCGTAATGAGCCTAGACGCTGAAAAAGCCTTTGATAAAGTTTCTTGGGGCTTCTTATTTGCTGTCTTGGAATATAGAGGCTTTCCCCAATCATTTATAGACATTGTCCGGTCCTTGTATTCCAGACCGCAGGCCTACGTATGAGTGAATGGTGGAATGTCTGAAAGGTTTCACCTAGGTAGAGGCACGCGGCAGGGATGCCCCCGTCCCCACTTCTATTTGCTTTGTATATCGAGTCGTTGGCAGAAGCTATGCGTAGAGCAGGGGGGGTGGTGGGGGTGACAGTGGGAGATCCGCATAAAAAGATATCACTTTATGCGGACGACGTCCTACTGAGTCTTACACAACCTCAGCAATGCATAAAACAAGTTTGGACAATTTTGATGGAATTTGGCAGACACTCAGGTTATTCCCTTAATAAAAATAAGACAGAGGTGCTTACCTTATTCTACAAACCAACCATTGAACTATGCAGCCTCTTCCCTTTAAACTGGAAGGCGAGTAAAATTAAATACTTGGGGACATACGTTACAAAACAATACTCCTAGTTGTATGCTGCTAACTACTCACCTCTAGTGAGTAACTTGCAAAAAGACTTCAAAAGATGGTCTCTCCTGAATCTCCCCATGTATTCAAAGATACACACCCTACGAATGAATGTGCTCCCTAGGTTTCTATATTTGTTCCAATGTATCCCATTTAGTATACACGAATCGATCTTCCAAACATGGAACAAAATGCTCACTAAATTCATTTGGAACTCTAAGAAGCCTAGAGTAAATCTAAAAATCCTCCAAACGCATAGGGAAAAAGGCGGACAGTCCCTCCTGGATCTTGAAGACTACCTTTTAGCGGCCCAATTAAAAAATGCTGCAATGTGGTCTAACCCCAATGCCACTGCGGGATGGCAACTCATGGAAAAAATAGAGGAGAGAGGAATGGGATCATACCCTCTTGAATCCAGGTTGCTGACCCCCAACATGAATAGATTCCCACATCCGAGGTTAACCTCGATTAGGGATACTATAAGATCAGTCCATAGAATATGGCAGAAATATAAGCTTAAGAACTCTATTTGGCCCCTAAAAAGGCTGGCTTGGGACCCGGATTTCTGACCTGGCTGCCTGGACAGGGGATTTCACACATGGGAGGGAAGAGGTCTGAGATGTTTATCACAATTTTGGCAGGGAGAGATTTTTCTAGACTTCGAATCCCTTAAAAACAAATATGGCCTGCAAAACACAGACCATTTTAGGTATCTGCAAGCCAGAAACTATATCTTCGCATTAAAGAAGAAATATATGGACCCCATTAGAGCCCAACAGATCCTGGGGGCCATTCAAGAAAGTACTGTAGCTAACACGCAAAAAGGGATGATCTCTTTTCTGTATAAAGCCCTATCGACATTGAAATGGGATCCACTCAATAGAATAAAAATAAAATGGAGGGAAGAGCTCCCCCAGGACTTAGGAGAGCTTAATTGGGACCGAATATTCTCCCTAACTAAAAAAACGACTCAGTCACCATATTGGCAAGGCTTTTCTTGGAGAATTAAGGTTCGCTATT
This sequence comes from Neoceratodus forsteri, assembly GCA_016271365.2. Lineage (NCBI taxonomy): Eukaryota > Metazoa > Chordata > Ceratodontiformes > Ceratodontidae > Neoceratodus > Neoceratodus forsteri. The sequence goes on along the minus strand of CM057452.1, from coordinate 1,513,787,745 downwards.
TTTTGACACCTCAAATAATAAGTTGGAGGGATCCAAATACTGTGGCTTGCTGTTGGAGGGGTTGCGGCTCACTAGAAGCTACCCACTTGCATGTCTTTTGGTCCTGTGATGCTCTCAGGACCTTTTGGGGCACAATTTCGGGGGCACTTAAGGAAATATTCTTGGTACAAACTCCGCTGGAGTGGCACATGCTCATACTGGGACACCCACCTGAGGGGATAAGGGATGCGGGTTCAATCTACCTCTGGGTTATACTAACAACAGTAGCACACAAAGCTATCACGAAAAGGTGGATAAATCCTGCTCCTCCAACCATGCAGGAGTGGATAAGAATAATAAACATGATCTCTGAACTGGAGGAACTCACTTATAAAATTAATAATCGAACTCCCATTTATCTGAACAGATGGACTAGGTGGGAGATTTGGTGTTCCTCCAACGACATAATACCTGAAAGACCTTAAAAAGAGGGGGTGGGGGGGAAGAGATTGAACCTGATATGGGAGAGGCCGCAAGTGATCCGACATGGCCCAAGGGAAATGGGAGATAACAAGGGGTGAGATGGAGGAAGGAGAATAAAACTATGGAAATTAATGAAGTATTAAGATAACAGAGATAAATGTAATGGAAATTTCTAAGAATAAAATTATTTCTGGAGATATGTATGGCTATTAACAGAATGTATAAAAATGATGTACCTGCTTGATACCAATAAACTTGAATTTAAAAAAAAAAAGATTACGCAGGATATAAGATATAAAATATATCCATTTCATACCCTTCTGTTAAGGGCACTGAGCTGTAAACCTGGGTTTGAATCCAGTCAGCCCCCACTTACATACTGTGTGACCCTGAGCAAGTCACTTGACCTTCTTGTGCTCCCATATCGCACCTATAAACAAGATCTAGCTTAGTGTGTCTTTCCTGGTTAAACAGTCCCACCCCCCACCCCTTTTTGGGATAGGTCTCTTAAGTCCCTCTCGCTCTCTCTTTTCTCCCTGGCAAATAGAACTGAGGAAGGTGGGGACCTGCACTGGTTTCTGCTCCGCCCACATGCGCCACGTTATCGCATTTGCCTCATGGGTGGCACCGGCACTGCTGTCAGTCTCCTAAACTGTAGACTGAAATCGACTTTGCTCCTGTTGGATCTTAATGCCTCCGGCACAGACCCATGCATATGAAAACATGGTGAAGATGTTCTGGAAGATCAAGAATTGACAACCGCAACTGGGATATATGGTCATACCAGGCTACTCTGTGTTCAGGCGATACAGGGAGGGTAAAAGGGGTAGAGGGGTTATTTAGTATGTGAGAGAGGGTATTATGTTTGTGGAAATGGAAGGAGGTGCTGTGGGTCACCCTGGAGACGGGGGCTGGGGCCACTGTCTGTACATTGATTGCATACAGACCTTCAGCACGGGGAGAGGAGCTGGATAAGGCACTAGGGGGAGCCATCATTAGGATGGCAAATAAGGAGGTGCAGCTGGTTGGGGACCTCAGTCTGCCATATGTTGATTGGAGCCTTTCAGCTGCAGTCTTGGCAAGGGGCAGGACCGGCGACCCCAAGGCACACCCCGACGCCTGATGGAGGGTGGAGGGGTTGTACGGTTGGGTGGGGGAGGGTGGGATGTTAGGGTTGGGAACCCTAACACCACATTTCCATACTTTGAAAGGCATGATATCAACCCTAACTAGTGCATTAACGTAGTTTTTTGCAAAATCAGGGGATGAAAAATCCCCAAGTCCGAGGTCCGGGACGCATTAAAACGCAGACGGACTTGAACTGCGCAGCCCTATTAAGTCCGAGGGACTTGGCTGTACAGTTCACTGTTGCGCACATGCGCAGTGTCTCCCGTGCTGTCTGGCAATCTTGGAGGGTGCAGTTCACTCCCTCCACCTCAGGGGCTGACAGTGACACTGAATCACTCCATCCCCCTCGATCGCGCTTACCTCCATGCTGCAGAGTCTTCAGGAGCGCTCTGGGGGAGGGAGAACATTGTACTGCATCGCGGAGAGCTGGGAGGCACTTCAGGAGAGTCCGACTGAGTTCGGCTCGGTTTTCGGCAGCTTGCAGGAAGTCTCGCGGGAGGATGCACGTTGAGAGAACAGCCTCCAGGGACATCACATGAGCTTCAAACGGTGATCATGTGGCTGTTCTGTAAGAAATTCGTTAGTGCGCCATCACTTCAGCACTGACTGCCACGGGATACGGATGTGCTCTGTATCAGCGCCTGACCTGCCAAATTTGTGCTGAACTTTAAGCCTGAATTCATTTAAGCTCCTTGATTGTGGGCTAAATAACCATCTTTAGAGTTTTGTTTTTTTTTTTTTATGTGGGGAAATATTTGTCTTGGAAAATGGGAGGAGAGTGATTAAGAGCCTAAACTCAAGCTGCAGCTCATCGTGTGGGCTTATTAAAGTCCGAGTTAGTCTGTGGCACATGTGAGCGACCTGAGCAGGGGGGTAAACAACTAACTTGCTCTTTGAGACCCTCAGAAGTACAGTTTTGTTCTGTGTGATGCAGGAAGGGGGATACTTTTTGAGTAGTAGGCAGCAAAGGGTCTAGATGAGTTATCAAATATTTTGGTGACTTGACTCACAGCCTAACTTTAATACAGTAGCTGCATTAAGAGGAGATTTATGGACTTGACTGAAGACTAAATGATTAACTGAGGTCCCAGAGCAGGGACTCTCACTAATTTAATCTCACTAATTTTTCTGCCTGCCTTTTTAGCAGCAGAGCTAACTGAAGGGGGCATTTATTTTCTCAGACTGGCAGTGTATATTTGACAGACCCACCCAGAAGGGTTCTTTTATTTTGATTTTACATCAAGTCCCCAAAGCCAAGTGTCCTAATTGTCTGGGCTTGAAGCAGCTAAGTCTGTGTGAGTGTGTAATTAAATCAATGTGAGTGTCCTTTTGAATTAAGTCCGTGAGCAAGGGAAGAAGTCTTACCATTCCTAAGAAAGTCAGAACTAATATTTTTCTGGGCTGAAGCAAAACCTGTGTCTATATTACTAGAGAAGTCACTACAGTCACTAAATATTTTTCTGGGCTGAAGCAAAGCCTGCTTGCGTTTATTAGTTTGAGTCAGTGAAGTCACTACACAGTCACTAAATATTTTTCTGGGCTGAAGCAAAGCCTGCATCTATTAGTTTGAGTCAGTGAAGTCACTAAATATTTTTCTGGGCTGAAGCAAAACCTGTCTCGGTCTATAATTAGTTTGAGAGAGAAGTCACTACAGTCACTAAATATTTTTCTGGTGAAGCAAAACCTGTCTATAATTAGTTTGAGAGACAGAGGTCACTAGAGTCACTAAATATTTTTCTGGGCTGAAGCAAAGCCTGTGTCTTTGAGTCAGTGAAGTCACTACAGTCACTAAATATTTTTCTGGGGTGAAGCAAAACCTGTCTCAGTCTGTATTAGTTTGAGAGAGAAGTCACTACAGTCACTAAATATTTTTCTGAAGTTATCAGTGTGTCACTGAAAAAGTTTGCAGAAGCACACCTCTTTTCCCTTGTGACTGATGAAACATTTCATAGTGTCACCCCTTAGCATCATCTCATTGTCAGTCCTTTACTCATTTGTGTTCTGTCTGTCTGCCCTAACTTGCTAACCTAAGCCAATACTTCTGGGCCATAATAGTGCCTCAGTCACGTGTATTTCCATCCTTGCTCATTACAGTAAACATTTCTAAATTACAAAAACTAGCCTTCTAATCTTACCCAGAGCAGTTTCTCACAGCAAAATGAGCTTATTAAAATTTGGTTTCTCAAAATCTGGTGGAGCAAGTACTAGTAGTGCTACAACATCCAGTTCTCAAAGGCGTAAAAAGTTCTGACGATAGCCTTAACAAGGATCAAAGATATGACAGAGAAAAAAGGGTCAGGAATTTCCGTCCTGAATGAAAAAGAATATCCATGGCTGGATTACAGTGAAGAAAAATCTGTAATGTACTGCATATATTGTAAAGCCTACCCCCAAATCTGTGATCCTAACTCAGCTATGGTAAAAGGTTCAGGAGATCTTAAGTTAGACCCCATAAAGAGGCATGATTTGACGAGGGAACACATCACTTGCACAAAACATTACTTAAAGGATACCGCTAAAGTACCACCCATTCGTCTGTCAGAAACTGCTCTGGGTCAGTCATTTCAAAAAAGACACATGACAACAAAAGAAGTTGAGAAATACAAAATTTTATTTAACACTGCATACACCGTGGCAAAGAATGGGAAACCTTTTTCTGATTTTGAAATCATTTGTGAGATCCAGCATAAAAATGGTTTAAATGTTGGCAACAACTACATGAATATAGCAGGTTACCGCTTGTTTGTGGACAACATAGCTAAAACAATACGTTCAGCAATAATTGAAGAGGTAAAAAATGCCTCCTTTGAGAGTATTCTTGCAGATGGAAGTACAGACCACTCCATCGTTGAACAAGAAATTGTCTACCTGAGATATGTAGGTGCTAACTGTTTGCCAGTCACATCTAATATCTGTGTTACCACTTGAAACTGCAGGTGCTGTGAGGCGTATTTAATGCTATTGAGAAAGCCTTACAATCAGTGGGTTTGCCATTACCAGAACTGACAGGCAGTGCACATCCAGCACTTATGTGCTATTTTGATGGTGCATCAGTTAATCTTGATGAATGGACAGAGTCATTACTAGACTCAAATCACTTTTGTCAGACATTATTGGCATTCACTGTATTGCCCACAAACTTGAGCTTGCCATTTGGATGCAAATAAACATTTCAAATACATGGCCAAATTTGAAGAGTGTTTAAAGGCATTTTCAGTTTTATTTTTGGTTTCCAAAGCGCGAGAGAACTTGAAGAAATTGCTGAAGTTCTCGATGAGCATCTTGCACATTTCACGGCTGTAAAGCAAGTCAGGTGGCTAGCAAGCAAAGAGAGAGCAGTTGTGGCATTAGAAAAAACCTGGACATTGTGACAATGCATCTGGAGCACAGATTTGTGGATGGCAACAGGGCAGACGATGCTAACAGAGCTAAGGGTACCTCAAGGAACTGACCTCTATGCATTTCATTAAAGTTCTTTATTTCTTATTAGATTTTTGCTAATTGTTGCTAGATTATCAAAACTTTCCAGTTGGCAGACTACTTAATTGTTGACATACCAGAACATATAGAAAAAGCCATTCTGCAGCTAGAAGCACGTAAAAGTACTCCTGGAAAATATCTTACAAAATTCCAGGAACAGTATAGATGAAGAGCGATGTTTGGCAAAACAAAAGTTCACGGAACACCTGGAAGTGAAGCTGAACTTCACACGCTTGTTAACGATACTGTCACGTACATCCAGAACAGGCGGTGTTCTCTCAGAGAAACCTTTGTCTTTACTTCAGATTTTGAATTATCACAACTGGAAAAGGAAGATCTAGCAACATTTGGCAATGCTGAACTAATTGAACTCATCACAGATAGCCCTTTCTCTTCTCACTTCTCAGAACTTGATAAAGATTCTGCTATAGATGAGTGGGTGCAGCTGAAGTTATACCTTTCTCGATTCCGAACCAAACCTCTCATAACTATGTACCAGTTGGTGTTACAAATGAAAATTGAGTGAGCGTGGCTCCAGACTCCACGAAGGGCCCTATGCAAAAGCTTATTGAGATTCTGTTCACGATTTCCCCTTCCACAAGTGAATGTGAAAGAGGATTTTCAAAGCTAATTTCATTAAAAACAAATTACTTAACAACCCTGACACAACAGTCTTTCGAGAACAGCTGCTTATCATGACTACAGGACCATCCGCCTCTGAATTTGATCCACTGCCATCAATAAAGTACCGCTTGACAGTAGTCTGGGTACTATCCATTCCTCTGGTCACAAATGTCCATCAAAAGAAGAAGAAAATCAGCCTGAAGCAAGCTGCAGTACTATTGCTGTCTTATAATATTCTCTGCCTCTCTAACCTTTCTCTGACTGTCACTGGAGCATCTAAAAGGGGAAAAATAAATAATTATTTTTCTCGTAATAATATGAAAAATGTTGCGACTTACTGGATCCTGATATGGACTTACCCAAAAAATGTACCATAAGTCCTGGACTTATGCATCCCCCCCAAAATGTTTCAACCCCTGAAAATATATAGATATATATACACACATTACATTTTCAGTTTTCCCTTTCTTGATAGCCTAAGAAGTATGTATAAAAAGCCATTTAGAAGTGAGAAAGAAAAATGCCCCATCTTGGATTTGAACCCAAGTCTTCTTGGATAATTAATTGTTCCACTGCTCTAAACAGTTGATGTTCCACTGCTCTAAACAGTTGAGCTGCAAAAGCAACTAGAAGCTTAGGACTCCCACAGACCCTCACCTTTATCAGTATACAATCTGAGCTACAAAAACTGGATTTGCATCTTATTTTGAAGGGTACTATGTGTACAGTATATATCTGAAGAATCATTTAGAAGTGAGAAAGGAATAAGTGCTTCAGCTGGGATTTGAACACTGGTAATTTCAGAATACCATTACGTTGCTCTAACCAGTTGAGATACTAGAACAGCGAAACAGTATTCTGAGCAGACTGTGATCAAATCAAGCTAGGGCACTTATTTGTTTCTCAGTTCTAAATTGTATTTCAAATACATGCCCATCACTGCCTTTGAAATAATGTGCATAAAAACATTTGACTGTCCCAGCTGCCCTCATAGTTCTCTTTTTATGACATCACAGTGTTTCCCATTGTTGTAGACTGTGCTATCACAGAAACTGTGAGGTTAGCTGGGTAGCTGGAGCCCCCCCAGACTCTGTGACAAATGTACTGCATTTTCTAATATATTTAGTGAACTTGTTATAGGAGAAAGTAAAGAAAAAATAAGAAACATTCAGGTTAAACATAATTGTTGTAAATCTAACCGTTGGACTTTTTATGTTAGCATCTACCTTGAGGTAACATGATGTTTTGCTGTGTCTGTTTAGTTTATTCGCCTGAGCCAGACCCTGAAGTATTTTGGCTACATCAAGTTTGACCCCTGCATCACAGACTTCCCGGAGAAGGACTGCCAGGTGATCGTCAGTGCGGTAACAGCGAGTTAAATTTCCAGGTGAAGCTGCCCAACAACCAGATTAAGGAAGGAAGCTTCAAAGTGACACGGATGAGGTGCTGGAGAGTCACGTCCTCTGTAAGTTGCAAAGATTGGATAAATGATTATATCTGGAATTAAGTGAAACATAATGTTTACAACAGCAGTTATAGAATAAAAGACGATAATAAACTCTTTATCCAGAGAGTAAAAGACTGAAATTGACACCTTTTAGTCTCACAAGAACAGTTTTTCTAGGGCGTGGATATGATGTTCTATCCACACTTCTTGGCAGTTACCTTTCCTTTAAGACTGTCCAGAAACGTCTTCAAGCTGGCTCCTTCCACCCACCTGGGTGGTAACTCCCTCAACTTCGCCCCATGACGCTAGATCTTCCTTTCCACTAGAAGAAGTTGGTTCCCTCCTTACCACTGTCACGCCGAATAGGCCCTTGCGACCTAAATCTATTTATCCAAAGAGTGAAAAGACTGAAATTGGCACCTCTTAGTCTCTCAGTTTTTCACATGTGAATTTTGTGACGAACAGGACAAGTTGCATTACTGTGTAAAATCCAACAAACAATGTCTTAAAAAGAGACAAAAATGCAGTCTTCATTGGTGACCTGCCCAAAGAGGTAACCTCACAGACTGATTTTGGGTATCACATTCATGCAGCCATTAGAATCATTCAAGGGTGAAAGTGACTTAACACATAGTGATATATACGTTTAAGGTGGGAAAAGACTCTTGGTCTATCATGTCTGCCCCTGCTTCTTAAGCAGGTCTGAATAAGTATTCTGTGCAGATAGTCTCGCCAAGGCAATCGTTTTGTATCAAGGTTAAATCATTGAATGATTGGACTTGCTATTCGAAGAAGTGAGTTGTAGGGGGTTATATAGCACTAAAATGTCTGCCATAGTCTGAGCTAGAAATACTATGCCAAACACAATGATAGCAGACAAAGGTGATATTCTTCCTGTCGAAGTAATGGGTAATTGAATTCACAAGCTATTGGAGCCCCTTATTTCCAGTGATCCCTAAAGGAACTTCAGTGGCTGGCCAAGAGACAGCTGCTTATTCTGTTAAAATCCCATCAACAAAGTGTCACAGAGGATTATTCTTCTGTAGCAGTTACACTACATCACCACAAAATGACATTGTATGGGATTTCATCTAAAATTTGTATAATAGGGCAACCTTCGGTCAAGTAACCAAAACTCAGTCATGCAGGGAACCAAACAAGATGGTAAAGGCAACATTCCTCCTAGTGAAATTTAAAGCAGCAGTGCATGTTATGTCTTTTTGTGTCTCTTACTTTAGTCATCTAGAAATTGTGCATTATTTAAAGAACTTGGAAATATGGCTTGATTCCAAACTCATCTTTTGCTGACAATATCTCCACGGCAGTCAGGACAGGTTATCAAAAGCTTGGACTGCTTTACAGAAACAAAACTAGTTTAAAGGGAACATAAATTCTGTTTACATTTTTAATATGCAGTGCATCCTCTATTATCCGCCACCCTCCTTATCCGCCAGCCTGACCTTTTGTACCATTCTCTCTCTCTGTGGAAATTCTCTTTCCTAACCCCTCTTTGTAATTAGCCTTGAGAGTAGAACCCGTCATTGGCTCATGCCACTTATTCAAATGCTGCCCTTACTAACTGCTGTGTTCCGCTAACGCCTCAGATTTCATTCTCCGACTGCGAAGTCAGGACGCCTCAGAGACTTCTCCTCATAGTCGTTCCTAAGTGTTTACTTAGAACTGTATAACTATTTGTCTTTATTTTTTCATTTGCTGCATTTACTTTCTGTTTTTGTAGTTAGCGCTAGTTTTAGTTAGAAAATTTTTTATTTAGTGGTTCCTCTTGGTTGGGATAACCGTTGGGGAACTGATGTTTATTTACATTTATTTACTAAGAATTGTATAGTCTGTTACAAATTTTCATTTAAGTTTATCTTTGTGGAACCGATATTTTCTGTTCTTTTCCTGGATCCCAGTTCCTTTTGGAATCTTTCACGGTTCTGAAACGGACCTAACACGAAAAAAAAAAAAATATATATATATACTTTCAGAGTTTGTGGTTAACTTTTTTGGTGTTATTTAATTATGTCAGAAAATCCAAGTAAGAAAACTGGGCCTCCAGGGTTCAAAAACTGCTCTGTGTGGAGAGGTTTTTGCCAAGGCAGACAAACATGACCAATGTGTTGTCTGTCTTGATGAATCCCACTTCACGGCTGACTGTGAAATTTGTAAGTTTTTGCCACAGAGAACTATTGAAAAGCATATGGAAAAATTTTAGAAAAAGTTGGCAGGACAAGGAGATCATGGCTCTGACCAGCCTACTCCCATCTAAACCTACGAGTGAAACCGCTGATCTGAAGACAACCCCTGACAAGGGTGAAACTTCAACTGGAAAATGAAGCAGTGAATCTGTTGTGACACTGGTGCTGGCCAAAAAATTAAAGAAAATAAAACACACTGAACCCCCTGCTGGAAAGCCCAAGGGGACTTCTGCTGTGATAAGTGACATGCCTACACCTGAGGCTGTAGCTCAGGTGTTCAAAGTTATTCAGGCTCCTCAGGGAATTGTACTGGTTCCGGTTCCACAGGCACCAGTTCAAACCCTGGTTCAGCAACAAAATCTTGGTTCATTCCTCTCTCCAAGAGACTCAGGAGTATGAAGATGATCACTGGGAACCCATAGAACCGAGGTATACCCAGAACAGGAATATGGGTCCCCACCTAGAGCAACTGAGGATTTTTCTTAACATTTTCCTTTTGTAAGGAAAATAGTGGATCTAGATATTACCATTAATGAAGTGGTAGAAGATGAAGAGGAGGTAGAATACCTCGAACTCTTGGGGCTTACACTAACTAAGAAACTGTTGCTCCCCATGAATAAATTCTTCAAACAAGACATTTTGAAGATACTGCAGACACCAAATACTGTACCAACTAGACAGGGAAGGGGCTGAGGTTTTTATTCACTCACCCTGACCACCATGGTGTTGTGCAGACTGCAGCCTGTGATAGGGCAAGGCTACCCTTGGCATTTCACCCACCTGACAAGGACTCTAGGAAGATTGACACATGGCCAAAAAGGGCCATCTGTCGGCTTCCCTGGCCATTAGGTTAATTATCAGGCTTACTCTGCCCAGTATCAAAAGTCACTGTGGCAGTCAGTACTTGCCATGGCTGATAAAAGCTCCCTCTGGTCTGTCAGCTTACCTGGCTGAGGCTGCCAGGTTTGGCTCAGAAGCTAATTACCAGATCCCGATGGCAGCAGATGCCAGTGACTCTGCTGCTGTGAAGATGGCCCTCATGGTGGCTTTCAGAAGGTTTGCATGGCTCAGGGCCACAAATCTCACACAGGATACCCAGACAAATACCGTGGATTTCCCTGTTGAAAACAATTCCCTGTTTGGGGATAAAACCAAGGCCTATATGAAAAAGGTGGCGAGTATAAGGCCACCTATAAAAGCAATTGCCAAGAAAAACCCTCACCTTCAGTCAGACCCTTTGGAAGGAGGCAGGGGGTAAACTAGTTACAGCAGACCTTTTTACCAGGCTCAGGCTGTTCCCCAGTACCAACATTATCCTCAGCAGGCAGGGTACTTCTAGGGTAGGGGCAGAAGGGGTCTAGACATTGTTCCCAGACTACTTAGGCTCAGCCCCAGACCAAACAGAATCCCTGACTTAGTTGCCAAGGCCACCTCCCAAATTCCAGTAGGGGGCAGACTGGCCCATTTCTTCCAAGCTTGGAGAAACATTACCACTGACAAGTGGGTCCTGGAAGTGGTGAGTCAGTGGTTATCCCTCCGTTTCAAATCCTTCCAATTATTGAGAACAAGAGTATTCAGATCAGCGTCAAATTCAGAAAGACAGCTGTTGGAAAAGAAAGTAAAAAATCTGCTGCTGTCAAAGGCAGTGGAACCAGTTCCTCCACAGCAAGAGGGAAAGTGTTTTACTCAAGATACTTATTCACCAAAAAGAAAAATGGTGAGTGGTGACCTATTCTGGACCTAGGCCCCTGACAAAGCCAAAGTTCAAAATGGTAACCTTGGCTATGATTTTGCTAACCATCAAAAAGGAATCTGGCTGGCATCCCTGGACCTAAAGGATGCTTATTTCCACATCCCCATAAGGGAGTCTCAGAAAGTATCTCTGATTCAGACTCCCATCAGGTCACTATCAGTTCTCAACACTTCCATTCGGTCTCACCTCAGCATCAAGAGTGTTCATAAAGTGTTTGGCAGTGGTGGTGGTGGCCCACTTAAAGAGGTCAGGAGTCAGTTTTCCCTACCTGGATGATTGGTTGGTGGTGGGAAATTCACCACAACAGGTATACATGCATCACAACAGGTAAAGGACCACCTACAGATAACCCAGGAACTTCTGGAGTCCTTAGGGATTCTAACAAACTTCAAAAAAATCTGTCCTGCTGTCCTGGTGGTGCAGAGGACTGAGGTGCTAACCTGTGAGGGATGGCCGGTTGGGGTGGGTGTGGTGAAAAGCCTCGCCGGAGAGAGGAGTCCCCTCCGAGGGAGGGGCCAGAGCTGCCTGACAGCTCTGATGGAGGCGTAAAATGTGTATGGAAAAAAAAAAATCTGGCCTACGATCAGTGCAAGTGTTTCACTTTATAGGAGCAGAATTGGATACACTGAAAGGGAGAGCTTACCTGCCTCAGAACAGGGTAAATATCCTACAGATTGCTGGCTTGTTCAGACTGAACAAACCAAAAACAGCAAGGCAGTTCTTACAGCTGCTGGGACACATGGCTGCACCCACAAGCACAGTCCTGGGCGCCAGGTTCCAAATGAGAAATCTACAGTTTCACCTCTGGTCACATTGGTGCCAAGGTGAGACTAAGCTCTCTGGTGGTTTCAGTATTAGGGACATAACTGCAAGCCTTACAGTGGTGGAAGGTAAGAGATAATCTAAGGGAAGGGGTACCCTGCCAGCAAGAGCCTCCATCGGTGATTCTCACAACAGATGCATCACTACTGGGGTGGGTGGGTGCCCACCTAGGGGATCATACCACCCACAGCACCTAGTCAAGTGCAGAGTCACTCCAGCATATAAATCTGCTGGAACTGAGGACAATGTTCCTAGCCTTGCAGGCATGGGTGTAGCCAGGGATTTCAGATCTGCACACCAAGTGGACTCACTACTACCCCACCCCTTGTTAGGGTGAGCTACCCCCAGGTGTAGCCAGACAATATACAAATGTACACCAGGACCGTGTTTGTTGCCTCATTTGGCACAATAAATACAACTTTTGTATCTCATGACAGTGGTTGTTGCCATGCATGGGTAAATACAAATGCCATGCATTGTTCCCTAAGACACCCACATACCAGCCCAGAGCCTGTAAAGTTGTATTGTCCTTGGGATGCAAAGAAAGTATTAGTGACCAGTCCTTCTAGTTTTGACTCCTATGAATAAAATTACAGAAAGGCTCAGTATTTTCTTTGTTAATTTTCATGGAAAAAGGAAGCAGTTCAGAGCCTATTTGCTACCCTCCTTAAATAAAATTGCACACCATGGAGTGCTTGGAGTATGCCTGCCTACACCCATGCTTGCAGGCCTTTGCACTCATGGTGCAGGGCAGGGTAGTATAAGTCAAAACAGAATACCACCACAATGTACTACATAAACAGGCAGAGAGGAACAAGGTCAAACCCCCTGTGTACAGAGACAGTGAAGATATGGAGCCTAGTTTACTCACTTCAAGCTTCACTGCGGGCTATTCATCTGCCATGGAAGGACAACACACTAGCAGATGCCCTGAGTTGGATCAACCAGGACCACCATCACAGTGGTCTCTCAACAGACAGGTCCTGGGGTAGTGTTCAGAAGGTGGGGAATCCCAGAGATGGATCTCTTTGCATCCATGAAAACCACCAGTTGCCACAGTACTGTTGCAGACCACCGTCCAGGGTACACTACCCTTGGGCGCCCTGACTCTAGTTGGTCATGGAGGCAACTGTAGCCTTCCTTCTTTTCCTCTAATCTACAGAGCTAATCAAACTCAGATCCCAGCCAGCATCAATGATCTTGATAGCTCCAGACTGGACCAGGCAACCATGGTACTCTTTACTGCTCTCCATGTCTGTGGAAAACCAATACACCTCCCTCGGAGGCACAACCTGTTAACCTCCCATTGGGAGGATCCTGTACCCGAACCTTAAATCCCTCAGGCTCAAGGCATGGCTCTTGAGGACTTGGAGTGGTGTCCTAAATGTCCTAAAGGGGTAAAGGAAGCTCTCTGCTAAGAAAACTTATGCTTCTAAGTGGAAGAGGTTTTCTATTTGGTGTTATACCAGTGGTGTGGTACCTACACAGGCAGGGATTCCAGCCTTGCTGGACTATCTTACCCATTTACATTTCCTGGGTTTGCAGCACACTACTTTGATGGTCCATCTGGTTTCAGTATCAGCCTACATTTCAGCTGGAAAAGGTGTTTCTGTGGCATCCAACCCTATTTTCAAAAGGTTTTTCCAAAGTCTGGCTCACCTGCACCCCCCTCACAGGGAACCAGTGCCGGCTTGGGACCGTAATGTTTGCATTGCCAAGCTCATGGTCCCCATTTGAGTCAGTGGGCTTAGCTCACCTGAAATATGTCACCTGGAAAGCAGTGATCTTCCCTTGTCAATCTTCACCATTCATTACTGCTTGGGTTATGGCAGTGCGCACCCACCATGGAAATTTTTTGGGAGAGGAATCGGCGCGATGGCACCACCCTTGAGGAAGCGACGCACTACGTGGTGCGTGAGGAAGGCCATTAGGCGCCGCAGACTCCTCTTCCATCCCAGTTCTGCTTCTCCCGCCGCAGGTAGCACCCACTGCGCGTGTGAGAAGTGTTCACAATTGTGCCATTAGGCCTACTTGCTCAAGTCGCACTCCTGCATCCCGTTCGAATTTCCCCGACGCCATTGACACTGTTTCATTTATTTTTTTGACGGCGTCGGGAGCTTTTCTGTTTTAAAGTTGTTTTCACATCATGTCTGGTTCGGGAGTCAAGCGTATGTCGAAAGCAGGCCGTGCCGCCATGCGTCAGTGCTCCTGTGGCCGGCATTTCTCCATGACGGACCGGCATGATGTCTGCCTTCGGTGCCTGGGACCTAACCATGACATGGATAGATGCGATGCCTGTTTTTCGATGGACTGCCATGTTCTCGAAGTCCGCAGGTTTAAAGTCGGCAGGCCCGCCGACTTTCTGAGGCGTCGTCTATCTCGGGTTTCTCAGGCCAGGACTTTGGGCCCTTCTCAGGTCCCCTCCCGAGCCTATACGGTCCGATGAGGAGGCCTCCTCATCTTCAAGCCTTGCCGAGGAGGAGGCCTCTTTCGCGGTGTCTGAGGAACGTCGTGGCCCCTCCCAGGGTTGCGTTGGGGACATCTCCTCAGCAGTCGCCTCCTCGGAGGTGCAGACTCCCCCAGTGTTGTGGCCCACGGTTGCTGGGTCCGGCACTGGTGGACCCTCGACACCGCCTGCCGGTGCCGCCTCGGATCCTGGTGTTGTTCGCGGTGCCAGTGATCAGGGTGGCACTGCTTGCAACGCCGGCTTGCTTCTCGGCGCCACTTCTCTGGTCGAATCTGCTGGTGGCACCGTGTTGGATTCCAGGGCCATTGGCAAGTCGGGACAGGGTTTTGATTGCCACGGGCGGGCGCTGGGGCAGCAGACGCCATGGCGACACGGTGCGTTCGCAGTGCCTCTTCCCAGCGGACTCTTGGGGTAGCCAGTATCGAGGTTCTGCTGGTCGACTCTTCTTTGGAAGTGGGCGATTCAGGCGTGGACCCGGTCTCGCACCGATTCTTGGCGTCTGAGTCTTTTGGGAGGCGGTGTCAGGCAACCCAACGTCCCCATTCCTGAATCTCTGGAACAGTTCTCCGAGGACTCCCAGGCTAGGGGTGGCCTGGAGTCTATGTGGGAAGGGTGTTTTGGGGGGTTGGGGAGGGGGCCAGCCCCCCCAGAGGAGGCAGTGGCAGCTGCCAGCCCTGGTGCTTCTGCACCTTCCCGGGGTAGATTGGAGGCTGTGTCGCCGGGGGGCCCCAGACCCCATCGCTGGAGCCGAGGAGGAGGGCATCCTCAGAGTCTGAGGGGTTGAGGGGTAGGGGTGAGGGGTGTCCACTCCTTTCTGCCACCTTTCGGGGTGCGGGACTGAGCCATAGCGCTGAACTCGGCCTTTCCTTCTTGGGCTCGGGGGACCCTTCTGGTGGCGCCGCCGTGTATTGCCTTTCTGGACCTATGCACCCCAGGCGCGTCACAGGGGAGATTCCCCGGTTGGGCTCTTCCAGAGTTCGCATCCCCAGGGTTCTGTCTTGCAACTTGGTTTGATTTCAGGTACCCCGCTAGCTCGGGCTCCGTTCCCTGGATTTCAGAGCCCTGGCAGAGGACAGTTGCCTACTCATAGGTGCCCTTCTCCCATTCCTCTGCAGCGACCTCCTTCTCTTCCAGGCCACATCAGTCCTCGGGCCATTATCCTGGGAGATGTTCAGAGGCATTGTATGGCCTTTCCGTCATATGTTGAGACACATGCATGGCGGGTGTTTCACCTATCCCCCTGCGCAGGAGTCATCTGAGCATTCGAGTTCCCCATCTTCCTCGACTCCCTCCTCGGAGGGAGAGGAACCCTCTGTTCACCTTTGCTCCGACGCTGATTTCATGGATTATCAGCGCTTCCTTTCGAGGATGGTTGGGGACCTCCATATCTCCTTTGTCAGGTGTAACAATACTGAGTGAGAGATGCGTGAATTCCTTGGTGAATTCAGTGCCCAGCATCTGGTGGTGCCATCCTGGCCTGTTCCTTTCCAGGAGCAGTCTATCCGCACCTGGCAGTCTCCAGCCGATCCTATCCCAGCCCCGGCAGACTGCAGGAGGAGGTATTGTGCTCCATCTGAGTCTCTAGGCTCTCCTCAACCCACCCTTGAGATTGGTGTTCCTGGAGACTCCTTCTGGCGCCCGCCTGGTGCATGACCATCCACTGGACTCAGATTCCCTACAATTTGACGGTAGAGGCGAAAAGTGTTCTCTTCTTCTTGTGCGATGTTGTGCATTGCCTCACATCAGGCACACCATAATGCCTACAACAGGCATTTGTGGTCGATGCTCTCCACTTCTAGCATCAATTTCTGATATGGAGCAATCCAGACAGGCCATTGCCCTCTCCGCTATAGGTCTGGAACTGGCAGGGCACCAAGCAAGGGCATCCTTAAGCAACCAGTGAGGAGGCTTCCAGGGTTGCAGGGACAGCGATCTGCATTAGGCAGACAGCATGGCTTCATCTGTCAAGATTGTCACCCCTGGCCCGTCGTAGGGTGATTCGCTCCGTTTTCCGAGGGACCCACCTCTTTTCTGTCAGGGCTTGGAGGCTTCTGCAGGGGCTTCCTTTGTCTCCTTGGGACACCTCAGCTCTCCTCGCCCTAGGTTCCTGTCTTGTAAGGCCAGGGTCTCTTCCTTCTGTTTTTCACCAGCAGGAGGCTGAGGTCTTGTTCCTCAGGGTTTTCCTCGTCCTCCCGGAGAGGCTCAGTGCTCACCAAGCAGTAATGAATGGTGGAGACTGACAAGGGAAGATATGGAAATTATGTACCTTTAGTATTTCTTAATCTTCTTCTTTATCTTCACCATTCATTACTGATACCCACCCACCTTCCCCTCATGGGCCTCCTTCTTCGGCATCTCCTCCTCCCTGCTCGTTCCTCCTCCCTTTTTCTCTTGGCCTTAAAAGCCTGAATCCTTAAAAACTTGAGTCTTCCATTCTTTTTTCAGAATGGATAGCATAGAATTGGAAAAAGAGGGGAACGAGTAGAATTTGTCTTTCTTATGAGGGAGCTCTTTCTTATTGCCCCTGAAGGTGACCTCTTGGCCCCTTCTTAAGCTATGTTGTTCAATCTCCAGTTAACAAAACCTTCCCTTAAATGATTCTGTTCCTTTGGTCTAGGACCCCACTGGCATCTCTGGATCTTCCTGTTTTCGCCAGTCTCTGCTAGTTAAACGCTGCTCTGGCACTTCCAACTGCCTTGAGCTGGTGATCTGATTTTGCCCTTGCCTTTGGGGAGTCAGATTGAGTTCCCACTCTGTCCTTTTCCACAAGGGGGTTTCCTCTGTAGGGCTTCAAACCCTCCCCTCAAACACACATCTGTATTAACACTTAACAAGGTGCTAGTCGGCTCCCTTCCTTAGTTGGGCGCTCTCCTTCTGGAACAGATTTTCTGTCTTGGCAATCTGTGAGCTCTCAGCTTGAGTGTAAGGGGTTGGGGATGGCAGGAGGTGCAGAAAGTCTGCCTTTTGTGTACCAAGCTGTGTAAAAGGTTCGGTTGAACCTTCTTCGCTGGTTTCTCTTGGATGACATCCTTGCTCCCTTGCCTTTGGTTCCGAGCTTACAAGCCTTTAAGCCAATTATCTCACAGTTTGGCAGAATTTTTCCCCTCCCAACATCCCCCTCTCTCTCTCCTTCTTCTTTCTCTCTCTTATCTGTTCCTCCCTCGGAGCCACCCCAGAAGTGAGGCCCTGCGGTCCCACAGGGTAGGTTTTACTCTTTCCTGTCCTCTATCGGCTTATTCCTTTTTCAGTTTATATCTTTTCCCTTGCCTATCCCTCGGCTCTCTTGCCTTGCTCTCCCTTTCTTATCCTTATTTTGCCTCTCTGGCTTACAGAACTGGGATGGAGGAGTCTACAGTGCCTATGACCCACCCTACTTTTACCATATTAATAGTTCTCGAAAGATGGCGCCGTCAGCGCCGACTCCTCTCAAAAAAAAAAAAACTCCTGTGGTGGGTGCGCACCTCCGACTTACACCCAAGCAGTAGTGAATGGTGAAAATACAAGAGAAGATCAAGAATTATGGTAGGTACGTAATTTCCATTTTCTGGTGGCCATCACTTCAGCTAGAAGAATTAGTGAGCTTCAAGTCTTGTGCCTTGACCAGGATTACATATCATTGCATAGAGACAAAGTAGTGCTTAGAACCAGCTGGAAATTCCTTCCTAAGGTGGTTTCTAATTTCCACCTGAACCAGTCCATTACTTTACCAACCTTTTTCACTGAACACTCTAGCTCAGGTGAATGCGCAGACTCCATAGAGCTTTGAGCTACTATTTGACACTCACCAAGGATCATAGGCAAGACAGGCAATGACTATTCCTGACCTGTGGTGATGTAGGTAAAGGAAAACCAGCATCTAAAGAACCATTTCTCGCTGGATAGTTCAGTGCATCAGTTTTGTTGCCTGAAAGCTGGAAGGGAGCCCCAGTAGGAATAAAGGGCCCATTCACAAGAGGCACAGCTGCTAGTATAGCAGCTGCCGGGATGTCCCATTATTGGAAATCTGTGAAAGCAGCTACCTGGAGGATGGTACATACCTTTGTAAAACATTACAGCCTGGATACCCAGTCCAGAAGTGATGCCAGGTTTGGCACAGCAGTTCTGCAGAGCCTATTTCAAAGTAGGTTCTATGCCCAACTCCAAATGTGCTGCTTCCATAGTCTACAAAGCGTTAGGAATATTGAAGAATTCCTGGAGTTAGAAGAATAAATTACTAACCATAGTAATCTTGTTTCTTCCAAGGTATTCTTCAATATTCATAACTCTCCCACCCTGCCTCCTCTTCTAAAACCAGTGGCCTCTGCATTCCAAGCTGAACAACTGTGAACAACTGTGTGAAAGAGCTCCACACACTGGCATGGTTTGATTTTTGAGCCCCGTTGGGCATTGTTTCCCCTCTTCAGGTTACTTTGACATTCAGGAGGGTTGTTTTTGTCTGTTGGTAGGTTAGTTAAGGTTGGGTAGTTATATTTATAGTAGATATGTTTTTGGATGGGGCCTTACCTTGCAGGCTTCTATCAATGAAATCAAAGGCATTGAGTGGAGCGCAACAGTTAGTAAAAGGGCAACATTTGAATAAGTGGCACGAGCCAATGATGGGTTCCATCATTTACTTACGTTCCATTCTCCGGGCAGTTCTACTTTGAAGGCTGATTGCAAAGAGTTAGGAATATTGAAGAATACCTTGGAAGAAACAAGATTACTATGGTGAGTAATTTTTTCTTATTCAAACAACATGAAGTCTTGCTGTATTCTGACATTATGCAGTTAGCCCCAGCACTTGAACTGCTCCGGAGAGGAAAAGTTAACTCTATGCCAAAGCATAGAACTTTGAGCTTCGAGCTCGGTTCAAACCTCTCTCTGCTGCACTTTGAAATGTAACCGTCAGATTCTTTACTCGCCTAAATGAACAGTAGCTCGGAGATCTCTCTACGTAGCTATGTCGGTTAGGTCTAGTAAAAACGTCGGGTTTTGAACCGCTATTTTCTCATTTTATTTCAGTTCAGATCCCTGTCTGCGGTACAGTAAGTACTTTGGTAGTGGTCTAGTGCTATTTCTGTGGAAATTGTAAGTAATATTTTTCAATCGGTTCAGCTGAACGATTGTCGATATTTTCCATAAAGTTTACTTTGGTTTCTGAATTTAGTGTGAAGTACCGGTGCTTATCAGTTCTAAAGAAAAAAAAAAAAATCATATTTTTAATGTTTTTTCAAACACCTATAACACAGTTAGGAACCGATAAGGGTCTTGCCTGGCTTTTGCAGCATAAAGGGTAAGTTTGTAGGATGGCTTTGTCTGAGAAACCTAAAAGAAAAACCGGGCCCACTGGGTTTCAACACTGCAGTGAGTGTGGGATGGCCTTTGCTAAGGCTGATCCCCACACCACCTGTGTTTACTGTCTGGGTTTTGACCACCTTGATTCAGACTGCCAGATATGTAAAAATTTTCCCTCGGCCACCCTGGATAAAAGATTGGGTAAGCTTAGGGAAAAGGAGGCACTGGAAAGAGCAGGAAAATCCTAGCCCCCCAAATAATCACGTAGTAAGTGCGCAAACACCAACATAGAGGTGTCGATAGGGAGAAGGGCAGGGGTAAATGGAGAAAGTGACAAAGGCAAGAAGGACAGGGATGGGGCAAAAGGGAGTAAGGCCATCAGGAAATGGAGGGTAATGAGTACCAATGCCCGTAGTCTGGGTAACAAGCTCCCTGAGCTGATGGCCTTAATGGAAGAGGGATGCCTGGATATCGTAGCAGTCACAGAAACATGGTACACAGAGAACCGTGACTGGGATGTTAACATACCAGGGTACATAACCTACAGGAGAGACAGGCAGGGAGAAGAGGGGAAGAGTAGCTCTTGTGTAAAGGAAGGGATAAAAGCAACTGAACAAAAGAGTAAACAGGGAGGAGGAGGCACTGTGGGTCACCTTGGAGACTGGAAAGGGCACCACAATCCACACAGGGTTGTGTACAGACCCCCATGTCAGGGGAAGAAATGGACAAGGATATGATAGAAAGCATTCTTAGAATGGCAGAAAAGGAGATACTGTTGATGGGAGACCTGAATATGCCAGATGTTAACTGGAGCACATTTGCTGCAGCCACATCCAGAGCAGGGCCATTCTTGATGCCCTACAGGTGGCAGGCATTAGACAGCTAGTTTCAGAACCCACTCATGAGGGAGCAATCTTAGACCTCGTGCTCTCAAACGGGGCAGTGAGAGGATCTCCGATCTAGAAGTGGGTTGCCATCTGGGGACAAGTGACCATCAAACAGTGTGGTTCACGTTAAACTCAGCTACAGAGTCAAGCCATACAAAAGTGAGGTACTGGACTTTAGGAGGGCTGACTTTGGCAAAATGGGAGAGTGCCTCAGAAAAGCACTAGCAAACAGGCTAGAAGGAGGTGTGGAGCAACAATGGGAATTATCAAAACTGCCATCACAGAGGCAACAAGCCTTTGTGTGAAGCAAATAAACAAATCAAAGCGAAAGAAAAAGCCACTATGGTTCTCAAAAGAGGTGGCTGTGAAAGTCAGGAAGAAAAGATAGCATTCCGGAAGTATAAGGAAACACAGAAGGTGCAGGACAGAGCTGTACCAGTTAAGGCAGAAGGAAGCAGGAAGGGAAGTCAGAATAGCAAAGGCCCAAACTGAGGAAAAGATAGCCAACTCAGTTAAGAGGATAAAACCTTTTATAGGTACATCAGCGTGTAGAAAGACAAAGGGAGGGATAGTGAGGCTGAATAGAATGAGCGGTGGGTGGGCAGGGGACAGTGAAAAGCAGGAATACTGAGCGAATATTTCTGCTCAGTATTCACAAAGAGGAGGGAAGTGCCTAATCCAATTAATAGAAGCACTCTTGATAGGGGGTCGATCCCAGTCCCTTCACAGAAGAAGGGTTCTGCAAGAACTCCTAAAACTGAAGGTGGACAAAGCAATGGGTCCTGATGGAATTCATCCCAGAATTCTGAAAGAATTAAGGGAGGAACTAGTGAAACCACTGGCTACTCTTTTTAATAAATCATGGGAGGATGGTGTGGTACCTAAGGACTGGAGGAAGGCGGATGTGATTCCCCTTCACAAAAGTGGGACCAAGACAGAGGCAGGAAACTACAGAGCTGTCAGTCTGACCTCTGTGATGGGGAAAGTGATGGAGTCACTTCTGAAGGAAAGAATAGTTGAGTACCTAGAGGCCAGTGGAGAACAGGACCCAAGGCAGCATGGGTTCACAGCGGGAAGGTCATGTCAGACAAATCTAATAGATTTCTTTGACTGGGTGACCAAAGTAGTAGACCACGGAGGGGCTGTGGACATGGCCTACCTAGACTTTAGCAAGGCATTTGACACAGTCCACACAAAGATTAATAGTCAAATTAACCAGCCTGGAGTGGGACCCAGGGTGGTAGCCTGGTAAAACATTGGCTGGACAACAGGACACAGAAGATAATTGTAAATGGAGTCCACTCTGAAGAAAGGGGTTACTAGTGGGGTACCGCGGGGTTCAGTATTGGGTCCAGTCCTTTTAATGTCTTCATCAGTGACATTGCAGAGGACTGGAAGGAAATATGCCTTTTGCAGATGACACAAAGATCTGCAACAGGGTTGATACACAAGGAGGCGTGGAAAGGATGAAAAGGGACTTGGCAAGGTTGGAGGAATGATACATAGATACATAGATACATAGACAGTGTCGGCAGATAAGGGCCTATGGCCCACCTAGTCTGCCCATTTGAGCTTGTAAGTTCAGTTTGTTTTCCTAGAAGTCTATTTCCCCTTACCCCTGACCTCTAGAATTCCTTTATGTCTATCCCATGCATTCTTAAATCCCGTGATTGTTTCAGCCCCCACCACTTCCTCTGGCAGGGTGTTCCACTTGTCCACCACCCGTTCTGTGAAGAAATTCTTTCTCATGTTTCCTCTGAATCGTCCTCCCTCCAACTTCATCCCATGCCCTCTAGTCCTGAAACATCTTTTTTCGCTTAAAAATAGTGTTTTCCTGCACCTGTTCCTCCCTGTAAGATACTTGTATTCTATCATTCCTCTCTCCCTCCTCTCCTCCAGGAGTACATGTTCAGTTCCTTCAACCTGTCTTCATAGGACTTGTGATGCAACCCATGCACCATCTTTGTTGCCCTCCTCTGAACCTTCTCTACCCTGTCTATGTCCTTACGAGGTATGGTCTCCAGAACTGTACACTGTACTCCAGGTGGGGCCTCACTAGTGTCTTGTATAGCGGAATTATGACCTCCTTTTCCTGCTGGTAATGCCCCTGCCTATACATCCCAGCATCCTATTTGCTTTACCTGATGCCTTGTCACACTGTTTCCCTACCTTGAGGTCATCAGAGATGACAACCCCAAGATCCTTTCCTGCTTGGTGCATGCTATATCCTCACCCCCAGCTGATATATTGTGCCAGGGTTTTGTGCCCATATGCATTATCTTGCACTTCTTTGCATTGAATTTCAACTGCCAAACCCTTGACCATTCTTCAAGTTTCTGCAGGTCCCTTCTCATTCTGTCTACACCTCTGGTGTGTCTACTCTGTTACAGAGCTTTGTGTCATCAGCAAACAGTGAAATTCTGCCTTCTATATCCTGTGCAATGTCACTGATGAAGATGTTGAATAGGACCGGTCCCAGCACTGATCCCTGTGGTACCCCACTGGTCACTCTTTCCTCTGTGGAGTGACAGCCATTTACCACCACCTCTGTGTCCTGCCACCCAGCCAGTTACCTACCCACCACACTACTGTCCTGCCCACACCCATATTCCCCAGTTTGTGTAATAGTCTTCTATGTGGCACAGTGTCAAAGGCCTTGCTGAAGTCCAGATAGGCCATGTCCACTGCCCTCCCTGATCCACCTCCCTAGTCACCCAGTCAAAAATTCAATGAGGTTGGTCTGACATGACCTCCCCTGGTGAAACCATGCTGCCTTGGGTCCTGTAGTCCATTGACAACCAGATGTTCCACCAATCTCCTTCAGTAGTGCTTCCATGATCTTTCCCACTACCGAGGTGAGGCTGACTGGTCTGTAGTTCCCTGCTTCCTCTTTGTTCCCACTTTTGTATAAGGGGACTACATCTGCTGTCCTCCAGTCTTTGGGTACCTCCCTGTTTCCAGTGATTGGCTGAACAGGATAGCCAGAGGTTCAGCCACCACCTCTCTTAGTTCTTTAAGGACCCTGGGGTGCACCCCATCTGGCCCCATTGCTTTATCAAGCTCTTATTACTTCCAGTTCCTTCAGGACCCTTTCGTTAAAGGGACTTGTGTCCATTTCTGCACCATTCTCACCCCTTGTACTCCTTCAGACCCATTACCCCCTCTTCCTTAGTAAAGACTGAGCAGAAATACCTGTTCAATATGTCAGCTTTACTGTTGTCATCCTCCACGTGCTCCCATCCTCCCCTTCAGTCTCACTATCCCTCCCTTTGTCCTTCTTTTTCACTTATGTACCTGTAAAAGGTTTTGTCCCTTTAACCACTGATTTTGCAATGTGTTCTTCTGTCTGAGCTTTGGCTTCCTTACTGACTTCCCTGCCTCCCTTTGTTTCTCCTGGTACTCTCCCTATCCCCTTCTGCCTGTGTCTTTTGTATTGCCTGAATGCAATCTTTTGGCTTTCACTTCTTTGCTACCTCTTTGAAAACCATAATGGTCTCCTTTCTTTTCCTCTTGCTAACCTGCTTAATGCATAATTCTGTTGTTCTTATAATCTCCCATTTTAAATACTGCCCACTGTTCCTCAATCCTGATTCCTGTCCCATTCCCTTAATGCCTCTTTCAAGCATCTCCCCATTTTCCCAAAGTCTGCCCCCTAAAATCCAGGATCGTGTTTTTTGTGGTTTGGTTCTGCTCTTTCTGTGATTTCAAACCACAATGACTGGTGGTCACTGTTACCCAGGTGCTCCCCCACTGTTACCCCCATCACACTGTCCCTGTTTGTGAGCACAAGGTCCAGTATTGCCTTCTGCCGAGTTGGTTCCATGACCAGTTGCTTGAGGAAGGCACCCTGAAGGGAGTCCAGGATAAATCTGCTCCTAGTTGATGCTGCTGCTGGGATGCTCCATGCTCTGGAATGGTCAGAAGTATGGCAGCTAGGATTCAATGCAAAGAAGTGCAAAATAATGCACCTGGGAAACAAGAACCCAGGGGAAGAATACACAATGGGTGGGGAGGTAGTAACAACAACAAAAAAGGAAAGGGACCTGGGGGTAATCATATCAGATGACCTTAAGGTTAGCAAGCAATGTGAGAAGGCAGTAGGGAGGGCTGGGGTATACTGGGATGTATAGGGAGAGGCATCACCAGCAGAAAACAGGAAGTTGTTATCCCTCTGTACAGACAGTTGGTGAGACCCATCTGGAGTACTGTGTCCAGTTCTGGAGACCCCACCTCCTCAAGGACATAGACAGGATAGAGGCAGTCCAGAGGAGGGCAACTAAAATGGTGCAGGGTCTGCAAGAGAAGCCAGGAGGAGGAGAGACTAAAGGAGCTTAATATGTATAAACTTGAGGAAAGAAGGGAGAGGGGGACATGATAGAAACTTTTAAGTACCTCAGTGGAATCAACAAAGTCCAAGAGGGTAGCATCTTTCAGAAAAAGAGACGTGCAAGAACAAGGGGACACAATTTAAAGATAGAAGGAGGCGGTTCAGGGGCAATGTGAGGAAGCATTATTTCACAGAGAGGGTAGTGGATGCATGGAACAGCCTTCCTGAGGAGGTTGTGGGGTCTAAAACTGTGGGAGAATTCAAGAATGCATGGGACAGACATAAGGCAATTCTTGTGGGGGGTAGGAAGAATTAGGCTGTTGGTTAACTAGGATCTGCGGCCTATCCTGTAGGTAGGGAAATGGGCAGACTAGATGGGCCTAGCGGTCCTTATCTGCCATCAAAGTCTATGAAGCCGAGAAGTCCGCTGACCCGGATGGCCAGCCCGGTTTGGTTCCAACTGAACCTGAGGGAGTGCCCACTGACCTGGGCGAGACTCCCTCGGGCAAAAGGAGAGTTGATCCTGAGGGGTCGGTTCCGGCCAAAAGAAAGAAAAAGAGAAATCGGCCAGTTCGGATCCAGAACCGCATCGTCCAACCGCAGAGTAAATTGCCAGGGCGATTAGTATAGCTGAATCGCTCCGTTCAGTTCCGGCTGATCCGACACCTCCCAGTAGGCATTCGGTTCAGTCGGTTCCCTCCGGTTCTGGATTATTCCCCAGAATACTATTATGAACCGGATTTGGAGGGGGATGAAGATTATGATGGTGGTGTAGAAGGTATGGATGAGCCCATAGAACCGGACATCTCCCCAGACAGACCTTCTGGTGTTTCCCCTCCTAGGCTTTCTGAGTCCACTTCCCACTTTATGTTCTATGAAAAAGTGGCAGAAACCCTCCAGCTCCCATTAAGTGAAACTGTCGAGGAGCAAGAGGAGACTGACTATGTGGAGATGATGGACATCCCAGAGTCCAAGAGATTGTCTAGTCCCCTTCACAAATCTTTTGGGAAACAGACACAAAAGTTATTTAAAACTCCAAATTCTTTACCTCCTGTAGACAGATGAATGGACAAGAGGTATATGTTGTCAGGCCCAGGTACGGAGTACTTGTACCAGCAATGCAGCCATGTTTGGGTCGTGCAGGCGGCAGCCTGTGATAAGGCTAACATACCCTTGGCTTCGCCCCCCCCCCCCAGATAAAGACTCCAGGAAGCTGGATGCCGTGGCTAAAAAACAGTACATGGCATCTTCCTTGGGACTCAGGCAGGCTAACTGTATGGCCTATACAGCCAGATACCAGAAGTCCAGATGGGATACTGTTCTGGAACTGGCTAAACAGGCTTCCCCCCAGCTGGCCAAGGAGGTGGAGGAGGTGACTGCTGATGGGATTGAGGCATCAAAAATCCAGTTTCATGCTGCTGTGGACTCCAATGATGTGTCATCACGAGTCATGGCTACATCTGTGGCTCTTCGGAGACTGGCTTTGCTCAGATGTACTAGCCCATCACAGGACACCCAGGCTAAGGCCATGGTTTTTCCCATCATCGAGAATTCTCTGTTTGGGGAGCAGGCAGAGAATTATATGAAGAAAATGGACGAATACAGGACCACCTGCAGGAGAGCACAGGCCAAGGAAAGGCAGGCAACTCCTCAGAAGCAGCAATCTAGTGGCAGGCCTTTCTACCAGGCACAGGCCTCCTCTCCTTTTCCTCAGAGGAATTTCTTCAGAGGGAGAGGCAGAAGGGGGATGAGCAGGGCTGCATCCTTCTCTCAGTCTAAGGCTCCTGCCAAGCAGACACCCTGATGTATCGGCCCGGGTCGACTCCCCAATTCCTGTAGGAGGCAGGCTAGCTTACTATTTCCAGGACTAGAAGTCTGTTACCTCAGACAAGTGGGTCCTGGAGGTAGTAAGCCAGGGACTGGCCCTCCGCTTCAAAACATTTCCAAAGCTGAGGGCCAGGTCTTTTCCACCTGCAAACATCTCCGAAACCATTGCCCTAGAGGCAGAGGTTTCATCTCTGCTGGCTCTCAGAGCCATAGAGAAAGTTCCTACACCTCACAGGAGCAAAGGTCTGTACTCCAGATACTTCCTTACCCTGAAAAAAACAGGGGAGTGGCAGCCCATCCTAGATTTAAGATACTTAAATAAGTACCTAGTAAAGCCAAAATTCAAAATGGTGACTTTTGGAATAATTCTTCCCTCTCTAAAGCCAGGGGATTGGCTAGCCTCCCTGGACCTAAAGGATGCCTATTTTCACATTCCCATCAGATGCTCCCACAGAAAGTACCTCAGGTTCGAACTGCTTTCAGGCCATTATCAGTTCAGAGCAATGCCCTTCGGCCTAACATCAGCTCCAAGGGTGTTCACAAAATGCCTAGCAGTAGTAGTGGCCTTTCTAAGGAAATAAAACATTTCCATATTCCCATACCTGGACGACTGGCTCATTGTGGGTCAGTCTCCAGACCAAGTCAAGTCAAACTTGCAAGTGACCCAGCAAGTGCTCACTTCTCTAGGATTCCTCCTCAATCTTCTAAAATCAGTTCTTGAACCAGTGCAACTCTTGACATTCATAGGGGTAGCGTTGGATACTGTCAAAGCAAGAGCCTTTCTCCCTCTGGAAAGGGTAAAGGCCCTTGGAGTGCTGTCTTCTTCTTTTCACCTTCTGGTGTCTCAACCAGCAAGGCATTTCCTTCAACTCCTGGGCTAAATGTCAGCTTCCACTGCAGTGGTCCAAGGGTCTAGATTTCACATGAGAGACATCCAGTTCCATTTGAGGGCTTTTTGGTCTCAGAAAAAAGATCCTCTAACCAAACTAATTCTAGTGACTCAGACTCTGATCCAGGCTCTCCAATGGTGGCTGGATCAAGACAACCTCAGGCAAGGGGTCCCATTCATCACTCAGTCTTATTCTGTGGTTCTAACCACAGATGCTTCTCTCCGGGGGTTGGGAGCTCACCTGGGAGCCCTCACAGCTCAGGGAGTGTGGTCCCCTCAGGAGTCTCTTCTCCACATCAGTCTTCTGGAGCTTAGGGCAGTGTACCTGGCTGTACAAGCTTTCTCGGACTCAGTACAGAACAAGGTGGTTCAGGTCAGGACACACAACACCAGCACCATGTGGTACATCAACAAGCAGGGAGGCACTCGGTCTATGGCCTTGTGCACAGAAGCCATGAAATTATGACCCTGTCTTATTCTCTACAGACCTCTCTGGTAGCAGTCCACCTTCCAGGGAAGGACAGTGTGCTAGCAGATGCATTGAGCAGTTTTTCCCAGGGCCATCATGAATGGTCCCTGGATCCCCTAGTGTTAAAAGTGATCTTTTCAAGGTGGAGCACTCCAGAGATAGATCTCTTTGCAGCCGCAGACAATCACCAACTTCCCCTCTTTTGTTGCAGAACCCCAGTCCTGGGTTCAGTCCCCCTGGATGCTCTAATTCTGTATGCCTTTCCTCCTTTTCCTCTACTTTTCAAGGTCCTGGTAAAGATAAGGTCACAATCTTGCAAAGTGATCCTGATTGCTCCAGACTGGGCCAGACAGCCTTGGTATCCCCTGTCGCTGTTCCTAGCAGTCCATCTTCCCTTATCTCTCCCCAAGAATCACAACCTGTTAACCTCCTCTCAGGGGAGGATCTAGTACCCCAACCTTCGGGGTCTCAGTCTCAAGGCATGTCTCTTGAAGAGCTAGAATATGCAAATTTCTTATCTGTCTCAAGGGGTTCTGGACATTCTCAAAGCCTCTTGAAAACCTGCCACCAGAAAAGCTTATACTCCAAATGGAAAAGATTCAGCATTTGGTGTTCCAATAAGCACATATCCCCAGATACTGCTGACTTGTCTACAGTTCTGGATTACATGGTTCATCTTAATGGCTTAGACATCAGACCAGCTACCCTCAAAGTACACTAGTCAGCTGTTTCTGCATTTCTGCCAGTGGGAAAGCCCTCCTCACTGGCATCTCACCCTGTTTTTTGTAAATTCTTCAAAGGATTGCTTCATACCAATCCCCCCTTTAGGGATCCTACTCCTGCTTGGGATCTTAATATTTGCATCGCTCAGCTTATGCAACCCCCTTTTGAGCCTTTGGCCTCAGGAGAACTTAAGTACTTGACTTAGAAAACTGTGTTCCTGGTAGCTATTACCTTTGCCAGGCATATCAGTGAATTGCAAGCTCTGTCAGTGGAGCCTGATTTTTATCTCATTCAAATCCATAGAGATAAGGTGATCCTTAGAACCAACAGGAGGTTTTTACCCAAAGTGGTTTCTGATTTTCATCTGAACCAATCCATGTCTATTCCTGTGTTCTTCACTGATCATTCTTCTTCAGGATAGAGAAGATTACACAGTTTGGATGTTAAAAGGGCTCTTAGCTACTACATTGAGCGTACTAAGGCACTTAGGTTTGACTCCCCAGGTGTTCCTCACTTATGGTGAAGTGGGGAAGGGTAAACCTGCTACTAAGAGAACTACTGCCAGGTGTATTGTCTCTTGTATACAATTCTGCTATGAAAAGCTAGGTAAGTACCCCCCTCAGGCCTGAGGGCTCATTTGACTAGAGGTACAGCTGCTTCTCTGGCTGCTGCCAGAGATATACCCTTATTAGAGATGTGCAAAGCAGCCACCTGGAAAACAGTCCATTCATTCACCAAGCATTACTCTCTGGATATCCAGGCTAGGAGTGATGCTAGGTTTGGTACAGCAGTACTGCACAGCCTGTTCCCAAAATAGGTTCGGTACCCTCCTCCGTGGAGGTACTGCTTGGTAGTCTGCATAATGTCAGAATACAGCAAGACTTCATGTTGTTTGAAGAAAAAATTACTCACCTTAGTAACTGTGTTTCTTCTAATGGAGTCTTGCTGTATTCTGACCTCCTTCCCTGCCTCCCCTCTCAGAACCTGGTTTTTGGGAAGTGGGTTGGCAGGCGCAGTGTGGCACCTCAGGGGTGTACTTGGCACTCTCCCCTTTTTAGACGGGGGGTGGATTATTTATATGTTTTGATAATTATATTTATTCACTGCCTAGTTTTTTGTTTTGGATTTCTCGACTTGAGTCTTTTGGGGATCCAAAATATTTGGTTGCCTTTTGGCTAGTAAATTTTACAATTTCCACATATTGGAGGTAGTTAGTTAATGTTAGCTCATAAGAATCTGACGGTTACACTTCAAAGTGCAGCAGACAGAGGTTTGAACTGAGCTCAAGCTTAATGTTCTATGCTTTGGCATAGAGTTAACTCTTTCCTCTCTGGAGCAGTTCAAGTGCTGGGGCTAACTGCATAATGTCAGAATACAGCAAGACTCCATTAGAAGAAACACAATTACTAAGGTGAGTAATTTTTCTTGTTACCGATCCGCCGGCGACTCTTTATTTCGGACACCAGTGCTTCCGGTGTCCTCAGACAGGTCAACTCAGCCCTCTGGGCAGGACCCACCCACCAAGGAAGTTGACTAGGAGGAGCCACGGGTTTCCCCGACTCCTTCCGAGGTCCTCCGGCTCCGCCAATGATCAAGGTCTCGGTCTCATTCCTTGACTTCGGTGTCTGACAAGACTCTCCCTCCTCAGCGATCTCATTCCCAATGCCATGGTAAGCAGCGGCACCGCTCCTCGTCTTCATCCTCCTCGGGTGCGCAGAGGCTACAGCGTAAGTTGCATCAGCGCTGTGAAGACCTGATGTGGCAACAGTTGGTCCTGACTGGGTCTAAACAGATTCCGGTTTCTACCCTGGCCAATAAGTGGCTTTCGCCCGAGCGACCGGCCCCCGTCACCGAGGTGCCGCTTAAGGCCTCGCTGGCTCAGCCGAAGCGGGTTACTTCATTGATCCAGGTGGAGCCGCCACCCGAGCAACTAAAGTCTGGGGCTCTGACCAAGGAATCTCAGTCGGCTCAATGCCTGCCCCATCAGTTGTCGGTCACTCTTACTCCCAACCACCCAAGGTGGGTTGAGAGTGACACGGGTGGTCGCTCGCTTTACGAGGACTCCTTAGATTCCGAAGATTCCTCCATGGTCTCCTATCCTGTTGACGTCGAGTCTCTTGGGGGGGGGGGGTGTCTCTCCATCAACTAGGGCCCTACCTCGCTGATGGGTATTTGTTGGCTCATTTCTGAGTCTACAGGAATGGAGCGCGAGTCTGTGCAGAAACTGGCCAAGTATCCCCTCACAGAGATTCTGGACAAAGGGGATACTGCAATGGAGGCCTTTTCGGTGGCTGAGGCCATTGTGGGCCCAGCTTTGGAGCTGTGGCAGTGTCCTGCATCTTGCCCTGCGCCTTCTACCTGCATGGCCTGCAAGTATATGGTCCCTATGGGGTCCCTTTTGGGATTTTTGGAGCACCCCTCTGTGGTGGAGTTGGTGGCTGACTCCGTCTTTCGGCGCTCGGGCAACAAAGGGGATGTGGACAGGCCCCCGGACAAGGAATCCAAGCAGTTGGATCATTCCGGGAAGAAGGTCTATGCAGCTTCCTCCCTTGGCCTTCATCAGGCCAGTTTGGCCGTTGTCATGGCACATTTCTCCCATGCCCTCTTGGGCTCCCTGGACGAGGTGATCCCTCATCTCCCGGTGGACCTCCAGACCACAGTCAAGCAGGTCCAGGACCAGGATAGAGCAGTGGCGAAGCAACAACTCCAGATGGCTCTAGAGATTGGTGACTCCTGTGCCCATTCGATAGTGGCCGTAGGTGCCATGCACCGCATTGTTTATCTGCGCATCTCGACCTTTATGCCAGATATGCAACACAAGCTGGCAGATGTCTCTTTCTTGGGCACCGACCTGTTCAGGCCAGGCATGGAGGGCCACCTCCAACGTATAGAGAAGTTCAGTGCCACCTTGGACTCCACATCTGCCCAGAAGGACAAGGGCCTCAAGCATCAGAATCGCAGGCCCTTTCATATGTCCACTCCTGCGGCCAGACCGGCCCAGCAGCAGGGCCAGCAGGCTCAAACTTGGCGTCCTCAGGCCAAGTCCATGGCCTCCTTGTTAAGGAAGTCTGGGAGGAAAGGTCCCGCCAGATCCTCCTCTAAGCGTGCTCAGTGACGGGTTGGGGGGCGCCTCCCTCAATCCCGTCACACCTCCCCTACAACCTCCCGTGGGGGGCCGGCTCAGCCACTTCCTTTCCGCCTGGTCCGCTGTCCCCACGAACCATTGGGTTCTGGAAGTGGTCGGTCGAAGCCTGCCTCTGGAATTTGAGCAGGCCCCCTCCATTTCGAGCCCATGCCCTGTGGGGGGATCTGGTGTCTGCAACCTCTCAGTCGGCTCTCCGAGATGACTTAGGTCAGCTCCTTCTCAAGGAGGTGGTGTGCAGAGTAGCACACCCACCTTCAGACCCAGGGTTCATTTCCAGTTACTTCCTGGTACCAAAACAGATGAGGGGCTGGCGCCCCATTCTAGATCTGCATGACCTGAACACGTTCCTCAGGTCCCGCACCTTCCGGATGGTAACTCTGACTCAGATCATACCATCCCTGGAGCAAGGCATGTGGTTCTGCTCCCTGGACCTTCAGGACGCGTTCTTTCACATCCCGATCCATCCGTCCCATCGATGGTTCCTCCGCTTCCGAGTCGAGGGAACCCTTTACGAGTTCCAAGCAATGCCCTTCAGCTTATCTTCAGCTCCCAGGGTCTTCGACAAATGCATGGCAGTGGTGGCGGCTTACCTGAGGCACCGAGGGGTCCGGGTGTACCCTTACCTGGATGACTGGCTGATTGATAACTGGTCCCTCCAGGCTGGAGGTGGAGCAGTCCAGGGATCTGGCCCTCCAGACTTGCTTGACCGTCGGCCTCCTGATCAATGAAGCCAAATTGGAACTCATGCCTTTGCAGGTGATTCAATTCATCGGGGCAGAACTCTACTCCTGCCAAGCCTGAGCTCGGCTCCCGGCGGACATGGTGGAGGTTCCCTCCTTCTTTGCCCAGTCATTTCTGGTTGGGCAATTGCGCCCTGCTCGGGACTTCCTGCATCTTCTGGGCTACATGGCGGCCTGCACCAGCCTGGTCTGATGGGCCCACTGGCATATGCATTCCCGCCAGCCAGTGGTCTCAGCACTCGGGTCATCTCGACCAGCTGGTCTCTGTGACCCAGAGGATGTGGGATGGCCTCCAATGGTGGCTTGTCCCTTCCCACCTGCAGGAAGGGATCCCGTTTGTCTGCCCGAGCCGGCGGTCATCCTAACGGCCGACACCTCTCTGATGGGTTGGGGTGTCCATCTGGGGAAACACAGAGCCCAAGGTCTCTGGTCCCCCCAGGAGTCCTGATATCACATCAACCTGCTGGAACTTCCGAGTGGTTCGGCTAGCCCTGACCCCATTCGCTCCGTTTATTCGGGGTCAAGTGGTCCAGGTCCAGACAGACAACACCACAACCATGTACTATCTCAGGGAGGATGCGAAGCTGAGGCTGTATCATGCCCGCCCCCCTCAGCAGGGTTCGTTGCAGGGGGATGCCTTCTCGAGGCAGTGGACCCCAAGCCTCTTCTATGCCTTCCATCCCCTCCCCTTCCCTTTCCTTTGATTCACAAAGTGCTCATCAAGGTCAAGAGGGAAAGGGTGCAGGTGATCCTGGTAGCCCCAGACTGGCCACACCAGTTCTGCTATCCGGATCTCCTCAGCCTCAACTCCAGGCTCCCGAGGCAGCTTTCAGCATGCCCAGACCTGCTCCCCATCAATCAGGGAAGGTACTCCACCCAGACCTTCAATCCCTGCACCTGGCGCCTGGTTCCTAAGTGGCTAGAGTTCCAGGCCTTGGTCTCTCGAAGAGGTCCTCAACGTTGTTGAGGCTTCCATAAGGAATCAACCAGAAAATGCTATGCCTTTAAATGGATGAGATTCTCCATCTGCGTCAGGGCAAAGGGTTGGACCTCTCATCCTGCCCATTGGCTAGCATTTTGGACTATCTCTGGCCCCTCTCCCAGCAGGGACTTCAGTCAGCGACCCTGAAAAGTTGCACCTGGCAGCCATCTCTGCTTACCGGGCGTGGGCCGGTCAGCAGTCAGTGGCGCAGGAGAAGGTAGTCTGGCGCTTCTTCAAAGGCCTAGATCACATATCCCCTCCGGTGTGTGACCCTCCACCTCCGTGGGATCTGCTGCTGGTTTTGGCCAAGCTCATCGGCAAGTCATTCGAACCGATGGACAAATATGACTTAGAATATGGGTTAAATAAAAGAAGCAATCCCATTGGCTAAAACACTACACAAGCAGGCCGTTATTTCTCAACAACGCCCGTTCAGAAACACAATCTGCTTAGTAACATAAGCACCCACCTGTTGCCAGTATGCCCACGTTATGCCCACATTCACGCCAGCACGCATATTCGCACAGTCGCTTTACGAACAAAACGCTGTACCACACCAGTTCAATGACTGCAACAACAGTTAATTTTAATTTAGTAACTATGCGTGGTTTCAAAAAAATGCTTGAACAAGCAAACGAACTGGAAGAGGAGACAGACATAGCTCCAGAAAAGAAAAAAGTTCACAAAGTGAGCATTTCCTTTCATTAAGCACGGCTGACATAAACAAAGTAGAAGACGAGCGACAGGAACCCGTGACAAAACGCCAGACACAGTGGGCAATGCAAGCATTCCAGCAGTGGGCAGAAACAAAAAATTATACTTTTAATTTAAAAACTGACTCGACTGCCACACTGAATAACCTATTCAGGCAATTTTATGCTGAAGCCCAAACAGAAACAGGGCAACAATACTCTGTCAGTGGGTACTGCTCCCTCTGTGCTAGGCTGACAAGACACCTCAACTTTCTAGACATTGGCCGCAACATCTCCCTCATAACAGACCCAGCATTTAAAACGTCAAACAACGTTTTTGTTGCAATACAAAAGCAACTTAGGAAAAACCACCAAAACACAGCTAGTCATCACCCAGCCAACACATTCCAAGGCTTGCAAAACTCAAAACTTCCCTAGCCCTGTCACCCAACACTGCACCAGGATCAGTCAGGAAAGTCTGGTTTGACATTCAAATTCATATGGCTAGACAAGGACGAGAGGGCTTGAGGCAACTCACACCGCAGTCATTCCAAATAAAAACCAGTGACAACGGGCACAGATATATTGCTTTAAGCCACAGTCCTGAAACAAAAAACCTTGGAACCCAACAAAGAATCACAAAGGGGTTTTATTTTTGAGAGACCAAATGACCCACTCTGTTCTGTCAGATCATTCCTCAAATACCTCAGCAAAATACCACAAGATGCACAATCTTTTTACCTTCACCCTAGAAGGCTGCCTCAGTAATGTCTACAAAGGTAGAAAATATGGTATACCCATGACCCCATGGGGAAAAACTTCTAGGATCATGAAGCTGAGTTAAGCCAAAAGTATACTAACCACAGTATTCAAGCAACAGCAGTACAGCTATTATCCAATGCAGGACTAGCTCCACAAAACATTGTCTCTGTCACAGGACACCGTTCTGAAGCAAGCTTAGCAAGCTACTGGTCAGCTTCCTCAGAAGATAGAGAACACTGGAGCAGTATCTTTGGAGGACATCATACCACTGTACCAAACCAAGACAACACACAGCTTCTTACCACATCAGTACCCAGATCCATACTGCCACCTGCAGGAACCAGCGTAGAAATACCAGCTTCAGCAGCAGCAACAAGTACAGTCACTAATAAACTTATTTTTTTTTTACCTTTCATACTTTAATATAACCTGCATTATTTACTATAACGACACATATTTTTTTTTTTTCAGCACAACAAAATCCATTCTAGTTGATGCACTGCAGTTTCACAGAACCAGGCAACTTTATCAACTACCAGAAACAGACTATCATCTTTCTATCATAACTGATTAAACAAAAAGTGCAACCTGCGATTTAACTGCGTTTGTTTATTTCTCCTTTCCATTCCCAAAAAGGGACCATTTTCCCCCCATTTAAACACATTAAAATTTAAATAAATTTACTGTTATAATTCTGCAAACTTCTTGTTTACTAGTCTTTTTTTCTTTCAAACTGCAAACTCATATTCTAAGTGTAATAATACCCTCCAGGGTGGGCATTGTGGGATATAAAAGACCTTCCAGGGGCTATAAGGCTCTGCAGCGTCAGGCCTCATTACACCCCTGGGCAGTCTGTTATATCCCAATAACGCCCACACTGTCGGGTATTATTACTTACATCTCACATTTGTCATGGAAGACCACCTTCTTAGTGGCTATCACGTCAGCCAGAAGGACTGGGGAGTTACAGGCACTCTCTATTGAGTCTTCTTACCTGGTCTTCCCACAGGGACAAAGTTGTCCTGTGCCCCCACCCAAAATTCCTTCCGAAGGTGGTGTCTGAGTTTCACCTTAACCAGGTGCTTATTCTGCGGTGTTCTACCCCAGTTACACCTCAGAGGCCAGGTACAGACTCCATACTTTGCACCTGAGATGAACGCCACCTACTACAAAGAGCTTAACGGCGGAGGTTCGGGAGAGGTTCCCAGCTGTTTGTCTCTTCGCTGAAGCTGCACGGCAGACCTGCAGCCAGGTGGACAATAGCATGGTGGATTACATCTTGCATTGACCTCTGCTATAGACTGGTGGGTAGGAGCCTCCCTAGGGCTTAAGGTTCATTCCACCTGCCATACCGCTGCATCAGTGGCTTCTAGGGACATCCCGATCCAGGAAATCTGCAGGGCTGCTACCTGGAAGTCAGCACACCTTAATTTCCCATTACCACATCGACCTTGAGTCACGCCGGGATGCTGGTTTTAGAGCCTCAGTTTTCCAGTTCCTTTTCCTAAATAGGGGTGTGTTCTTGCCTCCTTCTCCCAGAGAACTGCTAGAAGTCTGCCAAGAAGTGTGGATAGAACAACATATCCACGTTCCTAGAAAAACAGGTTACTCACCTGTAGCGGTAGTTCTCGGAGTGGTATATTATGTTCATCCACGCTGACCCACCCGGCTTCGATGCACGAGCCTGGCTTTCAGCGGATCAATATCTGGTGTCATGGGTGGAGCCAAGGGTTATACTACCTAGGTGGGTGGGAGGAGCCAGCTTGAAGACTTTCCAGCACATCTTAAAGCGGCAAGGTACCTGCCAAGAAGTGTGGATGAACAACATATACCACTCCTACAACTACTGTTACAGGTGAGAAACCTGTTTTTCTGTTTCTCCCACTACATCATCAGAAATGAGACCAAATACCTTGATGCACCACAATCCTTGCAGCCTGAGCAGTGACTTTCACAAGCTGCCAATCAAAATGCAGGAAATTGTGACATCACTAGTAACCAGGGAGAACCAGTCCCTGCTGCTTCATGTGAAAGTAAAACCCTGGCAGTGAAAAAATGGTTCTCATTGGCTACTAGTGATGTCATTGTCCGTGTGGTCTCAGTGTTGATGTAGTGGGAGAACAGAACTTACACTTTTTTCCTCCAGACAGAGTGCAGCTCCACACATCACCCCAGTACTGCCAGGTGGAAAATCTTCTAATTAGCAAAGAGAAAAGAAAAAATACTTGAGATATAAGAAGTGATAGGTTACTACATCTGAAAATTACAATTAATTGCAGGCAGTACACTAGCTCTTTAAGCCCACGAAGTGGAGGCAGTTTGCCATTTGAGCTGCCAAGCACTTCCTAGACCCTTTCACTTGTCCTGTGAAGCATATCCTGGACTACCTGATCTCTTTGTCAGACTCAGGTCTCCAGTATTCCTCCCTCAGGGTTCACCTTTTGGCTGTTTCTTCCTTCCGTGAGACCGTGAGTAACGATTGTTCAGTTGGATGTCTCCCTGACCTTTCTTTGGGGTATCTTGCATCTGAAACCCTTAATCTGTTCCCCTGTCCCAGCTTGGGACTTGAATTTTATTTTGAAAAACTGACGCTGTCTCCTTTGAGCCAATAGCAACTTGCAATTTGCATTTTCTTTCTTGGAAAGTGCTCTTTTGGTTGCAATTACTTCGCTCAAAGAATTTCAGAGCTTCAGGCCTTCTGGTGCGAGCCCTATTTAATTTTTTCACAAAGTCAGGTGTGTCATGCATAAATCCTAAGTTTCTCCAAGGTGGTTTCTGAGTTTACATCACCAGTCTATCCACCTTCCTGTTTATTTTCCGAGCATGCCAATCCAGGGGAAGCCCTGCTCTATACTCTAGATGTGCGCAGAACTCTGAAGTATTACCTGCTCAAGACTAAAGCGTCCAGAAAGTCTAAGCAGTTTTGTTTCATTCGCCCCAGGTAGAGAGGGTGCTTCAGTTTCTAAGCAATGTTTATCCAGATGGCTGGCAAATTGC
The DNA here is from genome assembly GCA_016271365.2 of Neoceratodus forsteri. Classification (NCBI taxonomy): domain Eukaryota; kingdom Metazoa; phylum Chordata; order Ceratodontiformes; family Ceratodontidae; genus Neoceratodus; species Neoceratodus forsteri. The sequence goes on along the minus strand of CM057452.1, from coordinate 1,513,749,647 downwards.
ACTGTGTTCTGCCACAATAGGTACAGCAAAGAGTTGCCTGGTGCTGTCAAAGCTCATTCCACTAGAGGCATGGCTACCTCTGTGGCTTGTTTCATAGGGGTCTCAGCCGCTGATATTAGCGCTGCTGCCACCTGGAGTACAGGCCACACTTTCACCAAGCATTACAATCTGGACATTGCTGCTAGAGCCTGTGCAGGATTTGGCAGGGCTGTTCTACAAGGACTCCTGTCTTAAGTTTCTGGAGTTCCATCCTCCCAGACTGTTTATTACTCTTGTCACTGCTTGGTACTCATTCCCATGGTGTAACCTGATGACTGAGATATCCCCGAAAAAGATAAAACGGTCACATAAGAACTTACAGTAACAGCAGATCTTTGAGTGGATCCAGTCATTAGGTATATTTTCCCTCCCACCATCCCCTTTCTTGGAGCTCCTGTCCAGGACATAGCCATCTTGTTTAGATTTAGATTTAGAGCTGGGTCACCTTGCTCTCCTCGGTTCCCCAGAGTGTGAGCCTTGCTCCCTCGCTGCTCCGGAGGAAGAACTGGAGTGGGGTGCAGGGCCACCTACACCTGTATAGGGCTGGTGACATTGACGGCATGGGCAGCCCCAGTTGTAGTGCTGAAGATCCTCCATGTGATTCTCTTTCACCGACAGTGAAGTTCCTAAGGTATAACTTGATGACTGAGATACCCTTGAAGATCTACTGTTATGGTAAGTTCTTACGTAACTGTTCTTTTTAGTTGTCATCACATTTACATTCATAAAATACCTCAAAATGACCTTATGCGCACTAGAAATCACATTCATAGTATACTGCATTGTATTAAGCAGCATTATGCTATGGTCTTGAAAGATTTTGTGAATCAGATAGTTCCACTGCCGCTTCCTTGTGGAATGTCTCAGTGATAACAATGGAGCCCAAACAGCAACTACTGCAAGTATTTATTTAGTTTTTGCCCCAAAAAAAGAAGCAATTTTTAAACTTTTTTTATATGTTTGTTTTCGTTGTATTTCTTTTTATACCTCAAATTTATTTATTTTTTTACCTTTGTTTTATTTTCTGGTAAAAACAAACATAGTTGGTTACCAAGCATAGATGTAGTACAGTGTTACAGGTATATTCCCAAAGAGGGCACCACTCCTCTTAATAATAACATATGAGACATCCAGTGCATTACTGATGCATCGTGTCAAGGGACTATCAAAAAAGGAAAACACTATTCCTCTAAAATAGCTTATAAATCAAGGCTGTTTTAGAGCCCATGAGCAGCATGGATATTTACCTAAAATAAATAAAATGAAGTCCCAAAGTCCTGCACCATATAACTATGGTATTGGTAGCCATGCATTCACATAGTTGAGCACAACATGCGTGTAACCCAAAAATATGATCAAACGTAGTTTTAAATTACTGGCACTTAACTAACAAACTTCATCTAAAATAACAATCTGGGTTAATAACGTGAGAAAACAAGAAATAGCGACTAAAGAGTATTAAAATCCCTGGGTGATCCAGATATCTCCAAACACTTGAGGAATCGAGATGACTTAATCTGTCCTTGTAAACTTATAGCCCAGATACAAATTGTAGAGAAGCCCTTCAGGTAGAGATTCCAGTCAGAAACAGATAGATTGCCCAGACAGGTCTAAACAAATTAGCATCAAAAGTACCTGAAAAGGGTTCTATCCCTCTCTTCATAGTACAGCTTTACTTCAGGTTCTTCTTCATCTGAAGTCTGTGGATCTGATTAGGCTTGACGCAGAGAAGAAATTGCATGCTTCCGACCCCATTTTAGAGCTTCAGCCGGGTCTGAAAACAAGTAGACCTTCCCGCGATGGGCGATCCTCAATCGCGCTGGGAAAATCATACCGTGTGGAATGGAGGCCTTACAGAGCATAGCGCGAACCCCATCAAATCGCTTCCTCTTCTGGCATGTAGCATAACTAATGTCAGGAGAAAGATGGATGTGATGCCTGTCCTGTAGACCTCCCTTTCGCCTAGCTAAGTTCAAGATGTAGTCTCTTGTCCCAGCCCCGTCAGTTACCAACCAAATAGTTCATGGGGAATCTTGATCGTCTATCCGACCATGTGGGGTGACTCGATAAGCTCGCTGAAAATACCCAGGTTTTTTTTTGAATTTCTGAGCCCAATTGCTGGCAGAACCATTGTTGTAAAAAAAAAAAAACCCAAAAGGCTGTCTCCTTCAGTTCCTTCTGGCATCCCCAAAATTCGTATGTTGGGGGCTCTGATTTGGTTTTCAAGAGTCTCAGGCGAGCTTTCTAATAGGCTGCTCTCCTATGATGGTTGATACAGCTCCTAATGCAGCATCCGGCTTCTTTGAAGCATCTAGAGTAGTTGTCTGGGTACCTTCCATCGATAGTTTGAATGTAGTTACTCGGTTACTCAGACTGACGAACTTGTCAGATAACACGTAACTGATTTGATTAATTTAGACAACTTTGCTCCGATGGTTTGTAATGTTTCTTCTGCTGCTTCCCAGGATTGTGGTTTGGCCTGTTCTGTGTGGCTTGGGTAGCAATAGCTGGCAGAGCATTTTTGTGTTTTGCTCCCAACCTTGGGATTGATCCTTTCGAGGATTCCCCATAGCAACTAGGGATCTGTCCTACACAGTTTCCTCTCGCTTTATTTGAAAACAATGCAATGAAGAGTTCTGTTTTTGGCAGAAGTTGCCAGTCAGAACTGAGCAGCAAGATCAAGTAGGAGCTATCTTGCTCGGCTCCATAGCGCCCTCTTGTTATTTCTTATTTAAGAAAAACACGGTCTTTTTGAATACATAATGACGCCACACTCATGGATTGGCCAGTAACTGATGCCAGACCCTCCCTTCGTCAGTTCTGTTTTTCCCACCATTGAGTGTGTACTGTGGGAGCTTCATCAGCAAAACTGTATCATCTCTTTCCTCAGTTGATTGCCACTGTAGTATGACACTGTTCTTTTTCGGCACAGTTTTTCTTGGTGGTGTTCATTGTTTTAAAGTTTCTCCTCATAATAGTTTGGCATCAAACTCTCTTCTTTTTCTGGTTTTTGTTCATTTTTCTGCACCTCCTTGTGCAGTCATGAGGTGCATAAGGGCAAGAAGACCAAACAGAATAATAATAATCGTGGTGGTCCCCTCTATGCGTCGGTGCTCCTGTGGGGGCCACATTGCCATTCAGGACTGGCATGATGACTGGTGGGCCTATTTTGGCACTGACGATGATATGGATAGGTGCAATGCCTGTTTTTCCATGGACTATCTCACTCTTGAGAAGCGCGTGGAGGTGACACTATGATGCGCCCACCTTCGGAGGCAGGCATTGCACCATGGACACCAAGGTGAGGTCCCTGTGCTCTTCCCCTGAGCCTCTCCCCAGTACTATACATATTGAACAAGACCAGGGCTCTCCACAAGCTCATTTCACCGAGATGTCGGACCCATGGGGAGGGGTCAGGTGGACACAGTCGGCTTTGTCCAGGAGGCCAGCTGAGCACCCCTCCCAATCCATTGACACTCCAGGGCAGCGGATGCCCCTAGTGTTGAGGCCGAATTTATGCACTTTGTCTACACCGGGCTCGCATTATGGCCTAGTGCTGCCTCGACTCCTGGTACCAAGGCCAGTACCGGTGAGCAGGCGGCCGCTGACCCCAAGACCGGGCCCTACCCCAACGCCGTTCACAATGCCTAAGGAAAGGGTTCCAGAGCCAGTCCTTCCTTAGTCCTCAAGGTTATTGCCATTTCTTCCGCTGAGCAGTCATATGACCTAGAGGCAGATGATGGCACAGATCTTCAACCTGTGGACAGGGCAGGCAATGATAGAGGCCTTCCTGGGCCTGATTCTAAGCCTGGCTCTGGGCCAGGAGCCTCCTTTGGAGTTGACCTCAGGCTGACGCCAGGGATGGCAGCAGGAACTCTTCAGGCTCTGTTAGCAGTGCTGGCTCGGATTCTGGTGCCATTCAAGGTGCTGGGGACAGTGTCGTTCATGGTGTCTGGTCCAGGGTTAGTGCCATTCATGTGCCAGGTCCAGGGCTGACTCTTCTGGAGGCCCCACCTACAGTCTAGGTTTGGCCAGGGGCAGCATTTGTACTGATGAGATGAAGCAAGACAGTGGGTCTGCAGCTCACCCATTGTCCAGAGGTGGTGGAAAACCTGGCAAGTGTTGCAGTGCTGGTCCGGGGCCCAGCTTCTCTTCGGAACTATCTAGCCCTGTCACAGATGGGGATCGGGCCACCCCATGGGATGTATATGGCTCCGCTCTCCCCACCTGAGAGTTCCCACCCACCAAGGGCACCGTATGGACCAGTCCACAGATATTGGCTGTTCACAGACTGGCGAGTTTGCCAGGGCCTCCCTTTGGCCAAGGTCTTCTGAGCATTCTCACAGCCCTGGCAGAGGACCTGGCATGGTCACCCATAACCCTCCTCCTCCTTCTTCTCCTCCTCTCATCCTCTGCCCCCAGTCCTGTCCCTCACATGGATTTCTGGTCCCCTGGGACCCATGACCTGGGACAAATTCAGGTCAGTGGCTGGTGTCTTCCACCAGTTTTACATCAAAGCTGATCACGCTGTTTTTAGGTCTGAGGTCCCTGTGCCACCACTACCTGAATCTAGCTCCTCCTCTCCCACTTCCTTCTCTGAAGAAGAGGATTTTTTGGTCCATCTCTTTTCTGATGCTGAATACTCTTGGTACCAGCAGTTCATTTCAGAGAATGATGCAGGAGCCGAGTCTTCACCATTTTACAGGTCGCTGAGTCTTCACCATTTTATAGGTCGCAATACTGCTACCATGGCTGTGTCATTCCTTGGAGAATACAGAAATAACAGTACTGTTACCTCTTCATGGCCCCTGCTGTTTACAGAGGCATCCAAGAATGTATGTGTACTTCTGTTTTCCTCTTCTCCAGGCCCTAGGGACATCCAGCACAGGTATTGCACTCCCACGGGGTCTCCAGGTTCTGTCCATCATACTGCCTTGGGGATTTTGGTGCTACAGACCCACCGTGGGTGTAAGTGCCCAGTGCACAACAACCCCCCTTCCCCACACACACACACACCCGACTCTGCAGAGATCAGTGCTTGGGGGCAGGAGACTTTTTGTGGCGGCATGCACCATGATGTGTATTTCAGCACACCAGGCACTTACGAGTGAATTGTTGGCATCCATGTCAGATTGCAAGACAACCAGGCAGGCCATTCAGCTTTCCACCCAGGGTCTGGAGCTGATGAGGCACTAAGCAAAGAGTGTCTTATGACACCATCAGGGTAGCATCCAGGCTTGTGGGAACTGCAGTCTTCATTCAGTGGACAGCATGGTTTCACCTCTCCCGACTGGCACCCCAGGCCCGGCATAGGGTGCTCAGATCACACTACCAGGGACTAATTTCTTTCCTGCAGGGTCAGGTTGAGTTGTTATGGTGCCTCCTGCTCCAGTGCCAGGGAGCCTCTGCCTGCCTCTGACAGTCTTGGGTCCTGCTGGACCTGTAGAGTCCCTGCCCTCCTGTGGTTATCCCCCACAGAGGGCTGAGGGATGTGTTTTTTTTCTCTCAGTGTGAGCCAACTCATCCCTGTTTTGGGGATAGCTTGGTACTCTGACCAATAAGTGGGGATGAATGATGCACTGGTTCTTGGAAGATATGAAAACTGCATACTCACCATAATTGTTGATCTTCCAGAATATATTCACTTTTCATTCACACACCCGCTCACCATCCCCCGCTCCTGCAAGAGTCAGGTCCTCTGGGCAGCTCACCCTGGATGGGGCATCTGGCATTTTCTTGTCACTCCTTCAGGGCTCTCCCCTGCCTTTGAGGGATAGCCCCGTCTCTTCCTAGCAGGAACTGAGCTCTCTTGCCCTTCACACTTCTGGTTTTTGCTTGTGTTAAAACAAACAAAAAAGATAGTGTTCCTCTTTCCTTAAAAAGCGCTTTTTTATTTACATCTTTTCATCTCCCAATCTCTGTCCCTTCAAGGAGGTTAGTTGGTACCCCTAAAGCTGTGGTGCTTCTGTTTCAACCCTGAAGATCCTCCAGTCTCTGCCACTAGTAGCATGGCCTCTACCAGGCACAACTTTCGCCTCCGGTGCTTAGGGAGGAAAGATGCTAGGGATTGTTTGTTGTTCCTTTTCTATTTTCTCATCCTGTCCAGCTGCACTCTAACCTACACCTATGTGATGGGTCTTTTTCTTTCCTTACTCTTGTCGCTTCACTCTGGAGTGGCAAGAGAGACAATGGCTATGTTCTTGGTCTTCCAACCTCTCTGCTATCTTTATGGTTTTTATCCTGGGTTCTTGTCCTGTGAGCACAAGACCCCTACCCTAAATTGACTCCACTGTCCTGTCCCTCAGAGATTCCCTTAGATTTCTCCTTTAGACCAGCCCAGAGCCATATGCCAGGGCTGCTGCCCCCTCCACTTTCCTGTCCAGGTGGATAGTAGGTTCTTGCTCTTCAACCCACTACCTCCTCTGCCGTTTAGGCCCATCCCACAGTTTCTCTAAGTTGGTAGCCAGGTTTTAGTATTTTTATGATTTTATATCCTATATCATTTTCCTTTCTATTTGGACTAGGAGTCTATAGCCCTGTCTCTCTTTTTTTCTCTCCCATCGGTTTCTCTCCTGGCTAACAGAACTGAGGCAGGAAGGAGGCCGGCATTAGTTACAGGCCCACAAGCATGACATCATTATGTTTTCCTTGCCCGCAGCACCAGCACTGATGTTGGTCCCCTAGGCTGCAAAAGACTTAACTCCTGCTGGGTCCTAGCCCCTCTAGCTTGGACCCTTAAATTAGAATAAATGGTGAAGATATTCTGGAAGATCAACAGTTATGGCGAGTATGTAATTTTCATTTTTTTCCTTTCTCTTCCCCTCCAAGGAAGTTATAGGTACCCCCTAAAACTCTGTGGTGCCTCAGTCTCCACCTTGCAGATACATCTAGCCTCTGCCAACTGGTAGAACAGCTTCACAACAAGGTACAGCCTTCACCTCCAGTGCCAAAGAGGGGAAGATGCTAGGGAATTCTTGATGCAACTTTCTATATTCTCAGCATGTCAAACTGTATGGTGCCTCACACATTGGTGCTGGGGCCCATTTTTCTTTTCTTTCATTTTTCTCTCACTGTCTGGAGTGGCAAGAGGATAGAAGCAGTGCTCTTGATCTTTTCCAACCTCTCTGCTATCTTACGGGCTTTGTTTAAATTCTGGGTTCTTGTTGTTTGTGAGTACAAGACCCCTCTCCTAAATTGACTTCTGCCATCCCATTCACAGAAATTCCTCTGAATCACTGCTGACCAGTCAGAGCTATATGCCAGGGCTGCTGCCCTCCTCCCTTCCTGTCCAGGTGATTAGTAGGCTCTGGCCTTACACCTGCTGCCCCTGTGCCACTTAGGTCCATCCTTTGTTTCTCTAAGTTGGTAGTTGAGTTTTATTAGTTTTATGATTTTCTGTCCTATATCCTTTTTCCTGTCCTTTGGACTAGAAGTCTATAGCCTCTCTCTTTTTTCTTTCCCACTAGTTTCTCTCCTGGCAAACTGAACTGAGGAAGGACGGGACCGCATTGGTTACTGGCCAACCCACAAGTGCAATGACACTGCATCTGCCTCGTGGGCAGCAGCAACACTGACGCCGGGTCCTATGGGCTGCAAAAGACTGCTCCCTCTGGGTCCCAGACCCTCTGGCTTAGACTCATAAGTGTGAATGAATAGTGAAGATATTTTGGAATATCAACAGTTACGGTGAGTACCTAATTTTCATATCTTGTTTTTTGGGGGCTATTGTATATGTATAGTAACATATGGTTTGTGGTGTGTGTTCATACTGTGTATAGGTAGCAACACACCCTTGGTGTCTGTATGTATGTCACAGTACAAATGCACACCCAACCTTATTTTATTACCTACATTCATGCACACCCAGAAGTACTGATACTAACCACGGATTGTGTGAACCATTGTTCCAGGAGTTGTGTATGTCTATTGTGCCCCATTCACACTCATGGTAGTAGTTACTGTTACTCCTACAAGTGTACTCAGTCAACTGTGTTCCAGTTGCAGCCTTTGGTTAGTAGCACATTATGTGCACACCAGCACAAATATTTATTTATTCAGTTAGTTTTTGGATACTGAGTAAGTGCACTAGACAAAGTTTGCCTGTTCTCAGGCACAACAGGTCTAAAGAGATTTGAAACAGTAGTATTGAAGATAACCAGCTCTTGAACCCACTGCATGAATAAGCCATGTTTGCTTGCCCACAGGTTCCCATGGCAAGCAGTGCGGCAAATAACAGCCCAGGAAATCTGAGATCAAACTGGAACTGTCCTTGAATACCTAATGAGCAAAGACCGCCTTCAGTGGGTCACCATTTGAGTTCTCAGGTAGGATTTACTGAGCAGGTCCGCAGCACAGTTGACATCTGTTGCACCTTTTTATTGTGGTCCTTCATGGGATATTGCTTGGGGAGGGGGTGCATTTAAAGTGCCGGGGGGGAGGGTCTTTCAGGGAATACACATTTTGCTGTTTACATCCAATGAAAATACTTAAACCTGGGATTAAGACTCAGGAGACTATGTTGTAGAACATAATGAACAAGGCTTTAAGTACTCTAGACCTAAGTTCGAATCTTGACTCATGTCACAAGAGAGCAGAGATTTGGTGTGCTCTGCTGTGTTCCCAGTGGGAATTGGTGTAAAAGTTAGATACAGCTTGCCACATTTACTGGTCTATATTTTGTACAGGTACTGGATTAAATGACCATGTGCAGTCTATTAAAGACTGGGGCTAGTACGTCCACTCAAGGTAGTGGTACATTGGTAGGGTATTGTGAGGAGCTGGCATGTGGCCTGCCTTCACTGTACCTGACCTCTGGATGACCAGAGCTTCTATTGCTGGTGCCATCAGTCCCACACCTTGTTTTCTCACTATCCCTGCCATCTACAATCCGAATGACATCCACTGTCACACCCTTCCTCTGCCAGGAGGGTGGAGTTCATCTGCCTATACAGCCAACACCAAGGCTGTTACTTACTTGCTTCCTGGCCACCCCACCACCACTACCACCGCCGTAGCCTCAGTGTGGCATTTCAGAGCTCACATGTAAACTCCAGTCTCACAGGTGGGGGCAGCACAATGTGTTGACACTGCACCACTGGGACGACTTAGTCCCACACCTGATCACAAGCACTAATACCACACATTGAAAAAAATACCTATAAGTAGCTCCACTGTTCATTTCCCAGTGCATGTATTCCTCATGAGAAGATTGCATACTGGGTCTTCTGAGGACAGTGTATGTTCCCTGCTTTCGGAAAAGAAAGGCATTTGAATATATACAGTGCTCTTCGTATGTACTGTGTCTGAAACCTCTTCGCATTATATGGGCAGCTGGCTGCAGCGATTCAGTTCGTACAGAGGGGTGAGACTGGGGAGGTTAAGGGAAGCTTGGGAGTTATGTTTGAGTAAAGAAAGATTAGTTTAAGCACAGAGAGGTTAGATGACATGCTCGGGGGCAAACTGATTAAGTGGCAGTGGTGGGGCTTAAATTGGGTCTCTAGGTTCTCATCTGTGCCCTATATCCGCTAGGCTACACTGCCACCTACAGTAGTACCACATAACCCATCTGAGACATTGGCTGTGCCCATCCTCCCGTGAGTATAGTAAACGCTATGTAAGAAGCACCTGCTGCTGTACTTGTCTCCAGAAATCACAGACTGCAGAAACCTAAGTGCTGCCTTTTTAGTTATCTATCTTTGCTGTGCCACAGCGTAGCTGCTGATTTAAGATTTCAGGACCTGACCATATTAATTGGAGAGGTCAGTTACATTGTGATTGCATTCAATATTTTGTCTATATCGCCCTTTACTTCAGTTTTCACTGTTTTCTGTTCCATACTGTTTTAAATCTGCCTCGTGTTTCACGAACATCACAGATATTGCCAGCAGAAATTAGGGCTCTAGGTCTGTCTTTCTATTTTATTTGTTGTTTTCTTTTGGGGGGGGGGGCAGTAGCTCAACACCCTCACCCCCACCACCAATCATCCGGGTCACTGTAGCTGAATCTTACGTTCCATCTAGGACAGCAAATCAGCAGCCTGCATTGCAACTTAAGATCAGAAAGGACTGTAGGTCCATCATGCCCCCCACCCCCTGCATAAGCAGTGATGAATAAGTATGCTATGCAAAGATTCATAGGTATTTCTTAACTACTCTGCTACCATGGTACTCTGTAGTTTACTTAGTAAGTAGAGATTTGTCCAGGCTTACTTTGAATGCTTGTAATGTCTTCATGTCCACTATCAGGCTGTCACATAGGTTGACAATGCTGTTGAAGTAGTGCTTTATAACATTAACCCTGAATTTACCACCCCATAGCTTTAGGGCAGGTACCCATCTTCTGTTGGAGGACACCAGATCAAATACCATTGTTTTATCTGGTTGATACCCATGAGTATGCAGAAGACTAAGCTCATGTCCCCCTCAGCTTATTCTCTCAGGGTGTGTATGTTAAGGGATCTTGTATGAGCGGCATCTTCTGAGATCAGTGTATTATTTTTGCTTTTAACCTAATATGCTTTGTCATGAGGCACAGGTCAGGAGCAGTTTCAAAGTCATAAATAACGTTTTATATTTCTCAATAACAGCAAAATAAAAATAAAAATAATTCAGTATAACTATTTACAAAGGCAGTACAAACAGAAAACAAAGTCCCTCTAAGAGTATCTCTTAATTCCAAGTTTTAGTCTCAGTTTCACTCTCCTTATCTCTCTCTAGTAAAAACATTGCTGCTCTTTTATAAGTCTTTGTCTGGGAACTCTTTAAGAGAGCCTGCTTCTCTCAAGAATGTTCTTGTAAGTTTACAGAATGTTCTTGTAAGTTTCAGTGCAGGTGCCAGAAAAAGAACATAGTGACCCAGAACTGACCTCTTGTTTACAGCTCTGCAAAGACTTAAAAACTGCATCTCAAGTTAATCCCTTGAGTTCCAAATAGGTTTTTGCAATCATTTCAATAGTAAAACTATATACAGTTTTAAACAAAGGGATCCCAGTTTCACATACAGTTTTACACACATATTCACATATATTTTTATACCTGCAGATACGCAAGAGGGAAGAAAAGACAAATAGCGAGAGGCGGAGAATTGCAAAACCGTCGGAGTGATCAATTCCTAGGTGTCACAAGAAAATTTGGTTGCACAACCAGACAGAGAGACAGAAAAGGAGAGGATAGAACAGACCCTTGTGTTTTTAAAATCTTTCTGCATAACAAATGGGGCAGGGCCTTATTCAACCCTGTCACATACCCACTCTTTAAGAGGGAACCTGTTCTACAAAAACAGGTTTCCAAAACATTCTATTAAATTCTCGTCTAACATTAGCTTATAACCTTTACAGTTCAGTGCATATGCAGCACAGCAAACAGTGAAATGTAAACTCACACAATTTGGTTTTTTTCAACCTTCTGAATTCTCAATCCCTGATCCATATCTTGACAGAAAATCAGCATTGACATTCTCTTTCCCAGTCTTGTGCATCACTTTAAATTTAAATGGCTGTAGTGCCAGGTACCACTGTGTGTTTCTAGAAATTTTATCCTTCATTAGGTTAAGCCAGCAGAGAGGATTGTGATCTGTTGCAAGTACAAAGTCAGCTCCTAGTAAGTAAAACATAAGGGACTGCATGGCCCACTTTGCTGCAAGACATTCCTTTTCAATGGTGGAGTACCTTTTCTCTCTGTCATGCAACTTCCTACATATGTACAGAATAGGATGTTCTTTCCCCTCTATATGCTGACTCGAGACTGCACCTAGGCCTACCTCTGATGCATCAGTCTGTAACAGAAATTGTTTCTCAAAGTCTGGGCTTCTTAAAACAGGGGCTGAACATAATGTAGCCTTAATGGCTCGAAAAGCCTCATCACACTCTGGGTCCATTTCACATTATTCAGGAACCGTTTCTTTGTGAGTTCAGTGAGGGGAGTAGCTAATTCAGCAAAGCTGAGAACAAATCTCCGATAATAACCAGCCAGCCCTAAAAATGACGTAATATGTTTCTTGGTTTTGGCGACAGGACTGTTAGCTACAGCTTCTATCTTGGAAACCTCTGGCTAGACTTCTCCATTTCCCAAAACATAGCCCAACTATCTGGTTTCCTGCATGCCCAGTGCACACTTGGTAGGATTAATTGTCAGACCTGCCTTTTTGAAAGATTGGATAACTGCTTGTAGGTGTTCCAGGTGACTTTTCCAGTCTGGACTGTACACCATGACATCATCCAGGTATGCAGCACAATAATCAGTGTGAGAGGATAAAATTACATCCATCTACTGCTGGAATTTAGCGGGTGCACCACGTAAGCCAAATGGCATGGTGATGAACTAATGGAATCCTATAGGAGTGGTAAATGCAGTTTTATCTCAGGATTCTTTAGCTAGGGGGATTTGCCAGTAACCCTTGGTGAGACCGAAGGTACTGATATACTTGGTACTACCCAGTTTGTCAACCAAATCATCTATTCTGGGCATAAGATAACTGTCAAATTCTGACACTTGATTAAGTATCCTAAAATCAAGGCAGATTCTTATACCCCCTTCTTTTTTGTTTACAATAACCATTGGTGATGACCAAGCACTTCTTGACTCTTCTATGATACCCAATTCTTTCATTTTTTGTATTTCCTTAACCTCATCTGCTCTTAACCGCTCTGGTAATCTGTATGTCTTGTGTCTAATAGGGTGAGCGTTCCTTGATACTATTATGTGTTCGACCCCTTTTGCTTGGCCTGGTACTGTAGTAAAAGTACTGTTAAATGTCTTTATCAAATTAAATAATTATATAATTTCAGCGGTTTGTTCGGAGGATAAGGAAACATTCACCTTTACAGCATCAGCAGTTCAGTTTGTTCCAGTCTGTCATAAGCTACATCAGTATCTTCTCTGTCAGGTTCTGGTAAAACTAGCAAAACAGCTTTTGGTGTTTTTTCAACACATTTCATGAGGAGATTAGCATGGTATATCTTAGTAGGATTTTTCCTATCAAGGGTCTCAATCTCATAGTTAACTGTGCCAGTACGTCTAAGCCCTTTATAAGGCCCTTGCCACTTCATTAACAGTTTATTTTCTGTAGTGAGTAACCGTAGCAAGACCTTTTCACCTCGCTCAAAAACTTTCTTTTACCCCATTGTCATAATGCACCTTCTGCTGGTTTTGGGTCTCTTCCATGATTACTATAGGTGATTCCAACATATTTTGCCAGCTTCTTTCTCTGGGCACACATGTAAGATGTAATAGATTGTTTCTGATGGGGTTATCTTCCATGTTTCTTTTATTACATCTAGTGGCCCTCTAGGTTGTCTACCATACAGCATTTCAGATGGTGAAAAACTGTTGATGCCTGTGGCACTTCTCTGTATGTAAAAAGTAGGTACGGTAAGTATTGGTCCCAGTCTTTCCCTTCCCCTTTTACAAACATTTTTAACATGCATTTTAGGGTTTGATTAAAACGCTCAACAAGACCATCTGTCTGAGGGTGATGGGGGAGGTTCTTATGGCAGTGATACCTAGCAGTTGGTAAAGCTCCTTCAGTAATGCAGCATCAAAATTACTACCCTGATCAGTAATAATCTCTTTAGGTATGCCCACCCTGCTGAAAATTTTGGCAAGCTCTGCTGCCACTTAGGGGCTGTGACAGTACACACTGGAACTGCCTCTGGGTATTGAGTAGCATAGTCACATACAACCAAAATGAATCGATTACCCTTTTTACTTTTATCTAAGGGGCCAACCACATCCATTGGAATTCTCTCAAAAGGCACATCTATCAAGGGTAGGGGCACCTTGTCTTTTTTAGTCACTGGGGCTACTTTCTGACACTCAGCACGAGAACTGCAATAGGTAGCAACATCTTCATGAATTCTAGGCCAGTAAAATCTGTACAGCAATCTGGCATGGGTGCGATCCCTCCCTGAGTGACCAGCCATAGGACCGTCGTGCTATCTGTTAACAACTCAATTCTATACTTTTGTGGCATAACCAATTGATCTTCCTGGACTAAAAGTCTCCACCACTCATTCACACTAATGGGACTACGCCAGAAGTGCTAGGTCCCCATGGGAGCCAGAAATCTTTGGGAGGGCCAGCACCAGGATAGGACTGCACATGCGCGGCGATGCGAGACCAGCTCGCGCTGTATAGGCTATCTCAGCATAGACCCTCCAGCTGCCTCAGTTCCTTTTCTCCCGCCATCAAGTACACTTCGATGTTGGGAGTCAAGTCTTCATCTATATGACAGCAGCTATAGCCTTTCAGTATTCAATTAATTTACTACTTTTAGTGTTCTTTTCTTATTTAAAAAAAAAGACAAGAAGATGAACAAGAAGAGGAAGAAATTCTCAGCCTGCCATCAGCGGAGTCGACCTTAGACGGTAGCAGTGATGGTAGGGAGACTTCCTTTGAAAGCTATGATGGCAGTGGGGCTATGTCCAGTCCGCAGTCCTTTGTGGGGGGGTTCGACCATGGGCAATCCGGTGCTCGGGGAGGGGGGGAGGACAGTCCGCCTGAAGCACAAAAGCAGTGGCCCCATTCCCGACCTCGATTTGAGACCTGGCTACGCTCGAGATCACTCTCTGGAACATCTGCATCGGGATCGTCAGTGGTGGCGACTGGTAGGCCTGACCCGACTTCGGTGGATCCTCTGTGGCTCCGTTCTTAAGCCCACGATCTTGACACCAGGCCCCATCTCTGTCCTCAGTGGGGCTCGGTGAGCAGTTTCACCTCTGGGCGCTCTTTTAGAACAGGAAGTGCGACATCTGCCAGTTGATTTGGCCAGTGGACTGGTTCTGGGGCCTTAGGGGCCTTGGGCCACTGGGCCACAGCCAAGTCAGGTGGGCAGGATGTGTGCGGTGCCTTCTCCGGTGACAGCGCCATCGATGCCGACCCCACATACCTACCCCCCTCACCTTTTCCTCTGCAGGGTCTGGTATGCTACCACTTTCCTTCTCCCCCTTTTTTTTCTTCAGGTCTAAGGCCAGTATGACTGACACCGCGCCTGGTGCCTACGCCGTGAACAGCACCGAACTCTTCAATGCCGTTCTGGGTGGCAGCATCTCTTGTGATTCTGACCTGGACCTGCCTTTTGGAGATTCTTCTGGGGTAGAAGTGGATCTGGATGAGTCTAGTCCTGTCCTACTTTGTTGGAGACGCAGCGAATGGCTCATTTTAGAGACCGGAATTTAAGCCTTCTGTATCAGCAGAGCCTGTGATGGAAGATCATCTTTTCCATTTTTCATTAGGGATATGGGTCCACCATAACACTTCAGACTTCATCTGTGGACCAAAGCAGACTTCTACGTCTGGAGTTCCTACAGTCCTCAGTACAAGTACACCCTGTGGAACACACTAAATTCAGTGGTCGAGAGCCTCTCAGACTCTATCGCTCCATTGCTAGGGGCATATAGCGCAATAATCAACTAAAAGCTTTCATAGACACCCATGACACTGCCCCTAGGGTGACTACCATTGGCAGCAGATGATTATCTTCTCCTTGGCAGTGATTATTGGTTTGGCCTGCAGATTGAGCTCTGGAGGGCCGCTCAGACTCCTGCTACCCCTCAGAGGGATGGCACCATCGTCATTCTCATAACAGACAGTCCTTTCAAGGTAGAGGCCTGGAAGCCTTTGTCAGGAACCAACTCCTCAACTGCCAAAAAAAGTCACAGCAGAGGGCACAGGGCCCGAAAACACCCGGTACCATCCACTTGGATCTGCCCAGGTCCCACCTCAGCTGTCTGAGTGTGGACGCCTCTCAGTGGTAGTGGGGGCACCTGATTTGTTTTTATAACTAGTGGAAGTACAATCCAGCGGACATATGGTCATCAGGATTGTCCAAGAGGATGCTCTCCCAATTTCACAGAGATTTTCCTTAGACCCTGTGGCAGCCAGTCTGTTTGCCTGTCTGTCAGACCCTCTTTCCTCTGAGAGACAGGGCCTCAGAGCAGTAGAAGTTGTTCCACGGCAAGTCGGAACACGGATTCCTACTTCCTTTGCTTGGTTCCAAGATAACAGGCAGCATGTGCCCATTTCTCAACCTTGAAAGGTTAAACAAGTACCTGTTCAGGGAGGAGTTCACTACAACCTCGGTATTCAAGCCTTCACTTCCTGGACGTTTAGCTCCGAGCCAGCCCATCTGGGATAGAGTCTCAGGAAGCAGTTGCCCGAGCCTCTCAGTCACTTTCTTCCAGGAGGGGTTTTCTGATTCTGGGAAGGTGCCAGATTCACCTCCCCAGCAGCTCCTTTTCATAGGAGCCCTCCTGGATACCTGTTTTAGGTGTTCAGGCTGGGCCCACGTTTGGGGCGGGGGCGAAGGTTCCCTCACTGGCTGCCCTTCGGGAGCTGGTAGGTGAGGTGGAGCCTCCATGGTTGGTCCTGAGAAAGAGGTCCCTCTCTGAGTCTGAGGGGTTGAGGGGACAGCGCCAGGAGCTGCGCTCTTCCCCGGTAGCCCTCAAGGGTTCGGTAGGAGACGCAGCACCGGCCCTGTCTTCTCCCCTGAGGTCTCCCGGGGGGGTCTCGTTTTTGAGGCTAGGAGCCCCCTTCTGGACCCATGCGGCCAGGCTTCACAGGTGTGAATTCCATCAGGGCTCAGTCCTGACCGTTTTAGGATGGTTGAACGGCCGGTGACTGCCTCGACTGGCGGATCCTTCCTTGGTGTTGGATTGCCTGTACGGTCCCCTGGCCCTGGCAGAGGACGTCCTCTCCCTCAGAGCCATTTGGCCCCTTTACCTCTGCCTTCCCCTTCCCTTCTCCCGGGCCCCTCTGGTCCTATGGGGCCTCTAACCTGGGAGCAGTTTAGAGCCACGGCTGCTCATTTCCCAGCTTATGTCAGATCCATGGACGAGCAGGTGTTTCACCACTCACCCCTTCGGCAGCCAGACTCTGACTCCTCGGACTCGTCAGGCTCCTTGTCTTCCTCATATGAGGGAGAGGATCCTTCTGTCCACCTATCCTCGGACGCTGATCAGCCCTCCTATCAGCATTTCCATTTGAGATTGGTAGACGAGCTCAACATTTCACGATTGGCAAGCTGCAATCCTGCTTTTTTTTTTTTTAACAAATACAGTGCAGGCAGCCTGGTGGTGCCCGCCTGGCCCTCCCCCTTTCGGAAAGCATCGTACTGCACTTGACAGCATCCATCAGTCCCCTCCTCAGCCCCGGTGGACTGCCGGCATAGGTATTGTGCACCCCAAGTGTGTCCAGGAGACCTACCTTATCCCTCTTTGGGTGTGATGCTCCTGGATACTCCCTCCGGGCATAGAAGCCAGTACGACTGGCCCTGGATGCGGACTCAGCGGAGTTTGACTTCTGGGGAGGCGCTCTTTCCTCGGCGCATTTCTCTCTTTCCATTGCAGCACATCAGGCCCATCATGCTGCCTACAACAGGTACCTATGTTCTTTGCAAGGACAGATCCTAGCATCTATGCCTGATACGGAGGCAACCAGACAAGCCATTGCCTTGTCTGCACATGAGCCTGGAGCTTGCGAGGCACCATGCAAGGGCATTGTATCACGCCAGTGAAGAGGTGTCCAGACTAGTGGGGACAACAATCTGTGTCAGGTGTATGGCATGGCTTCATCTTTCCCGGTTATCACCTGTGGCCTGGCATGGGGTGATTGCCTCCTCCCTCCGGGAAACCACCTTTTTCCCCGCAGAGTGAGGCAGGGAACTTCAGGGGCGACTTCCTTCTCCCAGGCAGAGGGACCCCACCTCACCCTGACCAGCCCCAGGCCCAACTAGGCCTGTAGGGGTCTCTCCCTCCTGTGTCTCCCCACAGGAAGCTGAGGGACTTTCCTCCCTCAGGCAGGTACAAGGTCCCTTCGGGGCTTGGTAATCACCACCAGTGATGAATGGTGAAGATTGACACAGGTAAGATATGAAAATTACATACCTACCGTAATTCTTAATCATTCTGTGTATCTTCATTCATCACTGCTTTCCACCCCTTCCCCTCTTGGGCCTCAGATTCTGGGCAGTGCCTCCTCCCTGCTTACCTTCCTCCCAGTTGAGGCCAGTTGTGGGCAAAGACCCACTGGTACCTCTGGGTTTCCTGCCACTTCTTGAAGCATCAGGGACCTGCCATTGATGGGAGGGCAAACAGGGGTGCTTGCCTTTCCTATTGAGTGCTCCCTTGGACCCCCTTCTCACATTCCTGGAAGGGCTCCATTGCCTAGGCTATTATCTGTCCCGTCTTGGTGGACCGGTTGCCTTCTCCAACCCGTTGGCTTGTGGGACCTTTGCCAGGATGTAATGGGGTGGGATGGCCCTGGGTCCACTAGTTCCCCACCTTCAGGAGCTGTGCTCCTTCCTTTCCATTTCCAGCTCAGTTCTCCTGGGCAGGGTCCTCCTTAAACCTGTGTCTATTAAAAAAAAAAAAAAAAAAGTCTTCAGGCATCATCTTCTCTTCTGGTTTCGGTCCAGAGAGCAACATCCATCTCTAGATCCTCTTGAGGAGTCTTTCTGCAGGGGACTCTGCAGTGGGTGGGTTCTGTCCTAGTCCATGGTAGCGTAGGGACAGGAGTGGGAGATCCTACTACCCATTCCTCCTTTCATCTCTGGGGAGGGCACTTGGCCTGGTGCCCTGGCTGTTACTGACAGGCTGAATCAATCTTGGTTGGCCATTCTTTATCCTTCTCAAACCCGGGGTGTCTGTGTTCTGCGCTCCTTCCTTGGGGCAGGATAAACTTCAGAGGTTAAAGGTAACCTAGACAGTAGTGTCCCTCTTCCTTCAGTCTTGGAGAGCCTTTGGCCTCTGACAGAGTCAACAGGGGTCTCCTATCTCCTCTCCCTCTCTCTCTTCCTCTTCTTCCTATCCTTTCTCCTCCCTCCCTTACTCTATCTCCCCCTTTTTTGCCTGCCCAGAGGGCCCCTGTCCCAGACTTCTAGGTTCCCCCTTCTGTCCTCTTGGCCATCATCTCTTTTTCTGTTTATATCCTTTCCTTTTTCTTTCTCTCGGGTTCCCTTGCCCCACCCTCTTTCTTTCTCTGTTTCTGATTTCACTCTCCGGCTTGCAGAACTGGGGTGGAGGAGGAGTCCGTGTCGGTTACTGGCCAACCCGTGCGCTCACGCAATGCATCGGCCTCAAGGGCAGAGCCATCCATAGCACTGGCTCCTCCCTTTAGGGAAAAAATGCTCCTGCGGGGTTCTGCTCCTCTGGCCAGAGGCCACCAGTGATGAATGGTGAAGATACACAGAAAGATCAAGAATTACGGTTGATACGTAATTTTCATTTCTTGTGTCTGAGGTTTAACCCAAACTATGTACAGTAGCCCATTACATTCTTTAAACATAGGTTCACCCTGTTTTGGTTTCACCTCCAGCTGCTTAAAATAACCCTGGAGAGAAACAGCATTAGCTTGTTCTGAAAGAAAATCACAATTCGTGATCAGTTTAGTTTCAGCATTTACATATGTTAACCCCTTATGTCCATCAGTCTTTTGTTGCAACTGTTGTTTCAGGCATCTTCTTCCTTTCCTGGACTTCTGGGTCTTGGAGCTGTGCTCAGACAAGTCTGAATCAAAATCAGCAAAAGGAAAAGTCCCCACCATCTGAGATTTTCTTTGCCTGAGCTCTTGTGACCACATCTGTTGAAACTTCAGGATTTACTCCCTCTGTGATTAACTCAGTAAATCCTGGAAAGTCATTTCCAATAATCACAGGTACAGGTAACTTAGCTACTACCCCCACTTTCATTTGGTGCAACACCCATTAATACTCAGGGTCACTTGTGTGGTAGGATAATATCGTGTGTCCCGTGGATGCAGATGACACCAGTACCTGGTCCTTTTTGGACATTGTTTTCCCAGCACTTCAATATACACTAGGGTCTGTCTGCTTCCGATTCTATAAGTCCTTCACAGTTTTATCTCCCACCTTCACATTTGTTAATCGTGCCCCAATTTGCTAAGGACAAATCTGTTCCAGTGTCACTCTTCTTACTCTGGCAATTTCTTGCAGTATGGCCTGGCTTATTACAGTTATAGCAAATAAAGTCTTTGGGTGCAGATTTGTTACCCCCACCAAAGTTATCAGACTTGGAGTTTAACTGGGGTAAAAGAGTGTCTTACCGCTGCTTGGCTATTACTTCGCTGCTGTGGCGTCTGGCCATTTGGTAGTCTTCAGCCAAAGAAACAGCCCTTTCCCCACTTTCTGGTCAGTGTTCTTTTACCCAAAGCTTTATGTCTGTAGGCAGGATGTTGATGAATTGCTCCATTGCAAACACGTCGATGATGTGTGGGACTGTTTTGCCCTCTGGTTAGAGCCATTTAATGAGTTCTCAGAGACTGATGAAGGCTTCTTTAGGATTCTCGACTGAGTTATACTTCAGGGACCGGGATCTTTGCCTGTATGTCTCTCCTGAGATGTCATGCCTTTTCAAGATTTCGCTTTTCACCAGGTCATAGTTTTCTGACTGTGCAGTGTCCATATTGCTGTAAGCAAGTTGGGCTTTACCTGTCAGGTAAGGTACCAGTTTGATTGCCTATTGCTGCTTTGGCCAATGGCAGGCTGTGGCAACCCTTTCAAAGTCGTCAAGTATACTTTGATATCATCAGAGGACACAACTTTGTAAGTTTAATGTATTTTAAGTTGTTTGTGTCTTGTTGCTCTGCTGGACAAGTGCCAGATCCTACAGCTTTGATAACTTCAAGGCATCCATCCATCATTGCATCTCTTCTCTTCTTTGCTGCTTCTGTCACTGCATCTCTTCTCTTTTGCTCCTGTTGCTGCATCTCTTCTTTTCTCTGCTTCTTGAGTTGTAGCATTTCCTTTCTCTGCCTCTAAACGTTGAATCTATTTTTCTCTTTGCTGCATCTCGTCTCTATTTGTTGTATAGCCCACCATTTGAAAAAGCAGTCAGGCTTTCAGGTTTTGTCACTGCCTGTTTCCAATCGCTGGTGTTGGCTGTACAGTCTTAGCTTGGACTTCTGTCTCTGCTACTTTGGCTGCCATTCTTCCTGGACTTGCTGCTGCAGAACCCATACCTTTCTTCTATGCTTTTCTGGTACTAGGTCTCGTACCCATGCACAAAACTCCTGGCTTAGAGTATGCACGGCATAAATCCCACTTCTGCTGACACCATCTGTTGTCAAGGCACAGGTCAGGAAGCATAGGAAAACCAGGAGCAGTTTCAAAATTTGCGAGCAGTATTTTATTTTTCATAGCAAAATAAAAAATGAAAATTATTCAGTATTATTATTTACAAAGGCAGTAGAAACAGAGAAAACTAAATCCTTCTGAGAGTATCTCCTAATTCCAAGTTTTAGTCTTTCAGTTTCACTCTCCTTGTCTCTCTAGCAAAAATATTACTGCTCTTTTTATAAGTCTTTGTCTGGGAACTTAAGAGAGCCTACTTCTCACAGAATGTTCTTGTAAGTTTACAGAATGTTCCTGTCAGTTTCGATGCAAGTGCAGCAGAAAGAACACAGTGACCAGAACTGACCTCTTGTTTACAGCTCTACAAAGGCTTAAAACTGCATCTTGGGTTAACCCTTGAGTTCCAAATAACCTTTGCAATCAGTTCAATAGTAAAACGATATACAGTTTTAAAAAGGATCACAGTTTCACTTAGTTTTACACAGAGATTCACGATGTTTTATACCCTCAGATATGCAAGAGGAAAGAAAAGACAGAAATAGCAAGGGAAGGCGGAGAGATAGTGAGAGGCAGAGAGTTGCAAAACTGTCAGAGTGATCAGTTCCTAGGTGTCACAAGAAAATTTGGTTGTGCAACCAGAGAAGAGACAGAAAAGGAGAAGATAGAACAGACCCTTGCGTTTAAAGTCTTTCTGCATAACAAATGGGGCAGGGCCTTATTTAACTCTGTCACATGCTTTATTGAATTCATTCAAGAGGCAACAAACATACGTCATATACCTCTAGTACAGCACATGCTAAACAGAACAAAGAACTGTACTAGATAAAAAAAAAAAAAAAAAAAAAGCAAAACAGTCAGGAAGAATAAACTGTGCACTACCTCAAACACCTGGGAGAGTGGAAATGCAGAACATACAACGAAGCCAGCAGAATAAGGCTGTTTGATTTATTAAATCTGCTGATATTGCAATGTTCTCAGTGTCAGCTACTGACCCTGCCCCCTTAGCCACCCATTCCCTTCCATCTGCCCCCCTCTTGACCCTTATTTTCACTTTAACTCTATCCCAGTCTCTCTTGAAGCTGCCCACTGTTTTCAATTAAACCACTTCCTCAGGAAGCCCATTTCAGCCAACCACCATCCTCTTCGTAAAGAAGTGCCTCCCATCCTCTCTCCTAAACCTCCCCCTCCCCAACTTGACACTGTGTCCCCTCGTGTTTTGATGCCCAGTGAGCTTAAAGAGACCTCCTTGTTCATCTTATTTGTTCCTTTAAAATACTTGAAGGTCTCATTCATGCCTCCTCTTTCTCTTCTCTCCTCCAGGAAGTACATGTTTAGGGCCTCCAACTTCTTTTCATATGTCGTACTCTGCTGGCCCCTCATCATCGTGGTAGTCCTCCTCTGGACAGTCTCCAACAGGTTTATGTCCTTTTTAAGGCATGGGCACCAGTACTGCATGCTGTACTCCAGGTGTGGCCTCACTAATGACCAGCATAAGGGCAGCATGACCTTCTGCCTACTGCTGATCCCCTGGCAATGCAGCCCAACATTTCATGTGCCTTACCTGTTGCTTTCCTACATTGCAGGAGTGCTTCAGATCACTAGTGATCATCACCCCAATATCCTTCTCTTCCTCGGATGCAGCTACCGGATGCGACTGAGGCTGTACTGTGTCCTTGGCTCCAGTGTGCATAACCTTGCACTTCTTTGCATTGAAGCCAAGTTGCCAAATCCCAAACCACCTCTCCAGCTTTTCCAGATTTTGCTTTAGGTCCTGCACCCTTCTGCTGTGTCCACCCTCCCACAGAGCTTGGTGTCATCCAGAAATGGGCAGATTTTGCCCTTGATGCCATCCCCAGTGTCATTAATAAAGACATAGAAAAGCACTGGTCCAAATGCCGTCCCTAGTATCATTGATGAAGACATTGAAAAGCACCGGTCTGAGCACAGAGCCCTGTGGAACTATACTGATGACCTTCCTGGTGCTGCAGTGCTCACCTTCCAACACCACACTCTGGGTCCTGCCCCCCTCAGCCAGTATTCCACCCACCCTGTCCACTTCTCACCAACCCCTAGATCCACCAACTTCTTGATCAACCTCTTGAGGGGTACTGAATCAAAGGCCTTGTTGAAGTCCAGGTAAAGAATGTCCACCACTTGGCCCTGTCCACTGGTTTAGTGACCCAGTCAGATTTGTCTGACACGATCTCCCTCCCATAAACTCGTGTTGCTGCTCATTCTGGAGGTCATTCTCTTCCAGATATATTATAAACCTTTCCTTAAGTATGGTGTCCATGAGCTTGCACACAACTGAGGTCATACTGACCAGTCTGTAGTTCCTGGGTCATCCTTGGGACCACTTGTATGGAGGGGGCACTATATGTCCTCTTCAGAACCGACAGGCAGACCAGGGGTGGAGGAGTAGCCATTTATGTTAAAAACAAATTCTCCGTATCTATATTAGATGCTACCTCCATTGCCTGTGGATTTGAATGCTTGTCTCTTAAAGTCGAGCTTTCCCCATCAATGGCATTCCGCATCATAGGCTGCTATAGACCTCCAGCAGCAGGACCGCAACTTCTGACACATCTGTCATCCCACCTGTATACTACCCCAATGGAAACAATCATACTAGGCAACCTTAACTATGATTGGCTGACTAAGGTCTCGTCACCCCTGAAACAATTCTGTGACTCTATGGGTTTACTCAACTTATTACTGAGCCTACATGCATCAACAACAAAAAATCCAGTGAGAAGCACCCTTTTTGATGTTCTCCTTGTTAACAGACCCCATTCCTTTTCCCATGCTGGTATCCTTTTAACGAACGTTAGTGACCACTGCTTTATTGGTGGCATAAGAACTGTTACCAAACCTCCAGCTACATCAAAGTTTTCCATTAAAAGATCCAGACAGAACTTGATCCTATTGCATACTTCAGTGATCTAAAAACTCTTTGCTATGGCAGAGTTTCTACCTGGCTAAGTCAGTGGCGATGCTTATGACGTTCTCCACGAAATCATATCCAGCGCCCTGAACAGCCATGCTCCCTGGTTAAAGCCTGAATAAAAGCCAGAACCTGTCGTTGGTTCTCACCAGAACTGAAAGGCTGCCACTCAAAAGAAATTACCTCTGAAAAAGGCTCAGAATCTTGTGCCGACGCAGACTGGTGTCTCCTTCAGGGCATCTAGAAACTCCTGTACTAAGTTGGTCAGAGAGGCCAAAGCCAACTTTTATCAAACCGAACTACTCTCTGCATCAAACTGCCCTACCCAGTTCTGGTCCACTATAAAAGAGCTATCTGGCCACTCCCCAGGAAGTGCGCATCCTTCCAAAATTACCACTGAGAATATTATCATTAACGATAAATTAGAGATATACTGCAGGCTTTCAACAATCATTTTGCTACTGCTGGCCTGGCGTTTGATAACGCACCTGTAAGTAGCCTTCTTCCTCAGACCAACACCCAGCCTCCAGAACCAAGTAGCAATAACATGGACTTCTCCTTTTCACATACCACCATAAAAGAAGTTGAAGACCTTCTTCTATGACTAGATACTAAAAAAGTGCTGGGGCCGACTCCTTCGACCCATATTTCTTGAAAATAGCATACCATATACTTGCTACACCTATAACACACCTATTCAATCTGTCCCTAGCACAAGGCTCCATCCCCAAGGTATGGAAAATCTGCTCACGCTATTCCTGTTTAAAGCAGGGGACCCTTGTGACCTAAATAACTATAGACCAATTTCCCTTCTACCCATACTTTCAAAACTTCTGGAAAAAATGTGGATTCGAGCTGAGATCCTTCTAGACGATGCTAAACTACTCAACCCAATGCAGTCTGGCTTTAGAGCTAAGCATAGTACAATTACAGTGCTGGCAAAAGTTACTAATGATTGGCAACAGGACCTAGACAACAAAAAATTTGTTTGTGCCGTGTTTCTGGACCTCAGTAAGGCTTTCGACACGGTCGACCACTGTCTGCTGCTCTTCACCTTAAAAACTATAGGCATTGGCTCAACCACACTGGGATGGTTCCAAGACTACCTTTCTGATAGACAGCAACAAATTAAGGCTGATGGAGAGCTTTCTCCACTTAAACCGATAAAAAGAGGTGTCCCTCAGGACTCCATACTGGGCCCATTACTGTTTGCCATTTATATCAACAGCTTGGACATAGGCATCAAGGATGCCAGTATTCACTTGTTTGCTGATGACACAGTGCTCTACTTGCGGAATCTCCTGAAGCTGCCTGCAGCTGAGTTACAAGCTGACTTTAATACTCTGTAGTACCAGCTCCTTAGCAAAAAGTTACTACTAAATGCAAAAAAAAAACAAGGCCATTCTTTTCTCACCATCAGGCCCAGGGGCTTACTGTGCTGTTGCTAGTCCATTACCATCAGTCTGTACTTTATTAGGAGAAAATCTTGAATTTGTGACTAAATTCAAATACCTTGGTATTTGGCTAGACAGCAAACTCTCTTTTGTGGAACACACAGAAGAACTGTTACTACCGGTTACGGGAGTGCACCTCCGTGGAGATATTTAAGAAAGAATTAAAAACTTATTTATGGAAAATAGCCTTTTTGGAGAGTTAAGTTAGTTGTAATATGATTGGAATTTTATTGTAACTTCTTATGTTTTTATGATGTATCTTTATATGCTTTTATGTTTTGTATTGAAATTTGAATTTATGATATTAACTTGTTCAGAGCTTTGATATACTGAAAGGTGCTATATAAATAAATTATTATTATTAACTGCTGAAAAAACTGAGGCAGTGACTTGGTCTTTTTTCAGAATTAAATGCCTCTTGACCACAGATGCAAAAGGCAGCTTGTCCAATCTTCGTTCCTTTCATTAATTAACTCACGCGACTTCATTTATGGCCATTGCCCGGCCTCATATCTTGCAAAACTTGGATGTATTATGTCATAGAGTGCTGAGATTTATAACTGGCCTCCCATACTCCACACATCACTGCGCTTTATACGTAGCCGTAGGGTGGCCCTCCCTTCAATACAGGCGAAATAGAAATGCAGCCCTATGGACGTTCCGACCCCTTGCCAACAAACTCCCACAATACGTTGTTGACTGTCTTCCCCCTTAGTCCAATTAGGAACTATGTCTTAAGAAGTCACTCGCAGATTTCTTTGAAAGTCCCAAGGGCCAACACTCACTTTGGAAGGGCTGCCATAAGCTATGCCCTGCCTACTCTATGGAACAGGATACAAAAATCGTTGAGACTTAGCTCCCCTGTCAGTCCTGCCTTCTTTAGGACCCTCTATAACAAAACATTCGCTGAAATCTGTAATTGCTTCTATCGCTCCTAGCAGCTTGACTTTTGTTCCTCTCTCCTAGTCCCAGCTGCTCATCCAAATCAGCCCTTGCCACTACTACTCCTCCCCCTTTCTCTGCCCCACTTGCCCTTAGCACCCTCTGCACCCCTCTTATTCACCCCCCTGCCACATTAGCCTAAGCCCCACACACTGTTATGCGCACCGCCATCGCCCAGGAATTTCCAGCCAGGCCTGTAATGTGTTTCTGTTGGACAGAAATATAAATAATCTTTCTTTTTTCTTTGATGGTTTGTATATGACATCCATACATCCTGCTCCAGTGGAAACTGTATGTATGTGTATATATATATATATATATATATTATGTTGGGTTGTGTTATGTATATCTCTCTTGTACATGTGATTTGGAATGTAAATACTCTGCTTCTATCAGTATTGTAAACATGTTGTTCCTTTTATATTATGTATATTTATATGTAACTGTACAGTTTTCCCTGCCAACAGCAGGTCTACCTTGTAAATGAGCTTGCTCAATGGTGATCGACCTGGATAAATAAACATTTGATTGATTGATTGACGTGCCATTCTCTAGCCCTGACCCATGCACAGGTAGTAGCTGCACATCATGGCTCATTGATGCAGTTCCATGAAGTTGGTATCAAATGGTACAATCGTACTATAAGCTGACAGAGATGCAAGTATTGAATCACCCGTCAGTCTTCCAGGAATCAGTCTTAACCATTGATTCTCTTTAGTGGGTTCAAGACCTAGGTGCTAGGACCCTGCAGGAACCAGAACATTTCAGGGGGGGTGGCGTTGAGGTAAACTGTGCGAATGCATGACTCCACGAGACTGAGCTTACAGGCATAGGTTTAACTCGGCACCAACCTTCAGCTGTCTCCATTCCTTTTCTCCCAGCAAGTAGTGTGCATAAGTGATGACATCGCTCACTCACCGGGAGTCGGACCTTCAGGTTTGTACGAAAACAATGTTCAATTCTTCTCAGTTTTACTGTTAAAAGCTAGAGTTTATTTTTTTGTAAGTTTCATGTATTTTGACAAAAAAAAACCAAAAATTCTTTCAGTTTCTCTCAGCCCTGCTGAGCATCACCAGTCAGAGACCATGGAGGATGGTAGGAGCCTGCAAGCAAGCTACTCCAGCATGGGGGTTTGTGCCTAGTCCACTTCCCCATTGGGGAAGGGTTCTGACCATGGGTGGTCCAGCGTCTGGGAGGAAGAACAGTCCTCCTGGAAGCACAAAAGAAGCGGGTCATCACGATGGCAGTCGGGTCCTGCCACTGCTCATCCTAAGTTCTTCCTCTTCTCACCAGAAGGGTAAGAACTGGTACTGCTCGACGTCATCCCATGAGGTCTGTGATGAGATCTCTGGTCTCTAGGGACCAGAGGTCCTTGCTGGATGGAATCTTGGGCGTGGAGTCCCTCTCTGTCTTTAAGTGGGGACTCCAATAGGCAGTTCTACCACTGGGCAGCTCTTATGGACCAGTGGGTGCAGCATGTGGCCCATGTGCCCCTGCCATCGGAACTGGCCCCTGGCTCCACTTGACCAATGGAACTGGAGCTGTGAGCAGGGCCCTCAGGCTGGATAGAGTGTTTGTTTCCAGCAACAGCCCTTGGGTCCTTGCCAGTGACTGTGACGCCAGCTTGTGTCCCACTGGCTGCACCCTTGTCCTGGGTCAGAATCAGACTGACAGCGGTACCGTTGGTGGTTACGCCAGTGTCGGCTGGGTCATTGGTGGTGTTTGATTTGGTTCCAGTTCCAGGGCCACCACTGGCACCGGCCTCTCGTCCTTTGGGGCCAGTATCGCTGCGATGACGTTCTGGATTAAGGTGCCTATGATCCACACCCCCTATGGCTCTCTTTTCAAAGACGGTATAGTTGGGATGAGTCTAACCCCATCTTCCTAATTTCAGGGGGCGGTGGCGACATCGACTGTTTCTTCATCCTAGACACTTTTTTTTTAAAATTGTATTTTATTCTCCTCTAGCCTGCCTCCTCCGACCCTTCGGCGTTGTCCCACGGACATCCCGCTACCCGCAACCCAGCTCACACAGTCACAGGCCCCCATGGAGCCGTGGTTTACCCCAGGCGGGCAGTGTAGGGCACTCCCCGTAACTTACAGTTTCCTCCGGCCCCATGGACTGTCGAGTGGGCGCTGGCAAATCGCGAGGCACGTCCAGGACCCCGCTTCCTCCCGGACGAGGCAGGCTTCCATTTCCCTGTTTTCTCCCTCCCTTAGCAGATACTCCCCTGGCGTCATGGCCGCGTCGTCCGATGTCTGATCTGTGGCGGCCGTCCGACCAATCCACTGTCGCGGGCATGTGCTTCCTCGAGCCTCTCGGCAGGTCGCTGAAAGCCAGAATGGCCGTCCCACCCGGAGTAGGCGAGCTGTCGTCGGGCGCTCCGCCTAACTCCCCGGCCAGACCCACGGCTACCGAGTCGGCCTCGAACCGGGTCGCCGGCGTGGAGCGAGGTGTGGCGTTCAACGCCTCAGCCCTCTGCGCCACCGGGCCGGCCACATCCTAGACACTTTAAACCCAGGTCCTGTATCTGTGACTCAGGAGGATCTATCTTTCCAGGCTTTGCTCAGAAATATGCACTCTGCACTTAAT
The DNA here is from genome assembly GCA_016271365.2 of Neoceratodus forsteri. Taxonomy (NCBI): domain Eukaryota; kingdom Metazoa; phylum Chordata; order Ceratodontiformes; family Ceratodontidae; genus Neoceratodus; species Neoceratodus forsteri. Next base: position 1,513,720,594 of record CM057452.1, on the reverse strand, counting down.
TTTGGACTTGCTGCCACTGACCAGGGCAAATGTCTCAGTTCGTGTGGTTAAACATTCCCAATATCCTGGTCAGCTTAGATCTTCGAGGATATCGCCTCCATTAGGCCATACCTTTGGGCGGTAGCTGTCAGCACTAGGACCACACAGAAGCTTTTGCTAGCTAGGGGTTGCCACAATGATGTCATGTCTGCATCTATATAAACGTAGGCTGCGCCAGCACTCCTCGGTTCTTTTCCGCCATCAAGTCAATCTTGTCGGACCTGCTGAAGGAAATGTTGTCAGTCTAGCCATTTGCCATTTATTCTTTTATTTCAAAGTTTATTTTGTCATCTCTGCATGCTGCTGGAGCAGTTGGACCAGGGTGGGCTCAGGGAGGAGAGGGTGGTGGAACAAGAGATGCATCCTCCAGTTGTACCTCTCACAGTTCATATGCTGTTCTGGTGAAGAGTGGTTTCTCTATGGAGGCACCTGCAGTGGAGACCAAGGAGGATGCTGGGAACCTCCACAAAGGAGACCCACAGGAGGGTGGCATGAGACCCCAATGGGAAGGAAACAACTCCTGGTGAGGGATTAGGTCATTGGGGGTAGAAGTGGGAGGAAGGGGGTAGGGAGGTAAGGTGCCTGCCTGGTGCCACAGCTCGGAGGGACAGGAAGCGAATCCACAGGATCGCGGGAGCAGCTGCACGAGGGAGTGAGCTGGATGTCATTGTCCACCTAGGGACAAATGACCTGGCTGCGAATGGGATCAGAGCAGTGCAAGAGGAGTTTGTAGAGTTGGGGAGGGGCCTTAGACAAGTAGCATGCATGGTAACCTTCTCGGAGGTGCTGCCTTTCTTTGGCAAGGATGATGCTAGGATATTCCGCACCATGGGATTCAATGAATGGTTGAAAAACTGGTGTGGAGCTCAGGGTTTTGGCTTCACTGGGGACTGAGGAGCCACCTGGAGGGATGCAGGCCTATACTGGTGCGATGGTCTTCGTCTGTCGGGGGAGGGGGGGGAATCCAGGATCCTAGGTGATAGGTTTAAATACTTCATCAGCAAGCATTTAAACTAGCCAAGGGGGGAGGTACTGAAAAGGAGCAGGGAAATCCCAGCCTCTCCCCACAAAACACAGTAGTTAGAGAGATAAGCACCAAGGTAGAGAAGTCAGTAGGGAGCAGGACAGGGGTAAATGCAGAAAAAAGGCAGTAAGGACAGGGATGGGGCTAAAAGGGGTTAGGCCATCAAAAAATGGAGGGTGATGAGTACCAATGCCCACAGTCTGTATAACAAGCTCCCTGAACTAGTGGCCTTTATGGAAGAGGGATGCCTGGATATTGTGGCAGTCACTGAAACATGGTACATAGAGAACCGTGACTGGGATGTCAACATACCAGGATACACAGTCTACAGGAGGGACAGGGTGGGTAAAAGAGGAGAAGGAGTAGCTCTCTATATAAGGGAAGGGATTAAAGCAACAGAACTAAAGAGTAAACAGGAAGTTGATGAGTAACTATGGGTCACCCTGGAGACAGAAAATGGCACCACAGTCCACATTGGGGGACCTGAATATGCCAGATGTTAAGTGGAGTACCTTTGCTGCAGGCACATCCAAGAGCAAGGTCATTCTTGATGCCCTACTGGGGGCATGCCTCAGACAGCTAGTGTTGGAAGCCACTCGGGAGGAGCAATCTTAGACCTGGTACTCTCAAATGGGGAAGGAGAAAGGATCTCAGATTTAGAAGTGGGTAGCCATCTGGGAACAAGTGACCGCCAAATAGTATGGTTCACAATAAACACAGCCATAGAGTCAAGCCATACAAAAACAAGAGTATTGGACTTTAGGAAGGCTGACTTTGGGGAAAATGAGAGAGTGCCTTAGAAAAGCACTAGCAAACAGGCAAGAAGGAGGGGTGGAGGAACAATGGGGAATAATCAAAACAGCCATCACAGACACAACAAGCCTTTGTGTGAAGCAAATCAACAAAACAAAATGAAGGAGAAAACCACTATGGTTCTCAAAAGAGGCGGAAGGGAATGTTAAGGAGAAAAGGATAACATTCAGGAAATATAAGGAAACACAGAAGGAGCAGGACAGAGAACTTTATCAGTTAAAGCAGAAGGAGGCAGGGAAGGCAGTCAGAATAGCAAAGGCACAAACTGAGGAAAGATAGCCAACTCTGTTAAGGGGGATAAAACCTTTTATAAGTACATTAGGGAGCGAAGAAGAACCAAGGGAGGGATACAGAGACTTAATAAAGGGGAGGGAATGTGGGCAGAGGGTGACAGTGAAAAGCAGGGATACTGAACAAATATTTCTGCTCAGTATTCACAATGGAAGAGGAGGGAGGTACCTAAACCAAATAAGAGAAACACTCTGAATGAAGTCGATACAAGCAATGGGGCCTGATGGGATTCACCCAAATTCTAAAGAACTAAGGGTAGAACTAGTAACGCATACTGACTACTCTCTTTAACAAATCATGGGAGGATGGGGTGGTACGGAGGACTGGACGAGGGCAGATATTATTCCACTTCACAAAAGTGGGAGCAGGCAGAGGTGGAAACTATAGACCAGTTAGTTTGAACTCGGTGGTAGGAAAATGATGGAATCACTTCTGAAGGAAAGAATTTTTGAGTACCTAGAGGCCAGTGGGGCACAGGACCCAAGGCAGAATGGTTCTCAGCAGAAGGTCATGTCAGGCGAACCTAATAGATTTCTTTGACTGGGTGACCAAAGTAGTAGACTAGGGAGGGGCTGTGGATATGGGCTACCTAGATTTTAGCAAGGCATTTGACACAGTCTCACACAAAAGATTAATATACAAGTTAGCCAGCCTTGGAGTGGGTCCTGAGGTGGTAGCCTGGATAAAAAACTGGCTGGACAACAGGATGCAAAGGGTAATAGTAAACTGAGTCCACAGTGAAGAAAGGAGGGTAACTAGCGGGGTACCACAAGGTTCAGTACTGGGACCGGTCCTCTTTAATGTCTTTATAAGTGACATTGGAGAGCACCTGGAAGGAAAAGTATGTCTCTTTGCAGATGACACAAAGATCTGCAACAGGGTTGATACACAAAGTGGGGTGGAAAGGATGAAAAGGGACTTGGCAAGGTTGGAGGAATGGTCAAATATATGGCAGCTCAGAATCAATGCAAAGAAGTGCAAGGTAGTGCATCTGGAAACAAAAACCCAGGAGGAGAGATGATGATGATAAAAAAAAAAAAAATCGAAAGAGATCTAGGAGTACTTGTATCAGAGGACATAAGGTGGCTAGTAATGTGAAAAGGCAGTAAGGAGGGCTGAGGGATACTGGGATACATAGGGAGAGGCATCAACAGTAGAAAACAGGAAGTTGTTATCCTGTGTACAGACAGTTGGTGAGACCCCATCTGGAGTACTGCGTGCAGTTCTGGAGACCATCTCCATAAAGACATAGACAGAGTGGAGGCTGTTCAGAGGAGGCAACTAAAATGGTGCAGGGTCTGCACCAGAAGACATATGAGGAGAGACTAAAGCAGCTTAATATGTATACCCGTGAGGAAAGAAGGGAGAGGGGGGACATGATAGAAACTTTCAAGTATCTCAAGGGAATTAAAGTACAAGAGGGTAGCATCTTTGAGAAAAAGAGATGTGCAAGAACAAGGGGGCACAATTTGAAGACGGGGACAGCTCAGAGGTAACGTTAGAAAGTATTTTTTCACAGAAAGGGTTGCGGATGCATGGAACAGCCTTCCTGAGGAGGTTGTGGAGTCAGGAACAGTGGGAGAATTCAAGAATGCACGGGACAGACATAAGGCAATTCTAGTGGATGGGTAGGAGGAAGTAAGCTGTTGATTAACTAGACTCTGCAGCTTATCCATCAGGTAGGGAAATGGGCAGACTAGGTGGGCCAAGAGGTCCTTATCTGCCGTCAAATTCTATGTTTCTTTATTTTCTGCCAAAGTAGAGAGCCTTTATTTCAGTATGTAAGTGCAGAATAAAATTTGCAAAAGAAGACACACCGAGATCTGTGTGTGCTTTTTGGCCTGTCTCAAAATATGAGAACTTGTGAGATTTGCCAGAGCTTTAACCAGGCTACAGGTGACGCCACAAGAAAGCCCTAGAAAATTTCCTCCTGAAAAGTCTAGAAGTAGTGGAGAAGGAGCAGGGCCTAAAGTCTATATCTGTCACCTTGTCGTCCAGCCACAAGCACAAGCATAGAAAAAGAAGATCTGCTTCACCAGCCGGGTCCCAGTCACTGATGAGACAAGATAATTGCTGCATCATTGCCTGCTTCTGTAGTGTTGACAGCAGCCCCCCAAACTGTTGATGAGGCATAAAGATCAGGGCTTGGCTTGTGGATGCCATCATCGTCTGTGACATGAGACTGTTGACACAGGTAGTCCTGGACCCTTTACAGGGTGCTGTCAACTCTCAGGCTTTACTGGCATCATTCTTGGAGATGATCATGTGCATTCTGCCTGGCCTTCCAATACAGGTTGTTGTCCCACCGACTGGGCCTCCTGTACTCAACCCTCATTGAAGGCTTCTACTAGCTCACTGCAGATTCCTTCTTCTCAGTCACCATTGATGCCACCAGTGCATTCTGTGACTCCTGTTGTCAACAGTCACATCAACAGAGATGTCGACAGAGTAGCATATAATCCTGACCCTATGGCTTTGAGGAGGTATGAGGAGAACAGTATGTTGCACCTCGTGTAGTTCTGCCCTCTTATCCTGCAGTGAGGACTTGGTGGTCTATACCCTGAGGTCTGCTCCTGAGGATGCCACTATTCAAGCCTCCCGCTCTCCCTCCCTGTCTTTCACTGGTTTATACTGCTGCCCCAGCACAGCACCCTCAAGCATTACTGAAATCCATTCCTCCATAGTGTCCCATACCGCTACCCGTGAAACCCTTATATTTAGGTGATTTCAATCTAAACCAGCTGTCTTCCTCCCACCACAAAACACGTTGCGATATCACCTTCTTAAACCTGACCCACCTAATAGATGAATCAACTTGCTTAAACCCTAAAACCCTCAACCATTCCCTCATCGATTGGGTCCTCACATCCCACCCTCACATATCATCAAGGCTGACATCTTACCAGACTCATTAAGTGATCATCACCATACCTTTTGCGTATGCAAGATTCACCGTCCTAAAGGACTCCCCCTAAAACTCTGCTTATTCGCTCCTTCAAATCTCTGGACCTCGCTGCCCTACACTGTGACCTAATTTGCACTGATTGGTCCCCTATCTCATTGGCCTCCTCCATTGACACCGCTCTAACTTACTTCAAGACCAAATTCCTCAAAGTATGGGACGCCTCCACCCCTACGCTGGACAAGAGTACTCACCTCCCCTGGATCACAGCCAAACTCTTAGCTTGCTTGCATATGCAGGGTATGGCCTGGTCAGAAAATAACGTAACCATCCCCATGGCCTTCCAGTGATATCACTACCTCTGAAATGCCAGTACCAAGGCAGTAAGACTTGCTAAAGCCGAGTATTTTCCATCTACCTTCAGTGCCAACATTGGTCACCGTCTAGATATTGGAAGGTTGTCCACAGTTTCTTCTCCTCCTACTCAACCCCTTGCCTGTCCTCAAAGTGGGTGACACCATGTTTTCAAATCCCCCTCTCTGTCACCTCGGAGTTTAATTCCTTTTTTACTACCTGCGATTCCTCCCCTCTTCCTCTCCTCCCTCTCGCCCTTGCTGGTCCCCCACCGTAAACATCTCCTTCTTTCTGCCTATTTTCCTTCTCTCCTGTAACTCCATTCTCTATCACCGACACCCTCCTTGCCCTCAAACCTTCCAAGGGTATGAGTCCAGATGGCCTGGACTGCAAATCTCACTGCACCTGTAATCTCCTTCCCCCTGGCTGATCTCCTAAGACTTTGTTTCTCCTTCTCCTCTGTCTCTGCTGACTGGAATACTGTCACTGTTACTCCTCTTCCAAAAGGTGGTCACCCATCTGTTACAAACAACTACTGACCCATCTCTCTTCTACCTATCCTCTCCAAAAATACAGGAACGAATTGTCTTAGCTCTCTCCCTTTTTGGACTCCGCTTCCTTCTTCACCCCCTACCAGTCTGGCTTCCATAAGAACCACTCCATTACCACCTCCCTACTCGGACTCACCGACTCCATCCACAATGGTATGGATCACGGTTTCTTCACCTCCGCTGTTTTCGTCAATCTAGCCAAGGCATTCGACACTGCCTCCCACTCCCTATTATTAGCCAAACTTCAGGCTGCAGGCCTCTCTGACTCAGCATTTTTTAGAAAAAATAAAAATAACCAGCACTCCAGACTGAAATTCAAAAAATAGTTCTTTTTACTGAAAAAAGTTTTCCCACACTTACATTCGAAAAAACTCCAAGAATGCATACAAAAGTATAACAGCTATAATATTTCAGTTTAAAGCTCCACACATGAATCTCAACCTCTCGCTTTGGGGCTCCAACCCTTCCTTAGGAGGGTCTCTCTGACTTCGGCAGTTGGCTGGTTCCTCCTACCTTATGGGTAGGTCCCAGGCAGTCAAAATTGGTGACACCCTCTCCCTCCCTGCCTATATCACTGAGGTCCCACAAGGATCTGTGCTAAGCCCTCTACTCTTTCCATTTTCCTCAATGATCTCCCTCTGTATGCTCGTCTGCATCCATTCACATGTATCACGGATGACAGGGTTCTTTACAGCAAGCCCCTCCATTAATGACGTGGCACACAGACTCATGCTAGACTTCAATCAAGTTCAGCAATGGCATCGCACAAATCGGATTTTCCTCAACGCCAAGAAGACAGTATCCTTGTCCTTTGGCACAAGGCAGAGACTCTCTGGGCTCCCTTCCTATTTTACTCCCCTGGCGGCTCCGCTCTGGGAGATGTTACCACCTTTAGGTACTTGGGTATCTGGCTCGACCAGCATCTAAACTTCTCTAACCATGGAGCTATAGTCAAAAGCTGCACACCAAGTTAGGTGCACTACAGGGAACTCATGACTACTCCACTACCCGCACACACAGAATGATCCTCCCAATCTTCGCCATGTTCTTGAGATGTCTACAGCTCTGCCCCAGTCACAACCCTTGCCATACTGGATACTCTCTTCAACTCCTTCTGTCGCTGTGCTCTCAACTGTCCCCTCACACTCATCACTGCTTTATGTATCAATCTCTTTCTTTTCCCTCTCTTGTGGGCCGGATGCCATGCCCATTGCTCCAGCTGCAGAGCAAATTCTGGTTCAGCTACCACCCCTCCTACCCTCTGACTCCTTCTCCCGTTTCCCCCCACTCCTGTGCCCTCAAAAGCTCTAATGCTCCTAACCTAGTAGTCCCTTCAGTTTCCACGACCATCGGCAAAGCCACTTTCAGCCACCGCTTCCCTAAAATCTGGAACTCCCTCCCCTGCGATTTGCCAATCCTTCTCCCACTGGGCCCTTTCAAACCACCTCAGAGGTCTCGCCTCTCCCTCCTGCAACTGCTCCTAATTCCCTTACCTGCTCTCCTCTGACTTCTCCTAGTGGGTAACCACTATGATTAAGCACTTATGTTTCTGACTTAGTAAGTCATGCACTTTACTGCATCTTTCAAATGTCTATTAACTTGGGTTGCATTACTGATCTGCAAATGATTGGTGACTCATGTTTGTTTTATTAACTCTAGTGTTTTTGTCTACACTGTGTATGGATTTGCCAACTGATTTCCCTCTTGTATGCTACTATTCACAATGTATTTCTATGATTGAGTGCTACTGTACTCTGTAAATATGGTTTGCCAACATGTATATGTATCTATTTATTTGTTTTTGATTACCGAGTAAGTGCTCTAGACAATGTAATTGCTTATTTTCAGCCATGACCGGAGAGTTACAGACATAGGTAAAACATAATACAATGGTGGCGCATTACGTGGCCCATGAGGGTTGGCTGTTAGGCACCGCAGACTCCTCCTCCACCCCAATTCTGTTTCTCCCACCACCTGGGTAGCACCTTCCTGCGCAGAAATACAGAGTTTGCTGCTGCGTCATCGGGCCTTCTACCAAACTTGACATAGCATTTCTGTCCAGCTCTCCATCCCGGTTCTGAGTACCACCTGATGCCGTTACACCTGATAAGCCCATTCCTTTTACTTTTACCAACGGTGCCGGGTCCGGGTCTTTTTCTATAGTTTTGTTACATTGCTTTTCGCATCATGTTTGATTCAGGGGCTAAGGAAAAATCCAAAGCGAACCGTGCCCCCCATGCATCTGTGCCCAGCATTTTTCTGGAACGGACCGACATGACATTTGTCTTCGTTGCCAGGATCCCAACCTCAATATGGACAACTGCGATGCCTGTTTCTCCATGGACCGCCGTGTTCTTGAGATCCGCACATTTAAAGTCGGCAGGGCCCCGACGACTTTCGGAAGACTGCGTCATTCTAGGGACGCCATGGCAAGATCTCTTGACCCTGCCCCCGGATCCTCCTCAGGTCTGTATGGCCCGGTGAGGAGGAAACCTCCTCTTCTGATTCCAGCCTTGCCGTCAAGGTGGTTTCTTCCACGGTGCCGGAGGAGCGATTCAGTTCCCTGCAGAGCCGGGTCAAGAGCACCGCCATGGCAGTCACCTCCACAGAGGTGCAGGCTCCCCCGGTGTTGCGGCCCATGGTTACTGGGCCCGGCACAGGCAGACCCTCGGCACCACCTGCTGGAACTGTTTCAGATCCCAGCGCCATTCGTGGTGTCGATAATCGAGACTGCACCTCAGGCGGTGCCATGTCTTGCAACAGCGCTGTTTGTGGCACCACTGGTAGGAGAGCTCCCGGGTCGCTAGTCTGGTGGTATGTGTGGTCTCCTCTTCTTTGGAGGTGGATGACTCACTGGCGATCTGGACTGGCGTCCCGAATTCTCAAGTCAGGAGCCCTCTTGGCGCGGCACCAAGCGGCCCAGTGTTCGCCTTCTGGGCTCTCGAGTCTATGGTCTCGCGTGCCCTCTCTCAGAATCTGGTGTTGGGGCGCTGCAGTGGATAGTGGTTCCGGGGCCTGGTGGGATGGTCTTGACGTCAGGGGCTGGGGCAGCTGCCACTCTGGTGCTGCCTTGGCTGCCTTGGTGGGGACAGGGACCACTTCTTCTGCAACCTCCCTCAGGGGCTGGCGGGATTGGGGACTCCTTGGCACTGTGTTCCAGGAAGAGGCCTCAGAGTCCGAGGGGTTCAGAGGCCAGGGTGAAGTCGGAGGCCTTCTTCCACTATCCTGCAGGGGTGGTGGGAGTCACAGTGCTCAGCCCACTTCTCCTTCTCTGAGACTTCAGGGGCACCCTTAGTGGGCAGCGCTGAGGGTTGCCCTTCTGGAACCATGCAACCCCAGTCGCACCGCAGAGGAGATTCTCCCTCAGGGCTCAGCCAGGATTTATTTTCACATTTGCAGCATCCGCTGACTGGATTGACCCGGATCTCCCCACATGGGAGGATCTACTTCAGGATCTCAGAGTCCTGGAAGAGGTGGGCAGTTTCAGTTAGGTGCCCTTCCCCATCCCTCTGCAGACACCTCCCCTCCCCAGGCCATGTGGGCCCTATGGGACCCTTAACCTGGGAGGCGTTCAGGGCCAGTGCAACAGTCTTCCCTAGGTATGTTAGAGCCATGGACAAGCAGATCTTTCGCCTATCTCCTCCGCAGCAGGGCGACTCTGAACATCCGAGGCTCCTTGACTTCTCTGCTTTCTCTTCCGGGAAGAGGAACACTGTGTGTCTACCTTTCCTCTGACACAGATTTCACTGAATATCAGCGATTCCTCTCGAGGTCATTTCTGGAGCTCCACATTTCCCATGTGGTAAGAAGCAATACCGAGTGGGAGACATGCTCATTTTTGAGCAAATTTAGTGCTAACCACCTGGTGGTACCTTCCTGGCCTATTCCCCTTCCAGGAAGCGTCAGTCCGCATGTGGCAGTCACCAGCCGCCTCACCCCCAGCCCAGCGGACTGCAGGAGGAGGTATTGCACTCCACCGGAGTCTCTTAGTTCTCTGCCTCACCCAGCCTCAGGGCTTATGACTCTAGATACTCCTTCCGGGCTTCAGCACCCGGCACACGACCGACCACTGGATCCGGATTCCACTGAATTCGACTGGTGGGGAAGAAGCGTTTTCTCCTCAGCTCGTGTGTTACTCTGCATCAGCTCATATCAGGCTCACTACGCTACCTACAACATGCACCTGTGGTCAATGCTGGAGCAGGTATTAGCATCGATGCCTTATCGTAGGGAATCTCGGCAAGCCATTGTCCTCTCTGCTCAGGGTCTGGAGCTTGCATGGCACCATGGAAGGACATCATGTGATGCCAGTGAGTGGCTTCCAGATTGGCGGGGAAAGTGATCTGCATCAGGTGGGCGACATGACTTCGCCTGTCTAGATTGTCACCCATTGCCTGGTGTGGGGTGATTTCCTCCTCTTTCCTGGGGACCCATCTTTTCTCCCACAGGGTGAGAAGGAATCTGCAGGGCATCGTCCGGCCACTGGGGACACCTCCTCCGCCCTGACCAGCCTTAGGCCATTTTTGGTTTAGTATGGCTATAGGGTCTCCCCTCCTGCATCTCCTGCAGGAGGCTGAGGGATGCTGTTCCCTCAGGGCAGTGCCAGGTTCCCTCGGGGGCTTGGTGCTCACCCAGCAGTAATGAATGGTGAAGATTGACATGGAAAGATATGAAAATTACGTACCTACTGTAATTCTTGATCTTCTCTTGTGTCTTCACCATTCATTTCTGATTCACACCCACCTTCCCCTCTTGGGCCTTAGCTCATGGGTGCTGCTTTCACCCTGCTTGCCCCTCCCCCTCTTCAAGGCCAGTTGGGGGCAGAGTCCCCCTGGTACCTCAGGGCCCTCTGTTTCCTTCTCTAAAGTCACAGAGTGCCTGACCTAGGAGGGCGGCGAGTAGGGTCTTCGCCCTGGCCCATGAGGGAACTCCCAGGGATTCTCAGTGGGGTGCACTGTAGGGTCCAGTCCATGTCTTGGCACAGATCTGTTGGTCCATTGTAATCTCTTTAGGGTGGGGACTTCGTCAGTGCATCCTGTAGAGGACTTCCACCCCCGTCTTTCTCCTTTCTCGCTTTCCCTTTGCTTGGGGTCATTCTAGACAGAGTGGTTCTATTTAAGGGTTTTTTGGCCCCTTGGCTAAGCCCTCGGGTAGTAAGCTAGAGGGCCATGCTCCAGGACTTTCATCCTGAATGTGGGTTTAGCGGTGGGGGTGGGGTGGTCAGACCCTGCCACGCTTTATATTTTCCAAGACCATCTCAAATTCTCTTATGGACCTAGGTCCAGTGGTCCGTGAAGTTGATGGGATCCTTGCACCTGTGTCTTCATACCTCAGGTTTTTGAGGCTGAAACTAAGCTAATGGTCTTCCAGCTTACATGGCAGAGGTCGCCCCTTCTTCCCCTATATATTGGTCTTCCAGCTTAGCATGGCAGAGGTTTTCTCTTCTTGATATATACATTATATCTTTCTCCTTCATTTCTCTCTTCTTTTCTGTGCTACCGCCCAGGGGCTGAGGCCCTAAGGACAGTTAGAGAAGTTCTTTTCCCTCTGTCCTCTGGTCGGCTTATTCCTGTTTCAGTAGTTATCTTTTCCTTTTCCTATCCTTTGGCTCCCTTGCCTCCTCTTTGGTTTTCTCTATCCCCCTTTTGTTTCATCCTCTCTGGCAGAACAGTACTGGGGTGAAGGAGGAGTCTGCAGCGCTTAACGGCCAACCCTTGTGCGCCACGCAATGCGTCAGCCTCATGGGCGGTGCTGTCAGTGCCAACTCCCCCCGCCCCCCCAAAAAAAGCTCCCATGCAGGTGTGTGCTTCCGGCTTATATCCAGCAGTAATGAATGGTGAAGATACACAAGAAGATCAAGAATTACGGTAGGTACATAATTTTCATTTATTGCAGTTGGCACCATTTACACTCATATCCGTAATCGTCGAGCATCCTCCTTGTCCCATGAAAGTTTTAATATGGCACCAGAAACCACAGGCGTTGTTGGCCAATTTCTGTAGTAGCTTAAGAGAGTAAGCCCTTTTTGCTGCACGAATTTCCCTTTTGCATGTATTCCTCTGTTTGCATATTCATCCCAGTCTGCTTGTCAGTCACTTTTCTTGCAGCAACCCAGGTCTTGTCCCTGCATCTCATGCTGGAAAGGAGCTCACTATTCACCTATCTCGTAACAGTACTTTTGTACCTTCCTTCCTTTTCCTAGGAAGGTGCCTATTTTGAGTTTCCTGTAGAGTGGTAACGAGCTAGGTTAGAGCAATTTTTACATCATCTGCCTGGTAAATGGGGGACCAGTTGGTGTGGCGGAGGTCCGCATGAAGCGCGCTGATATTCATTTTGGAAAAGTCATAAAATTGTATTTCTTTGGTGGGAGGCTTTGGGATTTGCACCCTCCATAGGCAGTAAACCAGGGTATGGTCACTGATAGCATCGGGGAGAGTGCCTGAGGCTTGGATATGGTCTGCTGTATTTGTGACAATCCAGTCCAGGAGGGAGTTGTGGCTTCCCTGTAGTGATGGCCTTGTAGGACACCTTATTAGTTGTGTCAGGTGCATTTTTCCAAGCGTGACAGCATATGATCCAGAGTGTTTCCCAGTCCAAGTTGAAATCCCCAAGAGAAGGAGTTCTCCTTTAACTTATGTGATACCAGGTGATCCATAAGGTTTGTTAGACCAATGATGTCGCTTTTGGGTGGGTTGTAGACACATATCAAATTGATTTTTGGTGTTACCCAGAGTCAGACCTGCATGAAGGACCTACAAAGTTCAGTTATGTCTACAGGCTGGGCCGTTATAGCTAAGTGTTCCCTGGGCGTATAGGGCAACCTCCCCTTTTGGAGGAATGGCGATACCTATAGAAGTTTTAGCCATTTAATGAGCATAGGGAGTCTGGAATATTTGGCTACAGCCATGTTTCCATAGCCCAAGTATGTCAGGGGAATACTGTGTCACTCATGCTTCCAGTTCCACAAAATTAGCCATAAGACTCCTGATGTTCATGTGTGCCATCTTCAGCCCCTTGGCCATGTTCCATTGAGGAGTGATGGGTGGGTTCATACTTGGAGTAGGACCAGGGCTACTTTCAGCATCGCCTGACCTTGCTATTCTTAAAAAGTGTAGCTATACATCAGCCACATACTTTAACCAGTACTTGTGCCCCTTTGATCCCTGGAAAGGATGAAAGCGTAGGCAATACCCTAGCCTTGCAGTCCGTATAAGCATCAAGTACCAAAGTTTAGGGGTGATTCGCTCAGAGCTAATCAGAAGGTTGGAGTATTTGAAGGATGTCCCATCGTAGTGTCCGTCCTCCTGCCTAGGTTCCTCCAGTGAAATGTTCACAGCAAGGATTAGCGCCAGTAGAAGGCTCCCCCCCCACACACAAATGCCCCTTAAAGGGTGGACACTCATTTTCACTGACATGGAACAAGCTCTCAGGTTCTGTGGACCACCTGGCTTAATAGCTATGTTAGCGTGCCGCGTGTGCACACAAAGGGGATGAAACTAAGACCACCTAGGCTTAAAATAGGAGGGTAGGACCAACGCCTAGCAAGGAATTATGGAAAACCAAAACCAGCCCATTCTATGCTTGATATAAAACACCTTCTTGTGTGTCTGACAGCTGTCATACACACCCTATTTGCTTCAGGCTATATACTTGGCAGTAAATGGGAGTACCAGTGATCTAGCAAGGAATTAAGATAAGACTGAAGCAACCTTACTACATGCTTGAGATTAAACACCCTCATTGAGTGACCCAGTGGTCTGACAGAAACACCCTTTGTGCTTTTAGACTGTATACTGACGTAAAGGCATGTCTAAAACTCTCTCATGCTACCAAAGTGCCTCTTGTACAGTGTTCACTTTCCCCAGGATGCATCTGGAAACGAGCTCCCAGCTCAGTATGCCTTTCCTGGTGAAACTTTTTAATTAAATAAATAAAATAAATTATAATTCTACATATATATCCTGCATTAGAGGATGGTACCTTTGCTGCATGGTACAGCCCTAACTCATTGCCTGCAGTTCCTAGAAAGGCTGGTAAGCAGTATCCTGCACCATCTGCTAAGCCTTATTATGCTAACCAGCCAGACACTGACTCTGTGGTCATCATGGCTACTTATGATGGGTCTAGAGCACCTAAACACATGGGTACTTCTCCTGATAAACAATTTGGGAGGAGGGGTGTGATGGGCATGGATACATATGCCGCCGCCTCACTGGGCCTTAGGATTGCCAACTCCCAGGCCCAGAAATAGCCTGTAGAAAGCTGCAAAAACTGCAGCCCAGGCTTTGCCAAGAATAAGTAATTTAAAACGTTTAACTTCTGACACTGAGGTTGGCAGACATTTGCTACACATCTTATGATGTCTCTGATGCTTCTGCCAGGGCTGCTGCTGCTTGCATTTGCATGAGGCGATATTCTTGGCTCAGAGTTGCTGACTTTGCCAATGATATGCAGCAGACAGTTTTGAATGCCCCTTCCAGAGGGACGGAACTATTTGGCTTTGATGTCGAAGCCATAAGAGGATTTCAGACCTCAACAATGACTGTAAGGTCTGTAAGATCCCTTTTATCCCACTGCTGCTAGGGGTATTGGGAGAGGATCCTTTCATCAGCCTGTTGCCAGAGATGGCCATGTCTACCGTCAATAAGGCCGAGGTAAGCAAAGTGGCTCCCTCCCAGAACCTGTCCCCCGAGGTGCCCATACAAAAGCACTCAAAGCAATCTGAACTGGTGGCACTGCCCCACCGGTTCCACCTTTCTTCCGGACACACACCTCCACTTCCACTGTTACCTCCAGGGCTGGTTATAGGGGCAGACTCTCCCTGCATCTGAAACAATGGTGGGAGATCACAGTGGACAAGTGGGTCCCAGGAAAGATTGTAAGGGGACATATACTAGAACCTCTAGAAACCCCTCCTTGTCATTTTCTGCCTCTGTCCTGTTATCCTCAGGGACATTTATCCCATCCGAAGGAAAGTTCAGTCATAATTCCAAAACCAAATCCTCTTTGACAGAGAAACAAAGTGTTCTGT
Source organism: Neoceratodus forsteri (assembly GCA_016271365.2). Lineage (NCBI taxonomy): Eukaryota > Metazoa > Chordata > Ceratodontiformes > Ceratodontidae > Neoceratodus > Neoceratodus forsteri. The sequence goes on along the minus strand of CM057452.1, from coordinate 1,513,705,589 downwards.
TCCAGATACTTTATGGTCCTAAAATGGACAGAGGATCTGCGTCCTGTTTTGGATGTCAGTTTCCACATCAAATACAAGAAGTTTTGAATGGTATCCTACAATCCCTGACTCACAGTCTGCAAACAGGGACTGGCTTTGTTCTGTGGACATGAAGGATGCATACTTTCATGTCAGGGTCGAAAATACCACAGGCAGTACCTCCACTTTGTGCTGGAGGGAAATTCATTTCAGAGTATTGCCCTTGGCTTGTCTACTGCACCACGGGCCTTTACCAAATGCTTGGCAGTAGTGGCAGCAGCCCTTCTCAAGGAACGCCTGTATGTATTCTCCTGTTTGGACGACTGGCTTTTGAAGGCCAGCTCCAGGAAGCTCTCCTGCATACTTTGTCACAGATAAGGCAGTTGTTCAAAGACTTGGGGATCACAGTAAAGGTGCCAAAATCTGTGGTGACTCCCTGCCAAAGACTGCAGTACATAGGAGCAGTCTTGAACACAGAGAAGAGTTGTGCTTTCCTGCCTGCCCCAGGACAGAGCAGAAAATCTGATTGCCCAAGCACAGTTGGTATACAGGAGTCAGTGTGTCTGTCTGAGAACAATGTTTCCTCTCCTGGGTCTCATGGCTGCGGCCATTGCGACTGTGCCACTGGCCCGCCTACATATTACAATCTCTTAGTGGACACTTGGGGTCCAGTGGGATCAGTTGACAGACGAGATGAACCATATGCTATGGTGGATGGATTGTGAAAACTTAAGGGGTGTTTCATTTCTTGTACAAGCTCCCGTATTGATCATCACCACAGATATCTCGGGCTCCAGCTTGAGTGCTCATCTTGGCCCTTACTAGATGCAGTGGTCATGGACCAAGGTGGAGGCCAGATTATATTTTACCGTGCCACTATAGTTAGGGTTGCCTGGCCACTTCTATGTTAAACCCCAAATTATGCACTTTAATAACTTTGGAACTGTCGACTGATATGCCCAAAATTTTTCATGCCGGTTTGGTACCATAGATCTCTGGATCTGGCAAGTTTTGTTCCATTCGGTGGTGCAGCTGTGGAGTGCCAAAAAATGTGAAATTTACCATTTAGGTGCAAATTTTTGCTCATCCATAACTCCAAAAAGTTTGGGGGTCTGGTCTGAAATTGTTAGAGTATATTGGGTCTGTGTCACTGATGTGCCTTTTGAAGGTTTGGTGAAAAAATATTAATCCATTCAAAAGTTATTAAACTTTAAAGTTTCCCATTATAACCTATGGGAAGAAACATATGTACGGCTCGAAAGCACTTTTTGCTTTTGCCACAAATAGGTTCTGCAGTGTCGTGCTGCTACCATCTTGTTTTCAGTTAGCAACGGTGAAAAAATACTGTAATTCAAAAAATACTGCCCCTTGGTAAACACTAACAGTTGTGTTTACCTAATCGGGGCCCAAGGAACATGACTCTGGCATTATTTCTTTTAAATACTGGCCGGAAATATGTTTTTGCCATTCAGCCCTTGGTAGTGTCGCAAATTTGTGGCACTACTTTTGCGGCTACCATAATTGTGATTTTACATATAACTAATATTTTTGCACAATAACTGCGCAAATTTGCGCACTACATGAATGAAAAAATAGACCATGTAAATGGCCAAAATCTTTCCTGGCCACTTGTGTTCCTCAGCCCCAGTTTAGGTAAATACCTGTTGGTGTTTACCAAAAAAGGGTTTCTTCTTTCCATTCCATAGGAAAGAGCAAGCAACTTGTGCAGTTGGCAAGCTCCTTCCAACCTGGCAGTCTCAGGCCAGCCAGGCACTTTCTGCAGCTGCTGGGCCATATGGCAGCATCAACAGCAGCCTCAAGGGGCAGAGGCATGTTTTATTGAAAAAATTGTTTTGCTGGCATCGGATGCCCAATCCCCATGTCGGCATTTTACCTCCCCGCCCAGTGATGTGGGACACTGTGGAGTCCATCCGCAGTGTCCCGAAATCCTGTATTGTTAATTCTGACACTGGGATGCCCACCCCAGTGTCAGATGCCCCCCAAAAGGCAGTTGTTGAGGTCCTCCCCCAGCAGTGTGGTACACTGGGAGCCCACCCCAGTGTCCCAAATGCTTATTTTATTTACTGTTTATTCCAACACTGGGATGCCCACCCCTGGTGTCTGATGCCCCAAGCCCAAATCTTATGTTTGCTGGACATTGGGGTGCCTAATCCCAGTGTCGATATTCTGAAGACCACCCCTCAGCACTGTTAAACTTTGGGAGCCCATTCCCAGTGTCCAGAAATAAAGATTTTGATCCTGTTAAAAAAAAAAAACTGTCCCCCCCGTTGTCTTTTTTTTTAAACCTGTAAAAAGAAAACGGTCCCTCATGATGATGGTTTCTGTAAATGCCTTAGGCCATTATATGAACTGCTTTGTAAATTATGTAAGTTGTCCTAAGACCTTTGGCTAATGTATTGCTACGCACCTGACTGATGTAATTATGTGCTGTCATAACTTAATAACTTATACACTGTAGAAACTGTCCTGTGTTTTCGAATAAAATATAATAAATACAAAGTATAAAAAAAAAAAAAAAAAGGAACGGAGAATGGTGACCCATACTGGATCTCGGGTATCTGAACAAGCATTTACTGAAACCAAAATTGAAATAGTCATTCTGGCTTCAATTCTGCCCATTTTAAAGCAAGGGGTGGTTTGCATCCCTAGATCTCAAGGATGCTTACTTCCACATCCCAATAAGGCAGTCACACAGAAAATTTCTCAGGTTCACGCTACCCTCGGGCCATTACAGTTCAAGGCAATGCCTTTCGGTCTCACTTCTGCTCCAAGGGTGTTCACAAAATGCTTGGCTGTGGTTGTGGCACACCTAAGGAGAATATGAGTGGTAGTAATTTCCCTACCTGGACAACTGGTTACTGGTAGGGAAAAATCCTCACCAGACCCAACAGTCCCTGGCACTTGCACAGGATCTCCTGCATTCCCTGGGTTCCTAATAAATCAGAAAAGTCAGTGCTGCAACCAGTGCAGCTCCTAGAGTTATAGGCACTCAACTGGATTCAGTAAAGGAAAACTTTTATTCCACAGGAAAGAGCAAGCAACTTGGTGCAGTTGGCAAGCCCCTTTCAACCCGGCAGTCTCAGGCCAGCCAGGCACTTTCTGCAGCTGCTGGACCATATGGCAGCATCAACAGCTATAGTACTAGGAGCAAGGTTTCAAATGAGAGACATTCAATATCATTTGAAACAGTACTGGCTCCAAAAGAAGGATTCCCCTTTCAAAGCTGATTCCAGTGACCGAAACACATGTACAGGCTCTGCAGTGGTGGCTAGAAGAAGAGAACCTCAGGCAAGGGGTTCCCTTCCTGCAGGTACAACCCTCCAGGGTGCTTACCACGGATGCATCCCTCCTAGGTTGGGGAGCACACTTGGAGGAGCATACCATCCATGGTTCATGGTCCAAGCAGGAGTCCCTGCTTCACATCAATCTGCTGGAACTCAGGGCAGTCTTGTTAGCACTGAAGGCATTTGCCAGCATGCTTCAAGGGCAAAAGTGTTACCGGTCCGGATGGACAACACTACCACAATGTACTATATCAACAAACAGGGAGGCACAAGGTCCACACTCCTCTGTGCACAGAGGCTATGTCAATATGGACCTTGGCCCACTCACTAAATATCCAGTTGTCAGCTGTTCATTTGCCAGGCAAGGGCACTGTTCTGGCAGATGCACTAAGTAGAATACATCAGGGCCATCACGAATGGTCCCTGAACAGTCATGTATTACAAGTAGTTTTCAAAAGGTGAGGGACTCCAGAGATAGATCTCTTGCCTCACCAGAAAACCACCAGCTACCAAGGTATTGTTGCAGACCACCAGTGGCAGGGTCAGTACCACTGAATGCCCTAGTCCTGGATTGGTCGGGAAGTTTCTGCATGCCTTCCTCCATTTCCAGTACTACTAAGGGTTCTGATCAAGCCCGGATCCTAGCCTGCCACAATGATCCTAATTGTCTCCAGATTGGGCCAGGCAACCTGGTACTCCATGGTACTGGACATGTCAATAGCCAAACAGGTCAGCCTTCCCATGAGGTACAACCTGCTGACCTTATCCCAGGGCAGGATCCTGTACCCGAACCTTTGATCTCTCAGACTCAAGGCATGGCTCTTGAGGACCTAGAGTATGCCAATCTACACCTTCGAGAGTGTTATGCAGGTCCTCAGGATTTCTAGAAAACTTTCTGCCAGAAAGATTTATTCCTCCAAGTGGAAAAGATTTTCTATATGGTGCAAAAATAGAAAGCTGAACCACAGTCAGGCAGGACTGCCTGTTGTTCTGGACTCCCTTACTCGCCTGCATTCTCTAGGCTTATTGCCTTCCACACTGAAGGTGCACTTGGCCGCAGTCTCAGCTTACCTAACAGCAGATAAGTCCACATCCCTCGCCTCTAATCCAGTGTTTAGGAGATTCTTCAAGGGATTGATGCATTGCACCCACCCACAGAACTCCACTCCAGTATGGGATCTCAATATTTGCATAGCACAGCTTATGCAACCACCTTCGAACCTATGGCAACAGCTGATCTTAAGTATGTGACTTGGAAGACTGTGTTTTAGTTGCCATTACTTCTGCCAGAAAAGATCAGTGAACTCAGGCTTTGTCCATGAAGCCTGATTATGTGGCATTCCACTTGGGGTAAGGTGGTCCTTAGGACTAATAATAAATTCCTTACAAAGTGGTTTCAGATTTTCACTTTTTTTTCCGTAAAATATTTTTATTAAGGAAGTAGCAGTACACCATGAACAATACCACTTTACAGATATTTGCGTGACTTGGTCACAGATAACGAGATATCATTGTAAACATTATAAACAGTTTCACTTACATCAAATACTCTTATAGACTATACACAACAGCTCATTTCAGTTAGAAAAACTGGTAACAGTGTAGGGTTAATCAGGTGACAATGGTTGGAATGCAACTATATATTTAAAAGGGAAGGGACATAAATGCCACCCAGGGGACCAGGGCGAGGTGTACACACCCCAGAGCATTTTACCTTTATTACTCCAGCCAAGGTTATACCAGAATTATTCCAGCTTCAGTAGCCCTCACCAAGGGGTCCCAAATTCTTTGAAAGGTACCAATAGTACCGTTAGCTGAGTGTTGAATTTTTTTGAGTGTGAGACACTGCCTTAGGCTGTTTACCCATTGCTGTATTGTTGGGTTACATGACATCCATGTCTGGGCCAGTGTTTTCTTTGCATTGACCAATGCAATTTCCCACAAAGGATGGGCAGTCTGTCTCCGATCCCCTAGTGGCTCTGTACCTAATAGCAATTCCAGTGGGGTGTAAGGTAGATTGGTTGAGAGGTTACCTCCATTATTCTATGCACTTCTGCCCAAAATGGGGCGATTTTCACACAGGTCAGGGCCATATGCAAAAGTCAGCCTGTTCATGTTGACACTTAGGGCAGGAGTGGCAGTTGTGGGGCTCATGACATGAAGCCTAGATGGGGTTAAATAGGTTCTGTATAGAAAACTGAACTGCATCTGCTGCAGTCTGTTATTTCTGGAGCATGTGTTGAGGTGCTTCACGGCCAATTTCCAGATATTGTAATCTAAATTGATACCGATGTCACCTTACACTTCAGTCTGATGTTCTGTGCCTGATCTGGCTTTGCTCCCAATAATGTGTGATAATAAATGGATAAGGCTTTCGCCCCTGGAGGGGGATTATATGAGCCCTCCTCAAAAGGTGTAGGCACAGCCCACTCATATTCCTCTTTTATGATGTCCCCAAATCTGTGGCGTACTAATTGATAAATGAGAAAGTCCCCATGATCAATTAAGTACTGAGCCCTAATTTCAGAGAATTCTAGGATCCTCCCCCCTTCATATAACTGAAGGGCACATCTAATTCCCCTGGCATTCCAAACTGTCAACCTCTGGTGCAAATGGACTGTATAAGCACCTCTGTCTTTCCAGACTGTGGTCAGGTCTGAGTATGGCGAGTGATTTACCCCCACCTCACTCCCCAACTTGCTATGCGCAGTACGCCAAAGCCATTGTACAAGGGTTACTGATCATTACTTTGACCCTGGATCCCAGTCCTCCAGACAAGTACATATGCCTCAGGGGTCCCCCACAGCTGCTCTTCCTCCAACTCTATCCAGTCCAGTTTTTGGGGGTTCATTCCCCCCAGCAAGAATGCCAATTTTGCAGTCAGGTAATACAGCTGAAAGTTGGGGAGGCCCACTCACCTTTACTGGACGGCATCTGCAAGACTGACCTTTTGGTTCAAGGCTTTACCCTCCAAATAAAACCATGATTCAGAGAATTAATCTGCTTAAAGTGTGTGCTGAGGTACCAAACCAACAGAGACTGGTACAGTATCTTCTTGGGAGTATCATCATCTTACCATGTTTACTCTACCAATCAGGGTTAAGGGCAAGTTTCACCAGTTTTCACAGTCCAGGCCCAGTTTCCTCACTAAGGGGCCATAGTTCTGGGAATATACATACTAACATACTAAAATGCCAGCAGAATAGGCCTAACGGTCTTTCGTGTCTGCTCGTTTGGTCAGCCCCCACCCTGGGAGCTGACCTTGCTGCCCCCCTCACCTTCTCTGGCTTCTCCCTTCCCAGTTCCGGATATTCTCGCTGTATTGGATTTTGCTTCCAGAACCTTCCCTGTACCTGTCCCACCCCCTCTTGAACCCCTCCACTGCCTCTGCCTCCACCAGCCCCTAGGCAGCACACTCCATGGCTCCACCACCCTCTCAGTGAAGTAGCACCTCCTCCTTCTCCCCTGAATCTTCCCCTCCAGCTTCCACCCATGCCTCTAGTGGCCCCTCCTCCTTCCTTCAAGCAACCGACTGTTCCTCCCTATTTACCCCTTCATGTACCTGAAGACCTCTATCATGTCCCCGGTCTCTTCTCTCTTCCAGTGTGTACATATTTAGCTCTTGAGCCTCTCCTTATAGGTCCTGTCCCCAAGCCCCAAATCATTTTGGTTGCCCTCCTCTGGACCCTCTCCAGGAGTTTAATGTCCCTCTTAAGTGAGGCCTCCAAAACTGCCGCAGTACTCAGGTGCGGCCTCGCAAGCAATTATACAGAGGAGTATCACTTCCTCCTTCTGGAGGTGATCCCCCTAGCGATGCATCCCAGCATCCTGTTGGCCTTGGCTGCTGCCCTCCTACAAGTCTCCGAGTTGTTCATCTTGACATCCACCACCACCCCCAGGTCCCTCTCAGCCATCGAGACTTGTAACATTTGCCCCCAGGGTGTACACTTGGCCCGGGTTTCTGGCCCCCAGGTGCAGTACCTTGCATTTCCCTGCATTGAACCTCAGCTTCCACTTTCTAGACCATCTTTCCAGAGCCTCCAGGTCCCCCTGTAGGGCCACCCTCCCCTCCTCTAGTGTTCCAATTTTTGGCGAAATAAGGATCCCCAAATATTTTACCTTATCAACCATCATGAGGCCCCCCAAAACCCACCAGTCCCTGACTGCCCACCCAACCCATCAGAAGAAGTTCGCTTTTTGTCCAGTTGACCTTGTGGCCCGACAGTCCCCATATTCTTGCAACAAACCATGTATCAGAGGCAGGTCCTCCCCAGGGTTTTGCAGGTATAAAAGAATGTCATCAGCATACATTGCTATCTTGTGTTCTTTCCCTCCACCTTTGAACCCACGTATCTCTGTGTGGTTTCTAATGGCTGCTGCCAGCGGCTCTAGTGCTAGGATATAGAGAGGCAGGGATAGGGGGCAGCCCTGCCTTGTGCCCCTTCCCAATGTAAAGGAGGAGGACAGTACACCATTCACTAATATTTGTCACTCCGGCCCCAACCCTTGCCGTTTCAGGGCTTCAAGCATGTAACTTCATTCGAGCCTGTCGAATGCTTTTTCTGCATCTAGCGCCAGTATGGCCACTCCATGTTTTGTGCCCAATGTGCAACATGAGTGCAAAATATTTGTGGTCCTCCTAATATTATGTTTCCCATGTCTACCGCCCACAAATCCTGTTTGATCGTTATGTATAAGCACCAGGGGTACAGGCTCCAGCCGGGAGGCCAGAACCTTAGGCAATATTTTATAGTCCGCTGTGAGCAACGATATGGGTCTATATGAGGCACAGTGTGTAGGGTCTTTTTACCTGGTTTAGGAAGGATGGTGATAGTGGCAGCCCTCATAGTTGGTGGTAGTGATCCATTAGCCAGTCTTTCTTGGAGGACGTTGAATAAAGGGCCCACCAATTGGTCCCTTAAAGCTTTGAAAAAATCAATAGGTAGGCCATCCGGGCCTGGGGCTTTCCCACCTGATAGAGCCTTAATGGCCTTGGATATCTCGCATACCTCTAGCGGCCTGTCTGTCTCGCACAATATTTCAGGGGTCAAGGTCTGTAGGGGGGATTTATCAAAGAAGACTTGCATTTGCTGTGGGGTAGGAGCCTCCTCTGATGTGTACAGTTTCTGATAAAATTTGCTAAATTCCTCCCCAATTTCCCTGGTTGAGGTCGAGAACTCCCCATCTGCCTTTTGAATTTGTATGACAGATCTATCTCCCTCCCTCCCTCCTTTTTAGTTGCCGGGCTAGGAACTTCCCTCCCCTATCCCCGTCAAAGCAGGCCGTGGCACCTGATAGCAGAATTGCTCGTTCAATTCATGCAGTGTTTAATAGGTTGAACTCCCACTTCAGTTTTTGCACTATTCTATATAAAGGTTGCGTGGGATCCTCATGTGAGCCTCTTCAAAGGCTATAATTCACGGTCCGAGCCTATCCATATCTATCTGAGTCTTTCTTTTTTTGTGGGCAGAGTAGGAAATTACCTGACCTCTTACATACACTTTCATGGCCTCCCATCTGGCTGAGTGTGAGGTATCCGCCCTTTTATTATGATTCCAGAATTCCTCAAGTGACTTAGTCATATAAGCCAGGAAGTCCCCATCTTTCAACAATAAGGGATCTAGTTGCCATGCCCCCTGAGCGTGGTCTCTCCCCCCCCACCAGGTCCATGAGACTTGTAAGTATCGTGGTCCGATACTAAAATTGAGGAGTAATGAGCTGATTCCATACCACCCACAAGAGGGCACTGACCAGTATCCGATCGAGTCTAGCATAGGATCCGTGGGCATGAGGTAGAAGCTATATTCTTTATTAGTGGGGTTCTGATGCCACCATGCATCTACCAGGGTATAGGCCGTTCTATTTCCCTAGGGCCAGCGCATTCTTTGACATTGGCACGGGGTAGGGTTGGATCTGTCTAAAGTTACATCACTGACACAGTTATAATCTCCCCCCCCCCCCAATCACACAGGGGCCTGGCAAGTTAGACATGTCCAGGCTAGGTGCTGAAAAAAACCCTGATCCTCCACATTGGGGGCGTAAACCGAGCCCACCGAAATAGGACTACCATCCTCTATTGTCAGGTAAGCCAGAACGTACCTACCTCCCCCATCCTTAATTACTTTGTGAATCTTAACCTTCAGATTTCTAGGTATCCAGATAGAAGTACCCCTAGCTTTTGTGGAATAGCAAGCTGAAATCCACTGACCTCCCATATGCTGCTCAGTTTTTAGTACCTCTTGCGTAGACATGTGAGTCTCCTGCATAAGAATAATGTGGACCTGTGCCCTTTTCATTTCATTCATGACCTTTCTTCTTTTCAACACCGATTTTAGACTGTTGACATTCCAACTCACCACCTTAGTTAGGCTACCTATTTTTATCTTTATCTGTCCTATTATCACTGCAGTGTGATGTTACAGAGCACTGAAGATGTATTTCCCTTGATTCCTGAAATTTCTCTCCACCAAGTATTTTTGTACCTTAGCAAAACAACATATCTTTCCCTCCCTCCCACCTTTAACATTACCCTCCAGCATATCAACTAATTATACCAACGGCACCCAAACCCCTCTGACTGGGCATACTCCTGCCCTGTCAGATATCCTCTCTTGTAGATGGCGAGTTTCTGTAGTCACCTGAGCATCTAATTGTTTAACATATTTTCAAATCCATTGACCTTAATACAAGGAACTGACGACACCAATCCCTCTGTGGCAGCCAATAATGAAAAGGTATTAAAATCCAACCACCTTATCTACCATCACCTTTAGTCCTGGTATTGTTCTTCAGGAGTGGAATTCATGGCATCCTCCAAAAAAAGAAAACAAAGCGCAAAGTATCCAGCCTAAGGTCAGTTTACCCCCCCCCAGTCTCATTTCTAAGCAGTTACGAGTGACAAAATATTGAACACGGGCAAGTAACAGAAACATGCTATAAGATAAAAAATTTCATGCAGTTTTTACATGCAACAGATTGGAATCCAAACTTAGTCCACAATCGTACACCTCCTTAGTTCCACCCCTCTCTTTGCATCTCAAGTTACCATCGAGCCTTTGAGAACTACCCTCTCTAGCTTCACAGGCTTTAAGACAATATGGCCCTGTACACATTACAACTGAAGATTTGTACCGTTTTAAATAACGGTATCAAAACGTTTTCAAACTCACCACAGCAGCCCGTCCACATTATTGTTCACAGAGTTCGAACTCTGTTGTAACACGAGTCAACTCCTGTCTGCATCAGCAGCAAATAACACTTTTAAACCCGTAATCCTCCGTGATTGTAGTAACGGTTATGTTGGCACTGTAATAGAGGGAAAAACGCATGCCCGTCCACACTACAAGGTAACATGCTTTCCTCCTTCAAACCGCTTTTAAAACGGACTTGAGACTAGCTTCGCAGCAGGGTTTAAGCACGGTTTCTTAACAGGCTTTGAAACCGTGCTTAAATGCGGATGACGCCGCTTATGCTTAGTTAAAACGCTTTTAAGCACCTTAAAACGCTTTAACTAGCCTGATGTGTACAGGGCCTATACTGCATAGACTTAAGCCCCCTGTTTTATTCCCCCATCTGTGTCTGTGGCAGCTCCAACCTCTACACCTCCCCCATGATGAAATATCACAATATACGCATATAAATCTCCCAGCCATTTCCAGGTGGTATGCAGATGCATGCAACCCCCTCCCTCTCATGCAGTCACCAACTTGCTGAGCATACAAGGAGGTGCACCTCCCTGATGATCCTCCACACGATGCACCAGCTTCCACAGGACACTCACCACCCGCTGGTACCCACATTCCCAGATGTGGTCGGGTTGGTCCGACTCTCTCCCCCAGGCCAGTTGAAAACGTTGTTGGGTTGACCAGATGGGGATACAACGCGTCAGTCTCGGCAACCTGTAGAAACAGAGAATCCAGCACCAGCAAACCATCACTCGATATTTCCCCCATTCTGGAGCCAAGATCACAGTACCTGAGCCAGCTGCCTCCCCCAGCACTTATTTTGACTCCCGCTGCTCTATTTCAATAATAGGCTCTCCGAGTCGTGACGCAGATCAAATTAGCCTACCTTATGCTCTTTGCAGGCCTACACGAACTACAGTTACAGCGCTTTCAGGCCAGACAGCAGGTCCGCGGTAAAAAAGACGACTGCAATTTAGGAGGGAATGCAGTCAAAGGGAGGTGGCCACCCATAACACCAGTTGATTTAATCAGAAAGCCCACTAACCTTGGTCATCAACAAAGAGCTTTCTTTTTGCTTTATTTGACACTCAGTGATGAGGTGATCTCTCCCCCTCCTGACGGGCCGCTACAGCCACCCATTTCTCAGCCTCTAGGTAGTTATGGAAGGTCTTAGGTGAGGCCCCCGGTCGCTTGATCCTCTATTTGGCTGGATAGAAGAAGGAAAAGGCCACCCCAGATCATATAGTTTGACCTTGACTTGTTAAACTTCTGCCGCTTCTTCTGCAGATCAGGACTATAGTCTTGATAGATCCCCACTCTAGAGTTGCCGCACTTGAGAGAACCCTGCTTCTTCACCGCTGCAAGCACCACTTCTTTATCCATATATCTCAGATATTTGATCAAGTAGTGCCTCGGACGTTCATTCGGCTTAGGCGGGGGGGGGCTCACCCGACGTTCATTCGGCTTAGGCGGGGGGGCCCACCCTGTGCGCCTGCTCAGTTTCATATTTCACAGCCTCCGCAGGTAGTTTGAGTTGCTGCACCAGCCACTGTTGCAGACTGGTTGCTGGAAATTTCCCCTCTATACCTTCAGGTAACCCCACTATTCGTATATTTGAGTCATGGGAGCGGTTCTCTTGCTCATCCACTCTCTCCCGTAACTCTGCAACAAGTTCTGTGTGACTCATAAGCTCCTGGGATAGTGTGTGGAGCGAATCTTCCAGGTCACTCACACGCTGTTGCAGCTCAATGATGTTGGTGGAATGAGTAGCCATGGTCTCCATCAGGCCAGTCACCACTGATTGCAGGTGGCCCATTTGGGCAGTCACCCATCACGAAGCCTGCCGCATTACTTGCTATAAGCGTCCTAGGTGAGCGGGATTCCCATGGCGAGTGCTCTAGAGCAGACATATCCAACTCTTGTGCCGCGGTGTCTCCGGCCTGCAAATGCAAGGAGGGGTCCGGGACCTGTGCCAGCTCTCTGCAATGTTCTGTCGATCCAAACTGCAGTTTCGATTGGTGATTTTTGGGTTTTCTGGATGCCATAAGACAGTGCTGTTACTCCCTTGTCAATTGCAATTGTTAGCTTAACTGGGTCACTGGAAAAGGGTTCTTTTTAAGGTAGATGCTCTAGAAGTGGTACTAAAACGCAACCACCATCAAGTCTGTGCTAGCCACGCCCCTCAGATTTTCACATTAATCAGTCCATCGCACTTCCAGTCTTCTTTATTGACCATTCTACTTCAGCGGAACGTAGGCTGCATAGCTTGGATGTTAGGAGGGCTATCAGCTACTACTTGGAGCATACAAAAGTCATAGAGAGGATAAGACCAACTTTTTCTGACTGATGGGGAAGTTGGGAAAGGCAAACCTACACAAAAGGTCCATAGCAAGATGGATTGTGGCATGTATTCAATTCTGTTATAGCAAAGTGGTTAAACTGCCTCCTCAAGGGCTCAGGGCCACTCTACCAGGGGGACCGCTGCATCTATAGCAGCTTCAAGAGATATCCCTCTGCTAGAAATCTGTAAAGCAGCTACCTGGAAAACAGTCCATACATTCACTAAGCACTATTGTCTGGACACACAAGCCAAGAGTGATGCTGGGCAGGGCCGGCCTTAAGGATAGGTGAACTAGGCGGTCGCCTAGGGCACCATGTAGCAGAGGGCGCCAGTGTGACAGAATAGTTAGTTGTTATTTTTTGTCCCTTTTTTTCCCCCCTGATCACTGACAGCTGCGATTTTAAAAGGCACACGAAATCTGATGTGTTTTTTTTTTTTGGGGGGGGGGGCTTCCTATTTCCATTCTGTCAAGCAACTTTAACTTCTTAGGCAGGTGGGAGGCGGGCGCCGTGGCAGCCAGCAAAGCCCAGCAGCGGCAAGTCAAGGAAGGACCCCACCTCGTGGATGGATGGCGGTGAACTTGTCTTTAGGAGTCAGGACCCGACCGACCCACCCATGATGATGTAGCCAGCCAGTAGTCCCTCCCTACTGAGCACACCATGCCAGCAGCAGCCAATCACACAAGCCTCTACCGAAGGAGCTGATCACTGCGCACTCAGCCAGTCAGTCACCACTCACAGGAGATTTGCCCACCCATTTCGACAGGTGACCCAAGAGAGGTGTGCTGCTACAGACAGGGTAAGTGTTGCTGTAGTCTACCATTCATTTCATCAGCTCGATGTGAAGGAACTGAACTGTCAGAGTTTTGAAAGTAAAGAGAGAAGGTTGGTTTCTTCTACCAGTTAACCCCTGGGCACATCAATACACTTTTAAGTGGGCAGCCTTTCCTCAGAAATATGTAGAAGATACAACTAGTCTAGACTCCGAGTAGGCTGAAACGGCTGTTGCAACTTGCTTTCTGACCCAAGGGGGTTCCCAGTGTTACTTTACAGCAGAGTTGGGGATCTGCAGTTGGAGCTCCCCCTCACCATTTGTGAGGGAGAGTTCATTTTACAGTGTGGTATTATTTTAACTAGTTAGGAGACCATGACAATATACAAAAGTGGGATTGTACTCTGGCGGGGAAAAATGGATAGCCAGGAGTATTTGTTCAAAATCTTGATAGTTGGGGATCGTGAAGTCGGGAAACCCTCTGTGGTTCAGCGCTACAACAAAAACTACTTCGGCCAGCACTATAAAGCAACGAACGATGGGATGCAAATGCATGCTGCTGTGCAGTGTGCCGCAGTCTCACTGGAGTTTTATTTAATAACTGATTTATTGAACTGTACAAGCAAGGGTTCATGCTAGATGTTTTTGCCAAATTCATTTTGTTTCATCCGAATATTAGTGCTGCCTATTTCGCCATCAGAAATGAGTCCTAGCTTAGCTGCACACTGACCTTGCCAGTTAGCCAGTTGCTGCCAAGAAACTGAGTTTGGCATCAAAAAGGGGGCAGATTAAGGCCATGTCATTAAAAGGGGTCCACACATTTTTAGTCAGGGCCAGGTATAAGAATCCTTTGTTTGTTGAAATGGGGATACAAAAGGGTGGGCGTCTGAACCCAAAAACCCCTTTCTGGATCTGCCACTACAAAAGTCTGATTTGGCTGCGAGTGATGGAAACGATTAGCCAAAAAAGTAAACAATTTAAAAACTCTCAAGTGAACCCTGACTGGTGTAGTCTCCAATTAACTGTAAGTGTGGCCTTCTGAGAGCTTGACATTTGCAGTACTTAACATTCATGTAAATCACTATGTTTTTCGCCATACTTGACAGGCCTGTGAGCTTGTGATCCATAAAATGTGCTTCGTAACCTTTACTTTTTTTGTTTTGTTAACACCTATACTGTAATGGCTTTGTCTGAGTTCTTTACGTAGTTCTAGGATTGGCTTTGGACATTTGACTGGAAAGGCAGAGTTTCTACTTCCCTCACATATGATTGTTTGTGTTATTGTAATATCTTGTCTCGACATGTACTCTGCCTAATGCCAACTTTGTAACAAGAGAACTGCATTGATGATTTCACCTGTAACCTCACAGTTGTTCCACAACCCCAGGTCAACCCTGAAAAAGGGACTGTAATTGTCTCAATGGACTTACCCGGTTACCAAAACTCAAAATAAACATACCTAGTTATAGTAATGTACTAAATAGTGCTTGGCATGGGTGATCTGGTTGGGGAACCGTGGGGAGGAGTAGGATTGACCACCATGGTCAGTGTGATGTGTGAGACTTTTGCACTGCATGCACAGTTGTTTAGTCCTGACTCCCCTCTCTAGTCTGGTATCCTTCATTTACTGGAGTTTTACAGAAGTAAAAGGGCTCCTCTTATTCTCCTGATGAATGTGGTTTTAATGTATCCAGGCGTTCTTCCCTCTATGCCACTAATTGCTGTTGTTACCCTTTTCTGTATTTTTTTCCTTTTATCGTTTAACCCATCCCAGAATTGTAAGCAATTTAGTCAATATGAGGTCTAATGTAGTTGTGATAAAGTGGTATTACAATATTGCTTGTTTTGTTTAAGTGTTTGTTTAATGAGTTTATTCAGTGATTGGCTTGTTTGAATACACTTATCTCAGTGGTGTTTTGTTTTGAGCACTTCAGTAATTACTAATTATATTACTCCTGTTTTTTTTCCATCATGCACTATTGTGAGCAAGTAATTATAAAGACAATATAGTGTCCATGTTTGTTCTACCAAAATGTGTAACGTTGCATTTTTATGTTATGTTAAATGTCATCACCCATTCACTAGCCCATTTACCTAATGCTTCTAAATCAGGCTGTAATGTGTAATGCTTATTTAATATATCCCCACTAATTTGGTATTATCAGCAAAGACACTGTAGTTATCCTACAACATGGTGCCTATATGCAATATGTGTGTGGGGGGAATTTTAGGGGGGGTGCACCACTGGCAAGTTCACCTAGGGCGCCACATACCCTAAGGCCGGCCCTGATGCCAGGTTTGGCACAGCAGTTTTGCAGAGCCTGTTTCCTAAATAGGTCCTCTGCCCGCCTCCATAGGCACTGCTTGGGTAGTCTGCATTTGTCAGAATACAGTAAGATTTCCTGGGGTTTGAAGAAAACATTACTTACCATAGTAATCTTGTTTCTTCTAAGGGAATCTTACTGTATTCTGAGCTCCCACCCTTCCTCCCCTGCTAGGACCTTTGGGACCCTGCACACTGCTGTTTGTTATGTTGGAAACCTGTGGGTACCTAGTAGTTTGTTGGGCATCTGCTGACTTGAGTCTTAATGATGCCCTTTTTATTTTGGGGTATTTGTTCTTACCCTGTTTGGGGTATTTAGCATAGTTAAGTAGGCTTAGAGTTTTTAGCTTCTGCATGCTTTGTAAGAATCTGACTTTTGCAGGAAGTGCAACCAGGGACAGTGATTTGAAAACCGAGCTCGAGCCTAACATTCCATCATTAGCATAGGTTCTATTAACCATTTCTGTTCCGGGGCAGTCCTGTGGTGAGACCATACTGCATTTGTAAGACTACAGTAAGATTCCCTTAGAAGAAACAAGATTACTATGGTAAGTAATGTTTTCTTCTGGGGTATCCACTAATGTTGCTGATATTCTGATTGTGACTAGAAAGCCTTCTACCAGACATATATATTTTTGAAATGGAAGCAGTTCACTTTGTGGGCTGCTTCCAGAAATGGACCTGTTACATTGCCTGCAAATGCTGTGTTGGAATACTTGCTGTCCCTGTCAGACTCTGGCCTACAGCATTCCTTACTTAAGGTGCATTTGGCCTTTATATCAGCTTTCCATGCCCCTATTGATGGGCATATGGTGGCCCAGTTAGAGGTGTTCATACTTTTCTGAGAGGTTATCTTCACGTGAAACCTCCAATCCTCAATCTAGTCCTGCCTTAGTACTTGAATTTTATGCTTGAGAAACTGACGACTCCTTTTAAGCCATCCACAAGTTGTAGCTTACATTTCCTGTCATGGAAAACATTATTTTTAGTTGCAATCACTTCTGCTCAAAGGATTTCAGAACTTCACTCTCTGTTTGAGCCTGCTTATAAAAAGGTGGTACCTGAAATGACACTGAATTCACTGCCTATTACTCGTACCATGAGCATGCAATCAGGATGAGGCATTACAGCACATTTTAGATGTGCATAGAATATTGAATAAGATACTGTGTTACTTGCACCAAGAATGCAGAAAGTCCTCTCAGCTTTTTGTTTCATTTGCTACCAAAAGCGAGCTGGGCCAGTGCACTAAAAGTATGCAGCACTCAGAGAAAAATTGGAAATCAGCAAAGAAAAATGACGGAGCACGCAAAACACGCTAACAAAGTAGATGCAGTGGCAGCAGTACATTTATTTAGTGCAGGCTTGGACAGAAAAACAGCCTGGCACTTCACTCCTCTGCAGGTTCTTTGTCAGGGGTGCTGATGACCCATTACAGTCACATATTTAAATAGGTCATTTAAAGATACAGAGGCTTCTACATCGTCTACTATATTCATTCATAAATTACAGCCTCCAATTGAATTTAATGCATCAGGTAATGGGTAAGAGGTGCAGACAAATTACGTGAAAAAAGAAAAGTGATATTTAAATCATATAACAAAAAATATATACAGAATTAATAACAGTAAGCAGCAATTTGAGCAGGTGACTATGTTCAGTCGTGGAAGTGCTCTACTCCAGTGAAAAGCATAGTGCATGATCCATCCATAAAAAGAAGACAAAGAAAGAAACATATTAGTTTATAATAATGATACAAGAAAAATGTTATGTTATAGGAAGTATGATAAGGAACTGCCTGGTGTGGTTTCTGTTCACTCCACAAAGGGTATGGCAACTTCTGTTGCCTGTTTCAGAAATCTTTCTGCTGACATTTGTGCTGCAGACATATGAAGCACTGCCCTCATCTTCACTCAACATTACAGTCTGAACATAATTTCTTTCCTTAGTGTCTTGAGTCTTTACAAAGTGCTTTGCAGTACCTGCAGCACACCTGAAAAAGTTAACACTTTTAAGTCTATCTGTCTTTACCTGGATCACTGGCTGGTAGGAGATGAAACAGGCAGTGACCATGGCGTCTCAGTTCCTCTCTTCAGTGGGGGTTCTGCTGAATCAACTGCAACCTACACAACAGCTGTTGTCCACAGGAGCTCTCCTAGACATGACCAAGACTTGAGCCTTCTTCCAGAAAGCAGGCTGCATGCAGTCCTGCAGATGGCATGCTACATCATGGAACACAAAACTGTGCAAGCCCACTCCATGCAACGCATGCTGGATCTAAATGCCTTCTCATTGTTCATAGTGCCTTAGCGGTTGCATGAAACATGACTTGGTGGATGCTCGTGCAGTGGTCACAAGCATCATGCCCTCAGACCTACCCCATTCGAGTGACAAAGCCCCTGGTTCAGTCACTCACATGGTGATCAGTGGAGGGCAGTCTACCCCAGGGCTTTCCCTTCTCCCAACCGCAGTCTCAGGTGACTCTCACCACAGATGCCTCCCTGGCTGGGTGGGGGGCCCACTGTCGGAGCCTTCAAACACAAAGTGTCTGGAACCTATCAGAGACTCACATCCACATCAGTGTGTTGGAGATGTGAGCTGTTCTATATGGCCTGAGGATCCTAGTGGACCTAGTCAGTCAGAGAACAGTCCTCCTCCAGACAGACAACAAGTCTGTCATGTATTATATCAACAAGTTGGGAGGAGTACACTCTTACCCTCTTTGCAGGGAGGCAGTGAGAGTGTGGGAATGGTGCCTGGAGCAGGGGATCCTGCTCCAAGCAATCTATCTTCCAGGAGTCCAGACACTCTGGCAGATGAGCTCAACTGAACAGAGGCTGATCTCGCAAGTGGTCACTAGCATCAGACGTTTTGAGATTGCTGTTCAACGAGTGGGATACCCCAGATGTGGACTTTTTTGCATCCTCACTCCGTGCCAAACTGCCTGGATTCTGCTCCAGAAATCCAGAACATGACGTTTTCTGTCAGGATGCATTCAGACTGCAGTTACAAAATCTACTTTTGTATGCATTTATTTATTTATTAGATCTTCCGGGACATAAAGCCTCCACCACTCATTCACACTAATGGGATCTACGCCGCAGGCGCTAGGACCCAGCGAGAGCAAACTTTTTTGCAGGAAGGCCGGCGCCAGAGATGGAGCCATGAGGAGCGGTGCCACGAGCCTCTGCTCGTGCGGCAATGACTATCTCTGCATCGACCCTCCAACCACCTCAGTTCCTTTTTTCCCGCCATCAAGTGCGCTTCAGTGATGATGTCGCTCGTCCACCGGGAGTCAAACTTCAAACTAGCAGCATAGTTTTCAGTTTATTATTTTGTAGTATTTTTCGAATAACGTACCGCTTTACAATAATTTATTCTTATCAAAGAAAGAAGCCTCAGCCTACATTGATGGAGTCGACCATGAGCGGGTCAGGTGACAGTAGGGAGACTTTGTATGAAAGCTGTTCAGTCAGCTGGGCTGGTCCGGTCCGCCGCCTTCTCCGGAAGGGGGGGTCTGACAACGGACGGTCCAGTGCCCGAAGGGATGGGTGGTCCCCCTGGAAGCATAAAAGTAAACAGTCCCATTCTCGGCACCATTCGGCCTCAAGCTCTTCTTGACCCGTGGGTCAAAAGAAGACATTACTCGAGGTGCCCTCTGATATGTCTGCCGCGTTGATGATTGGTCACTGGGGTCAGTTGCCGGT
The DNA here is from genome assembly GCA_016271365.2 of Neoceratodus forsteri. Lineage (NCBI taxonomy): Eukaryota > Metazoa > Chordata > Ceratodontiformes > Ceratodontidae > Neoceratodus > Neoceratodus forsteri. The sequence goes on along the minus strand of CM057452.1, from coordinate 1,513,685,940 downwards.
CTCCTTGTTCGGAGTCGCCGGTTTCTGGTTCTGATCTCCAACCTCTTTGACATCGGAGTCCTTCCCCGCCTTCTGGTAGGGCTTCCAATGAGCAGTTTCATCAGTGGTCCACTCTTATGGAGTAATGGGCTCGGAGGCTGGTCCAGCTGCCTGGCCTGGTCACTTGGGGATCTTCGGGGGATCGGGCAAGGCGATTTGGCCAACGTAGTTGCGCGGCGCCCTCTTCGGTGCCATTGACTCCCAGCTCAGGTGTCTCCCCACATCGCTGCGGCGCTGGGGGCCACCGTACGCTCTATCTCCTGGTATTCTTCCTTCTTTTCCCTCAAATTCTAATTTTCGGGGCCCTGGGTTGGTTTCAGTGCTGTTGGCATCTGTGGTCACTCGTGGCAGTTTCTGGTGCGGGCACCTCCGGTGCTGTCCTCTGCACCACTGCGCCTTCGGTGCTGTCTTCCGTGTCGCTGTCGATTGCTGTGTGTGGCTTTTGACGCCATTGTGTTCGGCGCCATGCGGCTTTTCAATACCATGTTCTTCTTGATTGCCATGTGCTTTAGCCGGTGTCATGCGGCCTTCGTACGCCGTGCTCTTCTTGATGCCGAGGGCGGGCTTTTCTTCTACCAATCTTCAGGCGCCCTCTCCGATTTCTTTCCTTCCTCCTTTTCTGCTGATTTTCAATCCTTTCCTATCCATGCAGTCCCTCCTGGACTGTCAGGAGATGATATTGAGCCTGACCAAGATCATAGACTGGGTGATGATGTGGAAGGAGCAGGATCTAATCCTGTTACAGAGCCTGTGGTCGAGGACCTGTCATTTAAGTGTCTGCTAAAAAATTTGAATTCCACTCTTTCTCTCCAGACTATGGACATCGATCCTGGGAAGCTTTTAAGACTCCAATACCTTCATGTTCCAGACATCCCTATGGATTTAACTCCCCCGGTACAATCCTTCTTTGAGACACTTGCTCAAATGGTATGGAATAATCCTGCTGTCATTCCTTCTGTGGCTAAGTCCATAGATAGGAAGTATGCTGCTCCCAAGGATCGACCCATTTTGGCCTCCCAAGCGTTTGCGGATCCTATTGTAGTCTTGGCAGAGAATGATAAGGTCGTCCTTCCTCAGACTACTACAGCTCGACCTATAAACAAAGAATCTCGTAAGAGAGATACTTTAGGTAAGAGAGTCTTTGCTGCATCCACCCTGGGTATGCGTATCGCCAGCTTCCAGGGCTATTTCTCTCAATATGAGTATATTCTTTGGCATTCGCTCAAATGGTTGAAGCTCTAGTGGAATCGGACACTAATTCAGAGCTTCTTCAAACCATAACCAGGGGCATCGAGTACAACAACCAACAGGTTAAAGCAGCTATGGACACATTCGATACTGCCTCCCGAGCGGTGGCGGGCATTTGTACCCAACGCCATTCCTGGCTGCGCACTTCAGGTTTCACAAATGTTGGCCAGCAATAGGTCATGGCGTTGCCCTTCGATGGTGTGTATCTCCTCGGCCCTCAAGTAGAACAGGCTCTAGAGGCCACACAAAAGACTAGGTCAGCCATTAAATGGGCTCGACCTCCTCCGCCCCTCTCGAGGGTGTTAACAAACACCAGTTTCATAACCGTCAGTCCTTTCGAGGCAAAGGTAGAGGAGGTTTTAATAAAAATCAAGCCCCTCAGACTCAAAAGAAACGTGAACAGAAGGCACAAGGACCCAAAGCGCCCAGTGCCGCCTTCTGAGTTTCTGGCCCAAGTCCCACCTCAGCTGCCCGAGGGGGAATTTTTAGCAGTGGGAGGTCGTCTAACTCAATTCTACAACCAGTGGAAGTCCATAGGTTCAGACAAATGGGTCCTTCGGATAATCCGTGAGGGGTATTCCCTCAGTTTTTCGGAGAACCCTCCGGATTGTCTTCCAAGCGGCAGCCAAAGCTGTCAATTCTTCAGTCAGAGCTTCTTGCGTCCGAAATACAAGGTCTTCTGAACAACAGGGCAGTGGAAGTAGTTCCGCTGGATCAACGGAACACAGGGTTCTACTCCCATTACTTTCTAGTTCCAAAGAAAACCGGGGGCATGCGCCCCAATTTGGACCTCAGAAGATTTAACAAGTTTCTTCCCAAAGAGAAATTCAAGATGATATCGCTAGGGATCCTGTTACCTTTGCTTCATCAACATGACTGGTTAGCCTCCCTGGACATGCAGGATGCTTACCAACATATTCCTGTTCATCCAAAGCATCGCAAATACCTAAGGTTTGTGGCTTTGGGACAGCTTTATCAGTTCAGAGTCCTGCCCTTTGGGCTATCCTCGGTGCCGCAAGTTTTTACAAAGTGTTGTGCAGTTCTCGTAGTGCATCTCAGAAAAGTCAGAATACAAGTGTTCCCATATCTGGGCGACTGGCTTCTAGCGAGCCCTTCCAGGCAAGGAACTCTTGCCGCCGTTGCCACGGCCTCAGACTTTCTCACGTCCATGGGAGTCCTGCTAAACCTCAAGAAATCGCAGCAGCAGTCCTCCCAGAGGCTCCTTTTCATAGGAACTCTTCTGGACACCTCCTGTGCGAAAGCGTTTCTACCAGAGGACAGAAGGAGCGATATCCTACAGATGACCCAATACATCAGACAGAACAGCTCAGTTCGAGTTATCTCTATGCAATGGATGCTAGGTCTCATGGCATCCTCGGTGTTCACTGTACCCCTAGCACGCCTTCACATGAGAACCTCTCAGTGGATGCTCAGTACTCAGTGGTCTCCAACCACTCGCCCTCAATCCTTTCTCATCAAGGTGACAGAACCTCTGAAGAAGTCACTCACCTGGTGGTTGCAAGAGGACAGTCTTCTGGAAGGTATCCTTTGCTCCTTTGGATCATCAGATTTCATTACCACGGACCCGTCTCTGATGGGGTGGGGAGCTCACTGTCAGACTCTCCACACTCAAGGCACGTGGACTCAGACCAGTCCCAGCTTCACATAAATGTCTTAGAAATGAGAGCCATCCTTTATGCAGTCCAGGCTTTGAAGGACATTCTCTGTCACAAGAACATTCTCCTTCAAACGGACAACAAAGCAGTGATGTATTACATCAACAAGCAAGGTGGGCTCACTTTACCCACTATGCAGGGAAGCAATGAGAGTGTGGGAATGGTGCTTGGAGCACAAGGCTCTAATCGAGCGGCCTACCTGCCGTAGTGCAGAGAACGAACTGGCAGACCGCTCTCAGCAGAACGGAGACAGATCCTCATGAATGGTCTTTCGACTCAACCGTAGTTCAGTCACTGTTCACAGAGTGGGAACTCCAGACATGGACCTTTTGCATCCCCACTCAGCACAAAACTGCCTGTCTTTCTGCTTCAGAAATCCAGGGCCTGGCATTTTGTCAGGATGCGTTCAGGCTGCAGTGGACAAATGCTTTCTATACGCCTTTCCGCCTCTTCCTCTAATTCAGAGGGTATTTCTCAAGTTCGAGTTCCAGGGGAGCAAAGTGATTCTCATCGCACCCTTCTGGCCTCGGCAGATATGGTTTCCGTTACTCAACAGTATGTCGGAAACCCCTCCAAAACCATTTCCTCTTCAGACGAACATTCTGACTCAGGGGCTTGTGGTCCATCCCAATCTGAGATCGCTTCACCTTCACGCTTGGCTCCTGAAGAGATAGAAGTGAACAAGTTCAATGTCTCCCGCAGAGTTTGATATTCTTCTGGCTGTGCACAAGCCAGCCACTAGGAAAACTTACACAGCCAAATGGAAGCATTTTTCGCTCTGGTGTGCAAAATCCTCTTTGAATCCTTTTTCTTGGCCACCAAATAAAGTTCTAGAGTTCCTTTTGGATCTCTCAAATTCAGGTCTGCAATACTCTACAGTCAAGGTTCACCTTTGTGCCATTTCAGCTTATCATGAGCCAGTACTTTCCTTGTCACTGGCTCAGTTACCCGTGGTTAAGAGGTTCCTTAAGGGAATTCTCCATACCAGACCTCCTGTCCGACGTCCGGTCGCAGCCTGGGACATTAATCTTGTGCTAGACATGCTCACTCAAAAACCCTTCGAGCCCTCTAGCTACCTGTGAGTTGAAATTCCTCACTTGGAAAACAGCCTTCCTGGTGGCCATTACCTCAGCCCACAGGGTCTCTGAGATACATGCCTTGGTCACAGACCCTCTGTATACTGTGTTTCATAAAGACAAAGTAGTTCTTAGGACCTGTCCTAAGTTTCTCCCTAAGGTTGTTTCAGAATTCCATCTAAATCAACCTTTTATCCTTCCTACTTGCTTTGCGAACTTCCAAAATGAAGGGGAGCATTCTCTTCATTCTTTGGATGTCAAAAGAGCTTTGTGTTTCTATTTAGATAGGACAAAAGATTTTCGCAAAGCTCAACAACTGTTTGTTTCCTTCAGCGAGACCCGGCTGGGTCAACCTGTCATTATCAGATGCATTTCAGCATGGCTGGTGGCATGCCTTCGCCACTGTTATTCCATGGCGCAGGTTAAGCTGGAAGGCAGAGTGTACGCTCACTCTACTAGAGAGATCGCGGCATCCCTGGTGGAAATCCGCAATGTGCCCATTGCTGATATTTGCAATGCGGCCACCTGGAGCTCAGTGCGTACTTTCGTCAAACACTATGCCCTGAATGTCCATGCCAGATGACATGTTTTGTTTGGCAGAACCATCCTTAATGGACTTCTGTCCTAAATCTGTGAGCTCTTGGTCTCTTCTGCCGCCCTTTCGGGGAATTATTAGTTCGGTACTCTCCATTACTGTGAATGAGTGGTGGAGACTTTATGTCCAGGAAGATATGGAAATTACGTACCTATCATAATTCTTGATCTTCTTGGATGAAGTCTCCACCACTCATTCACACGCCCACCCACCATCACCTGAGCTCACCTCTGTTGTTGGTCTTCACTCCCTCAATCTTTAGGCTGTGAAGACTTCTTTCTTGACCCTTCTTATATGGGTCTTCCGGACTATCTTATGTCTGGTTTTTGGTTAGGCTATCCTTCTAGGTTAGTTACGCTGCATCTCCTCGGGGAGGTACTGAGACGGTTGGAGGGTTGTCACTGAGATAGTCATTGCCACACAAGCAGAGGCTCGTGGCGCCGCTCCTCATGGCGCCATTTCTGGCGCCGGCCTTCCTGCAAAAAAGTTTCCTCCTGCTGGATCCTAGCTCCTCCGGCGTGAGATCCCATTAGTGTGAATGAGTGGTGGAGAAGAAAATCAATAATTACGGAGGTCGTAATTTCCATTTTCTGTTGACCGGTAAGTGCTCTAGACAAATCCTGCCTATTTTCAGGCTCGACCGAGGAGGGGATACAGATGAATGCCAACCGACCTTGAACCAGACTAAGCTGTAGGTGGTATTTTAGTGAATGAGGAAATTTGGCCAGGACACCGGGAAATTCCCTACTCTGTAGACAGGTGACGCTATGTCTATGGAATCTCTCAGTCTGATGGAAGAAGACAGTGGAGGAGGATGTGCTGTGGCTGAAGAGCCGGCAAGTCTAAGCGAGGAACATTGTATGGCTGGGAGGCACCCTCGGGGTGGCCAGCTTTTCGTACCTCATCCCCTGCTTCTTGCTGCAGTGGAAATGGGTGGAGGATCTGCCAAAGAAAGGGGGTTTATGGATTCCCCCATGGCACATTTACCAAGATCTTCGGGAAGTACAGGTGCAGGTTTTTTGCCTGTAATGGGAGATTTGGATGTCGATGAAGATGTCTGAGTGAAACAGGAGCAGTTTTTGCAAGCCGAAGCAGCTTATAAAGCTGCTAAATTACAGGCAGCTGAGGAGAAGAAAAGGAAGCGCTCAGTGCACGGTTTGCCATCGCCTACTACTGAATTTATGGGGAAGGTGTTTGCTGCGGGCCCCCAGGCGGATGGAAGCGTAACCCCAGTCTTACCTCACAAGGAAGCAGGAACTGACATTTATTTACAGCAAGACACTTCGTGGTCCCCAGAACGAGCATTGGAGTGTGCGGGCTGGATACAGACGGAGACAGGTTAGTGGGTAGCGGATCCCAATATTCCGCTTCCGGGTTCAGGTGTTGCTATGGAGTCACCGGGGGGATTGGTGGATGGCCTCCCCCACATCATGGGAAACCAGGACAGAGTTCTGCCTAATATTGCACCGCAAGAGCTAGTTCTAGAACCCATTACGGGTCACATACCACTGTTACTTACTACAGCATTTGTAGAAGAGGTAATTTCTGATATCACGAACTCTCTGCCTGATTTAGTTACCTTTTCCCTTGTACCGACTCTCTCACAGCAAGAGCTCCTTGAAGCTACACATTTGGGCGATAGTCCCCCTCAGATAAGAGAGGAGTCTGTCACTCTTCCAGATGGGTCTCCTGCCATTGACTCAGAACCCCCGACTTTGACTGCTCCTACCTTTGCCAGTCTTTTCCAAAAACCTGTCTCATTAGCCAAACGTCGTAATGCTGTTCGACTACGGTTTTTGGGACCTATTGATACTATGCCTGATCATTTTTACATGGGGAAAAGTTTTACTAAAACAGATGCTTGGGTTTTCTCCCTCTGAAGTATATGCTTTGATTCATACCCCAGGGGAGTCTATGACATTAGTTTTCGTTCCCCTGACATCCTCAATCATTTTTGGATGAAGTATGCTCTTTTCAAAACGAATCCTACCTGGGCCCATTTCCAGGCCATACCCCTTACAAAACAAACTTTTAAAGTCATTACTGTCCTTTTTAGCAATGAGAGGGTGAATATTGTGGGCATTTCTTACTGGTTGGAGAGACATTGTCAAATACAGGGGAACCCTGAACCAATTTTTGATACTGAAGGATTTTGGAATGGAGGATGGAGGTACAAAGTGATTTTGACACAGACTGCGGAGGGGCTGCAGCATCTTCCTAGATGCTTTTACCTGAGCCGGGATAAAGGCTTTATCTTTTATCCTGGACAACCACACCACTGTTACAAATGTGGTTCTAGTAGACATTTGAGCAGGACCTGTGACACGCTGAAGTGTGCACAGTGTGGGGAACTGGGACATGTCCTGACTGATCGCCATCACCCTCCAAAATGCAGTCTTTGTGAAGAAAATCATTTTTTTTCAGACTGTCCTTGGGCAGCTCACAACACTACCGATAAAGATTATACTACACAGGATTTTTATTTAAATGTGGCCTTAAAATCAGCTTTGAACCAGTATGGGCCCCCTCCCCCAATTAGCAGGAAATCCTCAGAAAAGCCCACTGTCCCTCCTTCTGATGTTTTACCTGCTAAAAGCCATCCTCTGAATTGCCTCCTACTGGAGTAGAACCAGTTATTTCTGAGGCACCTAATGACACAGGCTTTATGCCTCCCTCTCCCACCAGAAGGTGCCTTTACGATAGTAAACAATCGGAGGAGAAGTCTACGGAAAAAATCTGTAGGCCCTTCTGCAGACTTTCAGCTACCCATGCATAATACATTTTCTACCTTACAGGTTGAAGATCCTGATGTAGGAACAGAATCAGATTCAGTTTCGGTTCACTCCTCCCAAGCTGATGGGGGTCGGATACTGAACGTTCCATGGAAGACTTAACCTCCCTTCCAAAAAATAAATCCAGATTGGGTTCCCGTAAATGGGTTAGGAAAACATCTTGATACAAATTAGTTTCCCCCTCTGGTTAAATTTCATTCCTCTGAGTTTAGTTTTTCACGGCCCTATCTGTCTCTATTGCTATGAATAATCTGTTTGACATCAAAATGACCTCTCTGAACACTAACAGTATTCGGTCTAAGAGGAAACAACTTTTGATTTATGCTTTGTTTGAATCTGTATATTATGATGTGGTCTTTTTTCAGGATACCAGGTTGCATAACAGACAGGAGATGGATAGAGCCTCTTTGGGATGGATATGGGGAGTAGCCCAGTGGTCCATTGGAGATGACCTTTGTAGTGGGGTTGGTATTTGTGTAAACTCTCCCTTGGCAAAGTCTACACACCTAGTGGACATTGCTCCAGGATGGGCCTTACTGTTAGAGGTTACCTTATATGATTTACCCTGTCGGTTTATAAATGTGTATGCTCCACAAACTAAAACAGCTAGAATTGAGCTTTTTCACCTCATGGAACCATATCTATTTACTGCTCGATATGTTTTTTTTGGGGGAGATTTCAACTGTGGGCTATATCTAAAAGACAGGGGCCCCCGGACCCAAAAACTCTATTGTGACACCAATTGTTTAGCTGCCTTGATATCCCAGTCTGGTCTGATAGACACTTGCGGACACTTTGGACAGCCAGATAAGACTTATTTTAGAGGTAATCTTGCCACTAGAATTGATTTTTGATATATATCTCCTTCTTTGGAGATTAAAAGTGCCAGGACACTTCCCGTTGCTCCCTATGACCATGCTATTATAGATCTGTCGGTCTCTAATTGTGATGGAATGCAGCAGGGGCCTGGATATTGGAGGATGAATTTAGATCTTTTGTCTCTTCCGACTGTTAAGAATGGTTTGATCGCTTTACTTGAAGCACGTAAATCGGTTAAAATCTTATACGACACTTCACAGGAATGGTGGGAGGATACTAAAATTGATATCAAAAAGTATTTCCAGCATTTTGTCAGATTGAATGGGAAATATAAAAGAAACCAATATTTAATCTATATGACATATTTCCAGAATTTGGTATTTCAAGCCTCCCAAGGGAATGAGCGGATTCTTGCAGAATTAGCAGACACTAAACAAAAAATGAACAACTTACAATACAGTAGACTTAAATCCTTGGAACAGGAATGTAAGTTCGGAATCCAGGGCTCGCAGGATTTCATGAATCCATATCAATTTTGCGCCTAACAGCAATACCGGAAAAGGATGTCTCAAGTTCTGGATGCAAAGGGCCTTCTTTGCACCACCAAACTTGGAATTATGACTGCTGTGGAGGATCACATGCGTTCTCTTTTTAGTACTCAGGAATCCTCTTCCACTGCTCACAAAGCATGGTTAGATAGTTGTTCCCTACCAAAAGTTTTATTATCAGAACAACAGGTTCTTGTTTCACCACTTTCTGAATCAGAAATCTTGACCACTTCGGCATTGGTTAAGGATGGCTCCACACCTGGGACAGACAGGATCCCTTATGAGCTTTATAAAGTAATTTTACAAGTTTTGCTTCCTGAATTTTTAGAATTATTTCAGGACATGATTACTTCTGGGAAAGTGCCTGACTCCATGAGTGATGGGTTAGTAATTTTTATGTACAAATCTGGTAATAGGACAGATCTCTCTAATTGCCATCCTATTACACTACTAAACACTGATTACAAGTTATTTACTAAGCTACTAAATAATAGGCTTTTGCTTTGTGCATCTTCGCTCATTCATCCTTCTCAGACTTGTACTATCCCAGAATGGAGTATCATGGATAGTTTAATTTTATTAAGAGAAATTTTGTCCCGGAGTACTGGGGAATTAACTGGTTTTATCCTTAGCCTGGACCAGCCCAAAGCCTTTGATAAGGTGGATCTTGATTATCTTTGGGTCTGCCTGGCCAGGTATGGGATTCCAACCACTTTTATAGCCTGGATACAATCATGTTACACTAATGCCAAGGCCCAAGTTTATTGTAATGGGTAGACTGGGAAGACATTCAGAGTCACCTGGGGAGTGAGACAAGGATGCCCTCTGAGTCCCCTTTTGTATCTTTTTACGTTAGACCCTTTGTTACGTCGTATTAATGATAATATTGCTATTCAGGGGGTTTCTTTTTCTAGTACCTCAGAAGAAATAAAAAGTATTGCGTATGAGGATGATATTTGCTTTATTGTAGGAGATTTACCCTCAGCAGACATGGTAGGACGTACTCTTATGGAATTCACAGACTCCACGGGAGCCCAAGTGAATTATGTTAAAAGTAAATGCCTCCCTTTCGGCTCAGTACAATTTTTAGACTCTACCTTAATCGGGATCCCTGTTGTAACAGGGACATGTACAATATTAGGGCTCACCTTTGGATCCGGGGATCTGGAGCTCTTGAATTGGACGTCCAAATTGGATATTGCAAATGAGAAGATTTTACATTGGAATAAGTGGAGATTGTCAAAATTGAAACGGGTGTATATGATTACGACCTTTTTATTTCCTATTTTTTTGTGCCTAGCTGCAATTTTCAGCCTGCCCCTAGGCTGGAAACCAGATTGTATGGTTGTTTTTTTTTTTCTGGTATTTGGGGTAGTAGACTAAATCGCATCAAAAGAGGCTTATTGTTTCGAGATAAAAGATTGGGTGGACTTAAAATGGTTAACCCGATTGTGGGGTTTTTTTTTTTTTCCCCCACAATATTTGCTAATGCTAATCTAAGACCACTGATGTTAAATTCTGGGAAAATTTGGATTCCATGGGTAAGGAATTCGTTTGCTGGAATACTTCCCTTTTGGCTCCCTCATTCTTGTATTCATAAACAGCGATCATTGCACAGTATCCATAGAAACATAGAAACATAGAAGTTGACGGCAGATAAGGACCGCAAGGCCCATCCAGTCTGCCCATTTCTTTTTCTACCTTATAAATGTGCCATCAGCCTTTGCTCTGTCAGTGGCCTATCTATTCATAGTCATTTGTATTGCTCCCTTATGCCTATCCATGCCTGTTTGAAGCCCTGCACTGTATTCATAGCCACCACTTCTTGTGGTAAGCCATTCCATGCATCCACCACCCTTTCTGTGAAAAGAATTTCCTCACATTCCCCCTTAATCGGCCCCCCTCTAATCTCGTGCTGTGTCCTCTTGTCCTGCTATTTTTCTTATATTTAAACATGTTAGACTCTTTCACCTTGTTTATGCCCTCAAGGTGTTTGAATGCCTCGATCATATCACCTCTCTCCTCCTTTGCTAAGGGTATACATATTGAGCTCCGTTAATCTGTCCTCATATGTCTTCTGATGCAGTCCCTGCACCATTTTGTTTGCCTTCTCTGGACTGCCTCAATTTGGTTAATGTTCTTGTGAAGGTGTGGCCTCCAATACTGCGCAGTACTCCACATGGGCCTAACCAGTGTCTTGTATCAGAGGATTATTACCTCCCTCTTACGACTTGTGATACCCCTACTAATACACCCTAACACCCCACTAGCCTTACCTACTGCTTTAGAGGTCTGCTTGATGATTTTAGGTCATCAGTGATGATGATGCCCAAGTCTCTTTCTTCCTTTGTGACTGCTAGCAACTCCTCCCAGCCTATAGGTGGCTTCAGGTTTCTCTTCCCTATGTGCATGATTTTGCACTTTTTGCATTAAATCCCAGTTGCCACTCTTCTGAACATTCTGCTAGTTTATCCAGATCTCTTCTCATTCTGCCCACCCCATCTGGATCATCTACTCTGTTGCAGATCTTGGTGTCATCTGCAAACAGACAAGCCTTACCCTCTAGTCCATCTCGGGGTCACTAATGAAGATGTTGAAGAGGACTGGCCCCAGGACTGATCCCTGAGGTACCCACTTGTGACTTGAATCTCTTCTGACTGTATACCATTTACCACCACTCTCTGTTTTCTGCCCGTCAACCAGTTTGCCACCCATTTGACCAACTTCTGACCCACCGAGCCTACCCAGCTTATTTATCAATCTTCTATGTGGAACAGTGTCAAAAGCTTTGCTGAAGTCAAGGTAGGCGACATCAACTGCTCCCCTTGGTCCACCACTCTGGTTGCCCAGTCAAAGAAATCTATGAGATTAGTTTGACAGGACCTTCCTTTGTAAACCCATGCTGTCTTGGATCCTGTGCCCTATGGATTCCAGGTGTTGCACTATCCTTCCTTAAGGAGTGCCTCCATAATCTTGCCCACTACTGAGGTAAGACTGACCGGTCTGTAGTTCCCGCCTCCTCCCTGCTACCACTCTTGTGGAGGCGGGATCACATGAGCCCTTCTCCAGTCTTCTGGGACCTCTCCTGTGCTCAGAGACTCACTAAACAATTCTGCTAATGGCTCTGCTAGTTCCTCCTTTAGCTCCTTAAGTACCCTGGGATGTATGCCATCAGGTCCCATTGCCTTATCCACCCTGAGCTTAGCAAGCTCTTGTAGGACCCTTTCTTTTGTGAAGGGAGTAGTGCTCACCTCCCTCCCCTGTGTCCATGGTGCTGAGCTGTGGGCCCTGCCCTACCTTCTCTTCAGTAAATACTGAGCAAAAGTATCTATTTAGGATAGATTCTTTTACAGGGTCCTCCTCCTCACATGCTCCATTTTCTCCATTAAGCTTAGCAATACCCCCTCTGGACTTTCTCCTTTCACTAATGTATCTATAGAAAGTCTTATCACCTTCTTTTACTGTTCGTGTTAGTGTTTCCTCAGTTTGGGACTTTGCCTGCCTTACTGCCTTACCTGCTTCCCTTAGGGCAGTTTGGTATGCCTCCCTATCTTCATCCCGCTGTGTTCCCTTATATTTCCTGAAGGCCAGCCTTTTGGCTCTGACCTTTTTCTGCTACTGTATTTGAGAACCAAAGTGGTTTCCTTCTTCTTTTGCACTTCCTTTTCTGTCTAACACAATGGGATGTTGCTTCAAGTATTGCATCCTTAATGCTTGCCCACTTTGCCTGTACCCCCTCACCTGTGTTTCTTTTTGCCAGGGCTAGCTAACTCTGTTGGCCATCTTATCAAAGTCAGCTCCTCTGAAGTCCCATATTTTTGCCTTGGAATGGGATGATTTAGATGTAGTAGCCAAATTGAACCATACCATGTGATGGTCACTGGCCCCAGGTGACCTTCTACCTGGAGATCTGTGATCCCTTCTTTGTTAGTCAGTACTAGATCTAGGATAGCCCTGTCTCTTGTGGGTTGCTGTACCAGTTGTTTGAGGCCCTCCCTGCAGGAATCCACTATGAGTCTAGTTCTGGCAGATGTTCCTGCTGGTATTGACCAATCTGTATCCGGCATGTTGAAGTCTCCCATTATCAGAACCTCCCTTTAGCTGTCATGTTTTGTATATCTTCTAACAGTAATGTGTCTGTGTCCTCCTCTGGTCTGGGGGCCTGTAGACAACCCCAGTTCTTATGACTGTCCCATTTCCTGTTTCCAGGGTGACCCACAGTTCTTTTGGATCCTTATGTATTCTGAATTCTGTAGCTTTGATATTTTCATTAACATACAGGGCCACTCCTGCCCCCTTTTGCACCTCGGTCTCTTCTGAACAATACATAGCCAGGTACTGGAAGTCTCCAAGTGTGGTTACTGGTAAACCACGTCTCACTAATTGCTACTATGTCCAGTTTAGCCTCTGACATTATTGCCTGCAGGTCTGGGATCTTATTTCCCAGGTTGTGAGCATTTGTGTACATGATTTTCCATTGGCCAGATTTTGGTGTGTTAGTTGTTGGGTGAAGTTTGGCATTACCCTGTGCGTCGTATGGGAGACAAACCTTTTTCTTACCTGGTGATGCAAATGAGCAGCAAACATGCTGAATTCCTGTTTGACCACTAGCTGAGGGAGGGGTGTTCTTCCCATTCACGATGATGCTGCACCCCTCCCCATTTGCTAGTTTAAATATTCTGCAAAGACGTCAAACTTCTGCCCCAATGCACTGACTCCTCTTTAGTCAGATGCAGTCCATCAAATTTAAAGAACTTTTCGCTCCCAGAACTGTTGCCAGTTCCCTACAAATCTGTGTCCTTTTCTTGGCACCAGCCCTTGAGCCACATGTTTAGCCCCTATCTCCCTTCTCTGACCTTCCGTCCATCTGCTCCCCTCTCCCAGACTGGCAGGATCTCAGAGAAGGAGATGCCAGACGAAATAGATGATAGTTTGGCACCCAGCCTAGTCAGGTGTTCCTTGGTCTCCACAACTGACCGGCTGGCGAGATCATTAGTCCCTATGTGTACTAGGACATCAATGTTTTCTCCTGCTTTGTGAACAGTTTTAGCAATGCAGTCAGTGTCTCTCCATGCTGATGTACCTGGGAGACATCTGACCATCACCCCTGGCTGGAGATGGGTATCAACTCCCCGAATCATGGAGTCTCCTATGATCAGAAGTTTTTTGGATTTCCTTTGTGCTTGTTTTGTTTTGGTTCCTGATTTGGGTGAGTTTTGTTGTGCTAGCTCCTGTGCCACAGTGTCCTGCTCTGCAGTGTCTTCTGCCTCTTTATTTGATTTCAGAGATAGAGGCAGATACCTGTTTGTAGTGTTTATATGGTTTTGGAGGTAATGTGTTGGAGAGCAGAGAGTGATGGGGCACCTGATTTGCTCCTCTAACCACCTGCCAACCTCCTGGACCAACTACCCTCTGCGGTTGAGGTTTTTCTGTTGGATGCTGGGGAAATGGTGGGTGGTTCTTATAATGTATTTCCTCTTCAATATGAAATTTGAGGCGTGCAATCTCTGCCCATGCTGCCCGGAGCTGAGCCCTAAGATCTCCAAAGGCCCAGCATGTAGGACAGTGTCCTAAATCCTGTAAGACTGTCCTTCTGAAAATTGTTCCACAGTACCTGCAGTTTATGAAATCCATTCCAAATAAGTTGCTGGGTTTGTAACCTAGTCAGAGTAATTAGAAGGAAAAAAAAAATGCAAGTAATGGTTTAATTGTGCTTTGTTTAACTTGTTATAACAAGTTAAATTACTAGTGCCCCTGTAAATGAGATCACCTTGTCGAGGCCCCACTGATCCGCCCCTTCCTGCTCTGCCACAGGAAATGTCACAACTGTGGTACCCTATAAAAGGAGTGTAGCGTGGGGTGGTTGGGGATGGGGTAGGTGGCTGGGCCCGTCCCCTGCCTAAAAAGAAGAACCACGGACGAAAGAACAAGGAGGTAAGAGCAGAAACAATCAGTCAACAACAAATGCAGTAACCCTGAAAGCTTATCCTAATGTTAGATAAAACTGTAAAACCTGTAAAGCACCACCTGTAATAATTTCAGAGAAGATATACGCTGTAAGAAACACTTTGCTCCAGAGAAAAATAAAGCAGTAACAGAAGATATACCTTGCAAAAGACAATTTGAATCAGAAGATTACAGCAGTAATCTGTTAGCACACACCTGTAGGCACACCTTGTAATAATGCAGAAGAAGGTATACCAGCAACAACAATTTGAATCAGAGAAAAAATAAAGCAATGAAATGTTAGCAACAAACAGTAGCAATCCCTGTAAGTAAAAAATTAAAACACCACCACACAGTAAAACTGCTTAGCCAAACTAAGTCTTAATCCTTTTCCCTTGCTCTGGTAAGTTTCTCTACTCTGCCTTTCAAGCAGTCTTAGAAGGAAAGAGCTCAGGTGAAGCTAGGTGCCTTGGCCAGCAAACCAAGTCTTCTACCTATCCCTGAGACCTGCGGCTTTGTTTTGGGAAAATAAAGCTTTGGAGTCTAGTACCAGAACACTTTTTCAACATGACCAGAAAACATGATATGCTCATCTTATAACCACTTTTTTTTGAGATCAGACCTATTTCGATTCCAAACCTACTGCAGTCAAATTGCAGATTTGAAAAATGTTGACATCCCCCCGTATTCCTGTATATATGTGGGATGTTATGTGGTTTTCCTTGCATGGGAAACTTAATGTTAAAGGGAACCTAAAATATAAAAGTGTGGAACATCGTTACTGTCCCAGGGATACCTGTTTGGATACTGTAGAAACCATGGATCATTTGTTTTTATTTTGCCCTTTTATAAAAAAATTTCGGAATCTTTTGCGAGACAAGTGGCCTACATCGCCCTTTTATGATTTAACTTTGGAGATTTTAAATTTAGGGATTCTTCCTTTTGTGTGGACTAAACATGACAGGGTTACACTCTGGTTGTTTTTGGTTTGCTTCAAATTTTACATATGGCATGTGAGATGCAGACTCACATTGCAACAAATTTTGTATACTGAAGAGCAACTCTTTCATATGATATCTACTGCAGTGCTAAACCATAGACTTTTAGAGAGCAAGTCAGTGCCACCTGAAATATTTCGGTCTTGGTGGTACAGTGTGGACTGGCTCTAAGTTGATGTTATAGACTTGGGTTATTGAATATATAAATACTGAGTTGAATTTAATTTGTTTGTGTAATTTGAAAAAAAAAAAGAGAATTCCCTACTCTTTTAGTTGGGGGGTAGCATTTATTACTCTTGGAGCCCTAAAACAAAGAGAATTTGTGTCAGATTACGATGTGTTACTTATTCATGAGCTCCAATGTTCTGTATTAAGATTTCATATACAGTACCATCATTATGTATATGGTTATCCTTTCAAAATTTCAATAACATTTCCCAGACTCTTTGGGGTGGGGGTGGGTCTTTTTTGCATAGGATGTATGGTTTGAATACATAATATTCCTTTTAATTTCAGAGTCCTTTTGTTTAGGTTGTTTACTTTATTTTATGGTTATAGTATAAGAACAATTTGAAGGGGATAAGTATGACTTAATACTTTATTTTGCTTTAGTTCTTTTTTCAGTCATATGGAAAATAGCCTTTGTATTATGATTTGTTTTGAATGGTATGACTGAAATACTCCTCTGTTTTCCTTCATCTTAGTTTTCTGTAACTTTTTTGTGTGCATTAACACTGTGTTATCATTTGTTGTGAAATTATAATAAAAATCCCCTACTCTTTTCAATAAGTGCCATGGGATCTTTAACATCCACCTGAACTACCACCAATCCAGGCAGATGGGACCTCGGTTTAACATCTCATCCGAAGGCGGCACCTCAGAGTGCAGCACCCCTCTCATGCTGCACTACAGTATCAGTACTGGGATATTAGTCCAAGTGCCAGATGTGGGAACTGAACCCTCAGCCCTCTGATCTCCCAGCCTCAGAAGCAAGTGTGCTACCTACTGAGCCACTGACACTGTCTGGCATTCCCACCAGTCCCTGTAGTACAGAGGGTATTGCTCAAATTGGACACGCACGGGGGCAAGATGATACTTGTGGCCATCTGCTGGCTTCAACAGATATGGTTTCTTCTGTTGAACACTCAGCAAAACAAGGATTATTTCACTCAGGATGGACTTGCTGACTCAGGGTCACTTGGTCCATCCCAAACTGTGCTCCCTTCATCTTCAGGCCTGACTCCTGAATAGATAGACGTGAACAGGTACAAGGCATGTCAGAGGGTCTCTGAAATGCTTTTGGCTGCTCGTAAGCCTTCAAGTAGGAAAACTTACATAGCCAAGTGAAAAAGATTTTCCATTTCTTACTCCAAAACCTGCATGGACCCTTTGGGTGGCCACTTGACAAGGTTATGGAGTATTGTTGAACCTTTCTGATGCTGACCTGCAGTATTCCACAGTTAAGTTCCACCTGGGTGCTGTCTCTGCATATCACAAGCCAGTCGGTGACCTTGTCAGTGGCACAGCTGCCACTTTTCAAGAGGTTCCTTAAGGGCATCTTACATACTGGGTCTCCTGTCAGGAAGCTGGTGGCTGCTTGGGATATCAACCTTGTTGATTTGCTCACTCCAAACCCTTTGAGCCTTGTGATCTGTGAGCTGAAGTTTTTAATGTTGAAAGCAGCATTTCTAGTGGCCATTACCTCTGCTGCAGAGTGCCTGAAATCCATGCCTTGGTAACCAATCCTCCATATACTGTTTTCCATAATGACAAGGTAGTTCTCCACACACACACACCAGATTCCTTCCTAAAATAGTGTTTCCATCTTAACTAGTCACTAATGCTGCTTACCTATTTTGCCAACTTCAATAATGAAGGACATACTCTCCATTCTCTGGATGTTAGGAGGGTCCTTAGGTTTTACCTAGACAGAACTAAGGACTTGAGGCAATCCAAACAGTTGTTTGTCTCCTTCGATCCTTTTTTTTCTTTTCAGTTTAATATATTGTTTTGAATTTAAGCCATTACAAACACGAGAAAAACAGTTTCTCAGAATACGAGACTAGAATGTAAGCTTCATCAGTAACATTAAATAACACAAATAACCCATACCCATCCACCCCCCAAAACCTCACCCCTAGCCCCCCACCCCCAAACCCAGATCACTGCCAAGACCCCAAGGGGACAAATCTAAGGAAAAATGCAGCATACGCAAAAGAAAAAGGAGGGCACTAGACTATAAAGGGGGGGGGGCCCATATGGGGATTGTACAGTGTACTGACCTAGGACTCCCTTTAGGAGTGCTCAGAAAACCCCTTAAATAAGGGCTTCCAATGGATGCCAGAAATCCAAATACCTCTCAAGCTTCTCGTGTCGGCTTTGCAATGTGTTTCTCCACTACCAAAGCTTGAAGAAGTTCCTGTCACCATTCAGAAAGCGTGACGGATACTGTCATCTTTCCAGTGACGGAGAATATCCAGTTTGGCAGTAATGGCAATTAGTGAAAGAAAACTTCAAAAGAACCCCAGAGCAAATGCAATGGGGCATGGGTTATCCCTTAGGATATTGGCCATATAGCCAAATTTTAAAGAAAACAAATTGCACATACCCCAGTAGTGCAAAGCATCATGGGAAGCATATGCAAATGCATATGAATTAATTTGGACTGTCTCGTCTTTAAGCAAAATTGCATGGTGCCTGAAGGCCTCACAATATAATCAGCAAAGGCTGAGAACAGCAGACGCAGACACGTGTTTCGTCCTCATGTGGACTCCTCAGTGTGCCATATCTGTATCTCATCCCAGGGAGATGGAGCCAGCCTATAGAGGATCTTATTTGTTTGGGTCATGGGCAGCCCAAAGTAGAGAGAAAAAAGAACTACAAAAGATCCCCAGAGCAAATGCAATAAATATCCTCTGGAATAACCCATGCCCCATTGCATTTGCTCTGGGTTCTTTTGTAGTTCTCTTCTTTCTCTACTTTGGGCACCTTACGACCCAAACAAATAAGATCCCTTATAGGCTGTCTCTCTCTTCTCTGTCTCTCTGTCTCTCTCTCTCTCCCTTGCTGAGATACAGATATAGTACACTGAGGTGTCTGAATGAGAACAAAACACGTGTCTGTGTCTGTTGTTCTCAGCCTTTGCTGATTGTATTGTGAGGCCTTCTGGCACCATGCAATTTTGCTTAAAGGTGAGCCAGTCCAAATTAATTCATGGATATTTGCATATGCTTCCCATGATGCTTTGCATTATTAGGATATGTGCAATGTGTTTTCATTAGAGAAAGATGAGCTTTACGGGGCCCAAAAAGCTAATCAGGGAAATTACCTATTAAGCATATTTCAGGGGTGAAGGAGGAGTCCAAGGACAGCAAGGGATCAAGGGAGTTGCGGACACCAGACCAAAATGGGGTCACTATAGGGCAGTCCCATAATATGTGCTGAAGAGAGCCCACCCTAGATCCACACCGGGAACAAACCAGTGAAGCTAGGCGGCCCATACGGTATAACTTTAAGGGGGTGTAATACGTATTATGTAAAATACGAAATTGGATATAACGATATCTGTCTTGTTTAACATACTTATATAACCTCTTCCAAATTAGTTGCCAGTCCCTAGGTCCAAGCCCCAAATTCAAGGTGTTTTGCCAATAAAATCCTGTCCCTGAGAACCCCCTTGGGTCATTAGCCTGAAAATAAGCATAAAAATTAGAAACAGAGTGCGGGTTTTGGGCAATCAACTGGAGCTCTGTAAGAGGGGAAAGGAAGGAAGGAGATGCCCATGGTTGCAGGCCCAAAAAGCTAGTCAAAGCTCCAGATAGCTATAAATGTTTGAGCGGGTGATAAACAGGGAGGGAAAAGTACTGTTGGATTATGGCCAGAAGAGCAAGCCTACCAATAGAAAGGAACACCTCTAAAGAGAGAATTCCACAAGGGAGGACAAAAGCTAAACAGGATGGGGCTATTAGCGATAATGCTGGGGTTCCCAAAGATGGGTTGAGAAAGATCCGAGCCCAGTACTTCTTAAGGTATAAACCTAGTTGGTAAGGACCTGTAAGGACCACTTTAAGGGGTGTTACCAAGTCGGGGAAGTACAGAGGGTTTAGAGAATAATAAACTGGATAGCTGAATATCATATAGATGGCACAGCTGGGATTCTAACTGAAGCCATAAGGGACAATAGTCGTTATCAACTGGACCATCAATAGCCTGACCCCACCTAAACACTTTATTGCTATGAAGAGCACAATAATAAAGGAACAAATCAGGCAAGGGAAGTCCACCTCTTTCCTTCGGTTGCGTCAGCTTGAAGTGTGCCCAATGTACAGCCCCCTTCTGCCATAGAAATTCTGAAATCAGGCTTTGAAGTTGGGGAAAACCAGACCTTAGGAAGGTGTAAACCAATCATGCCCAATGGGTAGAGGACCCTGGGCAGGATGTTCATCTTAATAATATTGACCCTCCCCCAGAGCGAGATAGGGAGAGCTACCCATCTCGCAAGATCCTCTTTGATTCAAGAAAGAAGGGGTGTTATATTTAATTTAGCAATATCAGTAAGGGCAGGGGAGATACGAATTCCAAGGTATTTGACCACCTCAGGCGCCCAGCATAAACTCATCTCAGGGATTTGTTGCTTAGATACCAAGGTGTTTAATGGCATCACTTGGGATTTATCTGGGTTAAGCCAGTATCCCAAGACCTCAGAGAATTCCTGTATTTCCTTTAGCACCACATGGAGGGAGGGAGGAAGTAGGAGACTCCAGGTGTACAAGGAGGTCATCAGCATAGGCTGATAACTTGTATCTGGAATCCCACCCGAATTTCTAGAACTTCTGGATTCCTCTGTATCCGTTGGATGAGGGGCTCCAGATACAAATTAAAAAGGAAAGGGGATAAAGGGGCCTCCCTGCCCGGTACCCCTCTGAAGTATCACTGGGGCCGACAAGACTCCATTACAATGGATACTAACCGTAGGCTTATTGTACAAAACCTTAAGCCAGGAACAGAAGTTTTCCGGGAAGCCACATTTTTACAGAACCAGAGCCAAGAGACCCTATCAAAAGGTTTCTCTGCATCCGGGGCAACCAGAACCATGTGGACCCTGCTCCCCCCGGACGAAGAGATCAAATATAAAAGTTTACGGACGTGGCCGCTGGAATGATATCCAGCCATAAAGCCTACCTGCTTCGGTGACATCTGTCCTGTCCAGACCTGGAGCAGCCTATTTGCTAGGAGTTCGCCAATATTTTAAAATCAGTGTTTAGAAGTGAAATTGGGGGACTTCCAGTGACATCACCGGTTCAATGGCTGCCTAACTGCGGAGCTCTCCCTCCATCCACACTATAAATTAGCTCCACACAGCATTGCTTTCAATAATTTATTCAAAAATGAGTTTGCCGAACAGTGGAGGCTCCCCAGCGTAAAGATCCCGAGCAAAACAAGCCAGATCGAAGAAAGATCAGCGAGGATTGAGCCCCACAAGCTTGGCCACCAGCTGCAGAGAATCCCCATCTAGTATGGCCGACAGAGACACAGAGGCAGAGCTGGAAACACTATCCCACTCATGCTTTGAGATCCCTTTATTCGAGATTAAGCAATTCCACTTGGAAACCAAGCAAGAATTTGGCAGGCTGCACCTCGACCTCAATAACCTCGAAAAAAAAGTAAATACTGCGGAGGAAAGAATCTCAAGCGCCGAGGAAGGTCTGGTGTACCTCTTGCAAGCGGTTGATTTCCTCATGCAGCAACAAGAACAAACAGCTGCAAAATGTCTAGACCTAGAAGCGCGCTCCAGGCGGGAGAACTTGAGAATCTATGGTCTGCCTGAGGAAGCCGAAGTAGGGGGACATAGCTGATTTCCTCGCGGATCTCCTGCAGCACATGTTGGATATCCCGCAAGTGTTTTCCTTCAAAATTGAGAGGGCGCATCGGGCTCTGGTACCCAAACCATCTTCGGAAAATACCAGGCCCAGATCTATTGTAGCCAAATTCTGGAGCTATAAGGACAAGGAGCTCATTTTGCGCACTGCCTGGAGGCAACAGAAAGTAGAATACAATGGATCCCGTTTGTTTTTCGATCAGGATCACACCCCCTACCCCAATCTAGCAGCAGCATCTGGCTTATGCACCTCTTCTACACAAGCTGAAGGCCATGGGGATAAATTTCCAAATTCCCTATCACTCTCGTTTGTGGGTTCACTTGGGACTCGGGCACTGAACTTTACAACTCAGTCGACGAGGCGGTTAGGGCCTTTGAGGTAAAGGGCCACGAAGTTGCAGGAATTGGGCAACGTGATGTTCGGCCCCCCAAACCATGGAGCCCTGGCAGCCAGCAGCGCAGCATAACTCCAGGAAGGTGTGGGAAACGATCAGCAGTTGCAACCATACAAGACATCAAAACCATGCTGCAGAAACTAACCCACACCATGTGCAATGAGGAGCAGGAGGCATCGAGGAAGGGGACACTTGAAAATCTGCCCAGTTAAGTGAGTAACAAATGCACCTTCTTCCCATTTGGGTTTACTGCTCCTGTGATAAAAGGAGTTTTCTTCAACCCACATATTGGAAGAAAATGAGAGCCCTGGTCCCTGTTGGACTTCAGAACATGTAGTTTGCAGAAGGGGAAAAGCAGACAGTAATTAATGCCCTTCCTTTCAGTCCTTGTTGCAATGCCGATGCCCACATAGTGGGATTACTTACTTGTTTAGCCCAGAGTTTCATGTTTAAACCTGACTTGAGCTATACCAGGGAAATTAGGAGAGGGAAAAAGGGGTTCTTTAGATACATTGGGGAAAGACGAAGGGTGAAGGGGCAGATTAGCAGGATTAAATCAGGGGAGAGATGGGCACAAGACCCAGAGGAGCAGGCTGAGGTACTAAATGAGTACTTCACCTCATTTTTCACCAGGGAAAATGGGGATGCTGCATCATACATGGGAGGAGACAGAGATAATGAGGAGGGGGGGACCCTTACCGATCGGCAGGTCTGGGGTGGGGCATCACTGGCAGGTGGGGGGGCTAAGCAGGAAGAGGTACCAAAAGTGGAAATCACAGCAGAGAGAGTGAGGAAGCCTCAGCTCCCTTTAAGACGGAGAAAGCACGGCCGGATAAATTACATCCCAGAGTGCTGAAGACTGGCAGATGTCCTGGCGAAACCCCTGGCAGAGCTTTTCACCATCTCTGAGGACAGGGTGGGTGCCCCAAGACTGGAAGGTGGCGCATGTAGTGCCTATCCACAAGGGGGATCAAGGAGCTGGCAGGGAACTACAGGCCTGTCAGCCTGACATCGGTGGTAGGCAAGGTGATGGAGGGCATTGCCAGGAGAGGCTAGGGGGGGACCTGGATAAGTCAGGGTGCCTGGACGATAGACAGCATGGATTCATCCCAGGGAAATCGTGTCAGACAAACCTGGTGGAGTTCTGTGACTGGGTGACAAGTGCCTTGGACCTGGGTAGACCAGTGGATGTCCTCTTTCTAGACTTCAGCAAGGCATTTGACTCTGTTCCTCATGTGGGCCTGTTGGATAAGCCAGGAGAAATGGGGGTGGGAAACCAGATGATCAGATGGATAGGCAATTGGCTCGTAGTTGGTGGGATAGTCTCATCCCCAAGGAGGGTCATTAGTGGGGTCCCACAGGGATCAGTCCTTGGGCCCCTTCTGTTCAACGCCTACGTATCTGACATAAGGACAGGAATCAGGAGTGAGATGAGTCTCTTTGCAGATGACTCGAAACTGGGGGCGGTGGTGGATGGGGAGGAGGGGAGGGTGGCCTGCAGGGGACCTGGAGGCTCTGGAAAGATGGTCTAGAAAGTGGAAGCTGAGGTTCAATGCAGGGAAATGCAAGGTACTCCACCTGGGGCCAGAAACCCAGGCCAAGTGTACACCCTGGGATACTACAAGTCTCAATGGCTGAGAGGGACCTGGGGGTGGTGGTGGATGTCAAGATGAACAACTCTGAGACTTGTAGGAGGGCAGCAGCCAAGGCCAACAGGATGCTGGGATGCATCACGAGGAGGATCACCTCCAGAAGGAGGGAAGTGATGCTCCCTCTGTATAACTGCTTGGTGAGGCCGCACCTGGAGTACTGCGTGCAGTTTTGGAGGCCTCACTTAAAGAGGGACATTAACCTCCTGGAGAGGGTCCAGAGGAGGGCAACCAAAATGATTTGGGGCTTGGGGACAGGACCTATGAGGAGGGCTCGAAGAGCTAAATATACACATTGGAAGAGAGAAGGGACCGGGGGGACATGATAGAGGTCTTCAGGTACATGAAGAGGGTAAATAGGGGAGGAACAGTCAGGGTGCTTCGAAGGAAGGAGGAAGGGGCCACTAGAGGGCATGGGTGGAAGCTGGAGGGGGGAAGATTCAGGGGAGAAAGGAGGAGGTGCTACTTCACTGAGAGGGTGGTGGAGCCATGGAATGCACTACCTAGGGGGCTGTTGGAGGCAGAGACAGTGGAGGGGTTCAAGAGGGGGTGGGACAGGTACAGGGGAAGGGTTCAGGAAGCAAAATCCAATGCAGCAAGAATATCCGGAACTGGGAAGGGAGAAGCCAGAGAAGGCGAGGGGGACAGCAAGGTCAGCACCCAGGGTGGGGGCTGACCAAACGAGCAGACACGAAAGACCGTTAGGCCTATTCTGCTGGCATTTTAGTATGTTAGTATACTGAAGGGAAAAAAAAAAGAGCATCTTGGCTGCTTTCTCTCCCCCTGCTTGTTAACAGGACTTATTTCATTTGAGACTGGATGATTACAGGAGAGTTACTGTTCAGCAGTGTTGCTATTACTAAATATTAGAACTTGTAGGATCTTTAAAATGTTTATAATTCACTATGGCTCTATTAGATGATTAAATATTTAGAGAGGGGCCTTATATCTTGCTTTTGGCAACACAGGGACCGCATTTTAAGCAACATGAGGTTGGTGTGGGTGGGGGAGTCCTGAGATCATAACTCGTGACTCTGCTATTTTGGTGACTACTGCTATTATGGGCTTAGCTACTGCACCTATTACTATACTGTATTGGGGGAAGAGGGGCTTTCTCTCCTTTCTATGAGGGAGGATCGAGAGACGACAAGCTAGCCCACCACCACAGGCTCCCCATGAAGAGTTGATGACGTCTTTAGGCCACAATACCTGGCCAGGACAAGCCTTTTTTAGGGTCCAGGAGGAACGAGCCAGCCTACAGGCCCTTTCTCCTCCTTCCCCGAGTAGAAAGCAACACTCTTAAATTCACTTGGGCTCATAGGGAACATCACAGATTGTTCCCCTACCTTGGGGGTCAAAGTGTATATAGTTCTACTCCGGGGGTGAGGTCAAGTATGCTTGGACCTCCCCAGTGGGGTACTGTGTTATTGTTTGTTATAGGTTTGATGTTATATTTTTCCGTTATTTCTGCGTCCAATGTCACTTCAACTTTTTTACACCAATGGTGCTGTGTGAGAACTGATATTTGAAGGAGGGTAACATGAACATAAGAGGTCACCCCATTAGTCGATGGGTGGGGGGGGTTCTGTCTCGGGTGGAGACATGGGGGGGGCACAGAGATAAAGGAAGGCATAAGCTATATACAATCAGTAACCCCTACCTGACCCTAAATGGATGATAACCGTAGTATTTAACATTTTATCACTCAATGTCAACGACTTAAATAATCCCATCAAAAGCATAAGGTCCTCTTAGCTCTTAAGAAGCAGAGACCCTCATTTATCCTTTTACAAGAGACCCACCTTAGCAAAGCAGAACATCTAAAATTGGGGAAATTTAGATTTACCCAAGTGGTGGCCTCCTCTTATGGGACAGGGAAGCTGACATATTGGTCTCTCGCGGCATTCAGTTTCACTCATCTTCCACTTCTACAGACCCCGATGCCCATCTGGTGATATTGGCAGGTATATTGGAGTGCTCCCCAATCACACTTGCCTCTGTTTATATCCCACTGGGCTCCACAGCTGCTGTGGTTCTCTCCTTACTCCAGAAAATAACGGAGTACCAATCTGGTACATTGATAGTGGGGGACCTTAACCAACTACTTGAACAAATAGATACCTCTAATACCAGGCCGTAACATAGACAGCAGCTAATAAGGCAACCAGAGAATATCTGAGAGGGCATTCTGGGTAGATTCTTGGAGGCAGCAGCACCCGGGAGAGAGTTCACGCCTGCATTGATTATTTTCTAGTATCCAGGAAGCACTAATACCAAATTAGGACTGTGCTATCCCTATCTGATCATTCACAACTCTCACTGAGGTTGGACTGGAAATCAGAAAGGGGTCAAACGCTCTGGAAATTCAATAACTATTTGTTAACTTTGAAGGAGTTCACAGATATGATAAAACTAAGAATACCACAGATTCTACAAGAGAATGACTCCCCTGAGATTTATAGGGCAATCCTATGGGATACAATAAAGATGGTACTGAGGGGGGATGTTATCAAATATGCAGCCCATTTTAAGAAACAACAGAATATCTAAATGGAAAAACTCCAGAAACAACTGCGAGAGCAGAAAACACAACATGCGACTGGGGATGGGACGGTACTTCCTCTGCTGCAGGCCATTAAACAACACATTCAAAAACTTACAGATATTAAGACAGAGCAGGCTTTACAGTGCCTTCGCCAGAGGTTTTACGAAAGTGGTCCAAGGGCAACCCGCCTGTTAGCTCACCGGCTAAGCCAGCAGATTTCGCAGTCCACCATTACACAGATCAGGGACCCCACAAATGGACAGATGATGAGAACCTCTAAACAGATATTAAAAAACTTCAGGGAGTTTTATCAGAGCCTTTATACCCCAGAACAGGCATCAAAAGTAGCCCAAATTAAGGCATATTTAGCCAAACTAAAATTACTAAAGCTTACCCAGGAGCTTGGACAACTCATAGACAACCCTCTTTACCCCCACTGAACTAGAATTCGCAATCCGGAACCTGAAGACCAATAAAGCTCCCGGCCCCGACGGATACACGTCAGAATTCTTTAAATTCTTCATGAAAGAGATGGGTGGCTCCCTACTGGCAACATGCAAAACAGCACAATCTGGGGAGGTAATACCCATTACATGGAATTATGCGGTCATCGCCAGCATCCCGAAACCGGGTAGGGATATCACTCAGTGTAAATCGACTCACCCATCTCAATACTTCAATATTGACTACAAGCTTTATGCCACAATTTTGACAAATGCCTGAGTAGGTCCTTCCCAGGCTTCCCAGACTAATTAATTTCAATCAGACTGGATTTGTCCTGGGCAGACAAACTCAGGACAACATCAAAAGAACCTTGCACCTTCTTCTTCTTTTTTTTTTTTTTGTTAGTCCTTTTCCTCTCCGGCTCCTAGTCTGCCTACCTTGACTTCCTGGCATCCCGCCGGTCTTTCAGGCCGCTGTCCTGAAGATCCAGTCAGCTCCTATGAAGGTCCCTGGGGCTGCTATCCCTCGGCTTGCCCCAGCGGCGGGGCGGCGGAACCCCCACCTCTCCACTGCATAAGGATCCAGATATGCCGCCAGACTGAGCCGACTGATCCTCGATCCTCCCTGAGACTGCCATCATGCCGCCACGACTGGTTATACTTTCACCTGTTCGATCCCAGTGTGCGCCAGCTGCGTGCAGTGACACCAGTGGAGGGGGCGCGACACGATCCGCACGCGGCCTCCCTCCCGCCGTGCCCCTAGCCCACCCCATCCTGATGTAGCACCAACGCACAATCCTCAGCCTCCGCTAGAGGTCGCTGATATGCTGACCACTAAAATCTCCCCTTCCCCAGAGAGGAAGAGCAGTCTCACGGACCCTCAGTCCCTCTCTGCCCTGCCGGCCCCTGGCAACATGAGTCCATTCCGGACCCGGGTTGCCAGCGTGGAGCGAGTGTGGCATCCAGTGCCTCAACCCTCAGCGCCACCTGGCAGGCCTGCACCTTCTTCACCATGCTGCCCGGTCAGGGTCCCCTTCCTACTTTTAAGTATGGATGCGGAGAAGGCCTTGACCGGGTAGCATGGAGCTTTCTGGGCTCAGCACTCAGGGTTTGGGATTTTCAAAGCCTTTTTAAAATTATCAGTAATATCTACACCAAGCCCAAGGCCTATGTCAAAATAAATGGTAGAGTTTCTGCCCCAATCTCCCTTTGCATGGCACAAGACAGAGCTGCTCCCTGTGCCCCCTCCTTTTCACCTTATACCTAGAACCCTTAGCTCAGGCTGTGAGACAGGAGGAGGGGTGAAGGGTGTGTTGGCAGGAGGGAACACACTTGCCCTCTCGCGGATGATCTTTTGATTTATCTTAGTGATCCAGAACATGCCCTGGCCCCATTGTGGGAATGCTTGAAGAATTTGGCCTCTTAGCAGGGTATAAAGTAAACTCATCCAAAACTGAAGTTTTGCAAGTATACTATGATCCCTCAAAGTATAAAAGATCCTTTCCCTTTAGATGGAATTTAAATCAGCAATTGTCAAAACCTCTTTTTACCATCTGAGGAACATCGCCCGGGTGAAAGCACCTGGTTCCTCCAGGCGATCTTCCTACTCTGGTCCACACCTTCATTACCTCCGCCTTGACTACCTGCAACGCCTTTACCTGGGCTTCCGGGTTGAGATTACGCCGCAGCTAGTGCAGAATGCGGCAGCCAGAGCTGTTGGCGGGCTCTTCTAGGTCCAGTCATATAACGCCTGTGCTCCACGGACTGCACTGGTTGCCAGTTTGCTGGCGAATCACCTTCAAGGTTGGTTTGCTGACCTATAAGGCCCTACACGATCAGGGACCTGTTTACCTGAAAGATCTCCTTCACCCCTACTGCCCCGCTCTCTCCGATCCACTGACGAGGGATTGCTAGAGATTCCCAGGGTTCGTTTAAAAACCTCAGGGGCCAGATCTTTTAGTTTTATGGCCCCAACCCTGTGGAATTCTCTACCTCGTCAGGTGCGGGATAGCCCGACTGTCCAAAGTTTTAAAGACTCTTTAAAAACCTATCTCTTTAGCAAAGCATATAATGATTTCTAATATTGTCGTTTAGTTAATTTTAAAATGGTTTTATTTATTGTTTTATTTTTTAGAAAGGCGTCTTATATAAATAAATAAAGATTGAGATTGATTGAAATCACTTGAAATATCTTGTGGTCCATTTAGGTCTAGACAGCTCCCAAATGTTTTCCCTTAATTTTACCCCAATCCTGGAGAAACTAAAGTTGGAGTTGGAGAGATGGGTACTTATTCCCATCCTCTAGTGCAAGAGTGGTAGGTTAAGATAGTACTGCTCCCAGATTTTTATACCTATCGTAAACTATTCCCATGCATATTCTAGACACGTACTATAATAACCTGAACAGAGGGATGTCTCATTTTCTTTGGGGTTCTCAGAGGCCAAGAATAAGACTCTGGTTTTCCAGATTCCCAAGCGAGAGGGTGGACTGTTGCTTCCTAATTTAAAACTATACCAACAAGCAGCTCAACTGAGAACAGCCTTTTACTGGCTAAACAAAGATACATAGCCAAATGGAAGTCTCTGGAGACAAAGGAGGAGATCTTATAAAACTTAGTAGAACTCTTTGCACAAAAGAGAGTTTACCTTTCTCGGGGGACCCATACAAAGACTTTACCCTACAGAGTTGGTACGGGATTTTAGATTATAAGAATTTTAAAAGATGGAGATCCTTTCTTGTTTTGTTTTATTCTGTATTTTTGGTCCTGACTATGTGCCCAATCACAGACTCCGGCTGTGGCTTCTCCTATTAGCCACCCTCCCTTAACCCCCTGGCTTGCCCTCTGGGGCCAAGGGCACCGTGAACATGGGAAAGGCGAGAGTCTGCCAAGAGCCAATTTGCAGCCAGGCGGGCGTCATCAAGGTGGCGGGGAGCAGGGTGTTTTCTTCCCCTTTGTGTGGAGGAGGTGGGGCGGTGGTGACGTCCTGCATCTGCCCGCCCACTGAATTCTTCAAGCGCCGGTAGCTGCGGTACCCGGTCTCCACCAGGGGTCCATCGAGCTGGGCTATCCCCCACCCCCCCCCCACTCCCGGAGAGGAGAGCAGTCCAGGATGCTCCATCCTTCTCCCCCAGCTGGGTCCCTTCAGCGACCTGCGCCCATTTCCCACCACGCTGTGCCGCAAGCAGAAATCCAACCGCTGCGTCGGCGGGCCGGCTATGGAGACCCTTTCTGGCATCGGTGCCCTACTTACAGTTATTCATTCCAGCCAGTTAGGATTTGGGGTTTCAGAGCTGGGAGGAGAAAGACCTACACCTGATTTGGCATTTTTTAAACGGGAATGAAATTCAGGCTTCCAAGATCTGGGGAATAAATATGGGATTTCATGGCAAGACAGGTTTAGATATTTTCAAATTGGAGACTATATTCGGACCCTCCAACCTAAACTTATGGGGTAGCAGTGGAGGGCAGAGCGCCCTCGAACAATATTATTTCATACTTGTACAAGGCCCTGCTTTCTTGGGAAGGGGTGACCTAGCAATACAAATCCCAGATGAGACCTGGACTAGGGCCCAAGAGAGGATACACTGGGGAGTGTCTGCAGTAGGTTGGAGGGAGTTCTCCTGGAAACATTTTATTAGATATTTCAGAACTCCAGCAGTTCAAGCAGAGTTCTGGGAGGGCAGATCTTCGACCTGTTGGAGGGAGTGCGGGCACACTCCTGCAGCCATGGCTCATATAATGTGGGAATGCCCTGTCTTGACCTCTTTTTTTCAGGATCTGCAACAGGCCCTCCCTTCTATTATTTTACCCAGCCTTCTTCTAACTCTCACACTTTACTTTTTCTGGATTTACAGAAGGAACATAGAACCCCCACACACACACACACACATAAACTGCTGAAAATTGCCATACTGGCAGCAGAAAGTAATCACTAAAACTGGCTTTCCAAACAGAGAATTGCACTGCATCAGTGGCATGAGTTAATGATTTCCATATATAGAATGGAGGTGCTTACAGCACCTCATAATAAGAGGCAAATACAGTTTGAGTTACTTTGGAGGAGATGGGTATTATATATTGCCACACAAAGGCCTGACTTTGTTCCTTAAACTGAGGATTTAGATACAGATGAACCCTGCTACTCTCTTGCTCCATGTTTGACCCCCACGTAATAAACAATAAATTGTCTTCTCTGGACCCAGGGTCACCTTCTACCCTAAATACATAGATTTATTTAAATATTTATTGTCAGTATGCTGATTGTTGTATTATTTGGATTATAACCTGAATTGATTGGCAGTGTTACCTCGCTGTCTTACTGTATGGTCAAATCCACCTTTTCTCATACCCTACATGATTGGTGAAATGTACTAACTGAATTAAGTGACATGTTGTATATATGTTTTGTTCATAATATATTATTGTCTTGATCCAAAAATGCTTAAATAAAGAAAGTTTAAAAAAAAAAAGAAGTGAAATTGGGCAATCGCTACCTGGCAAAAGAGGGTCTTTACCAGGTTTGAGTATGAGTGAGATCCAGGCCTAGGTGAGGGAGGTGTCCGAGAGGCCAGAAGATAGAAAATGGTTGAATAGACGTGTAAGAAAGGGGGCTAGGATATTCGTGTAAGTAATATAGAAATATTAAGAAAGCCATTGGGACTGGGGGCTTTCCCTTTCAGGAAGCTCTTGATGACCTGTCTCACCTCCAGCTCAAGTATCGGGGCCATTAAAATGTCCTGCTACTGTGGCGAGAGAGTGGGTAGGGAAAGGGAACCCACATAATTTGCCATGGTCTGTGTAATGGTGGGGGAAGGAGCTTCCTGAGTGTAGAGGGAGCTATAATACTGATGGAAGATGTGGGCTATATCCTGGGGCTGGGTAAGAACTGGGTTTTGGGGAGTGTACCGGAGGCCAGGAATTGCCTGTGCTGAGTCCATTTGCTTCAATCGAAGAGCCAGTAGCCATCCATTCTGCTCTCCAGCCTCAAGATATTGCATCTTAGTGTGCTGTAGAGCCTATTCTACCTTTTTGGCTAGGTGCTAATAATATAATTTTCGTAAATCCTGCAGGCGGGACCACGAGGCAGGATCCAAGCGGGAAGATTTGAGTTCTAATGTTAGGATCTGGGAAAGAAGCTCTTCCACCCATTGAAGGTGACGCTTCTTAGCCACCATGGCCAACCTGATGCACTCACCTTGTACTGCGCACTTTAAAGCAGCCCAAAGGACATCCAAATTGGGGACTGTACCTTCATTATGTTTAAGGAAGTCCTCAAGGCATTGTCTGATGTCCTCTCTAGAGGATGGGTCTGTGAGACGGAATAGGTGCAGTCACCAAATTTTGTCCAAGTCCCCTCGTCCCCATACGGTGCAATCGAATAATACTGGGACATGATCGGAAAAAAACATAGGTAAAATGGAGGTATTTACAAGACTGGAAAGGGTATCTTTACTTATCAAAAAAGGGAAGCGTCTGTTTATTAAGATTGCAAAACCCCCTCTCCATTTACTGATCCCTGCCCCGAAAACTTGACCAACCCAATCCCTTCGAAATAAGAAGACTTCCTCCTTGGGAAGATGGGTCTCCTGTAGAAAGACCACCCTGGGTTGAAACGCCTTTAAATGTTTTAACACCATAGCTTGTTTACATTTATTCTGACCCCTTAATATTCCAAGTTATAAATTTCACAGAGGAATGCATCTATATATAGAAAAGAAAAAAAAAATATGTCAGGACGTGCAGCCCTTACAGGTATCATCCCTTGGGTTTAACAGTGCTCAGCCCTCCCCCAACCCAAACCCCAATCAAATAAGGAACAAGAAATCATAAGTAGATATATATACAGTATATGTATATAGAATATCGAACAATAGCGAGAATCCCCAGACAAACCCCTGCTATTCCCCAGCAAGAATAAACCAGTAAGTAATACAGATGTGCAAGGTACTGTACCTAGTTAGTAACCCAGAATCCCAAATCATCCCCCACTCTCCCGCCCCTGAAAAGGAGAACATCTTTCCTACTCCAACACAAACCAAAAGCTAAGCCCCAGTCCGGATGATCGATCTCCTAAGCACGTCGGTTCACTGATTATTTCCAGGGTCCCTCTCGGAGACCTCCCCTGCCCCCGCCCCCACAAGCAACCACAATATGACCCAGTGCCCAATCAAATAGTCTGTATCTGAAAATGTCCATTTCAAAGCAATGTGGGAAACAGAAAAGGAAGAACAGTTTTAGGAAACCTTACCATAGGTTCCAGTTAAACCAAACTATCAAAGCAACCCACCCCTCGAATCAAAACAGAGCTACTCCCAGATACTCGACCAGGGCAGAGGGTAGTAGAAGTAACCCACAAACCCCACTCCAATACCCTACAAAGTAGAAAAAATACCCAGAAGAGCCCAAAATATAAGCTTGCCATAAATAAGTAAAACTTGCAACTGAAAGAAAAAATTATTGTGCCACCATAAACAGATATCTATATTATCCCTGAGCCCCAAGAAACATCTGCATAATAAAGATCCGAACCAATAGTAAAAACGGCTAGAGGCCCTGCCTGAGGTCTACAGGCCTAGCAGGGCAAACTGTATGAGGAGATAAGCGTTCCCAGTTCC
The DNA here is from genome assembly GCA_016271365.2 of Neoceratodus forsteri. Lineage (NCBI taxonomy): Eukaryota > Metazoa > Chordata > Ceratodontiformes > Ceratodontidae > Neoceratodus > Neoceratodus forsteri. The sequence goes on along the minus strand of CM057452.1, from coordinate 1,513,652,677 downwards.
AGTAAGATAAACACTGAATTTAGTCCAGGGGTACTACCCTTAATAGCCGTCCTGTAGAGCAGAATTCAAACATCCTGCTAAGAAAATAAAAGGATTGGCTGGATCAGGTCCATTGTCCCATTCTCCGTGGGTGGCAAGAGACTTTGTGCAATGTCCAGAAGAGCCGAATCCATAACTCAGAATTGCACCTAGTAGCTTCCACAGTTAAGGCTGTGCATTTCAAAATCAAACTGATAGCCAGCCGGTGGGCGCTGAGGTTAGCGCTGAGCATACACACCTCGCGCCACGCCCAGCGACCGGAGTTCGAGGCAGACTACGGTTGCGAGAGGCGGAAGGGAGGATCGGCGTTCCCAACGGATGCTCTCCTCCTCCAGGGTGGGTTCCTGGGGTGCTGTATGCACCCGACGCCGGGGCGGTGGAAGCACGGGCACGGAGCACAAGCGGCAAGAGCCGGGAGGAGGACGCCTGGGGCACTTGACAATGGCGCGTTAGCACGCGCTCTTCTGGACGCTGTTCTGGCGCATGACGCCCTCAGGGGTAGAGGAGAAAACGGAAAAACCCCTCGGTGATCCTAGATGAAGCAGCTCCACCCAAGACCACGAGCATAGGACAGACCCCAATGTGCAGAGAAGGAGGCGGGAGAGAGGCACTCTAGGGGCAGATCCTGGGGGATTGTCGTAAGGGGCATGAGCAGTCGGAAGGAGTGGACACCAAGGTAGGAAAGGGGGATAAAAAGGAGGGTTAAAAAAAAAATCCAAACTGATTAAAATGAGCAGGCTGTCAGTTTCTATAGTGATAAGTGAGGTGGAGATCCCTTCTCCCCCAGTTGTGAAGGAGCAGGGCACATATAAAAAAAAAAAAAACACACTGTGAGCTGAAGTAGAGTCAAAGATGGGGGGACATAGGCTTGCAGGTCAGAAAGAGGCCGAGGATGCATACCTTAGAATAGGCGCTGAGACTTCCCAGGCATTTGATGAACCCTGCTGCATGAAAGAATCTTCTCCGAGGATCCACAACCAGCTGTCATTGGTCACTATGGTAGAAGTAGCAGAAGAAGGCTATCTGATCTTGCTAGTGAGTTCCATCTTGGCGCCTGCCACCGCGAGCACTAAAGACCTCTTGTGCGCAGCAAACAGTAGAGTCACATGTTCTACCACCAGTGTTGCACGTGTGCTGCCAAACCAGTCCACAGCCTCTTAAAGGAACTGTAGCTAAGTAACTGAGAGAATAGCCATGTCCAACAAAACATAGAACTAGCCATTGATCCTCGATGTACATCGTGACAAGCAATCCCCATGGGGGTGACAAAGCAAGAACTAACATATATAAAGTAGACACCATACTCCATAAAAATGCCCTGGTCTGCCAGCCCACTGGCGCTGATGGTTGAGACGCTGGATGCCACACCTCGCACCACGCCGGTGACCTGAGTTCAGGAACAGACTCAGGTCACTCAGTGGTCAGCCGGGGAGAGGAAGGATGGAGCGTCCGCTGACAGCTGTCCTTCCTCAGGGTGGGGGGTTCACAGCATCGTGCTGTAGACTGACCCCCAACAGAGGCTGGGAGCCAGCACAGGCGCAATGCTTAATGGCGGAGTGGACCCACCCACAGGGCGTAAGACTGCCTCCACGGAGGTGGAGACAGTCACCCTTACTGTTGCACATGCGAGGGTTCCGGGAGAAAACTGGAGGAAAAAGGACGGAGTTGGCAGGCTCCATGATGGCTGGCTGTAACCGTGTTGACCCCCCGGTTGGCTTCTGGGGGTGGAGGGGTGTGGCCCTGACACCCGGCCCTGTATCACGGGGGGGTTAACCCATGGGGGATGGCTGGAGTGGGATGGGTGTGGGGATGCGGCTGGAAAGACAAGTCCCCTGCAAGGGAGGAGCTGGAGCCGCCTGCCCACTCCGAGGAGGAGTAAAATGTAAAAAAAATTCCCCGATTTACCAGCATTTAGAGTTTTTTAAACAGATCCAGCAGAAGAGATGCAAGTTCTTTTTGGGCCTGATCCACCGAATTGAAGCCGTTTTGCTCTGCATTAACAGTTATGATGAGCCTCGCAGGTTACAACATGTGAAATCTAAGACTGGCAGCTATAAGCTTTGAAACAAGGGGATGGAAGGCATCTCATTTTTGCCTTACTGCCCTTGGAAGATATTGACTCACCCAAATCTTTGCCCCTTCCCAGGTCACCGATTGCAGCTCTTTAATTCTTGATAAAAGCTGTTGCTTGTCCAGGTAATTTAAACATCGAAAGATAAAACGTCTGGGGGGCTCAGTTGAGGGGGGCATAGCCCGCAAAGCCCGGTGTGCCCATTTCAGTAACATAGGTTGGGCCATTTGGTGAGGCCCTCCCCCAGTTTTTCACATAATTTTTGAGCAAAAAACATGGCATGGGGGCCGCTCCGCCTTCTCAGGCAGTCCCAGTACCAAATATATTTCTTCTGGAGCACCCTCTAAGTCCTCCAGTTTGTTTTCCAGCTTGTGTATTTTTTGTCTCAGGCCCACTACCTCTGGCTCCACTTGATCTTTCCAGCTGTTCAGGAAAATAATCAGGCTTATGCATCACCTACCTGGTGGTTGAGGGCTTCGCTGTAGCCTCGGAGTGCTCCAAGTTCTTCGTGATCAGCTGTAAAGAATCCTTTATCTGGGCCAGTTCAAAAGAAAATGCTTCTCAGTCAGAGCCACTGCAGGTGTACTAGGTTTAGATGGCTTCAGATTCTTCTCCTGTTTGGGGTTAGGAGGCGATGTATGGTGTGGGAGAGCGGGTTTCACCTCCGCATCCATCATGATCACGTTTGTTGAAGTTTAGCGATCTAAAACAGGTACTCAGTACTAATGCTTTTTAAATAACTTGCCAGGTGCCAGGCCCGGTGGCATTGAGGGTTGAGGCGCTGGACGCCACACATCGCCTCATGCTGGCGTCCCGGGTTTTGGAATGATCCCGGGCCATCGGGGGTTGGTAGGGGAGGACTAGGATTGAGCGTCCAACGACAGCTCTCCTTGTCCTGGGGAATAGGGTGGGACTCACGTCACACTCTAGCGGTCCCTGGGGATGCCCGGTGGCACTGCAGACATGCGCGTGCCCAAGGAGAGGGAACGTGGCGAATTTGTGCACGAACGCCATTGCATCGCCCATGCTCCCATTGGGGAGAAAAGCGGGGAAAAGTGCTGGCCGCGACCAAGCAACTTGGTGGCCGCGCCCTGCAGTGCGGGAGGACTGTCATGGAATCGTGTTGGGGTGCGGTGCCGGTCCGCTAGTAAGGGATGGGGGAGCCTCCAGAGGATCGGCTACGGCTGTGCTGGATCCCCATCATGCGAGTGAACCTGCTGCTGTCCCCACGAGCAGGGCTGGTGGCTGGATGCCCCCGCCGGTAGGCGCCACAGCAAGATACTAAATAAGGATGCGATTAAAAAAAAAATAAATAACTTGCCAGGTATTGCAACAGGTTGTGAGTTGTTAAAAATAAGAAATTTGTTAGGGCTAGGGCCGGAGAAATACCGAGACACTGCCACCAACTAGAAGCACATCATGTGACTCTACCTCCTTCGATCCTAATCGGAAGGGATAGCTTCTTACAGTCAGGTGTGTTTCTGCCTGGACTGTAAGCTTCCTGCTCCACCACTGTGCTGTGGCCGAGGTCTGGCTGGAGGGGCAGGTACATGCCCACTCCAGCAGAGTGGTTGTTGCATCCCTGGCATAAATTTGCTCTGTGACTGTTGGCGCTATCTGTAGAGCTGCAACCTGGAGCACAGTGCACACTTTTACTAAGCACTGTGTCCTGGATGCCCATGCCAGGCAGCATGCCACCTTTGGCAGAACACTCTTGAATAGATTACTATCCTGAGTGATCCCTCAGCTCCTACTGCCCTCGGCTGGGGGATTTTGTCTGAGCTTGGTACTCTGACTTACTATTGAGAATCAGTGGTAAAGACTGATTCCTAGAAGATATGAAAATTATGTATTCACCATAATTTTGATCTTCTAGCAATATCTTCACCATCGAGTCGCACGCCTGCCCACTTCCCCCAGGCTCACTCCCATATGTTATTTTGGTCTTCTCACCTTTATGCTTGGGTGGCTATGAAGACACTGCATTACCGGTTTGGTGACCCTTCCTAGCACAGGCCACCAGGGCTATCTTAGGTTAAATGCGCAAGTACTTTTTAGGTTATGCTGCACCTCCTCAAAAAAAAAAAGTACTGAGGCATTTGAGGGCTGGTGCCAAGGTCATAAGCCTGTGCTCGTGAGCTCAGTCTTGCAGAGCTCTGCATGTGCACAGCTTACCTTAGTGCCAGCCTTCCTGAAAAGTTCTGGCTCCCATGGGGTCCTAGCACCTCCAGCACAGACCTACTAGTGTGAATCAATGGTGAAGATATTACTAGAAGATCAAGAATTAGGGTATTTAAATTTCATTTTTGGGTCAGATACAGACCAAGATTCTTATATAGTATCACTTTGAGTGAGTCCCCATCCAGAGTTATGTAGAATGTTACATGTTTGAGCCTTGCTAGTTCCTGCTATTACAAAAGTCATGGATATAGTCTTTTGGCATTAGTTGAACACTGACTTGAGCAGAGACAGCGTAGGGTGTTATGCAAGTCCAAGTGACGCAGTGATTCAAGGTCTGGGACCGAGGCTTCAGAAGCAGAGTACTGTGTCATGTACATACATGTGGGTATGTGAGGAGAGACAGACAGGGAAGAGGAAATAACTCTCTGTTGTCCCCTACTTTGAAGTGTTATCACCTGAGAGGTTGGATGGGTGATGGGCAGCCAATATTTGAAGTAGAATATAAGCATGGATAGTTATGTCTCAGCTAGTGGAGCTGCCTAGATGGAATGCAGTTTGAATGCATGGGACCAAAGACTCCATAGAAACATGGAGTATGACAGCAGATAAGGACCACTAGGCCCATCCAGTCTGCCCATTTTTTTCCCTACCCTGTACTGTCACCGCAGACCCTACTTGATCTCCAGCTTCCTCCCCCTTTGCCTTCCACTAAGATTTCCTTGTGTCTGTCCCATGCATGCTTGAATCCCACCAATGTTTTCACCCCCATCATCTCCACTAGAAGACTGTTCCAGGCATCCACCACTGTTTCAGTGAAGATGGACTTCTGACATCTCTCTTAAATTTCCCTTCCAGCTTCATTGCATGTGCCGAGCTGTAGTTGCTGCATCGGGGGACAGAGGACTGCGTTGTCCACGCTAAGACCCCTCTTCCCCTACAGTAACGAATCGCTTAGTCCACCAGAGCACAGAGGCAGCAGGCTGAGATTTTTTCACCCGAAACAGACGCCGGGAACTGAAGCCTGCTACAAACTGCAGGCGCAGAGGAGAGCTTTGGGCCAATCAGGCCAGAGCAAGAAGGAGGCGCCGAATTTAAAAGGGAAGCCGCCTGTTGGCTTCAGTGATGCCGAACTGTAGTTGCTGTGTCAGGGGACAGAGGACTGTGGTGTCCACGCTAGGACCCCTCTTCCCCCACAGTAATGAGTCGCTGAATCCACTGAAGCACAGAGGCAGCAGGCTGAGATTTTTTCACCCCACCCATCGCCTTCCCCTCCAGTTTTAAATACTCTTTCAAGGTTCTGCCCCAACTGAATGATTGGATGCAACAAGGTACTGAACAGGAGCTGGTAGGAGGAGGAGTACAGTGGAGAGGGAGGTCCTCGGGGCATTGAGGCAGGACTGCTGGAGGGACAAGTCTCAAGGCACTGTGAATGCATTCTTAAAGTTAAAACAGGGGATAACTGCTGCATCTTAACCACGGGCACTGAAACAGGGCTGTTGAAACACAACAACATAACCAAGGGCACAGTGACAACTTGGGCATGTAGGTATCCCAGAGCTGAACAGACAAATTATCTGTTTCTGCTAGGAGTTGCATGGTCTGCTCATTGGATGGCATTTTTAGGTGAAATACATTGCTGATTATACTGCAAATGGAAAATAACCCAGTAATTAGAATAGAAATTTAGAACAATTATATTTAGTATTAGCCTAACAATCAGACTGGCATCTAGCATAATATAGCTTACCTTTAGGGTAATATATTATTACTTCAGTTAGTCGGTTGGTTATTTAGTGTAATTTTCTTATTACTCTGGTACTATTATTAGGGCAATTAAAGTACAACAGCCTTAAACCAGTCATTGGGGGGGAATGTTCAGAAGACACTACTGTCAAGTATGCAATTGCAAATAATTCGCTAGCGTTTAAGGACAGTGTGGTTAGGGATCAGGTAGCACAGGGCTAGAGGAGCCAGAAAGGAGGAGGGTAAAATGTGGGGTGTTAGGGGACACAATACGGGAGAGGGCAATCAGGGAAGGATTGTAAGCTGTAATTACTGTGGGGCAGTAATATTTATGGAGATTCTGTGGAGGACAGGGGGGTGCCCAGTGTGTAGGGAGTATAGTAAAACTTAAAATCGAGATAGAATGCCTCACGAAGGCACTCCAGGAAATGATTGAAGGCAGTGAAAAGGGGCCGAAGGGGCATACTACAACTAGAAATGGAGAAGATGTAGAAGAACTCAAGAAAACTAACAATGGGGAGCACCAGATGGATGACAGGCGGGGGCAAGGGACAGGTCAGCAGTAAGAGAAACACACATATGAAAAGGACAGTGAGGAGAGGTGGAAGATGAGTAAGATGTCAAGAAAGGGCGAAGACACACGGGCAAACGGACATGAAGCGGATGCACAGAAACTGGACAATATTAGGAATAGGAAGCAGCAGGAAGATGACAGACGAAGGAAGGGTAGTCAGGACAACAAGCAACACTGAAATGATAGAGAAAGACAGGAGAGGAAGATGACAGATATAGGGAACAAAACCATGGAACTTGGGGCAAGTGCTGGAGGGCACAGAACACCCCCACCTCAGGGGTGAAGACATAGAATAGATATGCAGTACTGACAGAGGAGACCCAAGGGAAAAGAGATAAGGCAGACATGGAATTGCAGCCGGACACCAAGGAAGTTGTGGGTGAACCAGGCCAGAAGGTAGCACACGAGGGCCAGTTAACATATGTCCTGAAGGAAGGAAGCAGGGAGGACAGAAACGACGGCGAGGCAGGTAGAGGGAAGTGGGATATAAGCAGAAGACGGCAGACAGGAAAGGAGCAAAACCACGAAGGAATGTTGGGAGAACAGACACCCTGGACAGAATAAAATAATAGTTTATGGGGACGCGATAATAAACAGTATGCAATGGAGAAAAAGTGAGGACACGTATAGGAGGACAACAGTGGTGAGCGCACCGGGGATGGAGGCAGGTATGGCAACTCAGAAGATAAAGGAACTGATAAGAGAGTCGGTGGAAAACCAGACTTGATACTGCACATGAGGACAAATGATTTAGCTGGTGAGGAGACCGAGGTGGTGCAACAAAGATTTATGGCTTTGGCAATGACACGTAGGCAGGAAGTGAAATCAATAACCTTTTCCGAGATGATTCCTGTACCAATGCAAACACAACTAGGAAGGAAGGATAGGGAAATTTAATGGATGGCTAGGCAATTGGTGTAAGGAGGAAGGATTAGGTCTCATAGGTCAGTGGGGTGACACATGGGTGGACAAGGGACTCAATAGCAGTGACAGACTACATCTGACCTGGGAGGAGAGAGTGAAAATAAAAAATAAAATGGGGGAATACATGGTAAAGGAGCTGGGTTTAAACTACTAAGGGGGGGAGGCAGATAAGAGGAGGACATAGGGCCCCCCCCACACACACAACAGTAGAGTCAGGAAGTAGGGAGCAAGGATGGATGACAATTGAAAAAAGGGGAGAAAACCAAGACAAGTAGGATATAGTCCGAGGAAAGGCAAGAGCATGAAAGAGACAAAGTGGAGAGTGGTGGTGCTGAATGCGAGAAGTCTTGGGAACAAGATGGCAGAACTGCAGGCACTCTTAGTGAAAAGTAGGGTAGACATAGCCACTATTACTGAGACCTGGGCTTCAGCACACCAGGGCTGAGACCTATCTATCCCAGGTTACAGGCTGTATAGAAAGGACAGAGAGACAGGAAAAGGGGGAAGGATGCAGCATACATAAGACATGATATTGTGTGCGCAAGAGAGGAGGATTTCGAAAGAGGAAACACGGAGGCACTATGGCTCCAGACAAATAAAGGGAGGAAGATAAGGATGGGAGTTATACAGACCGCCCAGTTAGGACAAGGATAAGGACAGAGTGTTATGCACTCAGTTAACAAACGCAGCTGAAAGGGGGGAAATAGAAGTGGTAGGGGACTTTAACCTGCCAAAAATGGATTGGGCTAGTCCAGCCACATCCTGTGCCAGAAGTCAGGCAATACTAGATGCAATCCAGGATGGCTTCATGACGCAGTATGTCTGGTCCCACCAGGGGGAAGCAATCCTAGACCTGGTGCTCTCCAATGGTGAGCACATGCAGGAAATAGACATTGGGGATCCCATGAGTGGAAGTGGCCACAACACAGTGTGGTTCAACCTGGACATGGGTAGGGAACACATCCCCACCAAGACAAGAGTGCTGGACCTCAGGACAGCAAATTTTGAGAAAATGAGGGAAATGATTAAGGAAGACCTAGGGAACCTAGAGGAAGGCTTGAGTGTGGAGGAATTATGGGACACGATCAAAAGGTCCTTATAGAATGCCACAAGTAGATGCACAAAGACGAGGGGAAAGAGGGCAGGAACTCGTCCGCCTAGCTGGTTTAGCAGAGACGTGGCTAAGGAAGTGAAAGATAAAAGGGTGAGCACGTGCAGGAAATAAACCTTGGTATCCTATTGGTGGAAGTGACCACAACACAGTGTGGTTCAACCTGGACATGGGTAGGGAAGACATCTCCACTAAGACAAGAGCGCTGGACCTCAGGACAGTGAATTTTGAGAAAATAAGGGAAATGATTAAGGAAGACCTAGGGAACCTAGAGGAAGGCTTGAGTGTGGAGGAATTATGGGACGCGATCTAAAGGGCCTTACAGAATGCAACAAGCAGATGCACAAAGACGAGGGGAAAGAGGACGGGAACTCGACCACCTAGCTGGCTTAGCAGAGAAGTGGCTAAGGCAGTGAAAGATAAAAAGGCAGCATATAAGAAAAGTAGAAGGACAAAGAGGAAAGAGGATGAAGAGGAGTGCCAAAGGCTGGCTAAACTAGTGAAAAAAGAGGTGACACAGGCAAAAGCAAAGAAGGAGCTTCAGATAGCGGAAAGGATAAAAAAGGGAGATGTGGCCTTCTTTCAATACATTAGAGAAAAGAGAGACAAAAAGGATGGCATAGTCAGACTGAAGAAGGGGGAATGCATAGTGGTAGAAGACAGGGCCAAAGTGGAAATATTAAACAATTACTTCTGCTTGGTCTTTACCAAAGAAAGAAAGGGCCCAATACCGCACAGTGCAAGGGGCAGCGAAGGGGCTGGCAAGGACCCGTTAGGGCCGATAAGGATTGAAAAGGTGAGGGAAGGGCTCATGGAATTGAAGGCTGAAAAATCTCCAGGGCCTGATGGAATACACCCCAGGATACTAAAAGAGATGGCAGAGGAACTATCAGGCTCACTGACACTATTCAGTAGTTCTCTTGATATGGCTCTGGTGCCAGGGGACTGGAGAACAGCACATGTTGTGCCTCTCTGTAAGAGTGGCCCCAAGGAGGACCCTGGTAACTATAGGGTCAGCCTGACCTCGATTGTGTGTAAACTGCTGGAGACAATATTGAAGTAGGGCTTGGTCCAGTTCTTGGAGGAAAATGGCCTGCAGGATAACAGGCAGCACGGGTTTGTGGCAGGCAGATTGTGTCAAACAAACTTGATTGAGTTCTTTGCCTGGGTCACCCGGACAGTGGACAAAGGCCAAGCAGTGGATATGATATACCTGGACTTTAGCAAAGCCTTTGACTCTGTGGCACACAAAAGGCTGATTACAAAGCTAAGGGAGCTGGGGGCAGGAGAAAGGTTGGTTAGATGGGTGGAAAACTGACTGAGCGAAAGGACGCAGAGGGTAGTTGTAGGAAGGGAGTTCTCCAGTACAAAGGAGGTCACCAGTGGGGTTCCACAGGGGTTAGTGTTGGGACCAGTGTTATTCAACATCTTTATCAGAGATATAGAGAATGGCATACAGGGAAAAATGTGCATGTTCGTGGACGACACCAAGCTGTGCGGGAGGGTGGACACTCAGGAGGAAATAAGGGAAATGAGAGAGGACCTAGCCAAACTTGAGAGATGGGCAGGGATGTGGCAGCTGGGGTTCAACTCCAAAAAGAGCAAGGTGATCTACATGGGGGCGAAGAACCCGAGGACAGAGTACTACATAGGAAAGGTTCAGATTAAGCCATCAGAGGAAGAAAAGGATCTGGGGTTGATCATCTCTAGTGACCTAAAGCAATCGACTCAGTGCAAAAAGGTTGTGGCAAAGGCCAGTAGGATGCTGGGGTGTATTGCTAGGGGATTTAGCTTGGTTAGACCTCACTTAGAATATGGAGTAAGACATTGGCACCCACACCTGAAGAAAGACATAAACATGATAGAAAAAGTCTAGAGGAGAGTGACCAGAATGATAGAGAGACAGCAGGACAGATCATATGAAGAGAGGTTGGAGGACCTGGGGATATACACTCTAGAGGAAAGGAGGCAGAGAGAGGACATGATTGAGACTTTCAAATATATGAGGAATTTTTTTTTAATTTTTTTTAATTTTGTTGACCCGGTAAGCCCACTGTGCCTAGAAGTCCCTTTTTCAGGGGCGACCGGTGGGAGGGACGTTACAGATGGTAAGCAACTGAAATTGAACCAGATTAAGCTGTTGGTGGTATTTTTAGTGAATGAGGGAAATTTGGCCAGGACACTGGGGAAATTCCCCTACTCTTTTCAATAAGTGCCATGGGATCTTTAACATCCACCTGAACTACCACCAATCCAGGCAGATGGGACCTCGGGTTTAACATCTCATCCGAAAGACGGCACCTCAGAAGTGCAGCACCCCTCTCATGCTGCACTACAGTGTCAGCACTGTGATATTAACCCAAGTGCCAGATGTGGGAACTGAACCCGCATCCCTCTGATCTCCCGGCCTCAGAGGCGAGTATGCTGCCTACTGAGCCACTGACACTGCTGAATTAACAGAGTGGACTGCGGGAGCCTATTCAATACAAGGGCCACCACCACCACCACCAGAGGGCACAGTCTAAAACTGGTGGGGGGTAGATTCAAGAGGGACATAAGGAAACACTATTTTACAGAAAGGGTGGTGATGGCATGGAATGAGCAGCCATAGGAGGTGGTGGAGTCGAAATCAGTGGAGGCATTCAAGAGAGCCTGGGACAGGCATAAAGGAATGACAGGAGGCCTTGGAAGGGGAAAGATGGAAAAATTCGGGAGGGGGAATGGGGGGTAACGTAACAGTTGTAGGCTGAACCCCGGAAACAACACACATCATTTTGTGCAGACCCGATAGACCATGAGGTCTCCTGCTGGCAATTTTCTTATTTCCCCTTGTTCTTGTGCATTTTTTCCTTTGATAAATACTCCCCTCCTGTACCTTATTTACCCCAGTGAGGGATTTATACCACTCTGTCGTGTTTCCCCCATCTCTCCTAGGCTGTATATATTGAGGTCCTTCAGTCTGTCCTTGAAGAACTGCGCTGAATCTGCCAGTAAGTCATTTTTCCCAGTAGACGCTTTTCAAACAACATGAAGTCTTGCTATATTATGACAAGTGCAGTTTGTCCCACCACTGGAACTGCTCCGGAGGTGAAAGAGTTAACTTCCATGCAGAGCATGGAGCTTAGAGCGCGAGCTCGGTTAAAGAAGCTCTGTTAGGGTGGTTTCAAACCAAAACCGTCAGATTCTTTACTCCTCCTCACTGAACAGTCGCTCCGGAGATTCCTCTTGCTGCTCGGTTCATTTCCTCGGTTTAAAACGTTTTTTCTCGGTTGAATTTAACCGCGATTTATTTATTTTAACATAAACCGATAGGTTCAAGCTCTGTCTATGGTATTTGTAAGTAATAGATAGGTTTTCTGTGTGGAACTTGTAAATTTTTATGATTCGGTTTGAACCGATCGAATTATTTAAACTTGGTTTTAAAGCCTTTTAAGGCTTGTTGAGAGTCTGATTCCAGTTCTTATCGGTTCTAAAAAACGGATTTCATTACGGTTTTCTCGACCATTGACACGGTTGGGGAACGATAAGGGTGTCTTACCTGGCACTGCCGTTAAAGGGCAAGTTTGTTGGTTAGGCTGGCATCATGTCTGAGAAACCCAAAAGAAAACCGGCCCACTGGGTTTCAACACTGTAGTGTCTGTGGGGAAGCCTTTGCCAAGGCTGACCCACACACTACATGTGTCTATTGTCTGGGGTTTGACCACCTCAATTCAGACTGCCAGATTTGTAAAAATTTCCCTGTAGCCACCTTGGACAAGAGAGTGGGCAGGCTCAGGGAACGAGAGGCCAAAAAGTCCGCTGACCGGATGGCCAGCCTGGTTCGGTGCCAACCGAACCGGAGGGAGTACCCTCTGACCAGAGGCCGAGACTTCCTCGGAACGAAAAGCTGGCTCTGAGGAGCCAGTTCCAGCAAAGAAAACTAAAAAATCAGCAGGTTTGGAGTCTAAAATTCCTTCTCCAACTGCTGCAGAGATAGCCAGGGCAATACAGATTGTCCAGTCACTGTCCCTGGTTCCCTCCGAACCGCCACTATCTGGCAAAAGGTCGGTTCCACCGGTTCAGGAATATGATATAGAAGAGTTTTATGAACCAGAGGAGGGGGAGGATGATTATGATCAGTGTGAATGTGACTTTGAAAGTCTGGATGTGCCCATTGAACCGGACATCTCCCCAGACAGACCTTTAGGTGAATCTCCCCCTAGGCTTTCTGAGTCCCCTTCTCATTTTTTGTTTTATAAAAAAGTTGCTGAGACCCTCCAGCTTCCCTTAGAGGAGGCTTTGGATGAGCAAGAGGAGCCTGACTATGTAGAGATGATGGATATCCCAGAGTCCAGGAGATTGTCCATCCCTTTACATAAATCTTTTAGGAAACAAACAATAAAAATTTTAAAAGCTCCTAATTCTGTGCCTCCTGTAGACAAAAAGATGGACAGGAGGTACACTTTGTCAGGTCCTGATACAGATTTTCTTTCACAGCAATGCAGTCATGTTAGGGTAGTTCAGGCTGCAGCCTGTGATAAAGTAATATTCCCTGGCTTCACATCCTCCTGACAAGGACTCCAGGAAGATTGATGCCATGGCCAAGAAACAATACATGGCAGCATCCTTGGGACTCAGACAAGCAAACTATATGGCTTATGTTGCGAGATACCAGAAATCTAGATGGGATACTGTCATGGCCTTAGCCAAACAGGTCCCTGGCCAGCTTGCAAAGGAGCTGGAGCAGGTGGCTCTTGATGGTATTGAGGCATCTAAGGTGCAGTTCCATGCTGCAGTGGATTCTAATGATGTATCCTCTAGAGTCATGGCTACATCTGTGGCATTTTCAGATTGGCCTGGCTCAGGTGTACTACTTTGTCACAGGATACCCAGTCTGAGGCTATGGATTTTCCTGTGGTGGGAAATTCTCTGTTTGGGGAGCAGACAGAGAATTATATGAAGAAAATGGATGAATATAGAACCACTTATAGGAGTGCACAAGCCAAGGAACGGCAAGCCACTCCTCAGAGGCAGCCCTCCAGGGGTAGGGGCAGGCCTTTTCACAGGCCTTTTTACCAGACCCAGGCCTCCTCCTCTTCAGCCTATGCTCAGAGGGGGTTCTTCAGAGGGAGAGGCAGACGGGGTACGAGCAGGCCTGCTCCCACCCCTTAGCCTAAAGCTCCTGCCAAGCAGGCACCCTGATGGGATGCCCAGGGTCGGCTCTCCATTACCTGTAGGGGGCAGGCTGGCTTACTTTGTCCAGGACTGGGAGTCTTTAACATCAGACAGGTGGGTCCTGGAAGTAGTGATCCAGGGTCTGGTTCTCAGCTTCAAAAAATTTCCAAAGATGAGAGCCAGATCTTTTCCACCTGCAAACCCTTTAGAGACTCTTGCTTTGGAAACAGAAGTCTCAACCCTCCTGGCTCTCAGAGCTGTAGAAAGGGTTTCTCCCCACACCAGGGCAAGGGTCTGTACTCCAGGTACTTCCTTACCCCAAAAAGACAGGAGAGTGGCGGCCTATCCTGGATCTAAGATATCTAAACAAGCACCTTTTAAAACCAAAGTTCAAAATGGTGACTCTGGGAATGATTTTACCCTCCCTAAGGCCAGGGGACTGGCTAGCTTCCCTGGACCTCAAGGATGCCTACTTCCATGTTCTTATCAGAAGCTCCCACGAAAGTACCTCAGATTGAACTGCCCTCAGGCCATTATCAGTTCAGGCAATGCCCTTGACCTCACTTCTGCCCCAAGGGTGTTCACAAAATGTCTGGCAGTAGCAGTTGCTCATCAAGAAGGCAAAAGTTGCCATTTTCCCTACCTGGACTGACTGGCTCATTGTGGGTCAGTCTCCAGACCAGGTCAGATCACCTGCTAGTTACCCAGCAGCTGCTTGCCTCTCTGGGCTTTTTCTCAATCTTCCAAAGTCAGTTTTGGAACCTGTCCAGTACTCACCTTTATAGGCGTGGGAACTGGACACAAAGCATTCAGAGCCTTCCTTCCCCTGGAAAGGGTAAGGCCTTAGTGGTCCTGGCCTGTCCTTCACTCTGTAGGTCTCTCGACCAGCAAGGCATTTCCTGCAGCTCCTAGGACACATGGCTGCTTCCACAGCTGTAGTGCAAGGAGCAAGATTTCAGATGAGGGACATTCAGTTCCATTTGAGAGCTTTCTGGTCTCAAGAAGAGATCCCCTATCCAAGTTAATCCCAGTGACTCGGAACCCTGATCCAGGCCCTTCAGTGGTGGCAGAATCAGAGCAATCTTGAGACAAAGGGTGCCTTTCATCCCCTCTGTCCCACTCCTTGACCCTTACTACAGATGTATCCCTCTTGGGATGGGGAGCTCACATGGGCCCTCTCCACCCAGGGGTTATGGTCCCCTCAGGAATCTCTGCTCCACATCAATCTGTTGGAACTCAGAGCTGTTTTTCTAGCACTTCAGGTTTTTCTGCATCTGTTCAGAACAAGGTGGTACAGGTCAGAACAGACAACACCACTACAATGTGGTACATCAACAAACAAGGGGGCACTCGGTCTTCGGCCTTGTCCACCGAGGCGATGAAGTTGTGGTCTCTGGCTTATTCCCTGAACACTTCCCTCATAACAGTTCACCTCCCAGGCAAGGACAATGTCCTGGAAGATGCTCTCAGCAGGATTTCCCAGGGCCATCATGAATGGTCACTGGATCCCCTAGTACTGGGGATAGTGTTTGCCAGATGGGACACTCCTCAGATAGATCTTTTTGCAGCCCCAGACAATCATCAACTTCCACTTTTTTGTTGCAGGCCCCCAGTGTTGGGCTCAGTCCCCCTGGATGCCTTTCTCCTCGATTGGAAGGAAGATCTTCCTTGTCAATCTTCACCATTCATTACTTCCTGGGGTGTAAGCCGAGGCGCAGCATTGCCACGGGAGCTTTTTTTTAAAGCTAGCTCTAGCGTGCTTCGCCGAGACCGGCGCCTTATCTTATATGGTGAGGCGGCCGTTAATAGCTACGACTCCTCCTCCAACTCAGTTCTGTTTCTCCCGCTTCGAGGCAGCACCTGCTTCAGCGGAGTAGTAATTCATGGTGACGCGGTACTGGGCGGACTCCTCTTTCTGTTACTTTTCGGCGCCATACCACGGTAAGACTGTTTTTTTTTTCTATCTACGTACGGCGTCGGGTGTTTTCCTACTGTGTTTTTACCTCAATTGTTTAGCGTTATGTCCGGTTCTGGAAGCGGCGTTTTCTAGACTGGCCGCGCCCAATGCGTCGGTGCTCCTGTGGCTAGCATTTTCTCCGTCTCGGACCCGGCATGGCGTGTGTCTTCGATGCCTGGGACCCAACCATGATATGGATTACGTGCGATGCCTGCTTCTCCATGGACCGTCAGCGTCCTCGAAATCCAGCGTTCAAGCTCGGCAGGCCCGCCGACTTCGGGGGCCGGCGTCGTTCGGCGGGACTCCCAGGTAGGTTTCTCTGGAGGCCGCTTCCCGGGTCCCCTCCGGGCCTTATCGGTCCTGCGGAGGAGGGGGTTCCTCATCTCATCTTGCTGAAGGGGAGGCCCTTCCCGCGGTGTCGGGGGAGTGTTGCGGTCCCTTCTGGGGCCGCGGCGTCGGCTACCGCCTCGGCAGTCACCTCCTCGGATGCAGGCTCCCCTAGTTGTCGAGGCCATGATTTCTGGGCGGACACTGGCGGACCCACGGCGCCGCCCTTGGCGCCGTTTGGATCGGCGCCGGGTTGGCGGTGCGGTTGCTCGGGAACGGTGCCGTTTGGATCCCGTGCCGTTCGCGGTGCCAGTGGTCATAACCCAGCGCTGCTGGCAGCGCCGCTTCAACTTCCCTCGGCGCCCGTTGGCCTGGTTTCTCCTCACGCTGGCGCCCGGCTCGGTTTCTGAGCGGGAGCAGTGCCGTTAGCCCGCTGGTGCAGCGGCGGAGGCCTGGGATCGAGCCTGGCTGTGGCTAATGTTCGAGGGGTGGCGTCGCCACCTCTGGTAGCGGTGCCGTTCGCGGCACCGTTGCCTCGGGGACCCCTGGGGTAGCCAGCATTGAGGTTCTGCTGGTCTCGTCCTCCTCGGAGGCCGATGACTCAGACGTGGACCCATCCTGGCACCCCCACTCTTCGGGGTCTGGGTCCCCTGTGGCACGAGGTACCAGGCGGCGCAGCGGGCCCCTCCCTCTGTCCCCCCTTCCGTCCTCTCCTGAGGGCTCTCCGGCTGGGGGTGGCCTTGAGTCCCGGGAGAGAGACGTGGGGGTGACTGAGGGGGAGGCTCCCCCTTCCGGGGGACCGGTGACAGCAACCCTCCGGGGTGCTGTTGCTCCCTCTGGGGGTGGGAATGCTGCAGTCGAGGAGGAGGCTCTCGGGTCCGAGGGGTTCAGGGAGCAGGGCCAGGCCCTCGGTCTTCTTTGGCCACCTCAGGGGTGGCCAGGAGCCGTAGTGCTGAACCCCGCCCTTCCCTCCAGGGCTCTAGGGTGCCCTCCGGTGGTGTTGTTGTGGGCTGCCCTTCTGGATCCATGCAGTCCCAACTTCGTCGCAGGGGAGGTTCTCCCCCTGGGCTCTTCCAGGGTTCGCTTCCTCAGGGTTCCGTCTTGCGGCCTGGTTTGTTGTCCGGGACCCCGCCAGCTCGGGCTCCGTTCCCCGGATTCCAGAGCCCTGATAGAGATCTGTTGCCTCCTCGTAGGTGCCCCTCTCCCATCTCTCTGCCTCCACCACCCCCGCTCCCGAGCCATGTCGGTCCTACGGGTCCATTATCCTGGGAGCAGTTCAGAGGTTCTGCAGCGGCCTTCCCCTCATACGTTAGATATATGCATGAGCGGGTCTTTAGACTCTCCCCACCGCCGCAGGAGTCCTCTGGGCATTCCAGCTCCCCATCATCCTCGTCTCCCTCCTCTGAGGGGGAGGAACCCCCTGCTCATCTCTCCTCCGATGCTGATTTCACTGATTATCAGCGATTCCTATCAAGGATGGTGAGGGACCTTCGGATCTCCTACATTCGAAGAGACAATACCGAGCGGGAGACAGCGTGAATTCCTTGGGAATTCAGTGCCAACTTACTTGGTGGTACCTTCCTGGCCTATCCCTTCCAGGAGGCGTCTATCCGATCCTGGCAGTCGCCAGCCGCTTCTTCTCCAGCCCGGCTGACTGTCACGTGTTGGTGCCCCTCGAGTCTCTAGGTACCCTTCAACCCCTTCTGGCTTGGTCTACCTTGACCTCCTTCCAGGCGCGCTGCCTGGGCGCCACGACCATCCCTGGGACCGGACTCACTTCCGTTCGGGCGTTGGGGGCGAAGAGTGTTCTCTCTTCTTCTCGTCCGGCTGCTTGTATAGCATCACATCAGGCTCACCACGCTGCCTACAATCGGCACCTGTGGTCGATGCTTTCTCAACCCCAGCGTCGATGCCTGATACGGAGCAAACCAAACAAGCTGTGTGCCCTCTCTGCTGTAAGCCTGGAGCTGGCAAGACACCAGGCAAGGGCATCTTATGCGCCAATGAGGTGGCTTCCAGGCTTTATGGGACAGCGATCTGCATTAGGCGACGGCATGGCCTGTCTTTTCAAGGTTGTCACCCCTGGCCCGGCGGGGGTGATGCGGCCCGCCTTCGGGGACCCGTCTCTTTTCCTCCAGAGCTAGGGAGACTTTTTGCGGGGGCTATCTCTGTCTCCATGACCTCGGGAGGCACCTCCTAGCTCTGATCCCTTAGGCTTCTGTGAATTAGCAGGGTCTTCCCCTTCTGTTTCTCACCAACAGGAGGCTGGAGGTTTTGTTCCTCAGGGTCTTTGCCCTTCCCTTCTGGGGAAGAGGGCTTGTACTCACCCGAGTAATGAATGGTGAAGATTGACAAGGGAAGATATGAAATTACTTACCTACCGTAATTCTTGATCTTCTCTTGTATCTTCACCATTCATTACTACCCCTCCACCTTCCTCAGTGGCCTCCTTCTGTGGCGTCTCCCCTCCGTCTTCCTCCCTCTTGCTGAACCTTAAAAAAAAAAAAGGGACATCTCTCTATCCTTGCCTTTTCCTTAAAAGTTTCCAGGAAAATTATTTACTCTTAAGATTCGTGGGCTTTTGTTGCAGGAGTGCTGGGTGGTGAGTGAGCTACCGACTATCTCACGCCATGTTCTCAGGCGAGGCACTCTAGGGACCTTGCCTGACTCTGTCTGTGCAGTTTGGTCCCACAATATTCTGCTAATCAATTACTAAGCCCTAGAATCAACCCCTTTCTTTTGCAGAGCAAGAGGAACGGGTACGGTTATTTCTTCTCTCTTAAAACTGAGGGAACTCTCTCCGACTGCTTGAAGGCAGCCCCTGGCTTCTCAGGTCATGTTTTTCCTCATAAGCCTGTGAGTCATACTCTGTCTTGAACCCCCCTTTTTCAAGGGTCCTTCTGAGGACAGTGTTGTAGGAAAAGCAGTGCCAACCATGACCGGTTCTTGCCAGTTTCAAGTCTCTCCTGCCTTGCCATAGCAAGTCCGATTGAGTTCCGTTATATTTCTTACAAACTGCCTTGAAAGGCTAAACTTTCTTTCTATACCCTTGAGCAGCTCTTACATGCTGCCTGGGAATCAACCTTTTCCCTGGCGGGTGTCCTTCCAGAAGCAAGGCCTGCTCTCGGGCCAGGAGCCGCAGCTAGGATCAAGGACCATGGCATGTTGAGGTCAAAGACTATGCCCTCCTTAGTCTGTCTAGCGGGTTCGGTGAACCTTCTCTTCAGCACTACCAGTGGGGATTCTTGCCCCCTTATTAAATCGAGCCTTAAGCCTCCCAGCTAACTATGCTCGTTGGGCATTCTGGTCTCCTCAACATCCCATCTTTCTTCTTCTTCTCTGTTCTTCATTCTTTCTCCTTCCCTTTTCACTCTATCTGTTCCTCCTAGAGTCGCCCTGGTAAGGAGGCCCTGCGATCCCTAGGGCAGGAATACTCTCTCCTCTGTCTATTCTCCATCGGCTTATTCCTTTTTCAGTTTATTTTCCTTACTTTGCTATCCCATGGCTATCTTGCCTCGCTTTCTCTTTTTTTTCCACAATATAATTTTTTGCCTCTCCGGCTCACAGAACTGAGTTGGAGGAGGAGTCGGTAGCTACTAATGGCCGCCCCTCGCGCCTGACGCAAGGCGTCGGTCTCGGCGACGGCGTTAGAGCTAGCTTTTTTTTAAAAAAAAAAAAGCTCCCGTGGCGGGTGCGCGCCTCCGGCTTACACCCCAGTAAGTAATGAATGGTGAAGATACAAGAGAAGATCAAGAATTACGGTAGGTACGTAATTTTCATTTCCTTTATGCCTTCCCCCCTTCCCTCTCCTGTTCAAAGTACTAGTCAAAATCAGGTCTCAGCCCTGCAAGATGATCCTGATTGCTCCAGACTGGGCCAGGCAGCCCTGGTGCCCATTCCTTCTGTCCTTAGCAGTCCATCTTCCCCTGTGTCTCCCCAGGAACCACAATCTGTTAACCTGTGCTCAGGGAGAGTTTGGTATCCAGTCTCAAATCCCTCAACCTCAAGGCTTGGCTCTTGAGCAGTTAGGTTTGCTGATCTACAACTTTCTCAAAGTGTTCTCGAAATCCTGAAGGCTGCTAGGAGCCTTCCACCAGGAGCTACCTATACGCAGAGTGGAAAAGGTTTTCCATATGGTGTTCTGGGAAGCATATTTCCCCGGAATCTGCTGATCTACCCACTGTATTGGACTATATGGTCCATCTTAATTCTTTGGGACTGAGACCAGCTACCCTGAAAGTGCACTTGGCAGCTGTCTCTGCCTTCATTTCAGCAGGGAAGCCCTCTTCTCTTTCTGCTCACCCTGTATTTTCCAGGTCTTTTAAAGGATTGCTTCATACCAATCCTCCATTCAGGGACCCTGCCCCTGCTTGGGATCTTAATGTTTGCATTGCTCAGCTGATGCAACCCCCCTTTGAGCCTCTGTCTTTGGCAGAGCTTAAGCATTTGACTTGGAAAACTGTATTTCTAGTAGCCATCACTTCTGCCAGGCGCATAAGTGAGTTACAGGCTTTATCAGTGGAGACTGACTTTATTTCCTTTCACAGAGATAAAGTAGTCCTCAGGACTAACAGGAAGTTTTTGCCTAAGGTGGTTTCGGTTTCCACCTTAACCAATCTATTTCACTTCCAGTGTTCTTCACTGACCATTCCTCCTCTGGTGAGGGAGGCTGCACAGCTTAGATGTTAAGAGGGCCCTAAGTTACTACATGGAAGTGCCAAGGGTCACAGGTTTGACTCCTCCAACTATTTCTCACTTATGGTGAGGTTGGGAAAGGAGACCTGCCACTAAGAGATCCATTGCCAGGTGGATGCGTCTCTTGTATCCAATTTTGCTATCAAAAGCTGGGTAAGGTTCCCCCTCAGGCCTGAGGGCTTACTCTACCAGAGGTACAGCTGCATCTCTAGCTGCTGCTAGAGACATCCCTATCTTGGAGATATGTCAAGCAGCTACTTGGAAAACAGTACACACTTTCACCAAGCATTACTCCCTGGATATCCAGGCCAGGAGGATGCTCGGTTTACTTGGCCGTGCTTCAGAGCCTATTCCTAAGTAGATTCTGTCCCTCCTCCATGGAGGTACTGCTGTGTAGTCTGCACTTGTCATAATATAGCAAGACTTCATGTTGTTTGAAGAAAAAATTACTCACCTTAGTAATGTTTCTTCTAATGGAGTCTTGCTATATTATGACCTCCCCCAACAGCCTGCCCCTCTCAGAACTTCTACTTTGGGTATGGGGTGGGTAGTCCACTGTTGGCATTTATTTATGCCCTTTTTCATGTTTGGGTGTTGTGTTTTATTTAGTTATTTTATCTTATTTTTCTGGTCCACTGACTTGAGTCTTGGTGTTTGGACCAGGAAAATGTGTGAATATGTTAGTAGCCAGTTGGCTAGTGTAGGTTACAGCTTCCACACAGAGCCTTAGTGAGTTTTGCTTGTAAAGATCTGACGGTTTCGGTTTGAAACCACCCTAACAGAGCTTCTTTAACTGAGCTCGCGCTCTAAGCTCCATGCTCTGCATGGAAGTTAACTCTTTCACCTCCGGAGCAGTTCTAGTGGTGGGACAAACTGCACTTGTCATAATATAGCAAGACTCCATTAGAAGAAACAACATTACTAAGGTGAGTAATTTTTTCTTTTCATCTATCTGATCCCTTTTTGTCATTGTTCCTTCTTTGCTGACCTTTTAGTAAACACAGTGGGTGTTTCTGATTAACACACTGCTGGCAAGTACCATTTTAGAACTGTATGATGTAGTTTATGTCCCTTTCGGGCCACAGAGTTCCAGAGCAGTAAACAGATGCATTGTGAAAGCAATGAAAGTTCTTTAACAGGGACATAAAGTACACAATACAGTTCTAAAATGGTACTGCTCACCACAATGAAAAGCAGAAACAGCCAGTGAATTTACTAAAAGGCCAATACAGATGGAACAAAAACAGAATGTGAGCCAGTATTAGAAACCCATCTTCTACAGAAAACACAGGCTTGCAGTTTCAAGGCAGTTCTCTTTTAAGGGGCTTATAATGCAACCCCTGTACCATTTTAGTTGCCCTCCTCTGGACAGTCTCCACTTTCTTTGCTGAGGATGGGATCTCATCAGTGATCTATGCAGTAGCAACACCACCTCCCGCATGCTGGTGATATCCCTCCCTATGTACTCCAGCATCCTACTGGTCCTACCAACTACCTTGCCACACTGCCACCTTGAGATCAGTGGATATGAATACTTCCAGGTTCCTTTTCTTTTTGGTGACCGTCAATATCTCTTTCCCATGTTGTACTCTGCCTCTGGGTTTCTGTGCCCTGAGGACATGATTTTGCATTTTTTCGCATTGAAACCCAGCTGCCATACCCTTGACCACTCTTTGAGTTTTCTCAGGTCTCTGCACATTATTCCCACCCCCCTCTGGAGTATCCACCCTGTTGCACATTTTGGTGTCATCTGGAGAGGGGCATATCTTCCCTTCCAACTCATGTGCAGTGTCGCTTATAAAGACATTAAAGAGGACTGGTCCCAGTACTAAGCCCTGTGCACCCTGCTGGTCACTCTCCCCTCCCTTCCCCGGAGTGAACTCCGTTTACCACCACCCTTTGCTGTCTATCCCTTAACCAATTTCTTACCTAGCTTACCACCTTAGGACCCACCATTAAGCTGCCCAGTTTCCTTATGAGTCTCCTATGTAGAACGGTGTTGAAAGCCTTACTAAAATCTGAGTACATCATGTCCACCACCCCACCCTCATCTCTGGTAACCCCAAAAATATCCAGTTTGTCTGACATGGTTTACCTATAGCGCTGCGACATCCCCAACAGCGACAGACACAATGCCGAGTGTCGGCATTGTACTATCGGGGATGATAGTGTGTTTTCATCAGGGGGCTCTGCCCCCACCCCCCCCGTCTCTATTTGTACAACTCCAAGTTGGAGTTGTCTCAGGGAGGGGGTGAAACACTGGGAGATGTACCACCGGTGTCTGCAGGGACCATCACAGTGACCCGACACTTTTCATCAGATTCTGTCGCTGTGATAGTCTTCGCGGTGGCAACGTGCGGTCTGCACACCATCTGACATGATCCCCCGCCTCGTGAATCCATGCTGCCTCGGTTCTTGTAACCCACTGGACTCAAGATACTCCACAATACTTTACTTAACAGTGACTCCATTACCTTCCCCACCACCAGTGTTAGACATGACTCGCTGAGTTTTTGATGTTATCTGTGTCAATCTTCACCATTCATCACCTTTGGGGTATATGGCCAGAGGTCATGACCCCGAGGGAGCTGCTTTATTTATTTATTTTTTTTTGGTGGGCGGAGTCGACGCATCATCGGTGCCACCCTCGAGACTGATGCACTGCATAGCACTCGCGGGTTGGCCGTTAGGTGCTGCTGACTCCGCCCTCCACATCAGTTCTTAAGTCTCCCGCCGTCAAGGTCACCTCGTGGGAAGCTTCTGAGCTAAATTTGAGGCCTACTTCTACGCAGTTTCGTTTTCAGCCTACCATTCAACTCCGTGTCGACTCCGTGCCACAGTTCATCGGCCCCTTCTCCTGCCAGTTCTGATAGCCTACTCGACCTCGCCTGGTAAAATTGTTCCTTTATTTTAATTTTGCGACGTCTAGTCTTGTTTTGGTGTTTCTTTTTCGTATGTCATGTCTCGGTCAGAGGGCAGGAAATCTTCCAAGACGGGACAGCCCCCTATGCAACGGTGCCCTTGCTGCCGTAAGTTTTCCGTCACCGACCAGCACGACTATTGCCTCGCGTGTCTTGGCCCACTTCACGACATGGACTCGTGCAATGCCTGCTTCTCCATGGACTGCTGGGTCATGGAACAACACGCGTGGAAAGTGGGGTGAGCTCCGCCGACTTTCGGAGGTCAGGCGCGCACTTGTCGGGCCAAGCCGCGTTCTCTCTGTCTTTCCTCTGGGTCCCCTCCCAGTTCTGTACGGACCGAGGAGGAGGGAGCCTCGGCCTCTTGTAGCCTAGCCGTGGCAGAGGCTCCTTCCGTGGTGAGGAGGCCCAGTCTGTCCCCACCGGGGGACAGGCAGGAGGCACCGCATTGGCAACCGCCCCTTCGAGGGCAAAGTCTCCCCCGGTGTCGTACCCGCGTCCCGGAAGGCCTGGGTCGGCGCCGTTCTCGACGCCGTCTGTGAGCACCATTTTGTGCGTCGGCGCCGTTCGCTGTGCCATGGGCCCTGATGACGCCATCGTCTGCGCTGTTCTGTCGCGTGGCACCGTGGCTACTGTCGGCACTGTTTGCGGTGCCGATGGTGCTAGCAGCACCATGGAGGTTCTCTGGCACTGTCTCGACTTTTCTCACCTCACGCCGAGGATGAGCACAGCGTCGTGTCCAGTTCTGGAGTCGTTCATGGCTCCGAGCATGGACATGGCGCTGTGGGGGTCTCGGATCTCGGCGCCGAGAGCGCTGTAGGAGCAATCGTTGGCACCGTGCGGGATGGCGCCATTGGGGTCTCTGGCCTTGGCGCTGTCTGCAGCACCAAGAGCACTGTCGGAGCCGTCGTTGGCTTCTCTGTCCTCGGCGCTGCTTGCTGCGCCATGTGGCGGGACGGTGCCGTCACAGGCTCTGGCTCTGAGGCCGCTCCCCTCGTTGGAGCCATGTCTTCTTCTGCCACCGTTTGCGGTGCTGCAGAGGACACCGGTACCGACTCTTGTGCGGTCTCTGCTTCTGGTGCCTTATTTGGTCAGGATGGCAGCGGGCGTCCACGCACTGTTTGGCACAGGACTTCGGTCTCCACCTCTTCGGAGGAGGAGGAGTCGGACTCTGAGTCAGACAGGCAGTCCAGCTCTCTGGAGTCAGCTGCCCACGTAGACACTCCGGTAGTGTCCTCGACAGGCCGGAGCCAGTCCCCCTGTGAGGAGCGGACAGGGACTACCGAGGCCAGGGTCAGGGGTGATGACCAGCAGGCAGTGGTGCAGGCCACCATTGCTCTGCAGCCTGGCCTCGGAGGGTTCTCTGACCCCTCAGCGGTGGTACCCCCTCAGGTGGTGTGCCTGGATTGCCCAACTTTAGGGCCGATCAGAGCACCCACAGGAGTGGAGGTGCTGCTCCCTGGATAGCCCCTTCGGGGGCCGACTAGGGTTGCCAGCTGCCTAGGCTGGCTCTCTCAAGGATGAGGGCACTCTCGGATTCCGAGGGGTCAAGGGGCATGGGATCGGTTCAGCGGCCTTTTTCCAGAACCCACCCGGGCTCTGGGAGGAGCCGTAGTGCAGATCTCCGCTCTTCTCCTTTGGTTTCCTTGAAAGGGCCCTGTTCTTTAGAGGTAGGAGACCATCCTTCTGGACCTACACAGTCCCGGTCACCTCACGGGGGGATTCTTCCGGGTGCAGCCAAGGCAGTTCCGATATGGTTGTTTAGCTGTCGGGTGTAGAGTCTTCCGGAGCGCCTTCATCTTCTAGGGCTCCTGGTGCGCTGCCTAGCCTAGGCGGAGGTCAGTCGATTTCTCTTGTCGGCTCTTTCCCTATCCCTCTGCCACATTCTCCTGCACCCCCAGGCATTCTTGGTCCTAGTGGGCCTCTCTCCTAGGAGCAGTTCAGAGCCGTGGCTGCTCAGTTCCCCGCTTACGTCAGGGCTATGAACAGACAGGCTTTTCAACCTCCCCTTGAGCAGCCACCCCCTGAACGTTCGAGGTCCTCTGACTCTTCATCCCCCTGTTCTGGGGGAGAGGAGACATCTGTCCACATTTCTCCAGCTGCTGATCTTGCGAAGTATCAGCTATTCTTTGTGAAGATGTTGGAGGACCTTCACATCACCCCTCCCACTCAGTGCAATCCAGAGCACTCGGAGCATGCCTTTCTAGGCGATTTCAGCGAGGACACCATTGTGGTACCCCCCTGGCCTGCTCCTTTTCAGGAGGCGTCGTTGCGTTCCTGGCAGAGACCTTTTTCTGGAGTTCCTGCCCCTAGGGATCTCTGCCAGCGTTATTGGGCCCCCCCAGAGTCTCCAGGTTCTATGCCTCATTCTCAGTCAGGATTGACGCAACTGGACACTCCTGATGAGCTTCGCACCCTTCATCGTGACCGGCCCCCAGATGAAGACTCCTCGAATTTTGACTTCTGGGGAGGAGGACCTTCTACTCGGCATGGTTGCTGCTCTCTGTCGCAGCACATCGGGCCCACTACGCATCCTATGACAGGTTCTTGTGGTCTAGGCTGGGTCAGCTTCTAGCCTCATTGCCTGACACGGAGCAAACCAGACAAGCCATTGCACTCTCTGCACATGGCCTGGAGCTAGCAAGGCACCAAGCAAGGGCATCGTATGATGCCAATGAGGTAGCTACCAGGGTCGTAAGGACAGTGATCTGCACTAGGCGGACGGCATGGCTGCATCTTTCCCAGTTGTCACCCTTGGCCTGGCGTAGGGTGATTAACTCCGCTCACCAGAGAACCTGTCTCTTCTCCCATAGTGTGAGGCGGTGTCTGTCGGGGCAACTTCCATCCTCCGCCGGAGGGTCCCAGTCTCACTCTCCCCACACTCAGGCCTCTCCAGGCCCTGAAGGTTCTCTCTCTTAGTGTGTGACCCACTGAGAGCTAAGGGACTTTGTCCTTTAGGGTTGAAAACCCCCTTCGGGGAGGCTCGGCACTCACCCAAAGGTGATGAATGGTGAAGATTGACACAGATAAGATGTGGAGTGCATTACCTACCCGTAATTCTGAGTCTTTCTGTGTGTCTTCCTCATTAAATCCTAATCCTGCCCTGCCATCCTGGCGCCTTAGTTCTCTGGTCCCCTGCCTCTCTGTTCCCATCCTCTCCCCTCTCCTTTCTGTTAGTCAGGAGCGGGGTAAACAGGAGCACATAGGGGGATGATATTTTTAGGGAGAGAGTGGTCAGAATGGGGGGCACTCCTTCTCTAGTGCTTGGGCTCCACCCCTGTGGGGTGGGAGTTGGTAGTTGCCCTCCATTCTCTCCTCCTTTTCTTTCTTCTCCCATCATTCCTTTGTCCTTCAGACATATCCTTAATTATTTCAAGAAACTATTTTTCTTGCACCAAAAAGGTTTTCCCCTTGAGAGGGGGGAGAATTCCCTGTAATCCTGTCTTTCTTCCAGAATAGCCGACTCTGCTTAAGTGGAGTTTTTGCCAGTGATTCTGTGCCTTGAATCCTGGCAATAAGCCTTTTGGCTACTCCTTGCAGTTCCTATACAATCTGGAGACAGGTCTAGATTCCAGGGTATTGTCTTTACCTTCCCCCCCTCTCACTCTCTTCCTAAAGTCTAAACCCCTAACCCACCCTTCCTCTTCTTTTCTACTTCCAGAGATTGGGGCCCCTACCCAATCCCCTTACTTCTTGCCGCCTTCTTCTTCTTCCTCTTCCTCTGTCCTCTCAGTTGTTATTTCTCCTTTTGGTTCATATATCTTTTCCTTTGTCTGTCCCTTGGACTTCCTTGTCCCACCCCTTTTCTCACCTCTCCAGCGACTCAGAACTGGCGGGAGGGCGGAGTCGACAGCACCTAACGGCCAACCCGCGAGCGCTACGATGTGCATCAGCCTCGAGGGCGGCGCCGATGGTGCGTCAACTCCACCCACCAAAAAAAAAAGCTCCCACAGGGTCATGACCTCAGGCCATATACCCCAAAGGTGATGAATGGTAAAGATACACAGAAAGATCAGAATTA
The DNA here is from genome assembly GCA_016271365.2 of Neoceratodus forsteri. NCBI lineage: Eukaryota > Metazoa > Chordata > Ceratodontiformes > Ceratodontidae > Neoceratodus > Neoceratodus forsteri. Next base: position 1,513,624,962 of record CM057452.1, on the reverse strand, counting down.
CGGTAGGTACGTCATTTCCATTTATGGTTTGGATTCTGATTTGTTTTCTGTACATTTCTGCTGAGATACCTTAGATCACCTCCCCTATGTTGCCCATGCCTGATGGTCTGTTTTTCCTGTTGCTAGGCTATTATGATGAGTATATGCTTGCAGTCCATGGTGGATGAACTGATGGTGAAAAAATCAGGAGGCAGCATTAAGAAAGTAAGTCCTGGTGTGTCTGTTTTTAATTGGACATCTTATTATGGCTGTAAGGAATTAACTATTGGCTCTTGTCAGGCTTACAGCTACTGTCTACTTAGTTGAAATACCTGATCATATGAGCACTTGTATTACATTTTGTCTATGGAAAATAGGATACCAAAATTGCAAGTGAGGAAGTATTGAGAGACTGCAGTATTAGATGGGTTTTTGTTCATATTTAACCAGTGAGCATAAATCTCATAATATGTTATTTAAAGCATGAACTCTACTACTTGGAATGTTTGAATATCATGATATAAGTTTGTGCACTGGAACCTATGCATCATGATTCCCCCAACTGTCTGATCTTTTGTTCTGCCAGAATTGTTGGATCTGTTCCTCACCACTGGCAAAACAGCAGAAAATGGGTCATTATTCTTATTATTATGGCAGCTAGGTTTCAATGCGAAAAAGTGCAAAATAATGCACTTGGGACACAGAAACCTGAGAGCAGGGTACAAAATGGAAGAGGTGGCACTGATGACCACCAGCCAGGAAAGAGACCTTGGGGATGACCTGAAGTTGTTCAGGCAGTTCAACAAAGCAGTTGGGAGGGCTAGTTGGATGTGGGGGGAAGGGGGGCGGTATCGCCTGCAAAAAGAGGGAGGAGGTGATGTTGCCTCTGTATAGATCACTGATCTCTGTATAGCTTGCTGGTAAGACCCCACCTAGAGTTCTTTGTCCAGTTATGGAGACCACATATCTGGATGGACATAGACAGAGTGGAAGCGGTCTAGAGGAGGGCAGCTAAGATGGTGTAGGGTCTGCATCAGAAGCCCTACGAGGAGAGACTTGAAGGGACACTGTCAACCATTTCTGCATCATATGATTTCTAGTCGAAAACCCACATTTTATAATTGCTTACCTTCTCTAAAATTCATTGATGATGCTTGTTGTTTTATCTGCTTCTTTTCTAAGTAGAACTGACATACTTGTTGATGGTGTGATGTAATTACATGCAAAATTGTTTTGTTTCAGATCTTTGCTTTACTCTTCTTGCATACTTCCTAACATTAGTAACACCCCCAAACAGTGCAGCCACTCATGATGCAATAGTCTCCTCTCCTCCCACTGCATTATAAGTGGCTGTACTCTGTTAGGGTATTCCTAAGTCCAAGAAATATGCAATGGGTGTTGATCAAAAAAGATACACAAACATGTTGTGTGGTAACACTACTATGGTGGGCAGTTAGTTTTTCAGTTTTTAAGAGAAAAAAGGAACCAGAATCAAACTTCCAGCTACTTCAATAGTCTCTACAGAATGTGACCAATCATTAAATGTGTTTTTTTAAACTAAAGACACTTTGAGGCCTAAGGGGATTGACAGTGTCACTTTGAGGACCTGAATATACATGCTGGAAGAGTGGTGGGAAAGGGGGATATAATAGAGACCTTCAAATACCTAAAGATGTGAGGAAGAATTTCTTCACTGAAAGAGTGCTGGATTCCTGGAAGAGCCTTCCAGTGGAGTTGGGGGTGAAAACAGTGGTTGGGTTCAAGAATGTATAGGATAGGCACAAGGGAATCTTAGGGGACAGGAAGCAGGGGAGGGACAGTGGACAGGAGATCAAGTAGGATCTGCATTGATACTGTAGGCAGGGAAGAATGGGCAGGCTAGGTGGGCCAGGTGGTCCTTACCTGCCGGCAAATTCTGTTTTTCCATGTTTGATTCAATGAGATAATGTACCAACCATAAATAATAGATCTTCCTGGATATAAAGTCTCCACCACTTATTCACACTGATGGGATCTACGCTGGAGGCGCTAGGACCCAGCGGGAGCAAATTTTTCTGCAAGAGGGCCGGTGCCAGAGATGGAGTGCGAGGAGTGGCGCTGTGAGCTTTGGCTCGTGTGGCAGTGACTATCTTGGCATCGACCCTCCAACCGCCTCAGTTCCTTTTTTCCCCGCCGTCGAGTGCGCTTCAGTGACGATGTTTCTCGCCCGCCTGGGAGTCAAACTTCAAACTAGCAGTGTAGTTTTCAGTTTATTGTTTTGTAATTTATCTCGAAATAAGTAACGCTTACTTTTAAACTATACTTATTAAGAAAAAGAAGTCTTCAGCCCTCCTTTGATGGAGTCGACCATGAGAGGGTCAGGTGACTGTAGGGAGACTTCATATGAAAGCTGTTCAGTCAGCCAGGCTGGGTCCGGTCCGCCGCCCTCTCCGGAGGGAGGGTCTGACAATGGACGGTCCGATGCCCGGGGGAATGGGTGGCTCCCCCGGAAGCATAAAAGAAAACTGTTGCATTCTCGGCACCATTCGGCCTCGAGCTCTTCTTCAGCCCACAGGTCAAAAAAGGGAAGGCATCACTCGAGGTCGCCTTCTGGTATGTCTGCGCCTCGACGGTCAGTCGTTGGGGTTAGATGCTGTTCTCCTTCTCCGGAGTCGCCGGTTTCTGTCTCCGGTGACTGACCTCTTCAACATCAGAGCCCTTCCCCATCTATTGAAAGGGCTTCTGATGAGCAGTTTCATCAGTGGGCTGCTCTTATGGAGCAGTGGGCTCGGAGGTTGGTCCAGCTGCCTGGTCCGGTCACTCTGAGACCTTCGGGGGAGCGAGTAGGGCGGTTGGACCTTCCTAGTCACGTGGCACCATCTTCGGTGCCGTCGACTCCAAGTATTCTTCCTTCTTTTTCTTCAAATCGAAGTCTTCAGGGTCCTGGATTGCTTTTGGCACCAGCGGGGACTCTCTCAGCATCGATGTGTCTCTTGGTGCCGGCCTCGGCACCGGCACGCCTGTTGGCGCCATCTTTGGCGCCACTGGGGTTGTCAGCGCCGTCCTCGGCACTGATGCGCCTGTCGGCGCCGTGGTCTCTGTCAGCACCGTGTGCAGGGTTATTTCCGATGGCGCCGTCTTCCTTGCCATCGGCGCCATGTTCTTCGGCGCCGAGGCTTGGTGTGGTGCTGTCCAGCCTTCAAGGGTTCTCAACTCCGAATCCTTTCTCTTCTTCATTTCCTACTGATTTTCACTCCTTTCCTGTCCATGCAGTCCCTCCGGGGCTGTCAGGAGACGATATTGAGCCTGACCCAGATCTTCGACTGGGTGATGATGTTGAAGAAGCGAGGATCAATCCTGCCGCAGAGCCTGTGGTTGAAAACCTGTCATTTAAGTCTCTGCTGAAAAATTTAAATTCTACTCTTTCTCTCCAGACTACAGATATCGATACTGGGAAGCTTTTGAGACTCCAATACCTACATGTCCCAGAGATCCCTATGGATTTAACTCCCCCCGGTGCAACCATCCTTTGAGATGCGCTCTCAGATGTTATGGAATAATTCTGCTCTCATTCCTTCTGTGGCTAAGTCCATAGACAGGAAGTATGCTGCTCCCAAGGATCGACCCATTTTAGCCTCCCAGGCCTTTGCAGACCCTGTTGTAGTCTTGGCAGAGAATGATAAGGCCGTTCTTCCTCAGGCATCTACAGCCCGGACTATAAATGAAGAATCTCGTAGGATAGACACCTTAGGTAAGAGAGTCTTTGCTGCCTCCACCCTGGGTATGCGTATTGCCAGCTACCAGGGCTATTTCTCTCAATATGAGTATGTTCTTTGGCATTCGCTCAAACAGATGGTGGAAGCTCTGCCTGAGCCGGACACTAGTTCAGAGCTACTTCAGACCATAACCAGGGGTATCGAGTCCAACAACCAGCAGGTTAAAGCAGCTATGGATGCTTTGGATACTGCTTCCCGAGCGGCGGCGGCAGGCATTTGTACCTGTCGTCACTCTTGGCTACGCACTTCCGGCTTCACGAATGATGCCCAACAGCAGGTTATGGCATTACCCTTTGACGGTATGTATCTGTTCAGACCTAAAGTAGAGCAAGCGCTGGAGGCCACACAGAAGACTGGGTCAGCCATTAAAACGGCTCGACCTGCTCCCACCCCTTCTCCGGGGGGGGGGCTGTTAACAGGCGTCAGTTTCACAACCGTCAGTCCTTTCGGGGCAAGGGCAGGGGAGGTTTTAACAAAAACCAAGCCCCACCCAGCCTCAAAAGAAAATGCAACAGAAGGCATAAGGGCCCAAAGCGCCCAGTGCCACCATCTGAGTTTCTGGCCCAGGTCCCACCTCAACTGCCCAAGGGGGACTCTTCCTCAGCGGTAGGAGGACGTCTGACTCAGTTCTACAACCAGTGGAAGTCCATAACGTCAGACAAATGGGTCCTCCGGAGAATCCGCGAGGGGTACTCCCTCAACCTTTCAGAAATCCCTCCGGATCGTCCTCCCAAACGACAGCCCAGGCTGTCATCAGTACAGTCAGACCTTCTTACCCCCAAGATACAAGGCCTTCTGAACAACTGGGCAGTAAAAATAGTTCCGCTGGATCAACGAACACACAGGTTTCTACTCCCATTACTTCCTGGTCCCGGAAAAGAAAAGTGGCATGCGCCTCATTCTGGACCTCAGAAAGTTAAACAGGCTTCTTCTCAAGGAAATGTTCAAGATGATATCTCTAGGGACCCTATTACCCTTGCTTCATCAACATGATTAGCTAGCTTTCCTGGACATGCAGGGTGCTTACCAACATATTTCTATACACCCAAAGCACTACAAATACCTAAGGTTTGTGGCACTGGGCCAACATTATCAGTTCAGAGTCCTGCCCTTTGGGCTATCCTCTGCGCCACAAGTTTTTACCATGTGTTGTGCGATTCTTGCAGCGCATCTCAGAAAAATTGGAATACAAGTGTTCCCATATCTGGACGATTGGCTTCTAGCAAGTCCTTTCATCCAAGGAATTCTTGACGCCGTAGCCATGGCCTCAGACTTTCTCACATCCATAGGAGTCCTGCTAAATCTCAAGAAATCGCAGTTGCAGCCCTCCCAGAAGCTCCTCTTTATAGGAACTCTTCTGGACACCTCCTGTGCGAAAACTTTTCTTCCAGAAGACAGAAGGAGCGATATCCTATAGATGGCCCGATACATCAGAGAGAACAGCTCAGTTCAAGCTATCTCGATGCAACAGATGCTGGGTCTCATGGCATCCTCGGTGTTCACTGTACCCCTAAGCCGTCTCTACATGAGAACCTCTCAATGAATGCTCAGTACTCAGTGATCCCCAGCCACTCACCCTCAGTCCTTTCTCATCAAGGTGACAGAACCTCTGAAGAGGTCACTCACCTGGTGGTCACAAGAGGATAACCTTCTGGAAGAGTATCCCTTTGCTCCTCTGGATCATCAGATTTCCATTACCACGGACGCGTCCCTGACGGGGTGGGGAGCTCACTGTCAGAATTTCCACACCCAGGGTACATGGACTAAGGATTTATTTATTTATTTATTTCAATTCTAGGATTACAATTACCTTTGAGCCCAGGGCTATTTTACAAAAGTTCCATGTCAAGGATGAGTCCCAGCTTCACATAAACGTCCTAGAAATGAGAGCCGTCCTTTGTGCAGTCCGGGCTTTGAAGGACATTCTCTGTCACAAGAACATTCTCCTTCAAACGGACAACAAAGCAGTGATGTATTACATCAACAAGCAGGGTGGTGCACACTCTTACCCTTTATGCAGGGAAGCGATGAGAGTGTGGGAATGGTGCCTAGAGCACAAGGCTCTAATTCAGGCGGTCTACCTGCCGGGAGTGCAGAACGAACTGGCAGACCATCTCAGCAGAACAGAGACAGATCCTCACGAGTGGTCTCTCGATTCAACTGTAGTTCGGTCACTGTTCGTAGAGTGGGAAACTCCAGACCTGGACCTTTTTGCATTCCCACTCAACACAAAACTGCCTCTCTTCTGCTCCAGAAATCCAGGGCCTGGCATTTTCTGTCAGGATGCAGTGGACAAAACACTTTCTATACGCCTTTCCTCCTCTTCCACTAATTTAGAGAGTACTTCTTAAATTCGAGTCCCAGGGGGACAAAATTACCCTCATTGCTCCCTTCTGCCCTCGACAGATATGGTTTCCGTTACTCAACAGTATGTCGGCAACCCCTCCGAAGGCACTTCCCCTTCAGATGAACCTTTTGACCCAGGGTCCTGTGGTCCATCCCAATCTGAGGTTGCTTCACCTTCACGCTTGGCTTCTAAAGAGATAGTGATGAACGGGTTCAGTGTCTCTCGAAGAGTTTCAGATATTCTTTTGGCTGCGTGTAAGCCAGCCACCAGAAAAACTTACACAGCCAAATGGAAGCATTTTTCTCTCTGGTGTGCAAAATCCTCTTTAAATCCTTTTTCCTGCCCACCAAATAAAGTTCTAGAGTACCTCTTAGACTTCTCAAATTCAGGTCTACAATACTCTACAGTCAAAGTTCATCTTTGTGCCATTTCAGCTTAGCATGTGCCAGTACTTTCCTTGTCACTGGCTCAGTAACCTGTAGTTAAGAGGTTTCTTAAGGGTATTCTGCATACCAGACCTCCTATCAGACATCCAGTCGCAGCCTGGGACATTAATTTTGTGCTAGACGTGCTCACTCGGAAGCCTTTCGAGCTTCTAGCTACCTGTGAGCTGAAATTTCTCACTTGGAAATCGGCCTTCCTGGTGGCCATTACCTCGGCCTGCAGGGTTTCTGAAATACATGCTTTGGTCACAGACCCTCCGTATACTGTATTTCATAAGGGCAAAGTAGTTCTTAGGACTCATCCAAGTTTCTCCCTAAGGTTGTTTCAGAATTCCATCTAACCAACCTTTGATCCTACCTACCTACCTACTTTGCGAACTTCCAAAATGAAGGAGAGCATGCCCTTCATTCTTTAGATGTCAAAAGAGCTCTGCATTTCTATTTGGATAGAACAAAAGAAATTTGCAAAGCTCAATAACTATTTGTTTCCTTTAGCGAGACCCGACTGGGTCAACCTGTCGCTATCAGATGCATTTTGGCATGGCTGGTGGCATGCCTTCGCCACTGTTATTCCATGGGGCAAGTTAAGCTGGAGTGCAGAGTGTACGCTCACTCTACTAGAGCAGTCATGGCATCCCTGGCAGAAATCCGCAATGTGCCCATTGCAGACATTTGCACTGCAGCTACCTGGAGCTCAGTGCATACTTTCGTCCAGCACTATGCCCTGGATGTCCATGCCAGACAACATCTTTCGTTTTGGCAGGACTATCCTTAACGGACTTCTGTCCTAAATTTGTGAGCTCTTGGTTTCTCCTGCCACCCTCTCGGGGGATTATAGCTCGGTACTCTCCCATCAGTGTGAATGAGTAGTGGAGATACCCTTCCTGGGTACCGACTTATTCGGGACCGGGGTGGAGGGTCATCTCCAATGGATCGAGAAGTCCAATGCCACCTAGGACTCGGTCACGTCTGCCCAGTAGGACAAAGGCCGCCAGCAGCAGAGTAAGCCCTTTTGTCCTTCAGCCCCTGTGGCACGTCCGGCCCAGCAACACCAGCATCAGGGCCAGCAGGCTCACGCTTGGTGCCCCGAAGCCAAGCCTGCTGCTTCCTCCAGCAGGAAGCCTGGAGGAAAAGGCCCAGGAGGTTCCTCGGCCGGCCCTTCCTCCAAGCCTGCCCAGTGACAGGTTGAGGCGTGTCGCCCCCAACCTCGTCACTCCTCCCCGGGTTTCCCCTGTGGGGGGACAGCTCCGCCACTTCCTTTCTGCCTGGTCCGCTATCACAACGGACCGCTGGGTGTTGGAAGTGGTAGGCAGGGTCTGCCTCTGGAATTCGAGCAGTTCCCCCATATCGAGCCGTCACCCCACGGAGGGAGCTACAGGTTCCGCAGCCTCTCTGTCTGCTCATCAAGCCAACATTGCCTTGGTCCTCCAGAAGGAGGTGATCAGCGAGGGGGCTGACCCCCCTCCAGACCCAGGGTTTGTGTCCAGGTACTTCCTGGTCCCAAAACGGATGGGGGGCTGGCGCCTCATTCTCAACCTACACAACCTGAACAAGTTCCTAAGGTCTTGCACCTTCAGGATGGTCACTCTGGTTCAGATCATTCCATCCTTGGAGCCAGGCATGTGGTTCTGTTCTCTGGACTTTCAGGATGCATTTTTTCACATCCCAATCCATCCGTCTCATCAGCGGTTCCTCTGCTTCAGAGCAGAGGGATCCCTTTACGAGTTCCGGGCCATGCCCTTCGGCCTCTCTCCAGCTCCCAGGGTCTTCACCAACTGCATGGCAGTGGTGACAGCATTCCTGCAGCGCCGAGGGGTCTGGGTGTACCCTTACCTGGACGACTGGCCGATTGCAGCCCCCTCCAGGTTGGAGGTGGAGCGGTCCAGGGATCTGGCCCTCCAGGTCTGCTTTCAGATTGGCCTCCTCATCAACGAGGCCAAGTCAGAACTCGTGCCATCCCAGGTGATTCAGTTCATCGGGGCAGAGCTTGACTGTCTTTGAGCCAGAACCCGGCTCCCAGCAGACAGGGCCGAGGTCCTTTCCTCCTTTGCCCAGTCATTTCTGGTTGGGCAATTGCGCCATACCCGGGACTTCCTACGCCTTTTGGACCTCATGGCGGCCTGCACCAGTGTGGTCCTTTGGGCTCGCTGGCATATGCATCCCCTGCAATGGGGGCTGGCCCACCAATAGTCACAGCGCTCCGGTCCGCTGGACCAGCCAGTGACGGTGACCCAGGAGATATGGAACGGCCTACAGTGGTGGCTCGTTCCAGCTCATCTTCAGGAGGGTGTCCCGTTTGTCCACCCCGGGCCGACGGTCACTCTGATGACCGCCTCTCTGATGGGTTGGTCGTGCCCATCTGGGGGAGCTCAGAGCCCACGGCCTCTGGTCCCCTCAGGAGTCTCAATGCCACATCAACCTGCTGGAGCTTCGAGCAGTCCGACTAGCCCTCACTGCCTTCGCTCCATTTGTACAGAGTCAAGTGGTCCAGGTCCAGACGGTTAACACCACGACCATGTACTACCTGAATCGACAGGGCAGGATGCACTCCTTGCCCCTGTGCAAGGCTCTCGCACTTGTTCTCTCGTAATCAGCCTGGAGGCGGATCTCCTAGCCATCCATGTGGCAGGAGCCTCCAACAGTCTGGCTGATGCCCTCAGCCGGATAGGCGATGCATCTCACGAGTGGTCTCTCCTGCCGGAGGTAGTGCTAGATCTGTTCTCCCATTGGGGCACCCCTCAGGTGGACCTGTTCGCCTCCAGGGAGAATGTGAAGCTGAGGCTGTTTCATGCCCACCCCTGTCAGCAGGGCTCGCTGCAGGGGGATGCCTTCTCGAGGCCGTGGACCCCGGGCCTCTTCTGTGCCTTCCCTCCATTTCCCTTGATCCACAAGGTGCTTCTCAAGGCAAAGGGTGACAAGGCGCAGGTGATTCTGGTAGCCGCAGACTGGCCCCGCCAGTACTGGTACCCAGATCTCCTCAGCCTCAGCTCCAGGCTCCCGAGGCGGCTTCCAGCCCGCCCGGACCTGCTCTCAGTCGACAAGGGGAAGGTTCTCCACCTGGACCTTCAATCCCTTCACCTGATGGCTTGGTTCCTGAGTGGCTAGAGTTCCAGGCCTTGGGTCTTTCTGATGAGGTCCTCAACGTAGTTGAGGCGTCCCGTAAGGAGTCGACCAGAAAATGCTATGCCTTCAGATGGAAGAGATCTCCCTTTGGTGTCAGGACAAAGGGTTGGACCCTTCTTCCTGTTCCTTGGCTAGCATTCTAGACTACCTGTGGTCCCTTTCTCAGCTTGGGCTTCAGTCGACGACCCTTATGGTGCACCTGGCAGCCATCTCTGCTTACTGGGCGCGGGCTGGCAAGCAGTCAGTGGCGCAGGAGAAGGTGGTCGGGTGCTTTTTCAAAGGCCTTGATCACATATCCCCTCCGGTGCGAGAACCGCCACCTCTGTGGGATCTACTGCTGGTATTGGTTAAGCTCATGGGCAAGCCATTCAAACCGAGGCACAGGTGTGGCATCTCTCACCTGTCGTGGAAGACCGCCTTCTTGGTGGCTATTACGTCAGCCAGAAGGATGGGAGAGCTCCAGGCGCTTTCCATCGAGTCTCCTTATCTGGTCTTCCATACTGACAAGGTTAACATAGAAACATAGAATTTGACGGCAAATAAGGACCGCTTGGCCCACCCAGTCTGCCCACTTCCCTGCCTACTGGATAAGCTGCAGATCCTAGTTAACCAGCAGCCTACTTCTTCCTACCCCACCTCCTAGAATTGCCTTATGACTGTCCCATGCATGCTTGATCCACCACTGTTTTGACTCACGACTTCCCCAGAAGGCTTTGCTCCATGCATCCACAACCCTCTGTGAAAAAATACTCCTTAAATTACCTCTGAGCCGCCCCATCTTCAAATTCAGCCCTCTGTTTTGCACATCTCTTTTGAAAGATGCTACCCTCTTGGACTTTGTTGATTCCCTTGAGGTACTTGAAAGTTTCTGTCATGTCCCCTCTCCTCATTTCCTCGAGGCTATACATATTAAGCTCCTTAAGTCTCTCTTCATATGTCTTCTGGTGCAGACACTGTACCATTTTAGTTGCCCTCCTCTGAACAGCTTCCATCCTGTCTATGTCTTTTGAAGACTGGGTCTCCAGAACTGCATGCAGTACCCAGATGGGGTCTGACCAGCTGTATGTACAGAGGGATAATAACTTCCTGTTTCTACTGGTGATGCCTCTCCTATGCATCCCAGTATCCCCCAGCCCTTCTTGCTGCCCTCCCATTGCTTGCCCACCTTTAGGTCATCTGATATGACTACCCCAGGTCCCTTTTCATTTTTGTTGTTGTTAGTATCTCACCCCCCATTGTGTACTCTTCTCCTGGGTTTTGTTTCCCAGGTGCATTATCTGCACTTCTTAGCATTGAATCTAAGCTGCCATACATTTGACCATTCCTCTAACCTTGCCAAGTCCCTTTTCATCCTTTCCACCCCACCTTGTGCATCAACTCTGTTGCAGATCTTTGTGTCATCTGCAAGAGGCATACTTTTCCTTCCAGTCCCTCTGCAATGTCGCTTATAAAGACATTGAAGAGGACCGGGTCCTAATACTGAACCTGCGGTACTCATTAGTAACCCCTTTCTTCAGAGTGGACTCCATTTACTATTACTCTTCTGTCCTATTCTCCAGCCAATTTTTACCCAGGCTGTCATCTTGGGACTCACTCCCAGGCTAGCTAACTTGTATATTAATCTTTGTGTGGGACTGTGCCAAATTTCTTGCTAAAGTCTAGGTAGACCATGTCACAGCCCCTCCCTGATCTACTACTTTGGTCACCCAGTCAAAGAAATCTATCAGATTTGTCTGGCATGACCTTCCTGCTGTGAATCCATGCTGCCTTGGGTCCTGTGCCCCTCTGGCCTCTAGATACTCAACAATTCTTTCCTTCAAGTGATTCCATAATTTTTCCTACCACTGAGGTTAAACTAACAGGTCTGTAGTTTCCTGCTTCTGCCTTGCTCCCACTTTTGTGAAGGGGAATCCACATCTGCCCTCCTCCAGTCCTCGGGTACCACCCATCCTCGCATGATTTGTTAAACAGGGTAGTCAGTGGTGTCACTAATTCCACCCTTAGTTCTTTTAGAATTCTGGATGAATCCATCAGGCCCCATTGCTTTGTCCACCTTCAGTTTTAAGAGTTCTTTCAGAACCCTTTCTTCTGTAAATGGCTGGTATCAACTTCTGTATCCAGAGTGTTTCTACTGTTTGTTTTAGGTACCTCCCCTCTTCCTTTTAAATACTGAGCAAAAATATTTGTTTAGTTATCTCTGCCTTTTCACAGTCACCCTCTGCCCACCCTCCCCCTTATTAAGCCTCACTATCCTCCCTTGGTCTTCCTTCGCTCCCTGATGTACCTATAAAGGTTTTATCCCCTTCTTAACTGGAGTTGGCTGTCTTTTCCTCATTTTGGGCCTTTGCTGTTCTGACTGCCTTCCCAGCTTCCTTTTGCTTTAACTGATACAGTTCTCTGTCCTGCTCCTTCTGTGATTCCTTGTACTTCCTGAAAGCTTTCTTTTCTCTTGAACCTTCCTGCCACTTCTTTGAGAACCATAGTGGTTTCTTACATCATTTAGTTTTGTTTATTTGCTTCACACAAAGGCTTGTTACCTCTGTGATGGCAGTTTTATCATTCCCATTGTTCTTCCACCCTCCTTCCTGACCATTTGCTAGTGCATTCCTTAGGCACTCACCTTGCTTTGGCAAAGTCAGCACTCCTAAAGTCCAGTACCTTTGTCTTTGTATGGCTTGACTCTTATTGCTGTGTTTATTGTGAACCATAATGTTCGATGGTCGCTAGTTCCCAGATGGCTACCCACTTCTACATCTGTGATCCTCTCTTCATCTCCATTTGAGAGAACCAGGTCTAAGATTGCTCCCTCTCGAGTGGGCTCCAATACTAGTTGTCTAAGGCATGCCCCTGTAGGGCATCTAGAATAACCCCACTCTTCAAGTGACTGCTGCAACTGCACTCCAGTTAACATCTGCATATTCAGATCACCCATTAGCAATATCTCCCTTTTCTTCCATACTAAGTATACTTTCTATCATTTCCTTGTCCATTTCCTCCCTGAGAGAGGTCTGTATACAACCCTGTCGGATTGTGGTGCCATTGCGGTCTCCAAATTTACCCACAGTGCTTCTTCTCCTCCCTGTTTTCCCTTTTGTTCTGTTGCTTTGATTCCTTCCCTTATGTAAAGAGCTACTCCTCCTCCTCTTTTACCCTCTCTGTCCCTCCTGTAGATAGTGTATGCTGGTATGTTTACGTCCCAGTCATGGTTTTGTGTGAACCATGTTTCTGTGACTGCCATGATATCCAGATGTTCCTCCTCCATTAAGGCCACTAATTCAGGAAGCTTGTTACTCAGACTACGGGCATTGGTACACATTGCTTTCCATTTTTTGATGGCTTTACATTCGGTTGCAGCATCCCCCACTGACCTTTCTACCTTGGTCTTTTTCTCATTTAGTACCCTGTTTTGTAGGGAGAGGCTGGGATTTTCCTGCTGCTTATCAGTGCCTCCCCCCTTGACTAGTTTAAAAGCTTGCCAATGAAGCATTTAAACCGATTGCTCAAAAGACTTGTTCCCTTCCTGGACAGATGCAGACCATCCTGCCAGTATAGGCTGGTGTCCCTCCAGGTGGAACCCCAGTCGCCAATGAAGCCAAACCCCTGTGCTCCACACCATTTTTTCAACCATTCATTAAACTGCATGGTGCAAAGTACCCTTGCCTCACTCATGCCATTGACAGGCAGCACCTCTGAGAAGGATACTGTGTGTGCTACTTGTCTTAGGCCCCTTCCCAGTTCTACAAAGTCCTTCTGTACTGCTCTAATCTCATGTTGAGCCAAGTCATTTGTCCCTAGGTGGACAATGACGCCCAGCTCAGAACTCCTGCAGCTGTTCTCGTGATCCTGAGGATCGCTTCCTGTCCCTCCAAGCCATGGCACCAGGCAGGCACCTTACTTCAGTTTTCCCTGCTCCCCCCAGTTCTATCCCCCTAATAATTGAGTCCCCCACCAGGAGCTGCTTCCTTTCCTTGTGGTGTCCTCTGCCTCCTTCCTGTGGGCCTCCCTTGTGACAGGTGTCCTCAGCCTCCTTAATCTCCTCTGTGAGTGCATACATAGGGGAGCTGTGCTCCCCCAGAATGGTGTATAGATTGTGGAGTGGAACAGTTGACTGGGTGTGCCTCTGTTCCACCATCCTCACCCTCCTGAGCCCACTGTGGTCCAACTGCTGTGCTTTCTTTGCAACCTCTGAGGTAGTGGTGGTGGCTCTGGTGCTCCTGGATGGGGAGGTTCCTTCCTACCATCCAGTCTGGCCTGGGGAAGGTTCCCTTACTGCTGTCCAGTGTGGCCTGAAGATGGGCAAATTCCTCCCTCAGGGCAGAGAGTTGTCTGCAAATAGGGCAGCATCTCAGCCTCCAGAAAGTCTCCTGGAAGACTGCTGCCCCACAGCCATTACATTGCACTACTCTCACATGATTATGTTTTTTTTTTGTGTGTGTGTGTGTGATTGGTTTGTTTTATATATATATATATATATATATATATATATATATATATATATATATTATACAATGTGTATGCTTATATTTCCAGTGCTGTGTGCCTGTTGTGTGTGCTGGTATGTGTGTGCTGGTTGTCCTGCACCCCCACCTGAAATTCCTTCCGAAGGTGGTGTCGGAGTTTCACCTTAACCAGGTATTGACTCTGTCAGTGTTCTACCCCAATCACACCTTGGAGGCCGAATATAGGCTCCATACTTTGGACCCTAGAAGAGCGCTGTCTTATTATAAGGAGCAAATGGCTAAAGTTCGGGGAGAGGTTCGCCAGCTGTTTGTCACCTGCACTGAAGCCGTACCTGGCAGACCTGCAGCCAAGTGGACAATAAGCAGGTGGGTCACCTCCTGCATAGATCTCTGCTATAGGTTGGCAGGCGTGGAGCCTCCCAAAGGGATGAGAGCTCATTCTACCTGCCATACCGCTGCTTCTAGGGACGTCCCTATCCAGGAAATCTGCAGGGCTGCTACCTGGAAGTCAGCACACACCTTCATTTCCCATTACCACATTGACCTAGAGTCACACTGGGAAGCTGGTTTTGGGACCTTGGTTCTCCAGTCCTTATTCCCTAAGTAGGGGGTGTGCGCCTTGCCTCCCTCCTCCCGGAGAACAGCTAGGAGTCTGCCAATAAGTGTGGATTGAACAACATATCCACGTCCCTAGAAATACAGGTTACTCACCTGTAACAGGAGTTCTAGGAGTGGTATGTGTTGTTCATCCACACAACCCACCCGACCTCCCCGGCTTCGATGCACAACCTGGCTTCCAACGGGCTAGATCTGGCGTCATGGGGCGGAGCCGAGGGTTTTACCACCTGGGTGGGTGGGAGGAGCCAGCTTGAAGATCTTCTGGCAACATTTAAAGCGGCAAGGAACCTGCCAATAAGTGTGGATGAACAATATATACCACTCCTAGAACTCCTGTTACAGGTGAGTAACCTGTATTTTCTACTCCCACTACTTCCTAGTTCCAAAGAAAACAGGCAGTATGTGCCCTATTCTAGACCTAAACAAGTTTCTCTTCAGGGAAAAAATTCAAGATGATATCACTCAGTACACTTCCACCTCTGATTCATCGAAACGATTGGCTGGCTTCCCTAGACATGCAGGAAGCCTACCAACATGTTCCCGTGCACGCACACAACCACAAGTATCTTCGATTTGTAGCCCTGGGTCAGCACTATCAATTCAGAGTACTGCCCTTTAGGCTGTCCTCAGTGCCGCGAGTTTTTAAAGTGCTTTGCAAGCCGGCCCATTGGTGCAGCGGTGGGTTTTCCGCTTGCGGCGCCGGCAACCCGGGTTCGGGAACGGACCCAGGTCGTTGGAGGGCTGGCCGGGGGGAGAAGGATGGAGTGTCCAATGGACGGTTCTCCTTCTCCGGGGGGAGGGCGTGGGAAGCACTCGGAGTGCTGAGGACTCCTGGCGGAGGCCGGGAGTTCTTGCGCTGTCAACGCTCAGTATCTGGGGAGGCGGGGCGGACGCTGGCATCATTGCACGTCTCTGCCTCCATGGGGAGAAAAAGGGAAAATGGAGGCAGGCAGGACCACTGTGAGTATGAAGCCCTCCCCAGAGGACCTCACCTCATCACCGCCGCTGCAGGACCCCGACCAGACACTAGTCCCGTTGTCATGAAGGTAGCCGTGTCCGCCCCCTCCAGGGGGGTAAGCCAGGGGTGACTGAGGGTCCCCGGGAGCCATAGGCGGTGGTAGAAGTCTCTGGGGGCCGTGACCAGGGGTGATGTATACGGGGTCCTGCCAGATAAAGAGAAAATATAAAAAAAAAAAAGTGCTTTTGCAGTTCTCGCAGCTCACCTCAGGAAACTCGGAATTCAAGTCTTCCCGTATCTGGACGACTGGCTCCTAGCAAGCTCCTCCGGACAAGGGACACGGGAAGCAGTAACCACAGCTTCCAGGTTCCTCACATCTATGGGATTTCTGTTGAATTTGAAAAAATCGCAGCTACAGCCCTCCGAGCAACTCCTCTTCATAGGAGCCCTCCTGGATACCTCCAATGCAAGGGCCTTCCTCCCAGAAAACAGGAGGAATGATATCCTCCAGATGGCTCGCTTCATCAAACAGAACGACTCAGTTTGAGCTCTCTCGATGCAGTGGTTGCTGGGTCTCATGGCGTCATCAATGTTCATGGTGCCATTGGCTCGTCTTCACATGAGGACCACTCAGTGGATGCTCAGTATTTAGTGGTACCTGACCACACATCCCCAGGCCTTTCACATCAAGGTGACAGAACCTCTAAAATGATCACTCACCTGGTGGATTCAAGAGGACAACCTACTGAAAAGCTTTCCCTTTGCCCCACTGGAGACACAGATCACCATCGTCACAGATGCATCTCTACTCTGATGGGGAGTTCACTGTCAAGATCTCCACACCCAAGGTCTGTGGAGTCAGGACGCGTCTCAACTCCACATAAATGTCTTGGAAATGAGAGCTGTCCTGTAGGCAGTTCGAGCCCTAAAGGACATCCTCTGTCGCAAAATAATTCTCCTTCAGACGGACAACAAAGCAGTGATGTACTACATCAACAAGCAGGGCGGGCGCACTCTTATCCCCTGTGCAAGGAAGCGATGAGAGTGGGGGAATGGTGCCTAGAGCACGAAGCCCTAATCCATGCAGTCTGCCTGCCTGGAGTCCAGAACGATCTAGCGGATCACCTGAGCAGAACGGAGATGGATCCTCACGAGTAATCCCTCGACGTAAATGTCGTGCAGTCACTCTTCGAAGAGTGGGGCACACTGGACCTGGACCTTTTTGCGTCCCCACTCAATGCAAAACTGCCTCTATTCTGCTCCAGAAATCCAGAACCTGGCATTTTCTGTCAGGATGCAGTCAGGCTGCGGTGGACAAGATGCTTTCTGTATGCATTTCCTCCTCTTCCCTCAGTTCAGAGGGTGCTGCTCAAACTGGAGGCACAGGGAGCAGAATGATCCTCATCGCCCCATTCTGGCCTTGTCAGATTTGGTTTCTGTTGATCAACAGATTATCAGCAATTCCACCGAGACAACTTCCACTTCAAACGGACCTTCTGACCCAGGGCCCAGTGGTCCATCCCAACCTGAGATCCATTAATCTCCACACAGGGCTCCTGAGGAGATAGAAGTAGGTAGATCAGATGTCTCACGTAGAACCTCAGACACTCTCCTAGCTGTGCACAAGCCAGCTACTAGAAAAACTTACATGGCAAAGTGGAAACGTTTCTCCATCTGGTGTGCAAATTCCTCCTTGGATCCCTTTTCTTGCCCACCAAACAAAGTCCTGGAGTGTCTACTAGACCTGTCAAATACAGAGCTACAATACTCAACCATGAAAGTCCATCTCTCTGCAATCTCAGCTTATCACGAGCCTATACACTTTATGTCTCTGGCTCAGTTACCTTTGGTTAAGAGGTTCCTTAAAGGTCTTCTCCACACTAGGCCACTAGTCAGGAGACTGGTAGCCGCCTGGGATATTAACCTTGTGCTAGACATGCTCACCCATAAATCTTTCGAGCCTCTAGCAACATGTGAGCTGAAGTTCCTGACCTGGAAGGCCGCCTTCCTTGTAGCCATTATCTCCGCTTGCAGAGTGTCTGAAATATGTGCCCTGGTTACAGGCCCTCTGTGTACAATATTTCACAGAGACAAGATGGTTCTGAGAACTCACCCTAAGTTTCTCCCCAAGGTAGTCTCGGAATTCCATCTGAACCAGCCCTTGGTTCTTCCTACCTACTTCGCGAACTTCCAGAATGAGGTAGAGCATACCCTATATTCTCTGGATGTTAAAAGGGTTTTGTGGTTCTACATAGACAGAACTAAAGAGATGCGCAAGTCAAAGCAACTCTTTGTTTCATTCAGCATGGCCTGGCTGGGTCAGCCTGTTGCCATCAGGTATATTTGGGCGAGGCTGGTGGCATGTCTTCCCCACTGCTATTCCATGGCATAGGTTAAGCTGGAAGGCAGGGTATATGCCCATTCTACTATAGCAGTTGCAGCATCTCTGGCAGAGATACGGAACGTGCCCATTGCAGACATCTGTAATGCAGCTACTTGGAGCTCACTGCACACTTTTGTGAAGCACTACGCTTTGGATGTTCATGACAAACAGCATCAATCCTTTGGCAGGACAATCCTTAATGGACTCCTGTCCCAAGTGAGCTCCTCTCTCCTGCCGCCCTTCTAGGGATTATTTTAGCTCGGTACTCTCCCATTAGTGTGAATGAGTGGTGGAGACTTCATGTCCAGGAAGATATGAAAGTTATGTACCTACCGTAATTCTTGATCTTCTTGGACGAAGTCTCCACCACTCATTCACATGCCCACCCTCCATCCCCCGAGCTCACTTATCTGTTTTTGGTCTTCAGTCCCTTGATGGCTAGGCTGTGAAGACTCTGTTGTGTTGACCCTTCGTATACGGGTCATTCAGACTATCTTATGTCCGACATAGGTTAGTTTCACTAGATTAGTTTACGCTGCGCCTCCTTGGTAAAAAAGGTACTGAGGCATTTTGAGGGTCGACGCCGAGGTAGCCTATACAGCATGAGCCGGTCTTGCAGCGCCGCTTTGCGTGGCCCTACTTCGGCACTGGCCGTCCTGAAGATTTTTGACTCCCGCTCGGTCCTAGCACCTCCAGCATAGTCCCATTAGTGTGAATGAGTGGTGGAGACTTCGTCCAAGAAAATCAAGAAGTATGGTAGGTACATAATTTTCATTTTCTGACTGTGAGCTCTGCCAGAAGTTTAGTCAAACAACTCTCAGGCAACGCAAAAAAGCTTTAAAAAATGTCCTAATGGAACAACGAGCAGCCAGTTCCAGACAGGGGTTCTCCAGGGTTCCAGTCTTTCAATTGCTGGCAGGATCTTCGAGCTTCCAGGCCTCTAAGGCCTGAGACAGGTCCTTTGGGGGGGGAGTCATAGAAAGGACCGAAATCGGGACCGCTACCCCTGGTGGCAATCTCATTTCCTGATAGCCTCTCCTCCTTCGTCTGGGGGTTTCTCGTCGACTGCGGCTGCACCGGCGCATAAAGTCGCTGTCCAGGTCTCTGTTCCCTCTAGACCCATACTGACAGAGCGTCCGCCCGATTCTCAGTGTTCATCGTTCGTCAGTTGGGCATATACAGGACCCCATCACCAGCACCATCTACCGCAGTTTCAGTGTTGACGCAAGCCGGACCTGGATATAGAAGAGATCGACGTCGAGTACCACTCTGACCTCATCCTCCCTGATGAGGAAGAGGATGTCTTTCAAACAACTTGAGGTCTTGCTGTATTCTGACAATATGCAGTTAGCCCCAGCACTTGAACTGCTCTGGAGAGGAAAGAGTTAACTCTATGCTACAGCACAGAACGTTGAGCTCGAGCTTGGTTCAAACCTCTGTCTGCTGCACTTCTCAGTGTAACCGTCAGATCTTCCTGGACATAAGTCTCCACCACTCATTCACACTATTGGGATCTGCGCCTGAGGCACTAGGACCCATCGGGAGCAAACTTTTTGCTGGAGGGTCGGCACCAGAGATGGCGCCGCGAGGAACAGCGCCGCGAGCCCTAGCTCGTGCAGTAACGACTATCTCAGCATCGACCCTCCAACCGCCTCAGTTCCTTTTTTCCCGCCGTCGAGTGCACTTCAGTGACGACGTCGCTCGCCTGTCGGGAGTCAAACTTCAAACTAGCAGCATAGTTTTCAGTTTTTATTATTTTGTAATATTATCTATGATACAGTATCGCTTAAATTTATTCTTATTTTTAAAATAAATACAATAAAGAAGTCTCGGCCTACCTTGACGGAGTCGACCATGAGCAGGTCAGGTGACGGTAGGGAGACTTCGTATGAAAGCTGTTCAGTCAGTCGGGCTGGGTCCGGTCCCGCCTTCTCCAGAGGGAGGGTCTGACAACGTTCAGTCCAATGCCCGGAGGGATGGGCGGTCCCCCCGGAAGCATAAAAATAAACGGTCGCACTCTCGGCACCGTTCGGCCTCGAGCTCTTCTTCTGCCCACAGGTCTAAAAAGAGAAGGCATCACTCGAGGTCGCCCTCTGATATGTCTACGCGTAGACGCTCAGTTATCGGGGCTAGTTGCCGGTCTTCTCCTTCGGAGTCGCCAACCTCTGCTTCTGGTAGCCGCATTGCTTGACATCGGAGCCCTACCCGCCCACAGGTAGGTCTTCAGATGAGCAGTTTCATCAGTGGGCCGCTCTTATGGAGCAATGGGCTCGGAGGTTGGTTCGGCTACCTGGCTCGGTCACTCGTGGGCCTTCGGGCTCTCTGGGCGACCGGGTAGGGCGGTTGGACCTTCCTGGTCACCCGGCACCTTCTTCGGTGCCGTCGACTCCGAGCTTAGGTGTTTCCCCCTCTCACATGGCTGCAGCGCAGGGGGCCACACCGATGCCCTTATCTCCTGCTCTTCTTCCTTTAAACCTGTTTTTCGGAGTCTGGGAGTGTTTTCGGCGCCCTTGGCATCGTGTGGCCTCTCGGCGCGTGCAGCTTCTCAGCGCCTTGTTGGCACCGTGGCCTCAGGGCGTCATTCGTTGTCCGCACCTCGACGCCACGGCTCTTGGGACTCCTCTTTTCACTTGTTTCCTTCTTCCTCCTTTTCTGAATTTCATTCCTTTCCTGTCCATACAGTCCTCCTGGACTGTCAGGAGATGATGTTGAGCCTGACCCAGACCTTCGGTTCGGTGATGAAGTGGACAAAGCAGGATCTATTACTGCTACAGAGCCTGTGGTCGAGGACCTATCCTTTAAGTCTCTGTTGAAAAATCCATAAGAACCAACCTGCCCAACCTCAAAAGAAGGTGCAACAGAAAGCGCAAGGGCCCAAAGCGCCCAGCGCTACCTTATGAATTGTCGGCCCAAGTTCCATCTCAGCTGCCCGAGGTGGATTTTTCCTCTCCGGTTGGAGGTCGTCTGATGCACTTCTACAACCAGTGGAAGTCCATAACCTCAGACAAATGGGTCCTTCGGATAATTCGCGAGGGGTATTCACTCAATCTTGTGGAGACCCCTCCGGATCATCCCCCCAAATGGCAGCCCAGGCTGTCAACCCTTCAGTCAGACCTTCTCGCCGCCGAGATTCAGGGCCTTCTGAACAACAGGGCAGTAGAAGTGCCACTGCACCAACGAAACACGGGGATCTTACTTCGAGATACAGCTCTTGCAGCAGGTAACACCATTAGGACTGAAGCCGGCAGGCGGCAGGACCCCACGGAATTCATCTAGCTATCTAACTTCAGCGGGGACCGCCCCGACGGCTGGTCCCGCCTCCGACGTCAGGCGTAGTACATAAGGGGGCGGTCCCGCCAGATTCCCCAGTTCTTTTCCCGCCGTCGACTTGCATGTCTCGACCCTTCGGACAGTTGCTGTCTGATGTCCTCTCCAACCTCCGTTGAAGGCCATCCCTCGAAGTGCGCCTGTGGGAAGCAAGTCCCGTTCAAGGATCCGCATTCGGCCTGCGTCCGGTGCCTAGGCCCAAACCACGACACCCAGTCCTGTATTTTCTGCCAGGAGTACAACAGCCGGACCCGGATCCGTCGCCAGAAGGCTCTGCAGGCGTTCCTGCTTGAGGAGAAAGTTAAGGCCATGGACACCTCCAAGGGGAGTTCTGCTGAGAAAGCCAGGAAACATTCTGAGAAGCACAGGGAGAAGGCTCTATCCAGGTCCCCGTCTAGGGTCTCCGACTCCCGTAGTTCCGGCTCCCGGTCCGACCGTTCGCCATCCCGGGCCCGCTCTCAGCCTCCCTCCGCTGCGGTGAAGAAACCTTCGGGCTCCTCTTCCTCCTCACAGGCCAAGACCTCCAGGCCCTCTTCGTCCTCTTCTTCCAAAGCCCTGTTTAGGTCTGGGGACCATCATCATCACCGGAAATCGGGTTCCGCCATTCGAACCCGACGTCAGGTCTGCCTCCTTGCCTCCTCCTCCCCAGCAGAAGACCAAGGAGCTTACCTCGCTTAAGAAGCCGTCAGACTCGACGTCGGCCCATCTGATGTCAGCCACTCATCACAGGTCCCAGGAGCCGTCGACCGCCAGACGCCCGTCGCCGGTCAGGCCTTCGCCCTCTCGGTCGTCGGCAGGAGGGCCGACGTCCGCACGAGTCGAGAAGAGGACCCCGACGCCTCCCACCGACGTTGGTCAGGAGACTATCACGGAGGAGGAATTGACGCAGCCCGAGGACCAGACGGGCGAACCCGGTCCTGTCGAGCCTCCCAGGGAACCCTCCCCGCAACCTGAGGCCCCTGAGGAACTGACGCCGGAACCCGACGACCGGCCACCGGCACCCGGTCCGTCGTAAGGCCTTTCTTTTTCTGAGGTTAAGGGTCTCTTTACCTACTGGTGGGATACCATTTAAAAGGATGTGGTTCCCACACCACCTCCTCTACCTCCTCCGCCACCTGCGGCCCCTGCGCCCCCTTCCCCATCCGGGGCAGCAGGCCGAGTACCTCCCCCTCAGGAGCCTACGGACCCTCCAAGGGGAAGACCAGATAAAAGGAGACCTCCGTCTAGATCCTCTTCGGGGTCACCCAGTCCTAAGAGACCCAGAAGACGCCGCCGTTCGCCTTCGACGGAGGATACAGGATCGGAGTCCTCGACAAGATCCAGATCCCTCTCTCCCCTTCTGATCCCCTCTCCAGACCCACGTGAGCTTCCTAGATCTCCTCCGGATGACCCATCGTTCTTGGAAATCATGAGACATATCCAAAAGAACATGGGCTGGGATGCGGAAGAGTTAGACCCCAAGAGACTACGCCTTGCTAGATATCTTCGGCAGAAGGATCCCAAGCCTGTGGTGGTACCACCCTTGGTGGACACTTGTGGACGTCACCAAGGCAGCGTGGAAGCGTCCACATTCGCTCCCGTCAATGTCGAAGAAAGCTGACCGCCTGTACAAGGCTCCTAAGGAGGACCAGTACTTGGCTCAACATCCTCTGGCCGACTCTCTGGTCATAACAGCCTCTCATGACCGGTCCCAGAGGCCGCAACATTTGAGCACCCTGCCACCGGACCCGGAGTCCAAACAGCTGGACGCTATGGGCAGGCGCACGTATGCTTCCGCTACCTGCGCCATCAGATCCCTGAACTACTTGACCCACATGGTGCAGTTCCAAAATGCGTTGTGGGAAGAGGGACTGGATCTGGCGGAGAATTGCCAAAGGTGAGCAGAAGGAGGAGATGTTGCAACTCCTCCGTGCAGGTTCGGACCGTGGAACCCAGGTGCTGCGAGCCGCGTATGATTTCGCGGACTCCTCGGCCAGAGCGGCAGCTTCAGGCATATGCCTCCGGAGACACTCATGGCTTTGTGTCTCCAGATTTACCCCGGACGTCCAGAAGAACATCATGGACGCCTCTTTCAAAGGAGAAGTTCTCTTTGGTGCACCCTCTGAGAAGGTTCTCACCAAGCTCCAAGAGGCCGGGAAGGCGGTGAGGTCGGTCCAGGCAATGTACCGACCAAAGCTTAGTTCCTTTCGTAGGAACCAAAGCTGTTTTCATGGATGGACACAGAAACAACAGTCCCGCACCGGTCCACAACAGAGGGGCTCCGGTTCCCGCAGAGCCCAGGGAAGACAGCCCGCGGGCAGAAGTCAGCGTCCAGCTAAGCTGGCTCAGCCCCCTCCGCCGCCACAGCCTGACTCCTTCCCAGCCCCCGCCCCTCAGGATCAATGGGACATCAAGGTCGGGTGTCATATTGCGAATTACCTGCCAGGATGGCAGTCCATAACCACCGACAGGTGGGTTCTTCAGTTGGTCGAAAAAGGCCACTTTATAGAATTCACAGACAAGCCACCCTCGGGGCTCCTCTGCTCTCCGTTACTGGGTCAGCACAAATTGCTTATCAGGCAAGAAATACTCACGCTCCTGCAGAAGGGAGCGGTGGAGTATGTTCCAGAGAACCAGATAGATTCTGGATACTATTCCCACTTCTTTCTGGTTCCCAAGAAAACAGGGGACCTCCGTCCAATCTTGGACCTCAGCGACCTAAATACGTCGGTCGCCTACAAACGATTTCGCATGGTGACCCTTCCGGGCCTCATTCCCATGCTGAAGCAGGACGCCTTCTTAGCATCCCTAGACATGCAGGACGCCTACCTGCACATCCCTGTGGCTCAAGCACACAGGAGGTTCCTGTGCTTTGAGTTCCTCGGCTACCATTTTCAGTTCCGGGCCCTTCCGTTCGGACTGTCATTAGCCCCCAGGGTCTTTACCAAATGCATGGCAGTCATGGCAGCATCCTTAAGGA
The DNA here is from genome assembly GCA_016271365.2 of Neoceratodus forsteri. NCBI lineage: Eukaryota > Metazoa > Chordata > Ceratodontiformes > Ceratodontidae > Neoceratodus > Neoceratodus forsteri. The sequence goes on along the minus strand of CM057452.1, from coordinate 1,513,600,610 downwards.
GACAGGGCCACTATGCGTTCCTGTACTTGGACGATTGGCTTCTCATGGCCGCCTCCAGAGAGGCATTGTTGCTGGCTATTCAGAGCACTCAGGACTTGTTCCAGTCTCTGAGCATTATAATCAACTACGATAAGTCTCTCCTCGTACCGTCACAGAAGCTGCAGTTCATAGGCGCAGTTCTGGACTCCGTTCAGGGGAAAGCATTTCTCCCAGACGACAGAGCGGAACGCATCAGATCCCTCATCAGAGATCTCTTGGCGAAGAAGACTGTCCCTGCCAGGCTGGTCCTTCGTCTGCTCGGACACATGGCTGCGGCCATTCCGACAGTCCCTTTGGCAAGGCTCCACATGCGGGTAACTCAGTTGATGCTCAAGGTGCAGTGGGACCAAAGGCAAGACCACATGCAGCATCCGGTCAGAATCACAAATGCCATGATTCGAGACTGGCAATGGTGGCTAGACCCAGGGACACTTTCTGCTGGTGTCCCGTTTACAGCGCCGTCCCCGGAGATAATCCTCTCCACAGACTCCTCAGGGCTAGGGTGAGGAGCGCACTTAAATGGGGTGAGGTCCCAGGAACATGGACCCCTCAGGAAGCCCACCTCCACATCAGCGTGCTGGAGATGAGGCGGTCCTCACGCCCTGTAGGCCTTTCAGTCAGAAATCCCGTCGAGCACTCTTCTGCTTCAGACAGACAACACGCGGTGGTGTATTACCTCAACAAACAGGCGGCGCACTCTTTACCCCTTTGCAGGAAGCCATGAGATGTGGGATTGGGTAATTGACGCGTGCGCGAACCTGATGCAGTTCACGTTCCCGAGTGGACAACACATTCATGAGACGGCCTGAGTCGCTCCCAGGCCAGAGTCCACGAGTGGGAACTTCTTCAAGGGGTCACAGAGAATCTGTTTCTTCGATGGGGCACTCCAGAACTGGACTTATTCGCTTCCCATCCAACGCAAAACTGCCCAATTTTTGCTCGCTAGATCCAGGGCCTGGTGTTTTCTGGCGAGACGCGTTGTTCCTCTCCTGGGCGGACAGATTCCTCTACGCTTTCCTTCCCTTCCTGTTGATCCAGAGAGTTCTTCTCAAACTGCGCAGGGAGCATGCAACAATGATCCTGGTAGCCCCATTCTGGCCCAGTCAGATCTGGTTCCCCTTGCTAACGAGCTGTCCCAGGAACCTCAATCCCGTTGCCTTTCAGCTCCCATCTCTTGTCTCAGGAGGAAGGTTCTCTAGTCCACCCGGACTTCACGCTCACTGAACCTGCATGCATGGCTCCTAGAGACATAGCCATTTTGCTACGGGTCTCGGCAAGAGGTGGCGGAAGTTCTTTCCGAGGCCAGAAAGCCAGCAACGCATGCGACGTACTCCATGAAATGGCGCCATTTTTACCTGTGGCCGTAAGCACACGGCCTTTCCCCTCTAGGTTGTCCAGTGAAAGCGGTGTTAGAATACCTGCTCTCCCTTTTCCATTCGGGTCTCGCCTACTCCTCTATTAAGGTGCACCTTTGCGCTATTTCTGCTTACCACTTCCGGTGGGACTACGCACAGTGGGCGCAACTGGCGCCTCGAGACTTTCTGAGAGGGGTGTTACCCTTGAGGCCACCCAGTAAAGGACCCTGTTCCTCCATGGGATTTACTCTTTGTCCTGGAACAGCTCACGCTTCCCCCTTTTGAACCTGCCGCGGATTGCGAGCTGCGTTTCCTGTCATGGAAAACGTTATTTTTAGTTGCTGTTATGTCAGCAAGGAGAATTTCCGAGCTTCACGCTCTAATGTGTAAGGAACCTTATTTGATTTTCCACCAGGACAGACTGTCCCTGAGGACGAATCCTAAGTTCTTGCCTAAGGTGGTCTCTGCACTCACTCTCAATCAGGACATTGACCTGCCTGTATATTTCCCTAAATATTCTAATAGAGGAGAAGCGCTGCTCCACACCCTGGATGTTCACCACTGTCTAAGGTATTACCTGAACAGGACTAAACAGCTTCGCAAGTCGGAGCAACTCTTCATTTCCTTCGCTGAGAGGATGATGGGCCAGCCAGTATCGAAGCAGTCCCTTTCTCGCTGGCTTGTCCAGTGTATCACACTGCTATGATGCTAAGCAGAAGCCCCTCCCGGGTGCAGTCCAGGGCCATTCCACTAGGGGGGTGGCTACCTCCTTTGCAGCACTTCGCAACGTCTCCTCCTCTGCCATTTGTGCTGCAGCCACTTGGAGCTCTGTGCATACTTTTATCAGGCATTACAGCCTGGACACTGCTTCACGGCGAAGAGCCGGTTTCGGCCTGGCTGTGCTACACGGTCTCCTGTCCTAGAGTCAGGACTTGGTATGGATTTTCCTAGTTTCCTCCTCCCAGAATGCTTACAAGCGTTATTGCTTGGAAATCAGTCCTAATGGTGTTACCTGCTGCAAGAGCTGTATCTCAGTAAGATAGTACAGTTCGTAAGAACTTACGTAACAGTAGATCTTGAACAGCTCTTGCAGCACAAGCTCTCCACCTTCCCCTTGGAGGAGGCATGGCTTACCGAGCCTTTAGCAGGGGCTTACGCCTTTTGTCTTCTGATGGTGGATCCCAGTCTCCCATTCTGATGTCGTCCTGTGGCGGAAGTCTCCGGCGGGAGAACTGGGGAATCTGGCGGGACCGCCCCCTTATGTACTACGCCTGACGTCGGAGGCAGGACCGACGTCGGGGGCGGTCCCTACTGAAGTTAGCTAGCTAGAAGAATTCCGTGGGGTCCTGCCGCCTGCCGGCTTCAGTCCTAATGGTGTTACCTGCTGCAAGAGCTGTTCTCGAAGATCTACTGTTACGGTAAGTTCTTACGTAACTGTACTTTCTACTCCCATTACTTTCTGGTTCCAAAGAAGTCCGGCAGAATGCGCCCCATTCTAGATCTCAGAAAGCTAAACAAATTTCTCCCCATGGAGAAATTCAAAATGATTTCTCTGGGAACCCTGTTACCTCTGCTCCACCAACACGACTGGTTAGCCTCCCTAGATATGCAGGATGCTTACCAGCACATTCCTGTTCACCCGAGGCATCACAAATTCCTGAGGTTTGTGGCTCTGGGACAGCACTATCAGTTCAGAGTCCTGCCCTTTGGGCTATCCTCGCGCCATGAGTTTTACAAAATGTTGTGCAGTTCTGCAGCGCTCTCAGAAAGGTTGGAATTCAGGTGTTTCCTTATCTGGACGATTAGCTTCTAGCAAGCCCTTCCAGGCAAGGGACTGGGACGCCTGTGGAGATGGCCTCGTGGCTTCCTTCACGCCCATGGAGTTCTGCTCAACTTCAAGAAATCGCAACTGCAGCCCTCCCAGAGGCTCCTTTTATAGGGACTCTTCTGGACACCTCCTGTGCGAAGGCTTTTCTTCCAGAAGACAGGAGGAACGATATCCTTCAGATGGCCCGTCACATCGGGGGAAAACAGCTCAGTCACAGCTCTCTCGATGCAACGGATGCTGGGCCTCATGGCATCCTCAGTGTTCACTGTACCTCAGCACGCCTGCACATGAGAACCACCCAGTGGATGCTCAGTACTCAGTGGTCCCCAACCACTCACCCGCAGTCCTATCTCATCAAGGTGACAGAACCTTTAAGGAGGTCACCACCTGGTGGTCTCAAGAGCAATCTCCTGGAGGGTATCCCTTGCTCCTCTGGACCATCAGATCTCCATTACTATGGACGCATCCCTAATGGGTGGGGAGCTCACTGTCAGGCTCTCCACACTCAAGGTGCGTGGACTCAAGTCGAGTCCCAGCTCCACATAAACGCCCCAGAAATGAGAGCGTCCTTTATGTGTCCAAGCTTTGAAGGACATTCTGTGTCACAAGAACATTCTCCTTCAAACGGACAACAAAGCAGTGATGTATTACATCAACAAGCAGGGGCTGCTCACTCTTACCCCTTATGCAGAGAAGCAATGAGGGTATGGGAATGGTGCTTGAGCACGAGGCTCTAATTCAAGCGGTCTACCTGCCAGGTGTTCAGAACGAACTGGCAGACCATCTCAACAGAACAGAGACAGACCCTCACGAGTGGTCTCGACTCAACCATAGTTCAGTCACTATTAGAAGGTGAACTCGAGACCTGGACCTTTTGCATCCCCACTCAACGAAAAACTGCCTCTCTTCTGCTCCAGAAATCCAGGGCCTGGCATTTTCTGTCAGGATGCATTCAGGCTGCGGTGGACAAAACGCTTTCTTTCCGCCTTTCCGCCTCTTCCTCTAATTCAGAGGGTACTCCTCAAGTTCAAATCCCAAGGGCACAAAATGATTCTCATTACTCCCTTTTGGCCTCGGCAGCTGTGGTTTCCACTGCTCAACAATATGTTGGCAGTTCCTCAGAGACCACTTCCCCTGCAGATGAACCTTTTGACTCAGGGACCAGTGGTCCATCCCAACCTGAGATCACTTCACCTTCATGCTTGGCTCCTGAAGAGGTCGAAATAAACCGGTTCAATGTCTCTCGAAGAGTTTCAGATATTCTTCTGGCTGCATGGAAGCCAGCCACTCGGAAAACTTACACAGCCAAGTGGTAGCATTTTTCGCTCTGGTGTGCAAAATCCTCTTTGAATCCCTTTTCCTGTCCACCAGATAAGGTTTTGGAGTACCTTTTGGACCTCTCAAATTCGGGTCTGCAGTACTCTACAGTCAAAGTTCATCTTAGTGCCATTTCAGCGTATCATGAGCCCGTTAGTTCCTTAACTCTGGCTCAGTTACCTATGGTTAAGAGATTTCTTAAGGGGATTCTGCATACCAGACCTCCTACAAGACGTCCAGTCGCAGCCTGGGACATTAATCTTGTGCTAGACATACTCACTTTCGTTAAACATTATGCACTAGATGTCCATGCCAGACGACATTCTTCCTTTGGCAGAGCCATCCTCAATGGACTTCTGTCCTAGAAACGTGAGCTCTTGGTCTTTCCTGCCGCCCTCTCGGGGGATTATTAGCTTGGTACTCTCCCAATAGTGTGAATGAGTGGTGGATACTTATGTCCAGGAAGATATGAAAATTACATACCTCACGGTATTCTGATTCCTTGACGAGTCTCCACCACTCATTCACACGCCCACCCTCCATCCCCCGAGCTCACCTTTCTTGTTGGTCTTCACTCCCTCAAATCTTTTGTGAAGACTTCTTTATTGACCCTTCTTACACGGGTCGCCTGGACTATCTTATGTCCGGTTTTTAGGTTAGGCTACCCTTCTAGGTTAGTTACGCTGCACCTCCTTGGTAAAAAAGGTACTGAGGTGGTTGGAGGGTCAACGCCGAGATAGTCGTTACCGCACAAGCTAGGGCTCGCGGCGCCATTCCTCGTGGCGCCATCTCTGGCGCCGACCCTCCAGCAAAAAGTTTGCTCCCGATGGGTCCTAGTGCCTCCAGCGCAGATCCCAATAGTGTGAATGAGTGGTGGAGACTCGTCCAAGAAGATCAAGAATTACGGTAGGTACGTAATTTTCATATTCTTTACTCCGCCTAACTGAACAGTCGCTCCAGAGATTCTCCTACGCTTTCAGTTTAGTAAAAGTAAAACGTCAGTTAAATACCATTTTTCTCCATTTATCTTTCGGTTCAGATCCCTGTCTGTGGTACAGTAAGTGTATAGGTAGTGGACTGATAGGTTTAAGTGTGTGTTTTTGTGTGGAAATTGTAACAAAAAAAAAAAAATGGTTTCCTTATCGGTTCGGCTGAACCGATTGTTTGGGTTTTTCTTTTGTGCTGTGGTTTAGTGTGAGGTACCGGTCCTTGCTGGTTCTAATAAAACGTGTTCTAACTTTTTTTCAAATACCCGTAACACAGTTAGGAACCGATAAGGGAGTCTTGCCTGGCTGAAGCCGAGTAAAGGGTAAGTTTTTGTTAGGATGGCTACGTCTGAGAAACCCAAAAGAAAAACTGGGCCCACTGGGTTTTAACACTGCAGTGTGTGTGGAGAGGCCTTTGCTAAGGCTGATCCCCACACCACCTGTGTTTACTGTCTGGGTTTTGATCACCTCGATTCAGACTGCCAGATCTGTAAAAATTTTCTTAAGGCCACCCTGGATAAAAGATTGGGCAGGCTTAGGGAAAAGGAGGCCGAGAAGTCCACTGACCCGGATGGCCAGCCCGGTTCGGTTCCAGCCGAACCTGAGGGACTGCCCTCTGACATGGGCAGTACTTCTTAAGGCAAATGGAGAGCCGATTCCAAGGGATCGGTTCCGTCAAAAAGAAAGAAGAAAGACAAATCGGCCGGTTTGGATCCAGAACCGCATCGTCCAGCCGCTGAAGAAATTGCCAGGGTGATTAGCATTATGAAATCACTCTGTCCAGTTCTGACTGATCCGGCGCCATCAGGTAGGCATTTGGTTCAGTCGGTTCCTCTGGTTCCGGATTATTCCCCTGAAGAGTATTATGAACCGGACCTGGAGGGGGATGAAGATTACGATGATGTTGGTGGTGGTGGTATAGAAGGTCTGGATGAGCCCATAGAACCAGACATCTCCCCACACAGACCTTCTGGTGTTTCCTCTCCTAGGCTTTCTGAGTCCCCTTCCCACTTTATGTTCTACAGAAAAGTGGCAGAAACCCTCCAGCTCCCTTTGGTTAAAGCTGTTGAGGAACAAGAGGAGCCTGACTATGTGGAGATGATGGATATCCCAGAGTCCAAGAGACCGTCTATTCCCCTTCACAAATCTTTTGGGAAACAGACACAACGACTGCTTAAGACCCCAAATTCTCTACCTCCTGTGGACAAACGAATGGACAAGAGGTATATGCTGTCAGGCTCAGGTATGGATTTCCTGTACCAGCAATGCAGCCATGTTGGGGTTGTGCAGGCTGCAGCCTGTGATAAGGCTAGCATACCCTTGGCTTCACCCCCAGATAAGGATTCCAGGAAGTTAGATGCCACAGGTAAAAAACAGTATTTGGCATCCTCTTTGGGACTCAGGCAGGCTAATTACGTGGCCTATACAGCCAGATACCAGAAGTCCAGATGGGATACTGTTCTGGAACTGGCTAAACAGTCTCTCTCTCTCCCCCCCCCAGCTTGCCAAGAAGCTGGAGGAGGTGGCTGCTGATGGGATAGAGGCATCAAAGATCCAATTTCATGCTGCTGTGGACTCCAGTGATGTGTCATCACGAGTCATGGCTACATCTGTGGCTCTTCAGACAATGGTTTGGCTCAGATGTACTAGCCTTTCACAGGACACCCAGGCTAAGGCCATGGATTTCCCTGTAGTGGATAATTCTCTGTTTGGGGAGCAGACAGAGAATTATATGAAGAAAATGGACAAGTATAGGACCACCTACAGGAGTGCACAGGCCAAGGAAAGGCAGGCAACTCCTCAAAAGCAGCAATCTAGGGGCAGGGGCAGGCCTTTTCATAGGCCTTTCTACCAGGCACAGGCCTCCTCTCCTTTTCCTCAGAGGGAGAGGCAGAAGGGGAATGAGCAGGACTGCATCCTGCTCTCAGGCCAAGGCTCCTGCCAAGCAGACACCCTGATGTGTCAGCCCGGGTCAACTCCCCCCTCCAGTAGGAGGCAGGCTGGCTTACTACTTTCAGGCCTGGAAGTCTGTTACCTCAGACAAGTGGGTCCTGGAGGTAGTAAACCAGGGACTGGCCCTCAGCTTCATAAGATTCCCAAAGCTAAGGGTCAGGTCGTTTCCACCTGCAAACATCTCCGAAACCATTGCCTTAGAGGCAGAGGTTTCCTCTCTACTGGCTCTCAGAGCTATAGAGAGAGTTCCTACAGTACACAGGAGCAAAGGTCTGTATTCCAGATACTTCCTTACCCTGAAAAAGTCAGGGGAGTTATGACCCATCCTAGATCTAAGATACCTAAACAAGCACCTATTTAAGCCAAAATTCAAAATGGTGACTCTTGGAATAATTCTTCCGTCTCTGAGGCCAGGGGATTGGCTAGCCTGCCTGGACCTCAAGGATGCCTACTTTCACATTCCCATCAGGTGCTCCCAGAGAAAGTCCCTCAGGTTAGAATTGCCTTCAGGCCATTATCAGTTCAGAGCGATGCCCTTCGAGCAAATGTCAGCACCAAGGGTATTCACAAAATGCCTAGCAGTAGTAGTGGCCTTCCTAAGGAGACGAAACATCTCCATATTCCCGTACCTGGACGACTGGCTCATTGTGCGGCAGTCTCCAGACCAAGTCAAGTCAGACCTACAAGTGATTCAGCAATTGCTCACTTTCTAGGATTCCTTCTCAATCTTCCAAAGTCAGTTCTCGAACCAGTGCAACTCCTGACCTTCATAGGGGTAGAGTTGGACACTGACCAAGCAAGAGCCTTTCTTCCTTTAGCAAGGGTGAAGGCCCTCACAGACCTGGCTTCTTCCTTTCGCCTCCTGGTCTCTCGACCAGCAAGCCATTTTCTTCAACTCCTGGGCCACATTGCAGCCTCCACTGCAGTGGTACAAGGTACCAGATTTCAGATGAGGGACATTCAGTTTCACTTAAGAGCCTTTTGTTCCCAGAAAAAAGACCCTCTAACCAAATTAATTCCAATGACTCAGACTCTGATCCAAGCTCTCCAATGGTGGCTGGACCAGAACAACCTCAGACAAGGAGTCCCATTGATCACCCAGCCTCATTCTGTGGTTCTCACCACAGATGCCTCTCTTCTGGGATGGGGTGCTCACTTGGGAGCACTTACAGCACAGGGAGTGTGGTCCCCTCAGGAGTCTCTACTTCGTATCAATCTCCTGGAGCTCAGGGCAGTGTACCTCGCTCTACAAGCCTTCTCGGAATCAGTACAGAACAAGGTGGTTCAGGTCAGGATAGACAACACCACCATGTGGTACATCAGCAAGTAGGGAGGCACTCTGTCTATGGCCTTGTGCACGGAAGCCATGAAATTATGGTCCCTGGCTTATTCTCTACAGACTTCTGTAGTAGCAGTCCACCTTCCAGGGAAGGACAATGTGCTAGCAGATGCTTTGAGCAAGATTTCTCAGGGCCATCATGAGTGGTCCCTGGACCCTTAGTGTTGAAGGTGATATTTTCAAGGTGGGGCACTCCAGAGATAGACCTCTTTGCAGCCCCAATCACCAACTTTCTCTATTCTGTTGCAGACCCCCAATATTGGGCTCCGCCCCCCCTGGATGCTCTACTTCTGGATTGGCAGGGGAAATTTCTGTATGCCTTTCCTCTACTGTTCAAAGTTCTGGTCCAGATAAGGTCACAATCTTGTGAAGTGATCCTGATTGCTCCAGACTGGGCGAGACAGCCGTGGTATCCTCTGTTACTGCCCTGGCAGTCCATCTTCCCTTAGCTCTTCCCAAGAATCACAATCTGCTAATCTCCTCTCAGGGCAGTATTTGGTACCTCAACCTTTGGGGTCTCAACCTCAAGACATGGCTCTTGAGGAGTTAGAATATGCAAGTCTGAATTTGTCTCAAAAGGTTCTGGACATTCTCAAGGCTTCTCAAAAACCTGCCACCAGAAAAACTTATAATTCCAAATGGAAAAGGTTCAGCATTTGGTGTTCCAATAAGCACATATCCCCAGATTCTGCTGACTTGGCTACAGTTCTGAATTATATGGTTCACCATAATGGCTTAGGCCTCAGACCAGTTACCCTCAAAGTACACTTGTCCGCTGTTTCTGCATTTCTGTCAGTGGGAAAGTCCTCCTCACTGGCATCTCACCCTGTTTTCTGTAAATTCTTCAAAGGATTGCTTTATACCAATCCTTCCTTTAGGGATCATACTCTTGCTTGGGATCTTAATGTTTGCATTGCTCAGCTTATACAACCCCCTTTAGAGCATTTGGCCTCAGCAGAACTTAAGTACTTGACTTGGAAAACTGTGTTCCTGGTAGCTATTACTTCTGCCAGGCATATCAGTGAATTACAAGCTCTGTCAGTGGAGCTTGATTTGATCTCATTCCATAGAGATAAGGTGGTCCTTAGAACCAACAGGAGGTTCTTACCCAAAGTGGTTTCAGATTTTCATCTGAACCAATCCATGTCTCTTCCTGTGTTCTTCACTGATCATTCTTCTTCAGGAGAGAGAAGATTACACAGTTTGGATGTTAAAAGGACTCTTAGCTACTACATTGAGCGTACTAAGGCACTTAGGTTTGACTCCCTCCAGTTGTTCTGCACTTATAGTGAGGTGGGGAAGGGTAAACCTGCTACTAAGAGAACTGTTACCAGGTGGATTGTTTCTTGTATACAATTCTGCTATGAAAAGCTAGGCAAAAGTACTCCCCTCAAGCCTGAGGGCTCATTTGACTAGAAGTACAGCTGCTACCCTGGCTGCTGCCAGGGATATACCATTGTTGGAGATATGCAAAGCAGCCACCTGGAAAACAGTCCATACATTCACCAAGCATTACTCTCTGGATATCCAGGCTAGGAGTGATGCTAGGTTTGGTACAGCAATACTGCAAAGCCTATTTCCAAAATAGGTTCCGTCCCTCCTCCATGGAGGTACTGCTTGGTAGTCTACATATTGTCAGAATACAGCAAGACTTCATGTTGTTTGAAGAAAAAATTACTCACCTTAGTAATTGTGTTTCTTCTAATGGAGTCTTGCTGTATTTTGACCTCCCCGCCTCCCGTCTCAGAACCTGGTTTTTGGGAAGTGGGCTGGCAGGTGCAGTGTTACACCTCAGGGGTGCACTTGGCACTCCCCCTTTTTAGAGAGGGGTAGTGGGTTATGTTATATTGTTTTTTGATAGTTATAGTTGTTCACTACCCAGTTCTTCTTTTGGATTTCTTGACTTGAGTCTTTTGGGATCCAAAATATTTGGTTGCCCTTTGGGCTAGTAATTTTACAATTTCCACACAGTAGGTGTAGCTAGTTAGTATTAGTTCATAAGAATCTGACGGTTACACTGGGAAGTGCAGCAGACAGAGGTCTGAACCAAGCTCAACGTTCTGTGCTCTGGTATACAGTTAACTCTTTCCTCTCCGGAGCAGTTCAGGTGCTGTGGGTAACTGCATATTGTCCGAATACAGCAAGACTCCATTAGAAGAAACACAGTTACTAAGGTGAGTAATTTTTTCTTGCCTCAGACAGGTCCACAGCCTTCTCTGTTAGTGAGGATTCTGTTGAGCACTTTCCTAGGTCTCCTCCTGAGGACCCCACATTTTTCAATGTTATGAAACAGTTGTCTTCAGCCATGGGTTTCCATACTGAGGAGGAAGAGGTCATCAGAAAGGATCTGGTGGACTTTCTGGAGATCTCAGTCTCCCCCAAAGATCATTCCTCCTATTCTGTCTGCATTGAGGAATGCTGCTACTGCAGCCTGTCACAGGCTAGACATGGTGCCAGCTATGCCTCACAGGGTAGATCAACTTTACCATGCACCCCAGGGGTTTCCTTGCTATGCTGCCCAGCCAGAGACCGATTCAGTGGTCATCAAGGCAACTCATGATGGGCCCAAAGCACCTTAGCTCTTCCACGAAGGTAATCTCTTGCAGCAGGTAATACACCTGGGACCTCGCCAGAGGATGCTCTTCTGCATGGCAGCTTTCTTTCAGCAGTCTCTGCCTAGGGGCCGCCCACACATGACATCTTCATCCTGCTCCTATAAGTGTGGGCAGCCCCAGGCATCCTCAGTTCATTTTCCCGCCGTCTTCAGCTCGCACGCAGCAGCTCAGCGGTTAGTGTAGCAGTCATCGACAAGAACTTGAGCTGGGAAAATTTTTTTCTCCATTCCCAATCTTCATCGACGAATGTCCAAAGACTATACAAACAAAACTTCACTTTTCAGGGCATGTTGTTGTGGTAGGAAACTCAACACAAACAGTGTGGTTGTCGTAGCGGTAAAGTGTCTGGGACCCACACACGACACCATCTCCTTCAGACACGGACAGGAATTCAACCAGGCAACACGTCATCGACGATTGCAGGAAACAGAATCTCATCTGATCGAGCAGAAGTTAGCTGTTTTAGAGAAGGGGTCCCATCCCAAGGAGCCCCCATCGACAGCTTCTCATAAGAAGCAGAGGAAAAATAAGGAGAAATGCTCCTCCCCCTCTTCAGGCAGACATTCATCAACAGTCACCGTTACTGGGGCTTCACCATCGACGATGCCCTTACAGACCATTTCCTCGTTGATGAGAGTTTACACCCTCTCATCAACGGCACTTTCAGGCACCCTTTCAGCGGTCTCTACTGAACCTTATGTAGGTTCTGGGGATTTACCGTCAATGGCTCCTTGTTTACAGTCGATGACCACCGCCTTTAGGCATTCCATTATATCCACATTTACTGTCCCATCGACGACAGGTCACACATGCACAGGAAGGGACAAAGGATTTACTATGATACTAACCCCTCCTCCTTCACAGCCAATTTCTCACAGGGGCCAACCTGATAGAGATTGAGACCCTGGCATTTATCAACCAGGAGAATAGACCTGCATATATATCACGCCCTATCACCTCTACTATTCCGCTGGTTTCACAGAGGCAACCTGCCCCACCCTCCACATTTGCTGCAGGGGATGTCACCACTGTGGTGCAGACGGTTTTACAAGTAATGAGAGGGTCTCAACTGTTGACCCCAAAGAAGACGGGTCATCCTTTCCGTTCTCTGACTCCGCCCAAATGTTTTCAGGGTGACAGGGATCATTCCCCTAATTTCTCTCCCCATCATTATGGGGAGGAATATTTTTCAGAGGAGGAGGAAGGATTTCTTGAGGACTTTCCAGAGGATTTTGAGCCCCGAGAAGGGGACTCCCATCCTTCCACTATCTCTACACTCCTCTCCTTACATGAGGAGGCCTCCCATCAAGCGGCTGCCTCCCCTTCTGATGACCCATCCTTCCATGAGATGATGGTCCAGATTCGAAAGATCATGGGCTTTTCAACTACAGAACATGATAAACAAAGAAAGGGCATGGCAGACTACCTCAGATTCCTCAAGGAACCTGTAGTGGTCATACCCCCACTTATACAAACTTACCAAAATGCAGTGCTAGCCACTTGGCATCAGCACTTAGTGGTACCCGCTATTCCTAGGAAGGCGGATCGATGGAATCAGGCTCCTCTTGATCATCTCTACCTTTCTGCCACCCCTGAAGCAGATTCTGTGGTAATTACCGCAGCCCATGACCGCACCAAACATCCAAAGCATATGAGTTATTTGCCTCCTGATAAGGATTCCTGCCATATAGACTACCTCAGAAAGAAAGTATTTCAAGTGGGTACCATGAATCTTAGAATCCTGAACTACATGGGACACATGGTAAAGTACCAGCTCTGGTCCTCTGCCATTGAACTGGTCAATAAACTTCCTCCTTCCCAGGAAAAAGACCGATTATTAGCAACAATCTCAACTTGCAACTCCATTTCTCGACATCTGTTCCATTTGGGGTATGATGCAGTGGACACCTCCGCCTGTATTTCAGTTACAGGTGTTACCCTGAGATGGCACACCTGACTACGTGTATCAGGTTTCACCCTAGACGTGCAACACAGAGTTGTAAATGCTCCCTTTAATGGGTCCAAACTTTTTGGTCCGGGCACTCAAAAACTCCCTGGATGATCTCCAGGCTTCAGGTCGCACTTTACTTATGATGCATGGCATGTACCATTGCACGCAGCCATCATCCCAATTTCGTTCACACTACTCTTTTCAATCAGAAAGAGGGAGCAAATCCAGAGGTACCTATAGAGGTTGTTTCCATGGCTGTTCGCAGCCGGCCTCCAGAACTTCCACCACTACCTCTAAAGGACCCCCACTCCCGCTTCCACCCATCTGGGGGAGCTGGTCAGCCCACCTCTCTGACCAGTTAGGGCATTGCCCTGGCTTCCTCGACCTCGCCTCGGAAGCCATGGGCGGTCACTTTGTCCTTCATCTAGAGGCCTGGCAAGCGATAACATTAGACAAGTGGATACTTCAGATCATCAGAACAGGGCATATGCTAGAGCTCACCTCCATGCCTCCCCTAACCCCCCCACTCTGTCTCTTACCCACTTGACCATATCCCTATCCTTCAGGAGGAATTCCATGTGCTTCTTTACAAGAGTGCTGTCTATCCAGTCCCTCCTGGAGCATTATCAGGGATTCTACTCCCACTTTTTTCTGGTACCCAAACGTACCGGGGATCTCGGACCTATACTAGGCCTCAGACATCTGAATGTATTCATACAATACAAGAGGTTCCTGATGGTCAGTTTAACATCCATTATGCTGATGTTAAAATGCGGGGATTGGCTATGCGCTTTAGATATGAAAGACGCCTACTTGCATATCCTCATCCATCCGCCCACCACCGGCTCCTTCATTTCTACCTGCTAGGACATCACTACCAGTTCCAAGCCCTCCCATTTGGCCTCTCATCCGCCCCAAGGGTCTTTACCAAATGCATAGCAGTGGTGGCAGCGGCCCTGCGAAGGGACGGACATTTAGTCTTCCCTTACCTGGACGACTGGCTCATAAAGGCAGCCTCTGAGACTTCTCTGCTTTTGTCTCTTCAGGCAACTCTTACTGTGTTCCAGTCCCTGGGAATCATGGTCATCTGTCCCAAATCCAGCCCAGATCCTTCCCAACAACTCCAGTTCATCTGGGCCGTTCTGGACATGACCTCGGGCAGGGCTTACCTCCCCATTGACTGGCAAGATAGGCTTCTGTGTCTCACCTCCCAGCTCCAAAGAGAGCATTCTGTAACAGCCAGACATCTGTTATGCCTTTTAGGACATATGACCGCAGCCATTCCTACAGTGGTGTTTGCCCGTCTCCATATGAAACCAATCCTGTGGACTCTTCAAAGTCAGTGGAGTCAAAAATCAGGGGATTTTGAAGATCAGGTTCAAGTCACTCCTGCTTTACACTCTGCCTTCGACTGGTGGACCCATCGCACCCACCAGTCTCAGGGCATGCCCTTCCAGTCCCCTCCTCCCCAGCAAACGTTGACCATGGATGCTTCCTCCAACAGCTAGGGAGCGCAACTCAGTCTTTACAGGACGCAAGGCCAGTGGTCCCTGCACTCCGTCCCTCTCCTTATAAATCTACTGGAAATGAGAGCAGTATGGCTTGCCCTTTGTGCTTTCCAACCTCAGCGTGATCCTGGGCCTCTCCTGACCCAGTTGGACAACACCTTGGTGATGTATTACCTGAACAAACAAGAGGGTACCAAATCCTGTGTTGTCTGCAGGTAGATGATCTCGGTGTGGCAAGAAGCCATACATCAACACCTGACGTTGACTGCCATCCATCTACCAGGACGCCACAATGTTTTGGCCGACACTCTCAATTGCCAATGCTCTGCTCATGAGTGGTCACTTCACCACAAAGTTCTACAGACCATCTTTTGATGTGGGGGACCCCACACCTAGACCTCTTTGCCTCCCCGACAATCACTGTCTCCCCAGATACTATTCCATTATCCCAAACAGAAAGGGACTGTCTATCGATGCCCTGTCCCAACCATGGACAGGACTCTTCTCATATGCTTCCCCCCATCCCACTCCTGCAATGAATTCTGTTGAAGTTACAGCTTGAACCTGCAACCATGATTCTCGTAGCCCCTCTCTGGCCATGACAGGTGTGATTTCCCCTGCTACAACAGCTGTCGGTAGCAGATCCATTCCCGTTACCCATCAGGCTGGACCTATTGACACAGGATCGGGGCACCCTACATCACCCCAACCTGAAATCTCTACACCATCATGCTTGGCTCCTGAGGACGCTTTCATAGCTCGTCTCCAAGTCTCCTCTCCAGTGGCCAATATTCATTTGGCCTCTCGTAAACCATCTACCAGACAAACCTACAATGCCAATTGGAAATGTTTTTCCCTTTGGTCTACTTCCCAGACTTTGGATCCTTACTCTCGTCCTCTGACCAAAGTTTTGGACTACCTGTCTTTGCTTACCTTGATAGGCCTGAGCTATTCCTCTATTAAAGTCCATCTGGCCTAGTCACCCTGGTGGCGCTGAAGGCTGAGGCGCAGGTCGCCACACCTCGCACCACACCGGCAACCTGTGTTCGGGAATGAGCGTGGATTGCCAGGGGTCGGCAAGGAAGGAGTTGGATTGAGCATCCGATGGGCTGCTCTTTATGTCCAGGGAATGGGGTGTCCTGCGGTCAGTGCGTGTCTAACCCCTGGCAGAGGCTGGGGCTTGGCACAGCACTGCCGACACTACATGGGGGAGGGAGCATGGCAGAAGCCCTCGGGGACGCCGCATGGGCAGTGTGTGATGTTAATAGCGCCGGCGCCATTGCATGCCGCTCCTGCAGGAGAAAATGGAAAAAGACTCTGGTGGCTGGTTGTGGTGGCTTGATGGCTGTCCTCTGGCGCCATTCCCAGAGGTAACACCCTGAGCCATATCCTGGATGGGCAGATGAGTAGGGGGCTCCCTGTTGCCCTGCCGGGGATGTAAGCCGTGGGGGCTACAAGGGTGAGGGCCTGAAGGGAACAGAAGCTAGGAACGGGGTCTGGACGAGAGACTGACCAGGGCCAGGGAAAGAAAGAAGTAGCAGAAAAAAAAAATAAAAGTCCATCTGGCCTCTATCTCAGCCTTTCATGAACCATTGGAAGGGAGATTACTTTACCAACACCATCTTGCCAAGATGTTTCTAAGGGGTATGTTACACCTTAAGCCTCCTATTAGAAGACCCACCCCTCCATGGGACTTGAATTTCCTGCTGGAAAAACTGACCCTCGAACAGTTCAAATTGGCAGCTACTTATGACCTCTGCTTCCTGGCCTAGAAAGCCTTATTGTTAGTAGCTGTCACCTCAGCTTGACATATCTCCGAACCTCATGCCCTAATGTGTAGGGAACCTTACTTGATTTTCCATAAAGACAGAGTGTCCCTTCGTACCAATCTCCCCTTTTTACCCAAGGTAGTCTCAGAGCATACATTTAAATCAATCCATAGAATTACTGGTCTACTTCCCTGATTATTCTAATTCAGGTTAATTCCTCCTACATACCTTAGATGTCCATCGCATTCTGAGATATTATACAACCCATACCAAATCCTTAGAAAGACTCCTCAACTCTGTGTCTCCTTTGCCTCGTCCAGGGAAGGTTTCCCAGTTACTAAGCAGACCCTCTCCAACTGGCTGGCACATTGCATAACCTTCTGTTACAAGAAGTATAATAAACCATTACCAGGACCTGTCCAGTCCCACTCTACTCGAGTCATGGCCACTACCACAGCTTGCTTCAAAGGAGCGTCCATCACGGATATCTGCAGTGCAGCCACTTGGTCCACAATACATACCTTCATAGAGCACTACAGTTTGGACGTTGCTTCTCACCATAGGACGGCCTTTGGCCGCACTGTCCTACAAAGCTTTCTGTCATAATGTTTCCACCCTAACTGAGTTTACTGCTTGGGCATCATCTCAAGTATATTACCTGCTGCAAGAGATTACCCTCGTGGAAGATAGTACAGTTGCATACTTACCGTAACAGTAGATCTTACTTCGAGAGGGCTCTTGCAGTAGGTAATTACATATAGGACTGATGCCAGCCGCCATCAGGACCCGACAGAAAATTTCTATTCTAAGAGTCTCTGGCGGGCACCGCCCCATCAGGTGACCCGGCGTCATGTGGCGTCAGTATAAAGGCGGTCCCCGTGCCGCCTTCGGTCTTTCATACGTTATTTCATTACCCCATCAGCTTTCGGTAAAGTTCAATGCTCTTCAGCTCTGTCGCTGAGTATTTACCGTAGTTTTTCGAATTATTATCAACGTCCAGCCTTTCATTGGAGTATGTCGCCCCACCCTCCGAGCACAAAAATTAGTGCAACTTGTGCGGCGCCCAACTCCCGCACAAGGACGGACATTCCCAGTGCCTCTTCTGTCTGGGTCCAGACCATCAGGTGGAGAAGTGCCAGCACTGCCTTAAATTTAACGCCGCCACCCGCAGACGGAGGCAGCAGTCCCTAGAGGCCCATATCCTCAAGAAGATGATGTCCTCCATGGAGAAGGAGTTGAAAAAGCTCCAGCAGGCGTCCACTTCCCCGAAGGCCATCGTAAGAAGAAGGACAAGGAGAAGCATCGGGACAGGGGCTCCCCTTCCACTGCGACTCTGGCTGGAGTCGCTGTGCTCCAGGTAACGTCCCCTCGGGGACTGCTCCCAACGGCCATCTTGAAGTTTCCAAGGCGGCATCGCCCGCCTGCCTGGTTTCAAGGCCTGTTCTTCGGGCGCCCAGGTTGTTGGAGGCCTTGCCCCAGTAAGTTGCCATTGTGCGGCCTACTGGTTTGAGTGGCTCCGGAAGCTGAGACGCTAGTCCTCTGACGCCCGCACGGAGATTTGTCAATAAGTCGCCGACCCTTTCAGGGCGCATTACGGCCACTTTCCTGCCGACCAGGCCTCCTCCTTCGTGACCTCCGCTCGGCGATAGGTCCGCTAAGTCGGACGCGGCTCCTCCGACGTCCACCTGACTCCGCTGATAAGTCGGACGCCGGCCGCACTCCGGGCGGGCTGAGCTGACGCCGGACCTCTACGCCCGGCCTCCCCTCGCCCCCTGCAGCCTTCACTGCCCTCTGGGGACTCCTGGCTCCTCAGCCTGAACCCGGGTTTTTCCCACCATCCCCGGGCGATGCTGGAGATTCCTGCTGCGCCCCCATCAGGCCTCCCCTCCTCGCACAGTAGACGACCTGACGCCGGTTCCCCGGACGCCGGCCCGATGCCAGTCATACTGATGCCGGGCGACATCCCTCCCGGATGCCGCCCCAACACTGGGCCCTCCATTGCCGGGCCTCTGCGCCAGGCCCGCCTGGCTTCTCCGCCGGGCCATCTGTCTACCAACTTTCCGCCACCGGGTATCCATCTCCGCCTTTATCCGCACTGCCTTTACCCGCCCACAGTATCCAATGCCCCAATACCTGATGTCAGCCTCCCGACGCCACAGTACTCTGTGCCTCACTACCCGGATGCCGGGTTACCCACCGCTGGGTTACGGATACGCACCTTACGGGTACACTCAGTATCCATATCCCCCTCCTCCTCCTCCACCGCCCACTCAGCCGCCGGTGGACTTGAAGGAGACTCTGGCCTCCTGATGGGCTGAGGCTAAGGCTCAGCTCACCAGAGAGGTGGAGAGTCGTCTCCCGGCGACAGTTCCGGCTCCCATACGCCCCAGATGACAGACTCCCTTCCCACTTCCGGATACCAGGGGTGAGCCTTCTGGTTCCAGGGCGGGGTAGGACACGCTTCCCCGAAGGCTTCCTAAGGAGTCCGTTCCTCCCCCATGCCAGGAGAAGGAGCTTTCTTCTTCTCCTCCTCTCTTCTCCTCGGATGACTGACGGTTGTTCCACCTGGACGACGAGCCATGCCTCCCGACCAAACCTAGGTTTGCACCCTCCGTGTCTTCTTCCGGAGTATCCTTCTTTTCTCGGAGTTGCTATGAAAATCCAGGAAGTTCATAAGTGGCGCTCTTGGAGCCGGACCCACATGAAGAAACTTGCTGAGCACCTGGATCTGCCCGAGACCGCCCGACCTTGGTGCCACCCAGACTGAGCCTCATGCCGACCTTTGTTTCCACCATTTGAAGCAACCATCAGCATTAGCCCTCTTCCTTGGAAGTCTAGTAGGCTATACCAGGCTCCCAGGGTGTTGACTTCTTTGATTCTCACCTCGAGGCTGACTCAGGTTGTGATTAGCGCTCCGCCACGCTCAGTCAGCTAATCTGAAGATTTGAGCCTGCCTCCACCTGGACAAAGAATCCAGTCTTCTGACCAGTATGGCAAAGAAGATTATGCTTCCTTCCACTTGGGTATTAGGGCCCTGAACCAGGTCGGGTCAAGCATGGGGGATTACCAGGCGACTTCTAGAGGTGAATCCAAGTTACCCTTCCTGACTCTCAGGTTAAACAGAAGTGGCTGACCTTGTCCGTTCTGCCTATTCGCCAGTCAGCCAATGCTTCGCGGTTATGTACAATGCAGTGGACACTGCTGATAGGAGCTCGGTCTTTTGCCGTAGGCTTTGTGAGGCCATGCTTGGCTCTCCGTATGTCAGGTTTGGTCCCGGAAGTGCAGTCCGCTATTCAGGAAGCGCCCTTCTGGGGTTCGGTGCTGATGTCAAGGACATTATCACCGATCTGCAAGAGAAGGGGACTGCACTGAAGTCTGTGGACTCCATGTACAATCTGCCTCCAGC
The DNA here is from genome assembly GCA_016271365.2 of Neoceratodus forsteri. NCBI lineage: Eukaryota > Metazoa > Chordata > Ceratodontiformes > Ceratodontidae > Neoceratodus > Neoceratodus forsteri. The sequence goes on along the minus strand of CM057452.1, from coordinate 1,513,580,544 downwards.
GCAGCGTTGTCCCTTTCGCAGGCGGAACCGGCAAAGGGTGAAACCACAGGGAAAGCGGGCCAATAAACATCGGGCCCCTCTGGCTGCCAATCCCCCACCACCCAAAAAAGCAGCGGGAGCTTCAGCCGTGACGCTGCCCCACACCACCTGACTCTTTTCCTCTCCCACAGCCTCTGGCATTTCCAGAGGAACCGGTAGGAGGGAGGTTTTCCCTCCACCTCCCAGGTTGGGAGAGGATAACGTCAGATTCTAGGGACACGGATATGTTGTTCAATCCACACTTACTGGCAGGTTCCTTGCCGCTTTAAATCTTGCCGGAAGGTCTTCAGTCTGGCTTCTCCCACCCACCCGGTTGGTAAAACTCTCGCTCCTACCATGACGCCAGATCTTCCTTACTGCTTGGAAGCTCAGGTTCTCCTTGCACTCTCAAGCGCTTTAGGCCTGATCCAAACTCTTCGTTAACCCAAACTAATCTTAAAATTTACAAGACTTCGTCTTTTTCTTCCTCAGGCCAAGCGGTGGACAAATTGACTTCGGATTTCAGTGCTGCCCTGTGGGCAGAAGATGTCCAGGACCCATCCGCACTCCATGTGTGTTTACTGCCTTGGGCTTGAGCATGACCTCAGGCCTGCCACTTGTGCAAGTCCTTTTCGGCCACAGTCTTAGAGGATCGCGCTGCCAGATTGCAACTTGGGCGCCCCGAGAAACGTTATCCTCCGGTCAAGTCGAAGGAGGCCCATTGGACGGTGTCCGCGGCGGCGGGCTTGGCTGAACAGCTCAAACAAATGACGCCCTCGAGGAGGAAGCGGCCCAGGCCGCATCATCATCTTCGTCGCGGCATTTATCCCGCTCTCTTTGGGCTCCTCCTACACGGCTTCATTCAAGGAGCTTTGTCATTTCCTCTCACCAAGGGAGAGGGGCCTTAGGGACATTCCTCTCGGTCCAAGAAGAAGGCTCCAAGGGTAAGTCCCACCATCGACGTTCATGGGAGCAGGAGAGGTCCCCTTCCCCAGATAGTCGACACTCGACTTCGGTCGAGGTTGCAGCTAAGGCTGCTGGCTTCACTGTGTCCCCGTCAGGTCAGCCGTCCGAGACACCCGTCGACGCAGTCGAGATTTTTCTCGACCCGTCGGACGGGCTGTCAACTGCAGAAGCAGACAACCCTTCTTCACCGTTTCCCCTGGTGGAAACCGAGGACTTGCCTGTGCCTCCTGTGCCGGAGTCCCCGGTTAAGGTCCCCGAACCGAGGGAGGAGCGGGTTTCCGCCTCTCAGACCCACCTCGAAACACCGGGGTCTCTGTCTCAGACCCTTCGTCCAGCCGATCCCGCCGACATCGGCGGTCTCGGTCTCGGCACCGTGGAAAGCAGCAATGCCGCTCATCCTCGTCTTCGTCCTCTTCGGAGGATAGGCTCCAGTGCAAACTGCGTTGGCGCTACGAGGATCTGATGTGGCAGCAGCTCCTTTTGACTGGGAACAAGCCGACTCCATCCCCGGCCATTAAGTGGCTGTCACCAGAGCAGCCAAAACAACCCCTCGTTGTAATCGAGGAGCCGAAGCTGGCACCAATTGTTCTGCCAAAACCGGCTGCGCCACCCATTGTGGTGGAACCCCCACCTCCAGAACCTAAAACTGGGGCTGCGACCAAGGATTCTCAGTCGGGTCAGGGTTTGCCCCATCAGTTGTCAGTCACCCTCACTCCTGATTGACTTCGGCAGGCGGAGGGCGGCTCAGGCCTTCGGCAGCTGTTTGCAGACTCCTCGGAGTCTGACGATGACTCTTTCCTCTTCTCCAGGCCTCTCGACCTAGAGTCCACTGGGGGTCAGTTGGTGGACGAGAGCCCATCCTCGTTTCTTGGAATGCTTTGGCTCATCTCAGAGTCTACTGGGATGAAGCTTGAACCCGTTTCAAAGCGGGCCAAGTATCCCCTCACAGAGATACTGGACCGAGGGGATTCCCCCACGGAGGCCTTCCCGGTGGCTGAAGCCATTGTTGGCCCGGCCCTGGAGCTGTGGCAGTGGCCAGTTTCTTGTCCAGCACCTTCGGCCAGGATGGCTCGAAAGTGTGCCATTCCCACTGGTTCACTCTATGGTTTCTCGGAGCACCCCTCCGCTGAGGGGCTAGTGACCGACAGCGTTTTCCGGCGCTCCGGAAACGCTTGGGATGTGGAATAACCACCCGATAAGGAGTCCAAGAAACTGGACTACTCCGGGCGGAAAGTCTATGCTGCGTCCTCCCTAGGCCTTCGTCAGGCCAGCTCGGCTGTTCTGATAGCACATTTTTCACATGCCCTTTTGGGCTCCCTAGATGAGGTGATTCCTCATCTCCCAGCTGACCTACAGACAACAGTCAAGCAGGTGCGGGATCAGGGAAGGGCGGTGGCCAAGCAACAGCTCCAAACTGCCTTGGACATTGGAGACTCTTGTGCCTGGTCAGTAGAGGCCGCAGTGACCTTGCACCGCAGAGCTTGGCTGCGGATCTCCACTTTTACAGCGGATACCCAGCACAAGCTGGCAGACGTTCCCTTCTTGGGTACCGACTTGTTCGGTCCCGGGATGGAGGGTCATCTGCAAAGGACCAAGAAGTCCAGCGCCACCTTGGACTCAGTCACATCTGCCCAGAAGGACAAAGGCCGCCAGCAGCAGCGTACGCCCTCTCGGCCTTCAGCCCCTGCGGCACGTCCGACCCAGCAACACCAGCATCAGGGCCAGCAGGCTCGCACTTGGCACCCAAAAGCCAAGCCTGCAGCTTCCTCCAGCAGGAAGCCGGGAGGGAAGGGTCCAGGAGGCTCCTCAGCTGGTCCTTCCTCCAAGCCTGCCCAGTGACGGGTTGAAGGGTGTCACCCCCAACCTCGTCACTCCTCCCGGTGCCTCTGGGACAGCTCCGCCACTTCCTTTCCGCCTGGTCCGATATCACCATGGACCGCTGGGTGCTGGAAGTGGTAGGAAAGGGTCTGCCTCTGGAATTCGAGCAGTCCCAACCCTATCAAGCCATCGCCCCACGGGGCTACGGGGTCCACAGCCTCTCTGTCAGCTCGTCGAGCCGACATTGCCCTGCTCTTCCAGAAGGTGGTGATCAGGGAGGTGGTGGATCCTCCACCAGACCCAGGATTTGTATCCAGGTATTTCCTGGTCCCAAAACGGACGGGGAGCTGGTGCCCCATTCTAGACCTACACGACCTGAACAAGTTCCTAAGGTCTCGAACCATCAGGATGGTCACTCTGGCTCAGATCATTCCATCCTTGGAACGAGGCATGTGATTCTGTTCTCTGGACCTCCAGGATGCGTTCCTTCACATCCCGATCCGTCCGTCCCACCAGCGATTCCTCCACTTCAGGGCGGAGGGATCCCTTTACGAGTTCTGGACCATGCCCTTCAGCCTCTCTCCAGCTCCCAGGGTCTTCACCAAATGCATGGCAGTGGTGACAGCATTCCTGCGGCGCTGAAGGGTCCAGGTATACCCTTACCTGGACGACTGGCTGATTTCAGCCCCCTCCAGGCTGGAGGTGGAGCGATCCAGGGATCTGGCCCTCCAGGTCTGCTCTCAGATTGGTCTCCTCATCAACGAGGCCAAATCGGAACTTGTGCCAATGCAGGTGATTCAATTCATCGGGGCAGAGCTCGACTCTCTTCGAGCCAGAGCACGGCTCCCGGCGGACAGGGACGAGGTTCTTTCCTCCTTTGCTCAATCATTTCTGGTTGGGCAATTGCGCCCTGCCCGAGACTTCCTGGGCCTCATGGCAGCCTGCACCAGAGTGGTCCGTTGGGCCTGCTGGCACATGCGTCCCCTGCAGTGGGGTCTGGCCCGCCAATGGTCACAGCGCTCCGGTCCTCTGGACCAGCCAGTGATAGTGACCCAGGAGATGGGGAACGCTCTCCAGTGGTGGATTGTTCCAGCTCATCTGCAGGAGGGTGTCCCGTTTGTCCGTCCAGAGCTGACGGTCACTCTAACAACTGACGCCTCTCTGATGGATTGGGGTGCCCATCTGGGGGAGCTCAGAGTGCATGGCCTTTGGTCCCCTCAGGAGTCTCGATGCCACATCAACCTGCTGGAGCTTTGAGCGGTCCGACTAGCCCTCACCACCTTCGCTCCGTTTGTACGGGGTCAAGTGGTCCAGGTCAAGACGGACAATACCACGACCATGTACTACCTAAACCGCCAGGGCGGGATGCGCTCCTTGCCTCTGTGCAAGGAAGTTCTCCGCACTTGGTCTCTTGTGAGTAGACTGGAGGTGGATCTCCTAGCCATCCATGTGGCGGGAGCCTCCAACACTCTGGCCGATGCCCTAAGCCGGATAGGTGCTGCATCTCACGAGTGGTCTCTCCTGCCAGAGGTAGTACACAATCTGTTCTCCCACTGGGGCACACCTCAGGTGGACCTGTTTGCCTCCAGGGAGAATGCGAAGCTGAGGCTGTTTCATGCCCATCCCCTCAGCAGGGCTTGCTGCAGGGGGATGCCTTCTCGAGGCCGTGGACCCCGGGCCTCTTCTAAGCCTTTCCCCCATTTCCTTTGATCCACAAGGTGCTTCTCAAGGCAAGGAGGGACAAAGCGCAGGTGATTCTGGTAGCCCCAGACAGACCCCGCCAGTTCTAGTATCTAGATCTTCTCAGCCTCAGCTCCAGGCTCCCGAGGCGGCTCCCAGCCCACCCGGACCTGATCTCAGTCAACAAGGGGAAGGTTCTCCACCCGGACCTTCAATCCCTGCACCTGACGGCCTGGTTCCTGAGTGGCTAGAGTTCCAGGCTTTGGCTCTTTCCGATGAGGTCCTCAACACTGTTGAGGCATCCCGTAAGGAGTCGACCAGAAAATGCTACGCCTTCAAATGGAAGAGATTCTCCATTTGGTGTCAGGATAAGGGGTTGGACCCTTCCTCCTGTTCCTTGGCCAGCATTCTGGACTACTTGTGGTCCCTTTCTCAGCTAGGACTTCGGTCGACGACCCTTAAGGTGCACCTGGCAGCCATCTCTGCTTACCGGGCGCGGGCCTGAAAGCAGTCGGTGGTGCAGGAGAAGGTGGTCGGGTGCTTTTTCAAAGGCGTTGATCACATATCCCCTCCGGTGTGAGAACCTCCACCTCCGTGGGATCTACTGCTGGTACTGGCTAAGCTCATGGGCAAGCCATTCGAACCTATGCACAGGTGTGATATCTCTCACCTGTCGTGGAAGACCGCCTTCTTGGTGGCCATCACATCAGCCAGAAGGATGGGAGAGCTCCAGGCACTTTCCATCGAGTCTCCTTATCTGATCTTCCACAGGGACAAGGTTGTCCTGCACCCCCACCCGAAATTCCTTCCAAAGGTGGGTCGGAGTTTCACCTTAACAGGTGTTGACTCTGCCGTGTTCTACCCCAATCACACCTCTCAGAGGTTTAATATAGGCTCCATACTCTGGACCTTGAAAGAGCCGCTATTACAAGGAGCGGACGGCTTAAGTTCGGGGAGAGATTCGCCAGCTGTTTGTCACCTACGCTGAAGCCGCACCTGGCAGACCTGCAGACGATAGGCAGGTGGGTCACCTCCTGCATAGATCTCTGCTACAGGTCGAGGGGCATGGAGCCTCCCAAAGGGATAAGAGCTCATTCTACCCGCCATATCGCTGCATCGGTGGCTGCTTCCAGGGACGTCCCTATCCAGGAAATCTGCAGAGCTGCTACCTGGAAGTCAGCACACACCTTCATTACCCAGTACCACATCGACCTTGAGTCATGTCGGGATGCTGGTTTTGGGACCTTGGTTCTCCAGTCCTTATTTCCCAAGTAGGGGGTGTGTGCCTTGCCTCCTTCCTCCCGGAGAACTGCTAGGAGTCTGCCAGTCAGTGTGGATTGAACAACATATTCATGTCCTCGAAATACAGGTTACTCACCTGTAACAGGAGTTCTAGGAATGGTATATGTTGTTCATCCACACAACCTACCCAACCTCCCCGGCTTCGACGCACAACCTGGCTTCCAGCGGGCTAGATCTGGCGTCATGGGGTGGAGCCGAGAGTTTTACCACCCGGGTGGGTGGGAGGAGCCAGCTTGAAGACCTTCCGGCAAGATTTAAAGCGGCAAGGAACCTGCCAGTAAGTGTGGATGAACAACATATACCATTCCTAGAACTCCTGTTGCAGGTGAGTAACCTGTATTTCCTGGGTGCTCCAACTCATTGCAGAGGGACACTCAATAGAGTTTCTTCAGAAACCCCCTCGACACCCTCCCCCAAGGTCATCGTACTCGTAGGAGCATCTTCTTCTGGTCCAGGAAGAAATTTACTCCCTTCTCTTGAAGGGAGCGATAGAACCCGTCCCCATTCCTCTTCAGGGAATGGGTTACTAGTCCCATTTCTTCTGGTCCTGAAGAGAACAGGAGACATGAGGCCGATTCTCGACCTCAGCTCCCTGAACTTGTTTGTGGAGTACAGGAGGTTCAGGATGCTGTTGCTGCAGAGCCTCCTGTCCCTTCTCCGGCTGGGACAGTGGCTGTGCACTTTGGATATGCAGGATGCCTACCTACATATCCCTATCTGCCCTTCCCATCACATATACCTGCATTTTGCATTCCAGGTGGACCACTACCAGTTCAAGGCCCTCCCATTTGGTCTTTCCTTGGCGCCCCGAGTGTTCACCAAATGCCTTTTCGTGATAGGCGCCCACCCATGCACTCCAGGGGTGCAGAGCCCCGTACCTGGACGATTGGCTCCTGGCGGCCCCGTCCAGGGAGGAACTCGTAAGCTTCCTTTCCCTTACCCAGCAGGTCTTTGCCTGCCTGGGTATTACCATCAACCAGGCCAAGTCCCATCTGATCCCGTCCCAGAGGCTCCAGTTTATCAGGGCGATCCTGGACACGACCTCTGGCATGGCCTTCCTGCCACCGGACAGGGTGGCCACTCTCTAGGCTTAGGTCAGCCTGTTGTCCAGCCACAGGCAGGTCAGCGCCAGGTCAGTCCTTCACCTCCTCGGGCTAATGGCGGCTGCGATTCCGGCAGTCCCTCGCGCTCGGCTCCACATGAGAATCTCTCAGTGGACGCTTCGGTCTCAATGGAATCAGCTAGTGGATGACCTTGATCAACTTGTCCTGGTCTCCACTCCCATGGCTCGGGACTTGCAGTGGTGGATGGTTCAGGAGAACCTCTGCTGGGTGTTCCCTTTGGTCTTCCTCCCACCTCGCAGACGTTGACTACGGACGCCTCCGGCGAGGGTTGGGGAGCCCATCTCGGTCCTCACAGGACCCAGGGCTCCTGGTCCAAGCTCGAGAAGTCCCTTCACATCAATGTGCTTGAACTAAGGGCAGTGCTGTATGCTCTTCAGGCTCTGAATCTGTATCTGTCTCCTGGTCACCTAGCTGTACAGACGGACAATATGTGTGTGGTCTGGTACATCAACAAACAAGGAGGAACTCGTTCCTACCCCCTTTGCAGAGAGGCAATGCGAGTCTGGGATTGGGCAGTGCAGCACAACCTTCACCTCATGGCATCTCACGTCCTGGGGATCGAGAACACGCTGGCAGACAGGCTCAGCCGGTCATCTGCTCTAGCTCACGAATGGGAACTGGATCAGGGGGTCGTAGATGACATCTTCCTGCGCTGGGGAACTCCACAGGTAGACCGGTTTGCTTCCCCTCAAAACACAAAACTTCCCGTCTTCTGCTCGCTCGCTCCAGGGCGTGGCATTTTTTGGAGAGACGCTGTCTCTAGATTGGAAAGGCAGATTCGTCTATGCCTTCCCCCCCCCCCCGATTCCACTGATTACGAGGGTCTTGCAGAAACTCGGTTCGGAAGGATCTCGAATGATTCTGATCGCTCCTTTCTGGCCCAGGCAAGTTTGGTTCTCTACTCTGCAACAGTACTCAGAGGACCCTCCTCTTCCTCTGTCGCTATTTTTACTGACCCAGGATCAGGAAACCCTGGTCCATCCAGGCCTCAAGTCCCTTCAGTTGCACGCATGGCTCCTGCAGACGTAGCTCAAGCCTGATTCGGGCCCCCCCCAGTAGCTGAGATTCTGGTGGAGGTCAGGAAACCCTCAACCACATCTACTTATGCCATGAAATGGAAGCAGTTCTCTATTTGGGCCGCCTCCAATGACGTCGAGCCCTTCTCATGCTCTGTCGGCCGACTTCTGGATTACCTGCGACACCTCTTCGATCTGGGTCTCAGCCATTCATCATTAAAGGTTCAAATGGTGGCCATTTTGGCCTATCATGTCCCCTTTGCAGACAGAACGTTTGCTCAGCTGGAGGTCTCTAAGAACGTTTTGAGAGGGGTCCTTCACTTACAACCCCTTATCCGGGTTCCTGCCCTTCCTTGGGATCTGAATTTCATTTTAGAGAAGCTTACTCTGCCTCCTTTCGAGCCGGCAGCCTCAGCGGACCTAAAGTTCCTTTCTTGGAAGACTCTCTTCCTAGTGGCCATTACTTCTGCTCAACGGATTTCCGAGCTCCAGGCCCTGATGTGTAAAATCCCGTATTTGATTTTTCACAAGGAACGTGTGGCTCTGCGTATCAACCCTAAGTTTCTCCCTATGGTGGTAGCGGAATCGATGTTGAATCAATCCATAGAGTTGCCTGCCTTTTTTTACGCAGCACTCTAATCATGGAGAGTGCCTCCTGCATTCTTTGGATGTTCACCGAATTCTGAGATACTACACCAACAGGACGAAGGATCTCAGAAAGACTGATCAACTGTTCATTTCTTTTACTCATAAAAGAGAAGGCAATGCTGTTTCTAAGCAATGCCTATCAAAATGGTTGGCTCATTGTATCACTTTCTGTTATGACAAGTACAACAAGACCCTGCCGGGTCAAGTTAGAGGCCACTCCACCAGAGGGGTTGCTGCCTCTGCGGCTTGTTTCAAGAATGTGTCAGCGGCTGACATTTGTGCAGCCACCACTTGGACTTCTGTCCATACCTTTATGAAACATTACAGTTTGGACATTGCTTCTCACCGTAGAGCAGGCTTCTGGCTGGCTGTTTTGCAAGGCCACCTTTCCTAAGGCCTTCACAACCAGAGGGTCTACTTCTGAGTAGCTTTCCTCCTCCCGTTTGCTTCTCCTTGTTCCAGACTGCTTGGGACTCAGTCCTATATGTAAATTACCTACTGCAAGAGCCCTCTCGAAGTAAGATAATACAGTTACGTAAGAACTTACCATAACAGTAGATGTTCGAGAGAGGCTCTTGCAGTAGGTAATACTTTCCCGCCTTCCATCCCCCTAAGCTTTTTCAGCTCCTTTTCCAGAAGGGGAAATATCCGCTTCTCTCTCGTCTTGCCTTTTGCGGTAAAGAACTGGAAGGCAGGCATGGGGGACCGCCCCTTTATACTGATGCCGCATGACGTCAGTCACCTGACATGGGGGCGGTCCACCGCCAGAGACTGCTAGCTAGAAATTTTTCCGTCGGGTCCTGACGCCGGCCGGCATTAGTCCTATATGTAATTACCTACTGCAAGAGCCTCTCTCGGAAGATATACTGTTACGGTAAGTTCTTACATAACTGTACTATCTTTGAGCAGTATCTCTTGCAGCAGCATACAGTCAATTTGCTGCATTAAATTTTCACCGTGGACAATATGTTGCGGGCTATTAGGCGAAACTAATTTGGGTGTCGTATTAAGCGGTCGCGGTCAGAATGTAGCTGAAGCAGTACACCACTGGCGACATTTTAATTTGTATCTCCCACCCTCCCCGTGCGAATGCTTTCTCAAGCCAAGCCTTAGTGCCATTCGACCCCCTACCTCATCAAACAATGTGTCATTGAAACTAATACATTAAGGATTACCTAAGCATCACTTACTTTTAAATGTAATTTTCTGTTTCTGTGTTTTCTTTTTCTGTTGCAGTAATCCACTTATAGAAGGAAGCAGTATCTCTCTGTGCTACGGGACTAGCCGACTTCCGTGTACAACGTCATCTGAGCTAGGGTGCAGCCTACCTCTTAAAGGGGACAGTAATCTATTAGGTTATCTAGTTTGTGCAAGTAATAAATGTACTGGATATTTAAGTGCTAAGCATTTGTGGGTTGGGATTTCATTCTTGACAGCTCTGTAATGGAGTACGTAGTGTCACAGAAGGGCAAATCTAAATTGTCACTTGACAACTACCTGTATACACAGGAGAAGTTGGGTAGTGGTGGTAAAATTATTTGGCGCTGTGAGTTGCGAACCTGCAGAGCCAGGTTACACACTCTCGGTGAGACCATAACCCAGACGCCAAGTGAACATAACAATGCACCAGTTCGTGGACGAGTGGAGGTTTTATGAGCAAGGACATCAATAAAGAGGAAAGCTTGTGAATCTGAAGAGTCCACTCGCAATGTTGTCCACCAGCCATTGCATGCTGTTGTAGTGCAGCACGCACACCTTCTGCCAACTCATGAAACACTGCACCGAGATGTACGTAGACATAGGCAGATTGGTGGTCCTAATGACACTGACATATTAAAATACTCAGAGACAGTCAGTGATGAGAATTTTCTGCTCATACACGATGATGACCTGGTGATTTTTGCAAGCGATGCTGATCTCGCAGTCCTAAAGGACAGCCCACACTGGTTCTGCGATGGTACATTCAGTGTTGCCCCACTTCAAGATGATCAAATGTACACCATACACGCTCTTGTGCAGAGGGTTAACAGACCCTGTGTGTACTCACTGTTGCCAGGGCATAGTGAAGAAGTCTACAGAAAATTGTTTACAAACCTCCAGGCTCTTATTGGTGACAAGATCTGTCCAGCTTCAATAATGACGGATTTTGAAGTCGCGGCTATAAAGGTACTGCGTACAATGGTACCAAATGCTGTCCGGGTGCAACTTTCACCTTGGGCAGGCCATGTGGCGATGTGTACAGCAGGAAGGGCTACAAGTACAGTATGTGCAGGATGAAGACTTTGCACACAGAGTGCGATGTATACTCGGACTGGCATTTGTTAAACCACAGAGGGTAGAAGAATATTTTGAAATAATGCAAGAAGATGAACAGTTTGAAGATCTACAGTGCCTGCTAGACTATTTTGAGGACTGTTACATAGGCAGATTGACAAGAAACAGGAAAAATAGGAGGCAACCACGTTTTGCAGTACCTTTTTGGAATCAGTATGACAGGGTACTGCAAGACCTCCCTCGCAGCAACAATGCCATAGAGGCATGGCATCGTGCCTTTGCCAGAACAGTTAGCATCAGCCACCCAACCCGTGCTAAGCTTGCCCGTAAGCCGAGGCAAGAACAACATGCAGTTGCCATTCAAAGGAGGCAGTTGCAGCTTGGCCAGCAAGCACCTCACAAAAATACTAAGTACATAAGAGTTAATACTCTTCCACTCCATTTGCGTGGATTTCGAAAACAGACAGCTGAAACAATATCTAAAGGACATCGCGGCTGTCATAGAAATCAATGTTGCATAAGAAATGGAGTTTTTAACAGAAATAGTTTTTTTTTAATGCAAGCAAATGAACGGAATAAATATAGTTTTTTAATTCTTTTTGAAAACGAGACCAGATCTCCTGCAGCTGTCTCAGTAGCCATGTGTACATCAAGCACCACATACTACGCTTTTACCAGCACACCCAATACCTTTTGTATATCAAGCACTACCAACAGCATGCGACATTTAGTCCAGCGTTCAATCGTGTGGCGACCGTTACTTTAGTGCTATTTTGACCGCAGTGCTTATTGTCCAGCGATATTTTATCCATTCAACGTTTTACCCGCCACTAAATGTCCGCGACATTTTGACCAGGGACTTTACGTCCGTACACGCTTGCAGCAGGTACGATCCCTCCCTCCGACCCCCTCCTTCTCTAAGAGAATAATTTCTTATAAAAAAAATAAATAATGAGGTAGTATCTAGGGTACCTCGGTTCTCCCTCAGTACTCACTTAGCGAGCTGAATCCGGCGGAGAACTGAGGAGGCTTGGGACGCCCATACTTGTATAGGAGCAGGATGATGATATCGTGTGGGCGGCCCCTAGGCAAAGACTGCTGGAAGAAAGCTGCCGTGCAGAAGAGCACCCTTTAGCGAGGTCCCAAGTGTATTACCTGCTACAAGATACCTCTTGAAGATGTACTGTTATGGAGAGTACGCAACTGAATTTTCTCTTCTCCCTGACAAAGAGTCTTGTAAAATTGACCCTTGGGCTGTGGAGTGCCAATTACCTGTCTCATATGGTAAAATACCAGAACTCCGACTGGAAGAAGAGCCATGGTACACAGAAGCAGGAGGTTCTCAAATGCTTGCAGACCACTGAGAATGTTAGCAAGCACCTCTTAGAAACCTAGAATTTGACTGCAGATAATGACCGCTTGACCCTCCCAGTCTGCCCGTTTCCCTACCTAATGGATAAGCTGCAGATCCTAGTTAACCAACAGCCTACTTCTTCCTACCCCCACCCCTAGAATTGCCTTATAACTGTCCCATGCATTCTTGAAATCCACCACTGTTTTTGACTACACAACCTCCTCAGGAAGGCTATTCCATGCATCCACAACCCTCTCTGTGAAAAAAATACTTCCTCACATTACTTCTGAGCCTTCCCCCCTCAATCTTCAAATTGTGCCCCCTTGTTGTTGCACACCTCTTTTTTTGAAAGATGCCACCCTCTTGGACTTTGTTGATTCCCTTGAGGTACTTGAACGTTTCTATCATGTCTCCCCTCTCCCTCCTTTCCTCGAGGCTATACATACAGTATTAAGCCCCTTATGTCTCTCTTCATATGTCTTCTGGTGCAGACCCTGCACCATTTTAGTTGCTCTTCTCTGGACTGCCTCCATTCTGTCTGTGTCTTTGCGGAGATTGGGTCTCCAGAACTGCATGTAGTATTCCAGATGGGGTCTGACTAGCTGTCTGTACAGAGGGATAACAACTTCCTGTTTTCTACTGGTGAAGTGGTGATGCCTCTCCCTATGCATCCCAGTATCTCCCCAGCCCTCCTTACTGCCCTCTCACATTGTTTGCCCACCTTTAGATCATCTGATATGACTACCACCGGGTCCCTTTCCGTTTTTGTTGTTGTTAGTATCTCACCCCCATTGTGTACTCTTCCCCTTGGTTTTTGTTTCCTAGGTGCATTACTTTGCACTTCTTAGCATTGAATCTAAGCTGCCATACATTTGACCATTCCTCCAGCCTTGCCAAGTCCCTTCTCATCCTTTCCACCCCACCTTGTGCATAAACTCTGTTGCAGAACTTTGTCGTCTGCAAAGACACATACTTTTCCTTCCAGTCCCTCTGCAATGTCGCTTATAAAGACATTAAAGAGGACCGGTCCTAGTACTGAACCCTGCAGTACCCCACTAGTAACCCCCCTTTCTTCAGAGTGGACTCCATTTACTATTATCCTCTGTGTCCTGTTCTCCAGCCAATTCTTTACCCAGGCTACCATCTTGGGACCCACTCCCACGCTGGCCAGCTTGTATATTAATCTTTTGTGTGGGACTGAGTCAAATAAATGCCTTGCTAAAGTCTAGGTAGGCCATGTCCACAGCCCCTCCTTGATCTATTACTTTGGTCACCCAGTCAAAGAAATCTATTATATTCATCTGACATGACCTTCCTACTGTGAATCTATGCTGCCTTGGGTCCTGTGCCCCTCTGGCCTCTAGGTACCCATACTAACCCTCCCTTTAAAGAGCCCATTCCTGTTTGGGATCTTAATATCTGTATTGCTCAACTGATGCAGCCACCCTTTGAGCCCCTGGCATCAGCAGAGCTTAAGTACCTGACTTGGAAGGCTGTGTTTTAGGTAGCCATCACCTCTGCCAGACGCATCAGTGAGTTGCAAGCCCTCTCAGTGGAGCCTGACTTTCTCATTTCACAGGGACAAGGTGGTCCTCAGAACTAATCAAAAGTTTCTGCCAAAAGTGGTCTCGGACTTTCATCTGAACCAGTCCATGACCCTTCCTGTCTTTTTTCACTGACCACTCCTCTTCAGGTGAGAGGAGGTTGCACAGTCTGGATGTTAAGAGGGTCCTTAGTTATTACATTAAGCATACTAAGGCCTTTAGATCTAGATCTTCCCATTGTTCCTCACTTACGGGGAAGTGGGAAAGGGTAAACCTGCTCCCAAGACAGTTCTGCTATGAAAAGCTGGGCAAGGTACCCCCCTCAGGCCTGTGGGCTCATTCGACTAGAGGTACAGCAGCTTCTCTGGCTGCTGCCAGAGATGTTCCTCTCTTAGAGATTTGTAAAGCAGCCACCTGGAAAACAGTCCATACTTTCACCAAGCATTACTCCCTGGATATCCAGGCAAGGAGTGATGCTAGGTTTGGCACAGCAGTACTGCAGAGCCTATTTCCTAAGTAGGTTCTGGACCCTCCTCCGAGGAGGTACTGCTTGGTAGTCTGCATATTGTCAGAATACAGCAAGACTTTATGTTTGAAGAAAAAATTACTCACCTTAGTAACTGTGTTTCTTTTAATGGAGTCTTGCTGTATTCTGACCTCCCTCCCTGCCTCCCCTCTCAGAACCTAACTGTTTTGGGATGTGGGCTGGCAGGTGCAGTGTTGCACCTCAGGGTGCATTGCCCTTCTCCCTTTTTTTTTTTTTTTTAAACTTTCAGTTTTTACTTTTTATGACAGTAACCAACATGATTTCCACATTAACAAAATTATATAATGTTAATATTTAAGGGAAAAGGAAAAATTAAAAAACTTAAATAGCTTAAAAAAAAACAAACATAGGAGTGCACATACATTCTGTGTTCTGTCTGACTTCCATTTGTTGCCCAGAACAATACTAAACCAATTGCCCTAACTCAGCGCCCTGACATCCTGGTCATTTCTGAAACCTGGTTAAAACCACATCATACCGATGCCAAAGTCTCCATACCAGGGTACACAATCATCAGGCATGACCAGCCAAGCAAAAAGAGAGGTGGCGGCACGGCAATGTACCGTACATCTCCAACAGTCGTCAGTTCACTATAGTGGATATCCCCTCTCTCCAAGCCAACATCGACTCGTTACTCATTAAACTATCACTCCCATGTACCACCCCCGTTTTTGTGGCAGGCTCGTACTGCACCCCCCCCCCGACACCCACTGATGACATCCTTTCCCACCTAATCACCTTACAGTCCCTAGCTGTCGGTGGCGAGCTCCACGCCACCGGTGATTTTAACTCCAACTGGTTAGGTACCGATAAAGCCCTCCTGAAGACCAAAATTAAGGCCCTGAACCTCACTCAACTCATAGCAGATCCCACCAGACTCGATCACAAGACACAAAACCACTCATTACTGGACTGGGCTTTCACCTCCCACCCACATAGGATTCTAAGAGCAGGCCTGCTTCCCAATTCCTTAAGTGATCATCACATGATTTTCCTGATCAGGAAGGTGCATAGCCCCACTGCCCCCCAAGGCGCCGTGCACCAGGTCCTATAACTCCCTCAATGTAGCATCTTTCCTGCTGGACCTGGGACGCGTAAACTGGTCCTGCATCACCGAGGCATCCTCCATTGACACAGCCTTTGATGTGTTCAGAACCGGATTCCTAAAAGTTTGGGACAAACATGCTCCCCTGCAAACAAAAAGAGTCAGAGGGGCACATCTCCCTTGGATCACGGCAGACATAATCAGAAAATGCCACTCCAGGGACCACGCCTGGAAAGCATATAAGAAATTGGGCACTCAGGCTTCCCTCACCACCTACAGATCCCTTCGAAATGCATGCACAAACATCATCCGCCAAGCCAAAAAGAGTTATTTCCTATCAGCCTTTAGTAAAAACATTAACCACCCGACAGATTCTGGAAATCACTCAAATCCCTGCTCTCCCCCACTCAACCCCCCCCCAACACTATTAGCACAGGGCACCCTCATCTCCGACCCCATCTGCGTAGCTGAAGCCTTTAACACCCATTTCTCCAGCTGTGCAGACAAGCTCCTATCCTCCTCCCATTACATGCACCCCCGGCCCCCACCGCCGTGCCCTCCTCAAACTGCCCCCCCAGTCCTGCCATTCTCATTCCACCCAGTATCCCAAGCAGAAGTCCTCCGCTCCCTATGGGCCCTGAACCCTAACAAAGGCAAATGCTCTACATCCCTGGACGCCAAGATGCTTATTCTGTCAGCCCCTGCTATAGCCGCACTTCTTGCCGTCCTCTTCAACCTCTCTTTTTCGCTGGGCAAGTTACCAACGGCATGGAAAATGGCCACCGTCATACCCCTGCCAAAAGGAGGTGATCCCTCCTCCCCAGGCAATTATAAACCCATCTCCCTACCCTGGCCAAACTCCAGGAACGACTTGTCCTGTCCCAACTGACTCTGTACCCGGATGCCTCCTCCTTCTTCACGCCCTTCCAATCCGGCTTCAGCAAATTTCACTCAACCATCACTTCCCTACTTCGAGTCTCTGGTGACATTCTCACCAGTATCGATTAAGGACACATCACCTCGGCCATCTTTATTGACCTAGCAAAGGCTTTCAATACCGTCTCTCATTCCCTACTCCTCTCCAAACTCACTGACGTAGGGCTCTCCAACCCAGCCATTGAGTGGTTCCATGATTACCTAGTGGGCAGGAAACAAGCAGTCAGACTTGCTTCACACACCTCCAACCCCCTACCAGTCACTACTGGTGTCCCCCAAGGATCAGTCCTAGGACCACTACTCTTTTCCATTTTTCTAAACGACCTCCCTTCAGCATGCTCCCATTCTTCCATCCAAATGTATGCAGACGACACAGTTTTGTATGCCTCAGGTCCCACAACATGCAGCGTGGCTACTCTCCTACAGGAGGACTTCTCTGCCATCCAGAACTGGTTTAGGACAAACCAGTTATTTCTAAACCCTAAAAAAACTGTGTCGCTAACATATGGCTCCCAACAAAGACTCTCCCGCCAAGCACCCTGCCCCCCCCTTTCAAAACCCTGGACGGGACTCCCCTGGAGCAATGCACTAGCTTCAAATATCTAGGCATCTGGCTAGACCAGCACCTAGATTTACCTCTCACATCGACTCCCTACATAAGAGGCTGCTTCCCAAACTGGGTGCACCATACCGAAACAAAAGCTGCTTCACTACACAAACGAGGCACGCCATTGTACAAAAAATGATACTTCCTGTACTCGACTATGGCGACATAGTATACACTATCGCACCCGCATCCGCCCTGACCAGCCTAGACACCCTGTTCCACTCCTTCTGTCGTTTCATCCTCAACTGCCCACAATCCACACACCATTGCACCTTATACAGCTCCCTAATCCTGACGTCCCTCCATGATCGTAGATTAATTAACTGCGCTAGGTTCACTGCCAAATATTGGTCCCTCTCCCCCCCCAGCCTGGCTTCTACCCTCTCCCAACAACCTCCACCTGCGTACTCCCTCAGAAGCACGGACCCTAGACTACTCCATGTCCCATTTATGTGCACAACCAAAGGTCAGGCTGCTTTTAACTACAGAATCCCACAGATTTGGAACGCCTTACCTGCCCCCATAAGACACGCACAAAATCCCTATCATCACAACCTACTACTCAAAGCGCATTTCTCCTCCAGCTGCTCCTGTTAATCTAACAGTTTACTACAATGATGCTGTAGTCTAGTCGCATATGAAATGTAATTCTATCCCTGTCTGTAAATTTCCTGCCATAGCTCCTGTTAATTCTAACAGTTACTACAAGAACGTAGTAGTCTAGTCGCATATGAAATGTACTCTATCCCTGTCTGTAAACTTCCTGCCAAAGCTCCTGTTAATCTAACGGTTACTACAATAATGTCGTAGTCTAGTCGCATGTGATATGTACTCTATCCCTGTCTGTAAACTCCCTGCCATATGTTTGCCAGGAATAAGCTTTCTGTATTCTAATACTGTACTGTATATGTATAAAATTCTATGTTATGTATTGGGTCTCGGCCCCCAAGTCGCATCTGGAATCGAGCATGTTGCTCAGTATGCCTTCCTGGTAAATCTCGTAAATAAATAAATAAATACATACATATGAGGTAATTCCGTTAGTTCCCCCTTTCATATTTACAATGAAGATAAGGGCTCGGCTCAAGGTATATCAGCCCGGACAGGTACAATATATATTACCCATTTTCTCCATATATTCTCAAAGTCAGTTTGGGATTTATTTAATATGGCTGTAATTCTCTCCATCTTGTAAATATCTATCATTACCTGGTGCCATAGGTCTAGAGTGGGAGGCAAGGGGGAGAAACATTTTTTAGTAATAGTTTTTTTTGGCAGCAAGGGTAGCCAGATTAATGAATTTCCTTGTCGGGAGCATCTATATGCTCCACTGGGCACTCACCAAAAAGGAAGAAGTAAGGGTCAAAGTTCATGTTAGGGGATATTATTTGTTGAAGGGCTTCATGGAAGCGGGTAAGGAAGGGCTGAAGTACCTTACAGGACCAGAATATGTGACCCAAAGTAGCTGGGGTAAATCCATATTGCCTCCAACACTCCGCTCCCCCATGGGTGCTATATTTCTGAACCACTGCAGGTGCTCTGAAGTACCTTACTGACAATTTCCAGGCGAACTCCTTCCAATGTCCAGAGCAGGTGACCTTCTGCATCGTCTTTAAATGTCTTTCCCATTGAGGTAAAGATATCCTTAACCCCAAATCCCCTTCCCATGCTAGCCTGACTTTATCTAATGGGTTCTCTTTCAGGGATTGCAGACCCTTATAAAGAGCTGAAATTATGTGAGGCGGACTTGTTCTACCATCCTTCACTCCTATAAAAATCTCCAGGAGTTTGGGAGAGGAAAATCCCTTCATTTCACCCCAAGGGAGCTGAGGTAATCCCTGTTCTGGAAGTACCTGAACCTGTTGTGTACGGGATGCCATATTTTTGGGCTAAGTTCGTTAATGACAGAATTGTCCCCTGGGGCATAAAATGGTATACCAAATGCAGACTCTTTCTTTGCCATTTAAGGTATCCCTTATCTATCTTGGCCAGAATAAAAGCGCCCGTGTGAGGCAGAGAGCATGTCGGGTCTCCAACTTATAAATTCCTGTGATGTTAGTACTTTTTGCCAACACTTCAGTGTGGATTGGGTATATGTGTTATCTATTTTCTCCATTTTTGTTTCCGAGGGGAAAGAGAGTAAGGTGTGGCTGACATCCACAGGTTCTCTTCCTGTCTCCACCAACTTCCATCTAGCTATGTCGCTCATATCGCCAGTATAGAGGTATTCTAATCTGGGAAACTAGATGATATAACCTAAAATTAGGTAGGGACATCCTCCCTGCTGTTTAAAGCTGTAAAACTGAGAGGTTAACTCTTGGCTTCTGGTTTGCCCAAATGTAGGCTGATATTTTCCTTTGCAGTGTCCTATAAAATACATCTGGTATCTGTATTGGAAGAGTCTGAGCCAGGTAAAAAAAACAGGGAAGGACCACCATCCTAATGGATTCTATTCTCTGATATAGGGACAAAGGGAGGGTTCTCCATTTTTCTAATTCAGCACAGGTTTTAGTCATAAAGGGGGTGTAATTCAGAGAAAACAGATCAGCATGTGATAGACCAGTCTGTACTCCCAGATATTTAATACTCTTCAGGTCCCATTGGAAACTGTAATTACTTCTCAATCTTACTGATGGGTTAAAATTCAAAGCCAGGACTTCTGTCTTGGCCAGATTAATTTTATATCCTGATATTTCTCCACATCTTTTTAGTATATCCCAAAGATGGGGAAGAGAAGCCTCAGGGTCAGTCATGTATATCAGGAGGTCGTCCACGTATAATGCCAGTTTATGGGTGTCTGATTCAACCTCCACCCCCGTTAATCTTACTTCTTGCCTTAGGGCCTGGGCTAGGGGTTCCAAGTACAGTATATTGCGAATAATAAGGGGGAAGGGCGCATCCCTGTCTAGTGCCACGGGATAATGAGATAGGGCTGGAAAATGAATCGTTTATCCTGATATAAGCTTTGGGGTCTGTATACATTAATTTTATTAATTTAATAACTGATTGTGGTATTCCAATTCTCCTCATCACCGCCCACAGAAAAGGCCACTCGACACTTTAGAACGCCTTCTCTGCGTCCAGAGAAAGCAGAAGAAACGGGAACCCCTTACTCCTCACCTGCTGCAACAAGTGCAGTGTTCTTTTTATATTATCCTGTGTTTGACGGCCTGGGACAAAACCAGTTTGATCCAAGTCTATTATCTGCGGCAAAAAGATTTCAAACATTTTCGAAAGTATGGAGGCGAATATTTTATAATCTATATTGAGAACAGAGATAGGTCTGTACGAGGAACAGGATGTAATATCCTTATCTGGTTTTGGCATGCTAGATATATAAGCATACCGCCAAGAATCTGGGATTGATTCACCTATTTGAGCACTTCTAAAGGCCGCTAATAAGGTGGGGGACAGATCTTTTCTGAATGTCTTGTAAAAATCACCTGTATATCCGTCGGGACCAGGGCTTTTATGTTTTTAAGGCCGAAACAGCTTGGCCCAACTCTGCCGGTGAGATTGACTTTTCCAATAATTGTTTCTGTTCTTGTGATATCCCTGGGAGTTCAAGACCTTCCAAGAAGGCCTCAATTCCCTGGGCATCCTCCCCCCTCTCTGTTCTACATAGGGCACTATAAAAAGTCTGGAAGGCATGTTCTACCTCTTGGAGTTCGGGTCTCTTATCTGGGTTATATTAGATCGGGTCTTGCGTTGTCTAAGTCTATGGGCTAATAAGCGAGTAGCCCTAGGGCCTCCCTCATAATATTTTTGTTTGATATATTGTAGAGCTTGTTCTGTACGGATATCCAAGATCCCTTGGATCTGTTCTCTGGTAGCTTGCAGGAGGAGAAAGACCCCTTCTTCCCCCGTGGCCTGCTGAGCCTGCAAATCTTGGAATTGTTGCTGGAGCTTATCTAGGCGTGACTGTTGCTGTTTTTTGTAGTGGGCTGCGTATTTTATTATCTCGCCCCTCAGGACTACTTTAAAGGTGTCCCATAGTGTTCCCTCCTTTGTCCCCTGCTTCTTATTGTCAGAGATAATCTGTTTAATTTTGTGCTGTATCGTTTCTCTGAAGTCTTTTATGTTCAAAAGAAAATTGTTAAATTTCCATAGGTTGTTGATTTTTTTCCCTTTCCCAAGTCATATTGAGTGTTAAGATTGAATGATCAGACAATACAGTGGGTGTTTGTGTACAGCTTTGTATTTTATATAAATGTTCTTTAGACACATGCATATAATCTGTACGGGTGTACACTTTATGGGGGGCCGAGAAATGCGTATATTCTCTCTTGTTAGGGTGGAGATGTCTCCAAGCATCCACCCAATGTGCTCCTGAGAGATAGGCCTGCATTGCCCGCTTTGCTGGAGATTTTTTATAAAGTTTAATGTTAGATGTATCCAGTTGTGAAGTAGTCAGGTTATGGTCTCCACCTATTATCAATACCCCCTTACATCTTTCCATGATCTTCTGAAACAGCATCTTTCTTACTTCGGGCCCCTCCCCCGGAGGTACATATATGGAGGCCAGGGTAATATCCTGCCCCTCTAGCTGGCCCACCACAATCACAAGCCTTCCCTCAGGATCCACATAAGAATTCGTTAAGCGGAAGGGATTATTTTTAGGGACCATCACCACAGCTCCTCTTCTTTTCCCTTTTCTATATACCGAGGCCACTATTGTGGAAAATCCAAATTTGGAAAGTTTTTGATGTTCTTGTTTGTTTAAATGCGTCTCCTGTAATAGCAGGAATGAGGGTTTCAGCTTTTTGAGGGAGGTAATAACGTTATACCTCTTTATTGGGTTATTTAACCCGTTAACATTATGTGAACATACCCTAACTGTGGAGACCTTAGCCATCGAACATGAGTTTGGTACTCAGGGCTGACCTGATTGGGGTAGATTGAAACTCTGTAAGGGGAGCCCAAACTAGTTCTATAGGTACCATGACGGGGGGTGTCTTTCCCACTCCAACTCTTTAAGTCTTTGTACTTCATTGTACCCTGTCTCATACTGTATATCTGTATTCCATAGGCAACTAATTAAAAGAATGAGAAACAGCGTGTGCACATTTCCTAAATTAACATAATAATTAACTATAATAAATTTTAACAGCTCGAACCTATTTACATTGGCACTTCCAAAAAGTGAGGGTGTGATAACTACCCCTCTGAGTAAAGGGACCACAGTCCTAAATTCGGGCCTGGACCCTGAGGGAGGAATTGTGACCCACAACTTGGTCAGGCCTCCCCGACCCCTCAAAACAACGGGGTCGAACAAAGGAAACGTCACCCAAAGTGGGAAAACAATCAGGCTTAATAGTGTGATCGCCTTCCCTAAAGGTCGCCCAAAAAGGGCAGCAGCTGAAAAAGCTGCAAAGGAGTTCAGTTGTTAAACAAGAAACATTTTCCCAGCGCAACCCACTTTTGCATATCAGTATACCTGCACCATGGGGGCCCTAAGTAACTTAACACATCAGTACCCTAATGAGTTAAATACACTGTAATAACTTGCAGCCGCCAACATAGTCGAGGGCAGAGTAACGCCTGCAGAAAACCCGGAGCTGCCTTTATTGTCCTCTGAACTAAAAACATATGATGAAGAAATCAGTATCTCAGTGTCTCTCTGCCCCTCCACCTACCCCATTCACGTTGGGGTAAAAAAAAAAAATCAGTCACCTGCAATTAGGCATATCGCTTGTCCAGTTCAGGTGTTCGGTTTTTGACCCTCCAGGTCTGCTTCTTTGGGGATGTTGTGGGCTTTCCCAATGAATTCCCTGACTTCCTGCAATGAACGAAACCCTCTCCGTTTGCCTGCACCACCTCGTTTATTCGTGAGGCTCTGCCATTGCGAGCGGGAGGGACGCATTTCCTGTGGCACAGGATCAGTCGGCTGGAAACTCCATCCTCTCTTCTTTAGTTCCGTCAGGATCTCTTCGAGGCTTGCATACATTTTATTGCCAGTGTCCCAGCACACATGCAGCTTTGCAGGGTAGGCGTTTGAAAGCGGATGCCTTTCTCTTTCAGGATCTTCAAAATCGGTGCATAGGCTACCCTTTTTTTCATGATTTCTATAGGGTAATCATCAAACAACAGCCTGGATGAGTTGTACGAAATGTTTCTCTTGGACCACGCTGTTCTCAGGATCAGTTCTTTGTCTCTATAACTGGAGAATTTTAAGACAATTGAGCGTGGCCTAGCTGTTTGATCTGTAGGTTTACGTATCAAAGCTCTGTGTGCTCTCTCAATTCTAAATTGAAATGTTGGGGGGAGATCTAATACATCCCTGAGTAGATCTGTCAGGAAATCCTCCATCTTGCCCGTTTCAGAGTCCTCTGGAAGACCATATATGCGGAGATTATCCCTTCTGGATCGCGCCTCCCAAATCTACAGTCTTTTCATGGAATGCTTCGTGTTGGTCACCTAAGAAGTTGACAGCTTGATGAAGGTGTTGGGTCTCCTCAGCCATCTCTCCTGGTGCCTCTTCCGAGCGCTCCAATCTCTCTTCCACCTCCGTTAGCCTGGTCTGCAAAGCAGAAAATTATTTTTTGTTCGCTGCCCCGAACGCCCTTATTTCAGCCAAAAGCGTCTCGTATGGAGATCTGGAGAGCCTTTCGCTTTCTCTGTCCGTATCAAGGTCCTGATGTCCAGCCATACTGCTTGCTGGGGTTACACTGCGGCTAGAGGTTGGCCGTCTTTCGGATCCACTTGCATCCGCCTTCCCCCTTTACCTCCCCGGGTGCAACTTCGCCACATCTTTACTCCCAGGCATTGTTTCAGCTTTTTCCTCGTGTCTTTCAAGTCTTCTGCACTGGATTAGGGAGATTTATCAAGTGGGTTATGCTGGAGCTCCTCTCCTATGCAGCCATTTAGAATGGTGACGTCACTGGAAGCCTGCCCTTCTCCCTTGTTGGCAGAGGGGATGCATACTGTTTTGATAGTGGTCTTTTAAAATTCTGTTCCACTACCGGCTTTCTTTTTTGGGGTTCTCGACTTGAGTCTTAGGGATCCTGGTTATTAATTGCCTTTTTGGCTATGGTGTTTTTTTATAGTTTCCACATAGCAGCTGCAGTTAGCCATTTGGCTGGTAAGAATCTGACGGTTTGGTTTGAAGTGCAGCAGGTAGTGGTTTGAACCGAGCACGAGCTCAATGTTCTATGCCCTGGCATAGAGTTAACCCTTAGTTCTCCGGGGCAGTTCCAGTGCTGGGGAATACTGCATATTGTCAGAATACAGCAAGACTCCATTAGAAGAAACACAGTTACTAAGGTGAGTAATTTTTTCATATCTCTTCAGTACCAGACTTATTTATTCCTTTTAAGTACTTAAAGGTCTCAATCATATCCCCCCGATCCCTTCTCTCCTCCAGGGAATACACGTTTAATTCCCTTAATCTCTCCTCACAGGGCATATCCTGTAATCCCTGAATCAACTTTGTTGCACCCCTTCCAACAATCTCACATCTCTCTTCAGATAAAGGCGCCAGAATTGCACACAGTATTCCAGGTGCGGTCTGACTAGAGACTTGTAGAGTAGCAGAATGACATCCCTGCTTCTGGAGGAGATGCCCCTCGCTATACAACCCAGCATCCTGTTGGCCTTCGCTGCCACCCTCCTGCACTGCTCTGAATTGTTCATATTCACCATTATCACCACCCCTAGATCCTTTTCCTCTTCAGTGGTACATAATTGCATCCCCCAGTTAGTAATCCTTTCTAGGATTCTTTGCACCAAAGTGTAATACTTTGCACTTTTTCACATTAAACCCCAACTGCCATACCTCTGACCACTCAACCAGCCTTGTCAGATTATCCTGCAACCGCTGCCAACCTTCTATATCATCCACCACCGCCCCAACTTGGTGTCATCAGCAAACAGACTGACCTTTTTCTTGACACCATGCGAGATGTCTGCAATTAAAATCCCAAACACTGGCCCCAACACCATCCCTGTGGCACCCCACTCGTCACAGCATTCTGAGATGAGAGTCCCCAACCACCACTACTACTACTCCTCTGCTGTCTGTCTTGCAGCCAGTTCACAATCCAGTTAACCAATTTAGCGCCCACCGCCAGTTGCTTCGCTTATCACTCAATCTTCCATGGGGAACTGAATCAAAGGCCTTGCTGAAGTCCAAATAAATGACTTCCACAGCATGACCCTTGTCCAGCTCCCTTGTAACCCAGTCATAATACTCAACAGGGTTAGTCAGACAGGATCTTCCGGACATAAACCCATGCTGATGAGCATCTTGGAGCCTACTGACATCCAAGAAGGAGACCAGCCTCTCCTTAAGTATTGTCTCCATCAGCTTTCCCACAATAGATGTTGGGCTTACCGGTCTGTAATTACGCAGCTCATCCTTTGGACTACTTGTATGGAGAGGCACCACGTGGGCCATCCTCCAGTCTTGTGGCACACACCCTGATTTCATGGACGTATTAAACAGATCCGTTAGTGGTCCAGCCAATACCTCCACTACTTCTTTAAGCACCCTCGGATGCATGCCGTCCGGACCCGGTCCTTTATCCACCCTCAGAGCCCTTAGACCATCCAATACCCTGCCCTCTGTAATCAGTGATAGGCCCCCTCCTTTTGTGAGTCCCCCACAAGAGGCTGAGGAAAAATTTAGCCCTCAGAGAGTTGCCAGTGCCACAGTCATGGTGCTTGGTACTCACCCACCGGTGATGAATAGTGAAGATTGATACAGATAAGATATGAAAATTATGTACCTACTGTAATTCTTGATCTTCCTGTATATCTTCATCATTCATGACTGCTTCCCACCCACCATCCCCTCTTGGGCCTCAGCTTCCTGGGCAGTGCCTCCTCCCTGCTTGCCTTCTCCCCAGTTGAGGCCAATTGCGAGCATAGTCGCACTGGCACCTCCAGGTCCACTGGTAGTTCTGTGAACCAGCAGGGGCCCACGGTTGGGGGCAGGACAAGCAGGAGCTCTTGCCCTCTGTAGCCTGGGGCTCCTTGAAGCCCCGTACGACCTAACCAGATCACCCTGGGGATGGCAATTCCCCAGAACCTCTTCAGTTCTGGAGACTCCTCATCTTTTCTTAAGGGCCCTTCTTGCTTCCTCCTTGGGTCCCTGGCGTGGTCAACAGGGCTCCAGGGATCACCCCCATTCTCCCTTTAATTCCCTTTTCTTTTATCCAAATGGCTCTGGGGCTGTGCATGGCTCTTCATATATGTCAGCAGGCGTCCAGCCCGACATGCCCATGGGGAAGGGTCCCTTCATATTTACAACCTCATGTAAGGTACATTCTCTGCCTGGTGGGCTGCTTGAGTGCAGGCAGCCCTTCCGTTGGTCTAGAGTAGGGTCTTTCTAGCGAGGTGATTACCTCCAATCCCAACCAGTGGAACCCTATCCCGGGATTCACCTCTTATTTTTTCTCTCCCCTTAAAGCGGTTAAGCGGGGGTGGGAGAGAGGGAAAGGAAGGGGGTGGAAGAGATTGGTTGGACCCCTTTCTTCTTAAAGTGTAGATTGCGTCTGGGCAGCTTCTGATTTATTCTCTACTTGCCCTCTGGGCTTCTCTTGGCTCTGAATCCGATGGCCTCCTTGTCTCGGTTTAAAAATAAATATAAGTGGAGGAGGAGTTCTCTCTTTACTCCTTACTCCTCAGCCAGTTCAGGACCTTCCTTCCCTTGGTGGGTTGTCCTTTGGGGTCCACTTTTCTCCCTTCCTCTTTTCCTCTCTCTGTGTCTCTTTCGTTATTTTCTTTCCACCCGTCACTCACTCCCGCCTCTATACTTTTTCCCTCCCTTTCTTACCTTCTCCCTCCTCTCATCCCTTTTCGCCTTCCCAGTGGTTGGGGTCCCACTCCCACAAACTTTAGGGCCTGTCCCCTTCCTGTGGTCAGCTTATTCCTTTTAAGTTTATATTCTTTCCTTTTTCTGTCCCCTGGGCTGCCTTGCCCCACCCTCCACCCTTTCTCTGTCTCAGTTTTCCTCTCGAGCGAGCAGAACTGAGGTAATGGAGGGGACCGCGTCCATTACTGGCCAACCCACGAGTGCCACGTAGTACGTCGGCCCTTCTTCCGATAGGAAGAACGCTTTTAAGCTAAAAAGCTTCCCGCGGTGTCCTAGCACGTCCAACAAGAACCCACCAGTGATGAATGGTGACGATATAAAGGAAGATCAAGGATTACGGTAGGTACGTAATTTTCATTTCATACGTAATTGTTCTTTTTAGGAATCAACAACCCTCCTTGGAAGCAATAAAATAATTATAATAAGCTCTAGCCACTGCTATTATGTTCAAAGCAGTGGTGTAGTCTGTGTCTCTAAATAGGTTGGAATACGCATGAGGTGCCATGCATGCTCCATCAGGAACCGTGCATGCTCCCAGGTTCAGCAGAATAGTTTAGTGTTGATTTAAAATATAGCCATAGCTCAGAAAATTGTGGTTATAACAAGCAGTAGCATGGCAGTGTATGTGGGAATGGGTGTGAGCTGAAGATAAACTGTGCCAGTCACCTTTAAGTGTTTTTTTTATTGTAACATTTTATTAGCTCAGCTTGTTTTTTCATGGATTTGGTGCCATGGCAGCCTTATCCTTAATTCGATTGCTTACATCAGGTAAGGCGCTTTTTAAAACATACTGCTGTAGCCACGAGATTTTGGCTGTGTACTTCACGTCTCTTGCCTGCGGTGTCTCAGTAACAGGCACGAAGTCCATCATTGACTGGACTACCCAGTCAGTGTCTGGATGGCCCATAATAATAGTCTTGCATGATGGGGTCATCCATGTAGTCACAAAAAGGATAAGTTCCTGGGGGGCCAGTTGACCTTGTCACATAACAATGGAAAAGACATAGCTCCTGCTCCAAGTCCTGCTGCTAGGTCTCTAGGTTGCTGATGCCGAATGTTGTGGAAGAGTTGTCGCTGTTGATGCTGTCCCTATTGTCCTACCAGACATGAATGAACTCATGTTGGGTGCCCTACACTTCATTCAGTCCAGCATTCCTGTCTACCCCACTTCCTTGCAGATGAGACCTTCGAGAACTAGTTTGCTAAGTAGAGAGCTCTTACGGAACAGTGGCTACTTCGCATATTGATTCTAATTGTGGTGTTGGTGCTGTGTGCCATCCTCAATACCATTCTTTGCATCACCCTTGGCACTGATCATTCCTTTTATGTCCTGTACTCTTGTTATATGACAGATTTGAGTACAGTCCCAACCTAATAGATGAGGCAGAGGATTATGAAGAAACTATTCTTAGAGGTGCCAGTACCTCCACAGCAGCAGCAGCAATCTGAGTGTGCACCTCAGTAGGATCTTATTTTCTACCCCCTGCTCAGAAACATGCATTGGACCCTTTGGTTTGAGATAGTGGAGTTGGAAGAAACTTTTGGACTATATAAATGTTCCAACCATGCCTTCTTCTTAGTGCCTTCATCAAGTATGGTTTAGGGAATGCTACTCTAGCAGCCTGTAATAGGCCATGATACAGCCAATGATTTTTCATTTTCAAAAATGGCTGTCTGTTTGACAAAATCTTGAAATTCTTTTTTTCTGTTTTTGCCCTGAACTGAGGGTAAATCAGCATATTTTGTACAAACATTTGCTCAAATGGGTGAGTTTTCACAAAAAGCTGATGCAAAGTGGGGTTGTTTGCATGACAAAGTTGTGCAAATTGATTTTTTTATGAAAAATTGACTTCCTAGTGCTAGTTTAAAAAAAAAAAAAGTCAAATTCCTTTTTTTACTGGTGTTTCTGGTGAAAAACAGAAAGTCATTGTCCCTATCAGAGTTGGTGCCCTCAGTACCTTTTCTGGCAGGCAAAATGTATCTGATGCCGAAAATGAGATCAGGATACTACATAGAGCCTTTAGTAGATGCTATCATTATTATGTCTGCAAATGATAAAACCAGTGCCCCCAAGGAAGTATCTGAGCAACCATTTGATTCTGGGTCATTCATGTAAGATTAATATAGTGGGAATAAGAGTTCTAGGGGTGTGGATATAGTTCATTATCCACTCTCTGACAGTTGCACTGAAAGCACTGATTCGTCAGATGTCTATGTTAAGCTCCTCCAACCAGCCGGGCAGTATATCTTCCAGCACCATGATATCCGACCTTCTTTTCGGCTGGAACGGACAGGTCTCCTCCTTTGCAGCTGTCCAGAGTTGAAGGCTACCATTGTGCATTTGGCGATTGTTTTTTTTTTTGTTTGTTTTGTTTAAATTTTCCTCGTCAAACAACTTTGTTCCGCAACTGCTACTCTGCTCTTTCGATCTTGCTCTGCCTCCATGGACGAAAGATGGAATCTGAGGAAACAACGGTGTCCCATGGTTTCAAGTTCTGCATCACGTATGAGCAGAAGATGTAGAACACGGATCCATACGTGTCTTACCGCTACTGCCTAGTGGCAGCCCACAGTGTTTATAGCTATTGCCTATGTCAGGTGATGCTGTTGTTAGAAGATCACACGTCCTGGCTTCTTCTCAGTTGGCCAGCTGAAAAGGATCTAAAGATCCAACCTAAGGGTCGCAAGAAAGCCTTGGCGGCGGTGTGGTAAGTTGTTCAGCCTGCGGCCCTGGAAGAAGCAGCAACAGCTGTAACGATTAGTGCCTTGTCAGTTTGGGTGCTGTTCCCAGCTTGGGCTAGAGTTCGATGGTCCTTCTTGGACAGATTCAGAGACATGTGATGAGTTCTCTTGGCCATTAGGGAGAGCGCAGTCCATCATGATAAAAAGTGCAAACGCTGCCGGAGTCAGTCATGGGATCGGGAGAGATCGTTGTCCTCCCACTCCCTCTACTCCCCCGAACACAGCCACCACCAGTCAAGGGGTTGGTTGACAGCTTTACATTGCACTTGTTGAACTTGTTGACTTCGACACCGGTAGAGCAGGCTGTTGAGTTTTTTTTAACCCGGTCAACTAGTTGTTGGAAGAAATCTTCAAGGAGTCGGTCTCCAGGACCCCACTTCTTTCCCAGGAGGACATGAGTCCATCAGTGTCCCCAACCAGTTCCACTTGGGACCAGCCTCCACCAGTGATCTTGTGCCGAAACTGATGGTGGTAAATGCAGCTTGGCATGTGGTCTGTACCAGCCCTCTGGTGGCTTCTCCTTGATATTGGCACTCGGTTGATGGCCAACATCGCAGTTGTGGCACCATTTATGCTCTCAATCCTGCATGACTGGGAGATGCAGCTGTCAACTTTCCCTAACCTCCTCATGTTTAGGTGAGGAGAGGCAGTGCCGCAGGATGAGGCGGCATTATGAGAAACTCCTCTGGCAGCAGTGGACCATTGTAGGATGGGATAGTGCTCTACCCTCTTGACCTACTATCAACTGGCAGGTGCCAGTGACACCCACGCTGATCCACTCTCAACATACGTCCCCAGCATCTGCCTCTTCACCCCTGCGGATGGAGCTGTTTACATCACAGTCTTTGGTGGGAGCCCTGACCAAGGATTCCCATATTGCAGCCGGCTTGCCAAGTCAGCTATTGGTGGAAATCATCCAGTTTGAAGACATCAGGGTGGTTCATGGCGGCAAACAATATTGAGACATTTTCAGAGAGTCCTCAGACTGGTCATCCATGTTGTTGTTGAGGACGCACACCTTAGACCAAGCTTCAGTTGAGGAACTGACTGCTGATCATGGGCTGGTGTCAT
Source organism: Neoceratodus forsteri (assembly GCA_016271365.2). Lineage (NCBI taxonomy): Eukaryota > Metazoa > Chordata > Ceratodontiformes > Ceratodontidae > Neoceratodus > Neoceratodus forsteri. Next base: position 1,513,550,038 of record CM057452.1, on the reverse strand, counting down.
TTGGGGCTCTCCTCTGTCTGATGTCAGAGTTCATGAATGTGCCCTTGTATCCAGTCCAGAAGAGGGCTAAATACCCTTCATGGATATTTTGAACAAGGATGACTCTCCTGGGGTTGCTTTTCCCATGCCTTAGGCCATTTTCGGACTGACCCTGGAGCTTTGGCAGCATCCTGCCCGGCACTCTGTACCTGTACCTGTATGGTCCACAAGTACACAGTCCCTGCTGGGTCCCTCTTGGGGTTCTTGGACCACCCCTCATCTGAGGGACTGCTCTCAGATTCTGCCTTCCACAAGTCCGGAGGACAAGGGAACATGGACAAGTCCCCCCCAAAAAAGAGGAGTCAAAAAAGCTTGAGCATGCAGCCAAAAAGGACTATGCTACCTCCTCCTTGGGTCTCCGTCAGGCTGTGCTGTCCTGATGGCTAGCTTTGGTCACTCCCTGTTGGGAGTGCTGAATGAAATCCTTCCTGCTGACAAGCAGTTGCCAGTGAAGTTGGTCAAGGACAAGGGTTGGCCAGACACCAGCCCTAGACAGCCTTGGACATGGTTGATTCCTGCACCTGTGCTATGGCAGCTGCCATTGTGATGCATCGTAGGGCCTGACCAAGGTTATCCACCTTCGCGGTGGACACTTGGCACAAGCTGGCCAATGTTCCTTTCTTGGGTACCGACTTCTTTGACCCTGGGATGGAAAGATGTTTCACCAGGATTGAGTAGTCCAACACCACCCTGGAAAAGGACCCTAAGGCTCAGAAGCCTAAGAAAATAAGACCTTTCAGTATCTGTCCTATCAACCACAGTAGCTTTGTCAGCAGCCCCAGCAGGGGCAATACCAAGCCTAGTGTCCCAAGGTCAAATTCTGTGGCAAAGAGCCAAAAAGAGGTGAGTGTAAGGAAAGTGGTGCCCCTCAAGCTCCAGCAGCCAGTGCCCCCCCCCCCCCACGGTACCCAGTGATGGGTTGGGAATGTTAGCCTCATGCCTATCCAGTCCCTAACCCAGCTCCCTGTGGGGGGTTGATTACGCAAGTTCTGGCCACATTGGTCCGTCATTACTACAGACAAGTGGTTACTGGGGGTGGCAGGCAGAAGGTTGCCTCTCAGTTTCAAGGTTCTCCTGCCTTACCAACCACACGTTCCTTGTAAGTCCTCAGAGTTGTAGGACATGCTGTCCATCCTATGGGAGGACATCGCTCAGCCCCTTGTAAAAGGAGCCATAGCCCATGTCCTAGATGCCCTGGCAAGTCAGGGGTATATGTCCACATACTTCTAGTCCCAAATGGATGGGAGGGCTGACACTCCCCACCCCCATGCTGAATCTGCAAGATCTAAACCATTTCATGCAGAAGCTGAAGTTCAGGATGGTCACTCTGAGCCAGATTGTACCATCCCTGGAGCAGGACACATGGTTCTGCTCACTGGATCTCCCCGGACATAAAGTTTCCCACCACTCATTCACACTAATGGGAGTATGCCGGAGGTGCTAGGACCCAGCGGGAGCCAAACTTATTCAGGAGGGCTGGTGCCAAGATGGAGCCACGAGGAAGTGGCACCACGAGCCAGGCTTGTGCGGTATAGACTATCTTGGCGTCGACCTTCCAGCTGCCTTAGTTCCTTTTTTCCTGCCGTTGAGTGCGCTTTAGTGACATCGCTCGCCTGCCGGGAGTCAGACTTCAAACTAGCAGCTTAGTTTTCAGTTTTTACTATTTTGTATTTTATCATGAAAAGTACTGATTACATTTTAATAAATTACTTACTTGTACAAGAAAGAAGTCTTCAGCCCTCCATTGACTGAGTCGACCATGAGTGGGGCAGGTGATGGAAGGGAAACTTCGTATGAAAGCTATTCAGTCAGTCGGGCAGGGTCTGGTCTGCCGCCCTCTCCAGAGGGGGGGTCTGACAATGGACGGTCCGGTGCTCGGGGGGGATGGCAGTCCCCCTGAAAGCATAAAAAGAAACTGCCCCATTCACGGCACCATTCAACCTCCAGCTCTTCTTCGGCCCACCGGTCGAAAAAGAAACTGCATCACTTGAGGTTGCCCTCTAGTATGTCTGTGTGCAGACGGTTGGTTGTTAGGGTCAGGAACTGGTCTCCGCTTCTTTCAGAGTCACTGGTTTCTGTCTCTGGTAGCTGGCCTCTTTGACACCGGAGCTCCTCTCCGCCTATTGGAAGGGCTGCCGATGAGCAGTTTCACCACTGGGCCGCTCTTATGGAGCAGTGGGCTCGGAAGTTGTCCCAACTGCCCAAACCGGCCAGTTCGTCATCAGGGCCTTCGGGTCTGTCGGTTTTGGATTGGCAGGCAGGGCGGCTAGGACTTCCTAGTCATGCGGCACTTTATTTGGTGCTGTCGACTCCGCGCTCTGGTGTCTATCCCCCTCACATGGCTGCGGCACAGGGGTCCACACCGATGCCTTTATCTCCTGCCATTTTTCATGCTTTACCTTCAAATCACAGTTCTCAGACTTCTGCGAGGGTACCGTCGCCTGCGGTGCCAGCTTCTCCAGTGCCGCGGGTGGTGTTGGCACCACTTACCCTGTCGGCGCCAGTGTTGGTGTCGGCACCATCTGCGGTGCCACACTACCCATCAGCACCGAGTGCAGTACCACACTCCCTGTCTGTGCCATGCTGTGCACCATTTTCCGTCTCCTTGATGGTGCCGAGTATGTGTACGGCGCCACCTAGTTTCCAGAGATTTTCGACTCCCGATTCGTTCTCCTCCTCTTCTTCTTCTCCCTAGTTTTCATTCTTTTCCTGTCTATACAGTCCCTTCTGGACTGTCAGGAGATGATTTCGAGCCTGATCTGGCTCTTCGGCTGGGTGATGATGTTGATGCTGATTCTGCCCTGGGCCAGGGATCAAACCTCCTGCAGAGCTTGTTGTTGAAGACCTTTCCTTTAAGTCTCTGCTTAAGAATTTAAATTCTACTCTTTCTCTCCAGACCACGGAACTCAATCCTGGGAAGCTTCTGCATCTCCAATATCCGCATGTTCCAGAAATCCCTATGGATTTAACCCCTCTGGTACAGTCCTCTTTCAAGACTCTTTGCCAGATGGTGTGGAAGAATCCGGCTCTTATCCCTTCTGTGACCAAGTCCATAGATAGGAAATATGCCACTCCCAATGATCGGCCCATCTTGGCCTCACAAGCCCTTGCTGATGCCATAGTGGTCCCTCAGGAATCTACAGCCCGTTGTATAAACAAAGAATCTTGCAAGATCGACACCTTGAGTAAGCGAGTCTTTGCTACCTCAACCCTGGGCATGCGTATTGCCAGCTACCAGGGCTATTTTTCTCAGTATGAGTATGTTCTTTGGCATTTACTCAAATCAACAGTAGAAGCTCTGTACAAGACGGAGGTTAACTCAGAGGTATCGAATCCAATAAGCAACAAATTAAAGCTGCAGTGGACGCTTTCGATGCTGCTTCCCGGGAGGCAGCAGCTGGCATTTGCACCCATTGCCATTCCTGGCTGCATTCTGTGGGCTTTACGAATGACGCCAACAAAAAGTCATGATCTTCCTGGACATAAGTCTCCACCATTCATTCACACTAACGGGATCTGCGCCGGAGGCACTAGGACCCAGCAGGAGCAAACTTTTTTGCTGGAGGGCCGGCGCCAGAGATGGAGCCGCGAGGAGCTGCACCGCGAGCCTCAGCTCGTGCGGTAATGACTATCTCAGCGTCGACCCTCCAACCGCCTCAGTTCCTTTTTTCCCGCCGTCAAGTGCGCTTCAGTGACGACGCTGCTCGCCGGCCGGGAGTCAAACTTCAAACTAGCAGCATAGTTTTCAGTTTTGTTATTTTGTAGTAATATCTCGAATAAGTATCACTTAAGTTTATTCTTATTTTACAAAGAAGTCTCAGCCTACTTTGACGGAGTCGACCATGAGCAGGTCAGGTGACGGTAGGGAGACTTCGTATGAAAGCTGTTCAGTCAGTCGGGCTGGGTCCAGTCCGCTGCCTTCTCCGGAAGGGGGGTCTGACAACGGTCAGTCCAGTGCCCGAGGGGGTGGGCGGTCCCCTTGGAAGCATAAAAATAAACTGTCGCATTCTCGGCACCGTTCGGCCTCGAGCTCTTCTTCGGCCCACAGGTCAAAAAAGAGAAGGCATCACTCGAGGTCGCCCTCTGATATGTCTGTGTGTAGACGGTCGGTTATTGGGGCTAGTTGCCGGTCTCCTCCTTCGGAGTCCCCTGCTTCTGTTTCCGGTAGCTGACGTCTTCGACATCGAAGCCCTACCCCGCCCTCTGGTAGGTCTTCAGATGAGCAGTTTCATCAGTGGGCCGCTCTTATGGAGCAGTGGGCTCGGAGGTTGGTCCAGCTGCCTGGCCCAGTCACTCAGGGGCCTTCGGGCTTCTTGGGAGACCAGGTAGGGCGGTTGAGCCTCCCTGGTCGCGCAGCACCGTCTTCGGTGCTGTCGACTACACGCTTAGGTGTTCCCCCCCTCACATGGCTGCAGCGCAGGGGGCCACACCGATGCCTTTATCTCCTGCTCTTCTTCCTCCCTTCCTCAAATCCTGTTTTTGGTCTTGGGATGTTTTCAGCACCCTCGGCATCGATATCACGCTCGGCGCGTACCGGCGCCCGATCCGGCTGTTGGCACCGTCCTCGGCGCCGTCGGTATCAGCGCTGTCCTTGGCACCGTGTGGCTCGGGGCCGTGCACGGTGCCATCTGGCCCTCGCGCCATGCGCTTTTGGCGCCTGTGGCGCCTCAGCGGCACCGGGGTCCTTAGGCCATCCACTTTTCAGGACCTCCTTTAACTCCTTCCCGCTCTTCATTTTCCTCTGATTTTCACTCCTTTCCTGTCCATACAGTCCCTCCTGGAGTGTCAGGAGATGACATTGAGCCTGACCCAGACCTTAGACTGGGTGATGAAGTGGATGAAACAGGGTCTATTCCTGCTGCAGAGCCTGTGGTCGAGGACCTGTCCTTTAAGTCTCTGCTGAAAAACTTGATTTCTACTCTTTCTCTCCAAACTACAGACATCGATCCTGGGAAATTTCTAAGACTCCAATACCTCCATATTCTGGAGATCCCTACGGATTTGACTCCTCCGGTACAACCCTCCTTTGAGACGCTGTCTCAAATGGTATGGAATAATCCTGTTCTCATTCCTTCGGTGGCTAAATCCATAGATAGGAAATACTCAGCCCCCAAGGATCGACCCATTTTGGTGTCTCAAGCCTTTGCGAATACTATTGTAGTATTGGCAGAGAATGATAAGGTCATCCTTCCCCAAACTACTACAGCTCGGCCTATTAACAAAGAATCTCGTAAGAGAGACACTTTAGGTAAGAGAGTCTTTGCTGCTTCCACCCTGGGTATGCGTATTGCCAGCTACCAAGGCTGTTTCTCTCAATATGAGTATATCCTTTGGCACTCTCTCAAACAGATGGTTGAAGCTCTACCGGAATCGGATACAAAGCCAGAGCTTCTTCAAACCATTACCAGGGGTATCGAATCTAACAACCAGCAAGTTAAAGCAGCTATGGATGCTTTCGACACTGCTTCCCGGGCGGCGGCTGGTATTTGTACCCGCCGTCATTCCTGGCTGCGCACGTCAGGCTTCACGAATGACGGACAGCAGCAGATAATGGCGTTGCCTTTTGATGGTGTGTATCTCTTCAGTCCTCAAGTAGAACAGGCTCTAGAAGCTACACAAAAGACTAGGTCAGCCATTAAGTTGGCTCGACCTCCTCCTGTCCCCTCTCGAGGGGGTGTTAATAAACGCCAGTTCCATAACCATCAGTCCTTTCGAGGCAGAGGCAGAGGAAGTTTCATAAAAATCAAACTCCCCAGCCTCAAAAGAAAATGCAACAGAAGGTGCAAGGCCCAGCGCCCAGCGCCACCTTATGAGTTGTTGGCCCAAGTCCCACCTCAGCTGCCCGAGGTGGACTCCTCCTCAGCGGTGGGAGGTCATCTGTCGCACTTCTACAATCAATGGAAGTCCATAACCTCAGACAAATGGGTCCTCCGGATAATCCGTGAGGGATATTCACTCAATCTTGTGGAGACCCCTCCGTATCGTCCCCCCAAACGACAGCCTAGGCTGTCAACCTTTCAGTCAGACCTTCTCGCTGCCGAGATTCAGGGCCTTCTGAACAACAGGGCAGTAGAAGTAGTGCCACTGCATCAATGGAACACAGGGTTCTACTCCCATTACTTTCTGGTTCCAAAGAAAACTGGGGGCATGCGCCCCATCTTGGACCTCAGAAAACTAAACAAATTTCTGCCCAAGGAGAAATTCAAAATGATTTCTCTAGGAACCTTGTTTCTGTTGCTTCATCAACATGACTGGCTAGCCTCCCTAGACATGCAGGATGCTTACCAGCACATTTCTATTCACCCAAAGCATCACAAATTCCTGAGGTTTGTGGCTCTGGGACAGCATTATCAGTTCAGAGTCCTGCCCTTTGGGCTATCCTCGGCGCCGCGAGTTTTTACAAAGTGTTGTGCAGTTCTCGCAGCACATCTCAGGAAGATCGGAATACAGGTGTTCCCTTATCTGGATGATTGGCTTCTGGCAAGTTCTTCCAGACAGGGAACTCTGGATGCCGTAGCCATGGCTTCACGCTTTCCCACGTCCATGGGAGTCCTGCTAAACTTCAGAAAATCACAGTTGCAGCCCTCCCAGAGACTCCTTTTCATAGGAACTCTTCTGGACACCTCCTGTGTGAAGGCTTTTCTTCCACAGGACAGGAGGAGCGATATCCTTCAGATGGCCCGTCACATCGGGGAGAGCGACTCTGTGCCAGCTCTCTCGATGCAATGGATGCTAGGTCTCATGGCATCCTCGGTGTTCACTGTACCCCTGGCACGCCTTCACATGAGAACCTCTCAGTGGATGCTCAGTACTCAGTGGTCCCCAACCACTCACCCGCAGTCCTTTCTCATCAAGGTGACGGAACCCCTAAAGCGGTCACTCACCTGGTGGTCGCAAGAGAACAATCTCCTAGAAGGGTATCCCTTTGCTCCTCTGGAACATCAGATTTCCATTACCACAGACGCATCCCTGATGGGATGGGGAGCTCACTGTCAGGCTCTCCACACTCAAGGTACGTGGACTCAGGTTGAGTCCCAGCTTCACATAAATGTCTTAGAAATGAGAGCCGTCCTTTATGCGGTCCGGGCGTTGAAGGACATTCTCAGTCACAAGAACATTCTCTTTCAAACGGACAACAAAGCAGTGATGTATTACATCAACAAACAGGGCGGCGCTCACTCTTACCCCTTATGCAGAGAAGCGATGAGAGTGTGGGAATGGTGCTTGCAGCATAAGTCTCTAATCCTAGTGGTCTACCTGCCAGGAGTGCAGAATGAACTGGCAGATCACCTCAGCAGAACAGAGACGGATCCTCACGAATGGTCTCTCGACGCAACCGTAGTTCAGTCAATATTCGCGGAGTGGGGAACTCCAGACCTGGACCTTTTTGCATCCCCACTCAACACAAAACTGCCTCTCTTCTGCTCCAGAAATCCAGGGCCTGGCATTTTCTGTCAGGATGCGTTCATGGTTGCACTGGACAAAACTCTTTCTATACGCCTTTCCGCCTCTTCCTCTGATTCAGAGGGTACTTCTCAAGTTCGAAACCCAGGGAGACAAAATTATCTTCATTGATCCCTTCTGGCCTTGACAGATGTGGTTTCCACTACTCAACAATATGTTGGTAGCTCCGCCGAGACCACTCCCCCTTCAACGAACCTCTTGACTCAGGGGCCTGTTATTCATCCCAACCTGAGGTCACTTCACCTTCACGCTTGGCTCCTGAAGAGGTAGAAGTGAACAGGTTCAATGTCTCTCGCAGGGTTTCAGATATTCTTCTGGCTGTGCGGAAGCCAGCCACTAGGAAAACTTACACAGCCAAATGGAAGCGTTTTTCGCTCTGGTGTGCAAATTCCTCTTTGAATCCCTTTTCCTGCCCACCAGATAAAATTTTGGAGTACCTCTTAGACCTCTCAAATTCAGGTCTGCAGTACTCTACAGTCAAAGTTCACCTTTGTGCCATTTCAGCTTATCATGAGCCGGTACTTTCCTTGTCACTGGCTCAGCTACCTGTGGTTAAGAGGTTTCTTAAGGGAATTCTGCATTCCAGACCTCCTACAAGACGTCCAGTCGCAGCCTGGGACATTAATCTTGTGCTAGACATGCTCACTCGGAAACCTTTTGAACCTCTGGCTACCTGTGAGCTAAAATTTCTCACCTAGAAAACGGCCTTCCTGGTAGCTATTACCTCAGCCCGCAGGGTCTCTGAGATACATGCTTTGGTCACAGACCCTCCGTATACTGTGTTTCATAAAGACAAAGTAGTCCTTAGAACCCATCCTAAATTTCTTCCTAAGGTTGTTTCGGAATTCCATCTAAACCAACCTTTGGTCCTTCCCTCTTACTTGCGAACTTCCAAAATGAAGGAGAACGTTCTCTTCATTCCTTGGACGTCAAGAGAGCTTTACGTTTCTATCTAGATAGAACAAAAGACTTTCGTAAAGCTCAACAACTGTTTGTTTCCTTCAGCGAGACCCGGCTGGGTCAACCTGTCGCTATCAGATGTATCTCAGCATGGCTAGTGAAATGTCTTCGCCACTGTTTTCCATGGCGCAGGTTAAGCTGGAAGGCAGAGTTTACGCTCACTCTACTAGGGCGGTCGCGGCATCTCTGGCGGAAATCCGCAACGTGCCATTGCAGATATTTGCAACGTGGCTACCTGGAGCTCAGTGCATACTTTCGTTAAACACTATGCCCTGGATGTCCATGCCAGACGACATCTTTCCTTTGGTAGAACCATCCTTAATGGACTTCTGTCCTAAAACTGTGAGCTCTTGGTCTCTCCTGCTGCCCTCTCGGGGGATTATTAGCTTGGTACTCTCCCATTAGTGTGAATGAGTGGTGGAGACTTATGTCCAGGAAGATATGGAAATTACGTACCTACCGTAATTCTTGATCTTCTTGGACGAGTCTCCACCACTCATTCACACACCCACCCTCCATCCCCCGAGCTCACCTCTGTTGCTGGTCTTCACTCCCTCAAATCTTTAGGCTGTGAAGACTCCTTTGTTGACCCTTCTTATACGGGTCGCCCAGACTATCTTGTGTCCGGTTTTTGGTTGAGCTATCCTTCTAGGTTAGTTACGCTGTACCTCCTCTGTAAAAAAGGTACTGAGGCGGTTGGAGGGTCGACACCGAGATAGTCATTACCACACGAGCTGAGGCTCACGGTGCCACTCCTAGCGGCTCCATCTCTGGCACCGGCCCTCCAGCAAAAAAGTTTGCTCCCGCTGGGTCCTAGTGCCTCCAGCGCAGATCCCATTAGTGTGAATGAATGGTGGAGACTCGTCCAAGAAGATCAAGAATTACGGTAGGTATGTAATTTTCATTTCTTGCCTTTCGACGGTATGTATCTGTTTGGGCCTCAGGTGGAACAAGCACTAGAGGCCCACACAGAAGACTAAGACTACCATTAAGACAGCTAGACCTCCGCCCACTCCCTCTCGAGGAGGTGGGAACAAGCGTCAGTTTCACAACCATCAGTCCTTTCATGGCAAAGGCAGAAGAGGCTTTAACAGAAACCAAACTCCTCAGCCACAAAAGAAAATGCAGCAGAAAGCACAAGGCCCAAAAGCGCCCAGTGCCACCTTCTGAGTTTCCGACCCAGGTCCCACTCAGCTGCCCGAGGGGGACTCTTACTTGACAGTGGGAGGACGTCCGACTCAGTTCTATGACCAGTGGAAATCTATAACATCAGACAAATGGGTCCTCAGGATAATCTGCAAGGGTATTCTCTCAATCTGTCGGAAACCCCTACTGATCATCCACCCAAGCAACAGCCCAGGCTGTCTGCGGCACAGTCAGACCTTCTTGCATCCAAGGTGCAAGGCCTTCTGAACAAGAGGGCAATAGAAGTAGTTCTGCTGGATCAACGAAACACAGGATTCTACTCCCATTACTTTTTGGTTCCAAAGAAAACTGGCGGCATGCACCCTATTCTGGATCTCAGAAAGTTAAACAAATTCCTTCACAAGGAAAAGTTCAAGATGATATCACTCGATACCCTGCTACCTTTGATTCATCAACACAATTGGCTAGCCTCCCTGCACGTGCAGGACGCCTACCAGCACATTCTTATACACCCAAAGCACTACAAATACCTAAGGTTCGTGGCGTTGGGTCAACACTATCAATTCAGAGTCCTGCCCTTTGGGCTGTCCTTGGCGCCTCAAGTTTTTACAAAGTGCTGTGCAGTTCTTGTGGTGCATCTAAGGAAAATCTGAATCCAAATATTCCCATATCTGGATGACTGGCTTAGCAAGCCCCTCCAGGTAAGAGACTCTGGAGGCCATGGCCACGGCCTCAGAATTCCTCACATCCATGGGAGTCCTGCTGAACCTCAAAAGTCACAGTTGTAGCCCTCCCAGAAGCTCCTCTTCATAGGACCCCTTCTGGACACTTCCTACGCGAAAGCTTTTCTTCCATAGGACAGAAGGAGCGATATCCTACAGATGGCCTGATTCATCAGAGACCACAGCTCGGTTCGAGCTCTCTCAATGCAGCGGATGCTGGGCCTCATGGCATCCTCGGTGTTCACTGTACCTATGGCTTGTCTCCACATGAGAACAACTCAGTGGATGCTCAGTACTCAGTGGTCCCCAACCACTCACACTCAGTCCTTTCTCATCAAGGTGATGGAACCTCTGAAGAGGTAACTCACCTGGTGGTCTCAGGAGGACAACCTTCTGGAAGGATATCCCTTCATCCCTCTGGATCATCAGATCTCCATTACCATGGATGCGTCTCTGATGGGTTGGGGAGCTCATTGCCAGGATCTCCACACCCAGGGTACGTGGACTCTGGACGAGTCTCAACTTCACATAAACATCCTGGAAATGAGAGCCGTGCTCTGTGCAGTCCGAGCTTTGGAGGACATATTCTGTCACAAGAACATTCTCTTTCAAATGGACAACAAGGCAGAAATGTTTTACATCAACAAACAGGGCGGTGCACACACTTACCCATTATGCAGGGAAGCAATGAGAAGTGTAGGAATGGTGCCTGGAGCACAAGGCTCTGATTCAGGTGGTTTACCTGCCAGGGGTACAAAACTAGCTGGAAGACCGTCTCAGCAGAACAGAGACAGATCCTCACGAGTGGTCTCTTGACTTAACCATCATTCAGTCACTCTTCAAAGAGTGGGGAACTCTGGATCTGGACCATTTTGCATCCCCACTCAATGCAAAACTGCCTCTCTTCTGCTCCAGAAATCCAGGACCTGGTGTTTTTTGTCAGGATGCATTCGGGCTGCAGTGGACAAAATGCTTTCTATATGCATTTCCTCCTCTTCCCCTACTTCAGAGGGTACTGCTCAAACTGGAAGCAAAGGAGGGCAGAATGATTCTCATCGCCCCGTACTGGCCTCATTGGATCTTGTTCCCCTTAATCAACAGACTATCGGAAACCTCTCCGAAACCACTTCCCCTTCAGACAAACCTTCTGACACAGGGCCCTGTAGTCCATCCCAACCTGAGGTCTCTTCACCTCCACACTTGGCTCCTGAGGAGACAGAGGTGAATATGTTTAATGTTTCTCTTAGGGTTTCAGATATTCTTTTAACTGCTCGCAAGCCAGCTACCAGGAAAACCTACACAACCAAGTGGAAGCGTTTCTCTATCTGGTGTGCAAAATCCTCTTGGAACCCTTTTCCTGCCCACCAAATAAAGTCCTGGAGTATGTCTTAGACCTCTCAAACACAGGTCTGCAATACTCTACAAAGTTTATCTTTGAGCAATTTCTGCATATCATGAGCCAGTGAATTCCATGTCTTTGGCTCAGTTACCTGTGGTTAAGAGATTTCTTAAGGGTATTCTGCATACCAGACCTCCTGGTAGGCATCCAGTTGCAGCCTGGGACATTAACCTTGTGCTAGATATGCTCACTCGTAAGCCTTTCAAGCCTCTAGCAACTTGCGAGTTGAAATACCTTACTTGGAAGACGGCCTTCCTGGTTGCCGTCACTTCTGCTCATAGGGTATCATAAATACACGCTCTGGTCACAGACCCTCCGTATACTGTATTTCACAAAGACAAAGTAGTTCTTAGGACTCATCTTAAGTTCCTTCCTAAGTTTGTTTCAGAATTTTACCTGAATCAACCTTTAGTCCTTCCCACCTACTTTGCAAACTTCCAGAATGAAGGAGAGCATGCCCTTAATTCCCTAGACGTAAAAAAAGCCTTGCAGTTCTATCTGGATAGAACGAAAGAAATTCGTCGCAAAGCTCAGTAACTGTTTGTTTCCTGCAGCACAACCCAGCTGGGTCAACCTGTTGCTATCAGATGCATTTCAGCGTGGCTGGTGGCATGCCTTCGCCATTGCTATTCCATGGCACAGGTCAAGCTGGGAGGCAGAGTGTACGCTCACTCTACTAGAGCAGTCGCGGCATCTGTGGCGGAAAACGTCCCCATTGCAGACATTTGCAATGCGGCTACCTGGAGCTCAGTGCATACTTTTGTTAAGCACTATGCCTTGGATGTCCATGCCAGACAACATCAGTCATTTGCTCGGACAATTCTTAATGGACTTCTGTCCTAAAAAGTGAGCTCCTGTTTCTCTCCTGCCACCCGTCTTGGGGGATTATTTAGCTCGGTACTTTCCCATTAGTGTGAATGAGTGGTGGAGACTTTGTCCAGGAAGATAATGAAATTATGTACCTACCGTAATTCTTAATCTTCTTGGACGAAAACTCCACCACTGATTCACATGCCCACCCACCATCCCCTGAACTCACTTCTCTGTTTCTGGTCTTCACTCACTCAATGGTTGGACTGTGAAGACTTTGTTTTTGACCCTTCTTACATGGGTCATTCGGACTATGTCATATCCGATCTTTATGTTAGTCCTCTCTAGGTTAGTTACGCTGCACTTCCTCGGGAAAAAAGATACTGAGGTGGTTGGAGGGTTGACGCCATGATAGTCTATACCACACGAGCCTGGCTCGCCATGCCGCTTCCTTGCGACTCAATCTTGATGCCGGCCCTCCTGAAAAAGTTTGGCTCCCGCTTTGTCCTAGTGCCTCCGGCATACTCCCATTAGTGTGAATGAGTGGTGGAGACTTCGTCCATGAAGATCAAGAATTACGGTAGGTACGTAATTTACATTTTCTGCCTGTGGGTGTCCTCAGATTTCCTAGATCCTTTTGCCTGCCTGTTAAATTCGGTATTGGAATACCTTCTTTCCCTATCTGACAAGGGTCTTAGCTACTCGTCCATAAAGGTACACATTTCTGCACTGTCAGCCTATCACATACCTGTGGAAGGCAGGACTCTGGCGCAGTTGGACTTGTCCAAGACTTTTCTGCGCGGCATCGTGCACATCAAACCTCCCAGGCAGGACTTTATTCCTCCCTGAGACCTTTTGTATATGTTAGACAAATTTGTGTTGCCTGCCTTTGAGCCAGCCACAAGTTGCGAGCTACACTTTCTGTCTTGAAAATCGTTATTTTTAGTTGCAGTTACTTCTGCTTGGAGGATTTCTGAGCTTCAGGCTCTGATGTGTAAAGAGCCTCATTTGATTTTCCACACGGACAGGGTATCCCTGCGCACCAATCCTGAGTTTCTTCCGAAGGTTGTGTCTTGAGTTTACGCTCAACCAGGACATTCAACTTCCAGTTTACTACCCAGAGTACTCAAATAAAGAGGAGGCCCTTTTACATACTCTGCATGTTCATAGAGTTCTTCGTTTCTATATAAATTGCACCCAATCACCAGAAAGACATATCAGTTTTTTTGTCTCCTTTGCCCAACGGATGTTAGGGCCACCAGTGACTAAACAGACTTTGGCCAAATGGTTGGTCAATTGCTTAGTGTTCTGTTACCAAAAGTACGACAAGCCTTTACAGGGACCAGTTAAAGGTTATTCTACTAGGGGGTATGGCCACTTCCTTTGCATACCTAAGGAATGTCTCAGCAGCAGATCTCTCTGCAGCTGCTACCTGGAGTTCATTCCATACCTTCATAAAGCATTACAGTCTGGACATTGCCTTGCCGTCCTCCAGGGACTACTCTCTTAGGAGTACCAGTGGTTTACCAGTTTTCATAACGACCACCCTTCTGACCTGGATTCTGTCCTTGTACTGCTTGGGACTCTGTCCTAATGGTGTTACCTGCTGCAAGAGCTCTGTCTTGAAGTAAGATAGTACAGTTACATAAGAACTTAACAAGAGCTCTTGCAGCAGGTGCCTTCCCTTCCTCCTTCCCCCGGAGTTATGTAACTGTAGATCTTGCACTGAATAGTCACTTGCAGTAAGTAATGCTTTTGGGTTACCAGCAGAGGTTGCTGTGGCGCACGGCAGCTCTTCTAGCAGTTTTTCACCAGGGACCGCCCACACATGACATCAGCTTCCTGTTTCCTATATAAGTGTGGGCGGTCCCTGGTATCCTCAGTTAATTTTCCCGCAGTCTTCAGCTCGCGAAGCAGCTAGCGTAACTTCTATGTAGCAGTCATTGACGAGAATCTGGAACTACTAAACGAATGTCTAAAGACTCTTCAAACAAACAAGCATTATTTCATTCCTGCCATTGCAGTAGGAAGATATACCACTTTGACAATCATACATCTTGTGTAAGGTGTCTGGGACCCACACGCGACACCAATTCCTGCAGTTTCTGTCAGGAATTTAATCAGGCAACTCGTCGACAATGGTTGCTTGAAATTCAACATCTTTTGATGGAGCAGAAAATGTCTCTCTTGGAGAACCAGGGGGCTCGTACCAAGGGCTCCCCCTCTGCTGGTTCCCGTTCCAGGCAGAAAAAGGAAAAGGAGAAACCCTACTCACACTTCCTGCCTCGTCGCCCATCAATGGCCACCGTTTCAGATGTCCCTCCATCGACGGCGTGTCCTCTAATCACTTCTTCATCGATGGGGGCTCCTCTCCTGTCAACGGCATCTGACAGTTTCATTGAAAATAATTCCTTTTCCCTTGTGGGCCTGTGGATGAGACCCCACATTCCTCAGGGGAAACCTATGGCTTATGCCTTTCTAACTTCCCCTCCACCTTCACAGGTGGCCTCCTACAGGGGTCAGGCAGACAGAGACCGGGACTCTGGTCTTTACCACCCAGGGACACGACCCACTTATACTACGTGTCCCATACCTTCTGGCATGCCAATCGTTTCCCAACATGCCCCCCTTCTCACTCCCCCTTCATGCCAAGAAAGGGACATCACCAACTTAGTCTGACAAGTCTTGCATACCAATGTGGCACTCTCAGCCCTCCAACCCAGAAGAGCCGGGTGATCCTCCCCGATCTTCTCTTCCGCCACCTAAAAGATTCCATAGTGACAGGGATACCATACCACCCTGGTCTCCTCCTCCTTTCATGGAAGACTTTTTGTCAGATGAACAAGAATTACCAGCTGACTTCCCCCGGTGATCTTGAAGATGAAGAGTTCCAAGATCTGAATTTTCCCAATCCTGACTCTCCTTATTCAGAAATCTCTTCTCTGGAAGAGGACCTGCCTATACCTTCCGCAGCCTCTCCCCCAGATGACCTGACCTTTAGTGAAATGATGGTTCAAATGCAAAAGGTCATGGGATTCTCGACTACTGAACATGACAGACAACGTAAGGATATGGCAGAATACCTTGAATTACCTGAGGAGCCCATTTTAGTGGTTCCCCCACAAATACCAACCTACCAGAATACCATGCTGGCTGCCTGGCATCAGCCTTCAGCTGTTACAGCTGTTCCCCACAAAGCGAATCATTTATATCAAGCTACTCTGGACCATCCCTTTCTGTCTGCTATTCCAGGGCAGATTCTGTGGTCATTACTGCCGCTCATGACCATACCAAAAAAGCCCAAGCACATGTGCTCCTTATCTCCTGATAAGGAATCCCAAGAACTGACTGGGGAAAAAGGTATTTTCCTCAGGTTCCATGAATATCAGAATCTTAAACTATATGGGTCATATGATTAAATCCCAGCGTACCCTTGGGTCCTCTGCCATTGAGCTTATCAATAAACTCCCTCCCTCACAGGAAAGTGACAAATTATTAGCTACAGTGACAACTAGTAATTCTGTCTCCCGTCACCTTCTCAGGTCAGGATATGATGCTGTAGATACCTCAGCCCGACTATCGGCCACTGGTATCACCTTGCATCGCCATGCCTGACTTCGCGTTTCAGGCTTTGCACCTGATATACAATATAAAGTACTGTAGCTAATGCTCCCTTTAATGGGATGAAGCTGTTCGGGCCAGGTACTGAAACTTTACTAGATGATTTACAGGCATCAGACAGAACCCTCCGTACAGTCCATAGCATGTACCATACTCTGCCTACAACCTACCACACTCAATACTCCTCTTATTCCAAAAAGGTGGAAGATACAGAGGTAATACTAAAGGTGGCTTCAGAGGTCAAGCTCAGTCCACCAGAGGCAACACCTCTTCCGCCAGGGGTGCCCGCTCCCACCCTTTAGGAGGGGCTGGACAGCCGCCACCCAGTGACCCACTAGGGCTTTCCCCCCGCCTCATCGACCAGGCCTTGGAGGCTGAGGGGGGTTGTTTTGCCCTCCATCTGGAGGCCTGGCTTCGGACAAATGGGTACTTCAGATTATACAAAAGGGTCATACTTTGGAGTTCCTCTCCACCCCATGCCTTGGCCCTCCTGGAAGATTCTTTATACTCCAGATCATGTACCCATCCTTAAGGAGGAATTGAGGGCCCTTTTGGATGAGAAAGCTATTGTACCAGTGCCCCTTTCAGAACATCAAATGGGATTTTACTCCTACTTTTTTTCTGGTACCCAAACAAACGGGAGACCTCAGACTGAAACTAGATCTCAGATAACTGAATCTTTACATTCAGTACAAACATTTTCGCATGATAATTCTACCTACTATCATGCCGATCCTGAAACAGGACGATTGGCTTTGTGCCCTAGATATGAAAGATGCTTACTTACCTATCCCCATCCACCCTGCCCACCAAAAATTTCTACGCTTCCACCTATTGGGTCACAATTATCAGTTTCGAGCACTCCCTTTCGGCCTCTGATCGGCCCCCAGAGTGTTCACCAAGTGCCTAGCGGTGGTGGCAGCAGCCTTACAGCGAAAAGGGCACTTCATCTTTCTATGTCTAGACGATTGGCCAATCAAAACAGACTCCAAAATAGCTCTGCTTGCCTCTCTAGATGCTATCATGAAGATGTTCGCAGATCTGGGGATCAAAGTCAGTTGGCCAAAGTCCAGCCCAAGTCCAACACAGTCCTTCCAATACATTGGAGCTATCCTAGATACAGTCACAGCCAGAGCCTACCTCCCGCCTGCTCGGAAGGATACATTTATGTCTCTGGCATCACACATACAGACTTAGAAAATAGTCACAGCCAGACAAATGCTGCGCCTTCTGGGTCACATGTCCGCTGCCATCCCTATGGTGGCATTTGCCTGTCCCCACATGAGACCTGTCCAACGAACCCTCCAGAATCAATGGTCCCAAAAAACAGGACAGTTCGAACACAAAATCAGGGTCACTCCCTCTCTAAAGTCAACCCTGACATGGTGGACAACCAGAATCAATCTGGGTCAAGGAATGCCTTTCCAGTGCCTCCCTCCCAGGCAAACGTTAACCACGGATGCTTCCCTGCAGGGATGGGGCGCGCACGTAGGTCCTTATCAGACATGAGGCCAGTGGCCTGCTTCTCCCCATCATTCTCATATCAATCTCCTAGAGATGACAGCGGTCCGTCGAGTCAGGATTGTTGCTGATCCAATCAGACAACACTGCGGTAGTATTCTACCTCAACAACAAGGAGGTATGAAATCCCGCACCCTCTGCATGGAGACTCGTGCAGTTTGGCAAGAAGCCATCCGGCAACAACTGACACTAACAGCTGTCCACTTACCAGGACATTGCAACCGGTTAGCCGACCGGCTGAGTCGCCAGTCCTCCACTCACGAATGGACACTTCACGAGCAAGTACTCCAAGAAATCTTCAACCTATGGGGCATTCCACAGCTGGATCTGTTTGTCTCCGCAGTGAATTACCGTCTTCCCAAGTATTTTTCCACTATCCCGAACAAAAAGGGATGGTCTATAGATGCCCTGTTCCAACCTTGGACAGGACTCTTCTTATATGCTTCTCCCCCCACCCCCGTCCCTCTACTACAATGGACTCTACTGAAACTAGAACTAGCCACAATGATACTCATAGCCCTAGTGTGGTCTTGCCAGACGTGATTTCCCCTACTACAACTGTCAGTACAGGACCCCATTCCATTGCCAGTCAGACCAGACCTTTTGACTCAGTGTCAAGGGTCTCTCCTACATCCCAACCTGAAGGCTTTACACCTTCACGCTTGGCTCCTGAGGACGCTTTCCTAACTAGATTACAAGTGTCCTCTCCTGTTGCCAATATTCTCTTGGCCTCCCGTAAGCCAGCAGCAGGAGAAACATACAATTCCAAATGGAAATGCTTTTCCATATGGTCTGCCCCCTCGATCTTTGGACCCTTACTCTTGTCCACTTACGAAGATTCTGGACTACCTGGCATCACTATCTGAATCCGGTTTAAGTTACTCTTCCATCAGATTCCACATGGCAGCCATCTCGGCTTTCCATGAACCTCTAGATGGCAAGTTGCTGTACCAACATCATCTAGCTAAGATGGTTTTGAAAGGAATGTTACATATTAAACCACCTATTAGAAGACCCACTCCTCCGTGGGATCTCAGTTTTTTGATAGAAAAATTGACCCTTGAACCTTTTGAAGCACCGGCCACTTGCGAACTTCGTTTTCTTTCATGGAAAACCCTATTTCAAACAACATGAAGTCTTGCTATATTATGACAATTGCAGTTTGTCCCACCATTAGAACTGCTCCGGAGGTGAAAGAGTTAACTCCCATTCTAAGAATGGAACTTAGAGCACGAGCTCGGTTAGAGAAGCTCTGTCTGGGTTATTTCAAACCCAAACTGTCAGATTCTTTACTCCGCCTCACTGAACAGTCGCTCCGGAGATTTCTCCTACTGCTCGGTTCATTTCTCGGTTTAAACAGTGTTTTCTCGGTTCAAATCAACCGAGAATATTATTATTTTAACAGCAAAACCGATCGGTTCAAGCTCTGTCTGTGGTATCGTAAGTAATTTCAGTTTAATTTCTGTGTGGAACTTGTAAATGTTATCGGTTCGGTTTTGAACCGATCAGCTTGCTTTAAAACTTGAAGTTACAAAAATTAGAGGTTTTAGAGTGCGATTCCCTGTTCTTATCGGTTCTAAAAAAAACGGAATTCATTACGGTTTTTTCCAAGACCTGTGACACGGTTAGGAACCGATAAGGGTGTCTTGCCTGGCACTGCCGTTAAAAGGGCAAGTTTTTGGTTAGGCTGGCATTATGTCTGAGAAACCCAAAAGAAAAACCGGGCCCACTGGTTTCAACACTGTGATGCTTGTGGGGAAGTCTTTGCCAAGGCTGACCCACACACCACATGTGTATATTGTCTGGGGTTTGACCACCTCAATTCAGACTGCCAGATTTGTAAAAATGTCCCTGCAACCACCCTGGATAAGAGAGTTGGCAGGCTCAGGGAACAAGAGGCCAAAAAGTCCGCTGACCCGGATGGCCAGCCCGGTTCGGTGCCAACCAAACCGGAGGGAGTGCCCTCTGACCAGGGCGAGACTTCCTCGGGCCAACGCAAAGCTGGCTCGGATGAGCCAGTTCCAGTAAAGAAAACAAGAAAATCAGCAGGTGTAGAGCCCAAAATTCCTTCTCCAACTGCTGCAGAGATAGCAAGAGCTATTCAGTTTGTCCAGTCACTTTCTCCGGTTCCATCCGAACTGCCACTGTCTGGTAAAAGGTCAGTTCGGTCGGTTCCACCGGTTCAGGAATATGATGTTTAGGAGTTTTATGAACCAGAGGAGGGGAAGGATGATTATGAACAGTATGAATGTGACTTGGAGGGTCTGGGTGTGCCCATTGAACCGGACATCTCCCCAGACAGACCTTTAGAATCTCCCCCTATGCTTTCTGAGTCCCCCTCTCACTTTATGTTTTACAAAAAGTTGCTGAAACCCTCCAGCTCCCATTGGAGGAAGCTGTGGATGAGCAAGAGGAACCTGATTTTGTAGAAATGATGGATAGACCAGAGTCTAGGAGATTGTCTATTCCTTTGCATAAATCATTTAGGAAACAAACAATAAAAATTTTAAAAACTCCTAATTCTGTGCCTCCTGTGGATAAAAAGATGGACAGGAGGTCACACTGTCAGGTCCTGACACAGAATTCCTTTCACAGCAGTGCAGTCATGTTGGGGTGGTTCAGGCTGCAGCCTGTGATAAAGCTAATACTCCCCTGGCTTCACATCCTCCTGACAAGGATTCCAGGAAGATTGATGCCATGGCTAAAAAACAATACATGGCAGCGTCCTTGGGACTCAGGCAAGCAAATTACATGGCTTATGTAGCAAGGTATCAAAAATCTAGATGGGACACTGTCATGGCTTTGGCCAAACAGGCCTCTGGCCAGCTTGCTAATGAGCTGGAACAGGTGGCTGCTGATGGCATTGAGGCATCTAGGTGCAGTTTCATGCTGCTGTGGATTTTAATGATGCATCCTCTAGAGTCATGGCTACGTCTGTAGCTTTTCAGAGAGTTGGCCTGGCTCAGGTGTACTTAGCTTGTCACAGGATACCCAGACTAAGGCTATGGATTTTCTTGTAGGGAAATTCTCTGTTTGGGGAGCAGACAGAGAATTATATGAAGAAAATGGATGAATATAGGACTACCTATAAGAGTGCCAAGCCAAGGAGCGGCAAGCCACTCCTCAGAGGCAGACCCCCAGGGGTAGGGGTAGGCCTTTTCACAGGCCTTTTTATCAAACCCAGGCCTCCTCTGCTTATGCTCAGAGGGGCTTCTTCGGAGGCAGAGGCAGACGGGGTGTGGGCAGGCCTGCTCCCACCTCTCAGCCTAAAGCACCTGCCAAACAGACACCTTGATGGGGTGCCCAGGGCCGATTCTCCTTTACCCGTAGGGGGCAGGTTGGCTTACTTCATTCAGAACTGGGTGTCTCTAACTTCAGACAAGTGGGTCCTGGAAGTAGTAAGCCAGGGTCTGGTTCTCAGTTCAAAAGTTCCCAAAGATGAGAATCAGATCTTTCCCACCTGCAAACTCTTTAGAGACCTTTACTTAGAAACAGAAGTCTCAACCCTCCTGGCTCTCAGAGCTGTAGAAAGGGTTTCTCCCCACACCAGGGCAAGGGTCTGTACTCCAGATATTTCTTACCCAAAAAGACAGGAGAATGGCGCCCATTTTAGACCTCAGATATCTGAACAAACACCTTTGAAACCAAAGTTCAGAATGGTAACTCTGGCAATGATTTTACCTCTCTAAGGCCAGGGACTGGCTAGCCTCCCTGGACCTCAAGGATGCCTCTTTTCACGTCCTAATCAGAAGCTCCCACCGAAAGTACCTCAGATTCGAACTGCCCTCAGGTCACTACCAGTTCAGAGCAATGCCCTTCGGCCTCAGCTCTGCCCCAAGGGTATTCACAAAATGTCTGGCAGTAGCAGTTGCTCATTTAAGGAGGCAAAGGATTGTTGTCTTTCCCTATCTGGACGACTGGCTCATTGTAGGCCAGTCCCCAGAACAGGTAAAATCTCACCTGCAAGTTACCCAGCAGCTGCTCACCTCCCTGGGCTTCTTGCTAAATCTTCCAAAGTCAGTTCTGGAACCAGTTCAGGTGCTCACCTTCATAGGTGCAGAACTGGACACAAAGCAGGCCAGAGCCTTCCTACCCTTAGAGAGGGTAAGGAACTTGGTGGCTCTGGCCTCCTCCTTCACTCTGCAGGTCTCTTGACCAGCAAGACACTTTGCAGCTCCTGGGGCACATGGCTGCGCCCACAGCCGAGTGCAAGGAGCAAGATTTCAGATGAGGGACATTCAGTTTCACTTGAGACTTTGGTCTCAGAAAAGAGACCCTTTCCAAGTTGGTCCCAGTGACCAACCCTGATCCAGGCCCTCCAGTGGTGGCAGGATCAGAGCAATTTAAGACTGGGGTCCCCTTCATTCCTCTGTCTCACTCCTTGACCCTCACTACAGATGCTTCCCTCCTGGGGTGGGAGCCCACATGGGCGACCTCTCCACTCAGGGAGTGTGGTCCCCAGGAATCTCTGCTCCACATCAATTTGCTGGAACTCAGAGCTGTCTTTTTAGCACTTCAAGTGTTTTCTGTGTCTGTTCAGAACAAAGTGGTACAAGTCAGAACAGACAACACCACAACAATATGGTACATCAACAAGCAGGGGGGCACTCGGTCTTCGGCCTTGTGCACCGAGGCAATGAAGTTGTGGTCTCTGGCCTATTCCCTGAACACTTCCCTCATAGCAGTTCATCTTCCAGGAAAGGACAATGTCCTAGCAAATGCTCTCAGCAGGATTTCCCAGGGCCATCACGAATGGTCGCTGGATCCTCAAGTACTGGGGATAGTTTTTGCCAGATGGGGCACCCCTCAGATAGATCTTTTTGCAGCCCCAGACAATCACCAACTTCCACTTTTCTATTGCAGGCCCCCAGTGTTGGGCTCAGTCCCCCTGGATGCCTTTCTCCTAGATTGGGAAGGGAAGTTTCTTTATGCCTTTCCCCCTTCCTCTCCTATTCAAGGTGCTAGTCAAAATCAGATCCCAGCCTTGCAGGGTGATTCTGATTGCCCCAGATTGGGCCAGGCAGCCCTGGTACCCACTCCTTCTGTCCCTAACAGTCCATCTTCCCTTGTGTCTCCCCAGGAATCACAACCTGTTAACCTGTGCCCAGGGGAGAGTTTGGTATCCGAACCTCAAATCCCTCAACCTCAAGGCCTGGCTCTTGAGGAGTTAGAATTTGCTGACCTACACCTTTCTCAGGGTGTTCTTGAAATCCTGAAGGCTTCTAGGAAGCCTTCCACTAGGGCTACTTATAATGCTAAGTGAAAAGGTTTTCCATTTGGTGTCTGGGAAACATATTTCCTGAATCTGCTGATTTGCCCATTGTTTTGGACTATATGGTCCATCTTAATTCTTTGGGCCTGAGACCAGCTACCCTGAAAGTACATTTGGCAGCTGTCTCTGCTATTGTTTCAGCAGGAAAGCCTCCTCTTTCCGCACCCTGTATTTTCCAGGTTTTTTAAGGGATTACTTCATACTAATCCACCCTTTTAGGGATCCGGCCCCTGCCTGGGACCTTAATGTTTGCATTGCCCAGTTAATGCAACCCCCTTGTGAACCTCTGTCTTCTGCAGAGCTTAAGTATTTAACTTGGAAAACTGTTTTCCTAGTGGCTATCACTTCTGCCAGGCGCATAAGTGAGTTGCAAGCCTTGTCAGTAGAAACTGACTTTATTTCTTTCCACAGGGATAAGGCAGTCCTCAGGACTAACAGGAAGTTTTTGCCTAAGGTGGTTTCAGATTTCCATCTTAGCCAATCTATCTCCCTTCCAGTGTTTTTCACTGAACATTCTTCCTCTGGTGAGAGGAGATTGCACAGTTTAGATGTTAAGAGGGCCCTGAGTTACTATATAGAACGTACCAAGGGTCACAGGTTCGAATCCCTCCAACTTTTTCTCACTTACGGTGAGGTCGGAAAAGGGAGACCTGCCACTAAGAGATCAGTTGCCAGGTGGATTGTCTCTTGTATCCAATTTTGTTATCAGAAACTGGGAGAGTTCCCCTCTGGCCTGAGGGCTCATTCTACCAGAGGTACAGCCGCCTCTAGCTGCTGCCAGAGACATCCCTATCTTAGAGATATGTCAAGCTGCTACCTGGAAAACGGTACACACTTTCACCAAGCATTACTCCCTGGATGTCCAGGCCAGGAGAGATGCTCGGTTTGGCACAGCTGTGCTTCAGAGCCTATTCCTAAGTAGGTTCTGTCCTCCTCCATGGAGGTACTGCTGTGTAGTTCGTAATTTCATAATATAGCAAGACTTCATGTTGTTTGAAGAAAAAATTACTCACCTTAGTAATGTTGTTTCTTCTAATGGAGTCTTGCTATATTATGACCTCCCCCCCAGCCTGCCCCTCTCAGAACTTCTACTTGGGTATGGGGTGGGCAGCCTAGTGTGGGCACTAGTTATGCCCATTATATGTTTTCCACCTCTTCTTGGGGTTTTTTGGGGTGTGGTGTTTTTATTTTATATTATATTATTACTTCTGGTCCCCTGACTTGAGTCTTTGTGTTGGGACCAGCAATAGGTGTTAATATTTAGGTAGCCAGTTGGCTAGTGTAGGTTACAGCTTCCACACAGACCTTAGTGAGTTTTTGCTCGTAAAGATCTGACAGTTTGGGTATGAAATAACCCAGACAGAGCTTCTCTAACCGAGGTTGTGCTCTAAGTTCCATTCTTAGAATGGGAGTTAACTCTTTCACCTCCGGAGCAGTTCTAATGGTGGGACAAACTGCAATTGTCATAATATAGCAAGACTCCATTAGAAGAAACAACATTACTAAGGTGAGTAATTTTTTTCTTCTGGTGGCTGTCACTTCCGCTCGATATATTTCCGAGCTTCATGCCCTCATGTGTAAGGAACCTTACTTGATTTTCCACAAAGACAGGGTGGTCCTTCGTACCAACCCTTCCTTCCTTCCTTTCTAAAGTAGTCTCCAAACACACTTTAAATCAGTCTTTGTAGCTTCTGGTCTACTATCCTGACTACTCCAATCAGTGTGAACATCTACTACATACTTTAGAATGTCCATCGTATAGTACACTACTATACTAATTGGACACACTCTGTCAGATAGATGTCTCAGCTGTTAGTCTCTTTTGTTCCGGGATGCAACGGCCGGTTGCTAAACGTACTCTTTCAGCCTGGTTGGCAAATTGTATTAAATTTTGTTACAAAAAATAAAACAAGCCTTTTCCTGAACCTGTCCAAGCCCATTCCACTAGAGCTATGGCCACTACCGTGGCTTGCTTTCAAGGAGCCTCCATTTCAGATATCTGCAATACGGCTACTTGTTCCACGATCCATACATTCACAAGGCATTACAATTTGGATATTGCCTCACGACACAGGGCGGCCTTCAGCCATGCAGTCCTACAAGGCCTTCTATCATAGCTATTCTCCCACATGGATATTACTGCTTGGGATACATCCCAAAAGTATCACGTACTGCAAGAGTCCACTCTGTGGAAGATAGTACAATTACGTAAAAACTTACCGTAACAGTAGATCTTCGAGGAGTGTCTCTTGCAGTAGGTCTGTTCCCACCCTCCGTCGCCCTCCTTCTCAAAGAGAGCAAATTCTGGTCCAGTGACTATGGGTTTGGTCTCCTTTGGTACCTCGGCTTCCCCTCGGTCCTCGCTTTGCGAGCTGAATCCAGCAGGGGAACTGAGGATACCAGGGACTGCCCACATTTGTATAAGAAACAGGAAGCTAATGTCATGTGTGAGCGGTCCCTGGTGGAAAACTGCTAGAAGAGCTGCTGTGCACCACAGCGACCTCTGCTGGTAACCCAAAAATATTACCTACTGCAAGAAACACTCCTCGAAGATCTATTGTTACAGTAAGTTTTTACGTAACTGTACTTTTTCTCTCTGGGGGATGTGAGAACCTCCTCAGTTCCCCATCCTTCTGCTAACCGGGTCTCCGGCGGGCGAACTGAGGTGGTACCAAGGGACTGCCCCCTTTATACCATGTGTGAAGTCGGAGGCAGGGCTGACGTTAGGGGGGCAGTCTCCTGCCATAAACTGCTAGCTAGAAATTTTTTCCGTCAGGTCCTAATTCATGGTGGCATAGTCCTAATGGTGTTACCTGCTGCAAGAGTGCTTCTTGAAGATATACTGTTATGGTAAGTTCTTATGTAACTGTACTTTACTTACCGTAACAGTAGGTCTTTGAGAGAATCTCCTCCATTGAGCCACAGCTCACTCTCCCACCTTCTCCCTTCTCTTCTCTGGTGGTTATTACTGGATGTCCTGCCTACTATTGCACGTTGGTTCGCTTTCCTCTCCTATACAGAACTGCTCTCTAGCCCTGCTGCCTCTCTTTAAGAGGTTCTTGAAGGGCATTTTGCACACAAGACCTCCAGTTAGGAAACCTGTAGCTGCCTAGGATATCAACCTTGTGTTGGACGTGCTCACTCTTAAGCCCTTTTAGCCCATGGCTATGTATGACCTAAAGTTCCTAACTTAGAAAGCGGCTTTTCTAGTGGCCATCACCTCTGCCCACAGAGGTTCTGAGATTCTTGCTTTGGTTATGGATCTTCTGTGTACCGTTTTCAACAGAGAGAAATTGGTCCTCCGCACACACTCCAAGTTCTTTCCCAGGGTAGTAGTGGGACTTTCACTTAAATCAGCCTCTTGTGCTGCCTACATACTTTCCTAATTTCTAAAATGAAGGAGAGCACATTCTTCATTCTCTGGATGTCAGGAGAGCCCTGAAGTTCTATCTTGGCAGAACGAAGGACTTTGGGCACTCTAAGCAACTTTGTCTCCTTTGATTGTAATCAGATGGGGCAGCCTGTTATAGTCAAATGCATTTCTACTTGGATTGTCAGTTACCTTCCTGACTCACTGCTGTGCTATGGCACAGATCAAGTTGGAAGGCCAGGTATGTGCCCACTGTACCAGAGCAGTTGCCATGTCCGTGGCTGAGATTTGCTCTGTGCCTATCGGTGATATTTGCAGAGCTGCAAATTGGAGCACAGTGCACACCTTCATTAAGCACTATGCCCTGGATGAATATGCCTCCTTTGGCAGGGCCATCCTCAATGGACTTTTTTCCTGTGTGAGCCTGGGCTTCCACCACCCTGACCCTGGGGACTTTCATTTGAACTTGGTACTCTAACCCATTCATGTGAATCGATGGTGAAGATTGATTCCTGGAAGATATAAAAATGATATAGCTACTATAGTTCTTGATCTTTTAGGAGTATCTTCACCACTGATTTACACACCCACCCACCATCCCCCGAGCTCACCCTAGCCTGTTTATTTATCTTCACCCCTTGTTCTTGGTTCTGGCTGTGAAGACACAGTTTCTTATTTGTTGACCCTTCTTACATGGGTCACCAGGGTTATCTTATGCCCTTAGGTTAGTGCATAATGTTAGTTAATGTTGCAGTTCCTCAGTAGAAAAGGTACTGAGGCAGTTGAGGGATGGTGCTGAGTTAAGCCAATGCCCCGAGCCCCCGTGGCGAGCGCATGCATGCGGCTTACCTCTCACACAGCCCTCCTGAAAGTTCTGGCTCCTGCAGGGTCTTAGTGCATCTGGCTCAGAACCCATTCATTTGACTCAGTGGTGAAGATATTCTTAGAAGATCAAGAATTACGGTGAGTATGCTTTTTCTATTCTTTTCTTTTCTTGACCTCCTCCCTCCCTCCTTTAGGCACTCCCCTGGATGCAGTGGCTTCCCCCTGCACAAACGTCTGCTTTCACAGGCCTCACCTAGTCCCAGTGGTCTGGGTTATATACGTTTTATTTTCCCCTCATCCCTTCCCCTATAAAGTGGCAGAGCCAGCCCCACTTGTTTCCTCCTTTTCCAAAAAAAAACTTTTTACCGACATGGAGTCTGTCTTCTCTCTGTGCTCCCAGACTGATTGATTTCCCCTGTAATCCATAGTGTATACTTTCCTGTGGATTATATTATTTCCATGGAAACAGGATTATTTTGCTTTCTTGTTTTCCAAGGTAAGTCTTGGGAAGTAAATTTTTGTACATCTTTCTGGTCCCTATGCTTACCGGAACCCCTTACATCTAGCACTCCTGCTGATCCCTCTCTCTCCAGGACCTCTAGTCTTTGGGGCTCCTGCCTCCATCTGTCTGCTCTAGTGCTCCCAGATTGATTTGGCTTCTTTTTTTTTTTTTTTTCTGTAACTCTCCTGAGTTTCCCTTTAGATTACATTATTTCATTGGAAGCCAAATTGCTCTGTTTTCCAGTATAACCAATGAGGTTATACTGGAAAATAAGGGGATTTCCCTGTGTAGGGCTCCAATCCCTGTAAATTTGGGAGGGCTGCTGCCCAGATGGCCTTGGCCGCTTGTTTAAAGCCACTACCCTAGGACCCCGCCCCACCCTCTCTGTGGTAGTCAGGTTGTATTTCTTTGATCATTTTATATTCTGTATCCTTTTTTCTGTCTGTCTGGGCGATTTTTAGTCCCTCTTCCCTCCCACTTTGTTTCTTTCCTGGCTGACAGAACTGAGGTAAGTAGGGCGCCGGCATCGGCTACTGGCCAGTCCATGAGCACCATGTCATACATGTGTCTCATGGGTGGCACCATCACTGACATTGGCCCTCTAACTTAAAGCTGCAGGAGTTTGCACCCACTGGGACCTAGTGCCTCCAGCACAAACCCGTAAGTGTGTTTAAGTGGTGGATATGATGGAAGATCAACCATTATGGTGAGTACTTAATTTTCATTTCATGAACATCAAATAAGCAACCTCACTGTGGAGAGAGAGTCCACTTAGAAGCAAACCGTCTGGTTTTCAGAATGCTGATGAAACGATCATTTTCTAAGGTAATTGTGGCAGCATGTTTGAGAAACTGAAGGGA
Source organism: Neoceratodus forsteri (assembly GCA_016271365.2). Lineage (NCBI taxonomy): Eukaryota > Metazoa > Chordata > Ceratodontiformes > Ceratodontidae > Neoceratodus > Neoceratodus forsteri. Next base: position 1,513,521,527 of record CM057452.1, on the reverse strand, counting down.
GCTACAAGTGACACAAGCTCACTTTGTGGACCTATACTGCAGGTACAGCTGTCTGACAACAGATAATTTACAGAAAATAAAGGAAGTTTGCAAGCTTTTAGATCCTATAAGAAAGCAATAGCTCAGGAGAGGACTCAATAGTTCCAGTATGACAATATATATGCTACAGTAACACCTGAAACAACTCAAATTGCTCAGAAAGCCAGTATATTTATTAGCTTTTATTGACCAGGTAAGTACACTAGACACAGATTATGCCTATTTCAAGGTACAGCATACTTCATTGGAAAACAAATAATATTGGTAGAGTGGCAGTGTAGATTGGAACCATCACCAACATTTGGAATTGGCACCAGACTAGGTTTGAGGGGGGACTTTTCCTAAGTACCCAGTTTAGGTTTCTGCCCTGAATGTCTTCCTTCAGTTACTATTGGGATAATACTTGAGACCATACCCTTACTTTGCCTTTTTTGAAGTCGGTATCCCTCTAAAGACCTCTTAAACTCTTTTTCTGCATGGAGTCTGAATCTAGTTCACAGGCACTGGCCAAATCCAGTTCAAGCCTCTGGCTCTGCAAAAAAATCAGCCCTCTTGGTAACGATTACCTGTTTCTATCACATTAGTAAGCTTGGGGTACCATACATAATATTTTCCATGGATAAAGTCTCACTTCATGTTTGCCCCAATGTGTTTTTTAAATTCTATTTATGCTGTTCTCTTTGTCTCTGCCCCTCCCCCATTTTCCATGGTGCCTCACTGGACCCCTTGACTGCCCTCCTCCAAACTGTGTTCAAGCCCATTCAGCAATCAGTTGGACAGAATTCAGATGATAAATTTGATAAAGAAAAGGAAAACTTATCCCAATTACCCGCTAACTTCCAGCTAGTCAGAGTGCAGCCTTCCCTTGGTTTGTAATCTAGTGGTACAAAAAACTCTGTACAAGCAAAGGGTCTTCTGTCTTTTCCAGGTCTTTCATTTATATTTGACCTTTGAAGCAAAACATTCTACACTTTCTGCAACAATGGTTTTCTCTATCATTTGGTTTGTTTTCCTTCTGTGGCATCCCCTACTATGAGACTTTTTCTGCAGGATGTGGGGGTAGTTAGCTGCTTCACAGAAAAGAACAAACTCATGATGTTGCTCTGGTAAATTTCATAATTGCAATCTGATTAAATCTTCAGATGTTGAAAAAGCGGCCCAATTCCCTGCGTCGATCTGACAGTCAGCAAGCTGTGAAGTCACCGCCTTTGCTAGTAAGCAGAAGTTGAGTTGCATATCATTTGGTATATGACATGGGTAGCCCAGCTGACAGGTACTGATGAGTAGTTTGTTCTGCTTTATTACTTCCAGGATTCCCCAGATTCCAGCAGAGAGCCAGTTGTCAAACTGTCGGTGAGTTAAGCATTTCTTCATATCCTTTGCAGTGTTCTCTCATTTTATACACCGAGCCAGAGTGATATTGTAACTGCCTTTGTCTTCAGGGTTGGGTAGGAAGCAATGTCCACTAGTCTTCCTGAACTTCTTAAACTAAATTCTTACCCAGTATATCGGTGGATGTCAGAGAAAATATGTAATTAATGTTAAAGGCAAAAGTACTTGGTCTTAGGGTTTGTTGTTTTGTAGGTGGGCTTTGATATGTTAATAGCTTTTCTTCTAAAGCTCTTGCCACGTAATAGGATACTGCCAAGGTATTTATCCCCTAGCCCATGATCAGAAATGCCCTATTAACTGCACATTTAGTCCCTGACTCCTTCGGATCCCTGGGAAGTGGGAACCTTCAGTTGGAATCGGTGATCTTCCAGGAATCAATCTTCACCATTGATTCACACTAATGGATTTGAGCTGGAGGCACTAGGATCCTGTAGGAGCCAGAACTTTTCAGGAGGACTGGCTCTGAGGTAAGCTACATGCATGCAGGACTGGCAAACACTGCATGGCTTACTTCGGTACCAGCAAACCGCCTCAGAACCGTTTTTCCCCGCTGTCGAGTGCACATCAGTGACAACGTTGCCCACCTGCCAGGAGTCAGAACATCAGGTCTCTATGACAACAGCATTCAGTTCTTCTCAGTTTTTAGTGTTTAAAGGTAGAGTTTGTTATTTTTGTGTCAGTTTAGTGTTATTACAAAAATAATTTTCTCTGTCTGTTACAGCCCTACCGAGTCAACAGTTGATGACCATGGGCAACAATGGTAGGGAGCCTTCTCAGGCATGCTACTGTGGAACCGGGCCATGTCTGGTCCACTTTCCCCATCAAGGAAGGGTTCTGATGATGGGTTGTACTGTGCCGGGGAGGGGGTGGGGATAGTCCTCACGGAAGACAAAAATAACGGTCCTGTTCCCAATCCTGGTTGTTACCGCTGTTCAGAATACAAGTTCTTCTTCCTATCGGAAGGGAAAAGCAGTAATGCTCAGGTGCTCTCTGTGAGGTCTGCTGTGGGATCTTTGGTCTTGGAGAGCAGGAGGCTCTCGTTTGTGCTGTCGGTGTTGCTGGGAGCCTCTGGCACTAGGAGGTCACGGTCTCAGGCCCAGAGCCCCTCTCTGTCTGTTAGTAGGGACTCCGGTTGGCAGTTCCAGCATTAGGCAGTTCTTACAGAGCAGTGGTGCAGTGTCTGGCTCTGTCTGGCTCTGTTGCCTCTGCCAGCGGAGCCAGTCCCTGGTCCTTTGGAGTCTGTGGAACTGGAGCCGTGGGCAGGGCTCTCAAGCTGGGTAGAGCATCTGGCTCCAGCAGCAGCCCCTGGGCCCCTGCCAGTGACCACGCCACCAACTCCTGTCCCACTGGCGGCACCCCCATTCATGTCACTGTGATGGTACCAATCACGGTACCATTGCCAGTCACTGCAGTGCAGTCTGGGTGTCATCAATGGAGTTGGTGCTGGGTTTAGGTGTTTCTGGGCTTGTCCCGTGCCAGATTCGTCCAAAAATGGGGCTGGTGTTGCCAAGGCCACGCTTTGGATTGAAGGACGATGATCTATCCGCTTATGCCCCCCGGAGAGGAAGTGGAGGGGAACGAGTCTGACCCCGACCTCATAAATTTCTGAGGGCAGTGACGAAAACTCTTGCCTGGACTCTTCGGACCCAGACCCTTCCTGTGTTCCACAGGAGGATCTAACTTTACAGGCTTTGCTCAAGAATATGCATTCTGCACTTAATTGTGAGCCTTCAGCCACTGAGCCAGGTAAACATCTCTATCTGTAGTGGTTAAACGTCTCTACCGTACTGATCAGATTAGATCTTACTTCAAGAGGGCTCTTGCATTAGGAAGTAACCATAAGGACTGAGCAACCAGGCGCTAGGACCACATGGAAAACTTAGCTAGCAGTGTCTGGTGGGGGACCATCCACCTGAGATCATGTGACCGTCGGCCCGCCAGTAAATAGTGGGCGGTCCCCACGCCTGGCTCCAGTTCTTTCCCGCCAGCGACCTGCGCACATCAGAACTCGCGGAACACTGCTACAGTCGCCTGCCATTTTTCGATAAGTATACCTTTCTAAATTTTTTTATTTTCTTTTAGAAACTAGTATTTTTGACATCGGATTGCATGTCTTCTTTTTTTAAAACTTTAAGAATTTTCTAACAACAAATACATACTGTACAACACATAACATTGCTCGACATATGATTATACAGTTAATTCTTTGTATTCTTTAAATAAGTCCATGTATATTGACCCCTCATCCCTTCTTTATTCTAAATACATATCAGAGTATACCATTTGTACTCATCACCCCCATCTTTTTGTTCCCTCACTTCTTCTTCCACAGTCCATGCACCTCTCCTCCGAACTAATCCAGCAGTTTTATGGTATGAAATCAGATCTTAGTGGGGTTATGTACAGAACCCATCTCCTCCCCATTGTTTCAAATTGTTCTTGCTGTTTATTTAATAGGGCTGTTATCTTTTCCATTTCATATAGCTCCATCACTATGCCTTGCCAAATTTTTATTGTAGGGGGATTCTCATTCAGCCAGCTTCTGGTTATAGCTTTCTTAGAGGCCAATATTAAGTGTTTTACTAATTTTCTCGACTGCTTATCTCTATATTCTGGTGGAAGTGTCAGAAAAAAGTACACAGACTGAGTCAGGATCAAAGTGGGATTCCACATCTGTCCAAGGGCTTCCTGGAGATCTAATTTGAACCCTGGGAGCCAAGGGCAGAAGCAGAAAATATGTACGTGTGAAGCAGGTGAGTATCCACCATTCCTCCAACACCCTGCATCAGATTCTCTCTTAAATTTGACTTGTATTGCAGGAGATCTAAAATATCTGGTAGTCAGTTTCCATGCAAATTCTTTCCACATCTTAGATGTGACCCCTGTTTGTATATGACTAACATGTTTTTCCCAATGTTCCTTCAAGATCGGAGTCTCTAAATCTCTTTCTCATGCCTTCCTTACTGACTCTAAACTGTCCATCTCCAACTCTTTAAGGGTAGTATATAGGATTGAAATTAGATGTGAATTAGGGACTCTGCCTTTGAATGCCTGAATAATAAGATCTATAAACAAAGGGTATGGTTTCTCTACCCAGAAATCTCCTGACAATGACTTTATAAAGTTCCTCACCTGGAAGTATCTAAATATCTCCTCTCTAGTAGTTCCATATTTATGTTCTAGATCCAGCTGGGTTATCATGGTCCCCTGTTGAACAAATTGTCCCACTAAATGTAGCCTTTGTCTTTCCCACCTCCGGTAGCCCAAATCCAATCTAGCAGGAAGAAATTGATCCACACAGGGCAGGGAGAACAGTAATGGCCTCTATCTGTCCAGCTTTTTTGAAAATAAAATCTTCTTCCAATTCTGAACAGTAGACCGAGTATATGGATTATCTATTTCTTCCAGGTCGATGTTAGGAGGATTGGCTAATAATAGTCTGTTAAGTTGCCCAAGGTCCTCCTCCCATTTTTCTAAGGTTTTCTATTTGGCAATGTATTCCTGATCTAACCAGTATAGAATAGTTCTAAGTTGGGCTGCCTTATAATATAATCTTATATTTGGTAGTGCAAGGCCCCCCTTATGTTTTGAGAGTTGAAGTATGGTATATCTAATTCTAGGTTTCCGGGAGTCCCATATGTAACGTGAGATTGATCTAATAATAGCCTTAAAGAATCCTTATGGAACCTGAATCGGTAAAGTCTGGGCCAGATAGAGGAGTCTGGGTAGTATAACCATTCTAATTGCTTCTATTCTCTAGATCAGTGGTAATGTTAATACCTACCATCTCTCCATTTCAGAAATAATATTCTGTTTTAAGGGGCTGTAGTTAAGAACATATAATGTCTCATCTGATAATCCAATCTATACTCGCAGATATTTTAAATGAGTCAGGTTCCACCGAAATGGGTAGGCTGCTAAAATCTTTGGGGAGGGCTCATAATTTACTCTTAATACCTCCGTTTTGGTGGAGTTAATTTTGTATCCAGCTAAGTGACTGAATGTATTAAGTAGGAGCCAGAGGGGTTCCAGCGATCTCTCCGGATCAACTAAGTAAATCAACAGATCGTCTGCATACAACGCTAGCCTGTGCTCATCTCCTTCCACTCTCAGACCATTAATTGATGTGTGTTGCCTAATAGCCTGGGCTAGTGGCTCAAGATGTAAGGCAAAGAGCATGGGGGGACAAAGGGCAGCCCTGTCTGGTTCCCTGCCGTAATGGTATGGGGACTGTAATAGAGCCATTAATCTTTATATATGCTCTGGGGTCTGAGTATATATTTGTTATAAGTCTTCTAAAACCTGGTGGTAGGCCCATCTTCTCCAAGACTGCCGTCAGAAATGGCCACTCCACCCAGTCGAAGGCCTTCTCTGCATCTAAACTGAGAAGTAAAAATGGTGCCCCCGACCAGGCGGTGTGGTGTAGCAAGTGAAGAGTTTGTTTTATGTTATCCTGGGTCTGTCTGCCTGGGATAAACCCCGTCTGGTCTAAATCTATTAATTGTGGCAAAAGGGACTCTAATCTTCTCGCCATTATTGAAGCAAATATTTTGTAATCAATATTAAAAACTGATATTGTGCGATAAGAAGTGCAATTTGTACTATCTTTTCCTGGCTTTAGGATGCTGGATATACACGCATACCTCTAAGTATCTGGTATGCTTTCCCCTTCCTGAATGGCATGGCATGCTGTTGTCAATGCCGGGATTATCTTAGCCTTAAATGCCTTATAAAAGTTCCCCGAATACCCATTGGGCCTTGGGCTTTTGAACGCCTTAAGGTTTGTGATGGCTGTTATTAACTCCTGCTCTGTGATGGGTCTATCTAAAGTTTGTTGCTGGTCTTGCATAATGCTTGGGAGATTAAGGGTTGATAGGAAAGCTCCAGTGGCCTCCAGATCAGTATCTTGTTCGGGAGTGTACAAATTTTTGTAAAAGGTTCGAAAACCATCTTTTATCAGGTGGGGTAGATTTGTCATTTTTTTCTGTATAGGATCCCTGATTTGAGTGATGTTCCCCAGGGTCTGTTGTTTTCTTAACCTATGGGCTAATAGTCTTGTTGCTCGAGGGCACCCATCATAATATTTCTGACGTATAAATTGTAACGCTTGTTCTGTACGTATATCCAAAATGTTTTGGATTTGTTCTTTTGTGGCCTGTAATAATGGGAAAGCTCCAGCGTCACCTGTAGCATGTTGGTTTTGCAGCTCTTTAAGTTGGGTTTGTAATTTATCCATTCTTTCTTGTTGCTGTTTTTTTATAGGTGGCCATATATTTTATCAAGTCCCCCCAAGTACTGTTTTTTAAGGTATCCCATCTGATACATTCCGAGATCTCCTGAGAGGCATTCTCTCATAGTATCTGGGGGATCCTTTCTTCTACCATGTTTCTAAAATCTTTTATATTTAACATATAGTATTAAATCTCCATAGGGTTTCTTTTCTTTCAGTTTCCCAGTCCACCACCATGAGTAGCATTGAATGATCTGATAAGGATGATGGAGTCTGTGTGCACTCCTGTACCTTATAGTAATGCTCTTTGGTAACATGGAACTAGTCTGTTCTTGTATATATTCCATGAGGAGCCGAGTAGTATGTATACCCTTTTTTGGTTTGGATGCTGAAAGCGCCTGGCGTCCACCCATCCCACTTCAGAGCAGTATGTTCGTGCTGCTTTTTGCACGGCAGTTTTCTTTGGCATGTTGGGGTTGGTGGTATCTATTTGTGCTTGTATCTGATTATGGTCGCCTCCTAATATCAACATTCCCTGCTGCATTTCTGTTATTTTTCTAAATAAGGCTCGGATTACCTCTGCTCCAGAGCCCGGGGGGATATAAATAGAGGCCACTGTTAGGAGTTGCCCCTCTAGTTTGCCCACTGCAATAGGTAGACGCCCCTCTGGGTCTGCATACGAGGCTATCTTCTCAAATGTAATGTGTTTCGAGATTAGTGCTACTGAGCCCCTCCTTTCCCCCCTTTATATGAGGATGTTAATACCTCTCTGAAGTCCATTCTGGCCAGCTTCAAATGCTCCTCCCTATTCAGATGCGTCTCTTGGAGGAGAGCAAATGCAGGTTTTTCCCTCTTAGTAATTGTCAATATCTTGTGTCTTTTAATCACATTGTTTACTCCATTCACATTGAGTGAACATACAGTAAAAGGATATTTTTTTATTCATTAGTATTGGGGGGGGGGGGGGTGGTAGTCTTATAACGTTATTCAATAAAGGGCATCCAGCCCGGCTTTCAACTTCCCCAGAGGTTCTAATAGTCGGGTCTCTGCGTAATTTAAGACTTTGTCAAGCAATAATGAGTAAACAATACATTGCAAACTACTTAAAACAGCAAAAACATTCATATCAGATAACCTATTCAAAAATACACTTCCTAGATAGGAGGGCATTAATTTCCGCCCTCTACAAACATGGGAAAGATCTTGGGAACCTCCCACGGGAGGAGTGGGGGCCAAGCCAGTAGTCACTCCTCCTTGAGCTCAATTTAGATAGCGTTCAGATGCACTCTGCATCTTTGGACCCGTCAGCCACCCAATGGATCCGAACAACTGGTCTCCAGTCTCTCCCCAGAGCCACCCATCAATCTGGATGGGGGGATGGAAACCCTCCCCTTGTACCCTTGAAAGTTTCAGGCAATAACAAAAATTAGTTTTCCAGTATTAATGCTGGTATAAACATCTAAACTTCAGCCTTGCTGGGAAATTCCTTAGCTTAATAATAGCTATCCTTTTTTTTTTTGTTTGTTTGATCAGTGAGAAACCAAGAAGGAAAAAGAAAAAACTCTAACATTCAGGTTGCCTATTAGTACAGGTCACAACTTTGCCTGTTTACAATTTCTAGATCAGGGTTAAATTAGATCTAATCCACAGACTATGATGCGTTATATAGGACTGACGTATCTCGTTATACTAATACATTTAAAGTTCTTCAAACAAAGTGTCTATCCCATAGGAAACGGGAGAAAAGCCTGGGACTCGCTCTTGTCCCCACTGAAGCCCCTTCCCTCCTTCATCCTAATGTTTTAAGGAAAAATTAGTTAAGCAGTTCGTCTCGTCTGATGCGCTCTTGACATACCCTCAGGTCTGTTCTTTCTGCTTCGAGACTCTGGGCTCTTCTGCCTTCCAGAATCTTCCCAACGCTGATCTGACGCTCTGCAGAGACTGATGAAAATCATCTTGTGTGCGACCTCTCCTCTGTGGCTTTCCGGTTACTTACCATTGTGCACATGCGCACTGTTCCTCAGCTTGGTCCGACCTGAAACCCCAACCTCTGCTCGGGAGTTCCTGTCTGGCCTCCTCTGCTGAATTATATATTACTGCTTCAGAGTCCCAGAAGACTCGCAGCTTAGCCGGGTATGGGGTCTGGAAACTAGCTCCATGTTCTCGAAGGGACTTTAGGACTGGTGAATATGCTGCTCTCTGTCTCACTGTCTCCGGGTAATCCTAATCGAAGAAAAGGCGGGTGGTGGTATATTTTACAACCTTCTGTGCCCACGCTGTACAAAGTATTTGCTCTTTATCTCTGTAACTTGAAAATTTCAGAACGATAGAGCGCGGTCTGGCATTAGGATCCGTCGGCTTTTGTGACAGTGCTCGATGAGCCCATTCGATACGGAACTGGAAGATAGGGGGTAAGTGAAGCACATCTTTAAGCAGGTCTTCCAAAAACTCCTCCATTTTCCCAGTCTCCCTTCCCCCCGGGAGACCGTATATCTGCATATTATCCCTTCTGGATCTGGCTTCTAAGTGTGACATTTTGTCCTGCATGCTTTCCTGGTGATCTATGAGGAAATCAACCGCATTGTGTAGGTGCTGGGTCTCCTCTGCCGCGTCCCCATTTGTTTCTCTGCGGCATCCAATTTATCTTCTACCTCCTGCATTCTCATTTGCAGAGACTTAAATTCTGTTTTATTCTCTGCTCGAAATGCTTTGATCTCTGCCAGCAGTGTTTCGAATCGCAATCTGGACAGCCGTTCACCTTCTTGATCTGTGTCACATTCAAAGTCCGCACTGCTGGGATGTCTGGTGACGTCATGCCTCAAGAAGCAGCTTGAAGCTCGCACTCTGTCTCCTCCAAGGTTCTAAACATCCAAAAACGTAGTTAACCCAACTTCAACAGCAGCTAAACGGGTATAGGAGCTTGTCCATCATGTCTAGAAATAGATATGACCGACAGAAATCTACTTTAGACATCGCTGAGCCGGATGGAGGGTGCTCCGACAGCGATGCATCGCAAACCTTGCAAACCTCGTGTAAAGGCAGTCATGCTAAAGAGGAGAACCCCCACCACCAAATGTAGGCAGACAGATGGATATTGTCCTTCAAGAGATCCGAGACTTCAGAAAAGAGACTTGCTCAACTTTTGCTGCACTGCGAACTGAGCTGAGGAAGCTAGAAAAATGTTTAGACAGTGTAGAGGAACAGGCAACGACCACGGAAATCTGTATGGACAGCGCAGAACGTGCCACGGTACAGCTCTATCAAATGATTGAGAACCTACAGGATAGGGCTGGCGATGCTGAAGCTAGGAGTCGAACGAACAACTTGAGAGTAAACGGGTTCCCTGAAGGAGCTGAGGGCACCAATCCGACCCCATTCATGCAGCATTTCTTTAAAACTAAGCTAGACTTACCAGACAACTGCACCCTTGAAATGGATAGGGTTCACCGTACCTTAGGCCCTCAGTCGAGCGCTCGGCCAAGGGCCATTCTGATCCAGTTTCTCCACGATCAGGAGAAGGAACTGATCCTGCATAAATTGTGGCAACAAGGAGACCTAACATGCCAGAACCAGCGGATCTATGTAGATAACGACTACCCTACTGCAGTCGCTATGAAGCGCAGAACATATGCTCCTATCCTTAAAAAATTGAAGGAAGCCAAACTCAAGTTTAGAACCCCATACCCAGCGAAATTGGTTGTCCAGCTTACAGATGGCCCCAGGACAGTCGATACAGCCGAGGAGGCGGCGTGAGAATTGGCTAAAATTGGAATTGAAATTCCGCCTATGCAGAGAAAGATGAACACTTCACTAGCTACTAAGTTAGCCCAAAAAGCATGGACCAAAATACCTTCAAGGGATCAACTACGGAAAGAAGGCACTACGGCTGTACAACAGATCATATCAGATCTCCGACAACAATCTGTGGACCTTCCTGAGACCTCTTCAATAAACCAGGGCCTGAAATGAACTGATGTAATGAACACTTGCACGTATGAAGGCGTTGGCTGCAGGTAGGCTGTCCTGATTGCCCACCCCACGCTAATTTATGGCTCCACCGGTGACTGCCCCCTGCCCCTTTCCCACTGGGGATTCTCTCGGCCTTTATAGATTCCCCGAGTTAACCTCGCAGATGGTGAACCACCTCTCCGGGGGGGGGCTCCTGTCAGATGTTGTGGCATTTATTGGAACTGAGACTTTATGGGTGGCCTAGGCCTCCTGTGGTCCCTGGTGACAGCCAAGCGAGGAAATACCGGGACAGAAGACTGAGGGGACCTCATGGTGGGGAGTGTAGGGTGGGAGGTGGTTGCTGGAGGGAGGGAGGGCTCAGGATGGACTCCATTCATGGAGTACCCAGTCTATACCAGTCAAGCAGCCTGAAACAGATCAGAGGCACCCCTCCATCACATTCTAACAAATTTATAAATGCTCCTTTTCCTGATGTGATCTCTTTTGAACCTTACGCTACTCTCAATAGTCTATGCAGAGTATCATGCTATATATCAACTTAATTATTAATCCCACACTGTCTGGGGAAAACTGTCAGCCTCTTACTCCATACTACAGGTTGGGAGGGACATTCTGTGTTCCCACGTTCGCTCTTGCTCACCCCCATGAGCTGTACCAGTGGGGATGTGTGAGAGCGAGGATGCATGGACCCTCCCTCATGCCTCGCACCCCTAGGAGTGACCGAGAACGCTGACCTTTATTAGATTTACTAAATATGATGAACCTAATAATTCAGTACCTTTCTTTTTCCCCTCTCTCCGTTGGGTTTAACTAAAAACCTGTACTAATACCTCGGAGGAACGAGAGGCATTCTCACTTCCTCTTCACCCCCCATAAAAGAGACGATATCGTCTTGCCTACCTGTTAGGTAAGGCCTTGCCAATAATTGTTTTTTGGCACACCCAGAGGCTTCCCACTCGCGTTTGAGTGTCTGGCCTCATGGAAGCCCGAAGTTGTACTACAGTATCTGCCCAGTTGGCAGAATGCTGTTTTAAGCAGTTTTACCAGTTACTATTTATTCCAAATTGTTTGTCAGAGGAGCTTCTTCCTCTCACCTTCCCCTCTAGACAGTCATTCTCCTCATGCTCTGACTGGGTACCAGTGGTTAGTTATACAAGGTGTCATGTGGAACACAGGGGTACATCTCTCAATTCTGAGTTCTGTTTTAAATGGCCAATGTACCACTTAAGATTTTTTCTTTGAATGTAAATGGACTGGGTAATCCCGTAAAACGATCCAGAATGCTCTCACTGTTTAAAAAGACCCAAGTGGGCATTGTGTATCTGCAGGAATCACATATGACTGCTAATGAACATAAGAAGCTGGCCAGAGGTGGGATTGCACAGGTCTTCTCCTCTTCTTACAAGAGGGGTAGAAGGAGGGGGGTCGCCATATTGCTCTCCAGCCATACCCCTTTTCAGCCCATAAGGGAATGGGTAGACCCTGAGGGTCGTCTGGTGGTAGTACAGGGCCGCTTACAGGATAAGGAGATTATTCTCGCCAATATTTGCTTACCCCCTGGCTCTCCTATCCCAACCATTAGAACCCTTCTGGATAAGGTGGTTCAACTAACCAGAGGTATACTAATTCTAAGCGGAGACTTCAACATTACATCTAGTCCCCATCTTGATACCACCAGTGCTGCCAGAGGCAAGCAATATGCCCCACATAATTTTTTAAATGCTATATTCAAGAGGTGGGCTGGCTGGACTTATGGAGAACCCTCCATCCCAGAGACAGACGATATTCTTTCTATTCAGCGGTGCATGGTTCGTACTCCAGGATAGACCATTGTTTTACACAAAAAGAGAGTTTAGATTCTCTAAGGGAAGCCACTACTGGGGACATAGTTTACTCTGATCACGCTGCTGTAGTAACGGAATGGGAGATGGGCCTGGAGAGGCGAAATTCCTGTTGGAGATTCAATCCAATCCATCTAAAAAAAGCCCACTTTCGGGAGTTCCTTAATGACAAACTTCAGGAGATCCAAGGGGACAATTTGGGCGCTGAGGTCTCCTCTGCAATACGATGGGACACATTAAAGGCGGTACTACGAGGCCATCTAATACAGTACTCTGCAAACTTGGCGAAACAGCGTTTGGAAGAGCAGGCTAGATTAGAACAGACACTCTCATTTCTCCAAATAGTACATCAACAGGGTGACGATACAGTGCTGCCACAACTTAAGCAGACTAAAAGGGATCTGAATACACTAGCAGTGCAAAAAACTGAAATTGCCTTGGCCTTCCTGAGACAACGATATGGCGAGGTTGGCGCTAGGGCCTCCCGCCTGCTGGCATTCCAGATACGCAAACAAAGGCGCCTTTCAATTATACCTATAATTCAGGAACTTGTTTTGGGAACCCAGTGTACAAAGGTGAGCCAAATTACCCAGATATTTAGTGAGTACTAAAAAAGCTTTACACCCCAGACCACCCCTCAGAAGCTAAAGGCATTAAGGCTTTTCTCCAGCCCGTGGGTCTCTCCCGGCTGACCAGTGAACAACAGAGCCATTTGGTCTCCCCTGTTACACATACAGAACTGCTGGCGGCCATCTCCCGTGCTAAAACAATGAAAGCCCCTGGCCCAGATGGCTATGGCATTGAACTTTATAAGCACTCAGTACAGACACTCTCCCCAATTCTCCTGCAGGTGTATAATGAAGTCTTACAAGGGACAACTAACCCCCAAGTTGGTCATCATGCAGAGATATCTCTCATCCCTAAGCCGGCTAAGAATCCACAAGTATGTACATCGTGTCGCACAATTTCCATATTAAATGCAGACTATAAGTTCCTTATGTCTATTATGGCTAAATGTCTAGACTCAGTATTGCCTTCCCTTATTAACACTGATCAAACTGGATTCGTCAGTGCTAGATCCACCACAGACAATACAAGGAGGGCCTTACATTTGGTCCAGGAACTGCAATCTCATGACTCCCCATCATCCTCCTCAGCTTAGGCGCTGAGAAGGCTTTCGACAGGGTCTCTTGGCCCTTCCTGTTTGCCACTATGACCACAGTGGGTATCCCCCTCCCTTTTGTCTCCATGATTAGGACACTGTATTCTTCACCTAAAGCATGTGTAAAAGTATGTGGACATCATTCCACCTATTTCCCCCTATACAGGGGCACCCAACAAGGATGCCCTCTGTCCCCTGGTCTCTTCACCATATTCATTGAACCGTTGGCACAGACCATCAGGGAGTCTTCCTTGGTAGAAGGTGTAAAGGTCGAAGATACAGAGCATCGAATTGCTCTCTATGCTGATGATGTCCTGTTATTTCTTGCCAACCCCTCTAGGTCAATCCCAGCAGTATTTAATGTAATTGACCAGTTTGGTAGATGCTCAGGATATAAGCTTAATACCTCTAAAACAGAGGCTCTGACGTTTAACTTCTCCCCAACATTGGACCTAGCACAGAGATTCCCCTTCCGATGGGACCTGGGAAAACTGAAATACCTGGGCGTATATCTATCCCACCGAGCTGTGACTGCAAAAAGATTCAAATACGACCCATTCACTATGCAGCTCCAATCGGATTTGGCTCTGTGGAATATCCTCCCGCTGAATCTCATACAGAGAGTAGATGTAATCAGGATGGTGGTTTTACCCCGGGCCCTATATCAGTTTCAAAATATACCCATACATATTCCCACTAAGATATTCCAATTATGGCATAAATGTATCAGCAGGTTTATATGGTCTGGGCATCGAACCAGAATAAAATTTTGTACTCTGACCCTCCCAAGAGCTAAAGGCGGCTTGGCTCTACCAAACCTTAAACACTATTATTGGGCCTCACATCTCTCATTTATAATACATAGATTGACAAAAGTCAACCTAACCCGTTGGAGAGAAACAGAAGAAGACCTCATTCCACATCAGAAATGGATCAGGATGATATTGCATTGTTCCACTTCTTACCCTCGTAACTGGCTCCCCCAGAACCCGTGGATTTTATTCCAGCTCAAGGTATGGACTGAGATCCATAAGCAGTTATCCCTTACCACATATCTCCCTTTGATTTGCCCAGTGGCCCTCTTGGAGAATTTTTTTACCTGCCTCCCTCGACCACATTTTTGAGTCCTGGGGCCGTCTACAACTCTCTTACCTTTCGCATTTTTTACATGATAGGAATTTTAGGTCTTTCCAGGAGTTGAGCTGTACCCATGGTCTTCGACATAGACTTTTACAGGTATTTGCAGCTGAGGCATTTTTACTATTCCCTCCCCCCGGAATTACGGGACCCTGAGGCCATTCCTCCCTTGGTTGTATGCCTTCAGCAATGCATCACCTCTGGTGGAATACCCCCACATTATCTCGGTCTTATATAAGGCCATCACAGAAAATCTAGGAACAAACACTAATGAGTACCGAGCAAAATGGAGTTTAGTATTTGGGTCTGATGTACCTATGTTATTATGGGAAGGGGCTGTTGAATGTCATCAAAACGTACTCTCTCCCATGGCTGGAGACTGTTCGCTTGGCAGGTGATGCTTAGGTACTTTCGAACCCCAGTAATAATGGCCCATTTCTCAGTGACCTGCCCCGGATCCTGTTGGCGTCAGTGTGGAAATCCTGCAGCACACCACACCCACATATTCTGGCTCTGCCCAAAAATCAAGGCTTTCCTGAACTCATTGCAAGCTGAATTACGTGAATTGATAGGTACCCCACTTACATTCACTGCTGAATTTTTTATTCTACATATCTTCCCCCCCAGACATAAAGGCCACCTACACATGTTATCTGATGGGGATATCCCTCCTAGCTGCAAAAAAAGCCCTGACACGAAATTGGCTTACCCTCAGGGTCCCGACTGTGATAGATTGGAGGGAGATAATGACCCAAATTTATAGGTCTGAAAAGATCTCCCATTCTTTAAACGACTCCTCAGACTTATTCACTGTGAAATGGGCTAGGTGGGTTATGCATATCATGTTAAGAGAGACTACCTTGATTCCCTGAACAAATTATACTAAGAATATGATCAGCTATATAGGATTCTGACATGGATATAGGTACTCCAACACAAATGAGCTTGCTGAATTTGCAGATTGAAGGGATTTGTGTGTTTCATTGTAATGTATATCATATGTTCATTTTTTTTTTTTTATATGTACATGGAGAGCTCTGGATCACCAGTTCTAGCTATTATTAACTTGTACCCAGTAATTAATTGATTGTATGGCACAAAGTGTACCCTTAATAGACTATCTAAATGAATAACCCATTATAATTTTCTGTATAACTGTGTATTATGACTGTTAACCCCCCCCCCCATGTAACCCCCACCCCGTTAAATGGAAAATACAATAAAAATATATTTACAAAAAAAAAATCCACACTGCTGGCCAGTGAAGCACTCCGGCTGCTGTCACGTCTGTTCACCGATCCTTCTGCATCCTGTTTATTTCTCATATGTTTTGCCTGAAACTTGGTGCCTTTGATCCTCCCAGAGTTGTAGTTGTCATCTCCCAAACCAGAGAAAACAAATTGTGAGGGCGCTTCAGGCAAATATAAATCCACAGACAGTCTTCTTTTGTTTTCTCAAACTTCCTTTTTATTGTTTTTAAAATGTGGCAAACCTCAACGTTTCACCAAGTGTCTTGGCTTTATCAAGAGATGCCCTTATAAAAATATATAAATAAACAAAGTTAAAAAGACTGTCTACACAATTCCATATAATCTTCTAACTTTTACAAATATTTGAGAATATATAAGTAAATACCCACTGATGCCACTTACTTCAAGAGATCTTATCAGTTCTACAATATTTTCTTGGCCATTTGCATGGGTTTCTGATCCTATGCAAAATAAAATAAACTTCTATGTATTTGTAGTACCCATATTTCTCTCATAAGGAAATGGAACCCAACACCAAAACACCATCTTGTGATGCACTACACCACCAACACTTCAAACAGGTGCATGTTTAGTACCTGTTCAATTCCAACGATTATTTTAAACCTTAATGTGTGCCCTCTTGTATGGCCTCATCGTTATTTATCTCTTCATATATCTTCCTCAGCTAAAAATAGGAAAGCGAGACGAACATTCCAATTCACACTTTTTCTTTAGTAAGGATTATCCTTTTTTAAAAACTTCTATTGACATTAACAAACTGTCTGCCATCCTTTTTTTATTTGTTAATTTGGGAAAAACCTTTCTTTTAACGCTTTCAATCTTATTATTCCATCTCAAAAAAAATTTTTTAAAACTTATCTATGACCTTCCTGAATCTCAATACCCTCCAGAGCCTTCTCCAACAATAATATTCATTGCTATTCAAGTTAATATTTCTATCATAGTATTAGCGCTCAAACTCGCGTTCTTTATCACAGCATGACTTCCCTTTTCCTCCGACTAAGTCGCTTAATTCATAAAAACCTTTATTCTTTCTTTTAACTCCCCTTCAATACTTCTATGCAAACATTTGTTTCCTAGAGTTGCCTGAGGCCATTTTGTTCAGTATTTTAGTTGTACTGTTCTAGGAGAATTTTGATGGGTGACTTCTCAGGAGCCCTAAACCAGAGCGGCCATTAGGTCAATGATGTCACCGGAAGTCGTCTTCTCCTTCTTCAACCAAATGCCGTAAGAATAAGTGTGTCTGCAGCAAGCAGATACCGGAGAAAGACTTCCATACCTCGTATCTCCTCTGCCTGGGGCCTGACCACAACACCAAGGACTGTGAGGCCTGCCAAAGTTTCAACCAGGCCACACGAAAACGCTGCCAAAAAGTCCTGGAAGCCCATCTTTTGAAACAAAAACTGGATTCTATCGAAAAGGAGCTGCAGCAGGCGTGAAGCGCTTTTTCATCACCCAGGGGCTCTTCTGGCTCCCAGTCTTCAAAGCAGAAGAAGCACAAGTGGGACAAGGACCAGGATCGGTCTCCCTCCAGGCCGCAGCTCTCTTTGGGGGCCATGACTCACAAGTGCCCTCTACCAGTAGGAGGGCACTCCTCCGGCCAAACCTGCCCCCATTTCAGAGCAGCCTTTGCCCCAAAAAGCTGGTAACTGTTCAGCAGGGCCCTCTGGGATCGAAGGCAACTTCCACCCTTAGACCCTTCAAACCTCAGCCAGGGTCTAAGCCAAGTGGCATGGCTGGTAAGTCGCTCGCCAGCTCTGCCAATGTCTGCACAGCTCTGGTGCTTCTGTCAGACCCCGATGCGAGGTCTAATGGTCCTCTGGACCAGTGCCCACTGCCGCTAAGGCCACAGCCGTCCCGAGGAAACCCCCCCCCCCGGGGGACAATACTCCGTCTCCTCTGGTGGGGTCTTCTGACATTCCCCCGCCCGGAGCCAGAGGTACCGCTACCCACTGACCCAGTCAACCAGCCAGCGCCGGGCCACCCTGGGGACCTCCCAGCTACCCCGCCAGTGATTCCGCCATCTGGGCCACCTCTTCCCGCCCACCACACCCCGGAGGCACCTGTCACCCCATCTGGGACGACGCTGGGTCCCTTTGTAGGTTCACAGCCGGATACCTCTCAACCTGGGACTTCTGGCCTCCCTTCAGGTCCACCACTAGGTCCCTCAGCCCCACTATCAGGTCTTCTCCAGGTTACCCAACACGGGCTGTCCACACCAGGAGCGCCACACGAGGTACCAGCCTTGAGGAGCACGAGCAGCTGGAGCTACCTGCCATGGGCGTATCAACCGTCAACTTACCCATATCCTTCACAGGCTCCTTCGCAAGCCCCAGTGGATTGTGAGGCTTTCTTTGATTCCTGGTGGAACAAAGCTAATATCCAGCTAACATCTGAGCTGGACCAATGCCAGCCGGACACAGCTCCTATGCCGGTCCAGGCGACCCCAGCTCCGGACGCACGCTGGGTGCCTCCACAGGGGAATACTGGGATCATAGGGCGACTGATCCTCAGACAAAGGACCTCTGTCCAAGGTCCTTGTCTCCCCATAAAAGCACTTCGTCAGACTCAGAGTCTGAATCTTCCTCTGGCTCAGAGTCCCTTCCACCGGAGGACCCTAAGCCTAAGGAGATTCCTAAGTCTCCACCAGAGGATCCCTCATTTTTGGATACCCTCCGAAAAATTCAGGAAGTCAATGGATGGAAGACGGAGGAGCAAGATCCCCAGAGACGGACATTGGCAGAACATCTTGACCTCCCAGAGCTGAACCCTTTCCTCATTCCCCTATGGACGGGGCCCCATGACAATTTGTCCACTACAGTCTGGCAGCAACCGTCGTCTGTCGCAGCCATTTCCAAGAAGGCGGACAGATTGTTCTGTGCTCCAGAAGGGAAATATCACCTGATCAACCACCCCAAAGCTGATTCGGTGGTTATCAACTCGGCTTATGACCACTCTATGATGCCGAAGCATATGAGTAGCTCCCCACCAGATAAGGAATTAGAATACTTGACCAGTTTGGCCAGAAGACTTTCGTCCTCCAGTTTGGCTTTGCAGGCTCTGAATTGCGTCACCCACATGGTCTGCTATCAGAAGGCCGTCCTCGGCCAAATGAAATCTGAATTTGAGGCCTTGCCAGACTCTGAGGCCAAGGCTAAAATTCAGCAGACTGTCAAGATGGCAGAGATTACCTGCCGTCATACCTTAAGGGTGACCTATGATGCCGTCGATGCTTCTGCCAGAAGTACTGTGACAGCAGTTTGTCTTCGCAGACATGCCTGGTTGCGAGTATCAGGTTTCGCCTAGGATGTCCAAGCGTCTATTCTGGATGCCCTCTTTAGGAGATCGGTGCTCTTCAGACTCCCTCTACCATGCCAGTCCCAAGTCTCTGCCTCCTTTTTGCCAACAGCAAAGGTGCCAGAATAGGCAGCAGCCTGGGAAATGTCGGGCTTCCTTCCTGCCTCTACCCCCAAATCAAACAGAACTTCCGGGGTGACATGCCCGAACCTTCCTCTGCTTCTTGACTCCTGACTTGCGCCCTTCTCCACCCACAGCCCCGGAGGAGCCAGTAGGGGGCAGATTAGCCAGCCATCTGTCTGGGTGGGAGGCGTTCACAACAGACTCTTGAGTGCTTCAGCTCACTGCTCAAGGGGACACAATAGAATTCATAGAGAGACCTCCAGAAATCCTCCAGGTCACTCTCGTTACCTGCAAGATCACATTCCGCTCATCAGAGAGGAGATTGTGGCTCTGTTGCGAAAGTCTGCCATAGAACCAGTTCCTCGAGGCCAAGTAAGAAAGGGGTATTACTCCCACTTCTCCCTGGTCCCAAAGAAGACAGGAGACTTTTGGCCAATATTGAACCTCAGCACACTCAACCTGTAGGTTGAGTACAAACGGTTTTGCATGCTGACCCTCCCAGGACTGTTCCAACTACTCAATCAGGGACACTGGCTCTGCACCCTGGACATGCAGGATGCCCGCCTGTATATCGCTATTTTCTCTGCCAACCGCCACTTCCTCAGGTTTACATAGAAACATTTCTAGGGACATGGATATGTTGTTCATCCACACTCATTGGCAGTATCCTTGCCGCTTTAAATCTTGCCGGAAGGTCTTCAAGCTTGCTCCTCCCACCCACCCGGGTGGTATAACTCGGCTCCGCCCCATGGCGTAGAATCTTCGCACAGCTTGAGCTCAGGTTCCTCCTTAGCAACTCTGCGTTTGTGACTGGTTCCTATTTCTCCGTTTGCGGTTTAAAAATAATATTTTGCAAAAGACTTCAGTCTTCGATCCCTCGCGCTCTGCGATGGATAAATCGACTCGGATTGAGATGCCCATGCGGGCAGAAGATGTCTCGGACGGATCCACACTCCACGTAGGTCTACTGTTAGGCCTTGAGCACGACCGCAGGCTTGCGACCTGTGCTCATCTTTCCGGCCTCGTCCTCGAAGACCGTGCTGCCCGATTGCAACTGGGCCGTCCGGCGTTCCTCATTGAAGTCAAGAGGCCGGTTGGCGGTGTCCGCGGCCCGGTAATTTCGGCGGATCTTCCCCGGATGGTCGCCCCTCGAAGGAGGCGGCGCGGGCATATCTTCCTCGCGCCGGCATTTATCCCGCTCTCTCTGGGTTCTTCCTACGCGGCTTCCTTTAAGGAGCTTTGTCTGTCCCTCTCCACTAAAGGAGAAGGGCCTGCGTCTGCTGGACCTTTTCTCGGTCCAAAAGAAGGACAAGGTAAGTCCCTCCGTCGGCGGCTCTGGGAGGCGGAAGAGTCCCTCTCCGGGCACGTCGACCGTCGGCAGGTCGACCGCTCGGCTTGGCCACTGGCCTCACGGTGTCCCGTCAGGTCAGTTGACGGGACTCCACTGATGAAGTCGAGATTTTCTCGACCCATTAGACAGGCTGTCGCCTTTAGCAGCCGAGATTCCCCTCTCCCGGTTCCCCGGGAGGAGTTGAGGATCCGTGGGCTCGCCTGTGCCTCGGTTCGGAGCCCTCCGGATGGACCTTCGAGCGAAGGAGTGCCGGTTCGGCCACCTCCCTGCACCGACCGAAATTCCGGGACTCTGATCTCGGTCTCCGGACACTCTTGGCGGTCCTTGGTTCCCACCGTCATAAGCGGTCTCGGGTCTCGCGCCAGCGGTAAGCGGCGTCGCCATCGTCTCGTCCTCCTCCCACCGGATGAGGAGGCTTCGGCGTAAGTCGTGACCAGTCGAGGACCTTATGTTGCAACAGCTCCTCCTGGCGGGGAATAAGCCGACTCAAGGCGCCTTCCCGGCCATTAAGTAACTGTCACGGGCAGCCAACACAACCCTCGACTTGCCGAGGCCTATACCCAGGCGGTTGTTGGCCAAAACCAGCTGCTCCACCGATTGCGGTGGAACCTCCGCCTCCACAGCCACCAATTGGGGCTCCGACCAAGGATTCTCGGTCGGCTAAGGGTTACCCATCGGCTGTCAGTTACCCTCACTCCCGACCGACCTCGGCGGGTGAAGGGTGGCTCAGGCCAGAGGCAGCTCTTGAGGACTCTTCCAGTCCGAAGATGATTCCTCCTTCTTCTCAAGCGACTGGACTTGGGTCTTCAGGAGGTCAGCCAATGGGCGATAGCCCGTCGTCCTTCCCTAGGACTGCTTCGGCTCATCTGCTGATCTACCGGGATGGAGCTCGACCCGTTTCCAAGCGGGCCGGGTATCCCCTCACGGAGATTCTGGACCGAGGATTCTCCGACGGAGGCCTTTCGGTGGCGAGGCCATAGTGGGTCCAGCACTGGAACTTTGGCAGCGCCCTGCTTCCTGCCCTGCGCGCCGGCCAGGATGGCCAGGAAGTATCCGGTCCCCGGTTCCTTGTCGGTTTTGGGAACACCCTCTGCTGAGGGGTTGGTTACGACAGCGTTTTCCGGCGCGGCTAGCGCCAGGGATGTGGACAAACCTCCTGACAAGGGTCAAGAATTGGACTATGTGGGCGAAAAGTCTCGCTGCGTCCTCTCACGGCCTCGTCAGGCCAGTTCGGCCGTCCTCATGGCACATTTTTCTCATGCCCTGTTGGGCTCCCTGGATGAGGTCATCCCTCATCTTCCCGCCGATCTGCAGACTACGGTTAAGCAGTGCGGGACCAGGGCGAGGCAGTGGCCAAACAGCAGCTCCAGACTGCTTTGGATGTAGGGGACTCATGTGCCAGATCGGTGGCGGACGCGGTGGCTATCGTCGGCGAGCTTGGCTGAGATATCCACCTTTACTTGGATGACCCAGCACAAGTTGGCGGATGTTCCTTTTGGGGACTGACCTCTTGAGCCCTGGGGTGGAAGGTCACCTGCAGAGGATCGAGGGGTCAATGCCACCTTGGACTCGGTCTCTTCCGCTCAGAGGACAAGGCCGCCAAGCCACAGCCTAAGCCCTTTGTCCTTCTGTGCCCCAGCGCGCCCGGCCCAACAACGTTCGGGCCAGCAGGCTCGGCCTTGGCATCCCAAGCCAAGCCCCCGGCTTCCTCTAACAGGAGGCAGGGAGGAAAGGCCCAGGAGGTCCCTCGGCCGATCCCTCCTCAAGCCTGCTCGATGGCGGGCTGAGGGTGTCGCCCCCATCATTCACCTGCCTAGGTCCCCATTGAGAGGGAGCCGGCTCCAGCTGCCTACGTTCCGCTGGTCCGCTGTTACCACGGACAGGTGGGTCTTGGAGGTGGTGGGAAGAGCCTGCCTCTGGAATTCGAGCAGGCACCACCCTTCAGGCCGTGGCCCCTCGGGGCCGGGATCCCCAGCCTCACTGGCGGCTCGTCGGGCGGACATCCTCTCCTCCTCCAGAAGGAGGTGGTAAGAAGGTGGTGGACCCTCCTTCAGACCCAGGGTTTGTGTCCAGGTACTTCCTGGTTCGAAAGCGGACGGGGCTGGCGCCCATTCTCGACCTACGACCTAAACAAGTTCCTAAGGTCTCGAACCTTCAGGATGGTCACTCTGGCTCAGATAATACCATCCTTGGAGCGGCGTGTGGATTCTGCTCTCTGGACTTGCAGGGCCAGCGTTTTCCCGTCCCTATCCGTCCGTCTCACCAGAATTCGCACGCTTCCGGCGGAAGGATCTCTCTTAAGTTCAAGCCATGCCCTTGACGTCTCTAGCTCCCAGGGTCTTCACCAAATGCATGGCAGTGGTGACAGCATTCCCTGCGGCGAGCGGTCGGTGTGCCCCCCTGGGCGACTGGCTGATAGCAGCTCCCTCAGGAAGGAGGCGGAGTGGTCCAGAGATCTGGCCCTCAGGTCTGCTCTCAACTGGGCCTCCTTATCATCAGGCCAAGTGGGAACTCGAGCGAAGCAGGTGATTTTATTCATCGGGCGCAGCTCGACTCTCCTGAGCCAGGCGCGGCTCCCGGCGGACAGGGCCGAGTTCTTTCCTCCTTTGCCCGATCATTTCTGGTTGGGCAATGCGCCCTGCCGGGACTTCCTGCGCCTCCTGGGTCTCATGGCGGCCTGTACCAAGCGTGGTCCGTTGGGCCGGCTGAACATCGTCCCCTTCAGTGGGACTGGCCAGCCAGTGGTCCTGGCGCTGCGATCCCTTGGACAACATGTCGGTGACTGGGGATATTGGAATGCTCTCAGTGGTGGACCCGTTCCAGATCATTTGCAGGAGGGCATCCCGTTCATCCCGCCCGGGCAGCGGTCTCTCTGTCGACCGATGCCTCTCTGATGGGTTGGGGTGCCCATCTGGGGAACACCGGGCTCATGGCCTCCTGGTCCCCTTGGAGTCCCGATGCCACATCAACCTGCTGGAGCTCGGGCGGTCCGCCCAGCTCTCACCGCCTTTGCTCCGTTCCTCCGGGGTCAAGTGGTCCGGTCAGGCGGACAATACCACGACCATGCTATCTAAACCGCCGGGGCGGGGCAGCGCTCCATGCTTCTATGCGAGGAAGCTCTCCGCATTTGGTCCTCGTCGCGCAGCCTGGGCGGATCTCCTGGCCATTCACGTGGCAGGGCCTCCAACCCTGGCCGATGCCCTGAGCGGATAGGGCTGCATCACAGTGGTCTCTCCTGCGGAGGTAGTACAGCATCTGTTCTCCTTTGGGGCACCCTCAGGTGGACCTGTTTGCCTCCATGGAGGCTTGGGCTGAGTCTGTTCCAGTCCCGCCCCCTCAGCAGAGGCTGCTGCAGGGGATGCTTCACCGAGGCAATGGACCCGGGCCTCTTTGCGCCTTTCCCCATTTCCCTTGATCACAAGGTGCTTCTCTCAAGAGGAGGGACAGGCGCGGGTGATTCCTGATAGCCCCAGACTGGCCTGCCAGTTCTGGTACCAGATCTCCTCAGTCTCAGCTCCAGGACTCGCGGCAGCTTCCAGCTCGCCGGACCTGCTCTCAGTCAATCAGGGAAGGTGTTCCATCCGGACCTTCAATCCTGCACCTGACGGCCTGGTTCCTGCGGCTGAGTTCCAGGCTTTGGGTCTTTCCGACGAGGTCCTCAATGTAGTTGGCGTCCCGTAAGTCGACCAGAAAATGCTATGCCTTCAAATGGAAAAGGTTTTCCATTTGGTGTCAGGAACAGGGCTTGGACCCTTCCTCCTGTTCCTTGGCAAGCATCTTGGACTATTTATGGTCCCTTTCTAGTCAAGGGCTTAGGTCGGTGACCTAAGGGTGCACCTGGCAGCCATCTCTGCTTGCAGGCGCGGGCGGGAAGCAGTCGATGGCGCGGGAGAAGGTGGTCTGGCGCTTTTCAAAGGCCTTGATCACATTTCACTCAGTGGGAACCCCCACCTCCGTGGGATCTACTGCTGGTGCTAGCAAAGCTCATGGGCAAGCCATTCGAACCTATGCACAGGTGTGCTCTCTCTCACCCGTCGTGGAGACCGCCTTCTTGGTGGCTATCCAGTCAACCAGAAGGATGGGAGAGCTCAGGCGCTTTCCATCGAGGTCTCCTTACCTGGTCTTCCACAGGGACAAGGTTGTCCTGCCCCCACCGAAATTCCTTCCGAAGGTGGTGTCGGAGTTTCACTTAACCAGGTGTTGACTCTGCGGTGTTCTACCCCAATCACACCTGGAGGCCGAATATAAGGCTCCATACTCTGGATCCTAGAGGCTCGCTTATTATAAGGCGCCTGGCTGAAAGGCCGAGAGAGAGGTTACTAGCTGTTTGTCACCTACGCTGAAGCCGCATCTGGCAGACCTGCAGCCAAGCGGACGATAAGCAGGTGGGTAACCTCCTGCATAGATCTCTGCTATAAGTTAGCGGGCATGGAGCCTCCCAGAGGATAAGAGCTCATTCTACCCGCCATACTGCTGCAACGGTGGCTGCTTCCAGGGACGTCCCTATCCAGGAAATCTGCAGGGCTGCTACCTGGAAGTCAGCAAACACCTTCATTACCCACTACCACATCGACCTTGAGTCACGCCGGGATGCTGGTTTTGGGGCCTCGGTTCTCCAGTCTCTCTTTCCCAAGTAAGTATATGGGGTGTGCGTCTTGCCTCCTCCTCCCGGAGAACTGCTAGGAGTCTGCCAATGAGTGTGGATGAACAACATATCCATGTCCCTAGAAATACAGGTTACTCACCTGTAACAGGAGTTCTAGGAATGGTATATGTTGTTCATCCAACACTCACTGACCTCCCGGCTTCGACGCACAACCTGAGCTTCCAGCGGGCCAGATCTGGCGTCATGGGGCGGAGCCGAGAGTTATACCACCCGGGTGGGTGGGAGGAGCAAGCTTGAAGACCTTCCGGCAAGATTTAAAGCGGCAAGGATACTGCCAATGAGTGTGGATGAACAACATATACCATTCCTAGAACTCCTGTTACAGGTGAGTAACCTGTATTTACCTTCCAGGGGGTGCATTTACAATTCAAGGCTGTCCCTTTTGGCCTTTCATCTGCACCCAGGGTGTTCACCAAGTGCCTAGCGGCAGTGGCAGCGGCTTTGAGGCGTCAGGGCCATTATGTGTTCCTGTACCTCGATGACTGACTTCTGTCAGCCCCGTCGAGGGACAGCCTAGAGGCTTCTCTAGCGGTTACCCTGGATCTATTCCACAGGCTGGGGGTTACAGTGAATGATTCCAAGTCTCACCTCCCTCCTTCCCAGCGCCTTCAATTCATTGGGGTGGTACTAGATACTTTCCAGGGTCAGACCTTCCTCAACTTAGACAGGGCAGAAACGCTGCAGAAGCAAGCTCGGCATGTGGCCTCCAGCCGTTGGACGATAGCCAGAACAGTCCTTCACCTCCTAGGTTTAATTGCGGCAGCCATTCCCACAGTGCCCCTGGCATGGCTCCACATGCGGGTTGCGCAGTGGACCCTCAGGGTACAATAAGATCAGAGGTCAGATAACCTGGATCACAAGGTTCTGGCGTCCAACCCTGTGCAACAGGATCTCCTGTGGCCCAGGATCTGGAAAATCTCTACCAAAGGTTGTTTGAGTTTACTTTGAATCAGATTATACACTTGCCAGTGTATTACCCCGAGCATTCTAATCAAGGGCAGGCAATTCTGCACACTTTGGATGTGCATAGAATTTTGCATTACTATGAATCGGTCTGTAAAATGGATCAGTTTTTGTTTCCTTTGCACCCAAAAGGGAGGGAGCAGCTGTTTCAAAACTGTTTATCTAAATGGTTAGCAAACTGTATTCTGTTTTGCTATCAGAAGTACAAACTCTTTCCGGGGGAAGTTAAAGGGCATTCAACCAGGGCATGGCTGCTTCTACTGCTTGTCTCAGGAATGTTTCTGCTGCAGACATTTGCATGGCAGCCACTTGGAGCTCTGTCCACACCTTCACAAAGCATTAGTCTGGACATTGCCTCTAGGCGCAGGGCTGGCTTTGGACTAGCTGTCCTTAAAGGTCTTCTGTCTTAATTCCCTGCCTCCTGTAGACCTTTCCTGCCTCCCGTGTTAAGTCTCTGTTTGAGTCACACTGCTTGGGACTCAGTCCTTATGATTACTGTTCACTGCAAGAGCCCTCTCAAAGTAAGATGATAGTGTAAGAACTTACCATAACAGTAGATCTTCGAGAGAGGCTCTTGCAGTGTCAGTGGCTCAGTAGGTAGCACACTCTCCTCTGAGGCAGGGAGATCAGAGGGCTATGGGTTTAGTTCCCACATCTGACACTTGGGTTAATATCCCAATACTGTCACTGTAGTGCAGCATGAAAGGGGTGCTGCACTTCTGAGGTGCCGTCTTTCGGATGAGACGTTAAATCGAGGTCCCATCTGCCTCGATTGGTGATAGTTCAGGTGGATGTTAAAGATCCCATGGCACTTATCAAAAAGAATAGGGGAATTTTTTATTGGACGAAACTGCAATAAGACTCACAAAAAAACATTTGTACATAACATAACATCAAAACATACTCTTCCTAAAGGAAAAAAAACGTTAACCCCGTACTAAATTCATGCATATACTGTAAAAAGAAAACTTATGTCAATATCATCCCAAAACACCCTTAATGTGGTACAGACTTCCCCCAGTCCTCTTTCACACCCTATGTGCTCCATCCCATAAAATTTCTCTTATACATACTCTGCATCTCTGTGTATACTACACGTACTAACTTATCCTATGTTCTGATTCCCGCATTATTAATCTCTGGGTATTTCTTAACTTAGTCATCCACTTGCCACTATTCCTTTTCCTTAAAACCCGCATTAAATGTATGTAATAGTTTTAAAAAATATCATAGCTTATGGATACCTAACAAAATTACTCCTTTTAACTAAACACTCCTTTATACTTCTTCTCTACACTATACATTTAATGCCTACTTACTTATTCAAACAACATGAAGTCTTGCTGTATTCTGACATATGCAGTGATGTCCAACCTTTGAACTGCCCCGGAGATGAAAGAGTTAACTTTCCATGCCAGGCATGGAACGCTGAGCTTGAGCTCGGTTGAGACTCTGTCTGTTGCTGTTTGAACTCAAACCGTCAGATTCTTTACTCCACCTCACTGAACAGTCGCTCTGGAGATTTCTCCTTTGCTCGGTTCAAGTTTGTCGGTTAAAGTGCCGTTTTCCTCGGTTTTCGACCGAATTTAATCGTTAACCTGTCGGTTCAGTCTCTGTCTGTGGTATTGTGAGTACTAGATAGGTTTATTTTCTTGTTCTTCTGTGTGGAACTTATAAACATAGGATCAGTTCGGTTTGAACCGATCAGGTTTGTTCAAAAAAGTTTATTCTACTTTTAGAGTGTGGTAACCGGTCCTTATCGGTTCTAAAAAAGAAACGGATTTCATTATGTTTTTTTCCATGACCTGTAACACGGTCAGGAACCGATAAGAGTGTCTTGCCTAGCGGATTGCCAAAAAAAGGGTAAATTTTGTTAGAACTGGCCATGTCTGAGAAACCCAAAGAAAACCGGCCCACTGGGTTTCAACACTGTAGTGTGTGTGGGGAAGCCTTTGCTAAGGCTGACCCCCACACCACCTGTGTTTATTGTCTGGGGTTTGACCACCTCGATTCAGACTGCCAGATTTGCAAGAATTTTCCTGCAGCTACCCTGGAAAAGAGAGTTGGTAGGCTCAGTGAAAGGGAGGCTAAGAAGTCCGCTGACCCGGATGGCCAGCCCGGTTCGGTTCTAACCGAACCAGAAGGAGTGCCCTCTGACCAGGGTGAAACTTTTTCAGGCTAAAGGAGAACCGACTCTGAGGAGTCGGTTCTGGCTAAAAGAAAAAGAAGGGATAAATCAGCCGGTGCGGATCCACAACTTCTTTCTCCGACCGCTGATGAAATAGCCAAAGTGATAAGGATTGTTCAATCGCTAACTCCGGTTCCGACCGAACCAGCACCATCGGGAAGGGGCTCGGTTCGGTCGGTTCCCCCGGTCCCAGATTATAGAAGATTTTTATGAACCGGAGGAGGAGGAAGAGAGTATGAAGATAGTGATGGTGATTACGAAAGTCTGGATGTGCCCATTGACCCAGACATTTCCCCAGACAGACCTTCAGGGGTTTCTCCTCCTAGGCTTTCTGAGTCCCCTTCCCATTTTATGTTCTACAAAAAAGTGGCTGAAACTCTTCAGCTTCCTATGGAAGAAGCTGTAGACGATCAGGAGGAGCCTGACTATGTTGAGATGATGGATATCCCAGAGTCCAGGAGGCTGTCTATTCCCCTTCATAAGTCCTTTGGGAAACAGACAATAAAAATTTTAAAGACTTTTAATTCTATACCTCCTGTGGACAAGAGAATGGACAAGAGGTATACTCTCTCAGGCTCAGATACGGAGTTCCTTACCCAGCAATGCAGCCATGTTGGGGTAGTGCAGGCCGCTGCCTGTGATAAGGCTAATATACCCTTGGCTTCACACCCCCCAGATAAGGACTCCAGGAGGATTGATGCCATGGCAAAGAAACAGTACATGGCAGCATCCTTGGGACTCAGGCAGGCTAATTATATGGCCTATACAGCTAGATATCAGAAATCTAGATGGGACACTGTAATGGCTTTAGCTAAACAGGTCCCTGGCCAGCTTGCCAAGGAGCTGGAGCAGGTGGCTGCGGATGATATTGAGGCATCCAAGGTGCAGTTCCATGCTGCAGTGGACTCCAATGATGTTTCATCTAGAGTCATGGCTACATCTGTGGCCCTTCTTAGGATGGCTTGGCTCAGATGTACTAGCCTGTCTCAGGATACCCAGACTAAGGCCATGGATTTTCCTGTTGTGGGTAATTCTCTGTTTGGGGAGCAAACAGAGAACTACATGAAGAAAATGGATGAATACAGGACCACCTATAGGAGTGCTCAAGCCAAGGAAAGGTAAGCCACTCCCCAGAGGCAGCATTGCAGGGGCAGGCCTTTTCATAGGCCTTTCTACCAAGCCCAGGCCTCCTCTTCTGCTTATGCTCATAGGGGGTTCTTCAGAGGGAGAGGCAGACGAGGTACAAGCAGACCTGCTTCCACCCCTCAGCCTAAAGCCCCTGCCAAACAGGCACCCTGATGGGTTTGCCAGGGCCGATTCTCCATTACCTGTAGGGGGCAGGCTGGCTTACTTTGTCCAGGACTGGATGTCTTTAACATTAGACAAATGGGTCCTGGAAGTAGTAAGCCAGGGACTGGTTCTCAGCTTCAAAAAATTTCCAAAGATGAGAAGCAGATCCTTTCCACCTGCAAGTCCTTCAGAGGCACTTGCCCTAGAGGCAGAGGTCTCTTCCCTCTTCGCTCTGAGAGCCATTGAGAGGGTTCCACCCCTACACAAGGGAAAAGGATTGTACTCCAGGTACTTCTTAACCCCCAAAAAGACAGGAGAATGGCGGCCCATCCTGGATCTCAGATATTTAAACAAGCACCTTTTAAAGCCAAAGTTCAAAATGGTGACTCTGGGAATAATTCTACCCTCTCTAAGGCCAGGGGACTGGGTAGTTTCCCTGGACCTCAAGGATGCCTATCTCCATATTCTCATCAGAAGCTCCCACCGAAAGTACCTCAGGTTCGAGCTGCCCTCAGGCCATTATCAATTCAGAGCTATGCCCTTCGGCCTAACTTCTGCTCCAAGGGTGTTCACAAAGCCTGACAGTAGTGGTTGCCTTCCTAAGGAGAAAAAAGATCTCCATCTTTCCATACCTGGACGACTGGCTCATAGTAGGCCAGTCTCCAGACCAAGTCAAGTCACAACTACGGATAACTCAGCAACTGCTCACTTCTCTAGGTTTCCTTCTGAATCTTTCAAAGTCAGTTCTAGAGCCTATGCAGCTCCTCACCTTCATAGGGGCAGAGCTGGATACAGTAAAGGCAAGAGCCTTCCTTCCCCTGGACAGGGCAAGGACCCTTATCTCACTGGCCTCTTCATTCACCCTCCAGGTGTCTTGACCAGCAAGGCATTTTCTGCAGCTCCTGGGACACATGGCTGCCTCTACAGCAGTGGTTCAGGGAGCAAGATTTCAGATGAGGGACATTCAGTTCCACTTGAGAGCCTTCTGGTCTCAGAAAAAGGATCCTCTGACCAAACTAATCCCAGTGACTCGAACCCTGATCCAGGCGTTGCAGTGGTGGCAGGATCAGGACAATCTAAGACAGGGAGTTCCTTTTGTCACTCAGTCTCATTCTCTAATCCTTACTACAGATGCCTCCCTCTTGGGGTGGGAGCCCACGGGGACCTGGCCACCCAAGGGTTGTGGTCCCCCTCAGGAATCTCTGCTTCACATCAAGCTAATTAGAACTCAGAGCAGTGTTTCTAGCACTTCAAGCTTTTTCCAAGTCTGTTCAGAACAAAGTAGTTCAGATCAGGACAGACAATACCACCACAATGTGGTATATCAACAAGCAAGGGGGCACTCGGTCTACGGCCTTGTGCACAGAGGCAGTGAAGTTGTGGTCTCTGGCCTATTCCCTGAACGCCTCTCTTACAGCAGTGCACCTCCCAGGGAAGGACAATGTCCTGGCAGATACTCTCAGCAGGATATCTCGGGGCCATCACGAATGGTCCCTGAATCCCCTGATTTTGAAGGTGATCTTCTCTAGATGGGGCACCCCACAGATAGATCTTTTTGCAGCCCCAGACAATCACCAACTTCCTCTCTTTTGCTGCAGTCCCCCTGGATACCCTAGTTCTCAATTGGGAAGGGAAGTTCCTGTATGCCTTTCCCCCTTCCCTCTCCTGTTCAAGGTGCTAGTCAAAATCAGGTCTCAACCCTGCAAGGTGATTCTGATTGCTCCAGACTGGGACCAGACAGCCCTGGTACCCTCTCTTGTTGTCCTTAGCAGTCCACCTTCCCCTGTCTCTTCCCAGGAATTACAACCTGTTAACATGTGCTCAGGGGAGGGTTTGGTATCGGAATCTCAAATCTTTCAATCTCAAGGCCTGGCTCTTGAAGAGTTAGAGTTTGCTGATTTACACCTCTCTCAGGGTGTTCTGGATATCTTAAAGGCTTCTCGAAAGCCTTCCACCAGAAACACTTACAATTCCAAGTGGAAAAGATTTACTATATGGTGCTCTGGGAAGCATATTTCTCCAGAGTCTGCTGGCCTGCCCAAAGTCCTTGACTATATGGTTCATCTCAATAGCTTGGGACTCAGACCAGCTACACTAAGAGTGCATCTGGCAGCTGTCTCTGCCTTCCTCTCAGCAGGCAAGCACTCTTCCCTTTCAGCTCATCCTGTATTTTCTAAATTTTTCAAGGGATTGCTGCATACCAATCCTCCCTTCAGGGACCCTGCCCCTGCTTGGGACCTTAATGTTTGCATTGCTCAGCTTATGCAACCCCCTTTTGAGCCTTTGTCCTCAGCAGAGCTAAGTACTTGACTTGGAAAACTGTTTTATTGGTGGCCATCACTTCTGCCAGACGCATAAGTGAGTTACAGACCCTGTCAGTGGAGCCTGATTTTATCTCTTTCTATAGAGATAAGGTGGTCCTCGGGACTAATAGGAAGTTTTTGCCTAAGGTGGTTTCAGATTTCCACCTTCACCAGTCGATGTCTCTTCCTGTTTTCTTCACTGACTATTCCTCCTCTGGGGAGAGGAGGCTGCACAGTTTGGATGTGAAAAGGGCCCTTAGCTATTACATAGAGCGCACCAAGGGTCATAGGTTTGACTCCCTCCAACTGTTCCTCACTGATGGTGAGGTTGGTAAGGGAAAACCTGCCACTAAGAGATCTATTGCCAGGTGGATTGTCTCTTGCATTCAATTCTGCTATGAAAAACTGGGTAGGATCCCACCCTCAGGCCTGAGGGCTCACTCTACCAGAGGTACAGCTGCTTCCCTGGCTGCTGCCAGGGATATTCCTATCTTAGAGATTTGTCAAGAAGCCACCTGGAAAACAGTACATACTTTTACCAAGCATTACTCTCTGGATAGACAGGCTAGGAGTGATGCTCGGTTTGGCACAGCAATGCTTCAGAGCCTATTTCCAAAGTAGGTTCTGTCCCTCCTCCATGGAGGTACTGCTTGGTAGTCTGCATATGTCAGAATACAGCAAGACTTCATGTTGTTTGAAGAAAAAAATACTCATCTTAGTAATGTTGTTTCTTATAATGGAGTCTTGCTGTATTCTGTCCTCCCCCCTGCCTCCCCTCTCAGAACCTGGTTTTTGGGATGTGGGTGGGCAGCAGCAGTGTTGGCACTATGGAGGTGCCCCCACCCCTTCTTTTCTCACCCCCTTTAGTTTGGGTGTATGGGTGTTGTGTTTTGTTTTATTTTTTGGGTTTCCTGACTTGAGTCTTTGCTTTGGGACCAAAAAATCTTTTTGTTATATTTAGTAGCCAGTTGGCTAGTATAAGTTTACAGTTTCCACACAGGACACCCAGTGAGTATAGCTCGAAAAGATCTAACGGTTTGAGTTCAAACAGCAACAGACAGAGTCTCAACCGAGCTCGAGCTCAGCGTTCCATGCCTGGCATAGAAAGTTAACACTTTCATCTCCGGGGCTGTTCAAAGGTTGGACATCACTACATATGTCAGAATACAGCAAGACTCCATTAGAAGAAACAACATTACTAAGGTGAGTAATTTTTTCTTACTTCTTATTCTATACAGTAGACTGAAGAAAAGGGGCATCTAGCCAACCCTTCCACCATACCTTTATCATGGGTTGGGGTAGAGTTGCATACTCTTCGGTATATAAGGTATGGATTTCCTGTTCTATTTTACTTTTCATGCATAACAAAGTTATTAGTTTCTGTTGCAACACGTATTGACACCTGGTTTGCCATATTACCCATTTAAATATGGCCATAATTACTCTAAGTGTGCCTTTATGATAATTCTTCCATTCCCTCCTATCATATTGATCGTAAATTAATATGTCATATTTTGAAGTTGAGGGATACCCCATGTACTAGATAGTAATGGCCAGAAACCCTCCATATATGGGTATTCAAAAAATAAATGTGACATGGTTTCAATTTCTATCCCACATCCCTCCCTTAAACATGTCCTATCCTGAAGACTTTTGTTGAAATGATTACCTTGTACTTTCAGTCTGGAGTGGCACCCTAGCCAAAGGGAGTCCCATACCTTTGGTGGGATTCTATGCTCTATCAACTGTGCAGTTACATGAGAGAGCTTGATGTTGTCTGTAATGAGACACATGGAACCCCAAAACACACTGTACAATCTTATGGTAACATTTTTTCCTTGTAATATGTACAACTTCTGTAGTAGTTATATACCAATCTTTTAATTTCCTATATATTTCCATTAAATATTTGGATATACCCTCAGGTATTGCCCGAATCTCCCCCATTGTTGATTCTCCCATCTCTGCCAAAAGTAGGAACATCACTCTTGAAACAAACATATCCACTCCAGCTGTTTCCCAGTCAATATAGGCAAAACATTTGCATATACAAACATAGAAAAAAACAATATTACAGGATTCATCATATTTAGCCCTCCCTGTTTAATTGGCCAGTATGTACTGTTTCGTTTTGTGGGGTTCAAACGGCTCCCCCAAATCAACTTAAATTCTACACATCACATTTTGACCTCCAATTTTACCAGCAAGGGAAAAATTTGGCTGACCAATCGAAAAAAGAGGGACAATAAAAGTTTTGTACATGTATACCCGCTTTTTTTTGTCATAGGACATCCTTTCCATCTATTTACTTTCTCCTCTGCCTGAGCTATGGCTGCTTCCCAATTGATGTTTTGTCGCATCCTCGGTCCTAAACAATATACCTAGAATCTTTAAAGGTGGATCTACTGTTTGTACTCCCCCTAGCTTCTGCGTATTCTCTTTTGAACATGAATTAACAATACTTGACTTTTTTGTCGATTAACTTTAGATCCTGAGATCTTGGAAAAGGTATCTACCTGCTCCATGGCCCTTTCCTCTGAGGCTCTGTCGGCTGCTAAAATGTTAATATCATCCGCATAGGCCAAGGCAACCGGGAAGTTCAAATTACTAGGTCCTGAAATAGAGGATATTCCGCCTCTCCCATTCAAGCCCCAGAGTAAAGGGTTCAGAGGGAAAACATACAACAAGGTGCTCAAAGGACACCCTTGCCATACCCCTCTACAAATTTTAACATGTTTCCCCATTCTACCATTGACCAAGGGACTTGAAAAAGCCCCTTTATAGATAATACTGATCCATTGAAGAACTGAATCAGGAATTCCATAATGTGACAATACTTCATACAGATATTCATGCGGAACTCCATCAAATGCCTTAGCTTGGTCAAGTGAGATCAAATATCCCGAAGTGCCTGAACAGTCAGAGACTCCTCTTATGGTTTTTACTAAGTCACCCATAGATTGTTGGGGGATGGCACACGCTTGACCAAAAGAGATCACTACCTGTGCCACCTTTCTGAGTCTGTTACGCAATATTTTACACAGTATTTTCCAATCTACATTGATTAGACTTATTGATCTCCAGTTTCGTATGTCTGACCTATCTTCTTTTTTATATAAAAATATTAATAAGCTGTCTGCCAATGCTGCTGGAAAAGGAACAGATCCCACTAATATATCATTAAAAATTGCCACCATAAAATCACTTAATACGTCCATGGTTTTCTTATAAAATTCCCCCAGTAACCCATCTGGGCCAGGTGATACCCCGTTTTTTTAGTTTAATAATGACCTCCTCCACTTCTCCCTTAGTTATAGGGGACACTAGTTGTTTTTTGTCAGCATCTAAGAGGCCTGGAATATTTAATTGTTAAAGAAATTCAGTTACAGTTACTGACTGTGGCTTCTGCCTACCAAAGGATTGTTCTACATATTCTTGAACTGTATGCACAATTTCTTCCCCTTTATGTACCACTAGGCCTGCATTTGTTCTAAGTTTGGCCATATATTTTGAGTCTACCCACTGTGCACAACTATCATGTGGGTTTATGTTTTGTGCTTTACCCTGGGTTCCAAACTTTTGTTCAATAAATAATGCTTGTGCTCTATCATATTGGTAGTTGCACATCTCTTTCTTAATATTCTGAATCGGTTCAGTAAGATCTTCTCCTGTTCTACTGCTCAGGATAATAATGTCTGAAATTTCTCCCTTAATCTTAAATAATTTAAATATTTGTTATTTGATGCTTTTTTTAGCTAATGAACTACATAGCACCTTAATATCTTTTTTAGTGTCTTGCCACCAAAATAATGAATTGTCATAAAGTTTGAATACTGAATGCCTAGCCTCCAACTCAGATTGGATTGCTGGCCATATTTTGGCATCTTCTAGTGCAGCAACCAACATTAAACTTCCATACAGGGTTGGATTTAGGTTTATTTATTGGCGTTCCCACTATCATTTTAATTAATCAACCACTATCATTTTAATTAATCTATGGTCAGAATTTTCAAAAGGAGACACATAAAAGGCTATTACTGGGACTTAGTGGGAGGCAAACCAAAGGTCAGTTTGTGTTGACAGTCTTCCCTTAAAGTATGTATGACCTGGTGTGTGGCTGTTGGCAGCCACACAATCTATACGCTGTTCTTGTTTGTATAATATATTCAAAAAATTAGAATTGGTATACATTTTTGTGTCACTTCCGTTTTGTCTGATAATGAAAGTATACAATTGAAATCGCCCCCTAGAAAAACTGATCTAGAGGTGCATAAATATGGCTGAATTTTTTTTCCAAAGTTCAACCCTTTGATACTTTGTTTGGTAATTATAGATATTAATCAGGCGAAGATCTTAAGAGCCTACTCTTGCATCCAGAATGTAGGCCCTGCCAGGCAGCAGGTCAGTCACCTGTGATACTCTGAGATCGGGTGTCAAAATGAGAAATCCCACCCCAGAGCATGGTTCCCCCAAAGACCAAAAAGAGGGGCATTTAAACCACTCTCTAGATGCTCGGTGGGTTTCTCTAAATGTATGAAGCCATGTGTCCTGCAAAAAGCAAATGTCCAGACGGTGGTCTTCAATAATAGAAAAGATGGTTTGTCTCCTCTTCTGATTCTTTATACTATTCACATTAATGGACCCAAGCGTTAGGTGGAGTTCCATAATTATGTGATAGCACTGGTATGACCCTCAGCATTTGTTATTTCTGGGGATTTTGCCGTAGATCTTTTTGATTTCTTCTTTTTGTTTTCCTCTACTCTGGTCTCTTTAAGGGACACATCCGAGTCTGTCATATTCTCCGTGAGGAAATCAGAGATGATGTATCTGGGTTCTCACCACCTTCCTCCCATTGTTTCCTCTTAGCCAATAATGTAAATCTATTTTTAGTATAACTAGCCTCTTCTATGGAGTGAGAGGCTCTCCTGTTTTTTGAGCATGGCTATGAGTCACTTTTCTGTTGCTCCCATTCAGTTGTTCGGGAGGGGCATAACTTGCCTGCGTCCCTTTGCTGGGCCCGGTTGAGTATCTTCCCCCACCTCCTGGGGTGGTTGAGAATCCTCTATCTCGACCAGGGTGTCTCCTTCTGAATTTGCTGTGGCTTCTGAGTCTCTCATGGCTGGGCCAAAAGAATGGCATTGTTCCCTCTCCATAGGAGTACTCTGTGGAGATGTCATTTATGGAGGGGTTACTGAGGAAGTTTGTTTTGGGGCCTGTTGTTTTGGCCCTGAAGTCATTTCAGGGCCCTGCTGATTTGGGGGGGGATAGGACCTTCATCTTCAGATCCATCATCCGTGGCATTATGTGAGGCCCAAGGGCAATCTTTAAAAGTATGATTAATTTCCTCACACAAGTTACATACCACTGGAGTAGGGCAGCTGATTGCAGCATGACCAATCCCTCTACACAGAGAGCACTTCATTTTATCACATGTGCTGCTAAGATGTGTATAAACTCCGCAGCGAAAACATGATTTTGGTTGCCCCGAGTAAAAAATAAAACCTCAGTCTCTTCCCAAATAAAAACAGCTAGCCAAATGTTGGATCGTTCCCCCCTCTTGTGGTAAGCAGACCTGGATACGCCACCCCCCTGTCCAAATGTCTTCTCAATCGATAAAAGGGTCAGGCAAACCAAGTGCCGTGCACTTGGTACGTAACCAAAGCAAAATGTCAGATATAGCAACCCCTTCATTTTTAAACAACACCGTTATTGTGCAATAAGCAGGCTTTGTGAGTGGAATGACAATAAAAGGACTCCATTCAGGGTTTTTTTCCACTGTTTGGTATCTTTGCCAAAAGAGTTCAAGGCTAGCTGCTGTTTTAAAACTTATGTCAAAATTGGGGTCCCCAGAGGTATGAATTAGGGCATAAATTTCTTGAGCAGAGAAACCTAGGCTTTCTTTAATAAGTATGCGGCTAACATAAAGACAGTCAGGATATATGCCCAGTCCTCCCCCTGTACTTGATACGGACAGCATTTCGTCTTTTGGCAGGTTCTGGAGGTGCATGAAAGAAGACTGTGTATGTTTTATTTGTGGAAGAACGGCCCCTAATATCTGTTGGCCGAGACTCATTATTAAGAAAATGTTGGCCCCCGAAGTAGATGGTTGAGGCTCTGGAACTGAGTTGCCAATATCGGGAGATATGGGGACCCTAGGTGTAACTTTTGTCCCTTCTGGAAGGTAATTTTGTTCGTGTCTCTGATTGACCTTTGGGAAAGATAAAAGTTTCTTCTGTGGTTTAGGAATAAGTATAGGAGAATTTGTGAACTCTAAAGATGAGGGTAATTCCAAGGGGTCTGTATCATCTGTACAGGGCCTTTCAGGAGACACCCATGGTTGTCCTTTTGAATGCTTCACCCATCCTACTGATATTAAAGCTTCACCCACAGTAACCCCTGTAATCAGGACATTGTCATCATAATCTGGTTGGTTTGAAACTGGCATCACTACATTTCCCCCATCCACAGTAGCAGTGGTGCCTAGTGTTGCAATGTCTACATTTTGTTTTTTATTTCCTTCAGGTTCTACCATAACAAAATGTCCCTTTTCGATCCCTTCTGGGCCCATCACATTTTTTATCCCCACATTAACCTCAGTCACAGTAAATAAAACATTACTTTCCTGATTCAAGTGCAGTGCATCTTCCTGCATCGCATCCTCATTTAGACAAGACTGCTTCACAGTCGTAACCATCTTGCTTGCGGTTGCATTTATCTTCTTAGTTGGGGACATCATAGTAGCAAAAAGATCTTCCCTGATTGTCTCCACTTCTGTTACCCCATCCGTATCGTGTAGGTTGCCCGCTGTCCTCTCTTGCTCATGGTGTTCTTCTTCAGCTAATAATGCCCTCAAATACTCACTCCTAGATGGAAAACTTCTTTCAGTCTGCCAAGTGTCCTTTGATTCACACTGCCTGGGAAACACAGCTACTGTTTCTTGTTGTCCAGCCATAATATTCCTTGCTGGCTGAGCAATCTGCAGTGTTTCCACAGGAGTATTTTTCCCAGTAGTTGTCGCCTCTAGCTTTGTTGAAGTAGAGAAGAAGGGCATCACCTCTACTTCTTTAGCACACACTTGTCCACCTCCTCCTGG
The DNA here is from genome assembly GCA_016271365.2 of Neoceratodus forsteri. NCBI lineage: Eukaryota > Metazoa > Chordata > Ceratodontiformes > Ceratodontidae > Neoceratodus > Neoceratodus forsteri. Next base: position 1,513,482,212 of record CM057452.1, on the reverse strand, counting down.
ATCCAAAGGCTCTGCCATCTTGGCCAAGGACCAGGATGTTTGAGGTTCCCCTACAGGTGAGTAGGGGAATTTCCTCAGTGTCCTGGCCAAATTTCCTTCATTCACTAAAAATACCACTAACAGCTTAATCTGGTTCAATTTCAGTTGCTTACCATCGGTATCCCTCCCCCTCCCCCAGTCGCTCCTGAAAAGGGACTTTTAGGCCCCGTGGGCTTACCAGGTCAACAAAATTCAACAACAGTAAGCCAGGGTTTTCCCTCCCTCCCCTGCTTGTTTTCTGCTCAGCCTTTCTAGTGGCTCCAGGAGCCCTCTCTTTCCCCTGTCACTGGAGGTGGGCATGGGGACCGCCCAGTATATACCGTTGGGCCGATGTCGGTCACATGACAGGTGGGCGGTCCCCCGCCAGACGTTGCTAGCTAAGTTTTCCATGTGGTCCTAGCACCTGGCAGCTCAGTCCTTATGGTTATTGCCTATTGCAAGAGCCTCTCTCGAAGATCTACTGTTATGGTACGTTCTTATGTAACTGTACATTTTCACCTTGTCAGTCTTCACCATTCATTACCGCTGGGTGTAAGCCAGAGGTGTGCACCTGCTCAGGAGCTTTTTTGGGGGGAAGGAGTCAGCACCGACGGTGCCACCCACGAGGCTGATGCACTGCATGGTGCTCGAGGGTTGACCGTTAGGCACCACAGACTCCTCCTTCACCCCAGTTCTGTTTTCTCCCACCGTTGAGGTAGCACCTGCTGCGTGAGTGACCAGAAGTTTGCTGCATCAAGGAGTAGCTCACCAAGGAACTCTGCCTGTCTCGCTTTTTCCTGCAGGCATGCATTGCGGGCTACGTACGACTCTGTCAATTCCAAAGCTCGCGCCTCGATGACTGCCATTGCTCTGAGATGACAGGCCTAGCTTTGCATTTCTGGCCTCGCAAATGAGGTCCAGTCTGCGATTCAGGATGCCCCCTTTTGGTGCTCGGTGCTTTTTGGTGGCGACACCAAAGTCATCACCACCGATCTCCGGGATAAAGGTCAAGCCCTGAAATCAATGCGGTCCATGTACCAATCAGGTGCCCAACAACAGCAGCAGCCCTTTTGGAAAAGGACCTGGAGGCAGAGGAAGCAGGCTCTGGCTCACCGCCAGGGCAGCGTAAGTCCATGGGTTCAGCCACCACTCCCAGCTCCAATAATCAGAGACGTTCAGGGGGCCCTCCCCCGACCGTCCAGCCACCTCCTGACTCCCTTGCCCCAGTGCGAGGAGTCGGTGGAGGGGGAAGTTTGCCTGACACACGCAGGAGTGGCAGGGCATTACCTCCAATGCATGGGTCCTGCAGTTGGTGTCCGTCAGACACACCATAGAGTTTCTAGAGATTCCACCCAACTCTCCACCAATCCGGTTGTCCTACTCTTGAGACCAGACTCTTCTCATCTGAGAAGAAATCAATTCTCTCTTGTTCAAGGAGGCTGTAGAGAGCATTCCCCTCTGGCAAAGGGGAAGGGGGTTCTACTCCCACTTTTTCTTGGTTCCAAAAAAGTCAGGCGACATGAGACCCAGTCTCAACCTGTTCATCAAGTACAAGAAATTCAGAATGCTGGCTCTCCAAAGCCTTCTCCCTCTCCTGCTGAAGAATCGGTTTATTTGTGCCCTGGATATGCAGAATGCTTATCTGCTCATTCCAATTTTCCCCAGCTTTTGCCGGTTTCAGCAGATTTATTTCCAGGGGGAGCACTTCCAGTTCCAGGCCCTCCCCTTTGGTCTGTCTTTGGCACCTCAGGTCTTTAACAAGTGCCTGGCGGTGGTGGTGGCCTTCCTGCACCACCAGGGCATAGCGTTTTCCCTTTCCTGGACAACTGGCTGATTACAGCTCCTTCCAGAGATTCTCTTTCGGAAGCTCTGCATTTCATTCTGGATCTGTTCTCCAGGTTGGGGATTGCTGTCAGTTTCCCCAATTCTCTTTCCCCGACTCAGAGACTTCAGTTTATTGGGGCAGTCATGGACACTGTCCAGAGCAGAGCCTTTCTTCCTCCAGACAGGGTGGTAACTCTGGTCTGTCAGGCTTCAGTGGTAGCCTTATACAGGACCATTCCTGCAAGGGAGGTCCTTCGCCTTCTAGGCCTGATGGCGGCCTCCATCACTACCGTTCCCCTGGCGAGGCTCCATATGAGAATCACTCAGTGGTCCTTGCGGGTGCAGTGGGATCAACTTCAGGCTGACCTGGACCATCCGGTCCTGGTATCATCGGTGGTCTAGGAAGACTTGCTTTGGTGGAGGGATCCCTGCAACCTTTCCTCGGGTCTCCCATTCAGGAGTTCTGTCCCCTCGGCATCTCTGACTACAGATACATCAAATATGGGCTGGGGGGGCACATTTAGGGCAATACCAAGCACAGGGACTTTGGTCCAGCTCAGAGACATTGTTGCACATCAATGTTCTGGAGATGAGAGTGGTCTTGTAAGTGCTTCAGGTGTTCCAGACCCTTTCTCCCCAAGGGATCACTGCTCATCCAGACGAACAACATGTCAGTAGTCTGGTATCTCAACAAACAAGGAGGAACTCGCTCGTACATTCTCTGCAGGGAAGCGATGAGAGTGTAGAACTGGGCAGTCCAGCACAATCTGTCCTTAGTGGCTGTGCATGTTCCAGCCGTCCATAACGTCCTGGCGGACAGTCTGAGAAAATCTTGAACCCTCAGTAACAAATGGGAACTAAGTCAGGAAGTGGTAGAGTCTCTTTTCCTAAGGTGGGGGGTGTCCAGAACTCAACTTTTTCACCTCCCCATTCAACGCAAAACTTCACAGTTTTTGCTCGCTTGTTCCAGGGCATGGTGCTTTCTGGCATGATGCATTGTCTCTCTCTTGGACAGGAAAATTGTTGTATGCCTTCCCTCCGTTTCCCATTCTCCAGAGGGTTCTCCTCAAACTTCGGGCAGAGAAGGCGCGGATGATCCTCATCGCCCCCCTCTGGCCGAGACAGATTTGGTTCTCGCTTCTGCAACAGTTAGCGGAAGAACCACCGGTTCCACTTCCTATGACTCATGACCTCCAGACACAGAATCAAGGCCAGCTCGTCCATCCGGGGCTCAGGACCCTGCACTTTCATGTGTGGCTCCTGCAGAGATAGCGGTCTCTCACTTCGAGGTCTCCTCTCAAGTTGCCCAAATACTGGTTGAGGCTACAAGGCCATCTACCCGTTCCACCTATGCTATGAAGTGGAAACGTTTTTCAATTTGGGTGGCTTCCAAAGACTGGAACCCTTTCTCTTGTTCTGCCCCACAAGTCATGGAATACCTCCTTCATCTTTCAGATTCGGGCCTATCCTATTCCTCCTCGAAGGTCCATCCTTCGGCTATTTCGGAGTACCATGAGCTGGTAGATGGTAAACCTGTGGCTCAGTTGGAAGTCAAACATTTCTGAAAGGGATTCTCCATCTGAAACACCCCATCCGCAGCCCCACACCACCTTGTGATTTAAATTTTGTATTGGAGAAGCTCATTCTCCCACCTTTTGAACCAGCGATGAGCTGTGACTTACACTTCCTTTCCTGGAAGACATTGTTTTTAGTTGTGGTTACCTCAGCTTGAAGAATTTTGGAGCTTCAGGCTCTGGTTTGTAAGGAGCCTTATTTAATTTTCCATAAGGACCAGGCGGACCTCAGGACAAATCCTAAGTTTTTGCCTAAGGTGGTATCGGAGGTCACACTGAATCAATCAGTGGAGCTCCCGATATATTTTCCGTCCTTTGTGAATAGAGGTGAGGCACTCTTGCACACTATGGACGTGCATCATGCTCTCCAATGCTACACCCACCATACAAAAGAGTTCCATAAGGGTGACCAACTGTTTGTCTTCTTTGCCCCCAGATCTTTGAGCAAAGGTGTTTCTAAGCAGTGCCTGTCCAGTTGGTTGGGCAGCTGTATTCAGTTTTGCTACTAGAAGTATGACAAGCCTCTGCTGGGGCCTGTGAGAGGTCATTTTACTAGGGGCATGGCTGCTTCCGCAGCTTTTTTACTCAGCAGCTGATACCTGTGCAGTAGCAACGTGGAGTTCTGTCCATACCTTTACCAAACACCATCGTCTGGACAATGCTTCTAGGTGGAGGGCATGTTTTGGCCTAGCTGTTCTGCAGGGCGTTCTGTTCTAGGCTGGTTCCACTCTGTGTTTTCCTTGGTTGTTGGAGTTTTTTTCCCTCCTCCCTGGTTTCTCTCAGTCTCTTTTAGGAGGGGCTGCTCAGGATTCAGTCCTATATGTGATGACCTACTGAAGGAACCCTCTTGAAGCAAGATAGTACAGTTACGTAGGAACTTACTGTAACAGTAGATCTTCGAGAGAGGTTCCTTCAGTAGGTCATATTTTCCCCTCCCTTCTTCCCCCTTTTTTGTTTAGGGACTCCAGACTCTGTTTCCTCCTGCTGTCAGGCCTATTCCTGGCTCTGGCTGGAGAACTGGAGGGCGGGCATGGGGACCGTACACTATATAGCATCATGCTGATATCGGTCACGTGATATCGGGTGGGCAGTCCCCCATCAGGTATTGCTAGAAAAAGTCTGCCATGCAGCCAGACACCAGGTGGCACTAGTGATATATGTGATGATCTGCTGTTATGGTAAGTTCCTACGTAACTGTACTTTCTGCTCACTGGATCTGCAGGATGCATTCTTCCATGTCCCGATCCGCCTGTCCCACCAAAGGTTCCTCTGCTTCAGGGTGGAGGGAACCCTCTACGAGTTCCAAGCCATGCCGTTCGACCTATCATTGGCCCCCAGAGTCTTCATCAAATGCATAGCAGTGGTGGCAGCCCATCTTTGGCGTCAGGGGGTCAGAGTGTACCCCTCTGTCAACGATTGGCTAATAGCGAAACCCTCCAGACTGGAGGTGGAGAGGTCAAGGGATCTGGCCCTCCAAACTTGCTTCAGCCGTGGCCTCCTGGTCGAGGCCAAGTTGGAACTCGTGCCATCGCAGGTGATTTGCTTCATTGGGGCAGAGCTTGATTCTTGATGAGCCAGAGCCAGGCTCCTGGTTGACAGGGCAGAGGTTATCTCCTCCTTTGCCCGATCATTTCTTGTTGGGCAATTGCACCGTGCCTGGGACTTCTGTGACTTGTGGGTTACATGGCAACCTGCCCCTCCATGGTCCGATGGGCCCAGTGGCATATGCACCCCCTTCAATGGGAGCTGGCCAGACAGTGGTCTCAGTGACATGGTCATTTCAGTCAGCTGGTCACTGTGACCCAGAAAATGTCGGACGCCCTCCAGTGGTGGACTATCCAGGAACATTTGCAGGGGGGGATCAGGTTTGTCTGCCCTGAGCCAACGGCCGTCCTAATGACCGACGCCTTTCTCATGGACTGGGGTGCCCACATGGGGAATCACAGAGTCCATGGGCTCTGGACCCCAGAGGAATCCCGATATCACATCAACCTGCTGGAACTCCGAGCAGTTCGTCTGGTGCTGACTGCATTTGGACCTGTTCGCCTCCAGGGAGACAAAAAGCTGAGCTTGTTCCATGCCCACCCCCTCAGCAGGGCTCGCTGCAGGGGGATGCCTTCTTGAGGCCGTGGACCCCAGGACTCTTCTGTGCCTTCCCTCGGTCCACAAGCTGCTCCTCAAGGTCAGGAGGGACAAGGCACAGGTGATCCTGGTAGCCCCAGACTGGCCTCACCAGTTCTGATATCCAAATCTCCTCAGCCTCAGCATCCGGCTCCCGAGGCATCTTCCAGCATGCCTGGACCTGCTCACCAGTCTGGGAATGGTACTCCACCTGGACCTTCAATCCCTGCACCTGACAGCCTGGTTCCTGAGCGGCTAGAGTTCCAGGCTTTGAGTCTTTCCGACGATGTTCTCAATGTAGTTGAGGCATCTAGGAAGGAGTCGACCAGGAGGTGTTATGCCTTCAAGTGGAAAAGATTATCCATTTGGTGTCAGGACAAGGGCCTGGATCCCTTGTCCTGTCTGGTGGCTAGTATCCTCGACTACCTTTGGTCTCTGTTCAAAGGAGGTCTTCGGTCTACGACCCTTAAAGTGCACTTGGCAGCCATTCTGCTTACTGGGCATGGGCCAGTCAGCAGATGGTGGCACAGGAGAAGGTGGTCTGGCACTTCTTTAAAGGCCTCATTTCCCCTCCAGTGTGTGAACCACTTTCACCGTGGGATCTACTGCTGGTACTGGCAAAGCTCCTGGGCAAGTCATTCGAACCGATGAACAGGTGTGAGATGTCACACCTGTCATGGAAGACTGCCTTCTTGGTGGCTATCACATCAGCCAGAAGGACTGGGGAGCTATAGGCGCTCTCTGTAGAGTCTCCCTACCTGGTCTTTCACAGAGACAAGCTTGTCCTGCGCCCCAACCCAAAGTTCCTTCCGAAAGTTGTGTTGGAGTTGCACCTTAATCAGGTAGTTGACTCTGCCGGTGTACTACCCTAACTACACCTCGAAGGCCGAGTACAGGCTCCACACTTTGGGCCTAAGATGAGCGCTCTCTTATTATAAGGAGTGAACCGCTGAAGTTTGGGGAGAGGTTCGCCAGCTGTTTGTCACCTACGCTGAAGCCGCACCTGGCAGACCTGCAGCAAAGCAGGTGATTGTCAGATGGATAACATCCTGCATTGATCTTTTCTACTGGTTGGCAGGCAAGGAGCCTCTAGTAGGGATAAGAGCTCATTTCACCTACCATACTGCTGTGTTGGTGGCTGCTTCTATGGACAATCCTATCCAGAATATCTGCAGTGCTGCTACCTGGAAGTTAGCAAACACCTTCATTACCCACTACCACATTGACCTAGAGTCACGCAGGGATGGAGCTTCCTGAACATAGTCTCCACCACTGATTCACACCTAATGGGATCTACACTGGAGGTGCTAGGACCCAGCAGTGCAAACTTTTACTAAGAGGTCGGCGCCAGATGGAGCAGTTAAGCTCAACTCGTGCGGCAATGACTATCTCGGCGTCGACCCTCCAACTGCCTCAGTTCCTTTTTTCCCACCGAATGCACTTCAGTGACTATGTCGCTCGCCCACTGGGAGTCAAACTTCAAACTAGCAGCATAGTTTTCAGTTTATTATTTTGTAGTATGTTTCGAATAAAGTACCGCTTACGATAATTTATTCTTATTAAAGAAAGAAGTCTCAGCCTACATTTGACGGAGTCGACCATGAGCGGGTCAGGTGACAGTAGGGAGACTTCATATGAAAGCTGTTCAGTCAGCTGGGCTAGGTTTGGTCCGCTGCCTTCTCCGGAGGGGGGTCTGAAAATGGACGATCCAGTGCCCAAGGGGAAGGGCAGTCCCCCTGGAAGCATGAAAGAAAACAGTCGCATTCTCTGCACCATTTGGCCTCGAGCTCTTCTTCGACCCGTAGGTCAAGAGAAGGCATCACTCGAGGTCACCCTCTGATATGTCTGCGCATCAATGGTCAGTCATTTGGGTCAGTTGCTGGTCTCCTCGTTTGCAGTCGCCAGTTTCTGTTTCTGGTCATTGGCCTCTTCGACATCGGAGCCCTTTCCCACCTCCTGGTAGGGCTTCGGATAAGCAGTTTCATCAGTGGACCACTCTGATGGAGCAATGGGCTCGGAGGTTGGTCCAGCTGCCTGGCCCGGTCACTCTGGGGCCCTTCGGCTCTTCGGGGGATCAGGCATGGCGATTGGGCCTCCCTAGTTGTGCGGCGCCCTCTTCAGTGCCGTCGACTCTGTGCTCAGGTGTTTTCCCCCCTCACATGGCTGCAGCACAGGGGGCCACAACGATGCCTCCATCACATGGTATTCTTCCTCCTGTTCCTTCAAATCCTAATTTTCGGGGCCCTGGGTTGGTTTCGGCTCCATTGGTGTCAGTGGGTCGCTCGGCACCGATTTTGGCGCCGTGCAGCTTTTTGGTGCCATGTTCTTCGGCACCGTCTGCTTTGTCGGCACTGTGCGGCCTTTCGGCGGCATCTTCTTCTTTGGCGTCGAGGCCTGGCTTTTCATCTGCCAATCTTCAGGGCTTCTCTTTTCCGAATTCTTTTCCTTCCTCTTTTCCTGCTAATTTTCATTCCTTTCCTGTCCATACAGTCCCTCCTGAGTTGTCAGGAGATGATATTGAACCTGACCCAGATCTTAGACTGGGTGATGATGTGGAAGGAGCAGGACCTAATCTTGTTGCAGAGCCTGTAGTCGAGGACCTGTCATTTAAGTCTCTGCTGAAAAATTTAAATTCAAACAACATGAAGTCTTGCTATAGTATGACATATGCAGTGAGTCCCAACCTTCGAACTGCTCCGGAGGTGAAAGAGTTAACTTTCCATGCCAGGCATGGAACTTTGAGCGTGAGCTCGGTTGAAAACTCTGTCTGTTGTTCTTCAAACTCAAACTGTCAGATTCTTTACTCCGCCTCACTGAACAGTCGCTCCGGAGATTTATCCTTCTGCTTTGATTCGTTTGTCGATTAAAGTATTATTTTTCAGTTTTGACGAAATTAAACCGCAACTGGTCGGTTCAAGCTCTGTCTGTGGTATTATAAGTAATAGATAGGCTTACATTTATTTTTATTCTGTGTGGAACTTGTAAGCGTTTTAGGTTCGGTTTGAACCGATCAGTTATTCTTAAACTTTCTAGTCCTTATTTAGAGTGCGGTTCGGTTCTTATCGGTTCTAAAAAGCAGTTTCATTACGGTTTTCCACGACTCGTGACACGGTTGGGAAATCGATAAGAGAGTCTTGCTTGGTGGATTGCCATAACGGGTAAGTTTGGTTGGCTGGCACTATGTCTGAGAAACCAAAAGAAAAACCGGCCCACTGGGTTTCAGCACTGTAGTGTTTGTGGGGAAGCCTTTGCTAGGCTGACCCACACCACCTGTGTGTATTGTCTGGGGTTTGACCATCTCAGTGCAGACTGCCAGATTTGTAAGAATTTTCCTGCTGCCACCGTAGAAAGGAGAGTTGGTAGGCTCAGGGAAAAGGAGGCCAAAAAGTCCGCTGACCCGGATGGCCAGCCCGGTTCGGTTTCAACCGGAACGGAGGGAGTGCCCTCTGACCAGGGCGATACTTTCTCGGGCAAACAAAGAGCCAGCTCTGAGGAGCCAGTTCCAACTAAAAGGACTAGAAAGTCAGCTTCTGGATGTGCCCATTGAACCGGACATCTCTCCAGACAGACCGTCAGGGATTTCTCCCCCCAGGCTATCTGAGTCCCCTTCTCATTTTATGTTCTATAAGAAAGTTGCTGAAACTCTCCAGGTCCCTGTTGAGGAAGCTGTTGATGACCAAGAGGAGCCTGATTATGTAGAAATGATGGATATTCCAGAGTCTAGGAGACTGTCTATTCCTTTGCATAAATCTTTTAGGAAACAGACAGTAAAAATTCTAAAAACTCCTCACACTATACCTCCTGTTGATAAAAGGATGGACAAGAGGTATACATTATCAGGCTCTGATACGGAGTTCCTCACACAGCAATGCAGCCATGTGGGGGTAGTGCAGGCTGCAGCCTGTGACAAGGCAAATATTCCTCTAGCTTCGCACCTCCTGAAAAGGACTCCAGGAGGATTGATGCCATGGCAAAGAAACAGTACATGGCAGCATCCTTGGGACTCAGACAGGCAAATTATATGGCTTATGCTGCTAGGTACCAGAAGTCCAGATGGGATACTGTGCTGGCCTAGCAAAACAGGTCCCTGACCAGCTTGCCAGGGAGCTGGAACAGGTGGCTGCGGATGGTATTGAGGCATCCAAGGTGCAGTTTCATGCTGCAGTAGATTCTAATGATGTGTCATCAAGGGTCATGGCTACATCTGTGGCACTTCGCAGAATGGCTTGGCTCAGATGTACTACCCTGTCACAGGATACCCAGTCTAAGGCCATGGATTTTCCTGTTGTGGGCAATTCTCTGTTTGGGAGCAGACAGAGAATTACATGAAAATAATGGATGAATATAGACCACCTATAGGAGTGCACAGGCCAAGGAAAGGCAGGCCACTCCTCAAAGGCAGCATCCCAGGGTCAGGGGCAGGCCTTTTCATAGGCCTTTTTACCAAGCCCAGGCCTCCTCTTCTGCTTATGCCCAGAGGGGGTTCTTTAGAGGGAGAGGCAGACGGGGTACAAGCAAGCCTGCTTCCACCCCTCAGCCCAGAGCCCCTGCCAAGCAGGCTCCCTGATGGGGTAGCCAGGGCCGATTCTCCACTACCTGTAAGGGGCAGGCTGGCTTACTTTGTCCAGGACTGGAAGTCTTTAACATCAGACAAGTGGGTCCTGGAAGTAGTAAGCCAGGGACTGGTTCTCAGCTTCAAAAATTTCAAAGATGAGAACCAGGTCCTTTCCACCTGCAAATCCATCAGAGGCACTTGCCCTAGAAACAGAAGTTTCTACCCTCCTGGCTCTCAGAGCTGTGGAAAGGGTTCCACCCTACACCAGGGCAAAGGGTTGTACTCAGGTACTTCCTTACCCCAAAAAGACAGGAGAATGGTGGCCCATCCTGGATCTCAGATACCTAAACAAGCACCTTTAAAACCAAAATTCAAAATGGTGACTCTGGGAATTATTTTACCCTCTCTAAGGCCAGGGGACTGGCTAGCGTCCCTGGACCTCAAGGATGCCTACTTCCATGTTCTTATCAGAAGCTCCCATCGAAAGTACCTCAGATTCGAACTGCCCTCAGGCCATTACCAGTTCAGAGCAATGCCCTTCGGCCTCACCTCGGCCCCAAGGGTATTCACAAAATGCCTGGCAGTAGCAGTTGCCCACTTAAGAAGGCAAAAGATTGCCATCTTTCCTTATCTGGACAACTGGCTCATAGTAGGCCAGTCTCCAGACCAAGTCAAACTACACCTTCAGGTAACTCAGCAACTGCTCACATCTCTAGGTTTCCTTCTCAATCTTCCAAAGTCAGTTCTAGAGCCTGTCCAGCTTCTCACCTTCATAGGTGCAGAACTGAACACAAAAGAGGCCAGAGCCTTCCTTCCTCTGGAAAGAGCAAGGACCCTGGTCTCTGGCCTCCTCTTTCATCCTGTAGGTCTCTCGACCAGCAAGGCATTTTCTGCAGCTCCTGGGGCACATGGCTGCTTCTACGCCAGTAGTGCAGGGAGCAAGATTTCAGATGAGGGAAGTCCAGTTCCATTTGAGAGCCTTTTGGTATCAAAGGAGAGACCCTCTAACCAAATTGATCCCAGTGACTCGAATCCTGATCCAGGCCCTTCAGTGGTGGCAGGACCAGAGCAATCTGAGACAGGGGGTCCCCTTCACCCCTCAGTCTCACGCCTTAATCCTTACTACAGATGCATCCCTCTTGGGGTGGGGAGCTCACATGGGCGACCTCACTATCCAGGGATTGTGGTCCCCACAGGAATCTCTGCTCCACATCAATCTATTGGAACTCAGAGCAGTTTTTCTAGCACTTCAAGATTTTTCCACATCTGTTCAGAACAAAGTTGTACAGGTCAGAACAGACAACACCACTACAGTGTGGTACATTAACAAGCAAGGAGGCACTCAGTCTACGGCCTTGTGCACCGAATCAATGAAGTTGTGGTCTCTGGCTTATTCCCTGAACACCTTCCTTATGGCAGTTCACCTCCCAGGCAAGGACAGTGTCCTGGCAAATGCTCTCAGCAGGATTTCCCAGGGCCATCACGAATGGTCACTGGATCCCCTAGTACTGGAGGTAGTATTTGCCAGATTGGGCACCCCCGCAGATAGATCTTTTTGCAGCCCCAGACAATCACCAACTTCCCCTTTTTTGCTGCAGGCCCCCACTGTTGGGCTCAGTCCCTCTGGATGCCTTCCTTCTCAGTTGGGAAGTGAAGTTTCTCTATGCTTTTCCCCCCTTCCCTCTTCTGTTCAAGGTGCTAGTCAAAATCAGATCTCAACCCTGCAAGATGATCCTGATTGCTCCAGATTGGGCCAGACAGCCCTGGTACCCACTCCTTATGTCCTTAGCAGTCCACCTTCCCCTGTGTCTTCCCAGGAATCACAACCTGTTAAACTGTGCCCAGGGGAGAGTTCGGTACCCCAAACCTCAAATCTCTCAATCTCAAGGCCTGGCTCTTGAAGAGTTAGAGTTTGCTAACTTACACCTCTCCCAAGGTGTATTGGATATCTTGAAGGCTTCTAGGAAGCCTTCCACCAGGGCTACTTATAATTCCAAATGGAGGAGATTTTCCATATGGTGCTCTGGCAAGCATATTTCCCCAGAATCTGCTGACTTGCCCACAGTCCTGGATTATATGGTGTATTTGAATACTTTGGGGTTGAGACCAGCTACCCTTAAAGTGCACCTGGCAGCCGTGTCTGCTTTCTTATCAACAGGTAAACCCTCTTCTCTTTCAGCTCATCCTGTATTCTCCAAGTTTTTCAAGGGGTTGCTTCACACCAACCCTCCATTCAGGGACCCTGCCCCTGCCTGGGATCTTAATATTTGCATTGCCCAACTTATGCAACCCCCTTTTGAGCCCTTGTCTTCAGCAGAGCTTAAGTACTTGACTTGGAAAACTGTGTTTTTGGTAGCCATCACTTCTGCCAGGTGCATAAGTGAATTACAAGCATTGTCAGTGGAGCCTGATTTTATCTCCTTTCATAGAGATAAGGTGGTCCTCAGGATTAACAGAAAGTTTTTGCCTAAGGTGGTTTCAGACTTCCACCTTAATCAATCTATGTCTCTTCCTGTGTACTTCACTGACCATTCCTCCTCTGGCGAGAGGAGACTGCACAGTTTAGATGTCAGAAGAGCCCTTAGTTACTACATAGAACGTACCAAGGGTCACAGGTTTGACTCCCTCCAACTGTTCCTCACTTATGGTGAGGTTGGTAAAGGAAACCTGCCACTAAAGATCCATTGCCAGGTGGATTGTCTCTTGTATCAATTTTGCTGTGAAAAACTGGTGGTTCCTCCCTCAGGCCTGAGGGCTCACTCTACCAGAGACAGCTGCCTCTGGCTGCTGCCAGGGACATCCCTATCCTAGAGATATGTCAAGCAGCTACCTGGAAAACAGGTCACACTTTTACCAAGCATTACTCCCTGGACATCCAGGCTAGGAGTGATGCTCGGTTTGGCACAGCTGTGCTTCAGAGCCTATTTCCTAAGTAGGTTCTGTCCCTCCTCCATGGAGGTACTGCTGTGTAGTCTGCTATGTCATAATATAGCAAGACTTCATGTTGTTTGAAGAAAAAATTACTCACCTTAGTAATGTTGTTTCTTCTAATGAGTCTTGCTATATTATGACCTGCCCCTCTCAGAACCTCTACTTTTGGGATGTGGGTGGGCAGTGCAGTGTTGGCACTTAGTAGATGCCCACCTTATTTTCACCCCTCCTTTTTGGGGTGTTTGGGTGTTATGTTTTTAATTTTCTTTTTTGGATCCCTGACTTGAGTCTTTGTTTTGGGACCAAGAAAAATGTGTTCTTATATTTAGTAGCCAGTTGGCTAGTGTAGGTTTACGACTTCCACACAGAACCTTAGTGAGTTTTGCTCGTAAAGATCTGACAGTTTGAGTTTGAAGAACAGACAGACAGAGTTTTCAACCGAGCTCGCGCTCAAAGTTCCATGCCTGGCATGGAAAGTTAACTCTTTCACCTCCGGAGCAGTTCGAAGGTTGGGACTCACTGCATATGTCATAATATAGCAAGACTCCATTAGAAGAAACAACATTACTAAGGTGAGTAATTTTTTCTTCCACTCTTTCTCTCCAGACTATGGACATCGATCCTGGGAAGCTTTTAAGACTTCAATACCTTCATGTTCCGGACATCCCTATGGATTTAACTCCCCCCGTACAACCCTCCTTTGAGACGCTTTCTCAAATAGTATGGAATAATCCTGCTCTCACTCCTTCTGTGGCTAAGTCCATAGATAGGAAGTATGCTGCTCCCAAGGATCGACCTATTTTGGCCTCTCAAGCCTTTGTGGATCCTATTGTAGTCTTGGCAGAGAATGATAAGGTCGTCCTTCCTCAGACTACTACAGCTCGACCTGTCGTCCTTCCTCAGACTACTACAGCTCGACCTATAAACAAAGAATCTCGTAAGATAGATACTTTAGGTAAGAGAGTCTTTGCTGCATCTACCCTGGGTATGCGTATCGCCAGCTACCAGGGTTATTTTTCTCAATATGAGTATATTCTTTGGCATTCTCTCAAACAAATGGTTGAAGCTCTACCGGAGTCGGACACTAATTCAGAACTTCTTCAAACCATAACCAGGGGTATCGAGTCCAACAACCAGCAGGCTAAAGCAGCTATGGATGCCTTTGCTACTTCCTCCTGAGCGGCCGCGGTGCACATTTGTACCTGCCACCATTCCTGGCTGCGCACTTCAAGATTCACAAATTCATGATGCCCAGCAACAGGTCATGGCGTTGCCTTTCGATGGTGTGTATCTCTTCGGTCCTCAAGTATAACAGGCTCTAGAGGCCACACAAAAGACTAGGTCAGCCATTAAACTGGCTCGACCTCCTTCCGCCCCTTCTTGGGGACAGTGTTAAACGCCAGTTTCATAACCAGCAGTGCTTTCGAGGCAAAGGCAGGGGAGGTTTTAATAAAAATCAAGCCCCTCAGCCTCAAAAGGAAAAGCAACAGAAAGCGCAAGGACCCAAAGCGCCCAGTGCTGCCTTCTGATTTCTGGCCCAAGTCCCACCTCAGCTGCCCGAGGGGGTATTCTTAGCAGTGGGAGGTCATCTGACTCAATTCTACAACCAGTGGAAATCTATAACATCAGACAAATGGGTCCTCCGGATAATCCAAAGGGATATTCCCTTAATCTTTCAGAGACCCCTCCAGATCCTCCTCCCAAACGACAGCCGAAACTGTCAATCTTCAGTCAGAACTTCTCGCCTCCGAGATACAAGGCCTTCTGAACAACAGGGCAGTAGAAGTAGTTCTGCTGGATCAACTGAACACAGGGTTCTACTCCCATTACATTCTAGTTCCAAAGAAAACTGGGGGCATGCACCCCATTTTGGACCTCAGAAAATTAAACAAATTTCTTCCCAAAGAGAAATTCAGAATGATATCACTAGGAACCGTGTTACCTCTACTTCATCTACACAACTGGTTAGCCTCCCTGGACATGCAGGATGCTTACCAACATATTACTATTCACCCAAAGCATCACAAATACCTAAGGTTTGTGGCTTTGGGACAGCATTATCAATTCAGAGTCCTGCCTTTTGGGCTATCCTCGGCGCCACAAGTTTTTACAAAGTGTTGTGCAATTCTCGCAGCGCATCTCAGAAAAATCAGAATACAAATACAAGTGTTCCCTTATCTGGATGACTGGCTTCTAGCTAGCCCTTCCAGGCAAGGAACCCTCGACGCCGTACCAATGGCCTCAGACTTTCTCACATCCATGGGAGTCCTGCTAAATCTCAAGAAATCTCAGGAACTCTTCTGGACACCTCCTGCCCGAAAGCTTTTCTACCAGAGGACAGAAGGAGCGATATCCTTCAGATGGCCCAATACATCAGAGAGAACAGCTGAATTCAAGCCATCTCGATGCAACGGATGCTAGGTCTCATGGCATCAAGGTGACAGAACCTCTGAAGAAGTCACTCACCTGGTGGTCGCAAGAGGTCAATCTTTTGGAAGGGTATCCCTTTGCTCCTCTGGATCATCAGATTTCCATTACCACGGACGCGTCCCTGATGGGGTGGGGAGCTCACTGTCAGAATCTCCACACTCGGGGTACGTGGACTCAAGACAAGTCCCAGCTTCACATAAATGTCTTAGAAATGAGAGCCATCCTTTATGCAGTCCGGGCTTTGTAGGACATTCTCTGTCACAAGAACATTCTCCTTCAAACAGACAACAAAGCAGTGATGTATTACATCAACAAGCAGGGCGGTGTTCACTCTTACCCTTTATGCAGGGAAGCGATGAGAGTGTGGGAATGGTGCTTGGAGCACAAGGCTCTAATTCAAGCGGTCTACCTGTTGGGAGTGCAGAACAAACTGGCAGACCGTCTCAGCAGAACAGAAACAGATCCTCACGAATGGTCTCTCGACTCAACCATAGTTCAGTCACTATTCGCAGAGTTGGGAACTCCAGACCTGGATCTTTTTGCATCCCCACTCAACACAAAACTGCCTCTCTTCTGCTCCAGAAATCCAGGGCCTGGCATTTTCTGTCAGGATGCGTTCAGGCTGCAGTGGACAAACCGCTTTCTATACGCCTTTCTGACTCTTCCTCTAATTCAGAGGGTACTTCTCAAGTTCGAGTCCCAAGGGAACAAAATGATCCTCATTGCTCCCTTCTGACTTCGACAAATATGGTTTCCGTTACTCAACAGTATGTCGAAAACCCCTCCGAAGGCGCTTCCCCTTCAGACGAACCTCTTGACTCAGGGGCCTGTGGTACATCCCAATCTGAGATCGCTTCACCTTCACGCTTGGCTCCTGAAGAAATAGAAGTGAACAGATTCAGTGTCTCTCGCAGAGTTTCAGATATTCTTCTGGCTGCGCGCAGGCCAGCCACTAGAAAAACTTACACAGCCAAATGGAAGCGTTTTTCGCTCTGGTGTGCAAAATCCTCTTTGCATCCTTTTTCCTGTCCACCCGATAAAGTTCTAGAGTACCTTTTAGACCTCTCAAATTCAGGTCTGCAATATTCTAGTGTCAAGATTCACCTTTGTGCCATTTCAACTTATCATGAAACAATACTTTCCTTGTCACTGGCCCAGTTACCTGTGGTTGAGAGGTTTCTTAAGGGAATTCTGCATACCAAACCTCCTAGCAGACGTCCAGTCGCAGCCTGGGACATTAATCTTGTACTAGACATGTTCACTCGAAAGCCCTTCGAGCCTCTAGCTACATGTGAGCTGAAATTTCTCACTTGGAAAACTGCCTTCCTGGTGGCCATTACCTCGGCCCGCAGAGTCTCTGAGATACACGCCTTAGTCACAGACCCTCCGTATACCGTGTTTCATAAAGATAAAGTAGTTCTTAGGACCCATCCTAAGTTTCTCCCTAAGGTTGTTTCACAGTTCCATCTAAACCAGACTTTGGTCTTTCCTACTTGCTTTGCGAACTTCCAAAATGATGGAGAGCATTCCCTTCATACTTTGGACGTCAAAAGAGCTCTGCGTTTCTATAGAACAAAGGAGATTTGCAAAGCTCAACAACTGTTTGTTTCCTTCAGCGAGTCCCAGCTGGGTCAACCTGTCGCTATCAGATGCATTTCAGCAGGGCTGGTGGCATGCCTTCGCTACTGTTCCATGGCGCAGGTTAAGCTGGAGGACAGAGTGTATGCTCACTCTACTAGAGCGGTCGTGGCATCCCTGGCAGAAATCCGCAACGTGCCTATTGCAGATATTTGCAGTGCGGCTACCTGGGAGCTCAGTGCATACTTTCCACAAGCACTATGCCCTGGATGTCCATGCCTGGCGACATATTTCGTTTGGCAGAACCATCCTTAATGGACTTCTGTCCTAAATTTGTGAGCTCTTGGTCTCTCCTGCCGCCCTCTCGGGGAATTATTAGCTTGGTACACTCTCCCATTAGTTTGAACGAGTGGTGGAGACTTTATGTCCTGAGTTATGGAAATTACGTACCTACCGTAATTCTTGATCTTCTTGGACGAAGTCTCCACCACTCATTCACATGCCCACCCACCAACCCCCGAGCTCACCTCTGTTGTTGGTCTTCACCCCCTCAATCTTTAGGGTGTGAAGAGTTCTTTCTTGACCCTTCTTATACGGGTCTCCTGGACTATCTTATGTCCGTTTTTTTTTTTTTTTATTAGGCTATCCTTCTAGGTTAGTTACGCTGCACCTCCTCGGGGGGGAGGGGGAGGTACTGAGGCGATTGGAGGGTCAACGCCGAGATGGTCATTGCCGCACGAGCTGAGGCTCGCGGCTCCATCTCTGGTGCTGGCTCTCTTGCAACAAAGTTTGCTCCAACTGGGTCCTAGCACCTCCAGCGTAGATCCCATTAGTGTGAATGAGTGGTGGAGACTTCATCCAAGAAGATCAAGAATTATGGTAGGTACGTAATTTCTATTTTTGGGGCCTCAGTTCTCCAGTCTCTGTTTTTTAAGTAGGGGGTTGTGCGCCTTGCCTCCTTCCTCCCAGAGAACTGCTAGGAGTTTGCCAATAAGTGTGGCTAGAACAACATATCCTCGATCCTAGAAAAACAGGTTACTCACTTGTAACAGTAGATCATTACTTCTGGGAGGTTCCAGCAGAAGGCACTGTCACATGGCAGCTTCTTCCAGCAGTCTTTCATCAGGGACTGCCCACACATGACATCATCTCTCTGTGCTCTATATAAATGTGGGTGGTCTCTGGTATCCTCAGTTCATTTTCCCACCGTCTTCAGCTCGCACAGCAGCTAGCTTAAACTTCTGTATAGCAGTCATTGGTGAGAAATTAGATAAGACGAATGTCTAAAAAAACTTAATTCAAACAAAGAAGCCTTATTTCATTCAAGCTCATGTGGCAGGAAAATTTACCGCTTTGACAATCATCTGAGTTGTCTTAGGTGTCTGTAACCCACACAGGACACCTCCTCTTGTTCTGTTTGTCAAGAGTTTAATTTAGCAACCTGTCGACAATGGTTGCTGCAGATTGAGAAATTATTGATGGAGCAACGATTGTCTCTGTTGGAGACTCAGGGAGCTCTCCCCAAGAGCTCCCCCTCTTCAGCGTCTCACTCCCGGCAGAAAAGGGAGAAGGAGAAACCCTCATCACACTCCCTGCCGCATTGCACATCAACAGTGACACTATCCACACTCAGACCGTCAGTGGCACATGCTTTTCCTTCATCCTCGTCGATGGGCGCGCCTATTCTTTCATCGACTGTGGTTTCCTATGCATTGAAAATATTGCAGGCTTCTCGGCTCTGTCACCTAGTGTTTACACTGCTACTGCACATACAGCCAAGCAAACAGCTGTGTCATCGACGGACACCATTTTTCCGTCTACACCTCATGAATACCATAGCGTTGTTGCCTCCATGGGCTCCTCCGCAGTGTCCCATATTGCTAGGGGCAGACCTACCTCAATTTCCTTACTAAACACCCCTCCTCCTTCACAGGGGCATTCCTATAGAGGCCAGTCTGATACTCAGAGGGACCCAGGTTTATATTACTCGGGGGCTCGTCCTACTGTTTGTCAGTGGCCAGTCCCATCCCTCACACCTATAGTGTCCAAACGTCTGGCCCAGCTTCCTACCCCGCCTCCTACTCAGGTGCCAGATATTGGAAAGGTTGTGCTTCAAGTGTTGCGCTCTATGAGGTACGTCCCTCCTCCCGCCCTGGCTCAGTCCGGCCAGCTGCCTGGGTGTTCTCCTTCTCCACCTCCTAAAGGCATCATACCGACCATCAGATGATTTCTTCATGGTCGCCCCGCCATTGAGGCTTACTGGTCGGATGACCCAGACATCCCGGGGATATACCTGAGGATGTAGAGGATATAGATTTCAGGACCTAGAGTTTCCTGATCAGGACTCTCCCACTCGGTGATCTTCTCTCTTGATGAGGACGTCTCCTCCGGATGACCCGTCCTTTAATGACATGATGATTCAGATTCAAAAAGTGATGGGGTTCAGCACTACTGTACATGATAAACAGCACAAAGATATGGCTGAATATCTGGAATTACCAGAAGAACTGGTAGTGGTGATACCTCCACTCATAATGACCTATCAGAATGCAATTTCAGAGGCATGGACCCAACCTTCGGCTATTATGGCTGTTCCCCGAAAAGCAGACCACCTGTATCAGGCCCCAGTGGATTACCCCTTCTTAGCCAAGATTCTTGAAGCTGACTCCATCGTTATTATGGCAGCACATGACAACAAAAAAGCCAAGACACATGAGCTCTTTGCCACCAGATAAGGAGTCCAGGAGACTTGACTATTTAGGAAAAAAGGTGTTCTCTTCTGGTACAATGAACATTAGAGAAATGAATTATATGGGCCATATGGTGAAATACCAATGGACCCTGGGGACAGCTGCCTTAGACATTGTAAACAAACTGCCTCCTTCCAGTGAAAAGCAACAATTGATACAAACCTTGTCAACTATGATGTGGTTGATACCTCAACCCGTATATCAGCTATGGGGTATTGCCTTACGCCGCCATGCATGGCTCCGTGTATCCGGGTTGGCACCTGACATACAACACAAGGTAGTCAATGCCCCATTTAATGGCTACAAACCTTTTGGTCCAGGCACACAGACACTTCTAGATGACCTGCAAGCCTCCGGTCGGACTCTTCTTACCGTCCAGGGTATGTACCATTCTTCCAGGACCCAGTCCTATACATACAGTAAAAGAGGTGGAAGGTATGGAAACTACAATAGAGGTGGCTTCCACCCATCCTTCCCGAGCCCGTCCCTCAGCTGGGACTGGCCAGTCCAGTTCACAGTGACTCTGCAGGGCTTTCCCTTTGCCTCCTTGATCAGGCCTCGTAGGTGGTAGGGGGTCATTTTGCCCTTCATATAGAGGCCTAGAAAAAGATTACAAGTGACAAATGGGTACTGCAAATTATCCAAGACGGGGCACACACTGGAGTTCATCTCCATGTCCCTTGCATTTCCACCTCAAAGGATTTAGTACCCTCCGGATCATACAGCCATCCTCCAGGAGGAACTGCTTGCCCTGATCAACAAAAAGGCGATTGCGCCGGTACCTAGATCAGACCAACTAACGGGACTTTATTCCCATTTCTTTCTAGTACCTAAACAGACAGGGGACCTCAGACCAGTTCTAGATCTCAGGGGTCTGAATCAATACATCCAGTACAAACACTTTCGCGTAATCACCTTAACTTTATTCATGCCACTCCTAAAAAAAGGGGATTGGATGTGTGCTCTAGATATGAAAGATGCTTATCTTCACATCCCCATCCACCCGGCTCATCACAAATACTTACGTTTCCATCTGCTGGGTCAGAATTACCAATTTCGAGCACTTTCTTTCGGCCTCTCATTGGCCCCTCGGGTGTTCACCAAATGCTTAGCAGTGGTAGCCACTGAATTATGGAAGCGGGGTCATTTTGTATTCCCGTATCTTGACGATTGGTTGATAAAAGCAGACTCCAGGGCTCATCTGCTGGACTCCCTCTCGGAGACCCCACGGCTGTTCTGCGATCTTGGGATAACAGTAAACTGGCAGAAGTCCAGCCCATAGCCTACCCAATCACTTCAGTATATAGGAGCCATACTGGACTCGACAGTGGCCAAAGCATATTTGCCTGTGCCTCATCAAGAGACCCTTATACACCTAGCCTTACAGATCCAGTCTCAAAAAATAGTCACTGTCAGAATAACGATACACCTCTTAGGGCACATAGCAGCTGCCATACCAATCGTGGAATCTGCACGGCTAAAGATGCATCTCATCCACTGGATACTACAGAATCAATGGTGTCAGAGGACAGGGCAGTTCAAAGACAAAATCAGAGTGACTCCGTCTCTCAGGTCTGCCCTGACTTGATGGACAGTCTCCTCCAACCTCAGTCGGGGTCTGCCCTTTCATCGTCCCCTTCCTCACCAGACTCTTAACTACAGATGCTTCCTTGGATGGTTGGGGAGCCCACCTAGGTCAGTACACAACACAGGGCAAGTGACCATCTCATCCTCAACAACCTCATATCAATCTTCTCAAGATGAGGGCTGTTCTCTTGGCACTTCAAGCCTTCTGTCCTTGCCTAACGCTAGGCCCATTGATGATTCAGTCAGACAATATGACTGTAGAGTTTTATATCAACAAGCAAGGGGGAACGAAATCACACACCCTCTGCATGGAGACACTCGACCTATGGCAAGAAGCTGTCTAACAAAACCTAACGCTTACTGCTGTCCATCTACTGGGCCGTTACAACCAGTTAGCGGACAAACTGAGTCACCAGTCCTCTTCTCACGAGTGGACCCTGCACACACAATTCCTTCAAGAGATCTTTTGTCGATAGGGCACTCCACAGATCAGTTCGACTCCCCAGACATCCACCGCCTCCCCAACTATTGTTCCATTATCCCAAACACAAGAGGACGCTTTACAGATGCCCTGTCCCTAACTTGGACAGGGCGCTTCTCATATGCTTCCCCCCCAATCCCTTTCCTACCTCGCACCTTCATGAAACTGCAAACCGAGTCAGCCACACTGATTCTGATAGCACCCCTGTGGACTCGACAATCATGGTTCCCAGTACTGCAACAACCATCAGTGACAGACCCTGTTCAATTGCCACTCAGATCGGATCTCTTGACCCAGTATCACAGCTTCCACCTCCATCCCAATCCGAGCATCTTACATCTTCATACTTGGCTCCTGTGGACGAATTCATAAGCAGACTACAAGTGTCAACTCAGGTGACTAACATTTTGCTAGCTGCGTGAAAACCGGCTACCAGAGAGACCTATAATTGTAAATGGAAACGTTTTTCCATCTGGACCGCAGCTCATGCACTGGACCCGTATTCATGTCCTCTCACAAAAATTCTGGACTACTTAGCCTCCTTAACTGATCAGGCCTTAGTTATTCTTATATAAAGGTTCATTTGGCTGCCATTTCGGCTTTCCACAAACCGCTGGATAGCCATCTTCTATACCAACATCATCTAGCTGAGATGATTTTGAAAGGCGTACTACATATTAAACCTCCTATTAGATGTCCTACACCCCATGGGACTTGAATTTTATGATTGAAAAATTGACAATGGAACCTTTTGAGCCTGCTGCCACTTGTGATATGCATTTCCTCTCATGGAAAACGTTATTTTTGGTAGCCATCACATCAGCTCGACGTATTTCAGAGCTGCATGCCCTTAGTGCAAGGAACCCTATCTTATCTTTCATAGGGACTGGATTGTGCTGCACACCAGCCCATCCTTTCTTCCTATAGTGATCTCGGAACAGACTCTCAATCAGTCTTTGGAGCTACCAGTGGACTACCTCGCCTACTCCAATCCGGGGGAACACATCCTACATACTCTCGATGTTCACAGGATACTCCCGCTATTACACTAACAGGACTAAGTCCATTAGGAAAACTTCTCAACTCTTTGTCACATTTGCCCCTGGGTGTGAGGGCATTCCCGTTGCGAAACGCACCCTCTCCTGTTGGTTGGCACATTGCATTACCTTTTGTTATAAAAAATACAATAAGCCCCTGGTCAGATCGTGTTCTACCTCACTCTACTAGGGCTATAGCAAACACTACGACTTGCTTGAAAGGTGCCTCTATTACGGACATCTGCAATGTGGCTACCTGGTCCACAATCCATACCTTCACAAGGCACTACAGCCTAGACATTGCCTTACGGCGCAGGACCGCCTTTGGTTGTGCCATCCTCCAAGGCATTCTATCATAACTGTCCTCCCATCTGGACATAATTTTTGGGGAATCTCCCGGAAGTAATGACCTACTGCAAGAGACCATTCCATGTAAGATAGTGCGGTTACGTAAGAACTTACGTAACAGTAGATCTTCAAGGAATGTCTCTTGCAGTAGGTCCTATCCCACCCTACGTCCCCCTCCTTCTCTAACAGAGACAAACTCAGAATCCAAGGACTTAGGGTTCAGACTATTTGGTACCTCGGTTTCCCTTGGTCCTCGCCTTTGTGAGCTGCATCCGGCAGGGAACTGAGGATACCAGGGACCACCCACATTTACATAAAGCACAGAGAGATGATATCGTGTGGGTGGTCCCTGATGAAAGACTGCTGGAAGAAGCTGCTGTGTGACAGCACCCTCTGCTGGAAGCTCTCAGAAGTAATGACCTACTGCAAGAGACGTTCCTTGAAGATCTACTGTTACGGTAAGTTCTTACATAACCGCACTTTCTAGGAGTGGTATATGTTGTTCATCCACACAAACTCACCCGACCTCCCAGGCTTCGATGCACAACCCTCTGCTTCCAGCGGGCGAGATCTGGTGTCAAGGGGCAGAGCTGAGGCGTATACCACCCGGATGGGTGGGAGGAGCAGCTTTTAGACCTTCCAGCAAGATTTAAAGGGAAAGGGACATGCCAACAAGTGTGGATGAACAATATATAACACTCCTAGAACTACTGTTACAGGTGAGTAACCTGTTTTTTCCTCCTTTCCCACCCGCATTTGAGACCTTGTCGGATGCGGACTGGAATAAACCTTCCTCTGTCCCTTCTTTCTGCAGTCAGATAGTGAGCAAAAACAGTGCCCTTAACAATAGACCAGTGTATGTTTCTCAGCCAATAGCTGATGCCATTTTTGTTCTGGCTGAAAATGACAAAGCCGTTCTTCCCCAGGAGTTCACTTTGCACCCTGTTAACAAGGAGTCATGCAAGACTGACACAATACGAAACGGGCTTATGCAGCAGCTACCCTTAGCATGTGAATTGCTAGCTACCAAGAGTATTTTTCCAAGTATGGGTATACCCATTGGAGCTCACTTTAGTCTCTGGCAGAGTCCCTACCAGACTCTGAAGCTAAACAGAAGATTTTACAGACTGCTACTCATGGTACTGAGTCTTAACAGTCATCATCCGCTCAAAGCAACTATGGATGCCTGTGATACTGCCTCCTGCTCTGCTGCAGTAGGCATCTGTATCAGAACATATTTCTGGCTACGTACTTCTGGTTTCTCTTAGGATTTCCAATAACAGGTTATGAGCCTTCCCTTTGGTGCATGGGTGTAGCCAGGCATACTCGGCAAGTACTCCATGGTGTATCATTTTATTTAAAGGGGGTAGCAAATAGACTCTGAACTGCTTCCTTTTTGCATGAAAACTAACAAAGAAAATGCTGAACAATTCTGAAATTTATTCATAGGAGTCAAAACTAGAAGGACTGGTCACTGTCATTGCATCCCAAGGACAATACAACTTTGTAGGCTCTGGGCTGGTACGTGGCTGTCTTAGGGAGCAATGTATGGCATTTGCATTACCCATGCATGGGGGGAGTAGCACACCAGCACACCCTAACGGGGGAGGGGTAGCAATGCGTCCACTTGGTGTGCAGATCTGAAATCCCTGGCTACACCCCTGCTTTGATGGCCTGTACCTATCTAGGCAGCAGGTAGAGAAGTCTCTTGAGGCATCTCAGAAAACTAGAACGTCCCTGAAGACTTCCAGGCTAGCTCCTGCTAACCCTCAGAGGAGAAAAGGATGTGGTTTATTTCAAAACTGGCAGTCCTTTCGTGGAAAATGCAGGGGAGCCCCAAACAAATCTCAGCCTCTCAGCAAAAGGTGCAGCCAAAGGCACAGATGTTGAAAGCACCTAGTGCCACCATCTGAAGCTCCAACCCCTGTCCTGTCTCAGCTGCCTTGGGCAGACCTCCCACCTAGGAGGATGCCTGAACCAGTTTTACCAATAATTGGAGTCCATCATGGTAAAGAAGTGGGTCCTCTGGATCACCCAGGAGGGATACTCACTGGACTTCACAGAAATCCCTCCAGACTATCCACCCAGAAGGCAACCCCTCTTATCAGCCCATATGTCAGAGCTTCTGGCACAGGAGATTCTGAGCAACAGAACAGTGGACATAAGTATCAGAACAAAAAAACAGGTTTCTACTCCCAATACTTTCTAGTTCAAAGAAATCAGGGGGCATGCGTTGCATTCTCGACCTCAGAAACCTGAACAAGTTCATAGATTGAGAAACATTTAAAATGATTTCTCTGGCATCTATGCATTCCTTCCTGAAACCTCAGGATTTGCTAGCTTCTGTGGAATATGCAGGATTCATACCAGCACATACTGGTGCACCCCAGCCAGTACAGCTACCTCAGATATGTTGTGCTGAGGCAGCATTACCAGTGCAGAGTCCTGCCCTTTGGGCTGTCCTTGGCATCGTCAGTCTTTACAAAGTGCTTTGCAGTACTTGCAGTGTATCTGAGAAAACAAGGGCTCCAGGTTTACGCTTATCTGGATGACTGAGTGATAGCAAGTCCACCCAGGCAGGAAGCGGAACAGGCAGTGGCCATGGCCTCTCATTTCCCTACCTTCATGGGGGTTCTGCTGAATCTAGAGAAGTCTCAGTTCCAACCCTCACAACAGCTGCTGTTCAAAGAGCCCTTCTAGATACTACGAAGCCCTGGGCCTTCCATCCAGAGAGCAGAATGCAGGCGATCCTGCAGATGGCATGCTAGGTAATGGAGTGCAGCTCTGTTCAAGCCCACTCCATGTAACACATGGTGGGTCTGATCGCCCCCTCAGCATTCACAGGGCCCCTGGTATGACTACACATCAGAATGATTCAGTGGATACTCAGTGCACAGTGGTCACAAGCATCACATCCTCAGATGTACCCCATACAAGTGACCAGTCCCCTTATTCAGTCACTCACATGGTGGTCAGTGGGGGACAGGCTCCTCCAGGGCTTCCCATTTCCCAAATGGAGTCTCAGGTGATTATCACCATGCATGTCTCCCTGTTGAGGTGGGGAGCTCACTCTCAGGGCCTCCAAACCCAAGGTGTCTGGGACCTGTCAGAGACTCATCTCCACATCAGTGTGTTGGAGATACGAGCTGTGTTGTATGGCATGCAAGCTCTACTAGATCTCAGCAGCCACAAAACAGTCCTTGAGTCCAGAGAGACAACAAGTCTGTGATGTTTGTCAGCAAACCGAGGATTCTGCCACTCAGGACAAACTTGCTGACTCAAGGTCACCTGATCCATCCCAACCCGCGCTCCCTTCACCTTCAGGTCTGGCTCCTGAAAAGATAAAAGTGAACAGGCACAAGGTAACTCAGAGAGTCTCTGAAATACTTCTGTCTGCCTGTAAACCTTCCACTAGGAAGAGTTACACAGCCAAATGGAAAGGATTTTCCATCTGGTGCTCCAAAACTCTCATGGACCCCTTTGAATGCCCACCTGACAAGGTTCTGGAGTACTTGTTGGACCTTTCTGATGGTGGCTTGCAGTGTTCCACAGTCATGTTCCACTTGCATGCTATTTCTGCATATCATGAGCCCGTCTGTACCCTCTACCCATACCCAGCATAGCTGCCACTCTTCCAGAGGTTCATTAAGGGCATCTTACACACAAGGCCACCCGTCAGGAAGCTGGTGGCTGCCTGGGATATCAGCCTTGTGCTGGATATGCTCACCTGCAAGGCTTTTGAGCCCCCTTGTGATGTGTAAGCTAAAGTTTTTAACTTGGAAAACAGCTTTTTTAGGGGGCTATCACCTCTGCTTGCAGAATGTATGAAATCCTTTCCTTGGTCACAGATCCCCTCACCTTATACCATTTTCCACAAGGACAAGGTCTTTCTCCACGCACACCGTAATTTCCTTCCCAAAGCGGGTGTCAGAGTTCCAACTGAATCAGCCACTTTTGAAGCCTGCAAACTTTGCTAATTTCCAGAATGAAGGAGAATGTACACTCCATTTTCTTGATGGTAAGAGAGTCCTTAAGATCTGTCTTCGAGGGTGGAGCTCTTGCAGCAGGTAATACCGTTAGGACTGAAGCTGGCAGACGTCAGGACCCCATGGAAAACTTGTAGCCAGCAGTTTGAGGCAGGGGCCACCCCTGACATTGGCTCCGACCGTCAGTCTCACATGGTATAAAGGGGGTGGTCCCTCAGGCGCCACTCAGTTCTTTTCCCACCATCGACCTGCGTAGTTCGGCCCCACGGATGCCCCTCTCTGCAGTCGACAGCTTCGAACGCCAGATAAGTTGTTTTTCCTCCTTATATTTAGTATAATGTTCCTTACACCTCGTTTATGTCATTGCTCTCACCACCGCGGCGAAAATCCAAGTGTGCCTGCGGGAAGCAGATTCCAGCAAAAGACGGCCACGCGGCCTGCCTCATCTGCCTAGGCCTGAAACACCAGCCTGAATCCTGTGGCCACTGCCAGAAGTTCAATCAGAAGACGCACGCCAGGAGAGCCCACGCCTTGAAAACCTTCCTCCTAGAGAAAAAGCTTGCGGCCATGCAACAAGGTTCAGGGGCCAGTTCATCCTCTCCCGCTAGAGAATCCCCTTCCAAAGATAGGGCCTCAGGAGGGAAGCATCACAAGGAGAAGGATCAGGCCAGGTCTGAATCCCACCATCCGTTGCCAGCCAAACAGGCGTCATCGTCTTCTTCCTGCAAAGGTCGGGTTCGGTCCCAGCAACCAACTTTTCCCATTCTTCTAAGTCTGACCCCCCGCCCCAGGGTCGCCACCGAGTCGGCATCAGCGGGACATCGCCTTCTTCCCTGGCCAATCGACCTCATCAAACCACAGGGTCGATCCAGGAAAGCCTGCCCAGGGCTCTGACAGGCCTAGCTCCTCAGAGAAGAGGAAACGCCTGAGGAGCATATCTGGTAGGCATGGGGTCGCCGCTCAGACGCCCTCCCCCAGGCCAAGGTGCACCGGCCCGCCAGACGTCCGCCGCCACCCTGATGACCCGCCCCGATGCCTGACACGGGGTGGTTGCCGGACAAGGATCAGCCATCTGCCCCTCCAACTACAGGCCAGACACCAGCAAACACCCCATGGGATACCGGTCGCTGGCCTTCGGACGCCGACCTACCAGACCCAACGCCTGCCACGCCAATAGAGGTGTCTGATCCCCAGATGCCCGTTCCCAAAGACCTGACGCCCGGTCCCTCTGACCTGACGCCGGCCCCAGCAGTCGTCCCAGTGGCAGATATAGGTAATTTTACTACCTGGTGGAATACCGTCAAGGGGGACCTTCTATACAGACCACCAGACAAGGTCCCCACTCCATCTCCTATGGGTCCTCTTCCTACCCCAGAACCAGATGAGCACCCAACTCCACATCCAAAGGGGAAGCGAAAGAGACAGTCTCCATCCCTGTCTCCTTCGTGCCCCCCCAAATACGTCCTCCTCGGATGAGGCAGGCATCGACTCGGACTCTTCAGAGTACAGGTTGCTACCTCCTTTGCCAGGACCCAGGGACTCTCCACGGTCCCCTCCGGATGATCCCTCATTCCTTGACATCATGAGGCATATCCAGACTATTTATGAATGTGATACCGAGGCTCTAGACCCAGAATAGAATCATCTAGCCAAGTTCCTTAGTGAAAAGGAACCAAAGCCCTTGGTCATCCCACCGTTCGTAGAGCCCTTCCAGGATGTTACTCACCTTAATTGGCGTACACCGTCATCTATCCCAGAACCAGATGAGCACCCACCTTAGGAAGGCAGACAGACTCTACAAACCTCCCAAATCGGAACCATTCCTGGCAGAACAACCTAAGGCTAATTCTCTAGACCTTACGGCTGCCCACGGACGGGGGCCCAACCGAAGCATCTAAGCTCCCAGCCCCCATCTCGAAGAAACTAGATCGCTGGGGCCGAAAGGTCTTTTCCTCAGCTACTGGGTCCATCAGGTCGCTGAATTTCATGGCCCACATGATCTCCTACTAACAATCCCTATGGAGAAAGACCATGGATTTGGTAGATACTCTCCCTGACTCTGACTCCAAACAGGAGATTTTGGCCTGCGCTTAGTCGGGCCTGGATGTGGACAAGCATGCCCTCTGATGTTGTTATGACGCTATTGATATGGCCTCCAGGGCCTCGGCATCAGGCATATGCATGAGACGGCAGTCCTGGCTCAGACTTACTGGTTTCTAGCAAGATCTTCAGGACTCTATCCTGGATTCTCCTTTTCAGGGCGTGGTGTTGTTTGGCCCTGAGGTGGAGCAGATGGTGACACAGCTGCAGGAATCAGGGAGAGCAGTGGTGGACGTACACCCGGATGTACAAGTCCCAACCCCAAACAACTCACTGATGTCCTTTTCGTCAACATCAGACTTGAGGAAAAACTGGCAAGCATTCCCAGGGAAAGGGATTTAAGAGATGGGGTAACCCTGCCCCTCAAGGTTCCCAGGGCCCTAAACAACCTAAAGCTCCCAGGGTCCAGGCCCCTCCCACTACCTGACTCCCACTGCTGCTCTCCTCCTCTCAGGGACAGGCAGAACGAGCAGGTAGGAGGGTGGTTTGCGCTTTACCTGCTCGAGTGGTCCAGTATCACTACCGACCAATGGGTACTGGATACCATTCGGATAGGGTACTCGATAGAATTCTCCTCTATCCCACCCCCATGTCCCGTTGTCCACCGCATCAGTCTCCTCTTGGAAGGAGAGATCCAACAGCTCTTAAACAAAAGAGCAATTCAAAGGGTCCCACCGGCCCAGAGAGGGAAAAGTTTCTACTCTCGCTTCTTCCTCATCCCAAAGAAGACAGGAGACCTTTGTCCCATTCTGAACTTCAGCCAGCTCAACCTCTCTGTGAAGTACCAGAGGTTCCGCATGGTCACCCTGGGATCCCTCTTCCCCCCTGCTCCAACAAAGAGACTGGCTATGATCTCTAGATATGCAGAACGTCTACCTGCACACCAAGGTCCTGAAGACCCTGCGGTTCTGCTTCAGAGACGAGAATTACCAGTTCAGGGTTTTGCCCTTAGGTCTCTTGTCAGCACCCAGGGTATTTACCAAGTGCTTAGCGGTGGTAGCAGCGGCCCTCCACAGGAGAGGCCTCTTCATCTACCCCTACCTGGCCGATTGGCTCCTCTCCGCTCAGTCTGAGGAGGAGTTTCTAATTTCCCTAACAGAAATGCAGGCTCTGTTTTCGTCCCTGGACATCACAGTCAGCTGGCCGAAGTCACACCCCTGGCCGACGCGGCGGCTGCAGTTCATCGGAGCCATCCTGGACACCAAACAGGGGAGGGCTTTTCTGCCCCCGGACAGAGCAGAATGCCTTCAGGGGTTAGCCAGAAGCCTCCAAAGAAACCCCTCCTCCCCTGCACGGGTGGTCCTGCAGCTGCTGGATCATATGGCAGTGGCCATCGCCACAGTTCCCTTAGCCATGCTCCACAGGAGGGCACTTCAGTGGCACCTCAGGGTACAGTGGGACCAATCGGTGGATGATCTGGATCTCTAAATCCAGATCTCTCGAGCAGTTCATAGTTCTTTGGAATGGTGGCTCTGCATGGACAATCTGAGTGGTGGCATTCCTTTCTGCAGACCTCGACCGCTTTAGACCCTGACCACAGACGCCTTTCTGTCAGGATGGGGGGCTCATCTAGGGGATCACAGGAACCGGGGGTCCTGGGTTATCACCAAGAGCTCTCTTCATATCAATGTCCTGGAAATGAGAGTGGTGCTGAATGCACTCTCGGCACTCAGAGACCAGGTTCGGCCGGGTCCTCTTCTGGTGCAAACAGAAAACACATCCGTCATTTTCTACTCCGACTAACAAGGGGGAACTCACTCATTCCCCCTTTGCAGAGAAGCCATTATAGTGTGGGATTGGGCAGTAGAACACAGTCTCGACCTCACCGCAGTTCACCTGCCGGGGGTCCAGAGCGTTCTCGCCGACAGTCTCAGTCGCTCTTCCTCTCAGAATCACAAGTGGGAATTGCTCCAGGATGTCCCAGGTTACCTCTTAGACAGATGGGGCCAGCCAGAGTTGGACCTCTCTGCGTCCCCATGCAACGCCAAATGCACAATTTCTACTCACTTGCTCCTGGGCCTGGTGTTTTCTGGTGAGACGCATTTACCTTCTCCTGGACAGGGAGGTTCCTTCATGCCTTCCCTCCTTTTCCCCTCATTCAGAGAGTACTGCTCAAATTGCAGTCAGAGGCAGCCAGAATGATTCTGGTGGCTCCTCTGTGGCCTCATTAAATTTGGTACCCTCTGCTCCAGCAACTGTCTCTGGAACCTCCAGTTCAGTTGCCACTCTCCACTCACTTGCTCTCTCAGGAACAGGGGACTCTCGTCCATCCTGCTCTTAGCTCTCTTCACTTGCATGCTTGGATCCTGCAGTCCTAGCGGAAGAGAGATTAGGAGTGTCAAGCAGGGTGGCTGAAATTCTGGTGGCAATCAGAAAGCCTTCTACCAGAGCCAAGTACACTCTGAAATGGAAACGCTTCTGCTTGTGGGCTTCGGCCCGTTCCCTAGATCCCTTGGGTTGCCCAGTCAGGCACGTGTTAGAGTATCTCCAACACCTTTTGGACTTAGGGTTGAGTTACTCCTCAATCAAGGTGCATATGTGTGCAGTCTCTGCATATAGCCCAATCAGAGACAAAACTCTGGCTCAATTGAATGCCTGCAAGACTTTTCTTCGAGGGATATTACACATCAGATCTCCCAAGAGGGACATCGCTCCTCCTTGGGACCTCCTCTTTATTCTGGAGAAACTCGTACTTCCTCCCTTCAAACCGGCAGCCTCTTGCAAGCTGCGCTTCCTCTCTTGGAATTCTCTCCTCTTGGCAGCCATCACCTCCACTCGAAGGGTTTCAGAACTCCAGGCTCTGATGTGTAAAGAACCGTACATAGTCTTTCACAGGGACAGGGTGAATCTGCGCATGAACCCCAAATTTATGCCGAAGGTGGTATCCGTACTGACTCTTAACGAGGATATCAACCTTCCGGTATACTACCCTAACTCTTCTAACCAGGGTGAAGCACTGTTGCACACCTTAGATGTTCATCGCATTTTGCAGTATTATCTTTACAGGACCCGCTCTTCTAGGAAATAGGACCAGTTGTTCGTTTCTTTTGAAAAGCGAATGTTAGGAGCTCCTGTCTCCAAACAGACACTGGCCCATTGGCTAGTGCATTGCATTACATTCTGTTATCAGCACCATGACAGACCTCTCCCGGGTGCTGTTAGGGGTCATTCAACCAGAGCGGTGGCATCTTCATTTGAGGCCCTGAAGAACGTCTCTTCAGCCGATATTTGTGCTGCTGCCACGTGGTCCTCCATCAACACCTTCATCAGGTATTACAGCCTGGACATCGCTTCCAGAAGGAAAGCAGATTTCAAACTAGCAGTCCTACAAGGCCTTCTCTCATAGATGTCCGCTCCTTCTTACCTTTATATCCCTAGCCACCCTGTCAGACCTGGGCCTATCCTTGGGTACTGCTTGGGACTCGGTCCTAATGGTACTACCTGCTGCAACAGCTCCACCCTCGAAGACTGATAGTACAGTTGCGTAAGAACTTGCCGTAACAGTAGATCTTTGAGAGGAGCTCTTGCAGCAGGTGGCTTTTCCGCTCTCCTTCCCCCAGGATAGCTGAGGGGATTATTATTATTATTCTTGGTTTCCATTCAACCAGGATGCGGACATTTTGCTACCTGGTTCTCCAAATTCTATCTAGCCAGGTCTCCGGCAGGAGAACTGGGGTGGCGCCAGGGGACTGCCCTCTTTATACCACGTAGGACGTCGGGTGGAGCCGACGTCGGGGGCAGTCCCCTGCGTCAGACTGCTGGCTACAAGTTTTCCGTGGGGTCCTGACACCTGCCGGCTTCAATCCTAATGGTATTACATGCTGCAAGAGCTCCTCTTGAAGATCTACTGTTACGGGAAGTTCTTACGTAACTGTACTTTTTACGTGGACAGGACTAAAGACTTCCCAGTTGGAAGGAACAGCCTGTTACAATCAAGTGCATTTCTGCCTGAATTGGGAGCTGTCTGTCCCACTGCTATGCCATGGTGCAGGTCAAGCTGGAAGGTCAGGGGGGCATGGCTAGCTTTCAAACATGGCAGATGTACTTTAGCCAAGCTCCTCAAGACACACCGATAAAATCGTCTTGGAGGCACCCCGCGGCCCAACTAGAAATTAATATTGTGGTGGAGTGGCAACGTGGGGTAAATGGCCTCAGGCAAATGTAAAAATAAGCAAACAAAACTAAATTTTGCGGCAGTAAGGTCTCCAATTCCTGTCATTGACAAGGACACCAACGATGAGGAAGAAAGTAATCAAGACCTCATAACAGAGGAGGATTATGAAGAGCAGAAGGGATATGGAGAGAAATGTTATGCTACAATTTCCAGCTCCACTGTATTCTTTTGCAGTGAGGATTCTGTAGTGTATACACCCAGATCTCCTCCTGAGGACCCTACCTTCCGAACAATGATGCAGCAAATTCAGAATGCCATGAGATTTGTTGTGGAAGAAGAGGATTACACCAAAAAGAATTTGATGGATTTTCTGGAGGTACCATGTACTTCATCCATCATTGTCCCTTCAGTTTACCTTGCATTGGAGGATGCAACACTTGCTGCATGGTACAGACCAAGTACTGTACCACATGTACCCAGAAAGGCTGACAAGCAGTACCCTGCTCCTGTTGCCAAGTTCTTTTAAGCCACCCAGCCTGAAACAGACTCTTTGGTCATGATGGCTACCCATGATAGATCTAGGGCACCAACACACATGAGCACGCTGCCCCCTGATAAAGAATCCAGGAGGCTTGATGTAATAATGGGCAAGCAAACATACGCCTCTGCCTCATTGGGCCTATGTATATGGCCAATTACACAGCTCACATGATCAAATATCAAAATAGCCAGTGGAAGGCTGCCAAAGTAGCAGCTCAGTCCCTTCCTGAAGGCACTGCAAAGAATTAATTGCTCAAAAATCTGAATTCAGGAGTTGAGCTTCAGATGCATCTGCCAGGGCAGCTGCCACCGGCATTTGCAGGAGAAGGTATTCTTGGCTCAGGGTGGCTGGATTTGCAGAGCAAACAGTTCTGAATGCTCCCTTTAAAGGAACCAAACTGTTTGGCTACCATATGGAAGAGGCATTAAGAGATCATCAAGTCTCTAAAATGACTTGAAGGTCTGTTAAATCCTTGTATGCCACACCTGGTAGAAGTAGGGGTAAAGGACCCAGCTGGTGCCCACTGTCGTCAAGGCACAGGTCAGGAAGCATAGGAAAACCATGAGCAGTTGTAAAATTCGCAACAAGTTTGCATAACTGTACTTTATGAGCCTACATTGAATTTTGTGAATGCAGGCTTGTAACTTTGGATAGTTTTCAATATTTGTACCCCAAATTTACTACATAGCCATATATTT
The DNA here is from genome assembly GCA_016271365.2 of Neoceratodus forsteri. Classification (NCBI taxonomy): domain Eukaryota; kingdom Metazoa; phylum Chordata; order Ceratodontiformes; family Ceratodontidae; genus Neoceratodus; species Neoceratodus forsteri. The sequence continues at coordinate 1,513,447,539 of CM057452.1, read as the reverse complement.
ACTGCACCTCATGAATGTGACAGCTGTCATTTTTCAAATCCTGGCCAAAATGTTTTTTTACATTCCTAAAAGTGATTTTGCGGTCCCTGTGCGAAATCACCTTTCGGGCAAGAGTTGAAAATTGTCTCTGCCCTTGTTCATGAGGTGGGATCATAAGAAGGCTATGTTTTAAATTTGGTGTAAAAATAAAAAGTTATGAGGCGATGTTGAATTTTGCAAACTCAGGCTCATAACTTTGGTAATATTCAGTATTTTTACACCAGATTTTCAGCATAGCCATTTCTTTACAGCACCTCATGAACGTGACAGCTGTCATTTTTCAGCTCCTGACAAAATGTGTTTATACATCCTAATTTCACAGTCCCTGCGCAAAATCACCTTTAGGCCAGGAGTTGAACATTTTCTCTGCCCTTCTTCATGAGGCAGGATCATAACAAGGCTATGTTGAAAATTGATGTAAAAACATTAAAAAAACACATTTTTAATATTTCTACCCCAAATTCCTTAGCTGCAGCCCTATAGGCTCTGGCCAGATGTTGTTTTCTTCACTAGTGTTGAAACTGCCTGGTGTACCTCTGGTATGGAATCCAGTTTCTAGGACCATTCCTCATGAAATGTGTAACATTTCTTATGCTAATTCTTTGGACAGAATCTCTTACCCAGAGCATTTCAATTGCTGCATTGCTGAGATGTTCGGGGAGGAGGGGGGCAAAAGGTTTGAGAAGTGGCCAGAATAAGGTTGTTGTCCTCCAGATGTTTCTTTCCCACCCCCCTTTTATGATATAATTCAGAGCTATGCAGATGTTTGGGTTACATCTGCCACATTCTCATGGATGTCTGGGACAGCTTTCATCCAGTTCATCTATCCACTTGCTGTCTTTCATCTCAGAATCCTCATCTGGTTAAGGTCTGGCGGTGATGTCATCTGGTTGACTGTGTGTATCACAATCTTCCTCTCCATTTAAATCATCCCCTCTACCACTATCCTGAAGATCACTGTTAGATTCTAACTCTGGATTAACTTGGTCCTGTGGAGCGATCCACTCAGGAAATATTATTTTGGCAGTAACTTCTATTTTTTTTGTAATATATAATGCGACTCCTGGCATCCATGGTCTTGGCGGCATCTCCCCAGCCCTGTTACCGACCATCTCAGGGACTTTCCAGTTAATCATCATGGTGGCCTGCCCAACAGGGTCGTGCGATGCCTGCAGGGGATGCCGAGTAGGCCATGGAATTTTCCTCTAGTATTTTGCCTTTGGTTTCCCCCAGGACATTGGTATGCAGTGGCACACACATGTGCCATGCCTGCTGACACCCTGTCTCTTCTTGCTGTTCCAGTGGTCACTGCCAGATGGAATTCAAGTGGCAGGAAACAGGAACCTTCCACCCCAGTGGTGGAAGAAGAGCTGTCATGGAACACTCAGTCCTCCCTCTCCCAGCCGGACCCCTGGAGACCCTGGTCTGTTCCTGAACCCTAGTTGCCATTGTGACTGGTTTGTGCTGTCCAGTGCCTCATCCCACCATGCCACTGGTGCTGACCAGCAACTTACTAACAGTGACAGTTCGGAACATTGTAACAGTCATTTAAGATCAGAAGAGACTCTAGGTCAGTCATGTCTGTCCCAACAACACCCTCTCCCATCCCCACTTCCTAAGCAGGGAGGAACACATATGATGTGCAAGCTTGTACTCATTTATTGGGATTCCATATTCACTCCACTACCCAGGGAACCATACGATTACCTTGGTAAGGAGAAATTTATTTAGGCTTACCATGAAGACCTCTACGGTCTTTATGTCCAGTGTCTCCACTGGTAGGCTGTTTTGATGGAGAAGTGCCTCTTGGCTTTTTTTCTGGCTGCCAACAAATGTATTTATCCTTTGCAGTTTGCTTAAATCACTGTTATCTAAGCATGGTCTGATATGCATCTTTCCTCCTGTTTGAACTTAACAGATGATAAGTTTCAAAGCATGTCTCTACGTCCTGCTAGAGGACATTGACTCGGACATCTCTGCAGGGACTAGCCACACCCCCTGAGGAAAGCAGTCAGCTTGCTGAATTTGCATGGGGAACAGGTGTCCTTGAGACTAGTAATATTGCACTGGGTTGAAGTTTTTAAATCTGCTGTTGGTCCTTTTGCACAGTACTGTATATTGCACTGCTATGGACGTTGCATGGTATGGGAATAAATATTTATGGTTGCTAAAGCAATCCTATGTGCTCGCTGTTCTGTTTGGTAGCTCAAAGTCATCTCGTTCTTCTCAATACCCTTGTGTATGTGAAAGACTGAAATCATGTCACCTCCTAGCCTTTTTTTTTCCATGATGAACAAGTTGAGGAGCACCAGCCTGTTCTTAGAGTGTATCACTGTATCCCTGATGGTTTTAATGGCCCTGTTTTGCACCCTCTTGACTGCCCCATTGTTGTACTGAAGAGCCCAGAACTGCACACAATACTCCAGGTGGGGCCTGACCAGGGCCTTTTAAAGTGGAAAGATTATGTCCCCTACCATACTGGTTACCCCACCCACTTTTAATGATTTCCAGCATTCTACCGGCCCTCTTTACAGTAGCTGCACACTGTTAATCATGCTTTACCCCCTTGTCTATTATGACTCCCAGGTCTTCATATTCTTCTACTGCAGCAAGAATTTCTTGAGCACCACTGATTGTGTAGGTCCTACCTCTGTTTTTCCTCACAAAATGTAGCATCTTGCATTTGGCTACATTAAATTTGAGGCTACAGAAATCCGATCAGTTTCACAGTTTGTGTAGGTTCTCCTGAAGTTTGTCCTCAACCGTAAAGGGAGTCAGCCACCCTAGCCAGCTTAGTGTCATCAGTGAACTTCAGCAGCCTGCTGGAGACCCCAGCTTGCAGATCATTTATGAAAATGTTTGACCAGCACTGGTCCCATTACTGATCCTTAAGGGAAGCCACTGACCCTCCACTTGTAGTGCCCCTCCACCCTGTCTCCAGCCAGTTAGTAATCCACCTTGTGTATACTTCACTGGTGTACTGTGCCCAGAAGCTTGTCATGCCTGTCAGTGTGAAAGGTCTTGCTGAAGTCCAGACTGAGTACATCTGCTGCCCTGCCCCACCCACCTACCTACCGAGTCACCCTCTTAAAGAAGGTGATCCGGTTGTGTGGCACAGTCTACCTCTCATAAAGCCATGCTGAAAGGGAGCAAGAACCTCGGCCTCAAGCATGTTCTCCTTAATTTTGTCCTTGATAATGCTGTAAGGATTTTGCCCAGCACTAATGTCAAGCTGACTGGCCTGTGGTTGACTGTGTCCAACCTTGCCCCCCTTCTTAAAAATGGGGACCACACTGGCCACTTTCCTGTCCTCCAGGACCACACCTCTCTGGACAGACTCTTGAAAGGCTGCAGGTGGCCATGCCATTTGTTCCTTTAGCTGCACTATGATTGTGGGGTGTATTGCATCTGCCTCTTAGGATTTACCTGGTTTGGTCATTGCCAGGTGGTCTGCTACCTGAATAGGAGGGATGTCCACAGGCTGCACCATGGCTACTATTCATGCTGTGGTCTCCTTTAATAAGCATTATATCTCCCCCCAGGGACTGGTTGGTGTACAGTGTTCATTCAGTATCTCAGCCATTGCCTCTGGCTCTCGCACAGTTTCCTTCTGCCCTTTCTCTGTTTTGAGGGGCCTAATCTCCTCCTTTACCTTTCTCTTTCCATTTATGCATTTGAAGAAGGCGGTGGTGTTCTCCTTAGCTCTTACTGCATATAGGCTTCTGGACCCTTCTTGGTTATCTTAATTTTAGTTTTCCAGTCCCTCATTGCTGCTCTGTACTCCTCTCTACCCTGGAGGCAACCTGTCTCTTTCCAGCACTGCCATAGAACTCTTTTGTTCAGGATCAGTTGCCTCAGGTCCTGGTTTGGGGGGGTAGGTTTTTTTTACCCTTTTGCTTACAGGGTTGCAGTGCAGACCTCCACAGCTGTTTCAAGCACATTCTTCAGTGAACCTCACATGTGCTGTGCATTACCAGCCTCATGCCGCTGCTCAGTCCTTTGGATACCATGTCCTTCATCTTAGCAAAGTCTGCCTTTCTCAAGTTCTGGGTCCCAGTGGCAATGGCCCAGCTAGCCTTCCATGTCACCGGAGAGAAAATTGCTCATTTGTGTCACTGCCTTCCACCAGTTCCTTGATCTTCATACTGGAGATGACTCTTTCCCGACAGCTGAGAACAAGGGCTGAGGTGGCCTCAGATCTAGTCCTCTGTTGGACACGTTGTTCTAAGAAGCAGTCCTTGAAGGTGGATAAGAACTCAGTTTCAGCCTGGCCATTAGATCTCATTTTCATTTCATTTCATTTATTCTTTGGTAACCATGTAAAGACACTGGACCAAAGGTCCCTTTTCAGGCCCGACCCGGACAAAAAAATAAACATGATACACAACATACACAACATACACAAACATATACAAATAACCATTCAAACATTTAGAGTAGCAGTTCACATATTGCAATTACAGACAGATTGTGATAACAAATATTGCTTCAATCTAAATTTAAAAATTGAAAGAGAGGGAAGGGCAAGTCTAACTAATATAGGAAGTGAATTCCAAGAAATGGGTGCTGCAATAGAAAAGGCCCTAATATTAGCCTTCAGATGATACCTAGGAACAAAATATAGGGCACCATCTGCTGCCCTTAGGCTAGAAAGGACTTCTCTCCTGCACACTACCTCGGAAAGCGGAAAAATTGAGCCAAAATGAAAACATTTGTAAATCAAACATCCAAGAGAATAATTTACTTAACTACTGGGCGAAAACCAACCCAAACTAGAATAAAGACTGCAATGATGAGTTAAGCTAGGGACTCCTAAGACAAATCTGCATATATTATTGTAAATAACTGATAACGCATGCAGGTCTTTTGCCCCACAATTATAATAAATACTAGATATATAATCATAATGAGGAAGAAGAGATCCAGTAGCTATAGCTAACCTTATATTCTGAGAAAAATAAGACTTAAATTTATACAACACCCCCATATTTTTATTTACTTTTTTCACAGTTGCAGATACCTGTAGAGAAAAGGACAAACTAGGGTCCAGAAGTATACCAAGGTACTTAAACTGGGAAACTTGTTCCAAAAAACCACCATGAGAATCAGAGTCTATGCCCGGGAGATTGAAGTCCTGAAGGATTACCACTGCACCCAGTTTGGCTGCTCTTATAATAGAAATCTAGAAGTTTCTGGCAGAAAAAGGCCCCTTGGTCTTATAGTGTTTGCCCAGTTTCCTCAACCAGCTGGGCATCCTGCTTCACTGAGTTGGTTGAGGGCCTGTAACACATCCCCTGGGTGACTCGTTTGCCTCCCATTTCTCCTACCTAGACCCAGATGGACTCTGTGGCACTGTTTTCCACCCTGATGCCCTCCTTGTCCTTTACAGTGACTCCCTTACAAAAACAGCCATCCACTCCCTGTCCTGTCAGGCCTATCCCTTTGGACTAGTCTATATCCCTCTATCCTGCTGTCCTGGTTGTCTCCTCCCCCACCCCACACACACACAAAAAAGTTTGTGTAGTTTCACCAAGTCTTGGTCTTTGAAGTTCATCTGGCCCTCAAGCCCACCCATTTTGCTGGGTGTGTTTCTTATATTGATCTGCATGCAAGTAAGGATAATTGCCCCTCCATGACCCCTCCCTGGGAGGTTTCTCTACTCATTGTGCTCCCCTGCTCTGCTGTTGTTCCTTCAGTCCATTTCCTTTCCCTGGATGTTTTGCTTACCTGCAGCAACCTGTGCCCCCACCTAGATTAAAAGTCCCCACCACTGTCTTCTCTCTGCTAACATAGCCCCCCTTTTTATTTAGGTAGAACCTATCCTAACAGTATAGATTTCCCCTATCATAAAAAGTTTGACATTGCCACAGAACCTAAAACTTTGCTCCCTGCATCTGCCTCTCAGCCACACATTGAAATCCTTGGCAGAGCTTTGTCTACTCAGTCCTGCATGTGTAGTTCTAAGAATACTGCCTTGGAGGTCCTGCTCCTGAACTGGTCACTGTGTTCCCTAAAGATTTGTTACATGACCCCCAGTCTGGCGTTCCCCATGTCGGTGGCCAATAAACACGGGTTCCTCCCCTATCTCTGTCAGCAACTTGTTCACTTCGTGATACATGATCTGCCACCCTAGTATCTGGCAGACAACAAACCAGTCTGTTCTGTGGATCGCAATCATGCTACTGCTGCTGGAAATTCTAGATTTCGGAGATGGGGCTGCAGTGCCTGGCAGGGTTGCTAGAGACCCACTCTCTCGGTGCTGGGAGGCGCACAGTCCCATCCTGAGCCTGGGTAGGAGATGGGCTTTACTTATGCTTTTTCTTTGCTTTATGTGGAAGAAGAGACAGTGTCCCTGGTGTCTTGCTGCCACGCATAGTTCATTGTGACCAGGGAGGGTACCATGCTCTTGCGGAAGTGTCATCTTAGGAATCCTCTTTGATATCCTTACGGCTGGTGGACATCTTGTGCACAGCTACCTGTTATTCTCAATTAGAATGTTCCTTCACCCTAGCTGCATTGTGCTGCCTGGCATGATCCTCATTCCGTTTGGCACAGCAAGGCTCAGGATTACCTCTCAACAGAATGCGGAACTGGAAGTCTTTCTGAGACAGCATCTCTGTCTGGCCAATCCAGATCTCAGGACACCTCTTCATTCCTAACCTTAGATAATCCTCCTCCTCTGACCCAGGAAGGAACTTGCTTTTGTTTCCCCAGAACTAGGCCCACAAGAGATGCGTCCTTCATTAAAAACTTAACTCAAGCGATGAGCCTCCTTACAGGCCACCTAGCAAAGCAGAATGCTAACAAAAGAAAATACGCGACATCCAACCTAGATGCCCCTTCTGCCCCCTCAGTTGTCCGCTCAGTTCAGCATGCCCTGCCCTCAGGAGCCTTACAGACCCAAGGGGCCATCTCCTGTGCCCGCCGATGAAGAAGATAGGGAATTAGAAAGTGGGGAATGGCACTCCTCAGAGCAGGCACATGAGGACTGTTTGTAGTGCTGGAACTTCCTCTGAGACAAACTCTCTACCCTAATGAAGTAAACCTGCGTTACACTGGACCTTGAGAAGGACTAACAACAGGCCTCTAAAAAGAGGGCAGATGCACTGAAGAACACCATCAAGAGGAACAGCTCCTTTCTGGCATGCAACTCGGCAAGGAAATTGTTGCACAAGAATGGACTCACACGGACCACAGTGTGTTGGCCATGAAACTTGCAAGGCTATACAAAGTCCAAGATGTCAGATCCTGGGATACTTGTCTGAAGGTGGATGGCGCCTGTCTCTTGATCATTAGTAAGATGACCATCTCAGTTCCTGGGACAGTGGTCATCAAAGATCCAGCTGAACACAAATTGGAGAATGTTATGAAGAGATCATATGAAGCATTTGGCATGGTCATGCAGGCAACTCTGGTATTAATGTATGTCTCAGAAACCATAGAAACATAAAGCATAGAATGTGATGGCAGAAGCACCAGTAGGCCCATCTAGTGTGCCATATTTTCACTGCCTGTTACTACATCCTGGACCCTGTTCAATCACAGGTGTCCCTTCCTCCTCCCTTACCTCTACTTATTATACCCATGTGCCTGTCCCATGCATGCTTGAATCTCCCCACTGTTTTTGGCCCCATTACCTCTTCTAGCAAGTTGTTCCAGGCATCCACACCCTTCCTTTGAAGAAATATGCCCTCACATCCCTCCTAACCCCCAAGCTTTATAGCATGCCCCCATATTCTGGTGCTCCTTCTCTTGTGAAAGAGACTCTCGTTCTGCACCTTGTTCATCCCTGTGAGGTACTTATAGGTCTCAATCATGTCCCAGCTTGATCTCCTCTCTTCCAGGGAGTACATGTTGAGCTCCTGCAGCCTCTCCTCATATGGTTTCTTGTGCAGCCCCCTCACCATTTTGATAACCCTCCTGTGGACCGCTTCCATTCTGTCACTGTCCTTGCAGAGGTGTAGCCTCCAAAACTGGACACAGTACTCCAGGTGGGGTCTCACTAGTGAGCAATACAGAGGCAACAGCATGTCCCTTCTCCTGCTGGTAATCCCCCTCACTGTGCACCCCAGCATCCGTCTAGCCTCATCTACTGCCTTGTCACTTTGCCGTGCCACCTTGAGATCATCACATATGATTACCCCAAGGTCTCTCTCTTGTTTAGTAACTGGTAAGTTCCTTCCCCCATCTGATAAACAGCTCCCGGGTTTTCCCACCCCAGGTGCATGACTGCACTTTTTGGCGTTGAAACCCAGCTGCCACACCCTAGACTAACATGCTAAAATGCCAGCAGAATAGGCCTAACGGTCTGTCGTGTCTGCTCGTTTGGTCAGCCCCCACCCTGGGTGCTGACCTTGCTGTCCCCCTCGCCTTCTCTGGCTTCTCCCTTCCCAGTTCCGGATATTCTTGCTGCATTGGACTTTGCTTCCTGAACCCTTCCCCTGTACCTGTCCCACCCCCTCTTGAACCCTTCCACTGTCTCTGCCTCCACCAGCCCCCTAGGTAGTGCATTCCATGGCTCCACCACCCTCTCAATGAAGTAGCACCTCCTCCTTTCTCCCCTGAATCTTCCCCCCTCCAGCTTCCATCCATGCCCTCTAGTGGCCCCTTCCTCCTTCCTTCGAAGCACCCTGACTGTTCCTCCCCTATTTACCCTCTTCATGTACCTGAAGACCTCTATCATGTCCCCTGGTCCCTTCTCTCTTCCAGTGTGTACATATTTAGCTCTTGAGCCTCTCCTCATAGGTCCTGTCCCCAAGCCCCAAATCATTTTGGTTGCCCTCCTCTGGACCCTCTCCAGGAGGTTAATGTCCCTCTTTAAGTGTGGCCTCCAAAAGCTTGCATGATACTCCAGGTGCGGCCTCACCAAGCAGTTATACAGAGGGAGTATCACTTCCATCCTTCTGGAGGTGATACCCCTAGCGATGCATCCCAGCATCCTGTTGACCTTGGCTGCTGCCCTCCTACAAGTCTCAGAGTTGTTCATCTTGACATCCACCACCACCCCCAGGTCCCTCTCAGCCATTGAGACTTGTAGTATTTCCTCCCCAAGGTGTACACTTCTCCTACTCCTTTGGGCTACTCCTTTGATTTCCCAGATCCTCTTGCATTCTCTTCACCCCCTTCTGGGTGTCCACCCTGTTGCAGATTTGTGTGTCATCCACAAAAAGATAAACCTTCCCCTCCAGTCTTTCAGCAGTGTTATTTATGAAAACATTGAAGAGGACAAGACCCAGTATCGATCCCTGTAGTACTCCACTGGCCACTCTCTCATCCTCTGAGTGACTGCCATTCACTACCACCCTTTGCCTTCTGTCTTTGAACGAGTTAGAGACCCAGCTTACCACCTTCTTCCCATACCACCAGGTTGCTAAGTTTCTTTATCAGCCTTCTGTGTGGTAAAGTGTCAAGGGCCTTACTGAATTCCAGATAGGCCACATCCGCAGCCCTCTCCTGATCCACCTCCCTAGTTAACCAGTCAAAGAAATCTATGAGATTTGTTTGACATAACCTCCCTGCTGTGAAGCCGTGCTGCCGGTGGTCCTGCAGCCCATTTGCCTCCTGGTACTCAATCAGTCTCTCCTTCAACAGGGATGCCATTAACTTCCCCGCCACTGATGTGAGACTGACTGGTTTGTAATTGCTAGCTGCCTCCCTGCTGCTGCTTTTTGCAGAGGGACCACATTGGCCCTCTTCTAGGCCTGTGGAACTACCCTGTCTCCATTGAGGTGCTGGATAGTGTTACGAGATGGGCAGCTAGCACCATGCTCAGTTCTTTTATTACCCTTGGTGGATCCCATCTGGCCTAATGGCATTGTTTTTCTTATAATGATAATAACAATAAATCTTTAAGTTAAGTGCCTTTCAGAATATCAAGGCGTTGTACAATAAATTTAAAAACCATAATAAAATAATAAAATAAACAGTACAGCAATAAAACGGTCTGTCGGTGTCCCTTCAATCGGTTACACTAAAAGCCTAATGCCATAAGAAAGTTTTCAAAGCCTGTTTGAAACCCTCAACAGTCGCGCACTCCCACAGCTGATGGGGTAGAGAATTCCAGAGGGTTGGGGCCACGTACATAAATGCACGGGCCCCAGAAGATTTTAAAGACACCCTCGGAATCTCTAGCAACCCCTCATCAACTGAACGGAGCTGTCACTTGGGGCAGTAAGGTACCAGAAACTTTCAGGTAGTCAGGACCAAGTCCGTGTAGGGCTTTGTAAGTCAGTAATCAACACAAGGAGATCCACCACCAAATGGCAGCCAGTGCAGATCAGCGCTTTGGAGTGTATTATGGGAGGACGAGAAGTCCCTGTCAACAACCGTGCCGCAGCATTCTGCACTAGCTGCAGGCGGCGGATATCAACCCCAAGTAGCCCTAAGTACACAGAGTTGCAATAATCAAGGTGCAAGGTCACAAAGACATGGATCAGTGTAGGAAGGTCACCAGACAGAACAAGGTGCTTGATCCTGGCAATGTTCCTAAGATGGTAAAAGGAAGACTTGACGACTGCCGATACCTGAAATCAAAGTGTCAGCCCATCATCAGGCACCACCCCCAGGTCCTGCACCCGTTCAGCGGTAAGGATCTGGGAGCCCCCCCAAAAAAGTCCAGAGGGCTGACCAGCCCTCAACCCCTCTATCCGGCGACCTGGATCCATGACCATCACCTCTGTCTTTCCCGCGTTCAACTCTAGCCAGCTAGAATTCATTCAGTCCTGGATTTCTGTGAGGCAGTTGTTAAATATCGAGAGAGCACTATCCTGGTCACGTGTGAAAAGCAGGTAGAGCTGGGTATCATCAGCATAGCAGTGAAACCTCAGCCAATACTGTCTTGCAATGTCTGTGAGGGACAGCATATACACCGCAAACAACATGGGGGACAGCACTGAGCCCTGAGGAACCCCACATGACAGAGAGAATGGGTCAGAAGAATAAATCCCGGACACCACTCTCTGGGTTCTGCCATTGAGGAAAGATGTAAACCACATGAGGACTGTATTAGTCAGGCCAGAGATGAACCTCAGGCACTCAAGCAGCACCCCATGGTCCACGGTGTCAAAAGCTGAAGAGAGATCAAGGAGCACCAAGATGTAGGGCTTCTCTGATCTCTAGCCATCAGGAGATCATTGAGCACCCGAACCAGTGCAGTGTCGGTACTATGCCTGTTTCGAAAAACAGATTGGAGAGGTTCGTAGATGTTATGGATGGTCAAGTGGTTCTCCAATTGTACCGCCACTACTTTCTCAATAACCTTCCTTATAGAGGGTAGTTTTGAGATTGGTCTGTAGTTGGCCAGACAGTCCGAGTCCAGTGAAGCCTTCTTTAGGAGGGGTGTTACCACTGCCTCCTTCAGGGAGCTAGGAAACTCACATGAGTCAAGGGAGCACCAGACTATCTGAGCCAGGACTGGGATGATAATATTACAACAACCCATAACCAGGGAAGTTGGGCCAGGGTCCAAACTACAGCATGTAGAGCATTAACTCTTGACAATCCTCATGACATCCGCGAACTCTGGCCAGTCAAAGGTACTCCAGGAAATACAAGGGATGGTGACCTGGCACCGATCAGTAGCATCTCCCGTAGAGCGAGTCAGGAGGGTCTCCGACCTGATGTCAGCCACCGTATTCCCAAAGAACTGAGCAAGTTCGTCGCACTCCACTTGCGAAAAAGCTCTTCTGAGCTGCAAACAGGCTGGGTTGCACAGCCTGTCCACTGTTCAAAAAAGCTGAGCCAGTCGGTTCTCAGCTGCAGCAATCTCCCCAGACAGGAATTCTGCCTTCTTATAGGAGATCATTGATTGGCAGACTTGATAATGCTTTACCAGTCTAAGGTGGTTGGCCTTCATGGTGGATTTCCACCAGTGCCACTCTAACCTTCGTCTCAGTTGCTGCAACTCCCTCAGGGTCCCATCAAACCAGGGGGCCCGAGGGCAAAGGGAGAGAGGGCAAATACAGACTGGAGCAATAGAGTCCAGCGCTAGGGAGATGGTCTTATTATAGGCCAGCACCAAAGCCTCTGGATTCCTGCTTGCCACAGAAAACTCCGAGAGGTCAATCACCGCTGCTAGGCCTTCAGGGCTCACATCCCATAAAGGGCAGTAACTGACCATCTCCACAAGGGTAGGCCTATGAAGGGGGGCGTAAAGGTTGAACCTCACGGTATAGTGATCAGGCCAACCAACAGGTTCCGCGCCCAAGTTGGAGGCATCGATCCCCAGGAGGAAAACCAAATCAAGGGAGTGACCATGTTTATGGGTAGCAGAGGTAACAATCTATGTAAGGCCCAGAGATGTCATCAACTGGAGGAAGTGCTGTCCAAATTACAAGAGTTCGTCATCGACCCAGACATTAAAGTCGCCCAGGGCCATCAGTCTGGACGACTGAAACGCCATGTCAGTCACAAAATCCACTACTTCCTGCAGGAATCGCTTCTCATCCCCAGGTGGATGGTAGATGAGAGCTATCCTATAACCTACACCTGCTACCACAGTACACTCAAATGATTCGGCCTCTTCAACTGGTACATTCGTGAGGCCCAACTCGGTCTTGAAACAGACCACAACCCCCCCACGGTTCAATCTCGAGCAGTGTATCGCCTAGTATCCGGCCGGAATTGCAGCCTCCAATGTGGGGCCATCATTTTCATCCAGCCAGGTCTCGGTGATGCAAGCCAGATCAGTTGTTCCGACAAGAGCTGCAGTAATTGCAGTCTTATTCTTAACTGATCTGGCATTGCATAACACCGCTCGAGTTGGACAGGTTTCCTTGGCCACCCCAGCTACTTGCCCACCAGAAATAGTGGTGCCCTTGGGTAGGGGGGCTAGGCATGGCGAACCACGTTCCAGTCTCCATTTCACCCCAGGGTGTCTTCTGGGCCTAACTACCCCTGATGCGAGAGACCCGGTCTTTCATCCTCTGATGTCCGCATCCCCCTTCCCCTCTCTGCGAACAGTACCCAGCGCTCAACAGCGTTAGTAGGTTGACCACACTGGGGGGGCAGGTGGAGAGCAGGAGAGATGAGGACGAATAGTGCATGACTGTGGGAGGGAAGACCTACACATTCCGTAGGCTTAACAGAATCAAAATACAAAAATGCACCAAGCCCAAATGGAAAACCCCTAACAAACCTAAGATAAAAACACACAGCCCAAAGACTCAGTCACAAAACTATAAAAAAGTAACATAAAAGAAACACATCTTTGAAACTCCCCCACTCTCTCACAGAGGAGAGGTACAAAAATACAAAATTAAACAAAATAACTACCCAATTTAAACAACAAACTATAAAATAATATCCCTACCGTAACAATACACCAAAATAAAATAAAATATCCCCTCCCAATACAAATACTAAAAACAGAGTTAAAAATAAACCCCTTCTAGCCCTGTATAGATATTTCAGTCCAACACTCGGCTCTCAGAGAGACACAGTCTATCTAAAATAGGAAAAAGAGAATGAGACCAAGAAGTAGAAATCTCCTGCAACCCCCTCTCACTGGGTGTGCAGAGAATGAAAAAGTCTAATAGCGTTCAGAGCCTCCAGGCCTCTCACAGCCTGGGAGTACTAGGAGTCAAGGCACTCTCACTGCCTACAGTTCAAAATCCAGTAATTCTTTCACATTAAACATGTAAGAAACGGTAAATAAAATTTGGACACCCAGGCCCTCTCACTGCCAGGGAATACCAAAATGAAGACACTCTCACTGTCTCAGAAAAGTTATAAATCTAGCCGTGGTTCCGTAACAGAATGGAGGGCTTCCTGTTGAAATACAATGCAATACAATAAAAATCCACCACTTTGGAACCCTTGCCTGCGAGGGCCAGCCACCAGAAAATAACTACTCTGCAGCTACAGCAATCTACTTGAACCAGCCCACCAGCTAGGCCGGCAGAGAACCTACACAGACCGTACACCTTCCAGTCGGCTCCTGACCCGATCAGCCGGGCCTGCCCGAGCAGGGTAGAATTCAGCAGCCAGGCCCCCACAAAATGCAGGGTCCCCAATCCAGACTGGGGAAAATCCAGTGCTGAACTGAACAGCTGAGCAAACTGTTCCGAATATGCACTTCCACAAACTCTCAGTCTAAAGTTCCAAGCTCCACTATTCAGCCGGCGATCTGTCCCGAAAATACAATTTCCACTGGACTCCACACCATCGAGCAAATCCAAATTTTAGCGAGTACCCCTCCCTTAAAAGGCCAGTTGTCTTCTTGTTTTCATTTAAGTTCACCCCAACTCAAACTAACTGACTCAGGGGCTTCTCTCCTGGTATCTTCCTCGAGGTACACACCAAGTAAACACATTCCCTTCCTTAATGTTCCAAGATGTAAAATCCCCAACGATTCTCGCTATCATTCAAAGCGGTATGGGGGCACAACTAGATGGTCACAGTGCGCACTATGAGACTGTCAATGGACGTTTGGTAATCGGCAGTGAATCCTTCAGCCACCTGCTACGTCTAGTCCGAAGCAAATGTTCGTAGGTGGCTGAACAAAAGAAAACAAAAGCGGGGCAGAGCAGAACACACTAAAACTTTTAAAACTGAACAGGAGAACCCTTGGGCAAACAGGAGGCAAACGAGCAGCATACAAACGAACAGACGACTAACAGACTGTGAACAAGCAGCAGGCAAACAAAGTGCAGAGCAGGCAGTTCGTCTCACTTCATGGCACCCCAACGCGGCAGCCATCATGCTACTTTTGGTGGAGCACTGGACATATTCCCCTAGTTTAGGCAATTGTTACAACTATCTGATGCCAAGCCAGGGTGGGAGGGAGGGCTTCAAACCCCAACAGACTCTCTCTTCTGAAAATGGACTTCAAACAACATGAAGTCTTGCTGTATTCTGACATATGCAGTTAAGGTCCTGCCTTTCAACTGCCCCGAGAACAAAGAGTTAACTTTCTATGCCTAACATAGAATGTTCATCACGAGCTACGGTTGAAGCCCCTGTCTGCTGTTGTTTAAACTGCAACCGTCAGATTCTTTACTCCGACTCGCTGAACAGTCGCTCCAGAGATTTCTCCTGCTGCTCGGTTCAAAAAGTCGGTTGAAGTGTCGGTTTTCGGTCGGTTTCTACCGAATTGCTGTTTCCGCTTAGTCGGTTCAAGTCTCTGTCTGTGGTACCGTGAGTACTAGATAGGTTTTTGTTCTGTTTCTGTGTGGAACTTGTAAACTGTGGATCGGTTTGGCTGAATCGATCAATTTGAGGTAAAAAAAACTTGTGCTTTACTTCAGAGTGTGGCTACCGGTCCGTATCGGTTCTAAAAAAAAAAACGGATTTAATGACGTTTTTTTCCAAGACCCGTGACATGGTCAGAAACCGATAGGGGAGTCTCACTGGCAATGTCAAAAAGGTGGAAGTTTTTGGTTAGGATTAGCCATGTCTGAGAAACCCAAGAAAAAACCGGGCTCACTGGGTTTCAACACTGCAGTGTGTGTGGGGAGGTCTTTGCCAAGGCTGATCCCCACACCACCTGTGTTTATTGTCTGGGGTTTGACCACCTCAATTCAGACTGCCAGATTTGCAAGAATTTGCCCAAATCTACCCTGGAAAAGAGATTAGGTAGATTGAAGGAAAGGGAGGCCGAGAAGTCCATGACCCGGATGGCGGCCCGGTTCGGTTCCGACCGAACCAGAAGGAGTGCCTCTGACCAGGGCGATCTTCGGGCAAAGGAGAGCCGATTCGAGGAATCGGTTCCGACAAAAAGAAAAGACAAATCGACTGGTTCGGACCCAGAATTTCATACTCCGACCACCGATGAGATAGCCAAGGTGATAAGGATTGTGCAATCGCTTAGTTCGATTCCGACTGAACCGGCACCATCTGGCAGGGGCTCGGTTCGCTCGGTTCCCCCGGTTCTGTATTATACTTTGGAAGAATTTTATGAACCGGAGGAGGATGAGGGAGACTATGAGGATGATTATGGTGATGGTGAAAGTCTGGATGTGCCTATTGACCCGGACATCTCCCCAAACAGACCTACAGGTGTTTCTCCTCCTAGGCTTTCTGAGTCTCCTTCACACTACATGTTCTACAAAAAAGTGGCTGATACCCTCCAGCTTCCTGTGGAGGAAGCAGTAGAGGATCAGGAAAAGCCTGATTATGTTGAGATGATGGGCATCCCAGAGTCCAGGAGACTGTCTGTTCCCCTCCACAAATCCTTTGGGAAACAGACAAAAAATTCTTAAGTCTCCTAATTCTATACCTCCTGTGGACAGATGAATGGACAAGAGGTACACTCTCTCAGGCTCAGACACGGAGTTCCTTTTTCAGCAATGCAGCCATGTTGGGGTAGTGCAGGCTGCTGCCTGTGATAAGGCAAACATTCCCTTGGCATCACACCCCCCAAGACAAGGACTCCAGGAAGATTGATGCCATGGCAAAGAAACAATACATGGCAGCATCTTTGGGACTCAGGCGGGCTAACTATATGGTCTATACAGCCAGGTACCAGAAGTCCAGGTGGGACACTGTGCTGGCTCTGGCTAAACAGGTCCCCGACCAGCTTGCCAAGGAGCTGGAGCAGGTGGCTGCAGATGGGATTGAAGCATCGAAAGTACAGTTTCTTGCTGCTGTAGACTCCAGTGATGTATCATCAAGAGTCATGGCTACATCTGTGGCTCTTTGGAGGATGGCTTGGCTCAGATGTACTAGCCTCTCACAGGATACCCAGGCTAAGGCCATGGATTTTCCTGTAATTGGTAATTCTCTGTTTGAGGAGCAGACAGAGAATTACATAAAGAAGATGGATGAGTATAGGACCACTTACAGGAGTGCTCAGGCCAAAGAAAGGCAAACAACTCCTCAAAGGCAACAGTCCAGGGGCAGGCCTTTCCAAAGGCCTTTTTACCAAGCTCAGGCCTCCTCTTCTTCCTTTTCGCAGAGGGGGTTCTTTAGAGGGAGAGGCAGAAGGGGGATGAGCAGGCCTGCATCCACCCCTCAGCCTAAAGCCCCTGCCAAGCAGACACCCTGATGGATCTGCCCGGGTCAATTCTCCCATACCAGTAGGGGGCAGGCTGGCTTACTTTGTCCAGGACTGGATGTCTCTTACATCAGACAAGTGGGTCCTGGAAGTAGTAAGCCAGGTACTGGTTCTCAGCTTCAAAAAATTTCCCAAGATGAGAGCCATATCTTTTCCACCTGCAGATCTCCCAGAGACCCTTGCCCTAGAGGAAGAGGTTTCTTCTCTCCTAGCTCTCAGAGCTATAGAGAGAGAGTTCCCACCCTACACAGGGGCAAAGGATTGTACTCCAGGTACTTCCTAACTCCCAAAAAGACAGGAGAATGGTGGCCCATCCTGGACCTAAGATATCTGAACAAACATATTTTAAAGCCAGAGTTCAAAATGATAGCTCTGGGAATTATCCTTCCCTCTCTAAGGCCAGGGGACTGGCAAGCCTCCCTGGACCTCAAAGATGCCTACTTTCACATTCCCATCAGGTGCTCCCACAGAAAGTACCTCAGGTTCGAGTTGCCCTCAGACCACTATCAATTCAGAGCAATGCCCTTTGGCCTAACATCAGCCCCAAGGGTTTTCACAAAGTGCCTGGCAGTAGTTGTTGCCTTCCTAAGAAGACAAAAGATCTCCATCTTTCCATACTTGGACGACTGGCTCATAGTAGGTCAGTCTCCAGACCAAGTCAAGTCACATCTGCAAGTGACCCAGCAAGTGCTCACTTCCTTAGGATTCCTTCTCAACCTACAAAAGTCAGTTCTCGAACCAGTTCAGCTCCTCACCTTTATAGGTGCAGAACTGGATACAGTAAAGGCCAGAGCCTTCCTTCCCCTGGAAAGGGCAAGGACCCTTATGGAACTGGCCTTTTCATTCACCCTTCAGGTGTTCTGACCAGCAAGGCATTTCCTTCAGCTACTGGGCCACATGGCAGCTTCTACAGCAGTGGTCCAGGGAGCAAGATTCCAAATGAGGGACATTCAGTTCCATTTAAGAGCCTTTTGGTCCCAAGAAAGGATTCCTTACCAAACTAATCCCAGTGACTTGAACCCTGATCCAAGCCTTGCAATGGTGGCAGGATCAGGACAATTTGAGACAAGGGTTCCATTTGTCACTCAGTCTCATTCAGTGATACTCACCACAGATGCTTCCCTGCTGGGCTGGGGAGCCCATTTGGGGGATCTTACCACCCAAGGACTGTGGTCACCTCAGGAATCTCTGCTTCACATCAGTCTCTTGGAACTCAGCAGTGTTTCTGGCACTGCAAGCTTTTTCCAAATCTGTACAGAACAAGGTGGTTTAAGTCAGAACAGACAATACCACCACCATGTGGTACATCAACAAGCAAGGAGGCACTCGGTCTACTGCCTTGTGCACAGAAGCAATGAAGTTGTGGTCCCTGGCCTATTCCCTGCAAACCTCTCTGATGATAGTTCACCTCCCAGGGAAGGACAATGTCCTAGCAGATGCACTGAGCAGAATATCCCAGGGCCATCACAAATGGGCCCTGGATCCTCTAGTTTTGAAAGTGATTTTCTCAAGATGGGGCACTCCAGAGATGGATATTTTTGCAGCCCCAGACAATCACCAACTTCCTCTCTTTTGTTGCAGACCCCCAGTGTTGGGCTCAGTCCCCCTGGATGCTCTGATTCTGAACTGGGAAGGGAAATTTCTGTATGCTTTTCCCCCCTTCCCTCTCCTGTTCAGGTTGCTAGTCAAGATAAGGTGACAACCATGCAAGGTGATTCTGATTGCTCCAGACTGGGCCAGACAGCCATGGTATCCCTTGTTGCTGTCCCTAACAGTTCACCTTCCCCTGTCTCTTCCTAGGAATTACAACCTGTTAACATCCTCTCAGGGGAGGATTTGGGGATTTGGTACCTGAATCTTCAGTCTCTCAATCTCAAGGCTTGGCTCTTGAAGAGTTAGAGTTTGCAGATCTGCATCTTTCCCAAGGGGTTCTGGATATCCTTAAGGCTTCTCGAAAGCCTTCCACCAGGAAGACTTACAACTCCAAATGGAAAAGATTCAGCATTTGGTGTTCTAACAATAATATTTCTCCAGACTCTGCTGAATTGCCTACGGTTCTGGATTATATGGTCCATCTTAATGGCCTAGGCCTCAGACCAGCTACCCTCAAAGTACACTTGGCAGCTGTTTCTGCTTTCCTGTCAGTAGGCAAGTCTTCCTCTCTGCCATCCCATCCTGTATTCTGTAAGTTTTTCAAGGGATTGCTTCACACCAATCCCCCCTTTAGGGATCCTGCTCCTGCTTGGGACCTTAATGTTTGCATTGCTCAGCTTATGCAACCTCCCTTTGAGCCTCTGTCCTCAGCAGAGCTTAAGTACTTGACTTGGAAAACTGTGTTTTTGGTAACCATTATTTCTGCCAGACATATCAGTGAATTGCAAGCCCTGTCAGTGGAATCTGATTTCATCTCTTTTCACAGAGATAAAGTGGTCCTTAGAACTAACAGAAAGTTCTTAACTAAAGTGGTTTCAGATTTCCACCTCAACCAGTATATATCTCTCCCTGTTTTCTTCACTGACCATTCCTCCTTGGGGGAGAGGAGGCTACACAGCTTGGATGTTAAAAGAGCCCTTAGCTACTACATAGAGCGTACCAAGGGTCACAGGTTTTAATCCCTCCAGTTGTTCCTTACTTATGGAGAAGTTGGTAAAGGCAAACCTGCCACTAAGAGATCTATTGCCAGGTGGATTGTCTCTTGTATATAGTTTTGCTATGAAAAATTGGGTAGGACTCCACCCTCAGGCCTGAGGGCTCACTCTACTAGAGGTACAGCTGCTTCTCTGGCTGCTGCCAGGGATATTCCTATCTTAGAGATATGTCAAGCAGCCACCTGGAAAACAGTCCATACTTTTACTAAGCATTACTCTCTGGATATCCAGGCTAGGAGTGATGCTCGGTTTGGCACAGCAGTACTTCAGAGCCATAGGCCCTTATCTGCCGACACTGTCTATGTATCTATTGAAACAATCACGGGATTTAAGAATGCATGGGATAGACATAAAGGAATTCTAGAGGTCAGGGGTAAGGGGAAATAGACTTCTAGGAAAACAAACTGAACTTACAAGCTCAAATGGGCAGACTAGGTGGGCCATAGGCCCTTATCTGCCGACACTGTCAATGTATCTATGTATCTATGTCTATGTATCTATGTATCTATTCCCAAAGTAGGTTCTGTCCCTCCTCCATGGAGGTGCCGCTTGGTAGTCTGCATATGTCAGAATACAGCAAGACTTCATGTTGTTTGAAGAAAAAATGACTCACCTTAGTACTGTTGTTTCTTCTAATGGAGTCTTGCTGTATTCTGACCTCTCCCCCTTCCTCCCTTCTCAGAACCTAGTTTTTGGGATGTGGGTGGGCAGAAGCAGTGTTGGCACCCTAGGGGTGTCCTTTTTACACCCTCTTTTTTGTTTGGGTGAGAGGTTGTGTTTTGTATGTGTTTTTGGTTTTGGGTTTCCTGTCTTGAGTCTTCCTTTGAAACCAAAAAACCTTTTATATATTTGCCAGTTGGCTAGTAAGAATTTGACAGTTTCCACACAGAACACTTAGTGAGTCTTTGCTTGTAAGGATCTGACGGTTGCAGTTTAAATAACAGCAGACAGAGGCTTCAACCGAGCTCGTGATGAACATTCTATGTTAGGCATAGAAAAGTTAATTCTTTGTTCTCCGGGGCAGTTGAAAGGCAGGACCTAACTGCATATGTCAGAATACAGCAAGACTCCATTAGAAGAAACAACATTACTAGGGTGAGTAATTTTTTCTTGTCACCCCCACCCCACCCATTGCCTAATGCATGTTGGTCTGTCCCCTCCCCCTTCACTATAAAGACCAAGTATTCATTTAAAAATGTAGCTTTTTCTTGGTTTTCCTCTGCACAGTCCCCCCCCACCAGTCTTCTGATCCTCACTGTACACTACCACCCCTTGCCTTCCTCTCTTCACTCACGTACCTGAATTTTGCTTACGTGGCTGAAGAAAGTCTTATCCCCAGTATAACGTAGTGGTTAAGGGCACTGAGCTGCAAACCTGGAGACCTGGGTTTGAATCCCAGCAGACCCCACTTGCATACTGTGTGACCCTGAGCAAGTCACTTAACTTCCTTGTGTTCCCAGGTCACACCTGGAAACAGGCTCCAGCTAAGTGTGCCTTTCCTGGTCAAACAATTTCCCCCTCCGTTTTTTTACCTCCTGGGTGATTCTCTCCTCTGTTTGAGCATTTGCTGTCCTTAGCCTCCTTCCTGCCTCCTATTATTTACCTAGATATGCCTCCCTGTCCCCTTGCATTTTGTTCTCCTTCATCTTATCCACCTCCTTTGAGAACCACAGAAACACAGAATATGTTAGCAGATAAGGACTGCTTGGCCCACCTAGTCTGCCCATCTTTCCGTGCCTGTATTGGGGGAGGTAGACTTGATCTCTGTCTACCTCCCCCATCTGCTTCCCTACCAGGATGGTGGCCTCTTTCTCCTCTTACCCTTGCTTATTTCCTTCAAACAGCTTGCCATTGCTTATTTATTCCCTCGTTTATCCTTTTCCATCATCCCTCCTCTTCCAGCTATCCCCCTTTTAAGGTATTTACCAAGGCAGTCTCCCATTCCTATAAAATCTGCATTCCTGACGTCCAGGACCGACACCCTAGTGTAGTTTTTCTTCTGTCCAATCAGTATTCCAAACCACACTGTACGATGATCGCTTGTACCCAGGGGGCTCTCCACTGTGACATCTGCAGTGCTGTCCCTGGGAGCAGGAAAATAGAACCCCAGTCACCCCTCCCCCCCAAGCCTAGTAAGAGTGCCTCTTGTCAGTCGCATAGACTTAAAAAAACAGGAACACATGAAGGTCGTATAAGATGAGCAAAGTACAAGGGAGTAAGGATGCCAAAATCTGGAAGGCAGTGGTGACACATGCCTGGAGTCTGGCTAGCAAAATCCCAGAACTCTCAGCCACAATAGCAGATGTAGGACTGGACTGGGTCACAGTCACAGAAACATGGCTAAATGAGAGCCATGAATGGGATGTTCCAATCCCAGGATACAACTTATTTAGGAAAGATGGAAAGGGATGTCAAGATTGGGGGAGTGCATTATATATAAGGGAGGACATAACAGCTATGGAGGTCCAAAGAGAAACCTGAGGTACTCAGGGTCACTCTTGAACTGGGCTCGTGCTCAGCCCTCAGACTGGGAGTGATATATAGGCCTCCCTCACATGGGGGAAGAATGAGACAAAGCACTGCTTGAAAGCATACCAAAAATGGCCGAAAAAGAATTCGTGGTGATGGGGGACTTCAACCTCCCAGGCGTGGACTGTAATTCCAATGCAGCATCCACAGTTAAAAGTAGAAATTTCCTAGACTCCCTGGAGGGGGATGGACTAAATCAGCTCTTAATGGCCCCCACTAGAGAAAACACAGTCCTTGACCTAGTGCTCGCAAACAGCAACAAGGTTGTGGAGGTGGGGTGCCATCTGGGGTCAAGTGACCACAAATCTGTCTGGTTCAAGGTCAAGGAAACAACCCACACTAAGACACAGATCTTAGACTTCAGAAGAACAGACTTCAATCTGATGAGTATATGCTTTAGAAATATCCTCAACAGGAAGGCAAAAGGAGGGGTAGAGGAATGTCGGATAAACATAAGGGAAGCACTAGCGGAGGTTACTGCAGAATGCTCCAGGCTAATCAGTAAGACAAGGAAAAAAAAGAAATATGCTATGGTTCACAAAAGAAGTAGCAGCTGCAGTAAGGGAAAAGAGGCTGGCATTCCGAAGGTACAAGGGCTCAAATAGTTAAAAAGATAGGGAGGCATACAGGAGCAGCTTGAAGGAGGCAGGTAGGGTGATCAGAGCTGCAAAGGCGCAAACTGAGGAAGAGATAGCGCAGGGGGTTAAAGGAGGCAATAAGACCTTTAGATACCTAAGTGACAAAAGAAAAAACAAGGGAGGTATTGTCAGGCTCATAAGCAGAGATGGGAGGAGGGTTGAAAACGACCGTGAAAAAGCAGAAGTCTTAAATGAGAACTTCTGCATGGTCTTTACAAATGAGGCACCTGGTAAAGGACCCACCCCAAAGGGGGACAGAAAACACGAAGGGGGGTGTAGACACAAGCCCATTCACAATAGAGAGGGTAAGGACAGAATTACAAAAACTAAAGGCAGATAAAGTCATGGGGCCGGACGAAGTCCACCCACACATACTGAGGGAACTTAGTGATGAACTGGCAGCACCACTATCAGATCATTTTAGCAGATCCTTGAGAGAAGGGACAGTTCCCCAGGACTGGAAAAGGACAATGGTGGTTCCCACACACAAAAGTAGCAGTGAGGAGGCAGGAAACTACCACCCAGTCAGCTTTACCTCGATGGTGGTTAAGATGATGGAGTTGCTGCTCAAGGAAAGAGTAGTAGCATTCCTTGAGGAATCTGGTCAGCTGAATGCAAGGCAGCACAGCTTCACAGTGGGGAGGTCATGCCAGACTAACCTGATCAAGTTCTTTGACTCAGTTTCTAGGGCTGTGGACCAAGGGGGAGCTGTTGATGTTGTATACCTTGACTTTAGTAAGGCCTTTGACTCAGTCCCACACAGAAGGCTACTAAACAAGCTCAACCATACAGGAGTGGGGCAGGAAGTGGTAGCATGGGTGAGTACCTGGCTTGAACAAAGAACTCAAGCAGTGATGGTAAATGGGACAGCAGCGGGATAGGGAGGTGACAAGTGGGGTGCCGCATGGGTCTATCCTCGGACCTTTACTCTTCAGTGTTTTCATCGGGGATATCGCAGAGTAGTTGGGTGGGAAGGTGTGCCTGTTTGCAGATGACACAAAGCTCTGCAACAGAGTAGACACTGCACAGGGGGTGAAGCAAATGAAAAGTGATGTACTCAAGCTGGAAAATTGGTTCAACTTGTGGCAGTTAAAATTCAACACGAAAAAGTGCAAATTTATGCATCTGGGCAGAAGCAATCCAGGGACAGACTATTACCTGGGAGGGGAGAAACTAGCATCCACCCAGCAGGAGAGGGATCTAAGGTTATCATATCAGACAATTTGAAGGTAGGCAGACAATGTGAAAAGACAGCAAAGCAGGCCAGCAGAATGCTAGGATGCATAGGGAGGGGCATCACAAGTAGAAGAAGGAAGGTGATCCTGCCATTGTACAGATCCCTGGTGAGGCCCCATGTTAAGTAATGTGTCCAGTTCTGGAGACCGTATCTCATGAAGGACATAGCTAGATTAGAGACAGTACAGTGGAGGGCAACAAAAATGATTTACAGTCTCTATAAATTGCCATATGAAAGGTTACAGGAACTCAATATGTACTCCTTGGAACAGCGCAGGGCTGGAGGGGGCATGATTGAAATATTCACGTTTCTGAAGGGTATAAACAGTCTCTCCACCCAGGAGCTCTTTCTGATCAATAACACCAGTAGGACAGGAGGACATTAGATGAAATTGAGGGGAGGAAGATTCAGGGGCAACATGTGTAGGTTTTTCTTCACGGAGGAGGGTAGTTGATCCGTGGAATGGCCTACTGGCTGGAGTCACTAACTCCAAATCAGTAGGGGAATTCAAGTCAGCCTGGGACAAACACAAGGGATTGTCTCACAGAAATTCTAAAAGGGGGGGGTAGGGCGCAGGACGGACTAGATGGATCTTTGGTCCCCATCTGCCGCCACTTTCTATGTCCCTTTTTGTAAGTATTAGATCCAGCATTGACCCATCTCTAGTGGGTTCTGTAAGCAGCTTCCTAAGAAATGCCCCTTGCAGGGAGTCTAAAATGGCTCGGCTTCTAGTTTTAGCTGTGGCCAGAATGCTTCAGTCTACACAGCAGACTAAAGTTCCCCATAATCACTATCTTTCCTTTGCTTGCCATTCTGCCAGTGGCCTCCCCCCAAACCATGTCTGACTTCTCCCCATGTGTTGGTGGTCTGTACAACCCCCACCCTCATGCAGACAAAGGCCCTGGACCTTGTCTTCTGGCCAACCCAAAGAACTTCCTGTCCTTCCTTATCCCTGCTGTATCCTTGTATCTCTGTGGCCTTTATACCTTTCCTCACATATAAAGCAGCCCCCTGCTCTATCCTTCCAAAACATGGTGTATCCCGGTATGGCCACATCCCTGCTGTGGTTGTCAGTGCACCATGACTCTGTTATGGCCAGAAGATCCAGGTCCCCCTCCACAACTGTAGCCTCAAAGTCAGGAATTTTGTTTGCTAAGCCCCTTGTATTGGCACATATGGCTGTCCACTCCTTAAGTCCCTCCTTGCCCCTCCTTTCCCCGAGTCCTTCCTTCATCCTTCCCTTGTCCCTGGTGCTGTCCTCCCCCCTTTTTATCCTCCCTCTGTCCACCCTTCTTAATTTTTCTTACCCTTAGAACCACCTTCTGACTTGCCTGTTCTCCTTCTCCATCTCAGCACCCCTTGGAATTCCCGGGCTTTTCTCCTCTCTGCTGCTTCATTTTTGGGCGGGGAGTAGCATTCACTCCTCCTCATTTCTTTTTTCCCTGCCTCTCCCTTATCTACTTTAAATGCTTGAAGTAGCATTTAAACCTTCTACCAGGACTGCCATTCCCCTCGTGGATGGATGGAGGCATCTCCCTTTACTGGCCTTCATCCCCCGGTAGGACCTCAGTCCCCGATGTAGTCAGACCCTCCTCACTGCACCATGCCTTTCAACCAGTCATTGAAGACCTTGGGGCAAAGTCCCCAGCCTTCCCCAGCCATACACAGGAGCACCTCAGTGAAGGCCACCGTGTGTGCTACCTGCTTGAAGTCCCTCCTCAGCCCCCTAAACCTATGGTGCACCACCCATTCTGCATCTCTTGCCAGGTGGTTAGCCCCAGATGGACAATGACATGCAGCTCCCCCACCTGACCCGCTGCCTTTGCGATCCTAAGGATCCGCTCCCCATACCTCCCTGCCAAGGCACCAGGTGGGCACCTCACTTCCCTCTTTCCCTCCTGTGCTGTTCCCAAAACTGCCTCCCTAATGATTGACCCATGGCCTGTTGGTTCATATATGTCTCTTTCCACCTACCCGCAGAATCTGAGGTTTCAGCTCAAATGTTCCTGCTAACCTTAGGCACTGCCTTCTTAGTGAATGCAGCCTACATATCTTGCAGGTCGCAGCCAAGCAATCCTTCTACTCAGTACTGGTCCGAAAGGCACATTGGCTTCATTCGTAGATGGCCAGCAACTCCTAAAAAGTTTCACTACTAAACATACCCTTTTAAGGAGACCTGCTTTTCAGTCCCAAATTGGAAACCCTCATCAAGCACATGTCCACTTTTAAAGGAGAACTCCTGTTACATATAAAACAGCGACCGCTGCTCAAATCAGGGCTTCAGTACCCTGATCCCTCTGTAGGCATAAGCTTCATTTAAATGTGTCCATGTCTGTTCACTTGTAAAATCTGCGAATCCTCTTTTAGCAGGTAGTCAATTTCTGCCATGCCTGTGCTCGTCTCCCGAGATCGTGCAACTAACAGCGCGATGATATGATGTGCCACTGCCTTTTCCTGTATTGTGCCCTGTGTACAGATATTAATAATCTACATATCTCCTATGCCCTGCTGTTTTCAGAGACTTTGCCTTAATGCCATGTCTTCATTCTCGGAACTTTCAGTCTGTCCCAGCTGAGAGGGCAAGACTGCCCATACCATTGCTGCCTGCCCTAGACTGAGCTGACACACAACTGGAATGTCCTGTAAAGAAATTATAATTCCACTTAAATTGTCCATTGACTGTTCATGAGTGTCCATGAGGGGATTTGGATGGGAAAGTCCACTGTATAGAACCTCCTGCCCCCTCGCAGTCATGAAGGGCACCCATATACTGGCAGCAGCTATGGACCCACCCTGGAGCTTTTGTGCATCCTCTGGGGACAGTGTCTAGCCTCTGCCAGCCTAGACTGGCATTCCAGAATTGAAATACAAACTTAAGTCCCCTACATGGTGCATGAATACACAAGTGGCGGAGCCAGGTTTAGGAGCTGGGGGGACCATTCAATCACGGGCTCCACAGTGGGCACTAAACAGTGAATAAAGATGGCAGTGGGGCATCACTACTCACACTGAGGCAGCCAGGAGGGGCCACCACTCCACCAGACCCCCCCTAGCTCCGCCACTGATCCCACTCACTAGGCCATGGTAATGTATTGGCCTGAAAAAAGGGAAAAAACACAGTACAGCAAACTGCACAAACAACTTAAAGAGCTACTGACGCCTCAGATAAAACTTTGAAAACCATAATAATTTGGTACAATTCAGCTTGCATTCCATGTGTATTCTATATAGTTATCTTCCTCATTATTTATTACTGAGTACATTTGCATGAGTATGTGACTTTTATCCCTTAGAGTTTATCTACCTCTGTAGCTTACTCCCTACTTCAAGTCATAATCGTCTGTTGTGACATCACAATCTGTTGCCATGGGAGTAGTTGTGATGTCACAAGCAGGGCATTATGATCTCAGGTAGGGAAACAGCAACAGGAATAGATGAACTCTTCAAGAGCCAAGATCCTGTTTTCATGCAGGTGACCTCAGTAATAAATAATGGGGAGGAGGAATTTAAAACTAATGTGAAATACAAGCTGAACTGTGTCTAAAAGAGAGGGGCATGGCTAAACCTGAGGGTGGTATCAACATGGAATGGACTGCCAGACAGTGTTGTTGTATGTAAGACAATGGGTGCATTAAACAAAAAAATCTAGAGAAGAATATAGTATTTGGATATATCCATTGAGAAATGGTGAGTCTTAAAGGGCTGACACTCACTGACTTGTAAACTTCCTATGAGTGATTATACAACATATAAAGCAACTTTTAGGAATCTTAACACTCCATTTTGTTTTTTTCTTTTAGACTAAGCTTACTTCAGTTAGTCTACGAGGAATGAGTACTTCAAACTCCACCAATGACATGAGTGCTAATGATTTCCATGGTAACTACGCCTTTGAAGGAATCGGGGATGATGACCTATAAGCAAACCATTCCTCCTAACGTGGACCTACAGTGCTGGCCAGAGGGCAAATTTATCAGATTACCTGCAGAATTATTATTTCCCCAGTTTTGGGGTGGGGTGGAATTTAAGTATTTATGCAGGGTTGATAACCCTTTAGATCCTGCTGTTTGAGTTTCCTTTTTTGAGAAAAATTGAAGATTGGACAAAGTCACAGGAGACTGTCCTGTCGCACGTCAATTGTACTTGTCATGGATGTCTGCTCTATGAGGACTTGGGAGCATTCATTCTATTCTGTTCTGGGTGTCAAGGGGATTTTCTTTAGAAAGTGTGAATTAACGGTCAGTGGGCAGTTGCATGTGTGCAAAAAAATATATATTACATACCACACCATGCAGAATCTCAAGGGGATAAGTTACCACTAAAGAACCTTTAGCTGCCTTTTTTGAACCTGGGGTAGACAAGTCATTCCAGGGTTGCTACCTGCCTCAGGGTCTAAGTAAACAGTTTTAATAATGTTTTCATAGAATAATTAATTAGATAAAAACCTTTGTAGGGTAGGCTCGTTTTCAGTAAGTTTTGGAGTCTCAAGCTGCAGGTCTGTCCTAAAATAGGATTTTGGCAATGGTAAGTGGAGCACAGGGATAATGAATGTTCATTATGAAGTGCAGCTGAACATAGTAACATAGACTTTGATGGCAGATAAGGACTGCTTGGCCCAACTAGTCTGCCCATTTCCCTACCTATTGGATAAGCTGCAGGTTCTAGTTAACCAACAGCCTACTTCCTCCTACCCCTCACTGTAATTGCCTTATGTCTGTCCCATCCATTTTTGAATTCCCACACGGTTTTTACCCCACGACTGCCTCAGGAAGGTGGTTCCATGTGTCCACCACACTCTCCATGAAAAAATACTTCCACATGTTGCTCCTAAGCCGTCCCCTCTCTATCTTCAAACTGTGCCCCCTTGTTCTTGCACATCTCTTTTTCTGAAAGATGTTCCCGTTTTGGACTTTGTTGATTCCCTTGAGGTACTTGACAGTTTCTATCACATCCCCCCTCTCTCTCCTTTCCTCAAGGGTATACATATTAAGCGCTTTTAGACTCTCTTCATATGGCTTCTGTTGCAGACCCTGCACCATTTTAGTTGCCCTTCTCTGGACTGCCTTCATCTTTTCTATGTCCCTGCGGAGATGGGGTCTCCAGAACTGGACGCAGTGCTCCAGATGGGGTCTCACCAACTGTATGTACAGAGGGATAACAACTTCCTGTTTTCTACTTGTGATGCCTCTCCCTTTACATCCCAGTATCCCCCCAGCCCTCCCTACTGCCTTCTCACATTTGGGGGTGGGGGGGGGAGGTGAGCTGTTTCTGTCACTTTACTGATCTTCGCAGGCCGCTGTTCATTTGGTGTGCAGGGGGGTAGGATAATCTGTTAAATATGCTACCAGCAAAAAATGAAAGGTGGCCTGATAAGTTGTGTAAAGTTAGTATAAGCCCTACCTCCCCATTTCACCACACTTCACATTGAACATGCTGTATCCCTGTCTCTCACTTAGCATCGTCCAAACGCTGTTGGGCTGGAGGTTGCTACAGCTTGAGATTCTAAGACTTACTAAATACAAACCAGCTGTACAAAAGCTTTCATATGATAAAATACTCTGATTTTTTTTTTTTTTTAAACTGCATATTTTGACCCTGGGATTGAACCTTGGTGCGAGTAGCTTATCCTGATTGTGTCAGCTGGTCTTTTAGATACAGTAAGAGATGACCAGTCTTGCAGATAGTGCCTTTCTCTACTGCGTTGCTCCCACTGTCCCTGCTGGGTACTCCACACGGGGAGACTGAATTACTAATGTCAAATTCCAATCTGGATGTTAGGCAGTGCTATGAGAAGAAATGTACTTTTGGGGTTGGGGGAGAGACGGCACTTTAATTACATAACTGGGTTTGTTGCTCAGACAAGGACAGAGCTTGTAGACACTGATATTCATTCTTCAGGGGGTCTGCTTTAATTGGCATTCAGCAGCAGTCCCAGACTGGTAAAAGAAAAAAATAGTTTGTGTAATAAAGAGGCTGTCACATGTCATAGTACATGCAAGGCTAAGGGGTTATAACTTGGACTGCGGAGTCAGTTGGCTCACTTTGGTAACATTTTCCAAACTTTGTGGTTGAGTGTTCTCTTAAACAGGAGGTTCAGAGGCCCCCTTCATAGTTAGAAGAGGCCGTTACATCAGAGAGTGAATCCGAATTGTTCATTACTTTTACACACCATTTGTGCTGATTAATTCTAGAGCAACATGAATTCATTACGAGGCCATGCAGCCTAGTAATGAAAGTTCAGAGCTGTGAAGATAGAGAACCAGGTTTAAATCCCAGCTCCCTACATGTCTAAATGGCAGCAAGATTCTGTCTCTCGCTCTTGCTCTTGTAAAGCATTTGGGATACAGTTTGTATAAATGGCGCTATATACTAAACCAAATGTACATTCCTCATTCCTTCGTTATTGCTGTGCCTTTCCTTCCCTGAGGGAAGGGAAACATGGGGGACACAGTGCAACAGAAGGTGGTAGAAATCTGCACAGGCTAATTTAAAGGGGCACTGTCAGCTTTACTCCCTCATTTTTGTTAATATCTGTGCAGTGTTCCTTTTGGCACACACCTAAGTAATTTGCAATGCAGAATAACTCCATAGACATAGAAGTTCAGCAAAAATACCTGTTTTATAAATATTTAGCAAAGTTCGTCTTTTACTCGGGCCGTCCATAACTCCACCGACACCGGGAGCATAACCCCGTGAAGGCGTCGCCAGCACTGGCGCAGTCACAAAGTGGCATTTCGCTTAAAGCCTTCTTTATTAACATGTGCCCATATAAACTACTAAATCACGAGCGGCTCCTGGTACTTTGAGCAAACCGAGCCCTGTGTGGGCTCACAATTTACTACTTAAAACCAGTGCCGAAATCCCGCGCATGCGCAGGAACTCCACACATCTTTACTCCACGCATGCGCAGGATTATAGTACCAGTTTTAAAAAGTAAATTGCGAGCCACACAGGGCTCGGTTTTAATTCTAAAGTACCAGGAGCCATTTGCGATTTAGTAATTTATATGGGCGGCATGTTCCTGGCGCAGGCTGGCGTAAAACTCTTCATGTTCTTGGCTGTGGTCCTGGCAGCGCCCTCAATGGAGGTTATGATTCTGGTGTTGATCGATTTATGGACGCCAGAGGGAAAGATGAATTTTGCTAAATATTCATAAAACAGGTATCTTTGCTGAACTTCTGCATCTGTGGGGTTATTCTGCATTGCAAATTACTTAAAGGCACACTGCGCAGATATTCACAAAAACAAGGGGGTTAAGCTGACAGTGCTCCTTTAAGGAGGCTTGCTGGACTTTTGTTGTTCTTAATCAAATCACTTAAGCACGGTGAAATTTCCCCTTACAGCCAACAGTGCTTTCATTTGATTTGATCTGAACAAAGTTTACATAGGGGGTATGAGAAGGGTGGGTGTGGAAACATTATGCCAGAGCTCTGAGCTCTTCTCACTGTGAATTTCTGTAGTCTAACCAGAGTTGCATATTTATATTGTCCCAAGAATTAGCTGAATCGTGGGGCGGGGAGTGATTTAATTAGAATTCTATGAAATATATAGTACTTTGAATTCATTACTGAAAGCCCCATTACTATTGTGCCTGAATTAAAATAAGCTACATTGAGGGGTTCCGTTAAGGGAATGTTTGCC
Source organism: Neoceratodus forsteri (assembly GCA_016271365.2). Taxonomy (NCBI): domain Eukaryota; kingdom Metazoa; phylum Chordata; order Ceratodontiformes; family Ceratodontidae; genus Neoceratodus; species Neoceratodus forsteri. The sequence continues at coordinate 1,513,415,814 of CM057452.1, read as the reverse complement.
TCATGATCTGCAAGAGCTGATAAAATCTCCCAGAGCCAGTGCTGTAGATCTGCTTGCACTTGTAGCCAATCATTTTGCACAAATCTGGACTAGCATGGAAGTGTGAAAAAGGCCTGTACTATGTAAGGCTTCGCGTCCTTGGCAGAGGGCCCTCCAGCTCACAGAAAGGGCCATGGAACAAGACTTCAGCAATCGTCATAAAAATGCCAAATTAGTTGTTTAGTTAAAAAAAAAAAAAAACATTTTGCACAAAGAGTTTTTATATGTATACACACCGAAAAGGGGAAGAACAGTATTCTAATGTAATCCATCTCTCTAAAAGAAAATCCATAGCAAACTGAGAGTCTATAATCATAAATATGTAGTATAATATGAATTCATGTTTACAAAATTATATTACCATTACGTTTCTTCACACTAAATATGTTTACAATTCACAATTAAGTGAAATGAATATCTTATTGTAATGTTTAGTGTATTTTCCAAACTAGAAATTGAATGTACTGTTTAATTTTTACTTTTATGACAACCCTTCTCTTCTTTGTGTCTGTTTGCCTTTTATGTAAATGTTATGTTTCTTTACAGACTGAAGTCCAATGTTCTGTGATGGTTTTGTTTTGAGGGGGTCGGCTGCAGTACAGCCAATGGTTGTAGCAAAGCAACTAATCAATGTTGTTGCATTTAAACCATTCTATATGGACACGTGCCTCATTTTTTGTTACCATGGAGGGAACCCTCAGCATCTGCTTAGCCATCCAAACTGTGTTTGTTTATTTTCTACTGTACAGATCATGTTTAGGATAAATCCAAGCAATCAGAGATGAGTCTTTTCTCCCTCAACAGTAGGTCTCAGACGTGCCTAACTGTATGGAATTTGACCAGGGGAAATTTTTCCTGGTACCAGCTTTCAGTGGGCTACCCTACAGAATAATTTCTAACTCTGGAAGATTGAATGTGACATAGCCATCGCAGATGGAATCTTGTATCTGTGTGCCTAATACGTTACAAAATTGAGGCAAGACATTGGGTCCTGCTGGCTCGGAACTTACTACTTTTCATGTGCTTGGTTGCTTCAGATGTTGGGCTCCTGTGTGGTGAATAGACTTCTCTAATGCCATCGGGGAGTGAATCCACATTTTTTTAAGGGGGTAGCACCTTCCCCAGAAAATGTTCCCTGCCGCAGTATTTGTATGTCAGCAAAAAATGCCTTTATGTAGTGTTTTTTAGCAATATGGTATTTCTCACATCCTTAGAGTTATCATCACTCTGTCTGGCATTTCCTAGGGTATTTGTTTCACAGTCTTCATTACTAGTTTTGTACTTCATGACCCTAGACAATACATATGCCCACCACTAGTAATTTAAAAAAAAAACTCTTCCATTGAGGTTACCTTTTGATTCTATATTGTATACTGTAGATGTGTTGGGGTGGGACTAGTGCACATTTCTGAGGGTGAACAGCACAGCACCACACCACACCAAGATGTTTAATTTTGTTTTCATGGTGGACATAGCAAATTAGCAGACTTAAAAAAAAACAAAAAAAAAAACTTCAAAACCACGTGTCTATTGGGGAATGAAATAGTAAAACAAAAAAACAAATGTCATTTTGATGTTTTTTTGCAGAAATACATTTATTACTAAAAAAAACCTTTAGGTTTCATTAAATACTGCTGCTTTCAAACTCGGATAAGGATAAAACGGCTACTGTTTGCTGGCCAGTAGGAGTAGCAGGTGCTGCTTGCTACATACTGTAGCTAGATCTGCTAGTGAGTGCCACAGCCAGAAAGGGGAGTATATCATTTTTCCCCAAAACTGTTGCAGTAACGGTACACATCTGGATTTTCTTTACCAGGCATCCCATCTATGTGTGCATGTGTGCGTTTGTGTGTGTATGTATGATACTTGGAGACAGGAACTTTGTTCATTTCTATAAGGAATGAGTGTGTATGGATCACAGTAGTCATTAGGCATTGACTAGGATTCAGTGTGCTATCCTGGTGTGCACTGTTGGTGCTGTGTAATGCAGTAAAACCTAGGGGCAAAAACATTTGGCTTAGACTGTGATCCAGTGTGCATTCAAAGTGATGCATAGTAAAACAAAAACTAGGGCATACACATTTGACCTAGACTAGGGTTCATTGGGAGTGATGCATAGTGAAATTTAGGGGTGCATATATTTGGCCTAGTTTAGGGTTCCATGTGTGTTGTGAGTGCCGGATAGTGATATCTAGGTGCACACATCACTCTTGGGTCTGAATGTAAATGCTGCCTCTACCAAAATGTAGAAAGCATAGAAAATGGTAATTAGCCCATCATTTTGTCAAGGAGTGTTTGCTGATGTTGAGGTAAGGCACGTGGGAAAGGTACACTGCAACCCACCTCCAGGAATACCATGGTAATTTGAAGGTGAGCAGCAGCAGATGAAATACAGGGTTAGATTTTAAATGTTTGTGACATTAAGAGATTGATGTTGGCTTAGTGAAAATTGAAAAATAAAAAAGGTCACATGTTCAGTTTTCTTCCCAAAGTGGTACAGCAGTATTTAAAATAACGCAGAGCACCCCTCCCCCCCAGTTCTTGGCCCACCACAGAAAGCGGTCCGTAGAAGGTTGCCGCAGTGTCTGGGGAGATGGATGGCTGGTCGGGGACTGCAGGGATGGATCTGAGACCTGCCTGTACCACTGCCAAGAGGTAAAAGATTTATCGAAATAAAATAGCTGTTGAGTACCCTAGTTTGACCAGGAATAGCATTTACACAGACCAGGAAAATTGGCGCCAAAATGTGTGGAAACTGTTGAAAGTAGCAGTTTGTCTGTAGGGTACTAGTGTGGAGCTTTTTTTATCCACACTGGCATGTTGTGCACCCTACAACCTCTCCTAGCCCTTTACAGATTGCACCCTTGGCCTTACAAAAAAAATAAGCTAGACCAGGACTAACGATATAAATCCCTCAGTAGGTAAGTGACATGCTCATGGTCACGCAGGGTGTAAACTCTGAAGTAAGATTTGCGTGATATCCATAAATGAGGTCTTTCTTGTCTGTAAATAGTTCACCCACTTAGAGCCAAGTGGCCACAGTACAGCTTTTATTGGCGGGAGGCTCTGCGTTAAGTATGGGATGGAGGGATGATTACCGCTGTGCATACTTCTGAACCTCTAAACATTAAAATGTGTAGCAGTGGCCCTTAAGATGCGGAGCAGATGACCAGAATGCATAGCACCTGTTAATTTAAAAAATATTAGGTTTCAAAATAGTGGCGCTATAGGGAACAGTCAGCACTAAGAGATCCACACTCGTGTGGGGCTCATCCCAATTTGCAGTCTGCGTGCAAAAACATTTCTTCTACTTACAGTTTACTGTAGTATAGTAGATTGTATCACACTGATTTTGCTTACTTCTATGCTGACATTTTCTGTAACAACAAATCCCAGAATTCCCTGCAGATGACACAACTTTAAGTACAATAACAAGGCAGTAGGTAATTCACATACTGCAGGCTGTTAAATATCCCACTGCTTCAGTACTGCTTTGATATCAGCTGCAGGGGATTCAGGGAGTTGCAGTTACAGAAAATATCAGCCTGGAAGTAAGTAAAATGAGTCTCATGCAATCTACTATATAGCAGTAAACAGTAAGTAAAGAAAATTGTTTTTTGCAAAGTGCAGATTGGGACTGGACCTACACTTGGGTGTGGGGCTTTTAGTGTTGACTATTCCCCTCTAAGTAAGGACTGCTTGTGTCAAGTTAGTTTAAAATTGTAATACTTTGCATGGCCAGAATTAGCACTGCCGTTGTGAAGAACGGAGCTAGGGAGAATTTGGCTGCAAAATACATAGCACTGTGGGAAATGCATAGCTGTTGAGAGCTGTGCTACCATGTAAAAAAGGTGTCGGAAGGAACCCTGAGCTACACAACAGCCTGGTGCAGATTGATTTGTATTTTGGTTGTGCACTGCCCTCTAGTGGCTATTGGCAGTTTATTTCAGATTTCCATGGATTTTCTCTGTATGATGCTTTTCCTAGAAACACACAGACAGTAAGGACAGAAAAAAGACTTTAACTTATAGAAACAGACATTAATGACAGAGAAAGACCAATGGTCCATCTAGTCTGCCCAAGTTCCCTATTTAGCCCTGGGACCTATTGTGCCTCCAGGGTCCCATTCTCCTCAGTGATGTTGCCTCCCCAAGAGCCACTATACCCTTCATGAAGTCCCAACTGTGCTTAAAACATAGAAACATAGACTTTGACGGCAGATAAGGACCGCTTGGCCCATCTAGTCTGCCCATTTCCCTACCTACAAGATAGGCCGCAGATCCTAGTTAACCAACAGCCTATTTCTTCCTACCCCCCACAAGAATTGCCTTATGTCTGTCCCATGCATTCTTGAATTCTCCCACAGTTTTAGACCCCACGACCTCCTCAGGAAGGCTGTTCCATGCATCCACTACCCTCTCTGTGAAATAATACTTCCTCACATTGCCCCTGAACCGCCTCCCTCTATCTTTAAATTGTGTCCCTTGTTCTTGCAGGTCTCTTTTCTGAAAGATGCTATCCTCTTGGACTTTGCTGATTCCACTGAGGTACTTAAAGTTTCTATCATGTCCCCCTTCCCTTCTTTCCTCAAGGGTATACATATTAAGCTCCTTTAGTCTCTCCTCATACAGCTTCTTTTGCAGACCCTGCACCATTTTAGTTGCCCTCCTCTGACTACCTCTATCCTGTCTATGTCCTCTGGAGATGGGGTCTCCAGAACTGGACACAGTACTCAGATGGGGTCTCACCAACTGTCTGTACAGAGGGATAACAACTTCCTGTTTTCTGCTGATGATGCCTCTCCCTATACATCCCAGTATACCCCCAGCCCTCCCTACTGCCTTCTCACATTGCTTGCTAACCTTAAGGTCATCTGATATGGTTACCCCCAGGTCCCTTTCCTTTTTTGTTGTTGTTACTACCTCCCACCCATTGTGTATTCTTCCCCTGGGTTCTTGTTTCCCAGGTGCATTATTTTGCACTTCTTTGCATTGAATCCTAGCTGCCATACTTCTGACCATTCCTCCAACCTTGCCAAGTCCCTTTTCATCCTTTCCACGCCCTTTGTACAACCCTGTTGCAGATCTTTATGTCATCTGCAAAGGCATACTTTCCTTCCAGTCCCTCTGCAGTGTCACTGATGAAGACATTAAAAGGACTGGACCCAATACTGAACCCTCCGGTACCCACTAGTAACCCTCTTTCTTCAGAGTGGACTCCATTTACAATTACCTTCTGTGTCCTGTTGTGCAGCCAATGTTTTACCCAGGCTACCACCCTGGGACCTACTCCCAGGCTGGTTAATTTGACTATTAATCTTTTGTGTGGGACTGTGTCAAATGCCTTGCTAAAGTCTAGACAGGCCATGTCCACAGCCCCTCCCTGGTCGTCTACTTTGGTCACCCAGTCAAAGAAATCTATTAGATTCGTCTGACATGACCTTCCCGCTGTGAACCCATGCTGCCTTGGGTCCTGTGCTCCACTGGCCTCTAGGTACTCAACTATTCTTTCCTTCAGAAGTGACTCCATCACTTTCCCTACCACAGAGGTCAGACTGACGGGTCTGTAGTTTCCTGCCTCCATCTTGGTCCCACTTTTGTGAAGGGGAATCACATCCGCCTTCCTCCAGTCCTCGGTACCACACCATCCTCCCATGATTTATTAAAAAGAGTAGCCAGTGGTTTCACTAGTTCCTCCCTTAATTCTTTTAGAATTCTGGGGTGAATTCCGTCAGGACCCATTGCTTTGTCCACCTTCAGTTTTAGGAGTTTTTGCAGAACCCTTTCTTCTGTGAAAGGACTGGGATTGACCCCCCTATCAGGAGTAAACCACCAAGAGTTTTTGCATCCACCACCTTGGCTGGCAGACTGTTCCATGGCTCAACCACCTTTTGCATAAAATACTACTTCCTCATGTTCCTCCTCTCATTCCTGAACCTCCCTCCTGTTAGTTTCCACTCATGTCCACATGACCCCAAGCTAGTATTCAAGCTAAATAGTTCCCCACAGTTCACCTTGTTAATTCCTTTAGGAAAAGGTCTCTGTCATATCTTTCCTCTCCATTCTGGTCTCCAGTGAGTACATGTTCAATGCCTTGAGGCGCTCCTCATAGGACCTGCCCTGCTGGCCCTGAATTTTTTTGTTACCCTGCACTGCACCATCTCCAGTCTGTCCTTATCCTTCCTGAGGTGAGGACTCCAGAACTGGGCACAGCACTCCAGGTGTGGCCTCACTGAGGATCTATATTGGTAAGTATTGCCTCTTTTCTGCTATCAGTACCCCTTCCGATAAATCCCAGCATCCTACTTACCTTGCTGTATGCCTTGTTGTTTTGACTTAGTTGTTTTAGGGAGTTGCTAATAATTCCAAGGTTTTCATTCCTCAGGCATACTGCTAAGTCTCACCTGACCCATCGAGTATTCTGTTCTGGGGTTCTTGTTCCCTAGGTGCATTACCTTGCACTTTTTGGCATTGAATTTCAGCTGCCAAACATTAGACCACCCCTTTAGCATTTGGAAATCTCTGCATTTCTTCCATTCCTTTATCGCTATCCACCCTACCACAGAGTTTAGTGTCATCTGCAAAGAGACAGAGTCCGCTCCAGAGTCCCTCACCAATGTTGTTGATGAACATGTTGAAGAGGACCAGACCCAGGACAGATCCCTGCAGCAAACCGCTCGTGACCTCCCTCTGTTCTTATCTGACCACAACCCTCTCCTGCCTCTCCTTCAGACAGTTACCGACCACACCCAGATCCTCCCTCTTCTTCAGCAAACGAATGTTAGTCAAAAGCCTTGCTGAAGTCATAGTAGAGTAAATCCATGGCGTGGCCCGTATCAAGTTCCCTTGTCTCACAATCAAAGAAAACTATCAGGTTAGTCTGACAAGACCTCCCTGTTTATCATGTCAACCCTGAGGCCCTACAGTACATTACTTCCTGTGACAGTATTTCTTTTTTTTTGGGGGGGGGGGTGAGTATCTTTATTTTTTAACATAGGCAAGATGGAGACTAAGACCATTATGTCCATTTCACTGCTAGTAATCTGAAATATTGTTGTCCCATTAGAATTTATTCTCTAATAACATAGGGCGATGCATGCAGTAGGAATACTGCATATTCTCTGGTAGTCTGTTTCATATCCATAATATTGCTAAGTGAAAAAAATGCTTCCTTGCATCCATTTTGAATGCTTCTCGGCTTATTTTTTCAGGCCTTTTTTTCCCCCCTCCGTGTCATCTACTAAGTCCTTGGGCCTACCCCTATGGTTGAAGTCCCAGCCACATCCTCCATTTGCCGCATTAATCACTCCAAGCTCCAGTAGGGATCCATGCTGTGGAGTCTTAATGTTCCAGTAGCCACCTGTTGTTTTTTTGGTTGTTTCCTCCATCTTTTCTGTGACAACTGCCTCCATCTTTTTTGTGGCGCCTGAAAATGCCAGCTGTTGGTTTGCATGCATGGAGACATCTATTGTGGTGAAGCAAGTTCCCTGGTCTTCCACAGGGGGTCGCTGTGGCCCCAGAATCTGGTGCCACCCCCCCAACCCCTGTCGGGAGCACTGCCATGTTACAGTGCTTCTCTCCAGGTCACCCAGCCAGCTCCTGAGACCGACCTCAAAACCAGGTCACACCGGCATTGCTGGGTCATCGGGGGGGCTCTTCAGCTTTAAAGTGTGAACACTGTTTTGCAGCCATGAGCTCTAGGGAAGAGGTAACTTTTACCTAATCTTGTCATAACTGTTTTTTTTTTCTTATATGCTTTCTAGTTCTCCTCGGTTGGGGGGAATTGTACCTGTGGTGCCCCCCCTTCCAGGTGTCTCTCATGGCCCCTGTCCCAGCCACAGTCAGAGCTCGACCCCTATGCCCCACTCCTCCCAGCCACATCATGGTGGGGACTTACCCCACTCACCATGGAAGGCCTGGTGAGAGCACCAGGGGAGCTAACTTGGGTGCATCTGCTGCAGTGGCAGCAGACCACCTTCACGTGCATGGGGAGGATTTTTCCTTGTCCCCTCCAAGGCGTGGGCATGCAATGACGCCAAGGATGTTCCATCCGTGCACAGCATGTCCAGCGTCAGCCCACGTAAACCCCCCAGTGGACTGCGACCTGCACCAACCCCCAGCCACCTCCAGAAGCCGGCACATACGCGATCACCCCTTCCCGCCTTCCCCGGAGGAGAAGAGCAGTCCCTGGGATGCTCAATCCTCCTCCTTCCCAGTTGACCCCTGCACCCGAAGTCACTCCCAACCCCAGGTCACTGGCTTGGCGTCCAGCACCTCAGTTCCACCCGGCCGGCCCATTGTCATAACTTTTAAAGGTTGGAACACCTCCGTGAAATCTCCTGTCACTATCCTTTGTTCCAGAGTGAACAAGCTCAGCTCTTTCAGTCATCAATTATATTCTTTAATCCCTGCCCTGTGTTCTACCACTTTCAACACTACTACAGCCTTTTTGCAGTGTGGTACATAGAATAACACAGAGTAATCCAGATGCAACCAGTGCCTTATTGAGTGTTGTTGCTTCCTTTTCCCTGCTACTGAATCCATTTTTGATGCAGCCCAACTTATTTTCCCTTTCAGCTTCTGCCGAGTCTTGTATGACCCCTCCCACCCATCCCTTTTCATCTCAGTTTGTTCCAGTCGAGGTCCTTGACTCAGTATGTCCATTTCTTGTACCAACAGGCTGCTGACCCCCACCCAGTTATATACATAATGGATAACAAGTACTGGCTCAAAAACCAACTCCTGTGGCGATCAGCCGATCACTGTTCTTTGGCAGAACTTTTACACCCCACCCCACAGCATTAGTGTGCCATATGTAACTCAGGCTGTTTTAATACAGGCTTTTGATTTTTTTTTTTTCCTTGCTTGTAGTGAACACTGTTGACGGTTACAACAGAAGTACTGCAAACACTTGGCAGTGTGCGCATATGGAACAGGCATTCTGTTCTGTGCCTTTCAGTTTCCAGTTTGTGCACATGTTGTGATTTTCTTTATAGAATAGGTGACCTTGAATTTTTGATGTTTAGCAAACTGTTGCTGAAAAAAATTGTACATCTCTGCAAGATGCCCTGATTCCTGGCATTTCTCAGAGTGCAGTGTTCTGCAAGTCCGCCAGTTGTTACTCAGATATGTTTTCCTCAAAACCCAAAGCATTGCCAAGTGGGTGCTGGCCACACTAAGAAAGTGTTGTTGTGTAACACCCTGTGCAGCCTACAGTACTTGAAACAGTTTAAGGAGCTTAACCTGTTTTATGTCACTGTTGCTCAGTTTGTAGTTAATCTTTTTATTAGTATAGGCACAGTTTGCATTCACACTATAACCTTATAGTGTATGGTGAGGGCTCTTCAGGATGGAAATCCATCCTAGCTGAAATGTTGTACCACAGTTCAAAGGTCATGGAACACAGTTATACCACACTGTGGTACACCATTTCAGCTGGTTTTGAAAGGGCATGAGCCGTGCTGGTCAATGGAATAGCTGCGGCAACAGAAATGGCGGGATCAACCAGATAGTTGAGGTGGCAGCAAAGTCGACGAGCACACGTCTTCAGCAGGATCAACCAGATATTTTAAGCTATAACTAAAAAATACACTCCCAGGATCAACCAGGTATTTTAAAATAACTCTCATGAAGGAAAGCGATTACCCTGACTCAGTTCTCTCACTTAGCGAGAGATGCCACCGCCATGTTTTTTCCTTTGAAAATCCTGCCCACATGAAACTTTAGACCAATAGCAGCCCATGCTGTACATATAGGGACATCTGGACCCTACCAACCACACCACTGACCCTAGCAATGAGCTTAGAAAACAGGAATGAAACACGGCACAAAAAACTAATTTTCTGTTCTAAAAAACGTTTATGGGCACCATACACAATAAAAAATAGTAGCTGGGCAACTCTGTGCCCAACCAGTGTGTCGTTCCACCTCGGGGTTCTGATTTCCATTGACTTCTCGAGCTTTGCTCTCGGGGTCACTGGGAATCAGAACCCCTTAGTGGCACAGCACACTGGTTGTGCATAGTTGCCCAGCCACTATTCTCTATGTTATGGGATGGTTTCAAAAACCATGTTAAAACCCAGCTCTGACCTGGCTTTAAAAGGGAACAACCACCACTAAGGACCCCACACTCAAGTGTTGGCTGGTTCCAGTGTGCACTTTGTGTGCAAAAACATTTTGGTTTAATTACTGTTTAATAGTATGGTAGATTATAGCAGATGAATTTTGCTCATTTCTGGGCTGACATATTTTACTACAAATCCCAGAATTCTCTGCAGCTGGCATCGGAGCAGTAGGCAACAGTGAGAAGATTCAGTAGCTTGCAGTGCATGTTAGAGTTTATACAAGCTCTGATCTTCTGTTTGCAGGTCCTGCTGTCCTCCATGGGCTATGTACAGTCACAGGCGACTGTACTTAGCCCCTGTGGAAAAGCAGACCCGGAAAATAACTGATTGGAGATTATAAAAGCTCTGACATGCAATGGTCCCACCATAAAATGGTTTTCAAAACATTTTAAAGCTTACCGTGTTGTAGCATTCACATCTCAGTTGGTATGCTTAAACCCGGTTCAGATAGTCTGCATTACTGTGATTACCATGCTACAGTGTGCTGGCATCTGCATACCCACTGTTTGACTTGTAACTGTTCAGCTGGGGTACTGTCATCTTTATGTGGTGGAACTCTATTTTAGTGGAGAAAGATGACAGGCGTAGGAACTCTCAAGCAAATTTGCAAAAGGTGAGGGAATTAAGTCCTTGTATGTTACTGCTCATTGTAAGCCATGTGCATACCATGCTGGCCCACCACAGAGTGGCATTGATGTTGACCATAAAAGCAGCCTCTTGCCCACCCTTCCAGCTGAAGGAAACTTGCAGCCATGATGACCTCTTCGTTCATTGCGACAATTTCCAAGTGCAACCTAGAAGCAAACCAAAGGCTTCCCCATTGATCATGATTGGTAGTTCCGGCTGTTGTGAGCCTTACAGTTAGCCTCCTTTCTCCAAACTTTTCCTTCCTAGCAGGCCTCAGTGTCACAAAGGAACTCACCACTCACCTAACTTGATTGGAGACCTGATATAGACTCATAGCTTTGGCTGTACAGGTTCATGTCCTTGCTGAGGCCAAACTGCTGGAATTGAAACACTAGGAGTGGAGGGCTTGGATATGATTATATTTGATTCACTTGACATCACTGAGGAGAAAAGAAATCTACTGTCACATCCGGAGGAGTTTGTAGGCTTGACCATAGGAGGATGTGAAAGTGTGGAACTGGCATTCAGCGCACATTGATGATTGTAAAGTACTGTAGCAGTGCTATCAGCTAGTGCCTCACAGCTCACTGTTATGGTGGACCAGCGATACCACTTTTTACATAGCTGTGTGGTACCATAGAGCAGTCTCTGGTGTTAACTGCCTCAAGTCAGTAAGTGTCTTGCCTGGTTATTCTGACAACACTAAAAAAACAAAATTGCACAAGAAAATGTTTTGCTACTTTTTTTCTGGACTTCTATTCATGAGATTAGCTTATTATACTATACCTGCAATAGACGTGAAATGCATTGTTCATTAGATGTTTCAGATAAGTCCCCGTGGGTCTTTCTTTGTGAATGTAACCCTCATGTTACACCAAAGAATGGATTTTGGACTACCTGGCAGCCTGTCAGAATTCAGTATTCCGATAAAAACTATGATTTGTCGCCCCCTTGTAGTGGTGTAAAGGTTCATGTAAAGAAGCAGAAGGGTCTCCTGTAATAAAAGATCAGTTCTGAGGCTGTATGCGGTATTCCAGTGCCCTCTGAGGTGGCAATGAGTAACCTGATGCTTGCACCGCTTTTATACTCCAGTCTACTGGTATGGTAGCTATAAAATGGTTACATAATGTGCACGCAGTGATGTATAACCTGCACTGAAAAAGCATTACTGCAAGTCTGTCAAGTCTGATTTGCTCTGTTTAAAGGGAATGCACCTTCTCTATGTTTAACTGAATGTTAATGTGTAGGCAAAACCCACAAGAAGGTGTGCAGAAAAAACGGTCTTACCGCATACCCCATGTGGATTGTGAAGTGCGAGGTACAGCAGAGTGGGAAGATTTAACTGCACTCACTGGAGTGGTTTAATGGCTCGTTTAGGCAAAAGAGGGCAGACAAAGACGTTATTTATAAGTTTTAAACAACTGTGAATATTATTGATGGCCCACAGTGTGACATGATGCAGTTGCTCCAATCATGGTCTTCCATTTCTTACTGCTGTTTTATGAATCACCTTTGTTGACGACTTGAGCTACTGCATCCATTGCAGCTCTCTGAAGACCAACTGATGGTCCCATTGAATAGCCACACTTTTTACAACACATGCGTCACAAAATGGAAGTATGACCTGGTGTGTCTTGACATATAATATAGCTGACCTTTAGAGGAGTGGTCTAGAGATTCGCCACTTCACAGTGATGCTATCTTAACCAGTTTCATTTTAATGACTGTAGCTACCTGGTGAGAGAGCTGTTTAACCATGCTCAATGACATTAGTATGAAGCTACGCAGCATTCAGGTCAGAGCAGTGAATACAACATGAGCAGTTTAAGCTCCCAAAAGAGCTAATTTTAAACCATTACACTTGAAAATGTGCGATATAAAGTGGACATATGAGTTCTTGAGTAGAATGTCATTTATTATCACTTGGATTGGGGGGGGGGGGGTAGGATTTTCATAACTCTTGAGTTATGCTTCTGTTCCCTCACTCCTAAATTGAAAATTGCATGTCCTGAGTCAGGTCATTCCATAGCTCTTATTTATGTAATCTCCTCCAGTATAGTCCAGGAGATTGGTCCTCCAGCTCAGCCCTCCAACAGCTTATATGATATTGATTGATAATTTGCATTAAAAATTGCTCTTCCTTTATCATCCAGTGTAATTTAAACTGGTTATTCTTTAAGTGTTTTATAGTATATGGTTAGTGCTTGATGTGTATAAAAATCGTCCCCTTCAAACAGTGCTGTTGGGCATGTTCTAAGTTGCACATCTTCTAAAAAAAAAAATTTTGTTGGGCATATTGCAAATCAAATTCAAGCCATGCTTCTGCTCATGCTTGTCTCACTGACACCATTGAGCGTCATTCAGAAATGAAAATAAAAGTCATGGCACCTGCAATCTTTCTAAAATAACATTAAGAAAAAAACAAAATCACTCTTTCAAAGCCATATACTATTAAAAAAAAAAATGGAAACCATACAAAATTCCCCACGTTTCCATCTCAGTGTTGAGGTAACAGCATAGATCTCTCGAGCATCGCTGTCTAAGACAGTGTGCTGTTATCTCAACCCCTCGATAGAAACACAGGCTTGTTGTGAATGGTTGTCCATACATTAATATATTCTTCAGTTGCCCATGGTTCCCAGTGTCCCCCCTTATAATGCTTGGGCCCTTTTTGGCTGTGCCTTTTGACTGTAAAGGTGGACAGGAAAGCCGCTACCTTCACAGCCAATGCCAGTCTACTCTGTCAGGAGGGACTGTGCCAGTGCTGAGTTGCCCGCTCCTTTGTCCCCAGGAATTGAGCACTTCTCCTTTGTGGTGAGCCTGATCTCAATTCCGATGCCCCCCCCCCCCCACCCACTGAGGTAGTCCTCTACTTATACTAGGATCCAGTGTTGCAGGCACTAGGGCGCAGGGCAGACCCAGAAGCCCAAACTGTCATATAAACAGTTGTGGGTTTTTTGTCCCCTGTTCATCTCTCTCACTTCCCTTGATGTGAAAGCAGCCATCCGTCTCTATTGACTTTGCATGCAAACAGCAGACCCTGTGGCAGGACCATGCTCCCTGGTCCAGTTACTGGGGTCACTGTGGTGATGGAACTCGAGGCCCACCCTCCTGAACTGAAGCAAAGTGCTGCACAGCAGCTGCCCCACCCTGGCCTGCCTCTCAGCACGACAGCTCAAGTTCACTGTTGATTCCAGGTCACCTGCAGGCAGTGTGACACGCTTCCAGTGCCCCATCAGGGTGGCCCAGTGCCATGCATTTTTAAAGATAAGGTTTCAAGGATGTACAAGCAACTGGATGATGAAGCAGGAGGAACAAAATGAACTATTCCAAGGACCAATAAAGAAGGAAAAGTTCTTGTGACCATTATTTTTCTTGCAAAATAGAGGAGAAAAGATTGATCTTTGCTTTTCTTTAATGACTAAACTTACTATGAACAAATGGGGGTTCATGTTAGCTCTAAAGAGACACGTGTAACTGTCAGAAATTGTTGCAAGCCTAGCATGTGGCTCTGTGACTAATATGATGGGATTTATCATGTTTGTTTGTTAGCTAATTACCTCTATGGGAATCCTTAAGAGATCCACCACCAGAACAGTTACCTAAATACTATGTCCCCTCAGAATGTTACTCTAAAAAAAGTCTCAGCAAAGTTTGTTGCTCAGCCTGCTGTAGCCAGTGGGTCTATTTTCCGATGCTGGGAACTGAATGTAAAAGCAGTGCTGTGCGACTCCAGATGCTTCATGAACTAACAGACTGTGTGCTTGCTCTTCTCTTTCTCCCTCTGTAAGTCATTCTCTGTGTACTGCATCAGCTTGATGTTTCTGCAGCAGCAGATTCCATTTTGTACAGAAATTTTAAGGCTTAATTTAGAGGAGCAATATGCAAATAAAACTATATTTTCATAACCTGAAATTTGGTTCTCTGTGGGCTTTTTTTGTTTTTGTGTTTTTTTTCTGCACTGTACTGCAACAGTCTGACCACCATTTGCTCATTTGACTAATTACAGTGTCTTTGCGCAGGACCACCTCTGATGTAGGTTTTTTAATGGGGGGGTGCAAACTACAGAGGGCATTATTATGCATTTTCAAAAGGATGTACACTGGAGCAAGCTCCAATTACAGGAATGACCAGGGATCGTAAGATCACATAACATCCATAAAGGAACAACACATTTAAATGCGTTGGTAACATACAACAAAAACATGAAATATTCTGACAGGTATAACAAAGGCAAGCACAGTGTTCTTTCAAATGAGCTTTCAGTGAAATAGTAAAATATTTATGATTGATTTCTTTCAAAGAGGAAGGCATTTCATTCCATCCTGTAACCACACTGTAATTAAAAGACCGTTGGCCTATAGTTGTACTGTATGTTTAAATGGGAACTGGATTGCTAAACTGCTTGATGACCTGAGTCTACTTCTTTTGTTTACCAAGCTGTAGTCTACAGAAAAGAAGCTAGCTGAGCTGTATGCAAAATTTTGCACAGTAAATTGAGTTGGGTGGGGTTCTTAAACAACTTACAGCCCAGTCCATAATTTGGTTGGCATACATGCCCTACAGGCTCGCACAGCTCTACATCCTGATACCACTCCGTGAATCCTGCTCATGGTAGCGTCCACAATCTTAGTCCGGCCCTGTGTACAGGTGCAGAGCTTCTCATGGATATTAAGGGTTGTTGGGGTAGTGCTAGAGCAGACACCGGCTGCAGAGTGGGTCCCCTGTTCAGTATGAGCAGGGCATTGTGGGGTATGGCCATCTGCCTGAACTGCCATATCCTCTTTACAAACAAGTAATATTAATTAAAAACCAAAAACACAAAAATTGTCAATCTTCCTTGACTAAAAGTCTCCACCACTCATTCACACTAATAGGACTATGCCAGAGGAGCTAGAACCCAGCGTGAGCCAAAAATCTTCAGGAGGGCTGGCGCCCGTATTGGCTATCTCTATTGGCTAGTTCTGCAGGCAGAATGGAACACGTGGTTCTACTCCCATTACTTCCTAGTTCCAAAGAAAACAGGCAGCATGCACCCAATTCCCGACCTAAGGAAGTTGAACAAATAGCTGTTCAAAGAGAAGTTCAGGATGATATCTCTGGGAACATTATTTCCGCTGATTCATCGGTACGACTGTGGTTGGCATCCCTCAACATGCAGGACGCCTACCAACACGTTCCAGTGCACCCAAGTCAACACAAGTACCTCCATTTTGTGGCTCTGGGACAGCAGTACCAGTAAAGTGTCCTGCCCTTTGGGATCTCCTCAGCGCTGTGTCTTTACAAAGTGCTTCACAGTGCTCACGGCGCATCTCCGAAAACTCAGCATTCAAGTGTACCTGTACCTGGACAATTGGCTCCTGGTGAGCCCATCCAGATAGGACACAGGAAGCAATCTTCCACGGGGGTGCTTCTGAACCTGAAAAAAATCACAGCTTCAGCCCTCCCAGCAGCTTCTCTTCAGAGGACCCCTTCTGGACACCTCCAGGGTGAGGGCTTTCCTTTCAGAGGATAGGAGGAGCGACATTCTCCAGATGGCTCGCTGCATCAGGGAGAACAACTCTGTTCGAGCTCTCTTGATGCAGTGGATGTTGGGTCTCATGGCATCGTCCATCTTCATGGTGCCTCTAGCCCAGCTACACAGGAGGACCGGACCACACAGTGCATGCTCAGCACTCGGTGGTTGCCAACCACACATCCGCAGCCCTTCCGCATAAAAGTGACGGATCTTATCTGTGTCAGTCTTCACCATTCATCACAGATGGGTTATCTGGCCGGAGGTCAGGACCCCGCGAGAGCTTTTTTTTTTTTTTAAAGGGGTAGACGGAGCCGACACATCATTGGCGCCGCCCTCGAGGCTGACGTACTGCGTGGCGCTCAAGGGTTGGCCGGTAGGCTGTGTCAACTCCGCCTGCCTACCAGTTCTTCGTCTCCCGCCGTCAAGGTCGCCTCTTGGGAAGCTTCTGACAAGAATTTTAGGCCTTCAGCCTTTCGAGATCGGCGTTTTCAGTCCGTCGGTTGCCTGCCGGTTCTGTGTTCTGCCTTCACTCGACGTCGCCCGGTAAGATCTTTCCTTTTTATTTGAATTCTGCGACGTTGAGTCTGTTTTGGTGTTTTTTCCGTGGGTCATGTCTCGGTCGGAGGGCAAGAAGTCTTGACGAATTGAGCCCCCATGCGGCCGAAATTCTCAGTCACTGACCATACGACTGGTATCTTGCGTGTCTTGGCCGCTTCACGACATGGACTCGTGCGATGCCTGCTTCTCCATGGACGCCAGGTCCTCGAACAGCAGCGTTGAAAGTGTGGGCGAGCTCCGGCGACTTTCCGGGGGTAGGGTTACGCTTTCGTCCGGGCCAAACCACGCTCTCTAAGCCCCTTCTTCCGGTTCCCTCCGGTTCTATATAGACGAAGGAGGAGGAGCCTGGCTGCTACCTTAGCCTGGCTATCGCCAAAGGCTCCTCCAGCGGTGCAGGAGGCCCGTCCGCTTCTTCCTGGGAGTGGGCGGGGCGCCACCGACAATCGCCCCTGGGTGAGGCTCCCGGTGTCGCTCCTGCTCAGAAGGCCTGGGTCGCGCTGTCCTCGACTCCGTCGGTCGGCACCGTCAGAGCCCTGGCGCCGTTTGCGGCGCCGTGGGCCCTGTCGGTGCCGTCGTCGGTGCCGACTTATTGCTCAGCGCCATGGGCTCAGTCGACACCGTTCGTGGCACCGACACCATTCGCGGCACCGTGGGACCAGATCCAGCGTCCTCCTTTGTCTTGTCTCGCCTTGGCGCCGTCCTTGGGGCTGAGGTTGAGCACGGTGCCGCGGCTCGGCGCCGTGGGGCCTTCGACTCCGTCTTTCGGTGCTGTCGGCGCCGGGTCTGCCTTCGGGGCCATCGGCGCCGCTGCGGTCCTTGGTGCCGCTCGCGGTGCCGTGGGGCCGGGTGGCATCAGCATCGGCACCGAGGGTGCTGCTGTCGGCGCCGTCCCTGTCCTTGGTACCGCTCCCGGTACTGGTGGATTCGACAGCGCTGCGACTGGTCATGGCACTGGACCTCTGGCTCGAGCTGCCGCGGTGCCTCCTGCAGGTCCCGCTTGCAGGATTGCGGAGGGCACGGGTGCCAGCTCGGGCACAGCACTGGCTGTCGGGCCCGGTGGCAAGGTTGGTTCTGCCCGCCCTCCTACGGTTGGGCTCACAGCTTCGGACTCAACCTCGTCGGAGTCGAGCTCCGAGTTGGACGAGCAGTCACACCCCTCAGGGTTGACTGCGGAGGAGGGCAGCACTGTGGTCTCGTCGACAAGTCGGAGCCAGCCCCCTACTGAGGAGAGTCAGGTGGCCCCCGAGACTAGGGTCAGTGGTGCTGACCAGCAGGCAGTGGTGCGAGCCACCATAGCTCTGCAACCTGGTCTTGGGGGTTTCAACGACCCCTCAGTGGTGGTACCCCCTCCAGTGGTGTGTCTTGATCGCCCAACTTTGGGGCCCATCGAGAAGCCTACAGGAGGGGAGGGTACTGTTCCCTGGGTCTCCCCTTCGGGGGCTGCCCAGAGATGCCAGCCACCTAGGCTGGCCCTCTCGAGGAGGAGGACTCTCTCGGACTCTGAGGGGTGTGGGGTCAGCGCGTCGGCCTTTTTCTGGGGTCCACTCAGGCCCTGGACGGAGCCATAGTGTGGATTTCCACCCTTCCCCCTCGGGTTCCTTGAGGGAGTCCCGTTCTTTTGAGGCAGGGGACCGTCCTTCTGGACCTTTAAGGCCCCGGTCGCCTCACTGGGGGGATTCTTCTGGGCGCAGCCAAGGCAGTACCAACGTGGTTGTACAGCTGTCGGCTGTGGGGTCTTCCGGGGCACCCTCCTCGGGTGCTCATGGTCCGCTCCCTAGCCCTGGCAGAGGTCAGCTGACTTCTCTTCTCAGCTCTGCCCCTATCCCTCTGCCACATTCTCCTGCGCTCCCAGGCATTCTTGGTCCTAGTGGCCCTCTCACCTGAGAGCAGTTCAGAGCGGTGGCTGCCCAGTTCCCGGCTTATGTTAGGGCTATGGACAGCCAGGTTTTTCAACCTCCCCCCATGCAGCCACCCTCTGAACACATGGTGACCTCCAGCTCCTCATCCCATTCTTCTGGGGGAGAGGAACCTTCTGTCCACATCTCTCCGGCTGCTGATCTCTCGGAGTATCAGCGTTTCCTCGTGAGGATGTTGGAGGACTTGCACCTTTTGCCCTCTACCTTTCTAGGTGATTTTGGCGAGGCCACCCTTGTGGTGCCGCCCTGGCCAGCTCCCGTTCGGGAGGCGTCCTTGTGTTTCTGGCAGAGGCCCTTCTCCGGAGTTCCCGCCCCAAGGGACCTCAGCCAGAGGTATTGTGCTCCCCCGGAGTCTCCAGGTTCCATGCCTCATCCGCAGTCTGGCTTGACGCATCTGGACACTCCTGATGGGCTTTGCGCTCTCCACCGTGACCGGCCCCCAGACCAGGACTCCTCGGATTTTGATTTTTGGGGGAGGAGGACCTTCTAAGCACGGTTGCTCCTTTCTATTTCTGCTCATCAGGCCCACTATGCAGCCTACAACTGGTTCTTGTGGTCCAGGCTAGGTCAGATCCTAGCCTCGTTGCCTGACTCAGAGCAAACCAGACAAGCCATCGCGCTCTCTGCACGTGGCCTGGAGCTAGCAAGGCACCAAGCATGGGGCATCTTATGATGCCAACAAGGTAGCTACCAGGGTCGTAGGGACAGCGATCTGCACTAGGAGATCGGCATGGCTACATCTTTCCCGGTTGTCACCCTTGGCCTGGCGTAGGGTGATTAGCTCTGCCCACCAGGGAACCTACCTCTTCTCCCGTAGAGTGAGACGGCGCTTGTCGGGGCAGCTTCCTTCCCCCTCTGGGGGGAACCCGTCTCTCTCTCCCCACTCTCGGGCCTCTCCAGGCCCTGAAGGTTCCCCCCCTTAGTGTGTCACCCACTGAGGGCTAAGGGACCCTGTCCCTTAGGGTGTAGTGAAACAACCCCCTTCGGGGGGGGGCTTGGTACTCACCCATCTGTGATGAATGGTGAAGATTGACACAGTTAAGATATGAAAATTACGTACCTACCGTAATTCTGATCTTTCTGTGTATCTTCACCATTCATCATAACCCCACCCACCATCCCCTGGGGCCTCAGTCTCTGGGTCCCCCTCCCTCTCTGTGGCTCCCCCTCTCCTCTTTAGGAGCAGGGTAAAGTAGGGACACACAGGGGGGTATTCTCCTATGAAGGGTAGACAGCTCGAGCGGCACCCCTTCTCTACTACTTGTCTCCACCCCGATGGGGTGGGAGTTGGTGGCTGCCCTCCTCTTGTTCTCCTTCTGGTTTCCATCCAACTCTTTCAAAAAACAAACAAAAAAAAAACCTTTTTTTCACCAAACATTTTTCTTGAGAGATTACTAAATCCCTGTACCCTGTCCTTCCTCCAGAATAGCCGACTCTGCTTCTGGGGTATTTGCCAGTTATTCTGTGCCTTGAATTCTGGCAGAGATCTTTGCCTCCTTGCAGTTCCTATACAATCTGGTGACAGACAAGGGTCTCGGATACCTTGATACCTCTCCCTCTCTCCTAAATTCTCTCCCCTCCCTACCCTCCCTTCTTCTGCTTCCAGAGATTGGGGCCCTACCCAATCCCTTAGTCTAATCTCTTCTTTGCTGTCCTCTCAGTTGTTATTTCTCCTTTTAGTTCAGTTATCCTTTCCTTTTTCTGTCCCTTGGACTCTCTTGTCCCACCCTCCATCCCTTCCTCTTACCTCTCCGGCGACTCAGAACTGGTAGGCAGGCAGAGTCGACACAGCCTAACGGCCAACCCTCGAGCGCCACGCAGTACGTCGTCCTCGAGGGCGGCGCCGATGGTGTGTCGGCTCCGCCTACCCCAAAAAAAAAAAAAAAAAAAACAGCTTCCGTGGAGTCCTGACCTCTGGCCAGGTAACCCATCTGTGATGAATGGTGAAGATACACAGAAAGATCAGAATTACGGTAGGTACGTAATTTTCATATCCTCTGATGAGGTCGCTGGCATGGTGGACACAGGAAGACGAGCTTCCTCAAGGTCTACCCTTTGCCTCACTGGAATCTCAGATCACCATCACCACGGATGCATCTCTGATCGACTGGGGGGCTCACTGTTGGGACCTGCACACTGAAGGAGTGTGGAGCCAGGAGGAGTCTCGTCTACATATAAATGTCTTGGAGATGAGAGCTATCCAAGCTCTGGAGGATGTCCTCTGTTGCAAAGTAATTCTTCTTCAGATGGACAACAAGGCTGTGATGTATTACATCAACAAGCAGGATGGAGCTCACTAATAGCCTCTATGCTGGGAGGCCATGAAGGTGTGGGAATGGTGCCTCGAACGTGATGCCTTAATTCAGGCAGTCTACCTGCCAGGAATTCAGAACAATCTAGTGGATCACCTCAGCAGAACAGAGGCGGATCCACAAGAATGGTCGCTCGCGCCAGACGTCGTGCAATCGCTATTCAACAAGTGGGGTAGTCCGGACGTGGACCTTTTCGCATCCCCACTAAATGCAAAACTGCCTCTCTTCTGCCTCAGAAGTCCAGAACCTGGCGTTTTCTGTCAGGATGCATTCAGACTACTAAGGTTCATACTAAGATTTGGCAGGAGCTAGAAGGCAAATGCCCATGTTTGCTCCAATGAACTGTATCAATAATACTTTAGACAGCCTCCTCTTAATATATAAGCATCCAAGTTGTTTTTGAATTCATTTTCATTTGCGCTAATCACCACCTCAAGTGGTAAACTTTTCCATATATTCACTGCTCTCATTGTGTAGAAATACTTTCGGTTGACATGTACAAATTATCCTCCTCTACGCTGCAGAGGGTGTCCTCTTGTTTCCATAAACCCTTCTTTATAGTTAATATTTAACTCATTAATAAGTAAAGGATCCTGCATGATATCATACATGAGTAAAACATCCCCGCGTATGCGTCTTGTACTAAGAGACATTAGATTTAAAATCCCCAGTCGTTCTACATAACTTGGTTCCTCCAACCCTTTTATGATCTTCCTGGACATAGTCTCCACCACTCATTCACATTAATGGGAACTATGCTGGAGGCGCTAGGACCCAGCAGGAGCAAACTTTTTTCAAGAGGACCGGCTCACAGGGTAAAGACTATCTCGGCGTTGACCCTCCAACCGCCTCAGTTCTTTTTTCCCCGCTGTCGAGTGTGCTTCAGTGACAACATCGCTCGCCTGCCAGGAGTCAAACTTCAAACTAGCAGCATAGTTTTCAGTTTATTGTTTTGTAGTTTATCTTCAAAAAGTACAAAGTACATTTAATTTTAGTAATTAATAAAAGAAGTCTTCAGCCCTCCATCGACAGAGTCAACCATAAGCGGGTCAGGTGACGATAGGGAGACTTCGTATGAAAGCTGTTCAGTCAGCCGGGCTCCCCGGGGGGTGGGTCTGACAACGGACGGTCCAATGCTCAGGGAGATGGCGGTCCCCCCGAAAGCATAAAAGGAAACTGTCCCATTCACGGCACCATTCAGCCTCGAGTTCTTCTTCGGCACACAAGTCGAGAAAGAGAAGGCAAAACTCGAGGTCGCCTTCTGGTATGTCTGCACGTCGACGGTCAGTCATTGTGGCTGGGAACCGGTCTCCTCCTCTCAGTCACCGGTTTCTGGCTCCAGTGCCTGGCCTCCTCGACATCGGAGCCCGTCCCCACCTTTTGGGTGGGCTTCCAATGAGCAGTTTCACCAGTGGGTTGCTCTTATGGAGCAGTGGGCTCAGAGGTTGGTCCAGATGCCTGGCCTGGTCACTCCGGGGCCTTCAGGCCGCTCGTGGGACCGGGTAGGGCAGTTGGACCTTTCTAGTCATGTGGCGCCTTCTTCGGTGCCATCGACTCCGTGCTGAGATGTTTTCCCCCTCACATGGCTGCAGTGCAGAGGTCCACTCTGATGCCTCTATCTGCTGTTAATTTTCCTTCTTTTCCTCCAAATCGCAGTTTTCGGAACCTTGGGACACTCTTGGAGCTGTCTGTGATGCCGAGGGCTCTGTCGCTGCCATCTGCAGCGCCGGGTGCTCTGTCAGCGCCGTGGTCTATGTCGGCGCCATGTGCTGGGCTGTTTCCAATGTCACCGACTTCCTTGGGTTCGGCGCCATGTTCTTCAGCGCCGATGCCTGGGGTGGCACTGTCCAGCCTCCAGGGCATTTAGACTCTGATTCTTCCCTCTTCTAATTTCCATTCTGATTTTCACTCCTTTCCTGTCCATACAGTCCCCCCTAGACTGTCAGGAGATGACTTTGAGCCTGACCCAGATCTTCATCTGGGTGATGTGGAAGTAGCAGGGATTAATCCTGCTGCACAGCCTATGGTTGAAGACCTTTCCTTTAAGCCTCTGCTGAAATATGTAAATTCCACTCTTTCTCTCCAGTCTATAGAAATCAATCCTGGGAAGCTTTTAAAACTCCAATACCTTCTTGTCCCAGAGATACAGTACCTATGGATTTATCCCCTCTGGTACAACCATCTTTTGAAACCCTTTCTCAGATGGTATGGAACAATCCTGATCTCATCCCTTCCGTGGCTAAGTCCATAGATAGGAAGTATGCTGCTCCCAAGGATCGACCCATATTGGCCTCACAAGCTTTTGCTGATCCCATTGTAGTCTTAGCAGAGAATGACAAGGCCATCCTCCCTCAGGCATTTACAGCCTGGCCTATCAATAAAGAATCTCGTAAGACAGACACCTTAGGTAAGGGAGTCTTTGCTGCCTCCACCCTGGGTATGCGTATTGCCAGCTACCAGGGCTATTTTTCTCAGTATGAGTATGTCCTTTGGCATTCACTCAAGCAAATGGTAGAGGCTCTGCCCGAGTCGGAAACTAGCTCAGAGCTTTTTTACACCATAACCAGGGGCACTGAGTCCAATAACCAACAGGTTAAAGCTGCAATGGATGCTTTCGATACTGCTTCTCGAGGTAGGCGGCAAGCGGGCATTTGTACCTGTCTGCAATCTTACAGCATACCTGGGCTTCATGAATGATGCCCAGCAGCAGGGTCAAGGCCTTACCCTTCGACAGTATGTATCTGTTCGGACTCCAGGTGGAACAAGCTCTGGAGGCCACACAGAAAACTAGGTCAGCCATTAAAACAGCTCAACCTGCACCTGCCCCTTCTCGGGGTGGGGCGCCAATAAGCATCAGTTTCACAACCGTCAGTCCTTTCTGGGCAAAGGCAGGGGGGCTTTAACAAAAGCCACAAAAAATGCGGCACAAGGCCCGAAAGTGCCAAGTGCCACCTTCTCAGTTCTTGGCCCTGGTCCCACCTCAACTGCCAGACGGAGACTCTTCCTCAACGATGGGAGGCAGTCTGACTCAGTTCTACGACCAGCAGAAGTCTATAACCTCAGACAAATGGGTCCTCTGCCGGATAATCCGCAAGGGGTATTCGCTCAGTCTTTCAGACCCCCCCCGGATCATCCCCCCAAACGACAGCCCAGGCTGTTGACAGAACAGTCAGACCTTCTTGCTTCCGAGGTACAAGGCCTTCTGAACAACAGGGCAGTAGAAGTAGTTCTGCTGGACCAACAAAACACAGATTTCTACTCCCATTACTTTCTAGTTCCGAAGAAAACTGGAGGCATGCGCCCCATTCTGGATCTCAGAAAGTTAAATTCCTTCACAAGGTAAAATTCAAGATGATATCTCTAGGTACCCTTCTACCTTTTATTCATCAACACGATTGGCTAGCCTCCCTGGACATGCAGGATGCCTACCAACACATTCTTACACACCCAAAACACCATGAATACCTGAGGTTTGTTGCGTTAGGTCAACATTATCAGTTCAGAGTCCTGCTTTTTGGGCTATCCTCAGAGCCACAAGTTTTTACAAAGTGTTGTGCAATTCTCGCAGTGCATCTCAGGAAAATCGGTATTCAAGTATTCCCATATCTGGACGACTGGCTTCTAGCAAGCCCCTTCAGGCAGGAAACTCTAGACACCATAGCCAAGGCTTCAGACTTCCTTACATCCATGGGAGTCCTGCTAAATCACAACAAATCGCAGTTGCAGCCCTTCCAGAAACTCCTTTTCATAGGAACTCTTCTGGATACCTCCTGTGCGAAAGCCTTTCTCCCAGAGGACAGAAGGAACAAGAAGAAGGTTCAGAGGAGGGCAACAAAGATGGTGCATGGATTGCATCACAAGTCCTATGAGGACAGGTTGAAGGCACTGAACATGTACTCCCTGGAGGAGAGGAAGGAGAGAGGGGATATGATAGAGACATACAAGTATCTTACAGGGAGGAACAGGGTGCAGGAATGCACTAGTTTTAGCCGAAAAGATGTTCCAGGACTAGAGGCATGGGATGAAGTTGGAGGAGGACAATTCAGAGGAAGCGTGAGGAAGAATTTCTTCACAGAGCGGGTGGTGGACAAGTGGAACACCCTGCCAGAGGAAGTGGTGGGGGCTGAAACAATCACGGGATTTAAGAATGCATGGGATAGACATAAAGGAATTCTGGAGGTCAGGGGTAAGGGGCAACAGACTTCCTGGAAAACATAAACTGAACTTACAAACTTAAATGGGCAGACTGGGTGGGCCATAGGCCCTTATCTGCCGACACTGTCTATGTATCTATGTATGTAACAATATCGTACAGATGGCCCGATACGTCAGAGAAAACAGCTCGGTTCGGGCTATCTCAATGCAATGGATGCTGGGTCTCATGGCATCCTCCGTGTTCACCTTACCCCTAGCACATCCCCACATGAGAACGGCTCAGAGGATGCTCAGTACTCCGTGGTCCCCAACCACTCACCCTCAGTCCTTTCCCATCAAGGTGACATAACCTCTAAAGAGGTCTCTCACCTGGTGGTCGCAGGAGGACAACCTTCTGGAAGGGTATCCCTTTGCTCCCCTGGATCATCAGATCTCCATTACCACCGACGCGTCCCTGATGGGATGGGGAGCTCACTGCCAGAATCTCCACACCCATGGTACGTGGACTCAGGACAAGTCCCGGCTTCACATAAATGTCCTGGAAATGAGAGCCGTCCTCTATGCAGTCCAGGCCTTGAAGGACATACTCTGTCACAAGAACATTCTCCTTCAAACGGACAACAAAGCAGTGATGTATTACATCAACGAGCAGAGAGGTGCATACTCTTACCCATTATGCAGGGAAGCTATGAGAGTGTGGGAATAGTGCCTGGAACACAAAGCTCTAATCCATGCGGTTTATCTACCAGGCATGCAGAACGAACTAGCAGACCGTCTCAACAGAACAAAGACAGATCCTCACGAGTGGTCTCTCGACTCAACCGTCGCTCAGTCACTCTTCAAAGGGTGGGGAACTCCAGACCTGGATCTTTTTGCATCCCCACTCAGCGCAAAACTGCCTCTCTTCTGCTCCAGAAATCCAGGACCTGGCATTTTCTGTCAGGATGCGTTTAGGCTGCAGTGAACAAAACACTTTCTACACGCCTTTCCTCCTCTTCCACTTATTCAGAGGGTGCTTCTCTAATTCGAGTCTCAGGGAGACAGAATGATTCTCATCGCTCCCTTCTGGCCTCGACAGATAAGGTTCTTGCTGCTCAGCAGTCTGTCGGCAACCCTCCCGAAGGCACTTCCCCATCAGACGAACCTTCTGACACAGGGCTTCACCTTCATGCTTGGCTCCTGAGGAGACAGAGGTGAATAGGTTCAATGTTTCCCATAGGGTTTCAGATATTCTTTTGGCTGCCCGTAAACTAGCCACTAGAAAGACCTACACAGTCATATGGAAGCATTTCTCTCTCTGGTGTGCAAAATCCTCTTCAAACCCTTTTTCCTGCCCACCAAATAAAGTCCTAAAGTACCTTTTAGACCTCTCAAATTCAGGTCTGCGGTACACTACTGTCAAAGTTCATCTCTGTGCCATTTCAGCTTATCATGAGCCGGTACAATCCCTGTCTCTGGCTCAGTTACCTGTAGTTAAGAGGTTTCTTAAGGGTATTCTGCATACCAGACCTCCTATCAGACGTCCAGTCACAGCCTAGGACATTAACCTTGTGCTAGACATGCTTACTAGGAAACCTTTTTGAGCCTCTAGCTACCTGCAAGTTGGAAGTTCCTCATTTGGAAAACGGCCTTCCTGGTGGCCATCACTTCGTCCCGTAGAGTCTCTGAAATACATGCTTTGGTCACAGTCCCCCCGTACACCGTATTTCACAAGGACAAAGTAGTTCTTAGGACTCACCCTAAGTTTCTTCCTAAGATTGTCTCAGAATTTCATCTAAACCAACCTTTAGTCCTACCTACCTACCTACTTTCTGAACTTTCAGAATGAAGGGGAATGTACCCTTCATTCTTTGGATGTTAAGAGAGGCACTGTGATTCTATCTGGATAGAACAAAAGAAATTCACAAGGCTCAACAACTGTTTTGTTTCTTTCAGCGAGACTGGGCTGGGTCAACCTGTCGCTATTAGGTGCATTTCAGTGTGGCTGGTAGCATGTCTCTGCCACTGCTATTCTATGGCACAGGTTAAGCTGGAAGGCAGAGTGTATGCTCACTCTACTAGAGCAGTCGCAACATCTCTGGCAGAAATCCGCAATGTACCCATTGCAGATATTTGCAATGCAGCTACTTGGAGCTCAGTACATACTTTTGTTGAGCACTATGCTTTAGATGTCCATGCCAGACGATATCTGTCATTTGGCAGGACAATTCTTAACAGACTTTTGTCCTAAGCATGTGAGCTCTCAGTTTCTCCAGCCGCCCATCTCGAGGGTTTATTAGCTTGGTACTCTCCCATTAGTGTCAATAAGTGGTGGAGACTTTATGGAAGATATGGAAATTACGTACCTACCGTAATTCTTGATGATCTTGGACGAAATCTCCACCACTCATTCACATGCCCACACACCATCCCCCGAGCTCACGTCTCTGTTTGTGGTCTTCTCTCTCAGTGGCTGGGCTGTGAAGACTCTATTGTTGACCCTTCTTACATGGGTCATTCGGACTATCTTATGTCCGATTTTGTCAGATTAGACCTCTAGGTTGGTTACGCTGCACCTCCTCCGGAAAAAAGGTACTGAGGCGGTTGGAGGGTCGACACCAAGATACTTTTTACCATGGGAGCCAGTGCTCACCATGCAGCTTCCTCGCGGCTCCATCTCTGGTGCCGACCCTCTTGAAATAAGTTTGCTCCTGCTGGGTCCTAGTGCCTCCGGTGTAGTTCCCATTAGTGTGAATGGGTGGTGGAGGCTTCATCCAAGAAGATCAAGAATTACGGTAGGTACGTAATTTCCATTTCTTTGTAAATCTTCTTTGAACTTTCTCTATATTATTTCGTTTTTTCTGAAGGGGTTCCATAGTTGGCTACAAATTCCGAATGTGGATGTACTTAGGCCTTATATAAAGGCATCATTGCGTCACTTGCTCCACTGCAGTGGACAAGATGCTTTCTGTACTCATTTCCTCCTCTTCCATTAATTCAGAGGGTGCTGCTCAAACTGAAGGCACAGGGAGGCAGAATGATTCTTATCGCCCCTTTCTGGCCTTGTCAGATATGGTTTCCATTGAACAACAGGTTGTCGGAAGTCTCTCCGAGGCTGCTTCCTCTACGAATGGACCTCCTGACACAGAGACCCTTGGTCCATCCTAACCTGCGTTCCCTCCATCTCCACACCTGGCTCCTGAGGAAACAGAGGTGAGTAGGTTTAACATTTCCAAGAATCTCAAAAATCCTCTTGGCAATGCATAAGCCCTCAACTAGAAGAACTTGCATGGCAAAATGGAAGTGCTTTTCCATTTGGTGTAAAAAGTCCAGCCTGGACCCTTTTGGTTGCCCACAAAATAAAGTGTTGGAGTACCTCTTAGACCTGTCAAATGCAGGACTGCAATACTCGACAGTGAAGGTACACCTCTGCACAATTTGCACCTACCATGAACCAGTGCAGAATATGTTGCTGGCTCAATTACTGCTCATCAAGAGATTCCTCAAAGGCATCCTATATTCTAGGCTGCTGGTCAGGAAACCGGTGGCCACGTGGGATATCAGCCTTGTGCTAGACATGCTCACCCGTAAGCCTTTCAAGCCTCTGGCCACCTGTGACTTGAAGTTTTTGACCTGGAAGGCTGCCTTCCTAGTGGCTATAACCTCTGCTTGCAGAGTCTCTGAAATACATGTCTTGATCACGGACCTCCCCTTACACTGTATTTCACAAGGACAGGGTGGTTCTTAGGACTCGCCCCAAATTCCTACCCAAGGCGGTCTCAGAATTTCACCTTAACCAGCCATTGGTCCTTCCAACCTATTTTGCCAGCTTCCAGAATGAAGGGGAGCGCACCCTTCACTCCCTGGATGTCAAGAAGATTTTGCGATTCTTCACGACAGAACGAAAGACATTCACAAACATAACTCTTTGTAGCATTCAGCATGGCCCGGCTGGGTCAGCCTGTTGCCATCAGATGCATTTCGGCATGGTCAGTGGCATGCCTTCACCATTGCTACTCAATGGCGCAGGTCAAATTGGAAGGACGGGTTTACGCCCACTCTACCAGGGCGGTCGCAGCATCCCTGGCAGAGATTCAGAACATGCTCATTGCAAATAGCTTGGTGCACACCTTTGTGAAGCACTATGCTCTGGATGTCCATGTTAGACAGCACACTTCTTTCGGCAGGACAATCCTTAATAGACTTCTGTCCTGAGTGAGCTCCGTCTCCTGCCATCCTACTCAGAGGATTGATTTCAGCTCGGTTCTCTCCCATTAGTATGAATGGTGGAGACTTTTAGTCCAGGAAGATATTGAAATTACATACCTTCCATAATTGTTTATCTTCTTGAATGAAGTCTCCGCCACTCATTCTCACACTCACCCACCATCCCCCGCCGAGCTCTCTAACTTTGTTTCTGGTCTTCACTCCTCGTTGGCTTAGGCTGTGAAAACATTGTTAGGTTGACCCTTTTTACACGGGTCATACGGACTATCTTATGTCCGGATTAGGTTAGTTTATGCTGCACCTCCTTGGTCAAAAAGGTACTGAGGCAGTTGGAGGGTCAACGCCGAGATAGCCTATATGAGCACAAGCCAGCCTTGCGGTGCCGTGCATTTACAGTCCTACCTTGGCACTGGCCCTTCTGAAGATTTTTGGCTCCCGCTAAGTCCTAGCGCCTCCAGCGCAGTCCCATTAGTGTGAATGAGTGGTGGAGACTTTGTCAAAGAAGATCAACAATTACGGTAGGTACGTAATTTCCATTTCTTACCCCAGGGGTCCTTCAGCATCAGTAACTATTCCAGTGAGCTGATTAGATGGCACTGCCTTGAAGGTGGAATGTATGGTAATGAGTTTATGAATTGGCCAATCAGATTGAAGCATGAGGGTGTGCTGAGCAGGCAGAGTGAGGAAGGCTCCAGAATTTTTTCTCCACCTGAGCAACACTGCCTCTGAGGTGCTCTCTCTTTTGGCCAAGAAAAAGTAGTTTTTCTTGAAGTTGATAGCTATAAACCATTTTTCTTATTTTTATAGTGTGCCGAATATTTTCTTATAGTTTCTAGCAGTTCCCCTTGGTTCTTGGGA
Organism: Neoceratodus forsteri; assembly: GCA_016271365.2. Lineage (NCBI taxonomy): Eukaryota > Metazoa > Chordata > Ceratodontiformes > Ceratodontidae > Neoceratodus > Neoceratodus forsteri. The sequence goes on along the minus strand of CM057452.1, from coordinate 1,513,385,502 downwards.
ACTGGATTTTTTCTCGGTTCTGCGTTTCACTTTTTATTTTCTATAAGTTTTAGTAATCACATTTACTGTTTCCACTGTTCCTTGTACTTTTTTTGTATAGCTGTTCCCTTTTTTAAGTGGGAACCGACGATTTTCTTTATTTTTTTACCTCAGAAAAGTCGTGGTTCCTTACCACGAGGGAACCGACCATTTACCTTTTCATTTAAACGATTGTACGTTCTTAAGTGTAGGGGTTTCTGTAAATTGGCACGTCAGAAACTCCTAAGAAAAGAACTGGACCCACAAGTTTTAAAAATTGTTTAAATTGCCAGAGAATACTTGCTAAAGCCAATATGATCTAAGTGTTTATGTCCAAATCATCACTGTGTTCTTTGCTCAAAATTTTGTCCAAAAACTTTAAAAAACAGAGCAAAAAGGCTAAGAGAAATAGCAGAAGAAGGGTCTTCATCTGGTCCCAAACACAGACCCAAGGCTACAGATGAGGGACTTTCAAAGAATAAAAATAATCGAGGTGCTGATGAGGCATCTTTTAAATCTAAGCCTGTTACAGGTGCTGATGAAGTGCCTTTGAAAGCAAAGAACACTAAATCAGGTGCTGATGAAATGCCTATTAAAAAATAAGGCTTCAAAAGGGGTGTCATCGAGGCACAGGTCAGGAAGCATAGGAAAAACCAGGAGCAGTTGTAGAATTCACAAAAAATGTTTATTAAGACTAGCAGTAACATCAAAAAATAAAGTTGTTCAGAATAACACTTTACAAAGGCAGAATAAACAAAGAAGAACCATCTGAGTTGTCCTTCGATCTCTGTGTGCCCCAAAACATTGCAGCTCTCTCTTATAAGTCCTTGCAGCCCCGTCCTTAACGAGCATCCTGTTTTTTTCTAAAATGTTCTTGTATGTTTCAAGCAGGTGCGGCAAGAACACAATGACCCCAAACTGAGGCCCCTTCTCCACAGCTTCTGAAAAGGGCTTAAAAACTGGTCTCAGGTTAACCCCTTAAGTTCCCAATAGCTTTCTGCAATTATCTCAAACTATAATTATATACATTTCAACAGTAACACTATATAATTTCTAAACAAAGTGATCCCAGTATCAGTTACATTTCCACATAATGATTTGCATATATTTTTATATCGGCAGATATGCAAGGGAGGAAAAGACAGAAACAGCAAGGGAAGACTGAGAGACAGAGGCAGAGAATTGCAAGAATGACGGGGTGATCAAATCCTAGGTCTTACGAGAAAATTTGGTTGTGCAACCAGACAGACAAGGAAAGGAAAGAATAGATCAGATCCCTGCATTCAAACTCTCCATAACAACTGTGACAGGGTCCTATTCAACCCTATCACATACACCCCTCTCCTTAAGAGGGAACCTGTTTTATCAAACAGATTTCCAAAACTTTCTATTAATTATCTAACATTAGCTTCCAACTTTCAGAAATTAAGCACATGTGCAGTATCCTTTTTTCTATAATAGTACAGCAAACAGTTAAGTTTAAACTTGTACATTTGTTTTTCCACCTTCAGAACCCTCAATTCCTGATTCATATCTTGACAGAAAATCAGCATTGCTATTCTCTTTACCAGATTTGTGTATCACCTTGAATTTAAATGTCTGTAGTGCCAGGTACCACCTTGTGATTCTGTAATTTTTGTCTTTCATATGGTTAAGCCAACATAGAGGATTGTGATCTGTTACAAGTACAAAGTCAGTTCCTAGCAAATAAAACTTAAAGGACTCCATGGCCCACTTTGCTGATAAACATTCCTTTTCAGTGGTGGAGTACCTTTTCCCTCTGTCATGCAATTTCCTGCTTATGTACAGAACAGGGTGTTTTAACCACATGTATTCTTCTATATTCATAACTGTATGCAGTCTGCCTCCTAAGTAGAACTGCCCCGGGGGAAATGGAACTCTATGCAAATGATAGAACCTATCATTGCTCGAGACACATATTCAAACTGCTGTCCTTATCCATTGCAACGTTCCGTCAACATCTCAGATTTCTCACTCCGCCTGACAAGTCAGATGCCTGGAGATCTTCCTCTCAACTGCTCGTGCTGATTCCAATTTAATTAAGTATATTTCAGCCTATATTTAAACTGCTGTCTTCGTTTATTGTTTAGTTTAGTTCTGTTACATTTTAAAGTACATTTTATTTAGTTTACATTTAAAATTGTATTTTTTCTCAGTTCCTTGCAGTTCGGTCTAACCACTGAGGAATTGGAGTTTTCTTAGTTAATTTTTACGTATTTTAGTGTTGTTTTAGTCTAATTTCTGTCAATTTTGAATTTACCTGTATTTTGCGGATCCGTGCAGTTGATCTTTTTAACCGATACTCCGGTTAGGTTTTGAAAAGTTATCAGTTGTTTCTCGGATCTTTAACCGGTTCCTGAACCGATTTAAAAAAAAAAAAAAAAAAGAAAACCGTTAGTTTGAATACTAACATATGGTTACCGTTTTTTCTCCAGGAAATAGGATTACAAGAAATACCAAAGAAAAAGAATGGTCCCCCAGGTTTTAAAAATTGTATTGAGTGTGGGGAAGTGTTTGCAAAAGCTGACAAACACTATTTATATTTAGTCTGCTTGGGATCTGAACATTTTTTCAGTAAGTCCTTTCCTCAAAAAACAATTGAGAAAAGAATGGAAAGGCTAAAGAAAAAAGTGGACAGCGGTCCATCTGGCTCTAACCAGCCATCAAAACATGCTGATGAAACTGTCTTGCCTTCTGTAACCACCCCGATAAGGGTGCTTCTGGCAGTTTAAAAAGGGAGAGTGATCCGGCTGACTCTCCAGTCCCCTCAAAAAAGTCCAAGAAAACCAAACACTGGAAGCTGCTAAATACCAGTTCCAGATGGCAGCTGATGCCAGTCACAGTTCTGCCAGGCAGATGGCTCTTTCAGTGGCTCTATGAAGACTGGAATGGCTTAGAGCCACTAATCTATCCCAGGATACCCAGGCTGAGGCCATGGATTTTCCTGTGGAGAACAACTCCCTGTTTGGCAAACACACTGAGGATTACATGAAAAAGGTGGATGAATACAAGGCCACCTACAAAAGTAAGTCCTCCAGGGACAGGCCGACTCCTTCCTATAGGCCTTATGGAAGGGGGAGGCAGGGGAAGGTCCTCTTATGGGAGGCCTTTTTACCAAGGCCAAGCTGCTTTCCAGCAGCAGTCCTACCCACAGCAGACTGGATACTTCAGATCTAGAGGCAGGAGGGGTTCCAGAAGGGGCTCCCAATCTGCCCAAGCTCAGGCACCCCCAAAACAAAATCCCTGACCAGTCGGTCAAGGTCACCTCCCCAGTACCAGTAGGGGGCAGACTAACTTACTTCCTCCAGACTTGGGTTTCCATCACCACAGACAAGTGGGTTCTGGAAGTGGTAAGTCAGAGTTTGCCCCTATGCTTCAAATCCTTTCCCCCTTTAAAATAGAGAATTTTCAAGCCAGCTTCCCTCATGGAGAGAAAACTCTTACAAAATGAGGTGCAGAAATTGCTCCACATGAAAGCAGTGGAACCTGTGCCAGTGCATCTCAGGGTAAGGGGTTTCTATTCCCGTTACTTTCTGACCAAAAAGAAAAATGGGGAATGGTGACCCATTCTGGATCTCAGATCCCTCAACAAATTTCTAGTGAAGCCAAAGTTCAAAATGGTTACTCTGTCATCCATACTACCAGTTATCCAGCAAGGGGACTGGCTGGCAGCCTTGGATTTAAAGGATGCCTATTTTCACATCCCAATAAGGCAGTCTCACAGAAAGTATCTCAGGTTCAGACTCCTTTCAGGCCATTACCAGTTCACTTCCCTTCCCTTCAGTCTGACCTCAGCACCCAGGGTATTCACAAAGTGCCTAGCTGTAGTGGTGGCACGACTAAGAAGGTCTGGTATTCTAGATCTTATCTGTGTCAATCTTCACCATTCATCACATTTTGGTTCTGGCCAGAGGTCACAACCCCGCAGGAGCTTTTTTTTTGGATGAGAGGAGTCAATGCACCTACCGCCCCGCCCTCGAGGGTTGGCCGTTAGATGTCGTTGACTCCACCCTCCCATTGGTTCTTCGTCTCTCGCCGTAGAGGTCGCACCAGGTGTGGAGCTGCTATCAACAACGGCCTTCTCGTGTCTTCGACGTCACAAAAGTTTTACCTGCCGGTTCTGTTTTGCCTACTCGATGCTGCTGTGGTAAGACTGTTCCTTTTATTTTATTTCAGCAACGTCGAGTCAGTTTTTGAATTGTTTTTCCGTCGATCATGTCTCGGTTGGAGGGCAAAAAATCACTGAAAGTGGGGCGGCCCCCTATGCGTTGGTGCCTGTACGACCGCAAGTACTTCATTACCAACCAGCATGATCATTGTCTTGCATGTCTTGGCCTGCTTCATGACATGGATTCATGCGACACCTGCTTCTCCATGGACCGTTGTGTCATCGATCGATCGCACGCAGAAAGTTGGATGACCTCCACCGACTTTCAGGGGATGGGCGCACACTTGTCTGGCCAAGCCACAGTCCCTTGGCCTTTCCTCCGGCTCTCCTCCCGGTTCTATACGGACCGTTGAGGAGGGGGCTTCTGCTTCTAGTAGCGTCGCCATCGCAGAAGCCCCTTCGGTGCAGGAGGCCCAGTCTGTTCCCCCTGGGGAGCAGGTGGAAGGCACCGCACTGGCAATCGCCCCTTCGGGGGCAAAGGCTCCCCTGGTGTCGTTTCTTCAGGCTGGGAAGCCTGGGTTGGCACCATCCTCGACGCTGTCAATCGGTGCAGTCTTGGGCCTCGGCGCCGTTCGCCTGGTCCAGCTTGGAGACTACGTTACATATCAATGTTCTGGAGATGAGGGGTGTCCTGTACACCTTACAGGCCTTCCAGACCCTCCTTCCCAAGGGATCACTGCTGGTCGAAACGGACAACATGTCAGTAGTTTGGTACCTAAACAAACAAGGAGGAACCAGCTCGTACCCCTTAAGCAGGGAGGCGATGCAGGTGTGGGACTGGGCAGTCCAACACAATATGGGCCTCATGGCCGTGAATGTGCCAGGTGTTCTAAATGTCCTGGCAGACAGTCTCAGCAGATTTTGGACTGTAGCTCACGAGTGGGAATTACATCGGGAAGTGGCGGAATCAATCTTCCTATGTTGGGGGCATCCGGAAATCGACGTTTTCGCTTCCAAATTCAACGCAAAACTTCTCAGTTTTTGTTCGCTCGCTCTAGGGCACGGTGCTTTCTGGCATGAAGCACTATCTCTCTCTCTCTCGGACAAGAACATTTTTGTATGCCTTCCCTCCATTTCCCATTCTCCAGAGTGTCCTCCTCAAACTTCAAGCAGAGAAGGCAAAGATGATCCTCATTGCTCCTATCTGGCTGAGACAGATCTAGTTCCCGCTGCTGCAACAGCTTTCCAAGGAACCACAGGTTCCACTTCCAGTGACCCCACGACCTCCTGACTCAGGATAAAGGTCGATTACTACATCCGGGGCTCAGCACCTTCATGCATGGCTCCTGCAGACATAGCAATCTCTCACTTTGGGGTCTCCTCCTGGGTTGCTTAAGTCCATATTGAGGCCGGAAAACCCTCTACTCATTCCACTTATGCCATGAAGTGGAAACGGTTTTCCATCTGGGTGACCGCCAAGGGCTGGAACCCCTTTTCATGTTCTGCCCCTCAAGTCATGGAATACCTCCTTCACCTGTCAGACTCTGGTCTTTCATATTCGTCATTGAAGGTCCACCTTCCAGCTATTTCGGCGTACCATGAGCTAGTGGATGATAAACCCATGGCTCAGTTAGAAGTCTCTAAAACCTTTCTGAAAGGGATTCTCCATCTGAAACCCCCCCATCCGCAGCCCAACTCCTCCTTGGGATTTGAACTTCATTTTGAAAAAGCTCACACTTCCTCCTCTTGAGCTGGCTATGAGCTGTGATTTGCGCTTCCTTTCTTGGAAGGCGTTGTTCCTGGTTGCCATCACGTCAGCCCGGAGGATTTCGGAGCTTCACGCTCTGGTTTGTAAGGAGCCCTATCTGATTTTCCACATGGACCGGACGGTCCTCAGAACAAATCCGGAGTTTCTTCCCAAGGTGGTGTCAGAAGCCATGCTTCCTGTATACTATCTGTCCCCCTGTAATAGAGGTGAGGCACTTCTCCATACCATGGACGTACATCGGATTCTTCAGCGTTACATTCATCGGACTAAAGAATTCCATAGCTGTGATCAGCTTTTTGTCTCTCTTGCCCCCAGATCAAAGGGCAAACTGGTTTCTAAGCAGGGCCTTTCCGATTGGTTAGGCAACTGCATTAGGTATTGTTACGAGAAGTATGAAAAACCTCTGCCGGGTACCATCAGAGGTCATTCTACTAGGGGCATGGCTGCTTCTGCTGCCTTTTTGCGAAGTGTCTCTGTGGCAGATATCTGTGCCGCAGCCACTTGGAGTTCTGTCCACACCTTTACCAAACACTACAGTCCGGACATTGCTTCTAGGCAGAGGGCTTGATTCAGCCTAGCTGTGTTACAGGGCCTTCTGACCTAGGCTGGGTCCATTCTGGATTCCATTTTTTTCTGCTGGAGTTATTTCTACTCCTCCCTAGTTTCTCTCGGTCTCTCTTTGGAGGGACTGCTTGGGACTCTGTCCTATATGTGATGATCTACTGAAGGAACCCTCTCGAAGTAAGATAGTACAGTTATGTAGGAACTTACCGTAACAGTAGATCTTCAAGAGAGGTTCCTTCAGTAGGTCATATTTTTCCCTCTCTCCTTTCCCTCATTTGTGTTTTACAGAGACTCCAAATCCTGTTGGCTCCTGCTGGCAGGCCTCTTCCTGGCTCCGGCGGGAGAACTAGAGGGTGGGCGTGGGGACCGCCCACTATATACAGTCATGCTGATGGGTGGGCGGTCCCCTGTCAGGGATTGCTAGAAAAGTCTGACATGCGGCCCGACGCCAGGTGGCGCCAGTCCTATATGTGATGACCTACTGAAGGAACCTCTCTTGAAGATCTACTTTTACGGTAAGTTACTACATACAGTAACGGTAGTTTCTTCTGCCTTGTAGGCTATCGAAATCTGAGACGTTGATGGAACGTTGCAATGGATAAGGGCAGCCGTTTGAATACATGTCTCGAGCAATGATAGGTTCTATTATTTGCATATAGTTCCATTTCTCTCCGGGCAGTTCTACTTTGGAGGTAGACTGCATACAGTTATGAGAATAGAAGAATACATTGGAAGAAACACTATTACTAAAGCGAGTCATTTTTGCTTCCTTGTCTATATTTTGACTCTAGACTGCACCTAGACCTACCTGTGATGCATCTATTTGTAACAAAAATGGTTTCTCTGAGTCTGGGCTTCTTAAAACAGGGGCTGAATAGAATGTAGCCTTAATGGCCTGAGAAGCTTCATCACACACTCGGTTCCATTTCACATTATTCGGGTACTGTTTTTTCATGAGTTCCGTGAGAGAAGTAGCTAACTCTGCAAAGTTGGGAATAAATCTCCAATAATAACCAGCCAGCCCTGAAAATGACCTGACATGTTTCTTGGTTTTAGGGACAGTGCTGCTAGCTACAGCTTCTATTTTAGAAACCTCAGGCTTGACTTCTCCATTTCCCAAAACATAGCCCAAATATCTGGTTTCCTGCATGCCCAGTGCACACTTGGTAGGATTAATTGTCAGACCTGCCTTTTTGATCGATTAGATAACTGCTCGTAGGTGTTCCAGGTGGCTTTTCCAGTTTGGACTGTACACCACATCATCATCCAAGTATGCAGCACAATAACCAGTATGAGGGGATAAAATTATATCCATGTACTGCTGGAATGTAGTGGTTGCGCCATGTAAACCAAACGGCATGGTGGTGAACTGATAAAATCTTATAGTAGTGGCAAATGCAATTTTATCTGGATTCTTTAGCTAGGGGATTTGCCAGTAACACTTGGTAAGATCGAGGGTACTGGTATATTTTAGCACTCCCCAGTCTGTCCACCAATTCATCTATTCTGGGCATAGGATAACTGTCAAATGTTGACACTTGATTTTTTTCCTAAAATCAAGGCAGATTCTAACACCCCCTTCTTTTTTGTTCACAATTACCATTGGAGATGACTTAGCACTCCTCGACTCTTCTATAGAAACATAGACTTTGACGGCAGATAAGGACTGCTTGGCCCACCTAGTCTGCCCATTTCCCTACCTATTGGATAAGCTGCAGGTCCAAGTTAACCAACAGCCTACTTCTTCCTAACCCCCACAAGAACTGCCTTATGTCTGTCCCATGCATTCTTGAATTCCCCCAATGTTTTTGACCCCACCACCTCCTTCTCCTCAGGAAGGCCATTCTATGTGTCCACCACCCTCTCTGTGAAAAAATACTTCCTTACATTGCCCCTTAGCCATCCCCGCTCTATCTTCAAATTGTGTCCCCTTGATCTTCCTGGACATAAAGTCACCACCACTCATTTACACTAATGGGAGTACGCTGGAGGTGCTAGGACCCAGCAGGAGAAACTTTTCAGGAGGGCCAGCACCTGAGATGGAGCTGCGAGGAAGCGGCACCACAAGCCCCGGCGCATGCGGTAATGACTATCTTGGCATCGACCCTCCAACCGCCTCAGTTCTTTTCCTGCCGTCAGGTGCACTTCAGTGACTACGTCGCTCGCCCACTGGGAGTCAAACTCCAAACTAGCAGCTTAGTTTTCAGTTTATTATTTAGTATTTTATCAATGATAAGTACCGATTATATTTTAATAAATTCTTACTTGTACAAGAGAGAAGTCTTCAGCCCTCCATTGACGGAGTCAACCATGAGTGGGGTAGGTGACAGTAGGGAGACTTCGTATGAAAGCTGTTCAGCCAGCGGGGCAAGGTCTGGTCTGCCACCCTCCCGGGGGGGGGGTCTAACAACGGACAGTCCAATGCTCAGGGAGATGGGCGGTCTCCCCGGAAGCATAAAAAGAAACGGTCCCATTCTCAGCACCGTTCAGCCTCAAGTTCTTCTTCGATGCACAGGTTGAAAAAGAGATGGCTTCACTCAAGGTTGCCCTCTGGTATGTCTGCACGTAGAGGGTCGGGCCAGGCGCCGGTCTCCACCTCTGTTGGAGTTGCCGGTTTCTGTCTCCGAGGGCTGACCTCTTTGACACCGGAGCCCCTCTCCAACTATTGGAGGGGTTTCCGAAGAGCAGTTTCACCAGTGGGCTGCTCTTATGGAGAAGTGGAATCGGAGATTGGCCCAACTGACCAAACCAACTGTCCGACTCCAGGGTCTTCGGGCCCTGTGGTTCTGAAACGGCAGGTGGGGTGGTTAGGTCTTCCTAGTCGCGTGGTGCCTTCGACTCTGTGCTTTGGTGTCTATCCCCCGTCACACGGCTACGGCGCAGGGGTCTACACCGATGCCCTTATCTCCTGTCAGTTTTCATCCTGTAACTTCAAATCACAGTTCTCAGACTTCTGTGATGTTGCCATCATCTGCAGTGCTGACTTCTCTGGTGTCGAGGTTCCTTGCAGTGGGGCTGGTGGCAGTGCCGCGCTATCCATCGGTGCCTCTGGTGCTGGGGATGGCACTGGCATCGGGTGCAGCATCGCGCTCTTTGTCGGAACCATGTGTGACACCTTTTTCTGTGGTGGCTCCTTCTTTGTTCTCGGTGCCGTTTTCTTCAGCGCTGGGGATGGGTGTGGCACTGTCTCATTTCCAGAGGTTTTTGACTCCGATTCTTTCTCCTTCTTTTCTTCCTCCTGGTTTTTGCTCTATTCCTGTCTATACAGTCCCTCCTGGACTGTCAGGAGATGATTTTGAGCCCGATCCAGATCTTAGACTGGGTGGTGGTGGTGGTGGTGGTGGTGGTGATGATGATGATGATGATGATGATGATACTGCAGAGCCTGTTATTGAAGACCTTTCCTTTAAGTCTCTGCTCAAGAATTTAAATTCTACCCTTTCTCTCCAGACCACAGAAATCAATCCTGGGAAGCTTTTACGTCTCCAATATCTTCATGTCCCAGAAATCGCTATGGATTTAACCCCTCTGGTACAGCCTTCTTTAGAGACCCTTTCACAGATGGTGTGGAAGAATCCAGTTCTTATTCCTTCTGTGGCCAAGTCCACAGATAGGAAATATGCCCTTCCCAAGGATCGCCCCATCTTGGCCTCTCAAACCTTTTCTGATGCTATAGTGGTCCTGGCAGAGAATGATAAGGCTGTCCTTCCTCAGGAATCTACAGCCCAGCCTATGAACAACGAATCTCGCAAGATAGACACCTTAGGTAAGAGAGTCTTTGCTGCCTCAACCCTGGGCATACGCATTGTCAGCTACCAGAGCTATTTTTCCTCAATATGAGTATGTTCTTTGGCATTTGCTGAAAGCAATAGTAGAAGCTCTGCCTGAATCCGAAGTTAACTCAGAGCTACTTCAAACCATAACTAGGGGTAATGAGTCCAATAACCAACAGGTTAAAGCTGCAATGGATGCCTTCGATACCACTTCCCAGGTGGCAGTGGCTGGCATCTGCACCCGTCGCCACTCTTGGTTGCGTACATTGGGCTTCATGAATGATGGCCAGCAGCAGGTAATGGCTTTACCTTTCGATGGTATGTATCTGTTCGGACCTCAGGTGGAGCAAGCAATAGAGTCCACACTGAAGACTAGGTCTGCCATTAAGACAGCCAGACCTGCACCCATCCCCTTCCGAGGGGGTGGGAACAAGCCAGTTTCAAAACAGTCAGTCCTTTCGGGGCAAAGGCAGAGGAGTTTTTTTTTTGTTTGTTAATATAATTTTTATTCAGATTTTTACAAGAAACGGGGGGGGGGGGTACAGGTTATTGTCAGTCACAAATTCATTTTATACAGAAACTGAAAAATTATAAGTGGAGCCATGTAGCACGATAGTCCGTATAAGATATGCCTTGATACTTTGATTGCAATAATAGATAGATTACAATAGTTCATATTATAATCTCTAAGAGACACATGAAGGGTTTTTAAAAGAAAAGAACAAAAAGGCAGACAAGCTTTAAAAACATTCATACCGTATTCATCCCTCACCTTCCCCCAGGTCCCATGCCTCAGGCCCACATCCCCTTTTCAATAAACAGGCCTGGCATCCATTACAAACAGCAAAGTGATGATCAAGGGACAAAGGATACATCCTTCAAACTTATATGGAAAAATCCATCTAGACCATTTCATGGTACATAGGTCTGACTTATCATTCAAGTGATAAGAAATTTTTTCCGACCTATAGATGTGGGTCATTATTTCCCTCCATTCTAGTAATGTAGGAACCATGGGGGTCAGCCAGCAGCAAGTCAAGGCTTTCTTGGCTGCCATTAAGGCTATGTCCAAAAGGTAACGTATGGGTATCCCTAAGACCACAGGGGATGTTATGTAATATAAATAGGTCTGCAGTAAAGATGATCAGAATGTTGAACAATTCACTTAATTCAGATTGTAGAGTCCTTGAAGGGTTGTAACTTTGGGCATAGCCAAAATATGTGAGTGTGGTGTGCCATGGATTCTCCACATTGATGCCAGCAGTCTCCTAGTCCTGCTGTTGTGAAGTGAGCTGTTATAGCCGGGGTTTGAAAATATCTGGTCAGCACTTGCCAGGAGAACAATCTCCAGCTGTGGGAATAAGTGAGTTTGGATTTTGACAGACAGCTGTTATCCCACTGTTGTGAAGGCATATCAAAGCCAAATTCCTGAATCCACTTTGTATATATCCCGGCAGTGCTTAACCCTTGTGTTTTCCCTAGTGCCTTATATAGGACTGAAACAATGTGGAGCGCACCTGCATTAATAATGCTCTGCTGAAGACAGGTGACCCGGGGGGGGATATTCTCAGTACAGCGTACCTCCAATGGGAGGTCATAATAGAACTGTCTCAGCTGCAAATATCAGTAGAAGTCCCATTGTCATAAACCATGGGAGTGACATCTCATGGAAAGATTTGAATTCTCCACTGGTGAGGAAGTGTGAAAGGTTGGAAATTTTCAAGTGCTACCAGGCGTCAAATGTATGATCAAGACTGGCCGGGAGAAAATTCTCAAGGAGAGCTATGGGAGTTAAAAACTTTAGATATGGGGTGAGGGAGAAATATCTGCGAATTACTCTCCAGGTTTTCAACTGGTGTGTAATCCATGGGTTGTGGGGCTCCTGTTCCAGTGGGTGGGGGAGAGAATGGTACAATGTGCCCTTATCAGGTTCTGAAAGGACACAAGGCCTTCCTCGATTTCTCTCCAAAGGGCAGGGCTGACCCTCATTATTCGGCTCAATAAAAATGATAAATGTGTTGCCCAGTGGTAGTATTTAAGGTTGGGGAGGGCCAGTCCTCCTACTTTGCTTTGTAGGAACAAAGTAGAGAGTTTTATTCTGGGATGTTTCCCAACCCAGATAAATCTACTAATGGATTTGTTCCATATTCGGAATGTTTTAGCTGGGGATATAAATGGGGACATTCTGAAACAAATATAAAGCTCGAGGTAAAACTACCATCCTAATGACCTCGGCCCTCTGGAGGAGGTTCAATGGGAGTATATTCCATCATGCAAGATTAGACTGAAGTTGGGTAAAAAAGGGGACATAGTTATTTGTTTCTGCATCGCTTGCCCAGTGTGAAAGGTAGATGCCCAGGTATTTCAATTTAGTCAAGTCCCAAATGAAAAAGGGGGAGTAAAGTTAAAGGTTAATGCTTACATTTTGGTAGTATTTAACTTATATCCTGAGCATCTGCCAAATTGTTCTAATATATTGAAAACTGCTGGAATCGACTGGGCGGGTTGGATAAAAAGAGCAGGACTTCGTCTGCATATAGGGCTATACGATGATCTTTCCTTGTCAATCTTCACCATTCATTACTGCTTGGGTGCAAGCCGGAGGCGCGCACCCGCTAAGGGAGGGGTTTTTTTTTTGGGAGAGGAGTTGGCGGTGCGCGAGGGGTGGCCATTAGGCGCTGCAGACTCCTCCTCCTCCATCTCTGTTCTGTTTCTCCCAAGGTCAAGACAACATCTGCTGCATGAGTCTGACAGTGCTACACCATTAGGCCTTCTCTCTCTGACTCCATCTCAGTTCGTTTTCCCGACACCTTTGTCGGTAAGACGGTTCTTTTCTTTAATATTTTAATGGTGCTGGGAGCTTTTCTGTGTTATAGTTAATTTCGCATCATGTCTGGTTCGGGAGCTAAGCATAAGTCGAAAGCGGGCCGTGCCCCCATACATAGGTGCTCCTGTTGCCGGCATTTTTCCATTACAGATTGACATGATGTCTGCCTTCGGTGCCTGGGACCTCACCATGATATAGACAGATGCGACGCCTGTTTCTCAATGGACCACCGTGTTCTTGAAGTCCACGCTTTCAAAATTGGCAAGGCCCAGATAACTTTTGGAGGACGGTGTTGCTCTCGGGCCTCCCAGACCAGGTCTCTAGGCTCTTCCTCTGGGTCCCCTCCCAGGCCTATATGGTCTGGTGAGGAGGAGGTCTCCTCATCTTCCAGCCTTGCTGAGGAGGAGGCCTCTTTCGTGGTGTCGGAGGAACGCCGTGGTCCCTCCTAGGGTCACGGTGGGGACACCGTCTCGGCAGTCACCTTTTCGGAGGTGCAGGCTCCCCCAGTGTCGTGGCCCACGGTTGCTGGGTCCGGCATTGGTGGACCCTTGACGCTGTCCTCCGGCACCATCTCGGATCCAGGCACCGTCCGCAGTGCTGGTGATCAGGGCAGTGTCGAGTGTGGCGCCGTGTTGGCTTTCGGTGGCACTCGTGTTGCACCATGGGTCCGGTCGACTCAGTGAGCCATGCCGTGTTGGGTTCTGGTGCCGCGGTTGGTGCCAGGGACTTAGCCGGAGCCATGGGCAGATCAAGGCTAGGTTCTGGAGCTGCGGGTGATGTGCCGGGACCATACAGCGTCGTGCATGGCACCAGCGCCATTTCTCAAGGGACTCTTGAGGAGGCTGGCATCGAGGTCCTTCTGGTCAACTCCTCCTCAGAGGTAGACAATTTGGAAGTTGACCTGACCTGGCTCCCCGATTCTTCCAATTCAGAGTCTTTTCTGGAACGCGGTGTCAGGCAGCCCAGCATTCTGATTCCTGAGTCTCCCCAACTATCTTCCTCCGAGGACTCCTAGGCTGGGGGTGGCCTGGAACTCATCAGGGAGGGCGGTTTGGAGATCAGGGACTGGTCTGTCTCCCCAGAGGGGGCTGTGGCAGCTACCGTTTCCGGTGCTGCCGCACCTTCTCGGGGTGGACTCAGGGTTCTATCTCCAGGGGGCCCCCTTGGGAGGCCTCAGGATCGACGGAACCTGTCACTGGGATTGAGGAGGAGGTCGTTCTCAGAGTCTGAGGGGTTGAGAGGCTGAGGTGAGGGGTGTCGGGTTCCGCCCACCACCCCTCGGGCCAAAGTGTCGAGCCCCGGCTCTCCCTCTTAGGCTCAAGGGACCCCTCCGGTGGTGTTCCTGTGGGTTGCTCTTCTGGACCCTTGCAACCCCAGGTGTGTCAGAGGGGAGATTCCCCCACCAGGCTCTTCCAGAGTTCACATCCCCAGGGTTCCATTTTGTGACCTGGTTTGATATACGGGATCCCGCCAGCTCGGGCTCCGTTCCCTGGATTTCAGAGCCCTAGCAGAGAACAGTTACCTTCTTGTAGGTGCCCCTCTCCCATTCCTCTGCAGCCACCCCCTCTCTTCCGGGCCATGTCGGTCATACGGGCCCGTTATCCTGGAAGACATTCAGAGGCCTTCCCGTCATATGTTAGGTATATGAATGAGCGTGTTTTTTGCCTCTGTTCACTGCCGCAGGACTCCTCTGGGCATTCAAGTTCCTCACCTTCCTCGACTCCCTCCTCTGAGGGAGAGGAACCCTCTGCTCACCTTTCATCCGACGCTGATTTCATGGAATATCAGTGCTTCCTATCGAGGATGGTTAGGGATCTCAGCATTTCCTTTCTCAGATGGGACAATACCGACTGGCAGACGCGTGAATTCCTTGGGAATTCAGTGCCCAACATTTGCTGGTGCCATCCTGGCCTGTTCCTTTCCAGGAAGCGTGTATCCGCACCTGGCAGTCTCCAGCCGCACCTTTTCCAGCCCCAGTAGACTGCAGGAGGAGGTATTGTGCCCCATTGGAATCTCTAGGTACACTCCCCAACCCACCCTCAGGATTGGAGTTCCTAGAGACTCCTTCCGGGCACCGCCACCTGACGCATGACCATCCACCGGACTCAGATTCCCTACAATTTGACTGGTGGGGGCGAAGAATGTTCTCTTTCTCTCGTGCGATGTTGTGCCTTGCATCACATTAGGCTCACCATGCTGCCTACAACAAGCATTTATGGCCAATGATTTCTCAGATTCTAGCATCTATGCCTGATACGGAGCAATCCAAACAAGCCATTGCCCTCTCCGCTATAGGCCTGGAGCTGGCAAGGCACCAAACAAGGGCATCCTATGATGCCAGTGAGGTGGCCTCCAGGCTTGTGGGGACAGCGATCTGCATTAGGTGGACAGCATGGCTTCATCTATCGAGATTGTCACCCTTGGCCCGGCGTAGGGTGATTCGCTCTGCATTCCGAGGGACCCGCCTTTTTTCCACCAGGGCTGGGAGGCTTCTGCAGGGGCTTCCTCCATCTCCAGGGGACACGTCCTAACTCTCCTTGGCCTTAAGATTCCTGTCTTGTAAGGTCACGGTCTTTTCCTTCTGTTTCTCATCAGCTGGAGGCTGAGGGTCTTGTTCCCTCAAGGTTTTTCCTGGTCCCCCTTGGGGGGGGGCTTGGTACTCACCCAAGCAGTAATGAATGGTGAAGACTGACACGGGAAGATATGAAAATTACGTACCTACCGTAATTCTTGATCTTCTCTTGTATCTTCACCCTTCATTACTAATACCCGCCCACCTTCCCCTCAAGGGCCTCCTTCTTCGGCGTCTCCCCCTTCTTGCCCTTAAAGCCTAGTTTAAAAAAAAATTAAAAAAAATTTCTGAGCCTTCCGTTCTTCTCTCAGAATGGATTCATTTAATTGAGGAGGACAGAGGAACAAGCAGAATTTATCTCTATCCTGAGGGAACTCTTTCTGATTGCCCCTGGGGGTGACTTCTTGGCTCCTTCTTAAGCCATGCTGTTCAATTCACAGTTAAGGATACCATTCCTTAAATGGTTTGGTTCCTTTTTCTAGGTCTCCTCTGGCATGTCTGAATCTCCTGTTTGCTCCAGCCTCTGCTGGTTAACACTGCCCTGGCTCTCCAGTTCTTTGAACTGGTGATCTGTTTTGCCTTACCTTCGGGGAGTCAGACTGAGTTCCCACTCTTCCTTCCGCAAAGGGGTGCCCTCTGTAGGGCTTCAAATGCCCCCCTTCTCCCCCCCACACACATCTGTGTTAGCACGTATCAAGGTCCTAGTGGCCTTCCTTCCCCTTCCTAGTTGGGCGCTGTCCTTTCAGAACAGATTCTACCTTGGCAGTCTGTGAGCTCTCAGCTATGGTGTAAGGAGTTGGGGATGCTGAGAGGTCCAGAGAGTCTGCCTTTTATGTAACAAGCTGTGCAAAAGGTTCAGTTGAACCTTCTTCACCAGTTTTCTTAAATGGGATCCTTGCTCTCTCTCCTTGGTTCCAAGCTTACAAGCCTTCAAGCCAAATCTCAAAGTTTGGCAGAATTCCTCCCTCCTCGCAGCATTAACCTTTCTTTCCCTCTTCTTCCTTCTTCTCTCTCTCTCTCTCTCTCTCTCCCTTACCTATTCCTCCCTAGGAGCGAGACCCTGCGGTCCCATAGGGTAGGTTCCTCTTCCTGGCCTCTGTCGGCTTATTCATTTTTCAGTTTATATCTTTTCCTTTACCTATCCTTGGCTCTCTTGCCTCGCTCTTCTTGTTTCTTATCATTATTTCATCTCTCTGGCTTACAGAACTGAGATGGAGGAGGAGTTTGCAGTGCCTAATGGCCGCCCCTCGCGCACCACGTGGTGCGGCACTCTTGGGGTCGGTGCCGTTGGCGCCGACTCCTCTCCAAAAAAAAACAACACACACTCCCGTAGTGGGTGCACACCTCCGGCTTCCACCCAAGCAGTAATGAATGGTGAAGATACAAGAGAAGATCAAGAATTACGGTAGATATGTAATTTCCATTTCCATCCCTTCAGTCTGTACCCCTTCTATTAGGGGTGAACCTCTAATGGCCTGTGCCAATGGTTCAATAAAGATAGCAAATAAGCTGGGTGAGAGGGGACACCCGTGCCCGGGTTCCTCTAAACAAAGGAAAATATGAAGAGTGATGTCCAGAAACTTTAACACATGCTTTGGGGGAGGAATAAAGCATTTTAATCAGGGAAATAAAGGGTAAAGGAAAACCCATCTTTGCCATAGTGGTAAATAGGAAACCCTATCAAATGCCTTCTCAGCATCTAAGCTGAGAAGGACCGAGGGGGTTATAAGAGTTATATGAAACTGCATCTCGTGCACCAAATATAGTGCTCTTCTTGTGTTGTCCATGGTGGATCTAGCACTGACAAATCTGGTCTGGTCTAAGTTAATTATAGAGGGTAAAACTGTGTTTAATCATTTAGCCATAATAGACATAAAAAATTGCTGTACAAAATTGGGGATCTTTGTCTGGTTTGGGAATTAGGGACACCACTGCGTACGACCAGCTGGATGGGAGGGTCCGCTTGCCCCTGCAACACTTCATCATATGCTTGTAGGAGGAGTGGAGCAACCCCTTGCACTGAAGTTCTGTAAAATTCTGTGCCATATCAGTCTGTGCCAGCAGCCTTCATGGTTTTAGATTGGGAGATTGCAGTTATTAATTCAGTATGTGATATTGGGGAAACCAATTAGATCTCTTGGTCACTGGATAGCCTTGGGAAGCCCAGAGGAGAGAGGAATGCATTAATATCTGTATGTTCTGAGGGGTGGTCTGGGGTATGCAGTTTTTTTTGTAGTATTCACAGAAAGCCTGAGTAATAAGGCTCACCCATGTACATGGGGTCCCTGATAATGGCTATGGTTGAAAGACGCTTCTGTTTGCGTAGCCGAAAGGCCAACAGGCACGAGGCCCTGGGGCCTATTTCCCCATATCTTTGCCTAAGAAAGGCTAGGGCTATTTCAGTATTTTGCAATACCAGAGAATCCAACTCCTGCTTGGTTTGTATAAGCTGAGCCATGACAGAATTATCCCCCTGCTGGTGTGCCATTTGAAGAAAATTAAGGGTCTGTTTTAAGTGGGATTGTTTTTCTCTACGCAGTTTTGTCAGCATGGACATATGTTTAATTAGGTAGCCACGGAGTACTACTTTTAATGTATCCCACTTAATTGAGGGAGAAACTTCCAGGTCTAAATTATCCTGCTGAATCTCTTGTATTTTCTCTTCCAAAAAATCCCTAAAGAGGGGGCTTTTAAGATGGATAGGGTTGAATCTCCATATTATATTTCATCTTTCAAGATCCAGTTCCCATTTTGTGACCACTGGGGCATGGTTGGAATACGCAATATCCCCCATAGATACCTCCTTAAGGATATCTAAACACTCCTTTTGCATTTAACAGTCATCTATTCTAGAGTAGGAACCATGGACAGTGGAATAAAAAGTATATCCTCTATCCCTAGGGTGAAGAGTACGACATACATCCACCCAGCCCACCTCCTGCACAAACCATTTAAAAAATGTGTGTGGGGGCAGGTTGTTTACCTCTGAAAGCTGCAGTGGTATCTAAATTGGGGTTAGGAGCAATATTAAAGTCACTGGCTAATATAAGGGTGCCCTTGGTCAACTGAACTATTTTATTCAGGAGAAACCGAAGTGTCTGAATAGTTGACCCCGGGGGGAAATATGCATTAGCCAGGGTGACTTCTTTATCCTGTAGGAGACCCTGTACAACCACTAAGCGTCCCTCTGAGTCAGCCCATTCCCGAGTGGCCTGAAAGGGAGTATGGCTAGATATCAATATGGCGACCCCCCCTTCTCCTTCCATTAACAAAAGAAGAAGAAAACACTTGGGTAACCCCCGCCCCGGTCATTTTTATGTGCTCATTATCATTCTTATGTGTCTCCTGTACATGTCTTTTTAAACAAGGAAATCATTCTGGATCTTTTAACAGCACTGCCTAATCCATTAACATTCAAAGAAAAAAAATCTCAAGAGGTATGTTAACCATTTGAAGCATAGTACTAAAACATTGAATTAAATGGAGCAGGCCGCTCCAAGCTTGACTCCAGATTATAGGAATCCCTAGGCTCCAACTCTAGTTGTAGAAAATGTGACTGCCTGTATAGGGAAAAATGAGGAGAAACTTCCTCAAACGTGGAACAGCGAAATTTTAACACTTACTGGGAGAACTTTATTACTGCAGTTGCCTACCAACTGGGTGGGTACTGCTAAACTTCTATGGGCTTCCATGAGACTGGTCACTACAAAACTGCCAGTCTCCAGGGCCTACCAGGATTTTGGCAAGGTCTATCCAATTGATAGACTGGATGTAAAATGACTCTATAAAAAAAAAAAAAAAAAAAAGGGGGGTAGGGGAAAGGTGGTCATGTCTCTTACTCCACCAAGGCAGAGAGAAAGATTATTTAGACCTTATCATTTCTCTTCAATAGTGTGAGTTGATAAAGTGGTGTGGTGAATAATCTGCTTGTAGAGAGGAAGCTGCATATTTTATTATATAAGCAGTATTGTATCTCATTAACTCCCAGGATATCTCCATGGGTTTAAGCAAAACGACTGAGAGGCTCATCCTACCCCCCCCCAACCCCAGACCCCCTCCCCCACTGACACAGCTAATGGTGGGGTAGAGCTGGGGAGGGCAGGGCAGGGACACAGCATCCCCACTGGAAACATCCAGTCACAACCAGTGGACCCAACGAGATACTGGGTCCTTGAAATTATTTAGGGAGGGGCAGGGCCTCTCTAAGTTCAGCATATCAGCTACATAGCTAAAGTTGTCCCTGAGGTAGCCCAAGATTCTTCAGTGTTCATGGCCTAGGGACATTTCCATGACTGTCCCATTTGTCCATCCCCATTCCCCGGCATCCCACCCGCGCTCCAATCCTCAACCCATGTCCCCATTCCAAGGCCCTCTAACATATTAGTTTAACTATAGGGGGTAACCTGAGGAAACGTGTGATTTATATTGCAGTTAAATCTCAGACTATGCAGCGTGAAGTGCTGGAGAAGGCCCCCCCACCCCTAAGGAGGGGGGCACCCCCAGCAAGCCACCCCTTTTTTGAGAGGGCCACCAGGTGAGGGAGGAAACACTGGGGAGGATGGGCATCAGGATAGTCAAAACGGCCTACCTGAACAGAAAGGTGATCAGATTGAAAAAAGTTCCAAATGCTTCTTCACTTCTTGATTAACTGGGGAGGTCCCAGGCATAGCCATGGCCTGCTGTCTCAGTCCTTCAATTATCTGCTGAATCACCGTGGCTCCCTCCTTACGTCGCTGCTCCCTCGGGGGTATTCTGGACCAAGCTTTCTGAGCCAATTTTGTTGGCAAGGACGTGCCAGTCAGTCGTTGAGTTGAGAGACATCTATGCCCATTTTAGTAAGCTCCCATGCTGCCTCGTCTGCGGTTTCAAAAATCCTAGGACCCTCCTCAAACTGGACTATCAGCCTCTTTTAACTTTTTAAGAATGGGAGCATAGGCTCTGTGTTTCACTGCCATTGCCATCAGATAGTCGTTATCCATATAGATCCTGTGGTCTAGGTAGGTCAAGTCCCCTTGTTGCCACAACTTATGTAGTACTAGCTCCTTCTCCTGATAGCGGAGGAAGCAAATCAGGATAGCACGTGGTCTGTTGCTTGATTGTGGGCCTAGGGTATGATGAACACGATCCATTTCAAGTGAGCAACTATCTGGTAAGTCCAGCTTTGATTTGAAAAATTGCTGTATAAATTGGTCAGGGTTGTTGCCTTCAGAGCCCTCGGGGAAATCATTGACCCTTAGATTGTTTCATCTACTCCTTGCCTCTGCGTTATCGGCCCTTTCTTGTAGGCCCTGCAAGATTTGGTGTATTTGGACTATGGCACATTCTGTGCAGTCCACTCGAGAGTCTGTGATCGTGGCCTGTTCCTCCATGCCATCAAGCCATTTCTCCATTTTCCCCAAATCAGTGCGTAAGGCATTAAAGGTAGAACAGTTTTCTTTTTGGAAATCCCGTAGCTCTTGAAGGACAATGTCCATTTGCCTATTAACATTAGACATTTTTGAACCATTTTTCCTCGAGCGCTCACTCTTACCAGAAATCTGAACAGCCTCCGTCTAATTTGGCAGTATCTATGGCCGATTTTTGGGAATCGGGTCTTCTCTTGGGCATTCTCGAAAGGCACCAATTTCAAATCAGGCAGGAT
Organism: Neoceratodus forsteri; assembly: GCA_016271365.2. Lineage (NCBI taxonomy): Eukaryota > Metazoa > Chordata > Ceratodontiformes > Ceratodontidae > Neoceratodus > Neoceratodus forsteri. The sequence continues at coordinate 1,513,364,210 of CM057452.1, read as the reverse complement.
TTAGGTCTGATTTCGGTATTTGAGTGATTTAAGGCCTTGGTGGAGATGGAGCTAAGAAATCAGACTGCTTCCCAGAGCATGACGTCACCAGAAGTCGCAGAGGAGGTTTTAACAGAAAACCAGAACCCTCAGCCGCAAAAGAAAGTACAGCAGAAGGCACAAGGGCCCAAAGCGCCCAGTGCTACCTTCTGAGTTTCTGGCCCAGGTCCCACCTCAGCTGCCCAGCGGGACTCAGTTCTACAACCAGTGGAAATCTGTAACATCAGACAAATGGGTCCTCCAGATAATCCGCGAGGGGTACTCTCTCAATCTTTCGGAAACCCCTCCGCATCATCGTCCCAAACAACAGCCCAGGCTGTCAGCAGTACAATCAGACCTTCTTGCTTCCGAGGTACAATGCCTTCTGAACAACAGGGCAGTAAAAGTAGTTCCGCTGGATCAATGAAACACAAGTTTCTACTCCCATTACTTTCTGGTCCCAAAGAAAACTAGTGGCAAGCGCCCTATTCTGGATCTCAGAAAATTAAATTCCTGTACAAGGAAAAGTTCAAAATGATATCACTTCGTACCTTGCTACCTTTGATTCAACAACATGACTGGCTAGCCTCCCTGGACATGCAGGACACCTACCAGCGCATTCTAATACACCCAAAGCACCACAAGTACCTAAGGTTCATGGCATTGGGTCAACACTATCAGTTCAGAGTCCTGCCCTTTGGGCTATCCTCAGCACCTCGCGTGTTTACAAAGTGTTGTGCAATTCTCGCAGTGCACCTCAGAAAACTCAGAATACAAGTGTTCCCATATCTGGATGACTGGCTCCTAGCAAGTCCCTCCAGGCAAGAGACTTTGGAGGCTGTGGCCACGGCCTCAAACTTCCTCATGTCTATGGAAGTTCTGCTGAACCTCAACAAGTCGCAGTTGCAGCCCTCCCAGAAGCTCCTCTTCATAGGAATTCTTCTGGACACCACCTGTGTGAAGGCTTTTCTTCCAGAGGACAGAAAAAAGATTTCTTACAGATGGCCTGACGCATTAGGGAGCACAGCTCGGTTCGAGCTATCTCAATGCAACGGATGCTGGGCCTCATAGCATCCTTGGTGTTCACCATACCCTTGGCTCATCTACATGAGAACCTCTCATTAGATGCTCAGTGGTCCCCTACCACTCACCCTCAGTCCTTTCTCATCAAGGTGACGGAACCTCTGAAGAAGTCATTCACCTGGTAGTCTCAGGAGGACAACCTTCTGGGAGGATATCCCTTCGCCCCTCTGGATCATCAGATCTCCATTACCATGGACACGTCTCTCATGGGTTGGGGAGCTCACTGGCAGGATCTCCACACCCAGGGTACGTGGACTCAGTACGAGTCTCAACTTCACATAAACCTCCTGGAAATGAGAATCGTCCTCTATGCAGTCCGAGCTTTGGAGGACATACTCTGTCACAAGAACATTCTCCTTCAAACGGACAACAAAGCAGTGATGTACTACATCAACAAACAGGGCGGTGGACACTCTTACCCATTATGCAGGGAAGCAATGAGAGTGTGGGAATGGTGCCTTGAGCACAAGGCTCTGATTCCGGTGGTTTACCTGCCAGGAGTACAAAACGAGCTGGCAAGACCATCTCAGCAGAACGGAGGCAGATTCTTAGGAGTGGTCTCTCAACTTAACTGTCTTTCAATCACTCTTCAAAGAGTGGAGAACTCCAGACCTGGACATTTTTGTGTCCTCACTCAACGAAAAACTGCCTCTCTTCTGCTCCAGAAATCCAAGACCTGGTGTTTTTTGTAAGGATGCGTTTAAGCTGCGGTGGACAAAACACTTTCTATACGCTTTTCCTCCTCTTCCCCTAATTCAGAGGGTACTGCTCAAATTGGAGTACCGGGGGGCAGAATGATCCTCACTGTCCCCTTCTGGCCTTAGCCATTATGGTTCCTACTAGTCAACAGACTATCGGAGCTCCCCCCCCCAAAACGCTTCCCCTTCAGATGAACCTTCTGACCCAGGGTCCTGTGGTCCATCCCAACCCGAGGTCGCTTGGCTTCTGAAGAGATAGAGGTGAATAGGTTCAATGTTTCTCATAGAGTTTCAGATATTCTTTTGGCTGCGTGCAAGCCAGCCACTAATAAAACCTATGTGGCTAAATGGAAGCGTTTCTCTGGTGTGCAAAATCCTCTTGGAATCCTTTTTCCTGCCCACTGAATAAAGTCTTGGGAGTATCTCTTAGACCTCTCAAACACAGGTCTGCAGTACTCCACAGTCAAAGTTCATCTTTGTTCCATTTCGGCATATCATGAGCCGGTACTTTCCATGTCGCTGGCTCAGTTGCCCGTAGTTAAGAGGTTTCTTAGGGGTATTCTGCACATTAGGCCTCATATTAGATGTCCAGTTGCAGCCTGGGACATTAACCTTGTGATAGACATGCTCACTTGTAAACCTAAGAGCCTCTAGCTACTTGCGAGTTGAAGTTCTTCACTTGGAAAATGGCCTTCCTGGTGGCTATTACTTTGGCCCATAGAGTTTCTAAAATACACGCACTGGTCACAGACCTCCCGTACACTGTATTTCACAAGGACAAAGTAGTTCTGTTTCTCCCTAAAGTTGTCTCAGAATTCCATCTAAACCAACCTTTAGTCCTTCCTACCTACCTTGCGAACTTCCAGAATGAAGGGGAGCATACCCTTCATTCTCTGGATGTTAAGAGAGCATTACGGTTCTATCTAGATAGAACAAAATACATTTGCAAGGCTCAACAGCTGTTTGTCTCCTTCAGTGAGACCTGGCTGGGTCAACCTGTTGCTATCAGATGCATTTCAGCATGGCTGGTGGCATGCCTTCGCCACTGCTATTCTATGGTACAGGTCAAGCTGGAAGGCAGAGTATACGCTCACTCTACCAGAGCAGTCTTGGCGTCTCTGGCAGAAATCCATAATGTGCCCATTGCAGATATTTGCAATGCAGCTACCTGGAGCTCCATGCATACATTCGTTAAGCACTATGCCTTGGATGTCCATGCCAGATGACATTTGCCGTTTGGCAGAACCATTCTTAACGATCTTCTGTCCTAAGCACATGAGCAGTTTATCTCCTGCCGCCCGTCTCAGGGATTATTTAGCTTGGCACTCTCCCATTATTGTGAATGTGTGGTGGAGACTTTATGTCCAGGAAGATATGGAAATTACGTACCTACCGTAATTCTTGATCTTCTTGGACGAAGTCTCCACCACTCATTCACACACCCACCCACCATCCCCTGAGCTCACTTCTCTGTTTATGGTCTTCACTCCCTCAATGGCTGAGCTGGGAAGATTTTGTTGTTGACCCTTCTTACACGGGTCATTCGAACTATCTTATGTCCGAATTTTTAGGTTACTCCTTTCTAGGTTAGTTACGCTGCATCTCCTTGGGGAAAAAAGGTACTGAGGCGGTTGGAGGGTCGACGCCGAGACAGTCATTAACGCATGCACCGTGGCTTGCAGTGCTGCTTCCTCGCGGCTCCATCTCAGGCGCTGGCCCTCCTAAAAAGTTTCCTCCTGCTGGGTCCTAGTGCCTCCAGCATACTCCCATTAGTGTGAATGAGTGGTGGAGACTTCGTCCAAGAAAATCAAGAATCACGGTAGGTACGTAATTTCCATTTCTTGCACATCTCTTTTTCTGAAAGATGCTACCCTCTTGGACTTTGTTGATTCCCTTGAGGTACTTAAAAGTTTCTATCACACCCCCCCTTCCTCAAGGGTGTACATATTAATCTCCCTTAGTCTCTCTTTATATAGCTTCTGTTGCAGACCCTGCACCATTTTAGCTGCCCTTCTCTGGACTGCCTCCATCTTGTCTATGTCCTTGCAGAGATGGGGTCTCCAGAACTGACGCAGTGCTCCAGATGGGGTCTCACCAACTGTCTGTACAGAGGGATAACAACTTCTTGTTTTCTACTGGTGATGCCTCTCCCTGTATATCCCAGTATCCCCCCAGCCATCCCTACTGCCTTCTCACATTGCTTGCTAACCTTTAGGTCATCTAATATGACTACCTCCAGGTCCCTTTCCATTTCGTTGTTGTTACTACCTCCCCCCCCCATTGTGTACTCTTCCCCTGGGTTTTTGTTTCCCATTACTTTGCACTTCTTTGCATTGACTCTAAGCTGCCATACTCCCGACCATTCCGCCAACCTTTCCAAGTCCCTTCTCATCCTTTCCACCCCCCCCGTGTATCAACCCTGTTGCAGATCTTTGTGTCGTCTGCAGAGAGGCATACTTTTCCTTGCAGCCCTTCTGCAATGTCACTTATAAATACATTAAAAAGGACCAGACCCAGTACTCTACTAGTAACCCCCCTTTCTTCAGAGTGGACTCCGTTTACTATTATCCTTTGTGTCCTGTTGTCCAGACAGTGTTTTACCCAGACTGCCACCCTGGTACCCACTCCCAGGCTGGCTAATTTATTAATCTTTTGTGTGGGACTGTGTCAAATGCCTTGCTAAAGTCTAGGTAGGCCTTGTCCACAGCTCCTCTCTGTCTACTAGTTCTTTGGTAACCCAGTCAAAGAAATCAATTAGATTCATCTGACATGACCTTCCCGCTGTGAATCCATGCTGCCTTGGGTCCTGTGCCCCACTGGCCTCTAGGTACTCCACAATTCTTTCCTTCAGAAGTGATTCCATCATTTTACCTACCAATGAGTTCAAACTGACAGGTCTGTAGTTTCCTGCCTCTGTCTTGCTCCCACTTTTGTGAAGTGGAATCACATCTGCCCTCCTCCAGTCCTCCGGTACCACACCATCCTCCCATGATTTGTTAAAAAAGGGTAGTCAGTGGTGTCACTAGTTCTCCCCTTAGTTCTTTTAGAATTCTGGGATGAATCCCATCAAGTCCCATTGCTTTATCCACCTTCAGTTTTAGGAGTTCTTTCAGAACCCTTTCTTCTGTGAAAGGACTGGTATTGACCCCCCTATCCAAAGTGCTTCTGTTGATTGGATTAGGTACCTCTCCCTCCTCTTCTTTTGTGAATACTGAGCAGAAGTATTCATTCAGTATCTCTGCTTTTTCACTGTCCCTATCTGCCTACCCACTCTCCCCTTTATTAAGCCTCACTATCCCTCCCTTTGCTTTTCTTCGCTCCCTAATGTACCTATAAAAGGTTTTATCCCCCTTCTTAACTGAGTTGGCAATCTTTTCTTCGGTTTGGGCCTTTGCTATTCTGACTGCCTTCCCCACTTCCTTCTGCTTTAACTGGTACAGCTCTCTGTCCTCCTCCTTCTGTGTTTCCTTATACTTCCTGAATGCTATATTTTTCTCTTTAGCCTGCCCCGTCAGCTCTTTTGAGATTATACCCAATTCTTTCATTTTTTGTATTTTCTTAACCGCATCAGCTCTTAACCACTCTGGTAAACCTGTATGTCTTTTGCCTAATATGGTGACCATTCCTTGGCACTATTGCGTGCTCGACCTGGTACTGTGGTGAAAGTACTGTTAAATGTCTTTAGCAAGTTACAAATTTCTGCGGTTTGTTCTGGGGTTAAGGAAACATTCACCTTTACAGTATCACCATTTACAGTTTGTTCCAGTCTATCACAAGCTACATCAATATCTTCCTTATCAGTTTCTGGTAAAACTAGCAAAGCAGCTTTTGGCATTTTTTCAACCCATTTCTTGAGGAGGTCAGCATGTTATATCTTAGTAGGATCTTTCCTGTCAGGGGTCTCAATCTCATAGTTAAAGGTGCCAGTACGTCGAAGCACTCTATAAGGCCCGTGCCACTTCATTAACAGTTTATTTTCTGTAGTGGGTAACAGTAGCAAAATATTTTCACCTGGCTCAAAAACTCTTTATTTTACCCCATGGTCATAATATACCTTCTGCTGGTTTTTGGGCCTCTTCCTGATTACTATGGGCAATTTCAACATATTTTGCCAGCTTCTTTCTTATGGCACACATATAAGACGTTATAGATTGTTTCTGAGTGGGGTTATCTTCCCATGTTTCTTTTATCACATCCAGTGGCCCTCTTGGCTGCCTACCATACAGCATTTCAAATAGTGAAAACCCTGTTGATGCCTGTGGCACTTCTCTGTAAGCAAAAAGTAGGTAAGACAAGTATTGGTCCCAATCTTTCCTTTCCACAAACCGTTTTAGCATGCATTTTGGGGTTTGGTTAAAACGATCAGCAAGACTGTCTGAGGGCGATAGGGGGAAGTTTATATGGCAGTGATACCTAGTAGTCTGTACAGCTCCTTAAGTAATGCAGCACCAAAATTACTTCCCTGATCAGTAATAATTTCGTTAGGTATGTCCACTTTGTTGAAAATTTTTGCAAGCTCTGCTGCCACTTTTGAAGCATTGACAGTACACATTGGAACTGCTTCTGGGTATCGAGTAGCATAGTCGCATACTACCAGGATAAATCTACTACCCTTTTTACTTTTATATAAAGGGCCAACCACATACATTGCAATTCTCTCAAAAGGCACATCTGTCAAGGGTAGGGGCACCTTGTCTTTTCTAGTGACTGGGGCTACTTTCTGACACTCAGCACATGAATTACAATAGGTAGCAACATCTTCATGAATTCCAGGCCAGTAAAATCTATACAGCAATCTGGCAAGGGTGTAATCCCTCCCTGAGTGACCAGCCATAGGACTATCATGTGCTATCTGTAACAACTCTGTTCTGTACTTATGTGGTATAACCAATTGTGCTGTCCGTTCCTGTGTCCGAGGCTTAACCCAAACTCTGTACAGTAACCCATTACATATTTTAAACATTGGTTCACCCTGTTTTGGTTTTACCCCCAACTGCTTAAAATAACCCTGGAGCGAACAATCAGTGATCAGTTTAGTTTCAGCATTTTCATATGTTAACCCCTTATGTCCATCAGTCATTTGTTGCCAGTTTCTTCAGGCATCGTCTTTCTTTCCTGGATTTCCAGATCTTGGAGCTGTCCTCAAACAAGTCCAAATCAAAGTCACTGAAAGGAAGTGTTCCACCATTCAAGGTTTTCTTTGCCTGAGCTCTTGTTACCACTGCTGCTGAAACTGCAGGGTTCAGTTCCTCTGAGATAAACTCAGTAAATCCTGGACAGTAGTCATTTCCAATAATCACGGTACAGGTAACTTAGGTACTGACCCCACTTTCATTTGGTTTGACACACCCTTAATGGTCAGAGTCACTTGGGTGGTGGGATAGTATTGAGTGTCCCTATGGATCCAGATAACACCAGTACCTGGTCCTTTTGCACAGTGTTTTCCCAGCACTTCAACATGCACTAGGGTCTGTCTGCTTCCTTTAGCAATGAGACCCTTTACAGTCTTATCCCCCACCTTCACATCTGTTAAATACTTGTCCCAACTTGCCAAGGACATATCTGCTCCAGTGTCACTCTTCTTATGGCAATTTCTTGCAGTATGACCTAGCTTATTACAGTTATAGCAAATAACGTCTTTGGGCACAGATTTGTTACCCCCACCAGAGTTCTTATCAGACTTGGAGTTTAAATGGTAAAAAGAATGTCTTACTGGTGCTTGGCTGTTACCTCGCTGCTGTGGCATCTGTCTGGTCATTTGGTAGTCTTCAGCCAAAGAAACAGCCTTTTCCCTGCTTTCTGGTCAATGTTCTTTCACCCAAAGCTGCACATCTGTAGGCAGGATGTTTATGAATTGCTCCATTGCAAATGTTTCAATCTGTGGGACTGCTTTGCCCTCTGGTTGGAGCCATTTTATCAGGAGTTCTCTGGGTCGGGTGAAGGCTTCTCGAGGAGTGTTGACTGAGCTGTACTTAAGAGATTAAAATCTCTGCCTGTAGATCTCTCCTGAGATGTCATACCTTTTCAGGATTTTGCTTTTCACCAGGTCATAGTTTTCTGACTGTGCAGTGTCCATATTGCTGTAGGCAAGTTGGGCTTTCCCTATCAGATAGGGTACCAGCCTGATTGTCCATTGCTGCTTTGGCCATTGGCAGGCTGCGACAACTCTTTCAAAAGTTGTCGGATATGCCTCAATATCATCCGAGGTACTCAACTTTGTAAGTTTACTGGCTTTTAAGTTGCTTGTCTGGATCTGTGTCAGATTCTCTGCCTTTGATAGCTTGCAAGGCATCCAGCCATCACTACTCCTGTCGCTGCATCTCTTCTCTCATCTGCTGCTTCTCTTCTCTGCTTCTCCTGTCGCTGCATCTCTTCTCTGTGCTTCTAAACATTGAATTTCTTGATCTTTCTGGACATAAAGTCTCCACCACTCATTCACACTAATGGGACTACACCAGAGGCACTAGGACCCAGTGGGAGCCAAAAATCTTCAGGAGGGCCAGCGCCTAGGTAGGGCCACGAGGAGCGGCATTGCAAGCTCGGCTCGCACCATATAGGCTATCTCAGTGTTGACCCTCCAACTGCCTCAGTTCCTTTTTTTCACGCCGAGTGTGCTTCAGTGATGACACTCGCTCACCTGCCGGGAGTCAAAACATCACGTCTATACGACAACAGCTTTAGTCTTTTTACTTTTGATTAGTTTTATTTTATCAGTTTAAGGAAAAATATGTAAAATTTAGTAAGTGAATTTTCATCAGAAGAAGTCTTCAGCCCCTCTTCAACCGAGTCCACCATCAATGGGGCAAGTGATGGTAGGGAGACTTCGCATGAAAGCTATGTTGTCAGCAGGGCTGGGACTGGTCCGCCGCCCTCTACAGAGGGGGGTTCTGACTACAGGCAGTCCAGTGCTCGGGGGGGATGGGTGGTCCTCCCAAAAGCACAAAAAGAACTGGTCCCATTCTCAATACTTGTCGAAGGCGTGGCACCACTCGGCCTCGAGTTCTTCTTTGACCTCCCAGTCGAAAAAGAAACAGCACCACTCAAGGTTGCCTTCTGGTACGTCTGCGTGTCGGTCGTTGGTTACCGGTGGCAGGGCCCGACTCCGTCCCTTCTGGGGTCTTCTCTGGCTTCTGAGTCTGATGACTGGCATCCTTGACTTCGGAGTCCCTCCCCGCCCTCTGGGGGGCCCTCCAGTGAGCAGTTTCACCATTGGGCCGCTCTTGTGGAGCAATGAGTTCGGCAGTTGTCCGGTCTACCCGAGCCAGCAAGTCCGTCACTGGGGCCTTCAGGCCTTTCGATTTCGAACCTGCAGGAAGGGCAGCTGGGGCTTCCTAGCCGCGTGGCACCTTCTTCGATGCCGTTGATGCTGCGCTCTGGTTTTTTCCCCCTCTCATACGGCTGTGGCACAGGGGTCTACATCAGTGTCTTTATCTCCTGCTGAATTTCTTTGACTTTCTTCAGTGAGTTGGGGGTTGAGAACCTCTGGTTCAGCACCTCTGGCTCCAGCACCGACTCCTCAGGTGCCAGTGCCGCACCCGGCACCGCATGCTTTGCTGGCGCTGCCTGTGTTCTCTGCACCACCTTCTGTTACGGCGCTGGGAGTGCCTGCAGTACCGCATGGGACACCTGGGTTCTTGACCCTGATTCCCATTGCTCCTCCTTCTCTTTTTCCTCCCTTTCCTATCTATACTGTCCCTTCAGGACTAGTAGGAGATGATATTGAGCCTGAGCCTGATCCTGATCTTCAATTGGAGGATGACTTTGATGATGACTCCTCCCTAGGGGTGGTGAATAAACCCTGTCTTACAGCAGAGCCTCTGGTCGAGGACCTTTCCTTTAAGTCTCTGTTTAGAAACGTGAATACCTCTCTCTCTCCAGATTTCAGAGATCGATCCTGGGAAATTGCTGTGTCTGCAGTAACTGCATGTGCTGGACATTCCTGTGGAATTGACGCCCCCCATGCAACCCTCTTTTGAGACTCTCTCTCAAATAGTATGGGATAATCTGGCACTTATTCCCTCCATGGCTAAGTCCATAGACAGGAAATATGCCCCTCCCAAGGATCGTCCCATTCTGGCCTCACAAGCCTTTGCTGATGCCATAGTTGTCCTGTCAGAGAATGATAAGGCTGTTCTTCCACAAGAATGTACAGCACGTCCGATAAACAAGGAATCTTGCAAAATTGATGCTTTTGGGAAAAAGGGTCTTTGCTGCATCCACTCTGGGCATGTGCATTGCTAGCTACCAGGGCTACTTCTCTCAGTATGAGTATACACTCTGGCATTCACTCAAGGCCGCAGTATAAGCTCTTCCAGATTTGAAAGTTAACTTGGAGCTTCTTCAAACCATTACTAGAAGTGTTAAATCTAATAACCAGCAGCTCAAAGCTGCCATGGATGTCTTTGACACTGCCTCCAGAGCAGCAGCGGCCGGTATATGCACCCAACGCCACTCTTGGTTGCGCATGTCAGGATTCACAAATGATGCCCAGCAGAGAGTTATGGCTTTGCCCTTTGACGGTACATACTTTTTTGGCCCTCAGGTCCAGCAGGCGCTGGAGGCCACACACAAAACTAGAACAACTATCAAAACAGCCAGACCGCCATCCGCAACCCCTCAAAGGGACGGGAATTGGTGTCAGTTTCATAACCATCAGTCTTTTCATGGTAAAGGCAGAAGGGGCTTCAACAGAAACCAAACCCCTCAGCTGCAAAAGAAAATGCAGCAGAAGACACAGGGCCCCAAAGTGCCTAGTGCCTCCCTCTGAGACTTTGGCCCAAGTCCCACCTCTGCTGTCTGAGGGGGACTGTTCCTTGGCAGTAAGAGGGTGTCTGACTTTTTTTTTTTAACGACCAGTGGAAGTCAATCACATTAGACAAGTGGGTACTCAGGATAATCTGCAAGGGATATTCTCTAAATCTTTCAGAAACCCCTTCAGATCACCAACCCAAGCAACATCTCAAGCTGTCTGTCTCTGTCAGACCTTCTTGCATCCGGGATTCAAGGCCTTCTAAGCAACAGGGCAGCAGAAGTCCCGCTGGATCAGTGGAACACAGGTTTCTATTCCTATTACTTCCTAGTTCCAAAGAAAACAGGCGGCACGCCCAATTCTCGATCTCAGGAAGTTAAACAGATTCCTGGAAAGTTCAAGATGATATCGCTCAGTACACTCTTACCCCTGATTCATCAAAATGATTGGCTAGCCTCCCTGGACATGCAGAATGCCTATCAGCCCGTTCTCATACACCCAAACCACCACAAATACCTCAGATTTGTGGCACTGGGTCAACACTACCATTTCAGAATCCTGCCCTTTGGGCTTTCCTTGGGCCTCGAGTCTTTACCAAGTGCTTTGCAGTTCTCACAGCGCATCTCAGGAAGCTTGGAATTCAGGTGTTCCCGTATCTGGATGATTGGTTCTCGCAAGTCCCTCTAGACAAGAGACTCAGGAAGCCACAGCTACAGCTTCAAAATTCCTCACATCCATAGAAGTTGTGCTAAATTTAGGAAAGTCACAGCTACAGCCCTCCCAATGGCTCCTCTTCATTGGAGCCCTTTTAGATACCTCCAGCACAAAAGCCTTCCTTCCAGAGGACAGAAGGAATGACATCCTTCAGATGGCCCACTTCATCAGAGAGAATGACTCAGTTCGAGCTCTCTTGATGCACCAGATGCTGGGTCTTATAGCATCCTCCATTTTCACAGTACCTCTGGCTCGACTTCACGTGAGGACTACTCAGTGGATGCTCAGCACTCAGTGGTTACCGACCATGCACTCACAGTTGTCCTACATCAAGGTGACGGAGCCTCTGAAACGGTCACTCACCTGGTGGACTCAGTCCTTCTGCAAGGTTATCCCTTCGCCCCTCTAGAATTCCAGATCTCCATCACCATGGATGTGTCCTTACTGGGATGGGGAGCTCACTTCCAGGATCTCCACACCCAGGGTCGATGGAGTCAGGATGAGTCTCCGCTTCACATAAATGTTCTAGAAATGAGAGCTGTCCTGTACACAATCCGAGCCTTCAAGGACATACTCTGTCACAAGATCATTCTCCTTTAAACGGACAACAAGGCAGTGATGTACTACATCAACAAGCAGGGTGGAGCGCACTCTTACCCCTTATGCAGAGAAGTGATGAGAGTGTGGGAATGGTGCCTGGAGTACAAAGCACTGATCCAGGGGGTCTATCTGCCGGGCATACAGAACGATCTGGCGAATCATCTCAGCAGAACGGAGACAGACCCTCATGAGTGGTCTCTCAACACAAATGTCGTGCAATCACTCTTCAAAGAGTAGGGAACTCCAGACCTGGACCTTTTTGCATTCCCACTCAACGCCTTGCAATCACTCTTTGAAGAGTGGGGAACTCCAGACCTGGATCTTTTTGCATCCCCACTCAGCACCGTGCAATCACTCTTCGAAGAATAGGGAACCCCAGACCTGGACCTTTTTGCATCCCCACTCAACGCAAGACTGCCTCTCTTCTGCTCCAGAAATCCAGGACCTGGCATTTTTTGTCAGGATGCAGTCAGACTGCAGTGGACAAGATGCTTTCTGTATGCATTTCCTCCTCTTCTCCTAGTTCAGAGGGTGCTACTCAAACTAGAGGCATGGGGGGGCAGAATGATCCTCATTGCCCCATTCTGGCCTCATCAGATCTGGTTTCTATTAATCAACAGATTATCAGAAACTTCTCCGAGACAGCTTCCACTTCTTACGAACTTGCTGACCCAGGGCCCTGTGTTCATCCCAACCTGAAGTCCCTTCACCTCCATGCCTAGCTCCTGAAGAGATAGAGGTGAACAGGTTTAACGTTTCACGTAGGATCTCAGATATATTCTGTTAGCTGCATGCAAGCCAGCTACCCAAAAAACTTACACAGCTAAGTGGAAGTGGTTCTCCATCTGGTGTGAAAAATCCTCCTAGAATCTGTTTTCCTGCCCACAAAGCACAGTCCTAGAGTATCTTCTATATCTCTCGAACACAGACCTGCAATACTCAACCATGAAGGTTCACCTTTGCGTGATCTCAGCGTACCATGAGCCCATACACTGCATGTCTCTGGCTCAACTGCCTGTGATCAAGAGGTTTCTTAAGGGCCTTCTGCATACTAGACCACTGGTCAGATGACCGGTAGCTGCCTGGGACATTAACCTTGTGCTAGACATGCTCACCTGTAAACCTTTCAAGCCCCTAGCTACTTGTGAGCTGAAGTTTCTGACTTGGAAGACCACCTTCCTTGTAGCCATCATCACTTCCACTCGAAGAGTGTCTGAAATACATGCTTTAGTCACAGACCCTCCATATACTGTATTTCACCAAGACAAGGTGGTTCTTAGGACCCACTCTAAGTTTCTACCCAAGGTTGTACAGTCGATTCCACTTGTGTGCAATTCGGTTGTGTGCACATTCCGCTTTTGTGCACAAAAACGTCCGGTCCCGAATCATCTCCTATACCTTCAGTGTTAATTCATTCGGATGTGTGCACACAGATTTTCAGTTGTGTGCACACATTTAGAGCCCCAAAGCATGTCCCAGAACATTAAAACCTGTTGCCCCCTTTTTTTCTCTGCTGTCAGTGTGGAGAATTAGCTGCTAATGATTAACTGAATGAAGCACAAAAGCTGAACTGTCAGTGCGGCTAGGCATTAAGCAGGTGTTAATCACCAGCTTAATTATTGTGGGTCTCTCCTGCAGCCATCAGCACCAGTACTCAATCAGCCAAAATGTCTTTCTAATGGCTTGCTTGTTGTTAGCCGAAGGCACTGCTACTCATATAAAGTTTGATTTTTGTAGCTCAGTTAGTAGCTGAACCAACAACTATGGAGAAGCTTACCCACACATTCTTGTCTCTGGTGGTGAACTAACCAATCCGGGCATTTTGGCATCAGTCCTCGGTGATGCCAGCACTCAGGAAAAGGAGGATGATGATCCCGAGGTTCCGGTTCCCAGCATGGCAGAGGTCTGGCATACGGTGCCGAAAATCCATGACTACATTGATTGAGCAGGACTGTCAGGCAAGAAAACATTACCAGTTTCTATCACACTGATGTCAGCAGTCTGATGCAGTAGTGTGAAATGCTTTTTAAACAATCAGCAATGTACCAGGGAGTGGCAGGATTGAGCTGACAGGTTCCAGAGATGAATTTTCGGTTATATGCATTTTTGGATGTGTGCACAAATTCAGCTGGTCCCAACCTTGTGCACACATCCAGAATTGACTGTATAAGAATTTCATCTGAATCAGCCCTTGGTCCTTCCAACATACTTTGCAGACTTCCAGAATGAGGGGGAGCGTACCCTGCATTATCTTGATTTGAAAAGAGCTTTGCGATTCTATTTAGACAGAACTAAAGAAATCCACACGTCAAAACAGTTGTTTGTCTCCTTCAGCACAGCCTGGTTGGGTCAGCCTGTTGCTATCAGATGCATTTCAGCATGGCTAGTAGCATGTCTTTGCCAATGCTACTCCATGGCACAGGTCAAGCTGGAAGGCAGCGTGTACGCTTATTCTACCAGAGCAGTTGTGGCATCTCTGGCAGAAATCCGGAGCGTGCCCATTGCAGACATCAGCGGTGTGGCCACTTGGAGCTCTGTGCACACTTTCGTAAAGCACTGCGCTTTGGATGTCCATGCCAGGCAGCATCAGTCCTTTGGCAGGACAATCCTTAATGGACTTCTGTCCTAAAGTGAGCTCCTCTCTCCTGCCACCCGTCGCGGAGGATTATTCTTGCTCGGTACTCTCCCATTAGTGTGAATGAGTGGTGGAGACTTTATGTCCAGGAAAATATGGAAATTACGTACCTACTGTAATTCTTGGTCTTCTTGGATGAAATCACCACCACTCATTCACACTCCCACCCACCATCCCCTGAGCTCACTCATCCTGTTCTGGTCTTCACCTTCTCGTTGTTGGGCTGCGAAGACTTTGTTGAGTTGACCCTTCTTACATGGGTCATTTGGACTATCTTATGTCCGATATAGGTTAGTTATGCTGCACCTCCTTGGTAAAAAAGGTACTGAGACGGTTGGAGGGTCGACACCAAGGTAGCCTATACAGCGCGAACTGAGCTCGCAGTGCTGCTCCTTGTGGCCCTACTTAGGCCCTGGCCCTCCTGAAGATTTTTGCCTCCCACTGGGTCCTAACGCCTCCAGCGTAGTCCCATTAGTGTGAATGAGTGGTAGAGACTTCGTCCAAGAAGATCAAGAATTACGGCAGGTACGTAATTTCCATTTCTCACCCCAGGAATACTCCAATATTCCTAACTCTTCTGCAGTATATCTTTAAGGTCAGATCTGCCTGGAGATAGCATGCTATGCAAATGATGGAATCAGTGGCATGAGCCACTTTTCAAATGCTGCCACTTAACAACTGCCTACATTCTAACCCTCAGATTTCTCTCTCTGCCTGTCAAGACCAGACGCCTGGAGATTTCCTCTTCATCATCTAGTCTAAGAAGCTGTAATTATTAGCAAATACTTAAGTATTTTCCATTTATTTTCATTTGCTGCCTCTTATCAGTGTTATTTTAAGAACCGTTCGTTTATTTAGCTAGTTTTGTATTGTTTTCTTGGTTTCTCTTGTTTTGGAATAACCGTTGAGGAACCAAGGTACTTTTAATTAGTTTCAGGGTTTTTTCCCTGTTTATTTAATAGTTTTTATAAGTTTTGTGTGTTTAAATCTTTATTTTTTAGAACCGATAAGTTTGGTTCCGAACCGCTAATCCCGGTTCTATTCCTATCGGTTCCCGGTTCTGCTCGGTTTCTCCGATCGGTTCCTGAACTGACTGCAACCGATAAATTTGTTGTTTTTTGAATTTTAAAACTTGTAGTGCTTTGCGGTTGTGGTTTTTCTCCATTATGTCAGAAAAACCTAAAAAGAGAACCGGGGAACCCGGTTTTAAAAGTTGTTCTGAGTGTTGTGAGATCTTTGCCAAGGCAGATAAGCACTCTGTCTGTGTTTTCTGCCTGGGTTTTGACCATCTAAAGACTGATTGTGTCATTTGTAAATCTTTTCCAGACAAAACATTGGAAAAACGTCTGGACAGGTTGAATAAGAGATTCAAGGGTCCCTCTGACTCTGACATGCCGAAACCCTCAGGGTCTGTGGGTGACACCACAATTTCTACCCCAATACGGGTAAAAAAGAGACCCTCTGAACTGGCTAGCTCTCCGGTTCCAGTTAAAAAACTAAAGAAGACAAAGCACACTGAACCCCCTGTGGAAAAGGGGACTTCTGTGATGCCTGCCACTGTGCCTTCTCCCTCTGAGATTGCACAAGCAATAAAAATAAGCAAAACTTGCAGGGTCTGCTGCCGGTGGTTTCACAGTCTCCAGTCCAGACTTCTGCACCTTCCAACCCACCCTCTTTTCCTGAGCAGCGTGGTGAGGAAGAGGAGGAAGAAGAAGAAGGTGAGCCTATAGAGCCTGAGGTCTCCCCTGAACAGGAGTTTGGCTCCCCTCCCAAGACCACAGAAGATTATTCTTCCCAGGTTTTCCTTCATCAGGAAAATTGATGATGCCTTGGACATCCCTACCACTGAAGCTGTAGAGGATGAGGAGGAGGCTGAATATATGGAAATGATGGGGCAGACTCCTACTAAAAAACTGTCACTCCCCATCAACATGTTCTTTAAAAGAGATATTTTAAAACTCCGACGAGCTCCTGAGTCTGTCCCTCCTTTGGACAAAAGGTTGGATAAAAAGTATCAGCTTCACAGAACAGGGGCTGAATTCTTATTTTCACACCCTGACCACCAACGGGTGGTGCAAGCTGCAGCTTGTGACAAGGCTAAAGTCCCTCTGGTGTCCCACCCTCCAGAGAATGACTCCCGGAAAATTGAAAGTATGGCCAAGAAAGGTTACCTGTCAGCCTCTCTGGCCATTAGGCAAGCTAATTATCAGGCTTATGCAGCCCAGTACCAGGAGGCTCTCTGGCAGTCTGTCCTGGACATGGCTGAGAAAGCATCTTCTCCTCTTTCGGCAGACCTAGCTGAAACTGCTAGGTTTGGCCTGGAAGCTGCCAAATACCAGTTCCAGATGGCAGCAGACAGTAATGAGACTGCTGCAAGGTGGATGGCAAATACCATCGCACAGAGAAGGTTTGCTTGGTTGAGAGCCACAAACCTCACACAGGATACCCAGAATAAGACTCTGGATTTTCCTATGGAGGGCAATGCCCTATTTGGCAGCCATACAGAGGCCTACATGAAGAAGGTGGATGAGTTTGAGGCCACCTTCTGTAGCAATTCTCCAAAGGAAAGACCCTCCACCTCCTCTAGACCCTTCAGTAGGGGAGGCAGAGGCAGACAATTTCATTCCAGGCCTTTTTACCAGGCCATGGTACTTCCTCAGGCACCCCAACACCCACAGCAAGGGTATTTCAGGGGTAGGGGTAGAAAAGGCGCCAGGCGTGGTGCCCAGTCTCAGCCCCAATCCAAGCAGGACTCCTGACTTCATCGATCATGCTGCCTCTCCTTTGCCAGTAGGGGGCAGGCTGACTCATTTTTTTCCAGAATTGGAAAACCATCACCACAGACAAGTGGGTTCTAGAGATAGTGGGTCATGGCCTGTCTTAAGTTTAAAAGCCCTTCCCTGTTCAAAAAAACAGAGTTTTCAAACCAGCTTCCCTCCTGGAAAGCAAAAGGCTGGAAAAAGAGGTGAAACACCTTCTTTCACTAAAAGCAGTGGAACCAGTGCCTCTGCATCAAAGGGGAAAAGGACTTTACTCAAGGTATTTTCTCACACCAAAGAAAAATGAAGAGCTGCGGCCTATCTTGGTCTTCAACAGGTTCCTAGCAAAACCGAAGTTCAAAATGGTAACTTTGTCTCTGATTCTGCCAGCACTCCGAAAAGGAGATTGGCTGGTAGCATTGGACCTAAAAGATGTCTATTTCCACATCCCCATAAGGGAGTCTCACAGAAAGTTTCTCAGGTTCAGACTCCTATCAGGTCACTATCAGTTCTCAGCTCTTCCCTTCGGTTTCACTTCAGTACCAAGGGTGTTCACAAAGTGTCTGGCTGTGGAAGTGGCACACTTGCAAAGGCAAGGTGTCTCAGTATTCCCTTATCTAGATGACTGGTTGGTGGTGGAAAAGTCACCACAACAGTTAACAGAGCATCTCCAACTCACTCAGCAACTTCTGGAGTCTCTGGGGTTTCTTTTAAACCTAGAGAAATCAGTTCTAATTCCCTCTCAAATTCTGCAATTCATAGAAGCAGAATTAAATGCCAAAGTGGGCAGAGCATCTCTACCCAGAGACAGGGTAAATGGCATCCTGCAGTTGGCAGGCTCTTTCAGGCTCAATGTCCCAAGGCCTGCAGGGCATTTTCTTCAACTCCTGGGCCACATGGCAGCTGCAACAGGCACAGTGTTGGGCTGCAGGTTTCAGATGAGGGACATGCAATTTCACTTAAGAGCTCATTGGTGCCAACGAAAGGATTCCCTGTCAAAGCTCGTTCCTGAAACAAAAACATTTATCCTAGCTCTTCAGTGGTGGAAAGAGGAAGCCAACCTCAAAGAAGGGGTCCCTTTCCAAAAAGAACTTCCTTCGATGATTTTCACAACAGATGCATCCCTCCTGGGCTGGGGGGCTCATCTAGCAGAGCACACTACCCCGGGCACTTGGTCAAGTGCAGAGACTCTTTCACACATAAACTTGTTAGAGCTCAGGGCAGTATTTCTGGCAATGCAAGCTTTCAAACCCCTTATACAGGAAAAGGTAATGCAAGTCAGGACAGACAACACTACCACCATGTACTACATAAACAAGCAAGGGGGAACAAGGTCAAGCTTCCTTTGCACGGAGGCTGTGAGAATTTGGACCCTAGCTTACTCACTGGGTTCCTCACTTCAGGCCATTCATCTGCCAGGCAAGGACAATGTTCTGGCAGATGTCCTGAGTCGAATCAGCCAGGACCATCACGAATGGTCCTTGAATAGGCAAGTGGTGCAGACCTTATTCAGGAGGTGGGGCACCCCAGAAATAGATCTCTTTGCCTCTCATCAGAGTCATCACTTACCTCAGTTCTGTTGCAGACCTCCAGTAGTGGGCACGGTTCCTCTAGATGCCCTTATTCTGGATTGGTCAGGGAAATTCCTGTATGCATTCCCTCCATTTTCCCTGGTATACAGGGTGCTGTTGAAACTCTGGTCTCAGCCAGCAACAATGATTCTGATAGCCCCAGACTGGGCCAGGCAGCCATGGTACTCCCTGTTACTGTCCATGTCAGTGGACAAACCAATACACCTTCCCAGGAGGCATAATCTTCTGACCTCCAACCAGGGGAGGCTCCTGTATCCAAACCTCAGGCTCAAAGCTTGGCTCTTGAGGACCTAGAATGTGCTGGTTTACATCTTGCTGAATCAGTTATGGATGTTTTAAGAGGATACAGCAAATCCTCTACCAAGAAAACCTATGCTGCAAAGTGGAAGAGGTTTTCTATTTGGTGCTCTAGTAGGAGTACGGTGCCAATCCAGGCAGGAGTGCTGGGGGTACTGGACTACCTAGTCTATTTACATTCCTCAGACTTGCAGCCTTCTACACTAAAGATTCATTTGGCTTCAGTCTCTGCCTGTGCTTCTGCAGGCAAGCCTGTTTCTTTGGCATCAAACCCCATTTTTAAAAGGTTCTTCAAGGGCCTTTCACATATGTATCCACTGGTGAGGGAACAGGTGCCAGCTTGGGACCTTAATATTTGCATTTCTCAACTCATGGCCCCTCCCTTTGAGCCTATGTTTTCAGCACCTTTGAAGTATGTCACATGGAAAATAGTGTTTCTAGTGGCCATTACTTCAGCTAGAAGAATTAGTGAGCTCCAGGCTTTATGTATTGAAAAGGACTACATTGCCTTCCACAGGGATAAGGTAGTCCTTCAGACAAATAGGAAATTTCTTCCCAAAGTGGTTTCTGATTTCTATTTGAACCAATCTATCACTTTGCCAGTGTTCTTCACTGACCATTCTTCTGGTGAATATAGGCTGCATGGCCTGGATGTCAAAAGAGCTTTGGACTACTACATGCCAGCCACTAAGCCCCATAGGCAGGACAGAACACAACTTTTCCTCACTTATGGGGATGTGGGAAAGGGTAATCCAGCATCTAAAAGGTCCATTTCTCATTGGATTGTTCAGTGCATCCAATTTTGCTATTCAAAAGTGGGCAAGGAAGCTCCAGCAGGGCTTAGAGCCCACTCCACTAGGGGTACAGCTGCAACACTGGCAGCTGCAAAGGATGTATCCTTGGTGGATATCTGTAAAGCAGCAACCTGGCAAACAGTACACACATTTGTCAAACATTACAGCTTGGATATGCAGGCTAGGGCTGATGTCAGGTTTGGTACAGCTGTCCTGCAGAGCCTGTTTCCAAAATAGGTTCTTCCCGCCTCCTAAGGTACTGCAGAAGAGTTAGGAATATTGGAGTATTCCTGGGGTGAAAAGAAAAAGTTACTTACCATAGTACCCTTATTTCTCCCAAGGGATATTCCAATATTCATAACCCTCCCACCCTGCCTCCCCATTTTAAGAACCAGTGGCCTCTGTATTCCATGCTGTACCTTAGTGTTTGCATGCCACATTCTACTTTTATTAGAACTTGTTGTTACATTTTCTTCTTTTCAGGTGATTCTGACATAGGAGCTTGTGGGGTTGTTTATGATAGTTTTTATAGTTCCTCCAGTTGGAGGTTTGGGTGGGGAATTTTGAAGTTAGAATTTTATATATTTTACATTTTGGGCCCTGTCTTATAGGCGTCCACAAAATCTGAGGGTTAGAATGTAGGCAGTTGATAGGTGGCAGCATTTGAAAAGTGACTCATGCCAATGATTCCATCAAGTTCAAGTTTATTGCAGAAAAACTCCATTGAGCAAGCTCATTCACAAGGAGGTCCTGTGACATAAATACTTAGGGCTGGATATTCAAACTGCGCCATTCTGAGGCGCAAGCTAGTTGCGCAGGGGTGTGGCCGGGGCGATATTCAAAGGAGTTGCACTATTGAGCAACTCGCTTGAATATCACCCCTGACCACAACCACTGTGCATGGCTGTGGAACTTGTGCCACCGCCAAGTTGTCAGAGTGGAGCATTCAACTTCGCGATTGGGCGCCAAATCGATAATGCATCAAATCCACGATATTCAAAGGTGACATGCAAATGGGGCAATAATTCATGCAAGGTGCAGGGAGACCATTTGCATCTGATTATGGCCCCATTAGCATGTAGGTGCGCCGATCCCCGAGGACTTGCGCCTGGCGCCCTGCCAGGCAGCAGCCGTTGAGGACCGACACCCCCTGCAGCCCGATCGCGGGCATAGTGTACTCCCTCCCCACCAGCCTGATTACGGCAGCAATGTGGTCCCCCTCCTCCCGAACATCTCCCTGATGGTCCTGTGGACGAAATGCCCGATCGCGGGCAGAAAGTAAACTAAACCCCGAACATCTCCTGGCGAAATGCCCGATCACGGGCAGAAAGTAAACTGAACCCCGAACATCTCTCTGGTGGTCCAGTGGACCGAAATGCCCGATCGTGGGCAGTAAAGTAAATTGAAACCCCCAAACATCTCCTGGTGGCTAGTGTCCCCACCACCCACCACGAAGCCCACCACCCGCCCCCGGCTGCCGGAAGGACGACGAATGAAACCAAGCATCGTGGTGAAATGAAATGAAACCTCTCCTGAGAAAACTCTGAAGACAATCACTTACTACCGTAATCGAGCATTGATCCCTAGCTCTCGAAAGATATTCGGCTCCAATGCTGCCCATGATCGGGCTGGTGGGGGAGGAGTACACTATGCCCTTGATCGGGCTGCAGAAGCACAGGGACTGGGTTGGGGGCCAGCCACAGGTGGCAGCTGCTGTGTTCGCCCTGCAATACAGCAGCTCACCTGTGGGTGGCCCTCGACTTAAACCTTTTTTTGGCTCAAAGTTGTGCAGGCGCAGGTTGGGGTTGCGCCTGCACACCCTGTAACAGCCCGCTGAATATCGGGCTGTGCAGTTTATGCATGGTTCCTCCCCCTCCAGTTGAGCATGCATTCATTTGCATTGCGCTGTTGCTCAGCCTGTTTTCAGTGGCGCAACTGCCTCCTGCTGAATATCGCATAATGGCGCAATTTTGGACTTGCGCATGCGCAACCCTGTTTCGCATGGCACAACCCTTTTGAATATCTGGCCCACAAAGTACAAACATAGATAGGTAATAACAGTATATACATGGAATGCATGTTACATGTTACAGGCTGGATATACATACAAGGGTACCACATAGGGTGACCGCAGGTGGTAAACATTAATATGAGACAGGGAAGTGACTTGCAGGTTGCATACTGATAAATGAAACATGATGACTGGTGCGTGCAATACATATATTTTGGCAGCTAGAACAAACAGACTACAACTGATATGGGGGGGGGGGAGTGATTTGATAGAGTAGCAGTGGAGTGTAAGCATAGATAAAGCCAGGAGTAGAAGGGGAGAGGAAAGCAGTTAATATGACAAAGCAATTATACCTTACCAGTGGATAAATATGGCACACATGGGGAAGGAAGACACTTAATGACAGTTACAGGTGTCTTTTATTTTGGCTGAACTTAGCGAGTTGTAGAAGTTTATTGAAACTGAGCTAGTTAGATTCAGTACGGTTTGTAATTGGTTCCACATGGAGGGAAGGGCATATGCAATAGCACGTTTACCAAAGGAGGTCCGCGTCCTTGGTATGTCAAGCATAATAAAGTCAGATTTTCTTAACGAGTATGCACTATGTGAGATACTAATAAGGGAAGAGAGATAGCTTGGCAATTTCTGCAGGAGCAGTTTAAGAGTCCATAGCCCAGCATGGAGCAGGCATCTAGTAGTAAGGGATGTCCAATCAACAGCTGCATATAAGTCACAGTGGTGCGAACTGTAAGGGGAGTTGGTAATGAACCGTAACGCATGGTGATAAAGGATGTCCAGTTTACTTAGATTTGCAAGAGTGGTGGAGGAATAGATTACATCACCATAGTCGAGTAGGGGGAGAAAAGTGGCCTGTACAAGCTTGTTTCGAGTTTCAACGGGGGAAAGGGGCTTATTTCTGTAGAAGAAACCTAACCTTGCTTTTAACCTTCTAGAGGCATCTTAAACGTGGTCACTGAAAGATAATTTATTGTCGATCAGATACCCAGATATTTAAATTTGGTTACAACTTCCAGAGGCTCATTTAGCGTGGTGACAATGAAGTCTTGGGCAAGGGTAATGGGGGCCTGTGACAGCACTGCGGGAGAATATCATCCCTTTAGTCTTTAGCATTGAGCAGAAGCTTTGCCTTTATTAGATTATGCTCAAGTTGTGCGAAGTCCGCTTGAAGCACTCCCTTGACTTCAGATAACGATGAGCCAGAAGTATACAACACAGTATCATCTGCAAAAAAGTGCAGATTGGACGTAGATATGTTAGCATCTAAGTCATTAATGTACAAAGAAAACAAGATAGGGCCTAAGATGGATCCTTGGGGAACTCCTCTTGCAACTGGCAAGGCAGCAGAAAAAAAGCCCTCCGCCTTTACTTTTTGGAATCTTCCAGTTAGGTAGCTAGAGAACCACTGGGTGGTATGGTATGTGGCACCCAACTTTGCAAGGCAATTGACTAATAGTTTGTGATCAACAGTATCAAAAGCTTTGCTGAGGTCCAAAAAGACTGCGCCAGTTACCTTCTTAGCATCTATAGCAGAGATCCAATCATTGGTTACTTTTGCTAGTGCAGTGATTGTGCTATGCACTGGCTGCCAATACAGTGGTGGATCACCTTTAAAGTGGGTCTTTTGACCTACACAACCCTACACGGGTTTGGTCCTGACTACTTGAAAGAGCTTCTGGTGCCCTACACCCCTCTGAGACAGCTTCGCTCGGCTGATGAGGGGTTGCTGGAGATTCCAAGGGTAAATTTGAAGTCCTCTGGAGCACGTGCCTTTGGTTTCGCGGCAACTTCCCTCTGGAATTCTCTGCCCCGTCAGCTCTGAGAGAGTACAACGGTGGAAAGTTTTAAAAGGGCCTTAAAGTCATTTTTATGGGATAGGGCATTCTCTGTTATACCGTAACTGTTATTTTTAATATGTTATATTTGCTGTATTGTTTTATTGTTTGTATTGATATGTTGATGATTTGTTGCTTTATGTACAGCGCTTTGAAAATTTGAAAGGTGCTTAACTAAATAAATTTTATTATTATTATTATTAGCCCGGAAGCCGGATTGAGCTGGGTTAATGAGAGAGAAGGTTTCCAAGTGAGATTTTAACTGAATATGGATCAGTTTTTCGAGAACTTTAGAAAGGATAGGCAATATGGAGATAGGTCTATAGTTGTTTGCATCGCATGGGTCACCAGATTTAAATAGAGGGAGGATATGTGCTGATTTCCAGCAGGACGGCACAGTAGCAGATGTAATGGAAAGACTGAAGATGTGGACAATTGGGGCAGTGAGATGGGCGTAGCCTGACCTTAGAAAAAAGGGTTACAAGCCATCGTCCCCTGTGCTTTTTTTGTTGTCTAAGTTAAGAAGAGAATCTACTTCTTTATAAGTTATCTCATGCAGTTGGAAGGGGTTGGGTGCAGGACTAGATGTAGGGGGAGGGGTATGCTGGCTCACCGCAGCACCAGCATAAGGTGACGAGTCAAAAGCTAATCCAGCTGTGGCAAAGTGGGAGTTAAGTTCCTCCAGGATTAGGGACTTGTTTTCCACAATCTTGCCACTTGCAACTATCTTTGTTGGGACAGAGGGGCCATGGGCCATCCTTCTATAGCTTTAATAGTCTTCCATATTTTATGAGGGTTACCTTTAGCTTGTTCGAAGTAGAAATATAATAGTTAGCTTTAGCAGAGCGAAGTTTTCACACAGTTATTTCTGGCTGTTCTAAGGCCTGCCAATCCAAAGATTCTTTGGAATGTCTAGCTTAGCCCAGAGCTTATCTCGAGCTATAAGGGCTGCCTTGAGATCCGAGGTGAACCAGGGGTTGGAATTGTTCCATACCCTTACTTTAATGAAAGGGGCATGCTTATTTGTTATTGTAGTGAGTTTGTCATTAAGGATGTAAGCTGCCTTGTTGACATCTTTGGCTAGGTAGAGATCTTGCCATCTGATCATGCTCGGGTCAGATAGGAAGTTTACTGCACTGAATTTGCGAAAGGATCTTTTTGTTATAAAGATGGGTTGCGGCCGGGCCTTAATTTGAGATCTTATGTAAGCAACAATTCCATGATTGCTCATGTCGTTGTGAAACACTGCCAAATGAGATATTTTGTGTGGATGGGTGGTTAGTACCACATCTAGAATGGAACTGTTGGCAGTATTTAGAGTGTTGTTCCTAGTGGGTTCACTGACTAATTGCCCCAGACCTAGCTCATCACAAAGGATTTGAGGCCGTGTGATTTAGGTGACAGCCAGTCCATATTTAGATCTCCTAGAAATATTGTTTCAGTTTTTGCATCTACGAACACGGGTTTCAAAAGATTGACTTCATCACCACCAGACGGGGGTCTATAGCCACCTAGGATAGTGATACATTCCAAGGAGGGGAGATGAAGGCTCAGCGAAACTAACTCAAATTCCTTGGCATCATTTGCATAGCATTCTGTCTCTGGGCAGATCTGACCTTAAAGGTATACTGCAGAAGAGTTATGAATATTGGAGTATCCCCTGGGAGAAATGAGGTTACTATGGTAAGTAACTTTTTCTTCTCTCTGCTGCATCTCCTCTCTTCTCTGTTTTTCCGTCTCTTTTTGTTGTATAGCCCGCCATTTGAAAAAGGCAGTCAGGCTTTCAGGTTCTGTCACTGCCTGTTCTTTTTCCATAACTTGTGCTGGCTGTACAATCTCAGCTTGGACTTCTGTCTCTGCTAGTTTGGCTGCCATTCTCCTGGTAACCACTCCTGGATTTGCTGCTGCAGAATGCATACCTTTCTCTTTTTCCCTGGTACTAGGTCCAGTACCCACACACAAAACTCCTGGCTTAGAGTATGCACGGCGTAATCCCTCTTGTCACACCATCTGTCATCGAGGCACAGGTCAGGAAGCATAGGAAAAAACAGGGGTTGTAGAATTTGCAAAAAATGTTTATTAGCACTAGCAATAACATAAAAAAAATAAACTTGTTCAGAATAACTATTTACAAGTGCAGAATAAACAGAGAAGATCCATCTGCGGTTTCCTTCAATCTCTGTGTGTCCCAAAAGATTGCAGCTCTCTCTTATAAGTCCTTCCCCCTCCTTAACAAGCATCTTGTTTGTTTTTTTTTCTAAAATGTTCTTGTATGTTTCAGGCAGGTGCAGCAAGAACACACTGTCCCAGAACTGAGGCCCCTTCTCCACAGCTTTTGGAAAAGGGCTTAAAAACTGCTCTCAGGTTAACGTCTTAAGTTCCCAATAGCTTTCTGCAATCATCTCAAACTATAATTATATACATTTCAATGGTAACACTATATAATTTCTAAACAAAGGGATCCAAATATCAGTTACATTTCCACTTAATAATTTGCATATATTTTTATACCAGCAGATATACAAGGGAGGAAAAGACAGAAACAGCAAGGGAAGACTGAGAGACAGAGAACTGCAAGACTGTCACGGTGATCAAATCCTAGGTCTCATGAGAAAATTTGGTTGAGCAGCCAGACAGACAAGAAAGAAAAGAACAGAACAGTTCCCTGCATTCAAACTCTCCATAACAACTGGAAGTGTCCTATTCAACCCTGTCACAAGGGGATGATGAAGTTCCTAAATCAAAAAATTCAAATGGTGGTGATGAAGTGCATAGTTCAAAGAGGAAGCCTGAACAAGTCTTTGATGAAGTGGCTGCTAAAAAGATATGTAAAGAAAAAAATACCACTGCACCTCCAAGCAGTGCTAAGGGTGAGGCTACAGTTGGTAAAAAACAAATACAAATCTAAAAACACTGAACCCTAGGAAGGTATACCACAAGATACATGGGGATTTGCCTTCTATGGAGGCTATGGCAAAAGTCTGGCATCTTTACCAAACTAAGGCACAGGGTCTTTTTTTGGTGCCTCTGCTTTTCCCATACAAGTTCCCTCAGCAGCTCCTTCTGATACAGGGGTTGATAATGATGACTTTTATGATGCCCCAGATGACATTTCAGAGGGTAATGCCCCAGAATCTGATGTGTTACCTGACCCTAATTTTGGAGCATCCCCTTCAGACCAGGAGGATACCTCCTCTATCTTTACTTTTTTTTATAGCACATGGTGGACACTCTTGACCTTGCTTCTCAAGAGTCCAACCAGGAAGAAGAAGAAGACCAGGACTACAGAGAAATGAAAGGTCTTCCCCCTCCCAAGAAGTTAGTTCTTCCTATCTATAAACCTTTCAGAAAGAACACTATGAAGCTTCTCCAGACTCCCACATCTGTGTCAGGGGTCAAGAAGAGATTGGATAAGAAATATCAGTTGTCTAAAACAGATACAGAGTTTCTGTTTGTGCACCTCAATCATGAGGGAATGGTGCAACAGGCAGCATGTGGCAAAGCAGGAGTTCCTCTTTCTTCCCAGCTTCCTGAAAAGGATTCCAAAAGGCTGGACTTTATGGCCAGAAAGACATATACCTCTGCTCCCCTTCTCCTCCACCTGGCTTCATACATGGCTTACACAGCCAAGTATCAGAAAGTCCTTTGGAACTCAGTCATAGCCATAGTTAAACAGGGCTGTGACTCTATGGCTAAGGATTTGGTGGAAACAGCTAAAACTGCCTTGGAAGCTACAAAATACCAATTCCATATGGCAGATGACAGTAATGATGCAGCCTCTAGGGTTATGGCCCAGACTATCTCCCTGAGATGGTTTGTTTGGCTAAGAACAATAAATTTGATGCAGGATTCTCAGTCCAAAGCCATGGACTTTCCCTGTGACAGGAATGTACTATTTAATTTCCAGAACTGAGGAATACATGAAGAAGGTTGATGAACACAAATTAACCTATCGGAGCAATACTTCGGAAGCTAAGTCTTCTGTTCCTCAAAAGACTCACCAGAGGGGTAATAGAGGCAGGGGGAAATACCATAGGCCCTATTTTCCCCTTCCTCCTCAATTTGACCTGTTTAGAGGTTATTTCAGAGGAAGAGGCAGGAGAGGTCAGAGAAGTGCTACTTCTACCCCTGCTACTTAGCAAAAGCCCTGACTCCTCAGTACTGGTCGCCTCCCCTCTACCTGTAGGGGGCAGGCTCTCTCACTATCTCCACCCCTGGACCTGTATTACAACAGACATATGGGTCCTGGAGGTAGTGGAAAAGGGCCTGGCCCTTTAGTTCAGAAAGATGCTAGCCCTGAAGGGCACCCAGCCTTCCAAATCTCTAACTCCAACATAAAGAATCTTATTGGAATTGGAGGTAAAGCACTTTTTGGAAGCAAGGGTGATAGAGTACCTTCCCATCAAAGAGACAAAGGTCTCTACTCCAGATACTTCCTGACACAAAAGAAAAACATGGAGTGGTGACCTATTTTAGAACTCAGTTACTTGAACAAGCATCTTTTGAAGCCCAAATTCAAAATGGTCTCCCTGAAAATGGTGATTCAGTCTATGCAGCAGGGAGACTGGCTCACCTCCCTAGACCTCAAAGACGCCTACTTTCACATCCCAATCAGGCAGTCTCACAGAAAGTTTCTGAGGTTCAGACTTCCTTCAGGACACTACCAGTTTGCAGCCATGCCCTTCAACCTGACATCTGCACCAAGGGTGTTCACAAAATGCCTGGCTGTAGTGGCAGCACATTTAAGAAAAAAGGGGATTTCAGTTTATCCTTATCTGGATAACTGGCTCATAGTGGGGAAAACCCCTCTACAAGTGGAGGAGGCCCTCTCCCTAACAAGGGGCACTCTGCACTCCTAGGGGTTTCATATTAACCAAAATAAATCCCATCTGGAGCCAACACAGCTCCTTGTGTTCACAGAAGCACAGTTGGATACCTTACAGAGCAGAGCTTTCCTTCCTTTGACAAGCATTCAAAACTTTTTATCAATGGAAAATTCTTTCGTCTTGGGCCAGCCAGGCACTTCCTAAGACTCCTGGGATACATGGCATCAATGACAGCTGTGGTTCCAAGGGTCAGATTCAGAATGAGGGACATTCAGCAGTACCTAAGGTCTCACTGGTCCCAAAGCAAAAATTCACTGTCCAAACTGGTCCCAGTCGCAAAGAAACTCCTTCAGTCTCTGGTCTGGTGGAAGGAAGTTACCAATCTCTCAGCAGGAATTTCCTTCCAAGCACCCTTCCCTTCAAGAATCATTACTACAGATGCTTCTCTGCTTGGATGGGGAGCTCACATGGACAGTACTTCCATCAGTGGCTCCTGGACTCCACAGGAGTCATAGGCCCACATCAACTTGATAGAACTCTGGGCCATTTATCTAGCTCTCAAGCCATTTGCCTCACAGATAAAGAAAGGGTCACACAGTCCAGAACAGACAACACCACTGCAATGTTTTGCATAAACAAGCAGGGTGGCATAAGGTCCAACATCTTATGCCTGGAAACCATAGGGATTTGTAGCCTGGTCTACTCCCTGGGAGTCAGTCTATCGGCCATACATCTCCCAGGCAAGGACAATACTCTAGCAGACACTCAGTCGCATCAACCAGGGACACAGCGAATGGTGTCTGAACAAACCACTGTGTTGGCCACAGTGTTCAGAACGTGGGGCACACCAGAAGTAGATCATTTTGCTTCTCACCTAAATCATCAACTTCCACTGTATTGCTGCAGGCCTCCAACCCTGGGTACCCTCCCAACAGATGCCTTAGTCCTGGATTGGACAGGAAAGTTCCTTTATGCCTTTTCTCTAATTTTCAGAGTTTTGTTAAAGCTCAAAGCTCAGCCCCCAACAATGATCCTGGTGGCACCAGATTGACCGAGGCAAGCCTGGTATCCCCTATTGTTAACCCTGTCTTGCAGCAAACCCATTTGTCTCCCCCTGTCACTCTATCCTGACTCTCCCTCAAACAGGGGTGACCTGCCCAGATCTGAAATCTCTTCACCTCAAAGCTTGGCTCTTGAGTTAAGTTTCCTTCCACTCAGTACTCTGAACAAGTTCTAAAGATCCTGAGGATGGCTAAAGAAGCCTAGTACAAAAAAGACCTATGCAGCCAAATGGAAAAGGTTTTCCCTCTGGTGCAAGAAAAAGCACATTAATCCTCTTAAGGCTTTCATTCCTAACCTTTTGGATTACCTAGTGCACTTGCAGGATTCAGGGTTGGGGCCTTCTTCCCTGAAACTTCACCTGGTTGCTTTTTTGGCTTATCTTTCTGTTGGAAAGACTAAATCTGTCTTTTCACAGACAGTTTTTAAACAGTTTTTCAGAGGTCTCCTCCATGTCCATCCTCCAATCAGGGAACCTGTCCCACCCTGGAGCCTGAATCTCTGTATTGCCAAGCTCATGGAGCCACCCTTTTAACCCATGGCTTCAGCGTACCTCAAGTATGTCATTTGGAAAACTGCATTTCTAGTGGCCATTACCTCTGCAAGAAGGATTTCAGAGTTACAGGCCCTCTGCACTGAGCCCAACTACATTATCTCTCATAGGGATAAGATTGAGCTCAGGACAAACAGAAAATTGTTGCCTAAGGTGGTCTCGGAGCTTCACCTTAACGAATCCATCACCTTACCTGTGTTCCTTACTGACAAATCCACTCCAGGGGAGCAAGCAAAAACTCCACAGTCTGGATGTCAAAGGGGCCGTGTTTTGCTATTTGGATCACACCAAGCAGTTCAGGGGTCCATCCACACAGTTATTCCTCACCTATGGGTAGGTAGGTAGAGGAAAACCAGCCACTAAGAAAACTCTCTCTCGTTGGATACTCTCATGTATTCGATTGTGCTATGACGAGGCTGGTACACAGCCCCCTCAGGGCCCACTCCACCAGGGGCACTGCTGCTTGTCTGGCAGTGCTAGGGACATCCCCCCCTTTTGGATGTCTGTAAAGCAGCTACTTGGAAGACTGTGCACACCTTCACTAAACACTATTGTTTAGATTTACAGTGTAGAGCTGATGCCAAATTTGGCAAGGCAGTTCTGCACAGCCTCTTTCCTAAGTAGGTTCTCTACCTGCCTCTCAACTGTACTGCTTTGTAGTCTGCAATAGCTACTGATGCTAAAGGATCCATCCAAATCTGTGCACCTTGGGCCACTCCTACTTGACCTATCATGCACAAACTGGTCCCCTATAACCTCAGTGAACACAATCGATGCAGCCACAGAATATTTCAAAGGTAAATTTCTCGAAGTTTGGAACTGGTTTGCCCCTTTACGCAAAATTAGAGTCCGCGGGAACCACCTTCCTTGGGTCACACCAGAACTCATAGCACGCCAAAGAGCAAGGGACCAAGCCTGGAAGCAGCACAACATCTCCAAGCTCCAGAAAAACTATGACATTTATTGTCAGCTTCTCAACAAATGCACCAAAGCCACTCGTTTGGCTAAAGCTGATTACTTTACCTCAGCCTTTCAATTGAACATAAACAGACCCTCAAAATTTTGGAAAGTCATTCACTATTTCTTCTTCCCCTCCTACCCCCCTTCTCACTATAAACAACACTATTACCTCTGACCACTTAAGTATTGCTTCTGAATTTAATTCTTTTTTCACCTCCTGTGCCTCTGCCCATCTATTCTCCTTACCATCTCCTCAGTCTGATCCTCCCCCTATCTCACCACACACCTATCCCCAAGCTCCTTCCTTTCTCATTCACTAACATAACACCCTCTGCCACCCTGGATGCCCTGCTTACCCTAAACCTTTCTAAATGCAGTTTGCCTGATGGGCTGGACCCCAAGCTGCTTTACCTTTCTGCTATGGCTATCTCTGCCCCCCACTGACGGAGCTACTCAACCTCTCATTTACACTGGAAGCTATCCCCTCTGTCTGGAAACATGCCCATTGTTCTTCCCCTTCCTAAGGGCGGTGACCCATCCTTCCCTGGGAACTATCACCCCATGTCCCTAATTCAAACTCTTGTTCTTACCCAACTCTCTGCCTATCTCTCTCACTCTTTTTCACCCCCTTCCAATCTGGCTTTTGTAAAAAACTCTCCACTATCACCTCCCTGATTAGGCTCACTGACTCCATCCTCACTGGGATGGACAGTGGTCAAATCACGTCCGCCATCTTTGTCGACCTAGCCAAGGCTTTCGACATTGTCTCCCACTCTATCCTGTTACACTCTCTCTCTCTCTCTCTCTCTCCGTTGCAGGTTTGTCAGCTGCTGCCACAAACTGGTTCCATGCCTACCTGGTAGGTCGGACTCCGTTAGAATAGAGGATTCTATATCCTCACCCTCCCTATCGACACAGTGGTCCCACAGGGATCAGTGTTGGGCCCCATACTCTTTTTCTATCATTCTCAATGACTTGCCGTTTGTCTGCACATTTACCTCTATTCATATGTATGCTGATGACACGGTGCTTCACACCTCCGGCCACTCCCCAACCAGTGCTGCAACCAGACTTCAGAATGATTTCAGCAACGTTCAGTGCTGGGTTTGCTCACATCAGCTTTTTCAAAATGCCAAGAAGACTGTCTCCATAACCTTCGGCACTAGGCAGAGACTTTCAAGGCTCCCCTCCCTACCCACTTTCCACATCCTCAACAGAATGGTTCTTGAGGACACCTCCTCATTCAGCTATCTGGGGGTTTGGCTTGAGCAACACCTCACCTTCTCTGGTAACATGGACGCCATCCTTAAAAAGCTGCATCCCAAGTTAGGTGCAGTATTTAAGAACAGAAACTACCTCCCTCTCCCAGCTAGGCGTGAACTTGTCCAGAAGATGATCCTCCCCATCTTGGACTACTGCAATGTAGTCTACAGTGCCGTACCTAAGACCTCCCTAGCCAGATTGGACATCCTCTTTAACTCCTTCTGCTGCTTTGCACTCAACACTCATACCCTCACTCATCACTGTCAACTTTACCACACTTTGGCCTTGTCATCTCTTGAAAAAACGTCTCTTCCACTGTGGTAAATTAATCTCCAAATTTTGGTTTGGCTCCCTTCCCACTTATCTCAACTGTTCCCTAACAATCCCCCCACCATCCACCCATTCACTTAGGTCCTCAGTTTCCCATACTTTAGGTGTCCCATGCCATATGACTACTGTTGGCCAGGCAGCCTTCTCATACCACTTCCCTAAACTGTGGAATCCCCCCTGATTTGCCTTTCTTCTTCCCCTTCCTCTGTCTCAGCCTTACACAATTACCTGTCTGTGAACTGCAGCTGAGCAGACCATGTTGCATCTAAATGGGCTGTAATAGTTATCCTATTACCGCACTTGTGGGCCTTCTGTTCACTATGATGTAATGGAATATACATACCAACTGTAATGTCTTCCTGCCTGTTACTTGTTCTCTACTTGGTAACGTACCCTGTGCATAATTGGCACTATATACTGTTTTGTTGTTTGCCTATGACTTATTGTAGGTCTTCCAATTCCCATATATTGGCAATGTATGTTGCTGTGTTGATTACATTTTATTGTAACTACCCCACCCCCCAGGACACACCGTGAGATGAGCAACTTGTTGTTCAGTGTGCCCTTCCAGGTGAAACTTTTAAATAAATAAAGGACCCCGGGGGTAAAAAGAAAAAATTACTCACCATAGTAATCTTCTTTCTTCCAAGGTGTCCTTTAGCATCAGTAAGCTCCCACCCATCCTCCCCAGATAACCTTCAGAAGAGAGCTCTGCTTCTTGCCTTCTTTTCATATATAGTTGTACTAAACTTTGGATCGTATTTTGAGCAAAGTTTCATGTTATGGTTCTGGTGGTGGTTATATATTTTTGAATCCTGTTGGGTCATACCTATGTGGGCTTGTGCCCATTCTAGCTTCGAAAAAATTCTGGAGCCTTCCTCACTCTGTCTGCTCAGCACACCCTCAAGCTTCAATCTGATTGGCTAATTCATAAACTCATTGCTGTACATTCCACCTCTGGGACAGTGCTAACTAGTCAGCTCACTGCAATAGTTACTGATGCTAAAGGACACCTTGGAAGAAAGATTACTACAGTGAGTAATGTTTTCTTTTGCCTCCTAGCCTTCCATGCTGGTTCAGCATGCTGGGGGGAAGGGGGTGCTTTTCGTCTGGAGCACAAGACCTGGGATGGGTGTATGACTCAAGTCAGGGTTACCCCTGGTGTATCCTACATGCCCTCCTGTGGGCTTTCACAGAGTTTATCTCATGCTGCAGTATGAGCAACCCACAGTTCAACTTGTGCTGCGGGTTAAACTGAACATGGCCCTGCCTCTCAACCTGACCAACAAAGTTGTTGCACTGGTATATTGGGATCAGGGGGCCTTTATGCAAACATTGTGAGTTACTCCTGGGTGCCACAGAGTGCTCTACGTGTATGGAGGGTGCAGCTAGCTCTGCTGATCAATCCCTTAAAGAGAAATTTCTATGCTACCACAAACATCTTGGCACCAGGGAAATTATTCTAATAACACAAGCATAGGATTGGGACTGTTAAAATGAAAACACAACAGGAACAGATTTTTTTTTTCTTTAATTTTTGTTCACTGGGAAAAGCTAAGAAATGCTTCCTGATCTTCCAAGAATCAATCTTCTCCATAGATTCCCACAAATGGGTCTGAGCTGGAGGTGCTAGGACCCAGCGGGAACCAGAACTTTTCTGGGGACTGGTAGTGCAAGTAGGCCTCACACACGTCACCGCACATACCCACTTGTATACACTGGCACCAGTCCCAAACTGCCTCAGTTCCATTTTTCTCCCAATGACAAGTGCAAAGTACAGTAGCATCACTGCTCTCCTCAGAGCCAGAACTTTGTCTGCATGACAATGGCATTCAGTTCTTAGGTTTTAGTGTTTAGATTGCTGGTGTTTATTCTTTTTGTGTCAATTTAGTTTAACACATAAAACAGTACAGTTTTCTCTCAGCTCTTCCTCATGCCAGTAGTTGATGACCATGGAAAAAGGTAAGGAACCTGAAAAGGCAAGTTGCTTTGGCAGCAGGTATGTCTGGCCACCTTCTCTTCTCTGGCAGCTAACATTTTGGTGCCTAAGAGTATGAATAGTCCTTTCAGAGTCGCAAAAATAAGTGGTCCAGATCCCACACATGTTCAACGTCAGGGTCTTTACACTGTTCAGCCGCAAACCTCCTCCCACAAAAAAGCATAAACATAGAATTTGATGGCAGATAAGGACCGCTTGGCCCACCTAGTCTGCCCATTTCCCTACCTGATGGATAAGCTGCAGATTCTAGTTAACCAACAGCTTACTTCCTCCTACCCCCCCCCCACTAGAATTGCCTTATGCCTGTCACATGCATTCTTGAATTCTCCCACTGTTCCTGAATACATAACCTCCTCAGGAAGGCTGTTCCATGCATCCCCAACCCTCTCTGTGAAAAAATACTTTCTAACATCACCTCTGAGCCATCTCCCCCGTCTTCAAATTGTGCCCCCCTTGTTCTTGCGCATCTCTTCTTCTGAAAGATATTACCCTCTTGTACTTTAATTCCCTTGAGATACTCGAAAGTTTCTGTCATGTCCCCCCCCTCTTCCTCCTTTTCTCAAGGGTATACATATTAAGCTGCTTTAGTCTCTCCTCGTATGTCTTCTGGTGCAGACCCTGCACCATTTTGGTTGCCCTCCTCTGAACAGCCTCCACTCTGTCTATGTCTTTGCGGAGATGGGGTCTCCAGAATTGCATGCAGTAAATAAGGAGAAAAGAGGCATCAGCTGAGATCATCCTCTGGTCACTCTGCTGTGAGACACTCAGCTCCTGTGGACTGAGGTATTCCACCATTATAGACACTGGGAACGGGGACACCCTGTAGGGTCGAGGTCTCCATCCCAGAGCTCCTCTCTGTCCAGTAGGGGAGACTTTGATGTGCAATGTGCAGCTGGCCATTGGGCAGGTCTTATGGAGTGGAGCAGTGTATAAGTGCGGCAGCACCACTGTTCCTGGTTGCTGACTGTTCGGGGTCAAGTTCAGCCACCGCCATCTTCCGTGCCACTAGACTTAAGTGTGCGATTGATGTAGACTCCAGTCTCTGGGCTGGAGCTTGGTGGTGCCGCTGATGCCTGCCTTGTCTGTAATGTTCCCTTCGACCTCTCCGGGGAGAAGGGGAGCCACAGTGCCACTACTAGGTTGTTTGGGGCCAGCAAGACTGTCAAGTACCATTGTCAGTGTAGCATCCAGTGCTGAGGTTTGGTTTTTTGGGTCTGCCTTGGTGTTGCAGCTAGTGCTACCTTTGGTGCCATATAGGCTCTCATTGCCTGGGTGGGTCCCTTCGAAGCCAGCCCTACGGCAATCCTTGGTGCCAACAGTATCATTCCAAGACTCTACTTGGGTTGGGTTCAGTGTAGCTGAGGCTGCATCTTTCACTGTCACACATTATGATCCCCTTCTGGGATAGATAGGATAGAAGGAGATGAGTCTGATCCAGACCTCATCATCTCTGGTGAGAAGGATGATGACTCATGCTACAGTCCAGACATCACAGAACCAATTTCTGTCTCTGTACCTCAGGAGGATCTCTCCTTTCAGGCTGTGCTCAAGAGTATGCATACTGCCTTAAATTTCAGGCCAGCCACCATAAACCAGATTAGGCACCTCTAACTGGAGTTCCTAAATGTGCCTAATATACCAGGCTGTCTAGTTCCTCCCATCCATCCAGCCCTAGAGACTCTCTCTCTCTCTGAGGAGGCTTGCTACTGTGGCAGCTCTCTCCAAACTGGTGGGCAGAAAATATGTGGCGCCCAAATGTAAGCTCACATATTTCATTCAGTTACAGCGGATGCCATTGTCATTTTGGCTGAAAATAACACCATTGTGCTCGAGAAGGTCACTGTGCACCTCACTAACAAGGACTCATGTAAGGTTGACTCCATGGGCAAATGGGTCTATGCCTTGGCATTAGGATTGCTAGCTACCAGCGTAATTTCTCAAAATATGAGTACCCTCTCTGGTGCAAGCTAAAGTATCTGTGGCAGAGACACTGCCAGACACAGAGACAAAACAGGAAATGCTTGCTGTTCAGCAGGGTATTGAGTCTAACAGCCACTAGCTTAAAGCCTCTATGGATGCCTTTGATGTAGCAGCTTGCTCCACAGCTGCAGGTATCTGCATCAGGCGGCATTCCTGTCTGCAGACTGATAGCTTCACCCCAGAAATCCAACAAGGGAGCAGTCTCTTAATAGTCTAATAAAAAAGAACAATTCTTAAGACTTACACAGAAGGACAGGGGACACACCTCCTTCTACAACAAGAAGCCCTTTCACAGTAAGGACAAGGGAGCCCAAAACAGCAGACATCAGCCTTTCCAAAAGAAAGTGCATTCAAAGGCACAGGCACCAAAAGTGCTCAGTGCCACTTCAACATGCTTTGTCGTCTTTTTTTTTTTTTTGTGGGAACTGGAGAATCAGCTGGATCACCCGTCCTTTTTCCAGTAGCTGTTTCACTCTTGTCAGGGGTGCTTAAAGAAGAGACAGCGGTTTCACCCACAGACTTAGAGGATGTGGGTTGGTCAGAACCCATAATACCCTTCTCCAGTCTTTTTTGTAGTCTTTCAAGTCTGTTTTCTGTGGGAATGATTTGCAGATATCACAATCTGCTGAAAAGTGATCATTTCCCAGGCAGACCACACATAAATCGTGCTTGTCTGCTTTTGCAAAAACATCCCCACACTTAAGGCAGTTTTTAAACCCTAGGGGGGTGTCCAGTGTTTTTCTGACATCGTTAACCGGTGAAGGAAAACAGGAACCACAATAAAGATTTCACTCTTTGGAGATTATATATATATATATATATATTTATTTATTTGTGTGTGGTCGGTGCAGGAACTGATGAAAGTTCCGATAATGAACTGGGAACCGAAGAATCAGAACCGGGTTAGCAGTTCACAGAAACTGGGTTAGCAGTTTCAAATACAACAATTACTACAATTTAAATAAATTAAAATAGTTAACTAAATAGCGGAATTAGTAAATGAAGCCTCCGTAAAGGGTACTAAGAGCCAGTTCCCCAACGGTTATACCAAACCCCGAGGAACCAAGAAAATAAACTAAAACAACACTAAATAATGTTAACTAAACTACCGTTAAGATAATAAAGAGAAAATAAAGGCAGCAGTCATAATATAAGAAACTAGTTATAGTCAATAAAGAACTCTAAGGAACGACTGATATGGGAAGTCTCCTAGGCATCTTGACTTGTGAGGCGGAGAAAGAAATCTGATATGTTGATGGAATGTTGCAGCAGATAAGGGCAGCCGTTTGAATATGTGTCACAAGCCAATGATAGTTCTATCATTTGCATATAGTTCCATTTTCTCCAGGCAGCTCTGGTTAGGAGGCTGACTACAGAGAGTTAGGAATATAGAAGAATACCTGGGGTTAGAATACTATGACCCCCTTCCCTTCTTAATTGAGCTACCACTACGGCTAGGCACTTTGTGAATGGGGGCTGTGGTTAGGCCAAAGAGCATGGCTACAAACTGGTAGTGGCCTGAGGGAAATCTGAACCTCAGATACTTTTTGTGGCTGGGTCATACTGGGATATGAAAAAATAGGCATCCCTGAGGTCCAAGGATGCCTATTTTACATATCCCAGTCTGTAGAATCGGGATTATCATGGCCAAAGTGACCATTCTGAAATTTGGTTTTGACAAATGTTTGTTCAGGAGTCTGAGATCCAGGATGGGTTGTCAGTCCCCATTTTTCTTCTACGTGAAGAAATACCTGGAATACAAGCCCTTGCCCCACTGAAACAGAGGGACAGGCTCTACTGCTCTGATGAGCAAAAGACTGGCCACTTTTGACTCCAGTAAAGTCCTTTCTGCTGGTGTTAAATTTCTGCTTCTCAGCTTGGGGAGCTTTTTGAAACTTAGGGACAGGCCCTGGCTCATTACCACCAAGACCCACTTGTCTGTGGTGATGGTATGCCATCCTTGGAGGAAGTAAGCCAGCCTGCCACCTACTGGTAAGGGGGGAGGTGACCTGTGCAAGCATGTCAGGGGTTCTGCTTTGGCAGAGCCTTGGCCTGAGGTGTTGGTTTTAACCTTCTCGCAGTCTTTCTGCCTCTACCTCTAAAGTACCCCCTGGTCTGCTGGTAGTCTGGCATTGCTTGGGCCTGGAATAGGATCCCCTACCCCTGCCTCCCCTGAATTGAGATCTGTAGGAAGTGGACAGTCTATCCCTGGTAGAATTACTTCTGTAAGTGGTTTTGTACTCTTTCACTTTTTTCATGTAGGCCTCTGTCTTGTCCCCAAAAAGTGAGTTGTTCTCACAGGGGAAATCCATAGCCTTAGCCTGGGTGTCTTGGGACAGGTTTGTAGCTCTGTGCCACGTAAACTACCTCATAGACACAGTAAGGGTCATAAGCCTGGCCGCAGTATCACTGGTCTCCAGAGCCATAAGAAACTGGTATTTTGTGGCATCCAAAGGTGTCCTGGCTGTCTCAGCCAACAACACTGCTACTTCCCCAGAATTCTTATCAGTCATAGCTAGTGATATAGATCAAAGGGCTTTCCGGCACTGGTCTGCATAAGCTATATTATTTGCTTGTCTGACCAGGAGGGAAGCTGCCAGGTACCTTTTTTCTTTCCCCATAGCATCAATCTTCCTGGAATCCTTATCAGGAGGGTGGGATGCTAAAGGTACCCTAGCTTTGTCACATGTGGCAACCTGTTGCACCCTCTCGTGATCTGGGTGGTCAAAAAGAAAATCAGTATTAGATCTAGCTAGTTGATACTTTTTATCAATTTTCTGTCTACCCCTGGCACAGAAGTGGAGGTCTGCAGAATTTTTAATACATCTTTTCTCAGGAACTCATATATATATATATATATATATATATATATATATATAGGCAACATAAGTCTCTTAGTGGGAGTGAGACTCATCATGTCTAAGAAGTCCACTTCTTCCTGATCCTCCACTGTCTCCTGGATGGAGAAATTAAGGGTATCAACCATTTGTCTCACAAAAGAATTGTGAGACGTATAATCCTCCGGTGAGGGGAACCGAAGTCCTGATCTGGGGAGCTCTCAGGCTCGATGGGTTCCCCCTCCTCTGGTTCCTCATATAGGTATGCTGGTTCCTGAGTGGGGGGAACTGAGGCTGGAACCGATAGAACCGATGAGGGAACCAAGGGACCGACAGCCTGGAGGGCCTGTAGGATTTGAAAGGCCTTGGCAGTGTCCTCAGTTGAGGGTACTGTCAGTCTGTTTGCAGAAAGCTCCTTTGCTTTTTCAGCAGGTGGTGCAAAGGCATGTTTTTCTCTGTGCTTTCTTTTAGCAGGAACCGGTTCTGTAGCTGGTTCCATGTGCCTCTTGGACTTAGAGGAATCAGGTTTTTCAGTGGATTTGGGGTCCACTGGTTCTTTATTTTTATCTTTTTACATTGCTTGCGATTATGCAAGAAACATCATACTGCAGATGGCATTTCAGAGGTGTGTCACTGATTAGCCCAATGCAGAGCAATCTACATTGGGTTCGTCCCTGACAGACCAATGATCATGCAAGCTAAGTATGATAGTGGTTCACAGTCTATGGGCAGAAACTTTGTGTAGTCGAAACAAATGAACCACTCCAATGAGAGAGCAGTTATTTGTTTACTACTTGTGTTGCACCCCCTCCGTTCCTACACCCTGTTGTCTGTTCAGCCCTTCATGTCCATCCCTTTGGTATTCTAATAGTCTGTGCTTCCCCAGCAGGAACACAGAAAACTGTCATAAAATCAGAAAAGGTTATCACACATGCAGTCCCTCATCACCAGCTAACAACACTAAATTTTTTTTTTAAACCCACCCCATACATTAGGTGGACTCCAAGCAAAGCCACCCCTCCCTCACTCAGGCTAACCTCCCTTCTCTTCAACTATTGATAAAGTTTCCTCACAGCCCATTTCCCAAACTCACGCACTGACACCCATTCTTAAACTGCACCCCCACCTTGGTTCAGAAGCTCAGAGACTAACCGTTCCACCGGCAAGCAGGCAGCACAGCATGGCCACCTCCAGTGCAATTCAAGTGAAGGTAAGTCAACTTCCAGCTGGGATCACTGGGTCCTTTGGTGGTGAGCTAAAAAAGACCAGTAAGAGTAGACTGATAGAAACCTGCCTGAATGTGATTCAGTGGCATGGCAGTCACAGACTGTGGGATCAATCAATCTCAGTAATGGGCCACTGTAGGACTTATTGAGGCGGAGTGGTGAGATTGTGAAATGCGCGGCTGGCACAGGCAGCAGAGGACTTGGTCCTGGTGAGCAGTCTCCTCCGTTTTATCATTTGCAAGCAGTTTGGCAGATCATCAGACAGTACGTATTGCTAAAGTGAAGTATACAAAAATGCAGGACAGCTGCACCAAGACTGGTTTTGTAATTTATAGAAAAACACACTATTCAAATAAATATTAAGCAGTAAGCACCCAAACACAGGACCAGTATGAATAAATAAATATTTTATTAACAGTGGAAACCTTAACTACTGGCTCACATACCGACATATCGTAATGGAGTGAAAAAGCGAGCAGAAGAACCGCAACAGGCTCTTGTGTTTCGCTCAGCATACTGCTAAGCTTCATCATCTCTGAACTCTGAATCAGAGTTGAAGGTT
Source organism: Neoceratodus forsteri (assembly GCA_016271365.2). Classification (NCBI taxonomy): domain Eukaryota; kingdom Metazoa; phylum Chordata; order Ceratodontiformes; family Ceratodontidae; genus Neoceratodus; species Neoceratodus forsteri. Next base: position 1,513,322,812 of record CM057452.1, on the reverse strand, counting down.
CAGAGATGATGAAGTGTTGTAGTACGCTGAGCAAAACATGTTTGTTGTAGTTTTCTGCTCGTTTTTTCACTCCCATTACTGTATGTGAACCAGCAGTTAAGGTTTGCACTTTGTTAATAAATTTATTCAGATTGGTCCTGGGTTTGGGTGCTGATGCTTCCTTTTTCTAAAGTGAAATACAATACATAGCAGAAAGCCCAGGAGACAGCTGCTCATTTTAGGAATTGTTAACTGGGCTGATGTAAAGCAATGCAGTGTATGTCCGTCCTTGTCAGAAATATGTTTAAGAAGATTAAAGAATGCGCCTTTTCTTCTTGGGATAGTCTCCTTTTTTCTCTTTTTTTACTTGGTTTTGCCAGATCCCTTGCATTCGATCCTAAACAGCAAATACAAAGCAAGCAACGTTCGGCACTTACAAATGCTTGTTTAGAGGAGGAAGCCTCTTTACCGGGCTTAGGAGGAGTAGCCATTTCTTCCAGCTTTTTGGTCCTCTTTTTCAAAGTTTTGGGACAAAAAGTCCTGCAAATGTCACTGTTAGCAAATATGTGACTAGTACCCACACAGACAATGCACAAATCGTGCCTATCAGCTATAGCCACAATTTGACCACAGTTAATACAATTTTTAAACCCAGTAGGTCCTGGCTTCTTCCTCTGTTTAGGTGTCTCTGACATGAACGTCAGGCACAACAGAAAAATACACCAGAGGAAAAAAACGGTCAGTTCCTTGACCAAATACATACACAGCAGTAAATACCAAAAATGATCGGTTCCCTAAGACAAATAACATGCAAGGAACCAATGAAAGTGCTTGATTCCAGACAGGAAAGGAACTGCTAACAAAACCATCAAAATTAAAAATAAAAGTAGCGTCATCGTTCCTAGCATTGAACTGGAATGATAATCGGCAAAAAAAAAAAAGTATTTCTGTGGTAAAACAAAAAAACAACAGGAATGGGTCCCCTAGGTTCTTTGGAACCACTGAAGAACCGCAAAATATATCAAAATCCCACTGAAACTAAGCTAACTCACCTGTAAAGGGGCAGCAATAAAGTAATAAAACTGTTACTTCACGAAAAACAAAGTTGTTAGAAGAAAGTTGAAGAGAGCTCTCCAAGGGTTCTAAACTGGCAGGCAGAGAAATTAATCTGAGAGTTATCAGAACGTGGCAGTTATTAGGGGCAGCGGTTTAAAATTGGCATGAGCCAGTGAGAGTGCTATCATTTACATACATTCCATTCTCTCCATGGCAGTTCAACACAGGAGGCTGACTGCATTAGTTTAAGCATACTGAGGCATTCCTGGGGTTTGAAGTACCTATGTCTGCCTCAGGAGACAAAATACAAATGTGTTGTCAAGAATAAAGACTGAACTAAACAGGCATTAGCAATATGGAACTCCACTGGGGGGGGGGGAGTGGGTGGCGTGGCGGAAGGAGCAGTGTATGGATAACACCAGGGAACACAGATGGCTAAGTGCCTTTCAGGGGCTCTGGCAGGGAGATATGTGCACAGGGTTCAGAAAATAGTAAAAAGCACAGCGGGAAGGAGAGCACAGACTGCACTGTCCAGCTGGGGACAAATTACCTGGCTGGTGCACCCTTAGTGGAGGAAAAAGATAAACTGACAAACCTGGGCAAGAGAGTCAACAGACAGCACCCTCAGTATCTTTTTCTGAGATCCTGCCAGTTTAGTTCAAGGGCATAAACACAATAAATCTGATCACTCGCTTCAACATCTGGCTAGAGGAGTGGTGTAGGAAGGAGGCTTTGGGAAAACAGGGCAATTCTGAAGGGACAGAAGGCTGTAGAAGCGGGATGACCTTCACCCCCTACCTGAGGGAATTAATGCTTTGGGACAAAAGCTTGACACTTTTATTGAAGCCCATTTAAACTAATGAAGAGGAAAATTCAAGGTCAGGGGGTTATCAGCGGACAAAAGCCAAACAGGCACTCCGCTTGAGTTATAAGCAGGGTTTTACCGTGTCAAAGAGAAATGACAATAAGAGAGTAGTGGCAAGGGTGGGTCCATCAGGTGAGGAAAAGATTAGGCGGGGAGCATCAGCTTTGCCCTGAAGAGGACAGAGAACATAGCTGACAAGAGTCTGGAAAATGTGAATAGTGGTATTGGGTGGTGCAACAGGAGAAGCAATGAAGGAGCACGGCGAAGTAAATGGAGGAACAGGGTTAGTAGAGGAGAGAGATCAATGTGAAAAACACAGTTCCAAGAGGAATTAAAACAGGGGCAAGCAGGTGGAATGGACTAAGATACAAGTCCAGCAGGGGCATAGCAGCAAGACAGCAACAAACAGGGGCAAAGGGAGTGGAGCACTGGAGGCTAATGTGCACTACCAGAAGTCTAGGGAATAAAATCAGTGACCTGCAGGGATAATCAGGATGGGTTTAGTATACAGGCCACACTCAGAAAGAGGAAATAGACAAGGAGATAGTGGAGAGACTTGAAAGGGTAGCAGAACAGGGCAAAGTGCTGCTGATAGGAGATTTTAATGTTTCTCATGTGGAGTGGAGTGTCCAAATACTGCAGGGTGGGATAAACAACTTCTGGGGCCATGGACAATGTATAACTGTGGGTCACCTGTGACTTCACCAATAGGCTGAAGGGTTTCCAATGTCTAAATATGCATTTGGAGGGGTTTCCAGCTACTCTGAATGCCCTTTATTTAGGTGGTAAACGTAAGTTAGAATGTTTAAAATGAACAGTTAATGCCCCCCCCTTTTTTTTGTAACCTACCTCAGTGACTGATGATGACCCCCAGTTGGAATATCCTGGATGGATTAGACAGCAGAAGCCTTCTGCCCTCCTCTGTTTCTTGTCAGTCACCGTGTCCTGTGTGCTGTTACTCCGAGCCAAGTCGGTGGTGGATGATCTGTCCCACTCACTCGTACTAGCCTGCTGGCTTCTATCTGACTGATGGATGGGATCACATGATAAGTCATTAAACTTACTAGTGATGGACTAAGAAGTTTCAGTAACAGAAGACTTCATTTTACACTTTTCCCCCCAGTAGGACTAGAACAATCTACTGGACCATTATAGTGACAGCACTGATCATGGTCTATGTAATCTGACCGACAGTACTAGTGTGAGTGAGTGAGCGACTAAAAAAGAACTAATTTAGTCATACTCACAAAAGGCTTTTTTTTTTTTTTTAACCTGAAGGATACTTGCCAACTGGTATTTTATATTTCCCTCCTCTAATGACAGCACCTCATCCTCCTGCTGCTGCCAGTGCCTGCCATGTAAGCCCATGCTCTGGAGTCTGGGAGGAAGCATCTTATAGTGGCAGTCATGTGATGGATGATGTGCACACTGTCATTGTGCCAAAGCTGCTGCTTTCAAAGTAGCTGATGGTCGGCTGCTGGTACTATTGCTGCTGTCTGCTGCTGTGGTGTTTTGGGAGCAGAGCAGCAGAGGGACCGTGGATGTCTGGATTTGGCCCCTGGTTTCCCCCCAACCCCTGCTGCAGTAAGTAGTGTCAAGGTGGATGGACAGCCTAAGTGTCAGTTTGATGGCCATGGGTCAAGGTGACTGGGTCGATTGGCCACACAGCTGCTTAAAATTCTGGAGAGGGGGCAGGTCGTGAAGGGGGAAGCGTGGGTGATTGCATGCACACAGAGTTTGTGCATCTGCCTCAGCATCATGACAAGACTGGTCTGCCAGAAGACAGGAGCAGGAGTCGGACCTTAAACACCATGCAGATGGGGAGGGATCTGAAAAGTGAATGGGTGAATTGCATTCTAGCAGCACGCACGGCAGTATGATCCTTTTACTCACTCCTCAGTGGCCCTGGCTCAACTTTTCTAACTACACCGCCCCCCCCCCCCCCAGAAAAAAAAAAATGCGGCTGGCAACTCATACTCGGGAGTCCTGGGCAACTGCCCCTTGTGTGCAATAGTTATGAACATATGAAAATTCCAGCAGAAATAGGCCTTATAGTCTGTCGAGTCTGCTCGATTGTGCAGCTAGCTCATCATCTCTCAGCTGCCCCTCCCACTCCTTAGATTTACCCTTACCGTCACCCTGTCCAATCCCCTCTTGAAACTGCCCACTGTCTTACAGGCCACCACCTCCTGTCGTAGAGTGTTCAACTTGCCCACCACTCTGTCTGTGAAGAACTGTCTCCTTACCTCCCTCCTGAATCTTCCCCTCTCCAGTCTGAGACTGTGCCCTCTCATGTCCCTTCCTCCTCTTAATTGGAAGATCCCCTCTGTTCGAGTCTTGTTCATCCATTTCAAGTACTTAAAGGTCTCAGTCATGTCCCCACTATCCCTCCTCTCCTCCAATGAACACATATCCAGCTCGCTTAGCCTTTCCTCATAGAGCCTGCCCTCCAATCCCTGGATAATCTTTGTCACTCTACGCTACACCCCTCCAACAATCTGACATCTTTCCTCAGGTACAGGCACCAGGACTGTACTCAGTACTCCAGGTGCGGCCTGACCAGTACAGGGGGAGGACTACCTACCTACTTCCGGAGAGTCCTCTCGCTAAGCACCCCAGCATCTTGTTGGCCTTCGCTGCCGCCTTCCTACACTGAGCAGAGTTGTTCATGCTCCTGGTTATAAGTACCCCTAGGTCCTTTTCCTCCATGGTGCTACCCAACTGTACCCCTCTCAGATGACTGTCCCTCCCTGGTTCTTTGCTCCGAAGTGCATCACCTTGCACTTCTTAGCATTGAACCCCAGCTGCTATGTTTCTGGCCATTCCTGAAGTTTAGTTAGGTCATCCTGTAGCCCCTTCCATCCCTCACTATCATCAACCACCACCCCCATTTTGGTGTTGTCTGCAAACAGACTGATCTTACTTTGGATCCCATGTGAGATATCAGCTATGAATAACCCAAACAACACCGGCCCCAGCACCAATCTCTGTGGCACCCCGCTTGTCACTGCTCTTGGTGCTAAGAGTTCCCCTCTCACTACTACCCTCTGTTGCTTACCGCTTAGCCAATTCTTTATTCATTTCACCATCTTTGCTCCCACCACCACAGCTTCCAGCGTTCCCCCACAGCACAGAGTTCAAAGGCCTTGCTTAAATCCAAATACAGGACATCCACTGCATGGCCCTTGTCTAGTTCCCTTGTCACCCACTTGTAGTACTCAATGAGGTTGGTCTGGCAGGATCTGCCCAAGACAGACCCGTGCTGATGCCCATCCTGGAATCCATTGTCCTCCAAAAAGGTCACCAGCCTCTCTTTCAGGATTGTCTCCATGAGCTTCCCCACGATTGATGTGAGGCTCATTGGCATATAGTTTCACGGTTCATCCTTTGGGCCACCTTTGTGGATGGGCACCATATAGGCCATCCTCCAGTCCTGTGGTATGCATTATAGGTAGGTTAGGGAGCAAAGAATGATGAAGGCAGGGATACTGAGGCTGAATAAAGAGGAAGGTGGTTGGGTAGAGAGCGACAGTGAAAAAGCAGGGATACTGAATGAATATTTCTGCTCAGTATTTACAATGGAAAAGCGGGGGACCTAATCCAGTCAATAGAAGCACTCTGGATAGGGGGTTGATATTAATCCTTTCACAGAAGAATGGGCTCTGAAAGAACTCTTAAAACTGAAGGTGGATAAAGCAATGAGGCCTGATGGGATTCACCCCAGAGATCTAAAAGAACTAAGGGAAGAACTAGTAACACCACTGACTACCCTTTTTAAATAAATCATGGGAGGATGGTGTGGTACCTGAGGACTGGAGAAGGGTGGATGCGATTCCCGTTCACAAAAGTGGGAGCAAGACAAAGGCAAGAAACTACAGACCTGTCAGTTTGACCTCAGTGGTAGGGAAAATGATGGAATCACTTCTGAAGGAAAGAACTGTTGAGTACCTAGAGGCCCATGGGGCACAGGACCCAAGGCAGCATGGATTCACAGCAGGAAGGTTATGTCAAACAAATCTAATTGATTTATTTGACTGGGTGACCAAAGCAGTAGACCAGGGAAGGGCTGTGGACATGGCCTACCTAGACTTTAGCAAGGCATTTGACACAGTCCTGCACAAAAGATTAATAAACAAATTAGCCAGCCTGGGAGTGGGTTCCATGGTGGTAGCCTGGGTAAAACACTGGCCGGACAATAGGACACAGCAGAATAGTAAATGGAGTCCACAGTGAAGAAAGGAGGGTTACTAGTTGGGTACCGCAGGGTTCAGTACTGAGGCTGGTCCTTTTTAATGTCTTTATAAGTGACACTGCGGAGGGACTGGAGGGGAAGGTATGTCTCTTTGCAGATGGCACAAAGATCTGCAACAGGGTTGATATGCAGGGTGGGGTGGAAAGGATGAAAAGGGACTTGGCAAGGTTGGAGGAATGGTCAAATGTATGGCAGAGTAGATTCAACGCAAAGAAGTGCAAAGTAATGCACCTGGGAAACAAAAACCCAGGGCAAGAGTACACAATGGGGGGTGAGATACTGACAACAAAAATGGAAAAGGAGCTGGGGGTAGTCGTAACGGACAACCTAAAGGTGGACCAGCAATGTGAGAAGGCAGTAAGGAGGGCTGGGGGGATACTGGGATGCATAGGGAGAGGCATCACCAGTAGAAAACAGGAAGTTGTTGGCCCTCTGTACAGACAGTAAGACCACACCTGGAGTACTGTGCACAGTTCTGGAGACCCCATCTCTGCAAAGACATAAACAGGGTGGATGCTGTCCAGAGAAGGGCAACCAAAATGGTGCATGGTCTGCACCAGAAGACATATGAAGAAAGACTAAAGGAGCTTAAGATGTATAGCCTTGCGGAAAGGAGGGAGAGGGGGGACATGATAGAAACTTTCAAATACCTCAACGGAATCAACAAAGTCTAAGAGGGTAGCATCTTTCAAAAAAAGAGATGTGCAAGAACAAGGGAGCACAATTTGAAGATGAGGGGATGGCTCAGAGGTAATGTGAGAAAGTATTTCTTCACAGAGAGGGTTGAAGATGCATGGAACAGCCTTCCTGAGGAGGTCATAGAGTCAAAAACAGTGGGGGAATCCAAGAATGCATGGGACAGACGTAAGGCAATTCTAGTGGGGGGTAGGAGAAAGTAGGCTGTTGGTTAACTAGGATCTGCAGCTTATCTGCTAGGTAGGGAAATGGGCAGACTAGGTGGGCCAAGCGGTCCTTATCTCCCATCAAATTCAATGTTTCTATGTCCCGTGTGCAGGGAGGTACTGAACAGGTCTGCCAGTGGCTCTGCCAGAACCTCAGCCAGCTCCCTGAGTACCCTAGGGTGAATGCTGTCTGGCCCAGGTGCCTTGTCCTTTCAGTACCCTGTCCTCAGTAATCCTGGCATCTGTCACCCCCTCTCCTGCCTACCCAATCCCTCCCTGTGGTACCTGCACCGCTTTCTCTTGTGTGAATACAGAATAGAAGTATTCATTTAATGCCTCTGCCTGATCCTCCCCTCTCTCCACCCCCGTCCTTCTTTTATCCTATTTGGTCCTTGTTGTTCCTTCTTTCCCCATATGTAGCTGAAGAAATCCTTTTCTCCGTTTTTAATACCCTGTGCCAGCCTCAGCTCCCTGGAAGCCTTGGTTGCTCTGACTAGTTTGCTGGCCTCTCTGGATTTCTTTGTGTACATCTCCTTGTCTCCCCCCCCCCCAACTTTCTGAATCTCTGGAATGCCTCTCTCTTAGACCTCAACCCCTCCCTGACCTCCTGAGCCATCTAACTGGGCTTCTTTGCCCTCCCTTTCTTGCTCTGTGTTCTAGTACATGCCCCCGTAGCCTCCACTAGCCCCTTTTTTTATGACATCCCACTTCTGACTTGTGTCCCAGCCTGGTTGAATCCCCTCCAGGTGCCCCACCAGAATTTCCCCCACGTTTTTATAAAGTCCGCCCGCCTAAAGTCAATCACCTTGGTACCTGTACCCTCAGCTTCCCTCCTCATGTTGAGTGTGAACCATACTGAGTAGTGATCACTCTCCACCAGTGGGTCCTCCACCTCAGATCCCTTATCATCTCCCCATTGAACAGTACAAGATCAAGAGTATTTCCTATCCGAATCAGCCCACAGACCAACTGCATCAAGAAGCTGTCCTGAAATGCCTCTAACAGGACTTGCTCCCTTGCACTTGTGGTGGTTGGGGTACTCCAATCCACCCCAGGTAGGTTGAAGTCCCCCACCACCAACACTGTGTTACCCTTCCTGCAGACCCTTTGGATTTGCTCAGCTAACTCCCTGTCCAGGTCCTCCAGTTAAGCTGGTGGTCTATAAACTACCCCCACCTTCAGTGTCCTGCCTTTTGAGTCCTGAAAATGCATCCATAGGGCCTCTGTCCTGCCCTTCCCCCCTCCTGTACATATATCGCCACCCCCCCTTGATCCTATCCTTTCTGAATATCCTATATCCCGGGACCATCAACTCCCAGTCCTGTTACTGGGTGGCCCACGTTCCCATGATGGCCGCAATATCCACCCTCCCCTCTGCCAACAGGGCCTGAAACTCAGCTGACTTATTTCCAAGGCTCCTCGCATTCAGTGAGACCCCTCTCCAACCCACTCCCTTCCTCTCCCTAACCCTTCTCCCTCCTTTCTCCCCCATGTCCCCTCCCCTATGCTTTCCTCATTAACTAGGAGGTAAGTTTGTCAGACCCCCCCACTCCAGGACCCCTGTCTACCAGCTGACCACTCGCCACCCCCCCTTCTAGTTTAAATCCATCTTTGTTTCTGCCTACTCCTCTACCTTCTGCTTCAGCACCACTTTCCCTTCCTTGCTCAGGTGTAGTCTGCCCCTGGAGAACAGGTCATTCCTGTCCCAGGTTCTATCCCAGCCACCCACCAAGCCATACCCCCTTGAGTGACACCATTCCCCCAGCCAAGTATTAAACTCACCTATCCTTCCTTTCCTTGCTGTACTCATTCAAGGTACTGGGAGTACCTCAGAGAAGGCCACCGATTTCCCCCCCCATCTCCTCGCACAGCCTTCCCCGTTTCTTGAACCTCTCCTGTACCACTCCCACCATCCCCCCTACCAGGTCGTTCGTACTCACGTACACCACGACATGGGGTCTCCTCCTTTCCATTTAAGAAGAGACTGCCCCGCCCTGTCGGCAGTCAGCCCAGGTATAGATTTGACCCAGATTTGGCTATGCGTTTCCCTGTTACTGCACCATCTGATCCCTTTCAGTATGGAATCCCCCAGCACTAGAACCCCCTTCTTCATGCCTCATACCTCCCTCCATGTACTCATTAGAAGACTCCCCCTTACCCTGCCTTTTAGTAACTCCATCCAATCCCCTGTACCTCCCCCAACCTCCTCCCTGGCCTGCATCTCCTCCCCCGACTCTCCCTCACTATCTTCCCCCTCTCTACCACCTACCCTGGGTCCTCATCCCTCTTCTGCTGTGTCTCCGGCATCTATCTCACCAGCATTGCCCTTCCTTCCATCACCCCTGTCTCCTCTGTCCACCAGTACAACTGAGTCCCCAGACTCTCGTGACAATCAGCCCTGACCTTTTCCCCATCAGACCTCTCAATCCCCACACAAAGGTGCAAGGCCAAACTTCCTGCATGAGGTCCAAATCCGAGATGAACTCACCCAGCCAGAATTCCAAACATTCCACAGCACAGATTAAATATCACAGCCCAGGATGCCCCTCGGTAACAGTTCTAAATCCCAGTATGGATTTCAACCCTCCCCCCCCAAAACCATCTCCCCTCCCAGCACAAACAATTCCAGTATCAAAACAGAAAAAGGAAAAGCCAACACTTCACTGAAACAGCTCCTTCCCTGCTGCTGGATCCCAAGTGAGACTGTTTGCTAAAATGGTGCCTGTTAAATTACCCATCCCCCTCTCACAAGACCAACAACTTCCTGCCTGAGTGGAACACACCCAGCACTCCAAAAACAACACAGATTAAATATCACAGTCCATGAGGCCTCTCTGTAACAGTTCTAAATCCCCACTACCATCTCCCCTCCCAGCACAAACAATTCCAGTGTCAAAATTAAAATAGAAAAAGTCAACACTTCCCTGAAACAGCTTCTTCCCTTCTGCTGGGTCCCAAGTCAGACTGCTTGGTTAATCTAGCCCTTCAACAGCATCAAGTGCAAGAACCCAGATGGTGCTGGAGAGCTTACAAGAAGCTTGCCTAACACATATGGTAGATGAACCTACCCGGGAAAAGGGTACTCTGGATCTAGTTCTCTCCAACACAGATAGTGTGGTGAAAGTAATGGTTTGTGAGCCTCTGGAATTCAGTGACTAACAGACAATGTAGTTCAAAATAAGGCTGGAGGTGGAAAACAAAATGTTATTAATAAAAGTATTTGGCTTCAGGAGGGCCAATTTTACCAAGATGTGGGACAATTTGGGAAAAAATTAGTGATGGTAAGGGATCCAGTGGGGGTATACAGCAGATGGAGTCAAATTAAATGGGTAATTGAAGGCAAAGACCTGCTGGGTTGTATAGTATGAGACAAAAATGACGTCCTCCTTAACACACCACATTTTCACAAACCTCTATAGAAAGGCCTTCAGCTGGACTACTTCTTCCCACTGGAACAATATGAAAAAAAAAACAACGGCTTAAACCAAACTCATTCATCAACATCAATTCTTTCAAATGCATTAATTGTGAACCACTGTACTACTGACAAATGTGAGTGCTACTGACCCTCCTGATTCTACACACTACTAGAGTACATCTGCCAAGCTTTTAGTTTGTTTGCCCTTTTTAGTTCTTTCCATATCACTGTATTTCATTCTTTGTATTCTGGTATTTTCTTGCGTTGTGTCTGTATTAGCTACTGTATCTTGTGACACATTTCTTTAGTTGCATTTCTGCTGATTCTAAACTACTGTTGTCTGTCCTACCTAGGACCTTCTTGTAAATGAACTTGGCTCAATGGAGCTTTTTCCTAGTAAAATAAAAAAATACTAACAAGTCTCCATACAAGGACAATTATAAAAATACGAGCAAAAGTAGGACATAGGAGGTAGGGGAGGCAGTGAGAAAGAAACAGAAAGCATTTAAAAACTACAAGGCCAATCAAACAAAAGGGAACAGGGAAGTGTACCAGGATAGTACTGGGAGGGCTAACAAGAAGACAAGACAGGCAAAGACGGACATGGAGCTGAGGACAGCGGAGGGGAAAATCAGGGAAGAAGACTCTCTGCTACATCAGAGAAAAACACACCAAAGTGATGGATTCTAAGACTGAAGAAAGGAGGATGGGAGAAAGAAAAAGTGGACATACTCAACGAGTACTTCTGCTCAGTATCTATGGTAAGGACAAGGTCCACTATGAGACTGCAGCCTTGTGGTCAGTTAATAAAATTGAGCCAATAATCAGAAGATAAGTGTGTTGCAGGGTCTTGAAAATCTAAAAGAAGATAAATCAATAGGTCCGAATGGGCTATATTTTAGAATGCAAAAAAAAAGTAGGAAGAGCTGGTGGCACCATTAATACATCTTTTCCACGGTTCGCTGAAAATCAGGGGTACTGTCAGTGGACTGGAGGATGGCAAATGTCATTCCACTGCATATGACTGGCATTAGGAATAAGCCAGGTCAATTGCATGAAATGTTACTCACTTTAAACATCATTTAAAGAAGCTGTGTAGTGAGAATGTTAAAATGTTCATGTTAATTTGTTTTATACGATTGAACTTGGTACTTATTACATGTTATTGCTCTTAATTTTTTTTTTATGTCAGGCATGACTGAAAATGGGCTGTGCCCAGTTCACTTCCCGGTTAAAGAACAAACAAAAAAACAGGGAAAGTACAGTTACACAAGAAATTACCTAACAGTAGGTCTTCGAGGGGATTTCTTGCAGCAGGCCATCACAGGTAGGACTCTGCCATCTGCACTAGGACCACATGGAAAGTTTTCTAGCTAGCAGTCTACCAAAGGGGCCACCAACCTTTGATGTCACGCACTGATGTCAGCTACTCTCTATAGGTGGCGGCCCCCCACGTCCTCCCCAGTTCTCCCGCTGGAGGCCCCAGAACATACAGTCAAGGGAACGATGAAGGAACCCAAGGTTTCAGGGAAAAAGAAGGAAAAAGGGAAGGCTGAAGGTCACCTCATGGAAAGGAAGCATAAGCAGGCCCAGGGGAAAGGTGGAAAGGAAAAGCAAGGCCTGCTGCAAAAGAGCCCCTCGAAGATCTACTGTTACAGTAAGTTCTTACGTAACTGTACTTTCTTACATAGGGGGAATCTCTTGCAGTAGGTCATCACAGGGAGAACGAGTAGCAAGCAGTTCCCATAACTGACAGCATTATGTAAATGGGCAGAGGTGAGAAGGCCTAAGAAAGAAGGTCCTGCAAAAGAGCCACACCAAAGTAGGCTCGATGCCTAGAGGCAATGTCCAGGCTGTAGTGCTTAGTGAAAGTGTGAAATGAATTCCAAGTAGCAGCTGTGCAGATTTTCACTGTGGACGCATTATGAAAATAGGCTACTGAGGAAGCCATTCCCCTGGTGGAATGGCCATAAACAGTGCCAGGAAACTCTTTACCATACTTTTAGTAACAGAAAATAATGCAGTTGGCTAACCATTTGGATAGACACTGCTTCGAAACTGAAGTGCCCTCTTCCTGGGGCGAACAAAACAAACAGCTGAGAGGACTTCCTGACCTCTTTAGTTCTGCACGTATAATAACGCAAAATTTTATGCACATCTGAAGTATGTAGCAATGTTTCCCCTGGATTGGCATGCTCTGGAAAATACACAGAATGATGAATAGATTGGTTTAAAGTAAACTTGGAAACCACTTTAGGAAGAAACTGAGGATTAGTACCTAAAGACAGCCCGTCTCTTTGAAAAAACAGTAAGGATCCTTACACATAAGGGCTTGAAGCTTGAAATCTGCCAAGTGGAAGTAACAGCAACTAAAATAATGCTTTCAATGACACATAAGTTGCTCGTAACTCGAGACCGGTTAGAAAGGAGGCAGGTTGAGCTTTTCCAGCACAAAGTTGGGATCCTATGCCAAGACAGGGTTACGGACCGAGGGTTTCAGATGCAGAATGCCTCTTAAAAAGGTACAGGCCACATCAAGTTGGGCCACTGCTTGTCCATCCACAGGTACATGGTACGCAGAGATGGCAGACAAATGTACCTTAATGGACAAGTACTTCAGGCCTGCGTTCAAAAGCTACAGCAGGTACTCCAGGATCTGGTTGACTGGACATGTAAAGGGATCCAGATGGTGAGAAGCAGCCCAAATGGCAAAGCGCTTCCACTTCATGGAATAAGTGGCTCTGGTGGAAGACTTGTGAGCCACCACCCTGACCTCTGCCACCTTGGGGGAAACCCCAAAGTGAGAAATGGCCATGTCTTCAGGAGCCATGCATGAAGGTGGAGCGACCCGAGGTCTGGTGGACCAGGGTGCCTCGTTCCTGGGAGAGCAAGCCTATGCATAGTGGAAGTGGAAGAGGAACTGGGGGTTTCACTGCCAGTTGCTGAAGCAGGGGAAACCATATCTGGCAAGGTGAATATGGGGCGATGAGAATCATGGTTGCCCCCTCCATCTGCAGGAGCGGGAGGAAAGAAGAAATGTCTTCATACTTACCGTAATTTCCTTTTCTATAATCATAACTGGGTATTGTGCACCTCTAAAAGGGGAAATGGCATAGCCCAAGCTTTAGAATATTGGGCACCTGAGGATTCCATCAGCAGCAACTCCCCAGTCACTACTGACCTTGCAGTGCCATAGTAGCTACACATTCCAATATATTATAACCAATCACCTGCATGCAACATTTCCTTAATACTGTAAATAAATGCTGCCTTAATTTCCTGGCAGACAACCGAGGAAGAAAAATGCTCTCCATTGGACTCAAGGTTTGGACGATTCAGTCCTCCCTGCAGGCAAGAACATCCAAATGACAAGGAAGGCTCCACACCAGTCGCTCATCTGGAAAACTGAGGCCGACATAATAAGGCATAACTTTCAGGCAACAACTGAATGCAAACTACCTGCAACTAGAAAAACACCTTAAGAGTTCTCACTAAAGCTGTTAATCTGCGGTCGCAGACTGATTGAAAAAAATGATTTTTTCTATATATAGTTTATGAGTACAGCACAGCAAAACAAAAAGAGGGATGTCCGAAAACCTAGTAGGGGATTTTAACAAGCAGGGCACCCCTCCTGGCATACTGGATGAGATTCTGCCACAGGAGCCAGGCTCCTGGGTGGAATCCATTTACAATGTTGGAGCGAACAGAAAAGGAAATTACGGTAAACATGAAGAAACTTCTTTCTGTAGTGCTCCACATTGTCAATGGGTAATCATAACAACTGGGTTCTAAAAAGCAGCACCCAGTAAAAATGGGAGAGGAGGAGAGAATATTATCTCATATACCAGAAGCAAGCACTGAGAATCCAGTCCTAACAACTAAGCACTCACACAAGAAATAATATTAACAGAAGACAGTCGCAGTCACAAGTAATGCTCAATAGTAATTTATTTGGTCGGAGCCGAACTAGCAACCCCAGTGCTTCGGCGTTCAAGCCTTCATCAGGGGGTGTCACCAAAAGAAAAAATTACTCACCTTAGTAATGTTGTTTCTTCTATTGGAGTCTTGCTATATTATGCCATATGCAGTGAGTCCCAACCTTCGAACTGCTCTGGAGGTAAAAGAGTTAACTTTCCATGCCAGGCATGGAACGCTGAGCTCGAGCTCGGTTGAAAACTCTGTCTGTTGTTCTTCAAACTCAAACCGTCGGATCTTTATGAGCTAAATTCACTGAGGTCCTGTGTGGAAGCTGTAAACCTACACTAGCCAACTGGCTACTAAACATAACAACACATTTTTTGGTCCCAAAACAAAGACTCAAGTCAGGAGCCCCAAAAAATGAAAACACAACACCAAGTCACCCCAAAAAGAAGGGTGAAAAACAACAAGGTGGGCACCTACTAAGTGCCAACACTGCACTACCCACCCATATCCCAAAAACAGAGGTTCTGAGAGGGGCAGGCAGGGGGGAGGTCATAATATAGCAAGACTCCAATAGAAGAAACAACATTACTAAGGTGAGTCATTTTTTCTTCAAACAACATGAAGTCTTGATATATTATAACATATGCAGACTACAAAGCAGGTGGAGGAGGGACAGAACCTACTTGGGAAATAGGCTCTGAAGCACAGCTGTGCCTAAGCGGGCATCACTCCTAGCCTGGATATCCAGGGAGTAATGCTTGGTAAAAGTATGAACTGTTTTCCAGGTAGCTGTGACATATCTCTAGAATAGGATGTCCCTGGCAGCAGCCAGGAAGCAGCTGTACCTCTGGTAGAGTGAGCCCTCAGGCCTGAGGGAGGAACCTTACCCAGTTTTTCATAACAGAATTGGATACAAGAGACATCCACCTGGCAATGGATCTCTTAGTGGCAGGTTTCCTTTACCAACCTCACCATAAGTGAGGAATAGTTGGAAGAAGTCAAACCTGTGACCCTTGGTACGCTCTAAATAGTAGCTAAGGGCTCTTTTGACATCTAAACTGTGCAGCCTCCTCTCGCCAGAGGAGGAATGGTCAGTAAAGTACACAGGAAGAGAAATAGATTGATTAAGGTGGAAATCTGAAACCACCTTAGGCAAGAACTTCTGTTAGTCCTGAGGACCACCTTATCTCTATGAAAGGAGATAAAATCGGGCTCCACTGACAAAACTTGTAATTCACTTATGCGTCTGGCAGAAGTGATGGCTACCAGAAACACAGTTTTCCAAGTCAAGTACTTAAGCTCTGCTGAAGACAAAGGCTCAAAAGGGGGTTGCATAAGCTGAGCAATGCAAACATCAGGGTCCCTGAATGGAGGGCTGGTGTGAAGCAATCCCTTAAAAAACTTGGAGAATACAGGGTGAGCTGAAAGAAGAGAGGACTTACCTGCTGAAATAAAGGCAGACACAGCTGCCAGATGCACTTTTAAGGTAGCTGGTCTCAGCCCCAAGGTATTTAGATGGACCGTGTAATCCAGGACTGTGGGTAAATCAGCAGATTCTGGGGAAATATGCTTTCCAGAGCACCATATGGAAAATCTCTTCCTTTTCGAATTATAAGTAGCCCTGGTAGAAGGCTTACTAGAAGCCTTCAGGATATCCATTACACCCTGGGAAAGGTGTAAATCAGCAAACTCTAACTCTTCAAGAGCCAGGCCTTGAGATTGAGAGATTTGAGGTTCAGGTACCAAACCCTCCCCATAGCACAGTTTAACAGGTTGTGATTCCTGGGAAGACAGAGGGGAAGATGGACTGCTAAGGACAGCAGGAGTGGATACCAGGGTTGTCTGGGCCAATCAGGATCATCTTGCAGGGTTGAGACCTGATTTTGACTAGCACTTTGAACAGCAGAGGAAAGGGGGGAAAAGCATAGAGAAACTTCCCCTCTCAATTGAGGACTAAGGCATACAGAGGGACTGAGCCCAACACTGGGGGCCTGCAGCCAAAAAGGGGAAGTTGGTGACTGTCTGGGGCTGCAAAAAGACCTATCTGTGGGGTGCCCCATCTGGCAAATACCACCTCCAGGACCAGGGGGTCCAGTGACCATTCGTGATGGCCCTGAGAAATCCTGCTGAGAGCATCTGCCAGGACATTGCTTGCCTGGGAGGTGAACTGCCATAAGGGAGGTGTTCAGGGAGTAAGCCAGAGACCACAACTTCATTGCTTCAGTGCATAAGGCCGTAGACCGAGTGCCCCCTTGCTTGTTGATGTACCACATTGTGGTGGTGGTGTCTGTTCTGACCTGTACCACTTTGTTCTGAACAGACTTGGAAAAAGCTTGAAGTGCTAGAAAAACTGCTCTGAGTTCCAACAGACTGATGTGGAGCAGAGATTCCTGAGGGGACCACAACCCCTGGGTAGTGAGGTCACCATGTGAGCTCCCCATCCCAAGAGGGATGCATCTGTAGTAAGGATTAAGGAGTGAGACTGGGTGACAAAAGGAACCCCTTGTCTGAGATTGCTCTGATCCTGCCACCACTGTAGGGCCTGGATCAGGGTTCGAGTCACTGGGATCAATTTGGTTAGAGGGTCTTTCCTTTGAGACCAAAAGGCTCTCAAATGGAACTGAATGTCCCTCATCTGAAATCTTGCTCCCTGCACCACTGCTGTAGAAGCAGACATGTGCCCCAGGAGTTGTAGAAAATGCCTTGCTGGTCGAGACACCTGCAGGGTGAATGAGGAGGCCAGAGAGACCAGGGTCCTTGCCCTGTCCAAAGGGAGGAAGGCTCTGGCTTTCTCTGTGTTCAGCTCTGCGCCTATGAAGGTGAGGAGCTGAACAGTCTCTAGAACTGACTTTGAAAGATTCAGAAGGAATCCTAGAGGTGAGCAGTTGCTGAGTTATCTGTAGGTGTAACTTGACTTGGTCTGGGGACTGGCCTACTATGAGCCAGTCGTCCAGGTAGGGAAGATGGCAATTTTGCCTTCTTAGAGAAGCAACTGCTACTGCCAGGCATTTTGTGAACACCCTTGGAGCAGAGGTGAGGCCAAGGGCATTGCTCTGAACTGGTAATGGCCTGAAGGCAGCTCGACCTGAGGTACTTTCGATGGGAGCTTCTGATGAGAATATGGAAGTAGGCATCCTTGAGGTCCAGGGACGCTAGCCAGTCCCTGGCCTTAAAGGAGAGTAGAATAATTCCCAGAGTCACCATTTTGAATTTTGGTTTTAAAGGTGCTTGTTTAAGTATCTGAGATCCAGGATGGGCCACCATTCTCCTGTCTTTTGGGGTAAGGAAGTACCTGAATACAACCTTTGCCCTGGTGTAGGGTGGAACCCTTTCCACGGCTCTGAGAGCCAGGAGGGAAGAGACCTCTGCCTCTAGGGCAAGTGCCTCTGGAGGATTTGCAGGTGGAAAGGATCTGGTTCTCATCTTTGGAAACTTTTTGAAGCTGAGAACCAGTCCCTGGCTTACTACTTCCAGGACCCACTTGTCTGATGTCAGAGACTCCCAGTCCTGGACAAAGTAAGCCAGCCTGCCCCCTACAGGTAGTTGAGAATCGGCCCTGGCAACCCCATCAGGGTGCCTGCTTGGCAGGGGCTTTGGGCTGAGGGGTGGAAGCAGGCCTGCTTGCACCCCGTCTGCCTCTCCCTCTAAAGAACCCCCTCTGGGCAAAAGCAGAAGAGGAGGCCTGGGCTTGGTAAAAAGGCCTATGAAAAGGCTTGCCCCTGCCTCTGGGAAGCTGCCTTTCCTTGGCCTGTGCACTCCTATAGGTGGTCCTATACTCATCCATTTTCTTCATGTAATTCTCTGTCTGCTCCCCAAACAGAGAATTACCCACAACAGTCAAATCCATGGCCTTAGTCTGGGTATCCAGTGACAGGCTGGTACATCTGAGCCAAGCCATCCTGTGAAGAGCCACAGATGTAGCCATGACTCTTGATGACACATCATTTGAGTCCACTGCAGCATGGAATTGCACCTTGGATGCCTCAATACCATCAGCAGCCACTTGCTCCAGCTCCTTGGCAAGCTGGCCAGGGATCTGTTTTGCAAGAGCCGTAACAGTATCCCATCTGGATTTCTGGTATCTAGCAACATAAGCCATATAATTTGCCTGTCTGAGTCCCAAGGATGCTGCCATGTACTGTTTCTTTGCCATGGCATCAACTCTTCCTGGAGTCCTTGTCCGGGGGTGTGAGGCCAAGGGGATATTTGCCTTGTAACAGGCTGCAGCCTGCACTACCCCAACATGGCTGCATTGTTGTGTAAGGAACTCCGTATCAGAGCCTGACAATGTGTACCTCTTGTCCATTCTCTTATCCACAGGAGATATAGTGTGAGGGGTTTTTAGAATTTTAAAAGTCTGTTTCCCAAAAGATTTATGCAAGGGAATAGACAGTCTCCTAGACTCTGGGATATCCATCATTTCCACATAGTCAGGCTCCTCTTGATCATCCACAGCTTCCTCCATAGGGAGCTGGAGGGTTTCAGCCACTTTTTTATAGAAAATAAAATGAGAAGGGGACTCAGAAAGCCTAGGAGGGGACACTCCTGAAGGTCTGTCTGGGGAGATGTCCGGGTCGATGGGCACATCCAGACTTTCAAATCCACATTCACTCTCCTCATACTCCTCTTCCCCCTCCTCCGGTTCATAATATTCCTCTAAATCGTAGTCTTGAACCGGTGGAACCGGCCGAACCGGGCGCTTACCTGATGGCACCGGTTCGGTTGGAACCGGAGAAAGCGACTGGACAATCTGAATCGCTTTGGCTATCTCTTCAGCGGTTGGAGAGGAAAGTTTTGGCTCCACACCAGCTGATTTTCTAGTCCTTTTTGCTGGAACTGACCCCTCAGAGTCGGCTCTCCTTTTGCCCGAGAAAGTCTCGCCCTGGTCAGAGGGCACTCCCTCTGGTTTGGTTGGAACCGAACCGGGCTGGCCATCCAGGTCAGCGGACTTCTTGGCCTCCCTTTCCCTGAGCCTACCAACTCTCTTTTCCAAGGTAGCTGCAGGAAAATTTTGACAAATCTGGCTGTCTGCATTGAGGTGGTCAAACCCCAGACAATAAACACAGGTGGTGTGGGGGTCAGCCTTGGCAAAGGCTTCCCACACACACTGCAGTGTTGAAACCCAGTGGGCCCGGTTTTTCTTTTGGGTTTCTCAGACATAGTGCCAGTCCTAACCAAACTTGCCCGTTTATGGCAATCCGCCAAGCAAGACCCTCTTATCGGTTCCCAACCGTGTCACGGGTCGTGGACAAAACCGTAAGAAATTCCGTTTTTTTTAGAACCGATAAGAACCGGTAACCACACTCTAAATGATAGAATAAAATATTTTTTAAACAACCTGATCGGTTCAAGAGCGAACCGATAACAGTTTATAAGTTCCACACAGAAGAGAAATAATGTAAACCTATCTAGTACTCACAAATACCACAGACAGAGCTTGAACCGACCAGTTGTGGTTTAAATTCAGTCAAAAAAACAAGAAAATAATACTTTAACCGACAAACTGAACCGAGCAGAAGGAGAAATCTCCAGAGCGACTGTTAAGTGAGGCGGAGTAAAGAATCTGACGGTTTGAGTTTGAAGAACAACGGACAGAGTTTTCAACCGAGCTCGAGCTCAGCGTTCCATGCCTGGCATGGAAAGTTAACTCTTTCACCTCCGGAGCAGTTCGAAGGTTGGGACTCACTGCATATGTCATAATATAGCAAGACTTCATGTTGTTTGAAAGTACAGTTACGCAAGAACTTACCGTAACAGTAGATCTTCGAGAGAGGCTCTTGCAGTAGGTAATTACATATAGGACTGAAGCCGGCAGCCGTCAGGACCCACAGAAAAATTTCTAGCTAGCAGTCTCTGCTGGGGGACCGTTCCCACGTGAGGTGACCAGCGTCAGGCGACGTCAGTATAAAGGTGCGGTCCCTCAGCCATGCCTTCCAGTTCTTTCCTGCCAAAGGCCAAAAAGGCAAGATGAAAGAGAAGTGGATATTTCCCTCCCTGGAAAAGTAGCTGAAAAAGCTAAGGGGGATGGAGGGTGGGAAGGCATTACCTACTGCAAGAGCTTCTCTCGAAGATCTACTGTTACGGTAAGTTCTTACATAACTGTACTACCTAACTTCAAGAGGGCTCTTGCAGTAGGTAATAACAAATAGGTCTGAATCCCAAGCAGTCTGGAACAAACAGAAGCACCCAGAAGGAGGAAAACTACCAACCAATAGAACCTCCAGCTGTAAGGGTCTTAAGAAAGAAGACCTTGCAGAACAGCCAACCTGAAGCCTGCTCTACGGCAAGAGGCAATGTCCAACCTGTAGTGTTTTGTAAAGGTATGGACAGAAGTCTAAGTTGCAGCTGCTCAGATATCTGCCACCGACACATTCTTGAAACAAACTGCAGAGGCAGCTACTCCTCTGGTGGAGTGACCTCTGACCTGACTCGGTAGGGTCGTCTTGTACTTGTCGTAACAGAAAGTGATACAATGAGCCAACTATTTGGATAGGCATTGCTTGGAAACAGCATTGCCCTCTCTTTTGCGAGCAAGAGAGACAAAAAGCTGATCAGATTTCCTGAGATCCTTAGTCCAAGAGGTGTAGTATCTCAGTATTCTATGAACAGTCAAAGTATGCAGGAGATACTCCCCTTGATTGGAGTGTTGCGTAAAGAAAGCAGGTAGCTCAATGGATTGAGTCAGCGTAGATCCTGCCACCACCTTAGGGAGAAACTTAGGGTTGGTGCGCAGAGCCACACGTTCCTTGTGGAAAATCAAGTAAGGGATTCTGCACATCAAGACCTGAAGCTCGGAAATTCGATGAGCTGAAGTAATGGCCACTAGGAAGAGAATCTTCCAAGAAAGGAACTTCAAGTCTGCTGAAGCTGCCGGTTCAAAGGGAGGCAGAGTAAGCTTCTCGAGAACAAAGTTCAAATCCCAAGGAGGAGTAGGAATGCGGATGGGGGGTCTTAAATGGAGAACCCCTCTGAGGAAACTTCGAGACTTCCAACAGCGAAAGATTTGTCTTCAAAAGATACATGGTAGGCCGAGATAGCCGCCATGTGGACCTTCAAAGAGGAATGACTGAGACCCAGGTCAAAGAGATGACGCATACAGACCAGGACTCTCTTGACAGGGAAGAGAAAGGCTCGAAGTCCTTTGAAGAGGCCCAAATCAAAAAACGTTTCCACTTCATGGCGTAGGTGAACCTAGTGGACGGCTTCCTGGCCCCACCAGAATATCTGTGACGAGCAGAGAAACTGCGAACCAGGCTTGAGCTATGTCTGCAGGAGCCACGCATGCAACTGAAGGGATCTGAGACCTGGATGCACCAGGGTCCCCTGATCCTGGGTCAGCAAATGCTGTGACAGAGGAAGAAGAAGTGGAGGTTCCTCTGAAAACTGTTGCAGAAGACAAAACCAAACTTGCCTGGGCCAGAATGGAGCGATGAGGATCATCCAGGCTCCTTCTGAACTGCGATTGTGTAAGACCCTCGGAATTAAGGAAATTGGAGGGAAGGCATAGTCCTTCCAGTCGAGAGAGCATCCCGCCAGAAAATGCCTCACCCTGGAGCGAGCGAGCAAAAGGCGGGAAGTTTTGCATTTAGAGGGGACGCAAACAGGTCAACCTGAGGGGTTCCCCAGCGTAAGAAGATACCGTCTGCTACCTCTTGATCCAGTTCCCATTCGTGTGCTTTGGCTGACGATCGGCTGAGGTGATCCGCCAGCGTGTTTTCCACTCCCAGAACATGAACTGCTGTCAGGTAAAGGTTGTGTTGAACAGCCCAACTCCAAACTCTCACTACTTCCCTGCACAGAGGGTAGGAATGAGTTCCTCCCTGTCTGTTGATGTACCAGACTATGCACATGTTGTCCGTCTGGACTGTCAGATGGCTGGGAAGAATGCAAGAGTTTAGAGCCTGGAGAGCATACAAAACTGCCCTGAACTCGAGCACATTGATATGAAGAGTCTGCTCCAGACTGGACCAGGAGCCCTGAGTCCTGTGAGACCCTAGATGGGCTCCCCAGCCTTCTCCCGGGGCATCTGTTGTCAATGTTTAGGATGGGGGTTTGAAGCAGAAGGAAACTCTCCGGCAAAGGTTCCCTTGCACCATCCACCATTGCAAGTCCTGGACCATGGGTTCGGAGACCAGAACTTTCTGGTCTAGGTCGTCCAATGTCTGGTCCCACTGAGACCGAAGCATCCATTGAGAGATCACTATATGGAGCCGAGCGCGAGGGACTGTCGGAATTGCAGCTGCCATGAGCCCGAGAAGGCGAAGGACTGACCTGGTGCTGACCATTCTGCGACTGGACAACAGACTCACATGAGCCTGAAGGGTATCCACCCTGTCCAGAAGCAGAAAGGCCTTGCCAATGGTCATGTCCAGGATCACCCCTATGAACTGGAGCCTTTAGCAAGGGACCAGACAGGACTTGGCCTAGATGATGGTGATGGTGATACCCAGGCTGGTGAAAACCTACAGGGTAAGGGAAAGGGAGTGCAGAAGTTCCTCCCTGGAAGGGGCTGCCAGGAGTCAATTGTCCAGGTATGAGAATACCTGCACCCCTTGGGTACGCAGGTGGGCAGCTACCACTGACAGACATTTGGTGAACACTCGGGGAGCCGAGGAAACACCAGATGGGAGGGCCTTGAATTGGTAGAGGTCCCCCTGGAACAAAAACCGAAGGAATTTGCGGTGGGAAGGGTGGATGGGGATATGCAGGTAGGCATCCTGCATATCCAGAGCGCACAGCCACTGTGCCTGCCGAAGGAGCAGCAGAAGGCTCTGCAGAGAGAGCATTCTGAAACGCTTGTACTCCATGAACATGTTCAGGGAGCCGAGGTCTAAAATAGGCCTCACATCTCCCATTTTCTTTGGAACTAGGAAGAAATGGGAATAGTAACCTGTCCCCCAAAGGTGGGTAGGGACAGGCTCTATCGCTGCCTTCGAAAGAAGGGAGGAAATTTCTTCTAGCACCAGAGCAAGATGTTCTGGGGACTAAGATGAACTGGGGAGTGGTTTTCTGGGTGGTTTCTGAAGAAACTCGATTGAGTGTCCTGCTGCTATCAGTTGGAGCACCCAAGCATCTGACGTAACCCTCTCCCAACACGGTAGATGGAAGGAGAACCTCCCTCCTACTGGTTCCTCTGGGAGATCCAGAGGCTGTGAGAGAGGAAAGGAGTCAGGAGGTGTGAGGCAATGTCATGGCTGAAGCTCCCGCCACTTTTTTGGGTGAGGGGGCCCGACATTTATAGGCCCGCTTGCCCAGGGGTTTCACTTTAGGCCGAGAACGTCTATGAAAAGGGCAACACTGACCCTGAGGGGGCTTGTACAAAGAGTCAACAGACTTGAATGAAGTGCTCTTCTCTTGCAGGTCGGTGATGATATCCTTGACATCTCCACCGAACAGCACAGAACCCCTGAAGGGCACATCCTGAATAGTGGATTGCACCTCTGGGACCAATCTTGACATCCAGAGCCAGGCATGACGCCGAAGACCTACGGCGAAAGCCAAGCTCCGACGTGCTGTGTCCACTGCATTGTACGTGGCACGGAGCATGTGCTGACTGGCTGAACAAGCAGAACGGATGAGATCAGCCACTTCCTGCTTGGTCTGAGACTCAGGAAGGGAGTCCAATTTGGATTCCACCTGACTCAGGACAGTCTTCTGGTAGTCCCCCATATGCACAACATAGTTCAGGGCCCTAATTTCCAGTGTGGAAGAAGCGTACACCTTCTTCCCGTACTGGTCCAGAAGACAGGATTCCTTGTCTGGTGGAGACGAGCTGAGATGTTTAGGGTTCGCCGACTGGCCGTGAGCGGCGTTAATCACGACTGAGTCATCCTTGGATTCTTTGAATACACACCCTCCGGAGCCTGGTATAGCCGATCCGCCTTCATCGGAAGGGGGGGCTAACGTGGACGGTTGTTTCTAAATAGTGGAAACAAGGTTGGCATGAGGCTCAATCCAGGATGGAATCAATGTTGGAGCAGTTTCCGGCAGATCCAGGTGGGCAGCGAGCTTCTTCCGCTGTGGATCTGGCTCCAGAGATTGCCACTGGTGGACCTCCTGTATCTTTCTCAGTAGCTCCAGAAAGGAAGGATCTTCTGGAGGAGACTTCAGAGGAGTCCTTGGCCTGGGATGGTCTGGAGTACGTGGCTCGTCAGGATCGAAGCACCCCCCCCCCCCGAGTCTGACTCTGAGGTCTCCGAAGAAGAGGAAGACTCCTCCTGTGGCAGGGGAGGAACGGACCCCTTGGGCAAACCTTGGGGAATCGTATCCTCCTCACCTCTGGCGCCTGAGGGTTCACCTCTGGTGTCGGGTAGGGGGGGAGAGAGTCTCTTGCCTCCAGTGCAGGGGATCCTGTACAGGGTCCGGTGCTGTTAGATGACTCTCCACCTCCCTGGTGAGCTGAGCCTTGGCCTCAGACCACCAGGCAGCCAGAGTCTCCTTCAAATCCAACGGTGGCTTGGGGGAGGCGGTGGTGGAGGAGGAGGAGGGGGATACGGATACTGAGGGTATCCGTAGGGCGAGTATCCGTACCCCAACGGCGTGAAGTCTGGCATTGGGTACTGCGGCATTGGATAGGAGAGCATCGGGTACTGTGGCGCTGGATACAGTGGTCCCAGGTAAGATGGTGTCGGATAGGGCGGAGTTGGATACCCGGGAACCAGGGGCTCTGTTGGTGCACAAGGCCCGGGAAGAGGCCCAGCAGGCGAGACAGGAAAAGGTGGCCCCGTGGGCATCGGGTCTGGCTTTGGGATGGCATTCGGTAAAGGGATGTCGCCCGGCGTCGGGTAGGCTGGCGTCAGAGCCGACGTCCGAGGGTCCAGTGTCAGGGGATCTGGCCCTGAGGGAGGGAGACCTGACGGCAGCGTACAGACATCCTCTTTGTCGCCCGGGGAAGGAGGTCTGAAATCCACGGGGTCTAGCAGGGGAGAAGCTGGAGCCTTGGAATGCAGTGGCGGGCCGGGAGTGGCAGACTGGTTGATGGGGTCCAGCGTCGGCTATTTTGCCATGCATTCGTTAGAGGAACTGACAACCGCCTTACCAGCGGGATCCGGGTGGGAATCAGAGGAGCCGGTGTTCAACTTATCAGAACCAAGCGCCCGATGAAGACCACGTCGAGGAAGAGTAGCCTGGCAGGCGGCTTGGGGGAGCATGCATGCCCCTGAAGAGGGACGGCGACTTATCGGCCCTGTCTGGGCAGACGCCGGTAGCACCAGCATCCGACTTACCAGACCCACTCGACCGGAGGGCTGCAAGACAGCGGCCTTCCCAGGAGCAGTCGACTCTTTTCACGAGGTTCCTGGAGCTCAGCCCGACGGGAGGGAAGACGCTGTTTTGACGCCAAGACGGCCATCGAGGGGCTGGTCTCCGGGGGACATTACTCAACACGCCGACCCAGACGGAGTCGCGGCAGCTGTGGAAGTGGAGTCCCGGTCCCAGTGCTTCTCCTTCTTCTTAAGGTGTCCCTCAGGCGAAGTTTAGGCCTGCCTAAGCTTCTTCAGCTCCTTCTCCATGGAGGCCATCTTCTTTTTCAAAATATTGGCCTCCAGAGACTGCTGCCTCCATTTATGGGGGGGCGGCGTTAAATTGCTAGCAGTGATGACACTTCTCCATGGGGTGATCCAGGCCTAAGCAGAAGAGGAACTGGGAGTGACCGTCCTTATGCGGGAGCTGGGCACCGCACGAGTTGCACTTGTTTTTATGTGAATCAGATGGTGTAGGGGATGACATACACGGCGTTTAAGCGAGAAAATGTCGAAAGAACGAGAAAAAATTTGGTTTACAAGACCGATGATTGACTGACAAGCAGAGGAACTTAACCACTATGACAAGCAGACGGCGAGAAAGAACTGGAAGGTGAGCGTGGGGGAGCACACCTTTATACTGACGTCGCCAGACGCCAGTCACCTGATGTGGAGGGTGGTCCCCCGTCAGAGACAGCTAGAAATTTTTCTGTGGGGTCCTGACGCCTGCTGGCTTCAGTCCTATATGTAATTACCTACTACAAGAGCCCTCTCGAAGTAAGATCTGCGTCAGCAGAACTCTGAAACATCCAATTTGGATATTTTGAACTTGTGGACAAAAGACCACGTAGTTGGCCTGCGTAACCATAAAAATCAATGCTTCACCGGTCTGCCCAGGGTGCTGCCCTAGCCCTGGCGGAGTAAGCCTTGGTGAGAGCCAGTGGCCTCTTCTTTTACATGACACTGGCCTGAGCGATGCAGGCCCAAACCCTCTTAGCTTGGGAGGCCTTAGAGCCCATCTAACCCTGCTTGTCTGTTCCAAGAGAACAAACTATCTGACTTTTGGAAGGCAGACGTCCATTTAAGATTGACCTAACTGCGCAAGGTAAGTCCAACTTATGTAATTCCTTCTCTTTGGAGTGAGAAGGTTGCAGACAGGAGGAAGAAGTCTATTCTCTGGAACACCTGGAAGTCTGTGAGCACATTAGGAACAAAAAAGGGAAACCATTCCGAGTGCCACCTGTCCTTATGCCTAATAAGGTATGGCTCCTTATGAGGAAAAACTTGTAAAACAACACATCGAGTGATATGGATGACAGCGATTCGAAAAACTTGCAGAGAGCATTCAGAACCCAATTCAGATCCTACGGAAGAACCGGAGATCAGGACACTGGATGACTCTCCTACTAAAATGTGCCCATTAGTTTCTTGGCAAAACCCCCCAGGGTGCTTTGAGAGCAGAAAACCTGGTCTCTCAGGGTACTCAGTGCTGACCCCTTTGATATGCCTTCCTGTACAAATCCCAAATCTCTGGAAAAGAAACTGCTGAAGGCTTAAAATCCTTCCCTTCTGGCCCAAGATAAAAAGAGGCAGCTCCTACCGGAGCATAGGCTACGACCGTAGAAGTTTTTCTGGCAGCCAACAAGGTGTTAACTAGTTTCTTGGAGAACCCTAATTTTTTTTTTAATATGGGGCCTCCTCCTCTCAGGATCCAGGCTGTGAGCTGCATCTTTCCAGGATTTTGGTGGAGAATAGGATGCCGACAGCAGGTCTCTTTGCATCGGAAGGGTGCTTTGCTGAGCTTGGTCCACTAAGTCCGAGAACTACGGTCTTCTCAGCCACACTGTGTCTAATAAAGAGACAGCTTCCTCTAGAGTATCTTTTAGATTTATTCATTCTTTTTTTTAAATGACTTTGGAAGAAGAGTTAGTGGAGGAAGCATGCACTCTGCTGAAGGTCTACTCTTCAGGCAGAGTGACCACTGCCCTCGTCTGTGGATACTGAAACTACAGAAGAACCTTTTCAGATCTGAGCATTGTGGCTGGATGCGAACAGATCTGAGGCTGACCAAGTTAGTTGCACAGGAGTTTGAAAACCTCTGGGTTCAACCCAGACTCCATGAAGTAAACATTTTCGCAACTTAGCCAGTCCGCCTGAAGGTTCAACTCCCCTGCCAGGCGTACTGCCGACAGGTCAGTGGCCTCTTGAAACATCTCCCTACTTGTGCCACCTTAATATTTATGTATGCCATGCTTAACACCATGGTTTGGAACTGAAGGCCAAGAGGCCACAGTAGTCTGAGGGCAGATGTTGATGACTGCGTCCTGAGCCACAGGACTTCTATGTAGCCCCCCTGTAACCCAGGGTTACTAGAATCCCAGTAAGACCTAATGGTAGGCAGGGAAGGCAGCTTGTGAAACTCCAGTTAAATGGATTTCACACTGTCTCACTCTGTTCTCAGTCTCAGCTGAGACTGAAGGATTACATCATTTTGGAACTGTCGCAGCTGCATAAGCCACACTGGAATGTTGCAGTTGGAGGTTCGAGTAGAATGCTGGGGATTCTGAAGTTAGTTCAGTAGAGTCTGTGCAGTCTGAAAGAGGTGCTCTGCTGTAAGCAGGCCCTCAGAGCTCTAAGCTCTGTCAAAGAGCTATTTTTTGGTATAGGTGTGTGTTCTCACCTGAAGAGGAACACAAGAAGAGCACATTGAAGTGGTGGAGACTGCTTTCAGTGGTTCAGGACCCCATCCCTGTGGGATGGGGGGAAGGAATCAGTCTGCTTCCGGGGCAACCCCCTGGTCCGGCTAAGGAGAAAAGAAGCTGCCTGATTTAAGTTTGTGCTGAAGCACCAGAAGTTCTGGACAACGTTTCCTTTGAGGAGAAAATGCCTGTGGGGCACCTGCAACCAAGGGGCGAGTCGCTCTGCTAAAGGGCCAATGTGTTTTCACCTGAAACAAGATGAAACTAAAGGGACTGTCACTGTGGGGTCAGGAAGAGACAGCCAAGTACAGTTTGGAAGATGTGGGGATTGGACTGCTTAACTCTGTGGGAGGTCCAGAGTAATGGACACAGCCCCTTATTAAGTAAGTTCAAGTTCAGCACAAATGGGAAGTAAAGACAGTAGACTGAATGTGAATACATTTAAAAAGAATCTACACAGCAAAGTGTTTTAAAGTATGAGGTGTTACAGTCCAGAGAGATGGCCAGGTATGAATTATGGGAACGAGAGGTGGGAGTCCCCCCCCATCAGTAGTAAATAAATTCACCTCTACGGGTTTACTTTGGGACACCTGTTGCTTTCTCTCAGGTACTTGGCCAGTTCCTGAGGAAAGTACCCAGATGTGGGACTGATGGAGAAGATTCCCTGATGGAGCAGAAGTGCTCATTGATGGTTCAGGGAGCCTCCAGTAAATGTTTCCATGCTATATGGAAAGTGTCCAAGTGGCTGGGAAGGGAGCCAAGCCAGGGAAAACCCAGAGCAGCGTACAAGTTCGGGCTGTGTGCCCAGTGTGTTTCAGAGCCTGAGGGCTAAAGTGAATAGGATGTGTTCTGATCTCCATATCAGAACACATCTCTGCATTACCAGGAGTGCAGCCCTGTGGGGGTCCATCTATGCTTTGTTTATTCTGTTTGGATGTGAATAAAAGCCACACTTTAGTATTCCAGTTCTGGTATTGGACATTACAGTTATTGCTTCCTTCATCTGGAGTTACTTGGGTGCCCCTGTTGCAGAGTAGCCAAACCTAGCCAATGTGCCAAGTGACACATTTCTCCCCGAACCCAGCCCACCAGGTAGTGCTGTCAAGATGGCAATGGCATACCTGGGTGGGGGTTATAAAAATGGAGGCACCGATGAGGATTTGGGTTTGGAATTTAGGAAGGAATATAGGAAAGGTCGCTTGGACAATGGCTAGCATTTTGGTTATCTGGCAGTGGGTAGCCCAAAACAACTGAAGCAACGTTTAACCAACGTGCCGCTGTGTGCTGTTATCCATGTGCTGCTATTAAAATGCCAACTGTTTACCAAGCAGCAGTAAAGCCTGAGAGTGTATGCCCTTGTCCTGCATCAAACTACAGCATTTGCCAGCTTTTAAAAGTGTTTGTGACAAAGAAAAGTGTGGAAAACTGTGGGTAGCAATAGGAAAATTGTGCCTTAGACACTGGAAATGCTTTCTGTGTGAACTGAGAGACTTGTTGTGCCTAATGGCTATGAAAAATGGTTGAAATGGGCTCCCGACGAGGAGTTTCAGTTTGGAAAAAAAAAAAAAAGAGTGGTTTGCAGTTTAAATTTGCCTGCTCGATGATCGCTATGAGAAGAGCATGAGAGGAAAGAGGCTCATTTGCATGGCGTCAAGTGATTGGTGAGACTGCAATCAGTTCCGCCCCCAAGCCAGCTCTAGAGCACCTGCACAGCATTCGAGAGGGAGAGTGAGTGGAGTATGCGAACTGGCTTACCAGGAGGAGCGTCGCAGTGACTAAAAGTGCTGTAAAAGTTAAAAAAAACTGACTTTTCTGTTTAAATTTGGGCTCAACCCGCATCTCGATCGACTGGACTGCAGGTGTGGTGTTCAGAGGGACAATCAGCAGGACTGCCAACCTGCTTCTTTCCAGAGGCCTCCAAGACTGGCTGCAGGCCATTTTCCATCGCAGCAAACAGATACTGATAACAGTGAGTACCAACAGAAATAATTGCTCAAACTATGTGATTTCACCAAAAGCCAGCTGAATCTGTATGTAGCAGTGTAATCGCTTTGCAAAGAAGGACTGTGTTAAGTTTTACCAGCAAAAGCAGGAATTCTAAGCAATCGACTGTGAGCATAATTATAGGTTCAGCGTCAGTATAATTTTCAAAGCCATGTGAGAGACTGTGAGGTGTATCAGATATGCAGCAAGAAATACAGGCAATCCTGTGCTATGAAATACTGAGGCTTTAAGGGACTGTAAGCTAGAGCAATGTCTTCAGCAAGTGAAAAGTCCATGGTAAATCATATAAATGTGCTAGGAAAAGAACAGTGAAGTTTGTGCAGTTTGAGCAAAGTTATCAGTAGAGTGTATGAATCGGATGCGCAGTGGCTTGACCCAATTACAGAATGTTGATGCGAGGGAGTGCCGCCGCCATTACAGGTGGGGTAGTAATGTAAACACAGCAGCAGAGGAGCCATTTTGAAAGAGAAAGAAAGTTTTCAGTGATGTGGGACTTCAAAAAACAGTGAGTGTTTGTTTTTTCTCTGCAGTCATGGCTTCAGGACCAGCCCGCTACCCGGATCATGCCCGGGCTGTGATAGCAGTAGAAGTTAACAAGTTAAGGGACACTGAGAGATGTTACTACGGAGGACGACTGCCTCCTCATGTGGTGATTCCTGGATATCCAGTGCGAGTATGTTTAATGTGCTTAACTGCTGGAAAGGACGTCTTCATGGTACCTCACTGTTCTGGGTGCCTAGAGAAATATGGTTTGTTTACAGCGCACAAGATTCGTTTGGCTCCCACATGGACAAAAGTTCAAGAATCTGCAGTTGGCAGCACACAGCACCAGGCGGAGCCTTTTGGAGAAGGACCCTCAGAGTATGGCACAAAGCTAGAGGGTGCAGATTTACAGACTGAACAATGTGCTGATGTTTCAGAGTCTGAGTCGCAGAGAGACATTTCAGGAAGAGCATCAGTAGACCCTTGGAGAGAGGGGCCTAGCCCAAGTCTCATAGGTGAAGACGAGATGAGGGAGGCCTTTGAATGGGAGGTTTCAACCTCCGCGCTCAGCGAAGAGTGGACAGTCTCAGAAGTGAGGATGACTGCTCACTCCTGGGCACATATTCTCAGTGAGGAAGAAGAAGAGGGGGAACCTATGAGGCCTTGTGAAAAAGGAACTGGTACACAGCCTCAAGCTCTTGCCTCAGAGGAACGCATGGAAGAGAGTGGTGATTCCACTGCCCTGGCTGTGCAAGAAGGAGGCAAGGATCCATTTTTTGTGTCATTAGGAATGCGTAGCTGGCAGAACCAGGACTGGCTGCCCCCAAGCCAGGCCAGAGGTCTCAGGTTGACCAAAGTTAGTAAAGAGGAAAGACTGGTTCATAGGAAAGCGAATGAAATCTATGAGATGTCCTTTCCTATCTTTCCTCGGAGAGTCTGGGAGGAGATTGAAAAAAGCAGGAAATCCTGGATTTGGGAAGAAGCAATGAGATATGTGCATCCTGGTGCAAACAAGCATGTCAAGAACAGGATGTTTCAAGAAAAATACAGCCAGTGGAAAAGAGGCAGGACATTGTTTATTGACACTGTTCGAATTGTGGATGGAGAGGGACATGAAATCTTTCACAGTGTGAATTTTGAGCACCCAAACGGGATAATAATTCTAGCACCTGACCCGTTGTGCTATTGGCCACAATGCCAAGACCTTCCTGTGAATGTGTCCATGCCTACCAAATGGAAAGCAGAGCAGTGGTAGCCAGTACTGCCACTCCAGCCATTGCAGTACCTATGTTGTTCCGCCAGTCTGGACGTCCAGGACTCAGGTGCCCCACATTCATCAGTTCTGCAGTGTACTGGCTTTCCAGAATCCATCGAATGGCCCACCAGATGACTTCAGATCCAGAGAGGACACCAGCCCAGCTGTATCCTGATTCATCGCCTGGGTATCGGATGACTTCAGACCAGCCGTTTTCCTTTTTGTTCCTGTTCCAAGGTTCCATCTCCAGAGACATCAGCCCAGCAGTTTCCAGATGTGCCCTCCTGTCGTTTCCCGGAAGATGTCCGCCCAGCTGTATTGGATGAATGCTGCCAGGGAGAGTCTTCGGCTGAGGACCAGGTGTGGTATCATGTTGTTCTACAAGGGGCTGGTAAGTCCAGACTTTTCTATTCTTATGACATTGCAGTAGTACACCCTACACTAGCAGACTCCAGATGTTTGAAGTGTCCTCAAAGACTCTCCCCTTCAGGACTTTGGCCTGCTAGAACTGTGCTTCACTGGGCTCCAGCCCAGGAGAAACTCTTTAATGGACTTGCCTTCGGGCACTGTGGTCACTAGATGGGAATTTCAGGGGCACTCCATCCCCCAGATATGGTGTATTGTAAATAATGTAATTGTGTTGTTCTGTTTCCTAATGTGTATACTGTCTCTTCTACTTTTCTAAAAAAAAAAATCTTTTTGGGATTCTTCAGTGTTCAGATGGTAGGGGTTTAGATAGACTGTGTATGCAGATTAGGAGTGTGTGTTGTCTTTCTTTTTCTTGCAGGTGTTCCTGAAGAAGACAGAAGACAAGAAGAGGAGGAGGAGTGACTCAGCGGAGTTCCTCAGTAGTGCTTTAGAGTGTAGTGTTTAAAGTACTGTTGTTGTTGTTACTATGTGTAACTTTTTCTTCCACAGGTATGGTTGTGGGGGAGTATGGGAGTAATGCATAGTGTATGGTATTAGCTCCTAGTGTGTGGTTGCATGGTGTCCAGGGTCGGGGGAGGTCCCCTGTTTGTTTTGTTTTGGGAATTTAAGTTAGAGGCAGACAGGTTTTCCCTAGAGGGCTAG
The DNA here is from genome assembly GCA_016271365.2 of Neoceratodus forsteri. Lineage (NCBI taxonomy): Eukaryota > Metazoa > Chordata > Ceratodontiformes > Ceratodontidae > Neoceratodus > Neoceratodus forsteri. The sequence goes on along the minus strand of CM057452.1, from coordinate 1,513,289,664 downwards.
GCGGATAGACAGGCTGTGGTCCTGAACGGTGTAGGGGCCACAGTACTGATCTAATAGGGCTACGCTTTGGACAGTTCTTCCAGAGCCACTCGGTACCCATAGTCAGTGGGTAAAGTAGAGGCTGATGCGTCAGCCGATGGCCTGTGGGCCCTTGGTGTTGCCTGCCTGTGCCTAGCACATGGTAGGAGGGGGCCTGATCACCCCTCTCCGAAGGTAGCACATAGGGTAGGATGGCCTAGGTCAGGTAACTAATGACTACGGACAGTCATTTTCCTGGCCCAGGGTGAGTGTAATCCCCCTGTTACCCAGGGTTACTAGAATCCCAGTAATACCTAGTGGTATGCAGGGAAGGCAGCTTGTGAAACTCCAGTTAAATGGACTTCACACTGTCTCACTCTGTTCTCAGTCTCAGCAAGTGATGACATAATTTTAGAACTGTCACAGCTGCATAAGCCACACTGGAATGTTGCAGCTGGAGATTAGAGTAGAACGTTGAGGATTTTGAAGTTAGTTCAGTAGAGTCTTTGCAGTCTGAAAGAGGTGCTCTGCTGTAAGCAGGTCCTCAGAGCTCTAAGCTCTGTCAAAGAGCTATTTTTTGGTATAGGTATGTGTTCTCACCTGAAGAGGAACACAAGAAGAGCACATTGAAGTGGTGGAGACCGCTTTCAGTGGTTCAGGGCCCCATCCCGGCGGGGATGGGGGGAAGGAATCAGCCTGCTTCCAGGGGCAACCTCCCGGTCCGGCTAAGGAGAAAAGAAGCTGCCTGATTTATGTTTGTGCTGCGGCACCAGAAGTTCTGGACGAGATTTTCTTTGAGGAGAAAACGCCTGTGGGGCACCTGCAACCAAGGGGTGAGTCGCTCTGCTAAAGGGCCAATGTGTTTTCACCTGAAACAAGATGAAACTAAAGGGGCTGTTACTGTGGGGTCAGGAAGAGACAGCCAAGTACAGTTTGGAAGATGTGGGGATTGGACTGCTTAACTCTGTGGGGGGTCTAGAGTAATGGACACAGCCACTTATTAAGTATGTTCAAGTTCAGCACAAATGGGATGTAAAGACAGTAGACTGAATGTGAATACATTTAAAAAGAATCTACACAGCAAAGTGTTTTAAAGTATGAGATGTTACAGTCCAGAGAGATGGCCGGGTATGAATTATGGGAGCGAGAGGTGGGAGACCCCCATCAGTAGTAACCAAATTCACCTCTACGGGTTTACTTTGGGACACCTGTAGCTTTCTCTCAGGTACTTGGCCTGTGCCTGAGGAAAGTACCCAGACGTGGGATTGATGAGGAAGATTCCCTGATGGAGCAGAAGTGCTCATAGGTGGTTTAGGGAGCCACCAGTAAATGTTTCCATGCTATATGGAAAGTGTCCAAGTGGCTGGCAAGGGTGCTGAGCCAGGGGAAAACCCAGAGCAGCGTACAAGTGCAAGCTGTGTGCCCAGTGTGTTTCAGAGCCTGAGGGCTAAAGTGAATAGGATGTGTTCTGATCTCCATAAATCTGCATTACCAGGAGTGTAGCCCTGTGGGGGTCCATCTATGCTTTGTTTATTCTGTTTGGATGTGAATAAAAGCCGCACTTTAGAATCCCACTTCTGGTATTGGACATTACAGTTATTTCTTCCTTTGTCCGGAGTTACTTGGGTACCCCTGTTGCAGAGTAGCCAAACCTAGCCAATGTGCCGAGTGACACATTTCTCCCCGAACCCAGCCAACCAGGTAGTGCTGTCAAGATGCAAATGGCATACCTGGGTGGGGGTTACATCTATCAAAGTCTCCTTCCAGGAAGATGAGAAAAAACCTTTCCCGGTTTAGAGTTGAAGATTTTCCATGGGTATTCCAAGGTCTGAGATGGCCTGAGAGAGCTCTTCTCCCAGATCACCACCTAGCCATGTGACTCTATCATCTCCAGCATCCAGAGTACTAATCTCTTGCCATGGACAATGTTGATGCACGGATAAGCAGGTCATTCAGTAAGGACAGACACGATGCCCTTCCTGTTGAATTGAGCCACCAGGACTATCAACACCTTCAAGGAACTTTGGGGGCTGGCTGATGCATGAGTGAATAGAAGCGCCCTGTTCTGGAAAGTTGGCCCAGTATCAAGAACATGAGACACTCTAGGTAGGACTGACGGATAGGAATGTGGAGGTAGGCATCCATCTGATGTATTGAGGCTTTAGCAATACCCCCAACTGAGCAGCCCAGGTGATTGACCTCAGGGACTCCATCTTGAAAGGTCTATGGTGCACAAACTTGTTCAGGTGTTTTGAATCCATAATGGGCCTGAAAACCCAACTTTTTGGGAACTATGAAAGAGATCCAGTAGGACCCCTGACCATGTTAGATTAGTGGGACCTGTAGGATGAATGAAGGGGCCAGGGTCTCTGACGTCTGGCATTTGCAACGTCCACAGAAACCGGGGTGGAAGAAAGCATCCCCTAATAAGGTGCCTGACACTGTTTTTGGCCAATCTTGAGAAAAACTCCTGTAGTCTTCCACTAAAGAAAAGGAGTCAGGGTCTTGTGAGGCACCAAGCTTTTGGTGCTTGGCCACCTACACGGCGCCTGGCCAGGGCTACTCTTGATACTGTAACTTTTGTTACCCGAGTAGGCACCTGTATTCTCTGGAGTCAAAAATCCTAAGGAACTGAACCTCCCTTGGAACTGTCTGAGCTGTTACCTTGACCCCCTTGTGTTACAGTAGACTTGCACTGCTGTTTTGATACTGGAGATAACCTTTCTCACTGCATATCTTTTAAAATGGTATCCCAGTCAGAATCAAACTATACGCTGGGATGTCCTGCAGGACATCAGGGCACAAGCTCACTCAAAAGCCACAAAAGTGATTTTTCGCAATACTGTTTGCCACTGCCAACTGAAGAACTAGGTGCTCCCCCTCCCCAGGCAGGAGGACCGGCTGGTGGGTGCTGAGCAACAAAATGAGGGCAAAAGGAACTCATGGGGGATGGCCTCATCACTCATTTGCAGGTCTCACCTCGTTTCATGATTAATGGTCATGGTGCCATAAGCCATGGTGCCAGAGAGAGAACTGTGTAACGATCTGTGAGGTGAAAAAAAATAATTACTAGCCCTAATGTCTGGATATAGCTTTACTGGGCTAAAAAAACTCTCCACTGAGCCATATGCAACAATCAGCACAGCAAACAGATGTGCGCGCTCCCCAGTGGGTGCGCGCAGGATGTTAGCGCAATGCAATTAATAGGTTATTGTGCAGCACAAACACGTGCACCACAGATGTGCACAAGAACAAAAGCGTGAAAATGGCCTGAAGGAGGAGTGCGTGCCCAGCCATTAATGGTGACTGCACAAATGGGAAAAACAGGGTTGTGGAGAAAAAAAACAACACAAAACCTCTGAGGAACCCCAAAATTTCAAATTAACAGAAAATAAAGAAGAAATACAAAACTTGAAGCTGGGGGGGACTGACGCCAAAGCCGAAGGACCCCCCACAGAGACCCCACACTCCCACAAATAAATGAAATTGTTCCTACCTGTGGCACCTTTGTTTTTTTTAAATGGAGACCATTACAAACACCCTTACAGGGCTGAAATGGCTCCCTATCCACAAAAGGAAATGGGGGGAAAAGGCAGGTTATTCAATTTGAAAGCTGCAGGTTAACAGGCACAATTTTAATTTAGGGGTGCTACCTGAAAATAGGCAGCATCAACCTGCTATGCAGAATTGCAGCCCCAAAGAAGTCTTGAAAATCTTGAAAGAAGATAAAAGTAACTCTGTCCCCTTCAAATGGCATAGCTTAACTGGGGAGTTGCTGCTGCCTGGAATCCACATGTGCCCAACATTCTAAAGCTTGGGCTGTGCCATTTCACCTGGTAGGGGTGCACAATACTCAGCTGTTATGATTACCCATTGACAGTGTGGAGCGCTATAGAAAGACATACAGAAATCTCCCTTTCCAGGAGAGGGACAATGTATCACGCCAGAAAACTCCAGGCCCTGGAGTGAGCAAGCAGAAAAGCAGTGGTTTTGTGTTGAGTGGGGACACAAAAAGGTTCAATTCTAGGCAACCCCAGTGGTCGGACAAATCCGTGATGGATGGCAGAATCTCCCACTCACGTGCCCAAGACTGACCGGCATAAGTTGTCCACTAAGACATTTTGCATGGCTGGGACGTACATGGCTGAAAGATGAAGGCCATGGTCCAGAGTCCAGCACCATACTCACATCACCTCTCAACACAGGGGATATGAGTGGGTCCCTCCCTGCTTGTTGATGTAGTGGACCATACTGGTGTTTTCTGTCTGGACCAGCAGCGGACCCAGGGAGAGATGGATCTGGATAGCCTGAAGGGTGTAAAGCATGGCTCGCATCTCCAGAACATTTATATGCAGATGGCCCTTGGCTGCTGACCACAGCCCTTGAGTCTTGTGTGCCCCCAAATGGCCTCCTCATCCTGAGTTAGAAGCGTCTGTGGTCAGGATTTGCTGAGGAGGGGGAATAAGAAAGGGGACCCCTCTGAAGAGGTTGCTGGGCTCCAGCCACCACAACAGAACCCTCTTTACAGGATCCAAGACCATGACCATCTGATCGAGATCGTCTGTTCTCTGGTCCCACTGTACTCTGAGTGTCCACTGGGGAACTCTCATGTGCACCCAGGCCAGAGGGAGGGTGACTATGGCAGCCACCATAGGGCCCAGAAGGCAAAGGAACAAGCGACCTGGTACATGACAGAAGGAGTAGAGAAGTCTGGCTGACTATCAAGCGATCTGCTCCGTCCTGGGGGAGGAAGGCCATGCCCTGCGGCATGTCCAAAACTGCCCCAATATATTGCAGGCACTATGAGGGAGACAGGAAGGACTTGGCTAGACTGATGGTCTCCTCAAGGTCCTGGAAAAGGCTGCGGGTGTACTCGAGGGTTAGCAAGAGTTGTTCCCTGGATGGGGCCACTAGGAGCCAATTGTCCAGGTAGGGAAAGACATAAAATCCCTGGTGCTGGAGTGCAGCTGCTATCAATGCTAGGCATTTGGTAAAGACCCTGGGGGTTGAAGACAAGCCAAAGGGGAGCACCCGAAACTAGTACTGGGCTCCCTGGAAATGGAATCATGGGTAGGGCCTGTGAGAAGCGCATATTTTGATGTGAAGGTATGCATTCTGCATATCCAGAGAACAAATCCAGACCCCCTAATGTAACAGGGCGAGAAGGCCCTGCAGCGTGACCATTCGGAATTTCTTGTACTGAATGGAAAGGTTTAGATTGCTGAGGTCCAGCATGGGCCTTAGGTCTCCTCTGCGCTTCAGGACTAGGAAGAAGTGAGAGCAGAACCCCGTCCCTTGTTGGGATACCAGCACTGGCTCTGTGGCCCGCTTTCCCAGAAGGGCATGGATTTCCTCCCATATCAGAGGAACATGATGCGGGGGGGGGGTAATGGGACAGAGACAGTGGGCAGACTGAAGGCCATTCCAGAAACTCCAGAGTATGACCTTGTTCGATTACTTGGAGTACCCAGCTGTCGGTTGTGATCTCCCTCCACTTGGGCAGGTGCAGGGAGAAATGACCCTCTACAACCATCTCCTGCTCCGCCCTGCGGCTGGGGTTGGGCAAGGAGTCAAAAGGGGAGGGTGAGGTGGGCCACAGATTCCCCCTGGGGATTTTGCTGGCGGAGGCAGCTAGGGTGGGCAGGGCAGGAGAAGTGGGTTTACGTTTTCCCTTGGGCTCTTGCCAGCTAACAGGCTTGGCTGTGGGGGGGGGGGGCTGGTGGTGAAAGGACTGCTTTTGCACGAGTCTAGACTGCGCATGATAAAAGGAGTGGACTGAATGTATGGCTGTCCCTGAGGCCTGGAGTTTGATAAGACTATCCTGCACATCACCCCCTAATGAAAGACAGCCTCTGAAAGGGGCCTTTAGTATGGATTGTTGAACATCCTGGGTGAACCCCAATGCACTGAGTCAGGAATACCGGCGAAGGCAGACACCAGGAGCTGCAGCCCTAGCTGATGCATCTACAGCATCTCAAGTGGTCCGGAGAAGGTGGTCACCTACAACCAAAAGTCCCTTGAGGTGGTCCTGCAACTGCGATTTAAGAGCCCCCACAGGGAGGAAGGGAGAGGACGACCACCTGGATCTTGTCCCACAGGGATTTCTGGTATTGCAGCATGTGGCCAAAGTAATTAAGGGCCTGGATGGCCAGAGTGGATGAAACAAACATCTTCTTACCAAACAGATCCAAACAGTGGGATACCTGTCTGGGGGCAGGGAACTAAGGTGCTTAGGCTGTTTGGGATGGTCATGGATTGCATTAATGACCATCTGCCTGTGCCTGCTCCCCCAATAAGGTCTGCCCTCTGGGGCACGGTAAAGCCTGTCTGCCTTGCAAAACATGGCAGGGAAGAGATGGGGTCACCACCATCGTGACATCCTCATATACGTCAATTAACGGAGGAACCACAAGTGGTGGGGTGTTAGGCTTGTGCAGGTATATGGCCAGCCGCCTACACTCAGGTTCTTGTTCCTCTGAACCGAAGTCCATTGCCACCTGAATGCGGCACTTGACCGCAGGAAAATAGAAGTCATCGGGGGGAGGACTGAAGAACATCCTTAGGAGTGCAAACCCCTTCAGAGGAGCTTGAAAAGTGAGAGGGAGAGCTGGAGTCACCTTCCCCTTCATTTGGTGGTATTCATCCCCTTCGTCAGGTGGGGGGGGAGAAAGCCCTCCATGGCATTTCAGGCAGATGCTGGGGGGCTGGTGACGTAGGCCCCTGTGGCGTATCACTGGGAGGAGGCAGAGGTGTCGGTACTTGCGAACGTAACACCCCTCAAAGGGAGGACACCAAATCCCTGAATGTCCACCATGACCAACAGAGGCGGAGGTGCTCCTGGCGTCAGCATAGAGTAAACAGGGTAGGGTGCTGGGTAAGGATAGTATTGACCATCCGGTGTAGGGTGTGGAGGATCCTGCGGTGGAGCAGGCGATGTCGGGGCCAGCGAAGGGTGAGCCCTACATGAGGCAGAGCGAGGGCCTGGAGCCAGAGAGAAGCCTATCTACAACTGGGGCATGGAACTACGTGACGTATCCAACGCCAGAGAGATGGACCATGGGAGGAGTGATGAATGGGCCACTGTGTCCATTACAGGGTCACTCTGCTGTGTGCCTGAAGAAGAGATGGACCTGAGCAGTAAGGGCTTGGCGGGCTGGGAGGATCCCTGTCCCGACATTCCTCCACCAGAGACAGAAGTGGTGGTGGGTGGAGGAACCACTGTTTGCACTGTGGAGGGGAGGCGTCGGTGGGATGTGGGGCTGATCCCCTTGAGAACCATGACGTGACTGAGCGAGAGTGCATCGACTCTGAGCGGGAAGACGAAGACCATGATCTGTTTTTCCTTGTCCCAGTGTTTGTGCTTTCCTGAACGTTTGTCCCAGGGCTGGGCCATAGCCGAACCTGAGGATAGAGCCTGAGAGGCCGAAGACTGGGCCTATGTGGCTTGAGGTCGGACCTGGGAGGCCTGTGAAGAGAGTGCCTGCAGCTCCTACTCCACTGAGGCGACCTTCAGCTTGAGCAAGTGCCCCTCAAGAGTCCGCTACTGACAGCGGTGGGGGTGGCGTTGAACCTCTGGCAGAACTCACAAGACTCTATCTTGCGGTCCAGGCCTAGGCAAAAAAGGCAAGCTGAGTGGCCGTCCTTAGGAATTTGCTGGCCACGTGCGCACTTGTTGCGATGCTATGTCAAAGAAGGATAAGAAGCTGACATAAACAATAGGAAAAAACATCAAAGGACAGGGAAAAACTAAGATGAGAAATAAAACAGCCAATGGCGCAAAAATGGTGACAAACTGTGGCGGATCCCTTGCAGATCCGACGTGACCAGGTCGACAGGGGAAAGAACTGGGAGGACGGCGTCTGCTCCACCTATATAGAGTGGCTGACATCAGTGTGTGACATTGGAGGTGGGCAGCCCCCTTTGGTACACTTCTAGCTAGGAAAGTTTCCATGTAGTCCTAGTGCCTGACGGCGCAGTCCTACCTATAATGGCCTGTTGCAAGGGATTTCCCTGACGTAAGATCTACAGGTCAGTAAGCCTGATGCACACAGGCCAGGCCGATGGTGCCGAGGGTTGAAGCATCCACCTTACCTCGTGCCACACCAGTGACCCCGGTTCAGGAGTGAGCCTGGAGCCGGGTCACGAGGGTAGATTGAGCATCCAATGTATGAAAAAATGACTCACCTTAGTAATTATGTTTTTCTAATGAGTCTTGCTGTATTCTGACATATTGCAGTGATTCCCAACCTTGAACTGCCCCGGAGAACAAAGAGTTAACTTTCTATGCAGGCATAGAATGCTGAGCTCGAGCCCAGTTGAAGTCTCTGTCTGGAGTGTTTCAAACTTAAACCGTCAGATTCTTACGAGTCCAACTAAATAAAAATTCTATGTGGAAATTGTAAAAATTCCTGCTAGACAACTGGCCGAAAAAAGTTTTGGATTCCCAAGGAAGACTCAAGTCAGGAAACCCAAAAAACAATCTAATATAAATAACAATAATAAATCAGCACCCAAACAAAAAGGAGGAGGGTGCAAATAAAAAACACCCCTTGGGTGCAACACTGCACCTGCCCACCCACTTCCCAAAAACAGGTTCTGAGAGGGGAGGCAGGGAAGGAGATCAGAATACAGCAAGACTCCATTAGAAGAAACATAATTACTAAGGTGAGTAATTTTTTCTTCAAACAACATGAAGTCTTGCTGTCTTCTGACATATTGCAGACTACCATGCAGTTCCTCCATGAAGGAGGGACAGAACCTACTTTGGGAATAGGCTCTGAAGTACTGCTGTGCCAAACCGAGCATCACTCCTAGCCTGGATATCCAGAGAGCAATGCTTGGTAAAGGTATGGACGGTTTTCCAGGTGGCTGCTAGACAAATTTCTAAGAGAGGGATACCCTGGCAGCAGCCAGGGAAACAGCTGTACCTCTTGTGGAATGAGCCCTCGGGCCTGAGGGTGGAGTTTTTCTCAGTTTTTCATAGCAGAATTGCATACAAGACACAATCCACCTGGCAATATATCTCTTGGTGGCAGGTTTGCCCTTTCCCACTTCTCCATAAGTGAGCAACAACTGGAGGGAGTCAAACCTGTGACCCTTGGTACGCTCTATGTAGTAACTAAGGGCTCTTTTAACATCAAAACTGTGTAGCTTCCTCTCTCCTGAGGAAGAATGATCGGTGAGAAAACATGAAGAGACACAAACTGGTTTAAATGGAAGTCTGAAACCACTTTGGGCAAGAACCTTCTATTGGTTCTAAGGACCACTTTATCCCTGTGAAATGAGAAAATCAGGTTCCACTGACAGGGCTTGCAATTCACTGATATGCCTGGCAGAGCTAATGGCTACCAAGAACACAGTTTTCCAAGTCAAGTACTTAAGCTCTGCTGAAGACATAGGCTCAAAAGGGGGTTGCATAAGTTGAGCAATGCAAACATTCAAATCCCAGGTAGGGGCAGGGTCTCTAAAAGGAGGATTGGTGTGAAGCAATCCTTTAAAACATTTACAGAAGACAGGAGAAGAAGATAGTGAGGAAGACCTCCCCACAGACAAAAACGCAGAAACAGCTGACAAGTGTACATTGAGAGTAGCTGGTCTGAGTCCTAGGCCATTAAGATGGACCATATAATCCAGAACCGTAGGCAATCCAGCAGTGTCTGGAGAAATATGCTTCTTAGAACACCAAATACTGAATCTCTCCCATTTGGAGTTATAAGTCTTTCTGGTGGAGGGCTTTCGAGAAGCCTTGAGGATATCCAGAACCCCTTGGGAAAGATGCAGATCTGCAAACCCTAACTCTTCAAGTGCCACGCCTTGAGATTGAGAGATTGAATATTGGGGTACAAAATCCTCCCGAGAAGATGTTAACAGGTTGTAATTCCTGGGAAGAGACAGGGGAAGATGGACTGCTAGGGACATCAACAGGGGTACCAGGGCTGTCTGGCCCAATCTGGAGCAATCAGAATCACCTTGCAAAGCTGAGACCTTATTTTGACTAAAACACTGAACAGGAGTGGGAAGGGGGGAAAGGTATACAGAAACTTCCCTTCCCAATTCAAAATCAGGGCGTCCAGGGGGACTGAGCCCAAGACTGGAGGTCTGCAACAAAAGAGAGGGAGTTGGTGATTGTCTGGGGCTGCAAAGAGATCTATCTCTGGAGTGCCCCACCTTGAAAAAATCACTTTCAACACCTGAGGGTCCAGGGACCATTCGTGATGGCCCTGAGAGATCCTGCTCAGTGCATCCGCTAGCACATTGTCCTCCCCTGGAAGGTGAACTGCTACAAGAGAGGTTTGCAGGGAATAAGCCAGGGACCACAACTTCATGGCTTCTGTGCACAAGGCCGTGGATGGACTGCCTCCCTGCTTGTTGATGTACCACATGGTGGTGGTGGTGTCCATTCTGACTTGAACCACCTTGTTCTGTACTGGCTGAGAGAAAGCTCTTAGGGCCAGAAAAACTGCCCTGAGCTCTTGGAGATTGATATGGAGAAGGGATTCTTGGGGGGACCACAGCCCCTGGGCAGTGAAGTACCCCAGATGGACTCCCCAGCCCAGAAGAGAAGCGTCCGTGGTAAGGACCACTGAACAAGGCTGAGTAACAAAAGGAACACCTTGTCTTAAACTGTCCTAATCCTGCCACCATTGGAGGGCTTGGATCAAGTCAGAGTTACTGGGATCAGTTTGGTAAGGGAATCCTTCCTCTGAGACCAAAAAGCTCTCAGGTGGAACTGAATATCCCTCATCTGGAATCTTGCCCCCTGGACCACTGCTGTTGAAGCTGCCATGTGGCACAAGAGCTGGAGGAAATGCCTTGCTGGTCGAGATACCCGAAGGCTGAAAGAAGAGGCTAGTTCCATAAGAACCCTTGCCCTTTCTAGAGGAAGAAAGGCTCTTGCTCTGAGTGTGTCCAGTTCTGCCCCTATAAAGGTAAGAAGCTGGACTGGTTTGAGAACTGACTTGGGAAGGTTGAGAAGAAATCCTAGAGAAGTGAGCACTTGCTGGGTCACTTGCAGGTGAGACTTGACTTGGTCTGGAGACTGACCCACTATTAGCCAATTGTCCAGATATGGAAAAATGGAAATCTTTTGCCTTATTAGAAAGGCAACTACTATTGCCAAGCACTTTGTGAAAACCCTTGGGGCTGAGGTTAGGCCAAAGGGCATTGCTCTGAATGGACAGTGGCCTGAGGGCAACTCGAACCTGAGGTACTTTCTGTGGGAGCACCTGATGGGAATGTGAAAGTAGGCATCTTTGAGGTCCAGGGAGGCTAGCCGGTCCCCTGGCCTTAGAGAGGGAAGGATTATTCCCAGAGTTACCATCTTGAACTTTGGTTTTAAAAGATGTTTGCTTGGATATCTTAGGTCTAGGATGGGTCGCCACTCCCCTGTCTTTTTTGGGGTCAGGAAGTACCTGGAGTACAGTCCTTTGCTCCAGTGTAGGGTAGGTACTCTCTCTATGGCTCTTAAGGCTACAAGAGAAGAAACCTCTGCCTCTAGGGCAAGGGTTTCCGAGAGATTTGCAGGTGGAAAAGATCTGGTTCTCATCTTTGGAAATTTTCTGAAGCTGAGAACCAGTCCCTGGCTTACTACTTCCAGGACCCACTTGTCTGATGTAATAGACATCCAGTCCTGGACAAAGTAAGCCATCCTGCCCCCTACTGGAATAGAAGAGTCGACCCGGGCAGGCCCATCAGGGTGTCTGCTTGGCAGGGGCTTTAGGCTGAGGACTGGATGCAGCCCTGATCATCCCCCTTCTGCCTCTCCCTCTGAAGAATCCCCTCTGAGAAAAGGAAGAAGAGGCCTGTGCTTGGTAAAAAGGCCTTTGAAAAGGCCTGCACCTGCCCCTAGACTGCTGCCTTTGAGGAGTTGCCTGCCTCTCCTTGGCCTGAGCACTCCTGTAAGTGGTCCTGTACTCATCCATTTTCTTCATGTAATTCTCTGTCTGCTCCCCAGAGAATTACCCACTACAGGAAAATCCATGGCCTTAGCCTGGGTGCCCTGCAAGAGGCTAGTACATCTGAGCCAAGCCATCCTCCGAAGAGCCACAGATGTAGCCATGATTCTTGATGACACATCATTAGAGTCCACAGCAGCACGAAACTGAACCTTAGATGCCTCAATTCCATCTGCAGCCACCGCCTCCAGCTCCTTGGCTAGCTGGGGGAAGGCTTGTTTAGCCAGTACAGTGTCCCACCTGGACTTCTGGTACCTGGCTGTATAGGCCATTTAATTCACCTGCATGAGTCCCAAGGAAGATGCCATGTACTGTTTCTTTGCCATGGCATCATTCTTCCTGGAGTCCTTGTCTTGGGGGGTGTGAAGCCAAGGGAATATTTGCCTTGTCACAGGCAGCAGCCTGCACTACCCCAACATGGCTACATTGCTGTTATAAGAACACCATGTCTGAGCCTGAAAGTGTATACCTCTTGTCCATTCTTCTATCCACAGGAGGTATAGTGTTAGGAGACTTTAGGATTTTTTGTGTCTGTTTCCCAAAAGATTTGTGGAGGGGAATAGACAGTCTTCTGGACTCTGGGATGTCCCTCATAATCATAATCTACATAATCAGGCTCCTCTTGATCTTCCACAGCCTCCTCCATAGGAAGCTGGAGGGTTTCAGCCACCTTTCTGTAGAACATAAAGTGAGAAGGGGACTCAGAAAGCCTAGGAGGGGAAACACCTGAAGGTCTGTCTGGGGAGATGTCCGGTTCCACAGGCACATCCAGACCCTCATTTTCACCATCATCATCCTCAAATTCCCCTTCCTCTTCAAATTCCGGTTCATAAAAATCTTCAAGGGTATAATCTTTAACCGGGGGAACCAACCAAACTGAACCCCTGCCAGAGGGAGCCGGATCGGTAGGAACCGGACGGAGCGATTCCACAATCTGAATCGCTCTGGCTATCTCTTCGGCGGTCGGAACATGATCCTCTGGATCCGAACCGGTTGATTTGTCTTTGTGTTTTCTTTTTGTCTTATCCGATCCCTTGGAATCAGCTCTCCTTTTGCCCGAAGAAGTATCGTCCTGGTCAGAGGGCACTCCTTCTGGTTCGGTCAGAACCAAACCAGGCTGGCTACACAGGTCAACGGACTTCTCGGCCTCCTTTTCCCTCAGTCTACCTAATCTCTTCTTAAGGGTAGATTTGGGAAAGTTTTTACATGTTTGGCAGTCTGAACCGAGGTGGTCAAACCCCAGACAATGAACACAGGTGGTGTGGGGATCAGCCTTAGCAAAGACCTCCCCACACTCACTGCAGTGTCGAAACCCAGTGGGCCCGTTTTTTTCCTTGGGTTTCTCAGACGTGGCCAACCTAACCAACTTACCCTTTTTATGGCAACCGTCAGGAAACACTCCCCTTATCGGTTCCTAACCGTGTCACGGGTATTGGAAAAAACCATACTAAAACATGTTTTTTTCAGAACCGATAAGTACCGGTAACCACACACTAAGTAAAAACACAAAACACAAGATTTCACTATCAAATGGCCGCTTCAGCTAAACCGAGCCGCACTTTTACAAGTTCCACACAGAAAAACAGAAAAATTCCTAACTGGAACTCACGGCACCACAGACAGAGACTGAACCGACTATGCAGATAACTTTTTTGGTTTAAAAAAACAATGAAAACTGAAACTTTAACCGACTTTCGAACCGAGCTGAAGGAGAAATCTCCGGAGCGACCGTTCAGTGATGCAGAGTAAAGAATCTGACGGTTTAAGTTTGAAACACTCCAGACAGAGACTTCAACCGAGTTCAAGCTCAGCATTCTATGCCCTGCATAGAAAGTTAACTCTTTGTTCTCCGGGGCAGTTCAAAGGTTGGGAATCACTACAATATGTCAGAATACAGCAACACTTCATGTTATTTGAAGGCTCTCCTCTCCTGGGAGGGAGCAGGGGTTCCTGTCCCGCGACGCTATTGATGCCCGGTGGAGACTGGGCACACTGCAGTCGGGGACTGACAGGCAGGGGGAACGTTGGGCAGCTCTCCTGCAGACATGTGCGACAGTGCTCACATCGTGTGCTGGATGGCACTGCATGTCCTGCGTTGGGGGGGGGATCCAGAAAACGTTGAAAAGCCCTGGCTCCTGGTAGGCGAAGGAGGATCCAGAGGCCGGCCCCCACGCCCACCCTGGGCCTTCCAGCCTGCTCCAGTACTCCTTCCTGCCCTGGCCACTCCACTAGATTCTAGATAGAGTGCCAGGCAGGAGTTGGAAGTCCCACCCAAGGGGCTCAGAGCTGGGGTGTCGGGCAGTCGGGTGCAGTGGAGTGGAGATGGGCCTATATCGGGCAGGACTGGAGGTTTCAGGCAGGCAGGAGTAAGGCCGGACTGAGCAACCACTCTGGAGAGAGTCCAGGAGCCAGAGAGAGGGGACATAAAGTTAAAATAAAAAAAAAAAGGCTGATGTTCGCTGCAACTTTAATGGTTTTTAACAAAACATTTTCTGACCTCTCTGCCTACCTAAGTAAACTTCCCTCCCACTACCATACACCTCATTTTCCTGGTGGTCAAGAGAAGTGCTCCTCCCCTGTCGTAACTCCCCCCTTTTCTACTTTACAGTCATCTGCCTTAGTGATACAATCAAGCTCCTGAAGTCCTTCCCTACGAGGGGCAACCCTGACAGTGATGGTCTTGCCCCCTTCTTATCTTGGGCTCATCTCTCCTGCTATCATTGAACCCTTCACCTTCATTTTCAACCTGGCTCTGTCCACGTCTACCATGCCCGACTCCTGGAAACATGCCAACGTAGTGCTACTATTCAAAGCTGGAGACCCCCTTTCCCCCCCTGATAACTACAGATCCATATCCATTCTTCCCCACCTGAGCAAACTACTGGACAAAATCGTGCACTTTCAGCTCTCTGAGCATCTCAGAAAATATAACCAGCTGTGCCCCCAACAAAATGGGTTCCATAAGTGCCACAGCACCACATCAGCCTTAGCACACTTCACTAACTATGTCGTCAGAAACATGGACTTGGGTAAGGCCACAGGTGTTGTATTTGTGGATCTGACTAAGGCATTTGACCTTGTTGATCACTCCCTCCTTCACTCTACTCTTCTCCACTGTGGCTGCTCCACTGACACCTCCTCCTGGTTCTGGAGCTATCTCACGGGCAGGTCCCAACTGGTAAATATTGGTGCTGCCTCCTCCCCTGCCCTGCCAGTCTCCACTGGGGTCTCTCAAGGCTCCATCCTGGGCCCCCTGCTATTTTTCATATTTATAAACTCCCTTCCCACCAAGAGCTTCTCTACGTGGACAACCTTGTCCTATTGCACAGCGACAAGTCTCTAATGGACATTTCCTCCACTCTCACCATTAACTATAGTGCTGCCTGTAATTTGTTTCTTTCTAACAGGCTCTTGGATAATGAAACCATTCATTACCAAGGTCTCCAAAGCTAATTCCTCTCTCTCCTCGTGCTCACACCTGAAGGCCCCCCAAATGTTCCCAGTTTATAATACCTAGGACCCCTTCCTTGAGTTTACTGAACATGTCAACAACATCGCGCAAAGGGTAAACCAGAAACTGGGCACTGCCTACCACCTAAAACAATTCACGGCTTTGGAGGTGCACCTTGCGATTGCACATGGTAACCTTCTACCCCTTACTGACTACTGGTCCACCATCTATTCCAATGTGTCCTCTGTGCTGTGCTCCACTGCTCAACTCAGTATACAACAGTATCTGTTTTGTGCTCCAGTCTCCCTACTCTACCCATCACTGCGGCTTGTACCAGTTGCTAGCATGGCTCCCTCTCCAAGGACGGTTCGACTATGCCCTTGGCTGTATAACAGACGGTACCCTCAGGGGCCGCAACCTGTCCCTGTACTCATCCCTCCTCACAGGCAGAGTGGCATCAAGGTGCCTCTGAGCATCATCTGTTCCCCCTCTGGAAGTCCCTAGAGTCTCCTCTGCCATGGGCAGTAACGCCCTGTTCTTCTTTGCCCCTCCCTATGGAAAAGCTCCCTATGTTGCTCTGCTTGACCCACTCTCACCCCTCTTTCAAAACCCACTTCAAGGCCTGGCTGTGGTCAGAAGCCAAATGATCTTGCTCACCAGGTAAAGTGTGCATCCCCATCCTCCTATTCCCCCTCCCATGTTGCAGAGTCCTACCCCATCTTGAGGCTCTGTCCCTCTACCTGGCTCTGTACTCTCCTCTTACCTGTCTATGACACAGCACCTACCTTCTGCTGATTGTTATGTTATAACTGTGTATTGTCTGATTACTGTATTGTGTGCTGTACATTACACCTTACTGTAGTTCAACTTATGTACTGTTCCCTATGTACCCCGCTTCTTTCACTGAACTGTGATGCCTGTTATACTGTTCATGCCTTACCCAATGTGCCATATTAGTGACCCAGGTTGTGCCTGAAAACGGTCCACTAGACTAGTGCACCCACCCAGTTATCAAAGACATTAATAAATAAGAAAGATACTGGAGACCATCATAAAGTAAAAACTACTGGATTTCTTGGGAGTCAAATGGCCTCCAGTAACAAAGACAACATGGTTTCACCAAGGGAAGGTCATGCCAAACAAATCTAATAGACTTCTTCAACTGGATCACAAAGGCAGCTGATAAAGGCCAGGCAATGGATGTGTTGTATCTGGATTTTAGCAAAGGCTTTGACTCAGTCCTACATGAATGGCTGGTAAAAACAAACAAAAAAAATCCCAAAAAGACTGAGAGACCTGGGAGTCAGAGCTTGGTTTATGGGGGTGGATCAAATCTTGGCGGACTGGAAGAACACAGAGATTCGTTTTGAATGGACAATTCAAAGATGTGAGGGAGGTTACAAATCGGGTCCCCCTTGGATCAATCTTAGGCCCAGTCCTTTATAAAGTCTTTATAAGTGAAATGGGGGAAGGGATTCATGAAAAAATATGCGTCTTTGGAGTTAATACCAAATTCTGAGACAAGCTAGACAGTGAAGAGGATGCAAGGTCACTTTTTTATAAAGGATCTGGGAATTCTAGATAAATGGTGCAGGGTTTCACAGCAGAAAAAGATAATGCAAAATAGTACGAGGTCATGCACACAGGGGAAAGGAATCCAAGAATGGAGTACATAGCTGGCCCGCTGGTATAGTGGTAATACTACTACTGCCCGCCACGTCAGTGACTGGGGTTCAGAAGTGGACCTCATTTGTTCAGAGAACAGCCGGGGGAGCATCCTGCCCTCAAAGCTGATATGCATGTAAGTACAGAGGTATGCATGCACAATGGCAACCCTGGGGACTTAACCAGTGGAAAACCCCGACTAGCTAGGTGACTTCCTGGGAAAACCAACAACTGGCCTGGTACGGATTGTGGATGTGGACACGGGGTTGAGAAATGGTCCTGCCCCATCTGGCCCTGCCACAGGAGGCAATCCATGGGAACTCACAGGAACAAGTCCGAAAGAAGGTGATGGATGGAGACTAGTAAAAATGGCCAGATTAAAAAAAAATAAAAAAAGAATAGAGTACACGATGTGAGGTGTAAAGCTAAAAGAGACAACTGAGGAGAGGGACCTGGGATGATGATTAAGGATAACCTGAAGCAATCAGCATATTGTAACAGAATGCTGTGGTGCATAGGCGGGGGTATCAGTAGTATGAGGCAATAGTGCCCTTGTACAGATCCCTGGTAACGGCCACATTTAATCTATACTTGAAGGACAAGGATGCGATGGAGGTGGTGCAGAGGAAGGACACCAAGATCATTCAAGATCAACATGGGGAACTTTATATAATGAAATGCTAAAGGACTGGAACATGTACAAGCTTGTAGGCAAGTGAGAGAGAAAAGGGTGATGTGACAGAGACCTTTACATTTCTACATAGGCTAAACAAGGTGAATGGCATGAATTACGTCAGTGAGTACTGACAAGGGTACAATGAGTAAGTAATGCTATGAAACTGATGGGTGGAAGGTTTAAAAAAGATGTCCAGAGGGGGCGCAGTTGAGCAGCCACAAGGGAGGAAGCAAGCACTTAAAGCTCCATATATATTTTCCAAACATTTTGGCTAATACTAGATATTTGAGAAGCTATATTCTAACTCCTCTATTCTGTGGTGATTGCTGCAGTTATCCGGTGAATCATAATGGGAAAGACTAAGGGATTACGGCCGCTCCACAGAATTTTTTCCACCCCAAAAATAAAAGAGGAGGTGGGCCTCCTCAGCATAGTGAGGCAGGGGCAAAGGAGTCCTGACGATCCTGAGGAGGTGTCTCTGGGGAAGGTCAACTCAACACTACAACAGCTGGTTAAATTTGACTCGTTGACCCCCAGGGTTGTGGCATTAGAGACAAAGGCAGACCTCGCACAGCAGTCCATGAATAAAATGAAGTGGAATCTTAATAAAACAGTGGACGCTACGACCAAGCTCACTGGAGACAATACAGCTCTCCGCCGATGGATTGAGACACTTGAAAATCAAGCCCGGGAACGGAATATTTGTATTTTAGGATTACTGGAGCTGGAAGAGGGGGAGGATCCTCTGGAGTTCATCTAAACTTTTCTGCCAGATTTACTGGGATTTGGCGAGGACGAGCCATAGCTTGCATTTGAGAGGGCATTTCGTCTCACTCCCAGCAGGGCACCACAAGGACAGATCAGCCCTAGGATACTTGTGGTTATTTGCTCTGGTGTGAGGGATACAGACTGGATTATGGCAGTGGCAAGAAGAAGGGAGAACTATTAAATATGGAGATACGACCCTTTCAATCTTCCCGGACCTCTCATACGAAACCAGACAGCGTCCGAAATCTTTCAATGGCATCCGTAGTTACCTTAGGAACTTGAAAATTATTCACCAGCTGCTATACCCTGCTACATTGCGGGTGGAGTGGAAGGGTAAAGTGTACCTTTTCAATGATCCTTCGGAGGTGGAGAGGATGTTGGAACTTACACAGCGGGATGAAGATCAGAAGCTGGAAGCAGCTGCATCGGAGGGAAGAGTGACTTCCATAAGGAAATGTTGTGAACTGTAAAGTATTCTATATGATGTGATATTTGTATAATATCCCAGTATTAGCTGATGTTTAAGAACTGGGTGTCCTGTACTACCGGGGGTAACCGGGGAGGGACTGGTATTTCTTGGGGAAAGCAACTTTGGGCCTTACACTGCTTCTTTGTTATTATAGATTGATATTGTTTTCATGGGAACAGAGACTTGGGCTTTACATTATGGATGCCTCTCTTTTTCTTGTCTTGTTAAACAGCTGCCTGATGGAATCGTCTGCTCTAAATTAAGAGCTTCCTCTGAATTTTGCTAAAGTATAAAAAGGGACTGGAATCTTGGACTTTTGAATATATTGCATATTATGGGTGTTATGCTGAATTGGTGTGCTGTGTTGGGTCTGTAGAAAACCTGTTTTGAAAAGGAATTACACCACGGGTTCCTTTCTTAATATTCTAATGGGATTATTGGGAATATTGATTAATATTAGGACTAGTGAGTTATGGTTAATATGGGGCTTTATGTAACTATGGGTATGTTGCCTTACAGGGGAGGTGTGGGCTGGCGAGCTAGCTCACGCACTAGCAGGCCCAAAGGGGTCAGCTGGAGTTATTTCGTCCTCTGAGGCGATCCCTGTGCTGTAGACTATAGGGTTGGATTGAAATATTAAATGGTCAATTCCCCCTATGCTGCTGTTATCATCTAAGGGATGGGTGAAAATGTATCTGGAAATAATCATTGAATGTATAATCTCTGGCACCCGTCTGTGATTGCTAGCTTCTTGTAAGTGTTTTCTTGCATTAAAGCTCAATAAAAATATTATACAAATAAAAAAGGGTGTCCAGAAGTATTTTATCTTTTCTTTTTTTTTTTAACAGAGGAAGGTCAAGAAGTAGAAAAGGCTGCTACAGGAAGTGGCCTGTGCCAAAACAGTGGGATTTAAATGGGTGGGACAGACATATGGGGACAGTAAAAGTGGGTGTAGAGGACGGCACATGGGGTAGAAGTGTAAGTGACCACTTGGGTACTTGCAACATATAACCAGTAGAACTGGGCAGACTGGCTGGGTTGTGAGACTTTTTCTGCCATCACTGTGTTTCTATATTATAAACCTTTCTACTACGGGAACACGGTTTTGTGCAAGATGAGGCAGGAGCTGAGAAAGACTTACTTTTTGCTTGTTGCTTTTTATGCTTCTTAGTACAAAACACTTTGCACAGATCAAATCTTATCCAGTCATGATCTGGGTCCAAACACTTACATACATACAAAGAAGCCAGCAGAAGAAGGTCATTTGGTCTGTCTAGTCTGCTAGTATTGCAGGGTCCACAGCTTGAGCTACTGTCCCTGCCCCCCCCTCCCCACTCCTCCCATTCTCCCTACCCATGATCCTTACTTTCCCCCCTTTGCCTATCTCAGCCTCTCTTAAAGCTGCCCGTCTTCAACAAGATGACCTCTTCTGGCAGCACATTCCAAGTGTCTGCCATCATCTCTGTGAAAGTACAGGTACACAAGAACTTACCATAACAGTAGATCTTTGAGAGAGGTTCCTGAAGTAGGTAATCACATATAGGACTGCGCCCTCTGGCGTCAGGACCGCATGACAAACTTTTCCAGCAATGCCTGGTGGGGGACTGCCCACCAGACATCATGTGACGGACGTCAACGTGACCCTATATAGTGGGCGGTCCCCACGCCCGCCCCTCCAGTTCTCCTGCTGGAGATCCAAGTAGGATATGAGAGAAGAAAGGATGAAATCCTGAAGCCCAGTTACAAAAATGCTGAAAGAAACTGGGGGTATGTGGGAGGGAAAATGTGACTCACTACAGGAACCTCTCTCGAAGATCTATTGTTACGGTAAGTTCTTACGTAACTGTACTATCTTACTTCGAGAGGGTTCCTGCAGTAGGTCATCACATATAGGACTGAATCCCAAGCAGTCACTCATAAAGAGACCGAGAGAGTCACGGGAGGTGGAGCACTGAAAGAACAGAACAGGACCTGCCTTAGGACAACAGGCCCTGCAGAACAGCCAGGCCAAACCCAGCCCTACGCCTAGAGACAATGTCCAGACTGTAATGCTTTGTGAAAGTATGGTCTGAACTACAGGTAGCTGCTGCAAAAATTTCCACTTGCAGATACGTCCCTCAAGAAGGCTGTGGACACTGCCATTCCTCAAGTGGAATAACCTCAGACTTCCCCCGGCACAGGTTTGTCATACTTCTGATAACAGAAGCGAATGCAGTTAGCGAGCCACTTGGATAAGCACTGCTTAGACACCGCTGAACCCATGGATTTGGGGGCAAATGAAACTAAAAGCTTTTAGTCCTGTGGACATAACAATGCAGGATCCTTTGTGCGTCCAGCGTATGAATAAAAGCCTCACCTTTGTTATAATGGTTAGGGTAATACACTGGAAATTCAACCGTCTAATTGAGGGTGAACTCTGAAACCACCTTGAGAAGAAACTTCGGGATTGGTTCGTAAGACCACCTGGTCTTTATGAAAAATCAAATAAGGCTCCTTACACATCAGGGCCTGAAGCTCGGCAATCCATTGAGCATAAGTAATGGCAACCAAAAATAGTGCTTTCCAGGAGAGAGAGAGAGCACAAGTCACAGATCATCGCTGGTTCAAAAGGGGGAATCGTAAGCTTCTCAATAACAAAATTCAAATCCCAAGGTGGGATGGGGTTACAGATAGGGGGTTTCAGATGTAGAATCTCTTTCAGAAAGGTTTCTGAGATTTCCAACTGTGCCACGAGTTCCCCCTTATCAAATCATGATAGGCTGAAATGGCCAACAGGTGAACTTTGAGGGACGAGTAAGAGAGACCCGAATCAGACAGCTGCAACAGATACTCCATAATCTGTGGTGCCGAGCATGTAAAGGGTTCCCAGCCTTTTGGCACTGCCCAAATGGAAAAACGCTTCCATTTCACAGCATAGGTTGATCTGGTAGAGGGCTTTCTGGCCTCTAGCAGGACTTAGGTGACCTGGTGTGAGACCCCGAAATGAGACTTTATAATGTCCGTAGGAGCCACGCATGAAGATGCAGGGTCCCGAGCCCGGGATGCAATAAACTGTCTTGATCCTGAGTCAACAGGTCATGCCGGAGAGGAAGAGGAACTGGGGGTTCCGCTGAGAGCTGCTGCAGAAGCGGAAACCAGATTTGTTTCAGCCAGAAGGCGGCAGTTAAGATAGTTTGGGCTCCCTCTGCCTGAAGTTTCAGAAGAACCCTCTGTAGGATGGGAAAGGGAGGGAAGACGTACAAGGACCTCCCTGTCCAACAAAGTGACAACGCGTCATGCCAGAAAGCACCAGGCTCTGAAGCAAGCAAGCAAAAGCTGAGAAGCTTTGGGCTGAATTGGGAGGAGAACAGATCTATGTCTGGGTGACCCCATCTCAGGAACAGGGAATCTGCTACTTCCTGAGTTCCCATTCGTGGGTGAAGGACGAGGTTTGGCTGCAGTTGTCTGCCAGGACGGTTAGAACCCCTGGGACATGCACGGCAGTGAGGAACAGACTGTGTTGAACTGCCCAGATCCATACCCTCATCACCTCCCTGCAAAGTGGGTACGATTAGGTGCCTCCCTGTTTGTTGATATACCAAACTACCAACAAGCTGTCTATCTGGACTAGCAGTGACTCTTGACAGAATGGACTGAAAGGCCCGAAGAGCATAAAAGACTGCTCTCATCGCCAGGATGTTGATGTGGAGATGCATCTCTGATTGGGACCATGATCCCTGGATGCAGTGGTTCCCTAGGTGGGCTCCCAAATTCAGACAAGACATGTCTGTGGTGAGAGTCCAAAGTGGTGGGGGGCTTTGGAATGGAAGGCCCCTTGAAAGGTTCATAGGATCTAACCACCAGAGTAGATCCTTCTGGACTGCATCGGAGACCAGAACGGGTTGATCCAGGTCATTCGACTGCAGATCCTATTGGACCCTCAAGGTCCACTGGGTGATCCTCATGGGCAACCCGGCAAATGGGACCATAGAGATGGAGGCCACCATCAGGCCCAAGAGACGTAACCACGCTCTAGACGGAAGGTATCTGGATGAGGTTAGAATGGTGACTTGCTCGCGAATGGTCTCCGCCCTATACAGGGGGAGGAAGGCTTTGCACTGAATCGTATCCAGTATGGCCCCAATGAACTGAAGGTTCTGGGAAGGGGTAATGGTCGACTTTGGGAAGTTGACCATGATAACCAGTTGAGAAAAAAAGGCCAAAGTGCATGAGAGAACTTCCAGTAAACTGTCCCTGGACAGGGCTGACAGCAGCCAGTTGTCCAGGTAAGGAAACATTGCTATCCCCCCACCCCCGACAGCATAAAGCTGCTGCCACCACCGGAAGGCACTTGGTAAAAACCCGAGGTGCTGAGGAGAGACCAAAGGGGAAGGCTATAAACTGGTAGTGCTCCCCTTGGAAACAGAACTGGAGGAAGCGATGGTGGCCCGGGAACACTGGTATGTGCAGGTAAGCATTCTGCATGTCCAGTGCACAGAGCCAATGATTCTCCTGTAGAAGGAGTAGAAGGCTCTGCAGTGTCAGCATGTGAAACCTTTTGTACTCTCTGTAAAGGTTTAGGCTGCTGAGATCCAGTATGGGTCTGAGATTACCCATCTTCTTCAGAACTAGAAAAAAGTGGGAGTAAAATCCCTTCCCTCTTTGAGACTGAGGGACAGGCTCTATGGCTGCCCTCTGGCTTAGAGCCCTGATTTGTTGCTCAACCAGAGGAGCTTGCTGAGGAGAGTAAGACGAGCAAACCAGAGGAGAGTCTGGGGGAATCTCCAGAAACTCCAGAGTGTGTTATTTTGAGACTAGTTGTAGAACCCAAACGTCTGTTGTGACGTCCCTCCATTCCTGCACATGGAGGGCGAATCTTCCTCCCTCCCACTGGCTCCTTGCTCACCAGCAGAGGAGGGGGAGGTGGTAGCCAGTCAGGAAGTGAAGGGTCAAGGGGAAGGAGGTCCCCCAGATCCTTGCTGGTTCTTAGAGGCAGGGGGACGAAAAGGGGGTGCCCGTGGCCTTTCTTTTTCCCTGTCACAGAGTGAAGGGTTGTTTCCCCTGTCTCTTGGTCTGTCTGTGAAAGGGCCATTTCTTTTGGGTTCCCGAACGGTACATGGACCTCACAGACCTCAGGGTTTGGCCGCTGTCCTGTAGACCAGTGATGATGTCTTTGGTGTCACCTCCGAAAAGGACTGAGCCCCTGAAAGGGGCATCTTGTATCGCAGACTGGACAAGCAAGGCCAGAAATGTGAAGCCAAGTGTGTCATCTGAGGGACGCCGCCGTGGTGGAGGAGCGAGCTACCATGTCCACGGTGTCATAGGTAAACCTCAGTGCATGACAGCATGAAATTTTGGACAAATGCAGGTCTTTCACCAACTCCTCCTTGAGTTCCAAAGACTTGAGAGCCTGGATCCGGAACTCAAGTTTGGCCATGGTAGCCTTCTGGAATGTGACCATGTGTGCAACATAATTAAGGGATAGGACAGCGCACTTGGCAGAAGAGTACACTTTTCTGCCATACTGGTCCAGCTGCTGAGACTCCTTGTCTGGAGGAGAAGTGCCCATATGTTTTGGGCACCGACCGGTCGTGGGACACAGCAATGACAACTGAGTCGGCTTTGGGATGGGCATCCAGGAAGGAAACTCCTTCCAGAGCATGGTAGATTCGATCCGCCTTTTTAGGGACTGCCGGAATTGACTGAGGAAGCTGCCAGATGGTCCTGGTGAGGTCTTCGTGAGGAGCCGTCCAAGGGGGGGGATTGGGATCGGGGAAGCAAACTCCAAATTTAAATGTTCTGCGAGGTGCTTCCTCATGGGATCCTGCTCCTCTGTATTCCAGCCACTGGATTGCTGGATTATACGTAATAGTTCTGTAAAGGAAGGATCCTCTGTTCGGTTTAGTCACAAAGGAATCCTCATCTGAGGAATCATCCGGAGACTCTCCTCCAACCAGGAGATTCATCCCCCTGGGAATCCAGATCAGGGAGGATGATCTCCTGAACTTTAGTCCCCGACAGGTGCACCGTCGAGCAAACCGATCTGATGGGAGAGAGAGACTGGGGAACAGGGGTAACCACCGAAACTGGCAGACATGTTTCAAGTTCAGATCTAGCCTCCTTCCACCAAGAACTAATCAAGGCCTGAAAATCCTGCTGGGGAGCAGAAGGTGGTGGAGGTGGAGGCGGAACATGGGTGGGTGGGTGGGTGGATAATGGTAACTTGAAGCACTCTGATCATGAAAGGGGGGGGTGACTATGGTAAGAGGGATACCAAGGATACTGGTACCCTGAATAAAAGGGATCTGAGGCAGGACCCGACGGATGACTTGCCAATGTCGGGCCATAAGGGTAGCAGTTTAGACCATAAGGCCAATAAGGTTCAGGCACAAAACCCTGTGTGAGGATCCCTGACGTCAGAGAGGCTGACGTTGGAGGCACTATCGTCAGACCAGCAGTCGTATATGTAGGCAACGTCTGAGCCGATGAAAAAATAGACATCGTCGGGATCGGACGTGAGGGCCCCAATGAAGGAACCGACCAAATACAGGTCGGTGCTGTCATCTGGATCGGATGTGAGGGTCCCGACGGAGGGACATACAACACACACATCACAGGCTCTGACGTCGGAAGCAGTTGAGCAGGCATGAGAAGACCTGTCGAAGGGTCTGACGAACCAGAGAGCGAGACGGGGACATCTGAAGTCATCGTCGGAGCCTCTGTAACAGACATAATAGGAATCAACACTGGGGTGGATGGAGGGAGAGCCACCACCAGTGACACTGTTCCCTCCTCCATTCCGGTGGAAACCACGGGAGACGGAGGGACCACCTGGGGAGGTGGTAGGGAAGGTTCCTGCTCAGGCGAAGCCAGGGGGGAGGATGGCTGGCAGCCACAGAGGAGCTCATCCAGACGTCGGGAGTATCGGCGTGAGCCTCTGACGGGAGAACGGGGTCCGGGCGGATGTCAGAACCTTAGACCAAGTCCCAACAGAGCCCTGGGGACTCGACTTAACAGCAGCCGGGCAGGCCCTGAAGGAGCCGGGGGTGACTTATCGGCTAAGACTGGGTGTTCGCTGGAGGCGCCTGAGGACGACTTACCTGTGGAAATCGGAAGAAAAGCAGCAGAAGAGGTATCAGGAGGAGCCCCGGTCATGGCCTGAAGAACCACTAGGGCAGGCGGCGGGGGAACAGCCTTGCTGGACAAGGGCCTAATAGAGTTCCCTCGGTCCCGATTCTCCGAGCACTCCTTCTCCCGATGCTTTTCTTTTTCTTTTTCTTCGACTCTGAAGAAGGGGAAGATGTGGCATCCCGAAGCTTCTGCATTTCTTTCTCGAGCTAAGCCATCCTAGACTTCAGAACGTGGGCTTCCAGAGCCTGCTGCCTCCTTTTTTGAGTGGCCTGGTTGAATGACTGGCAGTCTGAGCATGCTGCGGTATCGTGTTCTGGGCCCAAGCAGAAGAGGCAACGGAGGTGGCCGTCCTTATGGGGGATTTGGGCTCTGCACTTCTCACACTTCTTTGTTTTGGTCAGTGGAGAAGACATAAACAAAAATTAAAGAAAGAACGATAGTGAAGAGAAAGAACGAACAAAATGGCGACTGGCTGGGCAAGTGTTACCGCGAGGTACTTTGCGCAGGTCAATGGTGGGAAAGAACTGGACGGTGGGCGTGGGGACCGCCCACTATATAGGGTCATGCTGCCATCTGTCACGTGACATCTGGTGGGCGGTTCCCCGCCAGGCATTGCTGGAAAAGTTTGCCGTGCGGTCCTGACGCCAGAGGGCACAGTACTATATGTAATGACCTACTGCAAGAACCCTCTCGAAGTAAGATGAAGTGTTTCCTGACCTCCCTCCTAAACCTCCCACCCTCCAGCTTAAGACTGTGCCCCTCTTGTTATGGTTGCCACTCAGCTTAAAAAGACTCTCCTTATCAACCTTAATTATCCCTATCAAGTACTTGAAGGTAACCCTTGCCTGTTACTTGAAGGTAACCCTTGCCTGTCTGCAGTAGGCAAATTCTGATCACAGTTCTGGCACTTTAAAAATCCATGGGCCCAGTTCTCTTTTTACGGTTTTCTTTCAATTCTTACCCAGACATGAGAAAAGAAATTGGTACCACAGTAAAATCACTGTCCTCGTCACTGATAGCTGGTATTTTTGTCAACCGCAGCCCTTTTGAGCTGACCAGTTCTTACTTCATTTAACCACAATAGCTGTGAGCTGTAAAACAACTTTAAGTGCTGCAAAAAAGTAGGCAGAAGTACTTCTTTTGTCAAAAAGGAACCCCTAGGCTGTGAATCTAAATGGCAAACTCCCCCCACAGTCATTGTAAGCAGAGCGTGTTTGCTGTTTGGGATATGGTTTGCTGAACCATTCAGCAAGCGTGCAACTGATGGAAAAATAACTTTTTTTGCACTATAAAACCATTCAGAAACAAGGACCTGTAATTTAACGATAATTGTGGGAGGGAAGGATCCCTAAACTGGCAAAAAAATGGAAAAAACAGTAAATTAAGGAGCTCAAGGGATAAGGATGGGAGAGGATCTATAAAAGATGGGAGGGGGTTGGGTGTAAGTTGGAAGTCAGTCTGTCTTAATGCATTAAGCCAGAGAAACAAACTTAGTGGGCTCCAGGCGATGGTGGCAGATACGGGGTTGGATTTCACAGCCATTACGGAAACTTGGGCCACAGAGAACAATCCCAGGTTACGTCATGTACAGGCAAGATAGGGGGAAAGGAAAGGAGGAAAGGTAGCCCTCTGTCAGGGAAAGTAATAAGGCAGTAAAAGATGGGTCCATCAGGGGAAGGAACAGGGTAACATAATCTACGTTGGTACAGGTCACGATGGCATCATGCAAGAAACTGCACATGGAGGTGGCCTCCAGGCCAGGAACACAAAGACGCTAGAGAACTAAGGGCAGAAATAAAGAAGGGGGCCCTCGAATGGTGGTGGTGGTGGTGGGGGGGGCAGTGGTGGATTTCAATCTGCCAACACACTGACTGGGATAATGCATCAGCTAGAAGCAGTCAGGGCCTGATAGACAAGTTGCAGGGCTGCCTACTGGTACAGCTGGTCAGGGAACCTAAAAGGAAGGCTGCCATTCTCAAGGTAGTGCTCACCAACTCAAAAATGGTAGAGGAGGATGGGGTAACTGCTAGGGTCCAGTGACCTTAATACCATATCATTTGAATTGGTTCGCACCAGTAGACTCTTTACAATGGCTGAAGAACTAGATTTCAGAATGCAGACATTAATGAGGAAAAGCATTTATATAGTGCCTTCCATGCATAAACTGTATCCCAAAGGGCTTTACAAGCAATGAGAGACTGGTAGTGAAATGACTGTAAATGTGTAGTTGCAGCCATTTCACACATCAGCACCCACACACAGTCTTGGACAACTACAACACAAGGAGTCTAATCAATTAGCTGACCTCACTGCTATCATCACAGAAGCAGATCTGGGCTGGGTTGCCATCGCCGAGACCTGGTTCAAGGACAACCATGGCTGGGATACATCTATTCTAGGATACTGTCTTTTTCTGGAAGGACAGAACTGGTGGGGCGGGCGCTACGTATATAAAGGAGGGTATAAAAGCCACTATGACCCAAAATAACAATACGGAAAGAGTCACTTTGGGTAACTCCAGAGGCTGGCAATGGAGCAGTAACTCTAAGGAATATTTTCGGAAACTAAGAACTCAAAGACTAAAGTCATGGGGCTCAATTCTCGAAGGTTGGTGCAGGGCGTACAGAAGCCCTGCGTCAATGGCGCAGCTTGCCCTAAACTCTTTGGCGCACGACCTGGCGCAAGCCCAGTAAAAAGTTGGCCTACCTCGCCACACGTGGCACACGGAGGGCTCGGTTTTCAAGAATCCCGAAAATGGGTCCGGGAATGCTGCAAGCCCTATGCACCATGCATTTGGTGCATCCAGGGTTTGCGGCAATCTAACAGTTTTGAGAATGAAGCCCATGGACTTTAGACAAGCAGATTTCACTGAATGAATGAAGATCTCAAGAAAATACTGAACAAGAGAGGGATGTTGAAGAATACTGGGCACATCTCAAAACAGTTCTACTACAAACTGCAAATCTGTTGCATAAAGACGGTATGCAAAGCAAAGAAGAGAAGAAAAGAAAATCACTCTGGTTTTCTAAGGAAGTAGCCACCAAGGTCAGGGAAAAAATGACAGTTTTTAGAAAAATACAAGAAAACTGGATCCAACAAGGATAGGGATGACTACAAGGAGAAACTAAAGAAAGCAAGGAAAGAAATCAGAACAGCAAAAGCAGCAATGAAGAAGAAGACAGCCAAGGAGGTCAAGAAGGGTGACAAAACCTTCTAAAGATACATCAGCGAGAAGAGAAAGACAAGAGGAGGTATTGTCATACTAGCTAAGGATGATGGGGGAGACAGAGAGGACAATAAGGACAAAGCAGAAATCCTCAACAGGTACTTCTGCTCAGTTTTTACCAAGGAGGAGGAAGGTTGTGGGCCCTCCCTTGCAAGGGGCAGCACAGACAACAGCAGAGTATATTCAGGACTTCTTACAAAGGAAAGAGCCCTAAAGGAACTGGAGAAACTCAATGTAAATAAGGCCATGGGACCAGATGAAGTACAACCAAGGTTGCTGAAAGAGCTAAGAGAGGAACTAGCGACTGGCTGACCTTTTTAACTCATCGCTTGAGCTGGGCGAGGTCTCACAGGATTGGAAAAAGGCCACGGTTATCCTTCTACATAGAAACGGGAGCAAAGAGAGTGCAAGCAACTACAGACCGGTAAGCCTCACTTCAATTGTGGGCAAAATAATGGAAACCCTTCTAAAGGAGAGGACTATATCCTTTCTTGAAGAAAACAGCAAATTAGACATGAAACAGCATGGCTTAACCACGAGTAGATCATGCCAAACTAATCTAATAGACTTTTACAACTGGGTAACCAAAATAGTGGATCAGAGCGGTGCAGTAGACATTGTATACTTAGACTTCAGCACAGCCTTCAACTTGGTCCCACACAGACGGTTACTAAATGAGTTAGACAGCATGGGAGTAGGGCAACAAGTGGTGAACTGGATACAGAGCTGGCTTAGCAGAAGGACCCAGAGGGTACTAGTAAACGTCCCTCTATCAGAAGAAAGGGGGGTAGATAGCATAGTGCCACAGGGGTCGGTGCTAGGTACAATACTCTAATATTTTTATTAGTGACATACCTGAAGGCCTGGAAGGTAAGGTGAGTTTGTTTGCAGACGATACGCAAATGGGCAACAGGTTACACACTCCAGGAGGAGCGGAAATGATGAAGGCTGACCTAAGGACTCGAACTATGGGCAGAAACATGGCAACTAAACTTCAATGCAAAGAAAATGCAAGATCATGCACCTAGGAAGAAGAAACCCAGGAGAAGAATACTACAATCCACTAAGCAGGAAAGAGATCTAGGAATAATTATAACAGATGACCTGAAAATATCTAAGCAATGTGAAAAAGCAGTACTAAGGGCAAATAGCATGCTGGGCTGCATAAGAAGGGCAGCAGAAAAAGAGAGGTAATCCTGCCGCTCTACAGATCACTGGTGAGGCCACACCTGGAGTACAGTGTCCAGTTCTGGAGGTCGCTCCTTAAAAAGGATATGCACAGACTGGAAACAGTGCAAAGCAGTAAACAAAAAATGATACAGGGAATGCACAGCAAAACATGATGGATGGCTGTGGGACCTAAACATGTATTCCCTGGACCAGCGAAGGGAGAGAGGAAACATGATAGAGACCTTCAGGTTCCTAAATGGTATAAACAAGGTACAGTTTCAGGGCCTGTTTTGTATCAAAAATCACATCAGAACCAGGGGCACGATATGAGGCGGGGGGCAAACCTAGGGCAACACACGCATATTCTTATTTACAGAGACGGTGATACACGTATGGAACTGCCTTCCATGGGAGTGGTGGAGGTGAAAACGGTGGGAACTTTCAAAAATGCTTGGAATAGGTACAAGGGCACCACAACACTGAATAGCAGTTGGGGGTTGGGGGGTTAGGAACAAGGGCAGACTAGATGGGCCATATGGTCCCCCTCTGCTCTCCCTCTCTATGCATGAACCAGTTTTATGGAAAGCACCAGAAGTTAACAGAATGGGCTAACAGAATCACTCAGGGAATTAACAGAGGAGGGAGGGGGAGGATGGGTGGGGTGGACAGAATGGGTGTGTGTGCAGGAAAAGTGGGGAGAAATTAAAGTGGCCATTCTCGAGGCAACAAGATCATGTTTGAGGATGTTCACCAAGAGAAATGGGTACGAGGGACCAATCTGGCTCTCTGAAGTCAGGGAGATGGTGAGGAATACGAAAAAGGCCTTTGTCAGATACAAGGAGAAGAAGGGTGTGCAGAACGGAGCAAGTACTATGTCAAGGGAAGCCAAGAATGCAGTCAGATGTAAGAGCAGACACAGAGCACGAGGAGTCAAGGGCAAGGAAAAAAACTCTTTTTTTTTCCAGATACAGTAGGAAAAAAAGAAAGACACATGGGAGAGCCCCCCAATTTTTAACCAGGTGAGACACACTAAGCTGAAAGCTTGTTTACAGGTGCAACCTGGGAGCACAGGGAAGTTAAGTGACTTGCTCAGGGTCACACAGTATGCAAGTGGAGGCTGTGGGATTCAAACCCAGGTCTCCAGATTTGCAGCTCAGAGCCTTAAACCACTGCACTATACTGCCTCCCTAGTTGTTAGACTGGCATAGTGGGGAAGGGTAACAGAGGAGGGCATGGAGAAGGCAGCCATTCTTAATGACTACTTCTGCTCCGTTTTCATGGTGCAGGAAATGGGTCTTTGCCAGAAAGCAGAATAAAGGCCACTGATAGGGGAATCCCAGAAATAAGGCAGAAGATATTTATATGTGAAAGAATTAGAAAAGGGCTGACAATCCTAAAGATAAAACAAAGCCTTGTGGCCAGATGGGATGCATCTGAAGGTAGTCAGAGAACTGGCACTGTAATTGTCAGGGCTATTAAATAGCTCAATTCAGTCAGGGAAGGTTCTGAAAGACTGGAGGGTAGAGGACATACTTCCACTCCATAATGGTAGGGACAAAGAGCAACCAGGCAATTACAGAACTGTCTTACCTCTGTAGTGGGTAGACTAATGGAGACACTAGACAAAGAGGATCTAAAGAACTACCTGGAGAGCAATGGACTCCAGAATGGTAAAAAGCACATGTTTGTCACAGTGAGGTCTTATTCTCTGACTGGGTAAGTAGGGCAGTAGATAAAGGACATGCAGTAGATCTGCTTCACCTTCAGCAAGGCATCTGACTCGGTACCACACAGAAAGCTGCTGAAGAAGATGGAGGCTCTAGGTGCAGCAAGGGACATAGATGAGTGGGAAGTTGGTTAGAGGGGTGACAGCAGAGGGTAGTTGTAAACCGAGTCAAATCTGGGGAGACGGATCACAAGTGGGGCGCACAGGGTGAGGTCCTGGGCCCAGTCCTCTTCAGTATGTTCATTAGTGACACAGGAGAAGGAATTCAGGGCATCAGGGTACAGTGAGAAGGGGTTAAGGGAACTGCAAAGGTTGGAGAGGTGGTCTAAGGTTTGGCAGTTGAAATCTAATGCCAAAAAGTGTAAAATGATGCACATAAAGAATAAGAACTCCAGGACAGAATACTGGATGGGAGGGTTTAAGATGGCCACTACTACTACTACTGAGGAAAGGGACCTGGGAGTCATCATAGTGACTCCCTTAAACAATCCAGCCAATGTAGCAAGGCCTACAGCAGGATGACCAGAACACTGGGGGATACTGGGAGGGGTTTGATAGCAAGAGGAAAAGATGTATTACTACCTGTCTTTGGATCACTAGTGAGGCCACACCTGAAGTACTGTGCCCAGTTCTGGAGCACTCACCTAAGGAAAGAGAGGGACAGGCAGGAAACAGTGCAGCACAAGGCAACCAAACAACGGAAATTCATAACCAACACGGCAGTTCTTATGAGGACTGGCTTAAGGCTCTGAACATGTACTCACTGGAGGCCAGAAGGGAGAGGGGTGATATGATAGAAGCCTTCAAGTTTCTGAAAGGAACAGACAAGGCAAACTGCGAGGAAGTATTCACCAGAATAGCAAATACAGAACACAGGGGCATGAGCAGAAGCTGGTGGGTTGGAGGGGGGAGTCAGAAATGATGTCAGGAAATTCTATTAAACAGAGAGTGGTTGAGCTGTGACACAGCTGGCTAGCTGAGAAGGTGGGCGCCAAAACCATCAACAACTTCAAACAGAGTTTCGGTATGGCAGGAAACATGGTTGGTGGGGGTAGGGATGGGACATTTAATCCCAGACAGACACCTGGTCTTGGGAAACAATAGGGTATTACAAGCAGACTGGATGAACTAACAGCCTTTTTCTGATGTTATTTTCTTATGTTTCTAGGTTATTTAATAAAAACCAACAGCTTTTAGGTTTTAGCCATCAAATTATCTGGGAGCACCATCTGGACAACAGCACTCTTCAATGGAAACTAAAGATCTACCGCTGGAATGCTGGGAGGCTTAAGACCAGCACGGTGAGACAGCATCTTTGAAAACACATACTAAGTTATGGGGCACCATGCACCTGGCAAAGATGATGCACAAGTTTAACTAGGCTACTCTAATTCATGTAGGTAGAAATTATAATTACACCCCAACCTAGGAAATATAAAAAGGGGAGGCAGTAAGAGTACAAACATTTTAATAACTAACTGATGTAAACAAACACACTTTTAGACTTATAACACTGATCCAGTTTTAACTGACTGTGTGTGACTGCACTAATTTGGCACTATGAGGATTAGTCCACCCCTCAACCGAGTGCCCATGTATCTTCTGATGCCGTTTGTAATTGTCCCAGTGTCCAGTAGTATAAGGGCATTCAGCGCATCTGAAAGGCTTTTCCCCAGTATGTCGGAGCATATGCCTCTTTAGGTTCATGCTCTGGTTACAGCGGTAGTTACAGATATTGCACTTAAAGGGTTTGTCACCAGAGTGGATGCGCTCGTGGCGTTTCAAGTTTGCCAGGTTCCCACAAGCGTAATCACACATATCACACTTGTAGGGCTTTTCACCCGTGTGGATCCGCTGATGCCGCTTAAGGTTGTCATAGTGCGCTGAGGCATAGTCACACAGAGAACACTTGTACGGCTTCTCACCACTGTGCGTTTTCATGTGCCGTACCAAGTGGTTGGGGTAGTGTGTTGCGAAAGAACACAAAGTGCAGGAGAATGCCTTGTCACCTTTACCAGGACTGCCCATGGCTTCTGCTGACAAGACTTCTAGGCTGCATCTGGCACAGATTTGCTCTGCGACACCTTCCTCTTGTGTGAAGCCATCATCCAAAACTAGTCCACACATGCGGCAAGTGAAAGGGAACAGCAGTTCGGGTAATGTATCTGACTCCTCGGCTCGGTTTCCAGGATCCAACAAACTTGGAGGTTCCACTTCATTCCTTAGTCTGGTGCAGCTGGGGAGGAAGCTGTCGCTGCCATTCACATGTAAGGTCAAATCTGAGACTATTGCATCTGCAAACAAAAGAAATAAAGGTAATCTGGGAACCAAATATTTCCAAAATTGTTCTAAATTCTATTCTATTTAGATCTGAACCAAGCATGTTTCTGAGTTTCAGTACTCAAAATTAAATAACCTTTATACTCACCAAAGAAAGTATATAACTACATGCTGGCTGCTGTCTTTTCTAGGTATGGAAAGGCAAATCAGAAACTAACACAAAAAGGATCTTTTTTTATTTGCTTTTTAATTAACTCACACTTTTCTTCCCTAATCCTAGCTGCATGTCCTCTATCTGACTGGGCCAAAACTGCCTTATTCACTCCTGTTCAGAACCCCACCATCTTGCAGACCAGAACCTAAAAGGAACCCTGGAAGCGTGAGCCATCCCAGTTGGGGGGGGGGGGGTCAACTGGCCAGGATACCCATGAACACAGCTGCAGTCTCTGGGGCCAGGAGGAGATGGAAGTGGGGTCGTGGCAGCAGACATAGGGATGGTCATCACTAGGTCCCAGAGGGATTTTACCTTGGTTTCTCCTGCCAATCTCCCTAGTTTGTGTTTGTCATCCCGCTGCTACATTTTTTTTTGGGGTTGTAAGGTCACCCATAATGTCACTACCACTTTGCTTCCTGAAGGTGCTCCAGTGCGACTGAAGTTAAGTTATCCTCCTATCTGGAGCCTACAATTGCTGCCTCTGCAGCACTATCACGGCTCCATCGGGGTGGTATGGTACCAACACGAGAGTGTAATGTATTCTGCCAGTGCCACTGGCCAGGTAAAGTGGATCCTTCTAATACAAAAGGGAAAATTCCAGCACTCCTTAGTAAGCCATGACTGGAAACAACAACCAGCAAGTTGTCAAGATAACCTGTGTGAGAGATCTATGGAGACCCACTCACGACAGCATAAACATACTCGCTGCATTTTTGACTTGAAGCAGCAGCATTTGGTAGCTGGAAAAACATTTCAGCACAAGTTTTTACCTATAATGGATTTCTGACATCTTTAGACTGATCTTTAGTGTATTTATATAGAATTCCTTCAGTCATTTTCAAAACACTTATTACTAGTTTAAGATCAATAACACAAGTCAATAAAGATGACCACTGCTAACAATTTTTAAAAATCTCTTTCGCTGAGGTTACTTTTTGACTGCACAAACTAGATTACTAGATTCATACAGTGGATATGAAAGCATTAAGCCATGAAAAAGGAGGCTTCTACTAGGGAATTAATGCATAGGTTTTTTGGGGGGGCGGGTTGGAGCATAAGGCTGCAGGCCGAGTGCCCCAACCATGCATTATTTCCCTAGTAAAAGCCTCCTTTCTCGTGGCTTACTACGCTTGTAACACAGCAAGCGCTGGTTAAACATTGTACAATTAGAAAAATTGTGCAATATATGACTAATCCAATGGTATAAAATCAGGATCTGCTTCAGAACACAGTTTTCGTTGGTGAAGTATTACACGTCTTACAGGCTACATAGATATGGAACTGTGCGTGTGCACATTGAATACTTCCTATTCATTAAGGTTGTGACTGAAGTTTTAACACAGTCTGCAGCCTTCTTTTGTATAATGAAGGAGAGAGAGACGGCAAAAAAAATTCCTTTGCTAAAAACACTGTTGTGTCAATTTGTCGCTTTCATTTTTTCTTTATATTCAGTGGTGCATTACAGGTAAAGTACGAAGATTTGCATATCTCTGTAAGTCACGATATGCAAATGTTCGTACCTTTCCCATAATGCACTACTGAATGTGCACAGAAAACAAAGCAGAGGAGATCACAATATTGTTATTGATCGATACAGGTACTTTTTTTTCCTGTCATGTTAAAAAGATAAGGCTCTACACTCTTTGAAAAGTGCTGTGGTTTGATGGTATCCCTCTGTCTCTTACACATAGCGGCCACATCTGAGACATACAACTGTTCCCGATGCGATCCCCTGGCTTTTGTCAGAAGACGGCTGATAGCAGTCACCTCTCCCCACTTGCCCTTGCCTCTGTTGCTGCAACCGATCGTGCTGTGTGTGTGCAGAGTGCCATTTAGAGGGACATTCTGCTCTCCTGCTTTCTGTGTGTGAATACACAAAAACAAGTTTCAGACACAGTGAGTATAGCTACCGCAATAACGTGCACTACTATAAACGTGGGACACACGGTATGCTGGGTACATGGAGGACCATGGGGCATGTGGGTGGGAAGGGACTACAGCACCAGGGGGAGAATAATCTTTCAGGAGCTTTTTGTCTGTGTCTCCGTTTTAGCACATCCACTAGCACCACATATAGGAAGGGACAGAGAAAGAAGTAAGACAGAAAACCACTGTGTCTGTCTCTCTGTCTCTGCCTCTCACCAAGCATGCGATCCCGATGTACAACTGACAGTTTTTTTCTTAATGTGCGATGGTGACTTGAAAGTGGACAACAAAGGGCATTACTAGGGAATTAATCCCCGCTTGTTTTGCATCACATGCTGCCTTTTGCCCAATGAGTATCTTCTATTTTGATATTTATTAATTGCCATGTTACAAATTAGGGTAATGCTAGCATGTGTTACTGATGCTGAACAGCACACCAAGATATTTAATTATTTCATGGTGGGCGCTGTAGAAGAGCAGGAGCTTTTAAAAGCCTCAAAACCACATATCACAAATAAAAAAAGAAAAATGTGTATTTTTGGTTTTGCCTGAAGTACATTTCAAAATTAGATGATGAAGCTGTCTGCCAACCAACAATACTGCTGATTTAATTGAGCAGACAGGCAAAAACTGCAAGGTTGAATTTCCTTTATTTTTTTTTCACTGTGGAGTTTTGTTCTGCAAACCTTAATCTTGCAGTTTATTAATACATTTTTATTTTATTTTCCATGTTAATTCCCTTAACCTGGAAGCCAGACTCTCTTTCTATCCATGTACAAATCCTTGATCCCATAACTTCTGATACGGTTGCAACCGGCACCAATTACTTACTATTTGCTCCCTAACATACTGCCCCAGTTTGGGGGTAGGGGCCAAAAAGAACAGTTGTGTAAGAACTTACCGTAACAGTAGATCTTCGAGGGGATCTCAGTCATCAGGTTATACCACAGGAACCTTCCCCGTCGATGAAGGGGAATCCACACGGAAGATTTTCAGCAGTACAACTGGGGCCGCCCACGCTGTTGACGTCACCAACCCTATATAGGCGTGAGCGGCCCCGCTCCCTCCTCAGCTCTTTCCCCCAGAGACTAAGTAAGGGAGCTAGGCTTTTTGCCATGGAGGAGGGAGAGAGAGAGAGGTGCCCAGACCTAAATGAAAAGCTGGATAAACCAGACAGCCAGTTCTTAGACAGGAGCCCCAAGAAGGGGGATGGTGGGAAGAAACATATACCGCATGACTGAGGTCCCCTCAAAGATCTACTGTTATGGTAAGTTTTTACATAACTGTTCTATCTTCGGGGATATCTCAATCATCCAGTAACACAGTAGGAACAGTTAGTTACAAGTACATAACAGACAGTCTGGGAGGAGGGCTTTCCATAAACTTGAGACAGGAGTCCCTGTAACACAGTTCTGCCAAATCCTGCATGGGCTCTTAAGGCGATGTCCAGACTGTAGTGCTTGGTGAAGGTATGGACTGTACGCCAGGTAGAAGCCACACAAATGTCAGTGGCTGAGACCCTTCGGAAACAAGCCACAGAGGTAGCCATGCCTCTGCTGGAATGAGCTTTGACAGCACCAGGCAATTCTTCGCCATACTTGTAGCAGAACACAATGCAATTAGCCAACCATTTGGATAAACACTGCTTAGAAACAGAAATGTCCTCTCTACCTGGGGCAAAGAAAACAAACAACTGCTTCGACTTTCTGGACTCCTAAGTCCTAAGCAGGCAGTACTTCAACATTCTGCACACACCTAATGTATGGAGCAGTGCTTCCCCTGGATTGGTACACTCAGAAAAATAAACAGGAAGGTGGATAGACTGACTGAGTGTAAACTCTGAAACCACCTTAGGGAGAAACTTAGGATTTGTGTGCAAGAACATCCTGTCCTTTGTGAAAAATCAAATAAAGTTCCTTGCACCAGAGGGCCTGAAGCTCTGATATTCTTTGGGCTGAAGTAATAAAACTAAAAACAACGCTTTCCAAGAGAGAAAGCGTAAATCGCAAGTTGCGACTGGCTCAAAAGGAGACAGTCAACTTTTCCAAAACAAAATACAAGTCCCAAGCCGGGACAGGGGAACGGATTGGAGGCTTCAGATGCAGGATGCACCTTAGAAAGGTATGGGAGACATTCAACTGAGCAATTGTGCAGTCACCCACAGGCGCATGAAAAGCAGAAAGAGCCGAAAGGTGGACATTGAGGGAAGAGTACTGGAGTCCTGAATCAGACAGTGAGATCAGGTAGTCCAGGATATGATTCATCAAGCAGGTGAAAGGGTCTAGGCTATGCTTGGCAGCCTAGACGACAAACCACTACCACATCATGGCATATGTGGCTCAAGTGGAAGGCTTTCGGGCGTCCACCAGGAGTCCACTTCTCTGTTAGAAACCCCGAACCTGGCAATGGCTACGTTCCCAGGAGCCAGGCATGTAGATGGAGGGACCTGAGGTTGGGATGGACCAGGATCCCCTGAGCCTGGATCAGCAGATTCCTGCGGAGAGAAAGAGGAACAGGAGGTTCCTCCGCCATCTGCTGAAGGAGAGGGAACCATATCTGATGAGGCCAGAATGCAGCCACCAGAATCATGGTGCCCCGTCGATCTACAACTTGATTAGCACCCTCTGGATCAGAGGAAATGGAGGGAATGCATAAACAAACTTCCCGCTCCAAGAGAAGGACAACATCACCAGAAATCTTCAGGCCCTGGATCTAGTGAGCAGATACTGGGCAGTTTTGCATTGCATTGACGCAAAAAGGTCCAACTCTGGATGACCCCCATCTGTCAAACAAGTCTTCTACGATGGATGAGAGAAGCTCCCACTCATGCATGTTGGACTGAGTCCTGCTGAGAATGTCCACCAGGGTGTTTAGTACACCTGGCACGTGGACGACAGAGTGTGTCAGACTGTGATCTAACGTCCAGTACCACGCTCTCATGGCCTCCCTGTAAAGGGGGTATGAATGAGTACCTCCTTGCTTGTTGATGTAGTATACTACATTTAGATTGTCTGACTGCACCAGCAGCTGACCCGGAATAAGGTGTTCTTGAAAGGCCTGCATGGTGTAGAGCAGCGCTCTCATCTCCAGGACACTGATATGCAGGGAGGCTTCCCACTGGAACCCAGGTGTGCTCCCCAGCCCAGACCTGAGACATCTAAGGTTAAGATCTGATGTGGGGAAGAGATCTGGAAGGGAACACCTTCAAGCAGATTCAAGAGGTCCATCCACCACTGCAGCAACTTGCGTACTGGGAAGAGACCAGGACTGGCTGGCTTAACTCGTCCATGCGCTGGTCCCACTGTACCAGGAGGGTCCACTGGAGGGTATGCATATGGAGCCTGGCCAACGGATGTCTTGCAGATCATTTATGATGTCCTGGACATCAGGGCCAAATAGCTTGGTGCCAGTGAAGGGGGCATTAAGTCCTTTTTACTGCACATCAGCTGCAAACCCAGATATTCTGAGCCAGGCGTACTTGCGGAGGCATATGCCCGTGGCAACTGCCCTGGCAACCAAGTCAACCATGTCACACAAAGCTCTGAGAAGGTGTTTGCTAACATCCTCAGCTGCTTGGACTGGAGGCACTGTAGCAGCTCCTGCTTTTGAGTACCATCTGGAAGGTGCTGGGCGGCAGCCTTGCCCATCTTCCAACTGGCATGCTGGTATTTCACCATGTGTGACAGATAGTTTGCAATCCTCAAACCTAACGTGGAGGAGGCTTAACCCCTTTTACTCGAGAGGTCAGTTCTACAAGACTCTGTCTGGGGGAAGGGAACTAAGGTGCTTAGGTGCATTAGATCTGTCACGAGGTGCCTTAATGATCACCGAGTCAGTCTCAGGCTGGGCAGCATAACAGGGGAAACCCTGGGGAGCATGATAAAGTTTGTCCGCCCTGCGAGGCACAGCTGACAGCATGTCTGGTCTGTGCCAGGCTGATGTGGCTGCATTCCTCAAGGTTGGGAGCACTGGAGAAATGGTCTTTGGGGGAGATTCAAGAATCTCCAGGAAATCCACCAGATCTTCTCTGGTGGCATCCTCTTAATCCATGTGGAAGCCCATGGCTGAGGATAGCTGTTTCATCACATTAAAAAATGTGGGGTCCTCAGGAAGAGACCTGGGAGTATGCTTCACAGAGTCCTCACTGACAGAAGAGGCTGTATATCTGACAGAAAGGAGGATCTCCTCCTCTTCTTCCTCCACCTCATCAGTAAGAATGAGGTCTAAGACGGGCTTCCGGTGGTGCTATGGAAGGCTGAGAAGCGTCTCTGAGGAGCTCCCCCCTGCGTATATATATTAAAGCTTTATTTTATCTAAAAAAAAAAAAACTCACAATGGGCATCGACCTCCCAATACTAACCTGGAGACTCGCCTGGGCGCATGAAACAAGCCGGCAGCAATTGTTTCTGGATATTTAATACTGCTCCATTTCAGGACGACTACTCCTCGAACGACAATATGGCTAGCCAAGAGGACTCAAAACGTATGCCCCACCACAATAAAAATGCCTCGGGTAAATCAGCAGTCTCCCAAACACTGGAGCCGATCCTACAAGCAATCCAAGAGTTCCGAATGGAGGTTAAAGAAACATTACATGACCTCCGTTTGGATTTGGGCACTTTACAAAACTGCACTGAAGAGGCTGATGTACACAGCACAGCAAACTCTTACCGCCTTGATGAGCTGGAAACCTCCATAAAAGAGCTGTATCACACTCAACTATCATCCACAGGCAGGAAGACTCAGAGAATACAGCCCGGAGGAAGAACTTACGCTTTTACGGGATACTGGAGGGCAATAACATGCAGGCCTTCCTTGACCATCTCCTCCGGACCACGTTAGACCTCGGCCCTGACTTTCCAATTGATATCGAACGGGCCCATTGTGCCCTGGGCCCAAAGCCACCGCCATCCTCACACCCGAGGTCCATAGTGGCTCAGTTTCTTAATGACTCCATCAAAGAGACCCTCCGACAAAAAGCTTGGACTCAGAAAATGCTTACCTATGAAAATAGATTTTTTGTGGACAACTATGCGCCCACTACTACGATGCGAATATACCCCTCTGTTCCCATGCTTACCAGCCAATAAATTGAAATTTAAGACCCCTTACCCTGCCAAGCTGGTGGTCGCCTTCTCTTCTGGTCCTTGTACCTACATGACAGCACAAGAAGCAAGGATGAACTTAATTTCCAGGGGCCTACTGAAGGAACAAGTAAGTGTCCTCCGAAGGAGCATCAGACCTTCCTTGCTCCCAGGACATTCTCAACAGCATCAGGCAGTTCTGATGCGCTACCTATAATACGGAATAAGTATCGGGGACAATCTCGGGATTTTGTGCAGGTGGGTGCAACAGGTGTGGTCCGGGGGCTGCTGGGGGGGGGGGGATGACTATCTCGGGCAGCCTACTGCCATGCTGGATCAAGCGAGACAAGACAATCAGGGGAGGATAACAGAGCTGATAAAACATAATAAAATCTAAGAAAATGGCTCATATCCTATCTCCCCAAACACTGGGCATAATTTAGAGGCCTCTTGATGGCAGGCACGAGCCAGGCTAAGAGCCTCCCCCTAAAAACATCCTTGCAACCAACTGATCCCTGGCATGGGCCCCGACCGTCTCTCTCCCATTCCGTGGCCAGTTAGACCTGCCAGCCCCGTGGTTTTATTCCCGACTCCATGGTGATTTTAATCGAAGAACATACCCCTGGTCCCCAGTCTTGTCCTTGGGAAGCTTAGAGGCCTACCTTAGGCCGAACAGCAGTGATATCCAGGGGAAAAATGGAGGATTGTCCCAGTGGAGGGACCCTTGACCTAATCAGGACTCTTGTGGACCTACAAAATAAACATTGGAGGCTACTTTTTTCCAGCTAGCCAGTGCACATCGTAGTAATATCACAATGGTGACTGTGGGCCCACCTAATTAAGACTTTTCACCCTAGGACTTTTCTTACAGAGGGGAGGGTTACAAAGAAATCTTATAACTATGTTACTTTTGCTTTTCCCCGGCACGGGAACCTATAATTTTTTTAA
This sequence comes from Neoceratodus forsteri, assembly GCA_016271365.2. Taxonomy (NCBI): domain Eukaryota; kingdom Metazoa; phylum Chordata; order Ceratodontiformes; family Ceratodontidae; genus Neoceratodus; species Neoceratodus forsteri. The sequence continues at coordinate 1,513,246,979 of CM057452.1, read as the reverse complement.
TATTGAGTGACCACTGCATGCTATCCTGACCAAGGGGACTTAAAAGATTGGTCAGGGGTCCATTGGGGTGGATTACTATCTGGGGCTGGTTCACGGCCCACCTGGGCTTACCTTCGCTGAGGGGGGCCCAGGGATGGGAGGCAGCAACCTCATTCGGGAGACTCTTAATACCACTCTGGAGTACACCCCTCCAGCCCGACAGGACCTAGGGGGAAGACACAGACTAGCTAAAAGGTAATAGACTTTTAAACCCCATTGTGGGGATACTTATGGTCTATAACTAAGACACTGAGCGCCAACAGCAGGGGAAACACTATCGAATCCCTCCCCACCGAAAATTGTTCTTACCCGGGTTATTCCTGCCTGTCTTTGTACCTGGTCCCTGCCAGGCAAGGGTTGAAGTTGTAACATTCTTATTTTCTCCCACAGGATTTTATATCCAGGCCTTGGGCTGCACTTCCTCCCTCCCTCCCTCCCCCTGGGCCTCTTGGTCCCCTGGCTGTTCCCATTTAGATGCGGATGCAGGGGGACAGCCCATTTTTGAGACTCCCACAGGATGCTGCTACGCTTAACTCAGCTCACCCTACTGGTTATGTTCCTTTTCCATCAGAACATTTCAGTTTCCCAGAGGGCCGACTGGGCCACGACTGTGGCCCCTACCCTCTCGTCAAAGGACACTCCCACTGGGGAGTGTGTCCCGGTACCTTTTTGGAGGTGGATGAGTACTCCCACCTCCAAGCTGGAAGCCAGCTTATATACAGTTACCCCAATAACTTGTTTTCCTGGGCAGTTGTGCCCAGAACCTACTGTAAACAACTCCTTTCTCGGCTCCTCAGGTTACAGAGGAGAAAGTTGGATTAGGAAGGAAGGAAGGGTTACCCCTTCTAAGTTTTAACCCCACTAGTGGAGCTCTCTGCAAGGTTGCAGCTCTTCACATTAAAGGCACTTGTCGCCCACTTAACCCTGTGGTTAAGGCCATACTATGGCCCATGTATTATGTTTGGTGTTACTATTCAGAACAAAATAGAAAAAAAAGGAGACACACACCCCCCAAGGTTTTGAAAATGCTTTATTATAATATGATAACATTGTTACTATATCTTCTTGTTATGGTGAAAGATGGCGGTTAATCCCATTAAAATCGTTTCAATTAATGTAAATAGGCTCCACAGCACTATTAAAAGATCTCGCCTAATGCAATGCCTAAATAAGCAGGCGTCAGACCTCTTCTTCCTTCAGGAGACCCATTTACCTAACTCAGAACACCAGAAGTTAAAATGGGGCCATCGTTATGAAGTATACTCATCCTCCCACCCTAGCGCACATAGACGCAGGACTGCTATTTTGGTTCCTGCCACCACTCCTCTAGAGGTCCGAGATATTATTGCAGACACTCAGGGGAGATATGTGATCCTTACTGGTGTACTATACTCTCAGAAGGTGACCCTGGTAATCACTTATCTACCCTCCCAATCATCATTAGGAGTAATTCAGACCTTCCTGCAGAAGGTTCTAGCAGTGCACCGGGGCATTTTAATTATGGGGGGAGATTTTAATCTAGCTCTCTCACCCCAACAAGACACTTCTCCCCGGGCTTATAGATCCTCCACTGCTCTTAAGTACCTCGGATCTACACTCTCCCAGCTGGGTATAGAGGATACACTGAGGCAGCTTTTTCCTTCAGACCCCGGATTTTCTTACTACTCACTCTGCTTTCAAACCTACTCTCATCTTGACTACTTTTTCATCTTATGCGAACATTTCTTTCTCATTCAAGATCTGACCTTGGGTCTGAGGATTCTCTCCGACCACCATCCATTAACTTTGAAAATAAACTTGGGTAAACCTCCAAAATTAAAACTGTGGCGACTTGACCCAGCTTTATTGAAAGATCCTGAATACACAGAATACATTACCACCAGAATCCCACAGCTTCTTGGGAAAACAGTGGGGGGGAGAGAACCTCTGACCCAATGATATGGGACACTTTAAAACTGCTATAAGGGGAGAGACAATTGCTTCTTCATCTCATAAAAGATGGAAGACTGAGGCCCTATACAAATACTACACAGAACAATTACAATCTTACCAACTGTTATACAGGGAAGGAGACAAAACCATACAACAAAAAATTAGGTAAATTAAAAAAGAAATACAAAATATAATGGATTCTAAGATGCTTCAGACCCTGACGTATTTAAAACAGGCCAACTATGAGGGGGGCGCTAGGGCGACCCATCTTTTGGCCCAGAAATTAAGAAATAGGAAACGTGCAGCAAGCATTTAAAAAATTAGGCACCCAGTAACTAAACAACTCTCTCATTCAGATGGGCACATTAGATCGTCTTTTCTCAAATTCTATCGAGCTCTAAGCACACCTTCATCTACCCCTTTAGAATCTGGAACCCAGCCAGAATTCCTAACTAAATTAATATTCTCCAAGCTATCGGATACCCAGTGTGCTGCCCTCGAAGCCCCTATAAGTGCAGACGAGGCCCTGACCCACATTAAAGCTCTTAAATCCTTTAAATGTCCGGGCCCAGATGGATTCACGGCAGAGTGGTACAAAAAATGTGCTGGTCTTCTACTCCCTATACTCTTGTCTTCTTATAGAGCAGTGGTGGAGGGGGAGGCCCCACCGCTCTCTTGGAATTATGCAGTTATCACTCCTCTCCCCAAACCAAACAAGGATCCATCGGACCCAGATTCATACCAACCGATATCCATCCTCAATTTGGATTACAAGATATTTATAGCTGTCTGGGCCTCTCGGCTAGAAACATTCCTACCCTCCCTTATTCATCCTGACCAAGCCGGTTTTATTAAACATCGCAATACTACTGACAATATCAGGCACACTACGCTTCTCTTGGAATACATACATTCTAGACAAATCCCATCAGCTCTTCTCAACAAAGTCCAAGAGGGTAGCGTCTTTCAAAAAAAGAGGTGTGCAAGAACAAGGGGCACAATTTGAAGATGGGGGTGCTCAGAGGTAATTTAAGGAAGTATTTTTTCACAGAGAGGGTTGTGGATGCGTGGACGCCTTCGGAGGAGGTTGTGGAGTCAAAAACAGTGGTGGAATTCAAGCATGCATAGGACAGTCATAAGGCAATTCTAGGGGGTTGGGGTAGGAAGAAGTAGGCTGCTGGTTAACTAGGATCTGCAGCTTATCCAGTAGGTAGGGAAATGGGCAGACTGGGTGGGCCAAGCGGTCCTTATCTGCCATCAAATTCTATGTTTCTATGTTCTCAGCTTTGATGCTGAGAAAGCACTTGACAGAGTAGCACGGAACTTTCTCTGGGAAACGCTGAAGAGCTTCTCCTTTCCTGACCAATTTCTTCTTTGGCTCAAAAATATGTACTCCCAACCTAAAGCCTACATCGCTTAAATGGGGCAACGTCACCTCCTATAAATCTACAACAAGGAACCTGCCAGGGGTGCCTGCTCTCTCCTTACCTTTTTGCGCTCTACATGGAGCCCCTAGCCATGACCATATAAGACAGGACCCTCGAATAGAAGGCATACCCTCAGGTCAAAAAGCCTATAAAATTTCTTTGTTAGCGGACGACATCCTTCTAACAGTCCTATTCCCAGACACCTTGATCCCAGCTGTCTGGGAAATTCTTACTAATTACCAGAAAGTAGCGAATTTTAAACTAAATTTCACTAAAACAGAAGTTCTGATGTTATACTTCAAACCATCACAAAATCTGAAGAGTTCCCTACCCTTAAAATGGCGATGCACTAAATTTAAGTACTTGGGAATGCACATCCCACTAAATCTAGAACATCTTGAATTAGTTAACTACGAACCGATCTCCCTATTCATCCAGGATGATCTATCCAGATGGAGTAATTTAAGACTGACACTTTCCCAACGCATAGAATCCATACGAGTGAACATACTCCCCAGACTACTATATTTGTTCCAAAACATTCTGATTTTCCTGTCAACCTTTTACTTTAAGTCCTGGAACAGGATGATGATCTGTTTTATCTGCGATAACCAGAGACCGAGGGTTCGTTGCACGTTACCATCTCTCCCCTTGGACCAGGGAGGGGTAAACCTCCCGGATTTGAAAATGTACGCAAAGGCAACTTTCTTTAAAATTTTCCTTCTATGGCTCTCCCCCACGAATTTGCCAGCCTGGAAAGAGACAGAATTCCTAATAAACGACCTTCACAATATAGGAAAAAATTACCCTCTCCTCAAGAGATTTTTCCACTTACACAGCCCATATTCTAAGAATATGGAATAATTTTTTAAATAAAAAATCTTTTAAACAATGCATCTTCCTTTTTCACTCTGATATCGGGGGATGAGAACTTTCTTCCAGCTCAGTATGATACCTCGTTCGGGTCCTGGTGTAGATTAGGGCTCAACTACTACCACCAATTAATAGACAATTCGGGTGTCCTCCCTTTCTTGGACCTGCAACAAAAATATGCCCTTCCTGACTGGGATGGATACTGCTACATCCAGGCGAGGAACTATTTCTAAGACAAAAAGATTTCCCTACCTGTCGCCCTTCTCCTCTACCTATACTCTGGACTCTACTTAGGGACACCCTCGAGGGAAGGCCATGGGGGCATCTAATAGGCCACCTCTACAGGATAATTACAGAATCTGGGCGACTCATCTCTTTCGACACTAGAAGCCTGGAATAAGGACTTAGAATTAGAACTACCCTTCCAAGTATGGATACAAACACCCTTGAAAGCAATCAAAATTACCTCTTCAGGAACTTAAGAGAGAATTTGCATGGAAGGTCCATTCCAGATATTTCCATTCCCCGGCAATCCTAGGGAAATATATGCCAGCCTCATACGGCAACTGTTGGAGAAAATGTAATTGCAAACTAGCAGATCAGGGACATATACTCTGGCATTGCCCAGCCCTGATGCCCTTCCGGTGCACTCTACAATTAGAATTGGGGAGATGCTTGGACAAGACTGTGGAGCTGATGGCAGAGATGATGCTGTTATCAATCTTACCTTCCCACAGACCAAGGTGGACTAACACCTTGCTCCCCCTTTTCTTACTAGCGGTAGAAAAGACAATCACATGTAAATGGATGACCACAGAGCTCCCGACAGTCTCAGATTGACATAAAATAGTATATGAAATCTACAGATTTGAGCTCCTGACAGCTAAACTTCATAACAAACAGGACACATTTGTGAGGAAGTGGCAGAGGTGGATTCTATATTATGCCCAGATAGATCCAGAATGTGTCCCCTAGAGGAGGAGGGAGAAGGGAACGCTATAGACCCCCGACCAATCACGCAGTCACGGGGCAAGGCAGCGCCTTAGGACCCTCCCTCTCTCTCCTACAATCAAAGTTCAGAGGATACGGGGTTTATCCACCTGTCTAAAAAAGACTGGGGTAACTCCAGGGTCATCCCCTGGGTGACAACACAAGTATTGGTGTGTTAACTATTTGAAATGTTGCTATACTAACTATTGCAAACCTGACGTGGCATATTAACCATAGTGCACTGTATACATATGTAAAATCATTATAAGTTGGGTATGCTGACCTAATGTATACAAGATGTCTCTCAATAAAAATATTTAGTAAATGGCATAAAATCAAAAGAGGTGGAGGTGACCAGTGGGGTTCCACAGGGATCGGTGCTGGGTCCAGTTCTATTCAATGCCTTCATAAGTGACTTTGCAGAGAGACTGGAGGGGAAAGTATGCCTGTTCACAGATGACACCAAGATCTGTAACGGAGTCGACACACAGGAAGGGCTAGATAAAATGAGAAACGACCTAAGACTACTTGAGGAATGGTCAAGGGTTTGGCAGTTGGGTTTCAACTGTAAGAAGTGCAAGATAATGCACCTCGGACACAGAAACCCAAGAGGAATACAGGATTGGGGGGGAAGGGGTGTCAGGTTCTAGCCACCACAAGTCAGGAGAGAGACCTGGGGGTTATCATATCCGATGACCTGAAGTCAGCCAAACAATGCGAAAAAGCAGTGGGGAAGGCAAACAGAATGCTGGGGTGCACAGGAAGGGGTATAACCAGTAGGAGGAGTGAAGTGGTGATGCCACTGTATAGATCACTGGTGAAGCCTCATCTGGAGTACTGTGTCCAATTCTGGAGACCGCATATCAGGAAGGACATACAATGGAAGCAGTCCAGAGAAGAGCAACAAAAATGATACATGGACTGCACCACAAGCCTTATGAGGAAAGACTTAAGGAACTAAAAATCTATTCACTGGAAGAGAGAAGGGAGAGAGGGGATATGATAGAGACTTTCAAATACCCTACAGGAATAAACAGGGTACAGGAGGGGAAGCATATTTCACGGAAGAAAGTGCACAAGAACAAGGGGGCATAACATGCGGCTGGAGGGAGGGAGGCTTAGGGGGAATGCTAGGAAGTATTTTTTCACAGAGAGGGTAGTGGATCCGTGGAACAGCCTACTAGTGGAGGTGGTGGAAATGAAAACAGTACGGGGATTCAAAAGTGCATGGCATAAACATAAAGGCACCCTACAGTACATCAGAGGGGGGGAGGCAGTCCAGATAAGAGTAGGGATTGCCAAACCAAGTAGGGAAATGGTCAGAGTAGGTGGGCTGTATGGTCCTTATCTGCCAACAGATTCTATGTTTCTAAGCTGGCATTGACAATGTCGGCAAAGAGGGCCTGTTTAAAGCACCCAGCTGCTGCACAAGTACGGTAGTTAACTTGATCAGCACTTCATGCAAGTCGACTGTGGATGTCGACAGAGGGGGGGAATTCAATGGCACAGGAGTCAACAACCCGCCTGCTGTGTCCTGAGAACCCGAAGAGCCTGTAGCCCTAGTGGCAGAAGGGGCAGGTCTTGACAGGAGAGCCGTTGACGGCAAACCTGTCGACGACTGAGGAGCTAACGACCCAGAGGTTGACGGCTGGGTGCCCTGAGAATCTGGCGGAGGTGCTGTTGGTATGGGTCTGGTGGGCAAAGAGAACTGGACAGCACTTCTCTTCGTCAGTGTGGCCACAGCCGATGAAGATCCCCCATAAGGAGAGGCTGATGGGAAGTGAGATCAACACCGGGGGGGTTGTGATCTTGGTGTTTGTTGTGGCTTTCCCTTGAGGCCTTGTCTCGGGCCTTAGAGGCTTGACAGCTCGAAGAATCGGTGGGCGACTGAGAGGCTGAGACCCCAGAGGACCCCTGCTGGAACTGGCTACCTGTTGATCCATTAGGAATTTTTTAAGAGCCTTCTTGAGTTGCCTGAGGGTTGCTTGGTTAAACTTCTGGCAGAGCTCACAGTCAGAAACTTCATGGTCAGGCCCGAGACAGCAGACACAAATGGAGTGTTCGTCTGTGGAGGCAAGCTTCTTTCTGCAGCGGCAGCGACAGAAGAGAGAAGTAGAAGGATTAACTCTTGACATAAATGAAAAGAAGGAATCTCTTTAAAAAAGAGATTTCTAAAAGGTAAGCGAAGAAAAGCCGTAGGCTGAAAAAGGTGAGAAAACTGCAATGAAGCTTCCACGGAGACCCACGCGAGCAAGCGGACGGCAGGAAAGAACTGAGGAGGGAGCAGGGCTGCTCATGCCTATATAGGGTTGGTGATGTCGATGGACGTCGATAGTGTGGGTGGCCCCACTTGTACTTCTGAAAATCTGCCATGTGGATTCCCCTTCACGGACAGCGAAGGTTCCTACGGTGTTACCTGATGACTGAGATACCCCTGAAGAAGACTGTTAAATTTGGGTTGCAACTGGCTAATGGATAGGAGGCTGAGGGTAGTGGTAAATGGAAGGCACTCCAAGGATAGGGATGAGGGATGACCAGAGGGGTCCCCCAGGGTTCAGTGCCGAGACCAGTCCTCTTCAATCTCTTCATAGGGTCCACTGCAGAGGAACTGGAGGGGAAGGTCTGTCTTTTAGCAGATGACACCAAGATCTACAATAGGGTGGACATCCAGGAGGGAGTGGAGACAATGTGCAGGGAGCTAAGAAACTGGAGGAATGGTTGAAAACATGGCATCTGGGATTCAATGTCAAGAAGTGAAAAATCATGCACCTAGGGCACAGGAACCCCAGCGCTGAGTACAGGATGGGGGAGGTGTTGGCAGTCACTAGGCAGGAAATGAACTTCAGAGCCATTATCTCAAAATACCTCAGCTTGGTAGCGCAGTGTTACATGGCCATGACCAGGGCTAGTGGGATGCTGGGGTGCACAGGGAAGGGTATCACCAGCAGGAAGAGAGAGGTGGTGCTGCCACTGAACCGATCTCTGGTATTGGTATGCCCCCACCTGGAGAATTGAATCCAGTTCTGGAGACCACACCTCAGAAAGGACATAGACAGGGTGGAGGCAGTCCAGAGAAATACAACCATGATTGTAGAGGATTTACAAGTTCTCCTCCAGGGGGAGGGTGGGGAAGCACTCGCTCTGTGATCAGCCCCTAGCGGAGGCTAGGTACCAGCCTAGGTGAGGCTTAGCAGTTCTGGGAGGTGTGCTGGACATGGGCGCGTGAGCCAGTACATCATTGCACACCACACCTCCCACCTAAGGACAGCAAAATGGATGCTCCAGAATCCAGTAGCCCTGGCCCCACAAAGCAGAGCCCTGAGATCCACAAACCACAGGATTAGACAACGTGGCACCGTTTGGAGGGGTACTTGGGGGTGCACCACCCAGCAGCCCTGCCCCAGGGGGCAATCTGGGTTGAACACCGGCAGGGAGTGACAACAGTCCTGGGGGATGGGGAGAGGTGAATGGGAGGAAGGCGAGTTCTCAAAAAAAGAAGTAAACTGGAATGTCTATAGTCTGTATTAGCATTCTTTCAGACAAAACATTCGAAAAACAAAAACTGGTACATAGGGTAACCCTATCCTTGTGAAAAGTATTAAAACAAAGATCTACAACCAGAGCCTGTAACTCCGAACTTTGTCTAGTAGACATCATCACCATCAGAAATAGTGTCTTCCAGACTGGCCCGGTGGCGCCGAGGGTTGAGGCGCTGGACGCCACACTGGCGACCCGGGTTCGGGAATGAGCCCAGGTTACTGGGGGCTGGCAGGGGAGGGAGAGGATTGAGCATCTGGAGGACAACTCTCCTCTCCTGGGAGGGACAGGGGTCCCGAGTCGGTGCTTGGTTGCCCTCTGGCGGAGGCCGGAGTTGCAGCAAGCGCTGACAACGCAGGACAAGGAGTGGGGGAGTGGCAGACGACGGTAACATGCCTTGACGTCAGGGTGCCAGCCACTCCCCAAGAAACAGGGAAAAACACCCTTCAGCTCCGGCGCAGATGGAGCACCGGAGCTCGCCCTCGATCTGCGGCCACCCGCCTGACACCCTCCTGACCGATGCTACTGACTGCTCGGGGTGTTAGGGGCCCACCTTGTCCCCGCCCGTGGGGTAAACTGAGGCTACATGGGCGACAGAGGATTGTCCAGGCAGGGCGGACCGCAGAAGGATGACTCCTTGGTGTCTCCCGAGGAGATCGGAGCTGAGAGGCGGAGAGGAGGAATAAACATGAGAATAAAAAAATAAGAAATAGTGTCTTCTAAGAGAAAGTGCAGTTAACACGTAGCCACAGGCTCAAAGGGAGGTGCAGTGAGGGACTCTAGAACCAAATTAAAGTCCCACACCACAACAGATCTCGGACCGGGAGGTGCCGAAGGAGGATACTCCTTAGGAATCACAAAAGAAACCTCCAGCTGCAGGGTTTTAAATAACTGATTAAAAGTTTTTTTCTTGGGACAATACTAACTGTACAGAAAGTATCTATATAGGTTTTCTAGAAGTGTTGTGTTTGTTAAACACAGTGAGACAAGAGCTATGCATTTTCACAAAGTTTTAGCACTTTGATGAGCAAAACGCTAATATTTATTTAGAGTTAAAGTATACCCTGAGCTGTGCCACAGTCTTGCATTCTGCCAGGGCATAAAAATAAGCTGACACTGTGGTCAAGTGGACATTTACTGAGGAATACCCTAGTCCTGAGTCCTTAAGGGACCAGAGGTAGTCCTGCACTTTAGGAACTGGACACGTAAAGGGATCAAGGGCATGCCCAACACATCACACAGTAAAATGCTCCAATTTTTGTGAATAACTGTACTGGGTTGATGGCTTTCAAGCCACAAAGAGAACATCAGCCACCACCTTGGAATCCCTGTGGTGGGAGAGCCCTATGTCCATAGCAGCCAGGCGTAAAGACACAGGGTCTGAAGATCTGGGTGCACCAGAGCAGCCTGCTCCTGTGTCAGAAGTCTGTCTTGTAGGAAGAGTGGCACAGGAAATTCCACTACCAACTGCTGGAGAAGCAGAAACCACATTTATCTGGGCCAATGAGAAGCCAGCAGAATCAGGGTGGCATGATCACCCGCAGTTTGACCAGAACCCTCTGGAACACAGGGAACAGAGGAAAAGCATACAGAAACCTCACTTTCCCAACAGAGACAACGCATCTCACCAAAAAACTCAAGGCACTGGAGCAAGCAAGAAGAAATGTGGCAGTTTTGTGTTGTATGGAGACTTGAACAGCTCTATGTCTGGACACCAGAGGCCATCCACAATGGAGTCCGACAGTTCACACATTCGTGGCAGAGCACATGGGATTGACTGAGGTGCTCTGCCATCGTGTTCAGGGTCCTGGGGAGGAACACTGCCGACAGAAATATGTTGTGTTCCACTGCCCATTGCCAGACTCTCATAGCCTCTCCGCAGAGAACGTATTATTGAACCCTGCCTTGTTGACTGATGCAGTACATCACCAACATATTGTCTGTGTGAATCAACAGCCGATTCCCTGGAAGGAGGGCAGCAAAGGCCTATAGGCCATGCAGAACAGCCCTCATTTCCAGAGTGTTGCTGTGATGCACCATATCTAGAGGAATCCACTGACCCTGGACTTTGAAGGGGCCCAAATGAGCACCCCAACCTAAGCCTGAGACGTCCACGTGTGGCAGGGTGAGCTCTGTCATGATACTGGCCATGGGAATGCCAGGATAAGTATGTTTCATAGGTTCCATAAGTTGCATCAAGCTAAAATAGACTTGCGTCCTTAGTGCTTGCCTTATAAGTTTATTTAAAACCATATTTCATTCTGTTGCCATAAACTATATCCAGTTTTGTCTTAAATGTGTCCATATTTGTACTCTCCAGCACCACTGGTGGGAGCTGATTCCACGGAGCTACCACTCACTGGCTGAACCAATTTTTCCTTCATAGTAGATTCCATCTGGGCCTAAACAGCTGTTTGATGTGCGATCTACTACTGAATCTACCCTCCCTTAACTCAAAACCCAGATATTTCCTTAGGGTATTATCTTCCATTGCCTCATATGACATGTATGTCTCCTCTGTGTCTCCTGTACTACAGTGAGAAGAGGTTAAGTGATTTTAGTCTCTGATCATATGATAGTTCTTTTAATCCGGAAATTGCCCTGGTTGCTCTGCGTTGAACGCTCTCGACTCTTATAATGTCCTTTTTTTGTACGGTGACCATACCTGAACGTAATAATCTAACGGTGGTCTCACCAAGGCCCCATACAATGGCAGTATCACCTCTTTGTTATGGCTAGAAATAGGTTTGAAAATGCAATTTAGGTTCTGGTTTGCTTTTTTGATTCGGTTGCCACAGTGGGCGCTAAACTTCAAATCTGGGCTAACTTTAATTCCTAGGTCTCTCTCTTGATAGGTTACCACCAAGGTTTTACTTTCTAACATATATTCCTTCTGCTTGTTTGATGATCCTAGGTGCATAACTTTACATTTACTAATGTTCAGGGCTAATTTACTATGGTTTGTCCAAGTCAATATGTTATCAAGGGCCTGTTGTAATGCATTGGTAATTTTTAAGTTATTAACTGTGGTCTCTATCCTACAATCATCAGCAAACTTTAGTAGCCAAACATTTGGTATGTTCAGACTTAAGGATGAAACGTAGATGTTAAACAGGCAAGGGCCCAGTACCGATCCCTGTGGCACCCTACTTGTAACTGGAGCCCAATCAGAATAAACCCCATTGACTATTACCCTTTGTTTTCTATCTTTTAGCCATTCAGAAATCCAGTTTAAGATATTTACTGGTATTTTTAATTTGCCCAATGTATCGATTAACTCCTGATGGGGTAACTTGTCAAAAGCTTTTGCAAAGTCTAAAAAGATTAGGTCCACTAGATTTCCCCAGTCCAATTCCTTACCTACTTTCTCATAAAAGATCCAAAGATTAGTCTGGCAAGACCTGGATTTAGTAAATCCATGTTGGGTTTGGTCTGTTAACCCCTTTCCCTCAATACATGCCTGTATGTGCTCTTTTAATATTGCTTCAAGAATCTTTCCTGACCGGGAAGTTAAGCTGATAGGTCCGAAATTTTCAGGGTTATTTCTTGGTCCCTTCCTTAGGAATGGGACCACCATGGCCACTCTCCAGCCCTGTGGTATTTCTCCTAGATCTAAAGAGGTTTGAAATATTTTCGTCTGAGGTAGGTATATGATATCAGCCAGTTCTTTTAATACTCTAGGGTGTACTTCATCAAGCCCTGGGGATTTTGAAATGTCCAATTTAAGTAGTTTGTCATGCACTTCTTTGGGGTTTCTATGCAACTGTCCTGGGTATGATTTCTCCATAACAGTCTGTGTCCGAATGTTCTTTTCATTGAAAACTGTAAAAAAAAAAAAGACTTTTTTTTGTATATCAGCTGTGTCCTTATTATCTGCAACTAATCCGGCCTCGTTTTGAAAGGGATCTATGGTACTGGTTCTACCTTTTAAGCTATTTACTTAGGGAAAAAATGTTTTTTTTTGTTGTCGATAACGTTGTTAGCCAACTATATTTTGTGTTGTGCTATTGCTTTTTTTTTATTTTAGATTTTATTTCTCTAGTTAAGTTCCTGTAGCCTGAACAGCCCAATTAAACTTTGTTTAAGCCTTTTGTACATTCTGTTTTTTTCTTGATTCATTTTTTGATTGTGGAGTTTAGCCAGCCAGGTACTGTTTTTTTTTCTATTATATTTATCTACAGTAGGGATATTGTTACTTATCTGTTCCTTTACCTTAAGTAATAGAAGGTTCCACATGTTGTTTACTGTAAGGTCCTTAAATTCGTTTGACCAGTCCCATTTAACTAACATATTTCTAATGGTCTTAAAATCGGCCTTGGTAAAATTTAGCTTTTTAGTAGCTCCTTCCACCTCTTTATTATGTTGTTCTTGGATGTGAAAAGTCACTGACTGATGGTCACTGTTGTCTAGTGGTGTTTCAACCCTAATATTGTGTATTTTATTGCCCATATTAGTTAATATGATATCAAGGATATTGTCGCCTCTGGTTGCTTCTAGGACCCTCTGCTCTAACCCTATTTGTTCAATCGTATCTAGGAAGGTTTTTTCCATTTTATTAACTCCTTTCATATATTTCCAGTCAATATTTGTCAGGTTAAAGTCCCCAAGCAGTATAATTCTATCTGCTGGATCCAGGTTCTTGATATAGTTTAAAAAAAAAAAAAAAAAAAGCACCTTTCTATATCTATCCTTTTACTTTTCCGTCCAGCCTGTTGCAACAGCACTTTCTATGATCCAGGAGCTGATCACCCTGAAGGTTAGAACACAACCCCTCCCCCTCCTTTTTGACTATCTTCTCTCCTTTTATTTTCCTTGCTTCTACCTTTAATTTCACTTTTCCGTTCTGTACTTCCCCATGCCCATATGAGCATATATTAGGAGACTCAGAAATAAAGAGATCTTTAAAACATAAATGTAATAGAGACAGCATAAAAAATGAGCCCCTGTGAAATTGACCATATCAGCCCTGCTGCAGACAAGAAGAAGCATGCTATTATGTATACACACATAAAGAAACCTATAGAATGCTGGTTTCCTCTGTTCCAAATGCTGAACCCTGTGTTTTTTTTTTTTTTTTTTTTTACAAATACTTGTACCCTACTACACTACACCAGAAGGTTTCAAACAGAAGCCTTACAAGAAAGTTTTCCCCTGCTTTGCCAGTAGCCCTCCCTTTTGTTACAGCTACTAAAGAACATCAATGTGTTTTACTACACATTGGTAGCCCATATTAGAGGCAACTGGACAGTCTGATTCCCCTGAGATACTTGCAAAAAAAAAAAAAGGAACTATAAAAGGGGTTAACTAAAGGAAATGTGACATGTGATATTGTTTCAGTGTAAGGCCTCAGAAATTACAAATGCACTCACCTACCACTGGTGCTGTTACTAAGGCGATGGACGGTCAGCCACAGACTTGCAAACCTGAATGCTGGTTAAGGGAAGGTACAAAGGTGGGAGTATCTAGCAACTAAACTGGTGACAGTGAAGATGTTTTAAGGTGTGCCCTTGTGTGACTGCACCATTGTTCATGTATTAAAGTTTGATATGTCTACATCAGAGAATACCAACATAAATGACGAAATGTGTTAATGAGGTATAACAAGGCAGATCACCTGCCCCCTTGGGATGTACAAAACGGGGGCCCCTAGACAGAGACAAAGCTGGTGTGTGAAGCAAGAGGGTCTCCAGTCTGAGCTGAAGGAGGGAAGCACAGTGAAACTCTCTAAGAGTAGAGAATACAGCAACCAAGGAAAAGGTTCTTAACCTTAACGATCTAGACAGTATGTGCAAGAAGAAACATCTGCCTTCTTGTCTTTTCAAGTTGATTTTTGTAAAAAGGCTTTATCCTGACAAGAACTACCAACTATTTTTGCCTTCTATTCTACTTACTGTTTGAATAAACATACATCTAAGGACCAGTTGCAGACAAGGGATTTTCCGACTGCAGCCTTGCAGTATATGCATATGCAGTGCCTTGGGTAAAACAGGTAACAAGCAAAGTCAATGGGGAGACTGGCACCTGCTGTCCATTGATAAAGCACAATCTTGTGTGAAATGCATTAGGAAGTAGGTGCCATTATCCCTCCCGTGAGTCTTAGAGTAGTGTGAAGTGCAACTGTAAGGACTGTGTGATTTTTGCAACTATTGTTTTGCACATATTTATGGAAGATTTTAAATATTGGAAGAATTAAAGAGTGATTTTAATTGAAAGTATGCCCGTTTGGGTTAACTACTGCCCAGTCTGAAACAGTATGTATACAGTGGCTTCCTGAGATGGGGCCTTTAACAGCTAGTTGTTTATGCAAGAGAAGACATACAGATCCTCCCTTTGGAGGGTCGCTGCTACTGTAAGGACATGCGATGCAAAACACAACACTGGTAGTGTGAGCTCGGGAGCATGAAATGCAGATATGTTCTGTGAGACTTGCGGATCTTGACATGAAGGTAGGCATCCTTCATGTTGACAGAAATCATCCAATCTCCCTGTAATAGTAGGGGCAAGAGGGATTTCAGAGAGACCATTTGGAATTTCTTGTATTCTTTGAAAAGGTT
This sequence comes from Neoceratodus forsteri, assembly GCA_016271365.2. NCBI lineage: Eukaryota > Metazoa > Chordata > Ceratodontiformes > Ceratodontidae > Neoceratodus > Neoceratodus forsteri. The sequence goes on along the minus strand of CM057452.1, from coordinate 1,513,231,627 downwards.
CAGACCCTGAAGGTCTAATCCCCAGTCCATTTTGGAATCAAAAAGTACCAGAAGTAATAGCCCTGATTTGTTTTTGAAACCAAGACCAATTCTACAGCCCTTTTGCGAAGGAGGGACTGAACCTCCTCGAGCAAAAGGGCAACACGTCCCGCAGGGTAACAGTTTGGCAAGGGGGGGGTGATTGGAGGAACAGTAAGGCGCTCTAAGGCGTGACCATGCTGAACCACCTCCAGTGCCTAATCATCTATAGTATATGGTTGGAGCTTATTATGAATAGTAAGCCGTGGCTTTCAAAATCTTGTTGTAGGACAGTTCAAAGGTAAAAAAAAGTTGTATTATCGTTCTGACATCAGATCGATAGTACAATGACTTTTCAGACTTGTCCTGCCACCCGATTGGCTGATTCGATGTGTGCTTCAAAAAATACAGGATTAAATGGTGGCGGCGCTTATTGCACGGTCGTGCCAACAGTTCACTAGCACAATTTGGACATGGACTCCGTGTGTCCAGACTATCTGTTTTCAGTGTTTCTTCATTTTTTTTTTTATTTACTGGCACAGTTACGGGGGTCAGAGCAAAGCGAGACTGCGGTGAGGAGAACCGGTAACTCTAGGGGCTTGAGCGGAACTGGATTCTTCAGGGACAGGAGTGGAGAGAAATCAATGTACCGAGGACCGATGTGGGAGCACCGTGAACAGGTCACCACATACTATATAAAATAGTGGATGGGTGACCATCCACAACTAAAGCTGTGTTTCCATCTTGGGAGTTGAAAGCATCATACAGACCTCTCGAGCTTCACTCTCGAGGTCTCTATGACACCATCGACTCCCTCGATGGAAACAAAGCCTTGTTGTCGATGGTCACCCATCCACTATTCTATATGCAGTGATCTCCCTCCACTTTGGCAGAATGAGGGAGATGCCATCCCCTACCAGAACTTCCTAAGCCAGTAAGGTCACAGGAAGGGGTACAGCTGGGGGAAAAGGCACCGGGGGCAGAGGGGGGTGGTAATGCACTGATCTTTTGTAAGTCTTGTATGACAACAGGGGGCAAGTTTGTAGCCTAGGAAGTGTAAGGCTCAGGTCTCTGGGAACCATGACTGGGGCCTCCAGAATAACCACAGCCAGGGCAGCACAGGACCTTCGAAAAGAACCCTGACCCCGGGGCTTTGGGTTCTGAGTAGTAAGGGATCTAAGAGTCATTCTAGTAGATTGCAAATCCTGTAAAGCATTTTCAACGTCACTGCCAAACAACTGTTTTCCCTGAAAAAGGCATTCATAACATGTTGCTGCACATCAGAAGAAAAACCAGCTACCCTTAGTAAAGAGTGGCAACAGAGGAAAATCCCAGAGGTAACAGCCCTAGCTGAAGCATCAGTAGCATCATAGGCCGATCTGAGTAGGTGTATACTAGCCTCTTGGTCATCTGCTATGGTTTGCTGAGCCACTGTTTTGTCATGGTTGTCTAGCAATTTTTCAGCCAGGGTGGCCAATGTCTTCCAAAAGCAATTCTGATATTTAATCATATATACCCGATAATTAGCAATTCTTAAGCTCAGGGAAGCAGAAGCAACAGGTCTTGTCCCTATCACATCCAGCTTCCTCGACTTCTTGTCTGGAGTAAGCAAGCTTGTGTGTTGGGGTATCTTAGATCTGTCATGAGCAACCATAATTACCACTGAGAGAGTGGGAGAAAAAAACAGAAGCATGCTGGGGACACCCACATTATATAGGCACCGAGGCACATCAATGTGCATGGCCCCAGCTTTCAAAAATTTCCAAGTGGTCCTGATATCAATGGCTTATAGTTCCATGATGTTAGACGGATACATCTTTGAAGAAGATCATGGGCATATTAGTAACAAAATGGGGGGTTGGGATTCCAGAGGCTAATTAGGGTCTGCGGAAGTATAATAATCAGGGAACCCTTAGACAGACTGAATAGGCACAGTGGTCTGCTTCTGCTGTCTGCTTCTGCTGCCAAATTCTATGTCTCTATGTTCCAAGTTTGCTCCCCACTCTGAGTGGGGTCTGGCCATTAGTGCAGCCTACCAGAACTTACCTGACCAGAGAGGAAAGGGCCTTCCTGGTGCTGCCACAGCAGTTGCACTAATGGGAGCAGCCACTTCAGGATGCTAGAAAATGAACCATCTTGACAATGAATATATGTGCGAAGTTGTAAATATCAGGAACGGTCCGTTTGAGGGAGATGGTAAGTTGTTTTATTGTTGCAAAAGGTAGGACTCCTGTTGAGGCGATAAGCTGATAAAAAATGGAGGCCCAACCGATTCCAGCACTGCATGGTGAGGTCTATGCAATTTGGGGGATAGGTCATATCATAGGCTAGTGCCCCTAACTGAAACAGCTGTTCCGGGTGTTATGAGCCTAGAGGTAAGGACAGACCATTGTTTGAAAATCTCTGCAGTAAATCGAGTACATTTTAAAGTGAATTTATACTGAGGAGGGGCGGTGACTAAATAGATAGTAATCCAGTATGGTTGCTGTGCATCCGTCAGCTAGATATCCAGTATTCGTATGAAAGCAGCTTGGGTGTACCATCGTAACTTTGGGAAGTTCAGCCCTCTGCGATCGCATGGCAGGTACAGATGGGAAAGGTGAATTCGAGGTGGTGCCCCTTGCCATATAAAGAGAGAGGAAAATGTTGTTCCATGATGTAAAATAAAAAGGAGATAGCATCAATGGCTGTGTTTGAAAGTAATACAGAAACCGAGGAAGGACATGTTGTCAGATAACTTCTATTCTATGGAAGAAGCCCAGACGTAGTTGAAACCATTTGGACAGGTTAGGAGTAATTTGCTCAGTTAAGGGTTCAAAATTAAGAAGTTCCAAGTGTGAGAGATTTTTAGTGAGCTTGATCCCAAGGTGATGGATGGCACCCTTTTTTTTTTATTTAGTTTCTGGTAACCGGGTAGGTGCACTACAGCACTAGCCATGACAATGACTATTTTCAGGCATGACCCGGGAGGGTACAAAACAGAACATTTACAATAATAGGTTACAATATATAGGATCACAACTAGTCAAGGTAAGAAGCTACAGAGCAGGCTGGTGAAATAACATTACAGACAACAGTGGAATAATATTACAAGAGACGAAACAAAATTGAAGGAAAGAGAGTTAGCACAACATTCTACAAAATACAATATTAGTTTGGCCTTAAGTGCTAAAATATCATAGATAACTAGGCGAGGTTATGCCTAGGAGGCAGAGACATTTTTAGGGGTATGATATAGCATGATGTAGAGGTGTAAAGTAAAGGGGGGGAAGTGAGAATTAGAGAGATGGGGGCAAGGTAGGACAGGAAATGATAGGGACATATAGATAGATTTAAGTGCAAAGGTACTGAGAAAAGTAATAAAGCAGGAGGACTGGAAGAAGAGAAACTAATCATTGGTAGAGGCCAAGGATAAGAAATGGTAAGAAGTATAGGGAGAGGATAAGGGGGCTAGGGTGGTTTGAAGCAGGTGCAGCAGGAGGAGTCAACAAGATGGAGTCTAAGCAGTTTCTTAAAAGAGGCATGGGTTGATGTTAGTCGAGTGCTTAGAGGGAGGGGAGTTCCAGAAATGGGAGGCCCGGCAGGCAAAAGCACTAGCACCTTTGGACGTTCTGTATCTGGGAATGTGAACAGGGGCATTGTTTGCTGAACGAAGACCATAGCTGGAAGAATGGTTAATAAATAGTTCAGCCAGAGGTTTGGGAATTTGGTTTCTGGTAACGTTATCTATGAGAGATCCGTAAGCATGAGACCTGGCTGCTGAAGGGGGGAGCCATACAAGGTCAGAGTAGAGGAGACAGTGGTGTTTCAGCCTAGGCGAGGAGGAAGCATAGCGACAGATGTTGTTATAAGTAACATCCCATTTTAGGAAGCTAGATTTACAGGCGGAGGCATAGGTAGCTACACCATATTACAGTGGAATGGAAATCTGCCGTTTAAAGTCACTGAGGGGGAAAAATTATATAAAAGAAAACACAGGTTACTCACCTGTAACAGTAGTTCTAGGAGTGGTATATATTGTTCATCCACACTTGGCAGATCGCCTTTCCCTTTAACTGCTGCTGGAACGTCTTCAAGCTGGCTCCTTGCACCCACCCCGGTGGTATAACCCTCGACTCCACCCCATGCCGCCAGATCTTGCCCGCTGGAAGCTTAGTTTGTGCGTCGAAGCCGGGGAGGTTGGGTGGGTCAGTGTGGATGAACAACATATACTACTCCTAGAAAGTACAGTTACGTAAGAACTTACCATAACAGTAGATCTTCCGAGGACTGTCTCTTGCAGTAAGTCATTACTTATGGGAGTATCCACTAGGTGGCGCTGTCATAGCAGCTTCTTCCGGTAGTCTTCCATGGGGGCCGCCCACACGACATCACTTCCTTTGGATGTATATAAGAATGTGCGACCCCCAGTACCCTCTGTTCACCGTCTGCTTCAGTGAGCATGGCCTGGACCGGGGTAAACGAGGACCAGAAAAACAGAGAACAGCGATCCCACCCAACGTCCTGAATTGCAGATTCGAGGCAATAAGGCAGGGGGATGGAGGGCGGGGGACCTACTGCAAGAGACAGTCCTCGGAAGAGCTACTGTTATGGTAAGTTCTTATGTAACTGTGCTATCTTCTACAGACTGGTCTCTTGCTGCAAGTCATTACTTATGGAAGATTACCAAGCAGTAAAATCCAAATGGGAGGAAAGGCAAAGCCAAAGATGTAAAAGCACAATAAAATGTCAACTTCAACTGCACCCCCAGAGGCAGGCAGGCCGGGGTTGGGTAAGGACTAAATGTTTGATAAGTAAAGTACAGTTACGTAAGAGCTTACCATAACAGTATATCTTCAAGAACAGCTCTTGCAGCAGGTTACACCATTAGGACTGAAGCAGGCAGATGCCAGGACCCCACAGAAAAATTCTAGCTAGCAGTATCCAGCGGGAACCACCGACGTTGGTCCTGCCCCGACGATCAGGCATCAGTATAAAAGGGGGCGGTCCCCCAGAATCCTCAGTTCTCCCGCCGGAGACTCCGGCCGTTCGGTGACATCAGAATTGGAGACTGAGGATCCGCCATCAAAAGGTATTCAGAACGGTGTTAGAAACACCTAATCCTAGAAAAGAGACATCGGAACAACTCTACCTCCAGAGGGGAAGGTGGGAGGGAAACTATCTGCTGCAAGAGCTGTTCTCGAAGATCTACTGTTATGGTAAGTTCTTACGTAACTGTACTATCTTACTTCAAGAAACAGCTCTTGCAGCAGGTTACACATTACACCATTGGGACTGATTCCCAAGCAATCCTGGAAATCCCTCGCAGGTGGGAGGAGGCTAGTTAGAGATCGAAAGTTGGACCGAAGCCTAGGACAGGAGTCCTTGAAGGACTGCTAGACCAAAACCAGCTCTTCGGCGTGATGCAACATCCAGGCTATACTGCCTGATAAAGGTGTGCACAGTGCTCCAAGTAGCTGCTGCGCAGATGGCTGAAGTGGACACATTCTGCATGGCCTCAAAGGAGGTTGCCACCCCCCTTGTGGAATGACCCTTAACCACGCCCGGTTAAGGTTTGTTGCACTTCTGGTAACAGAACATGATACAATGGGTGAGTCACCTGGACAGCGATTGTTTAGAAACCGGAGCTCCCATCATCCTATGGGCAAAGGAGACGAAAAGCTGATCAGATTTACAGTAGTGCCTGGTTCTGGTCAGGTAGTATCTTAGACACCTATGCACATCTAGAGTGTGCAACAGGGCCTCTCCTCTATTACAGTATTTAGGAAAGTACACTGGTAAGTCGATGTCCTGATTGAGGGTGAGGGCTGAGACCACCTTAGGTAGAAACTTTGGATTTGTTCTTAGGGACACCATGTCCTGATGAAAAACCAAATAAGGTTCTTTGCACATCAGTACGTGAAGTTCAGAAATCCTTCTGGCTGAAGTAACGGCAACTAAAAATAACGTCTTCCATGATAGGAGAAGTAGCTCGCAATCCGCGGCTGGTTCAAAAGGTGGCAGTGTGAGCTGCTCCAGGACAAAGGGTAAATCCCATGGAGGGATAGGATCCTTAATAGGAGGTCTAAGGTGGAGAACACCTCTTAGGAAGGCTTGTGCTGTGTCCAACTGAGTTATGGGACGTTGGCCTACAGGTGTATGATAGGCTGAGATGGCACAAAGATGTACTTTAATAGAGGAGTAGGCCAAGCCTGCCTGGAAGAGAGACAGGAGGTAGTCTAGGGCCGACCTTTCTGGACAATCTATCGGGGAAAATCTTTGTGCTCGAGCCCAGAGGCAAAACCTACACCATTTCATGGCGTATGTGGCGTGAGTGGCCGGTTTTCTAGCAGCCGCTAGAACATCTGCTACCTCTTGCCAGACCCCATACCGCATGATAGCTATGTCTCTAGGAGCCAGGTGTGCAGGTCAGAGAGTGAAGGTCCGGATGGACCAAAGAACCTGCCTCCTGGGACAATAAGTGAGAGCTGACTGGCAGAGGCACCGGAGGTTCCCGGGACAGCTGGTGCAGCAGATGGAACAAAATCTGTCTGGACCAAAAAGGCACGATAAGTATCAGCGTCTCCTGCTCTCTGCAGAGTTTCAATAGGACCCTCTGGATCAACGGGAAGGGAGGAAATGCGTAGAGGAATCTGCCCGTCCAGGAGAGGGACAACTTATCTCACCAGAAAACACCAGGCCCTGGATCTAGCGAGCAAAAATTGGGCAGTTTTGCGTTGGATGGGGACGCGAAAAGGTCTAACTCTGGTGTGCCCCATCTGTGAAACATCCTGTACTACCTCCTGGAGTAGTTCCCACTCATAGACTCTGGCCTGAGAGCGGCTCAGGCTGTCTGCGATGATGTTGTCCACTCCTGGGATGTGAACAGCAATGAGGTTTGCGCCATGTTGTAGAACCCAATCCCACACCCTCATGGCCTCCCTGCAAAGTGGGTAGGAATGGGTGCCTCCTTGTTTGTTGAGGTAATACATCACCACGGTATTGTCTGTTTGTAACAGGAGAGTACCCGGTGGGATCTCCGACTGGAAGGCCTGCAGGGCATAAAGAACTGCTCTCATTTCCAAAACATTTATGTGGAGATGAGCTTCCAGGGGTGTCCACGAGCGCTGAGACCTGACCCCGTTGAGGTGTACTCCCCAACCGAAACCTGATGCGTCCGTGGAGAGCGTCACAATCGGAGACGGCGCAATGAAGGGGACCCCCGACAACAGGTTCTTTGAATCTAGCCACCATTGCCAATCCCGGATTACGAACGACATTTAGTGGTAAACTGGAAGTTCTAGTTGTCGTACACTAGAGTAGGTCCGTGAGGCCGATGCTGGTGAGTCGACGGCGGGAAAAGAACTGGGGATTCTGGGGGACCGCCCCCCCTTTATACGATGCCTGATGTTGGGGGTGGGACCGACGTCCGGGGCGGTCCCCGCTGGATACTGCTAGCTAGAATTTTTCCGTGGGGTCCTGGCGCCTGCCGGCTTCAGTCCTAATGGTGTAACCTGCTGCAAGAGCTGTTTCTTGAAGTAAGATCAGAAATGTCCAACTCAGACCTCTTCTGTGAAAGCAGATAGCCCAACAGTTAGGCGAAGACATTTGGCATGAAACCAAGAGAAATGTCCAACTCAAACCCCTTCCATGCAGGCAGATAGGCCAACGGTTAGGCGAAGACACTTGACATGAAACTAGGAGAAATGTTGACTCAAACCACACCCGCTCAGGCAGAAAGGCACAAAGGTGGGTGAGGACAGCACGCAGGAGGCATGATGTAGAAAGAACTGTATGTGGCCAGGCACAGTGATTCATCCTGAAGAGGCAGAAAGTCAAAGTCAGTAAATAGACAAGGAGAGCTGATCAGATAGTAGAAAAAGGAGCACTGGGGAAAAAACATCCCGGATGGTCACAGGAAGGAACGACTGAAGGGCTCCAGCAGGGAGAGTAGCAGGAGTTCCAATCAGATCCACATGGAGGAGTGAGGCGTCCGGTCCGGAAGCAAGCCTCCAAGAAAGGTAAAGAGATCCCTGGCCGTCTCCAAGGCCTGAAAGAGGCAGTGGGGAATACCCGAAAAGTGGGTTAAGGCGGAGAGCGGGTCCCACCCCACGTGAGGGATGGGGATGCCATGGAGGAGCAGACTGAGCCGCCCCCTGAAGGCCCTACTACTGCTCCCGCCGAGGCACCCCGGTAGGGCTGCGGTTGGGCCTGGAGGCGCCCACCCGTGGGAGCCGCAGGGTGGACCTGGGGTGTGATAGAAGTCCTGAACAGACCAGACAGCATGCCCCGAAGCCTGAAGGAGATTCAAGATGGACTGAGCACCAGGTCCAAACAGCAGGTTCCCAGAAAAATGGGGCATCGGCGACTGAATGTTGGATGTTGAGCGGCAAACCCGAAACCCGCAGCCAGGCGAGGTGCCGAAGGGCGACACCAGAGGCCGAGAGTTCGGCAGATGTGTCAACCACATCGAAGCACGCATGGAGCAGGTGACAGGAAAGGGAGGGCATGGCAGACAGCGGCTGAGCGGATCAGGGCCACGAGGGGCAGGCTGAGCAGAAGCAGGATGAGACCAAACATGAGAGAGAGCACGTGAAAATACACACGAATCAAAGGTGGGACAACCATGGCAGTCTCCCTCGAAACGTCGAGGTAGGCAGCAATGGCCAGATGAAAGGAGGCCTGATCCACAACAGGGAACCAAAAGCATGCCGGATCTGCAGCATCAGCTCCGTGAAGGAGGGATCCGGGAGACAGGAGGGATCGGGGGTTCAGGCGGGGGCGGCCTCCAAAAAGGAGGAAGTGGATATGGGGGAGTCCCCATGGTACAAGAGGTCCCCGCCAGGAACATCCCCCACAAAAGGACCCTATCCTGAAATCTCCATAAAGGAGTCCACATAAATGGGGAATTAGGCGGGAAGCCCCGGATCCGGGGAACAGGTGCCCGGGCGGGGGAATAGGATGAGGCCGGACCCTGGACTATGGACTGTAAGACCTCCAGCACAATGCGGGCGATGCCCGACACTTGTGACGGGGGGAGGTCCAGAATAAAAAATTACTCACTTTAGTAATTGTGTTTCTTTTAATGGAGTCTTGCTGTATTCTGACATATGCAGTTAGCCCCAGCACTTGAACTGCCCCGGAGAGGAAAGAGTTAACTCTATGCCAGAACATAGAACGTTGGGCTCGAGCTCAGTTCAAACCTCTGTCTGCAGCACTTCAAAGTGTAACCGTCAGATTCTTACGAGCTAATACTAACTAACTACACCTCCTAAGTGGAAATTGTAAATAAAATAGCCAACAGGCAACTAATTTTTTGGGTACCCCAAAGACTCAAGTCGAGAACCCCCCCAAAAAATAACCAGGTAGTAGACCACAATATAACTACAAAAACAACTTAACTAAAACCTACTCCCCTTTCTAAAAGGGAGGAGTGCCAAGTACACACCTGAGGTGCAACACTGTACCTGCCAGCCTGGGCCAGGGAGCAGCAGGTGTACCGGGAGCTCTAATGGAACACAGGGCCTGCCGTAGAAGAAAAAAAAAACCTGGGCTAGGCCCTAAAGAAACCCCAGATCCAGCAAGAGAGCCCAAGTCTGGGAGCAGCAGGGGTACTGTGAGTGGGTCACAGGCCCGCTATGGAAGTCCGGGGGTGCTGAGAGCAAGTCCCAGGTCCTGGACCCAAAGGTACAAAACTGGTTCAAGTTCGAGTCGAAGACTGCAACCCAGGTGGTCAGGAGAGCCGAATATGCGAGCTGAAGCCAGCAGAAAAATGAACAGAGGGCACTGGGGGGGCCACCCACTTTTATACACATCCACAGGAAGTGATGTCGCGTGGGCGCCCCCCCCACGGAAGAATTGCTGGAAGAAGCTGCAGTGTGACAGCGCCACCTGGTGGATACTCCCATAAGTAACGAATTACTGCAAGAGACCGGTCCGTAGAAGATCTACTATTACAGGTGAGTACCCTGTGTTTCCAGAGACGTGGATATGTTTTTCTATCTACACTTGTTGGCAGATTCCTAGCAGTTCCCAGGGAGGAGGGAGGCAAGGTGCACAACCCCCTACTTAGGGAACAGAGATTGGAGAACTGAGACCCCAAAACCAGCATCCCGGTGTGACTCTAGGTCAATGTGGTAATGGGTAATGAAGGTGCTTGCTGACTTCCAGGTAGCAGCCCTGCTAGAAGCAGCCACCAACACAGCGGTATTGCAGGTGGAATGAGCCCTGAGCCCTACGTGAGGCTCCCTACCCGCCAACCTATAGCAGAGATCAATGCAAGAAGTGATCCACCTGCAAATCATCCGCTTGGCTGCAGGTCTGCAGGTGCGGCTTCAGCATAGGTGACAAACAGCTGGTGAACCTCTCCCCGAACTTCCACCGTACAGTCTTTGTAGTAGGCGAGCGCTCGTCTCAGGTCCAAAGTATGGAGCCTGTACTCGGCCTCCGAGGTGTAACTGGGGTAGTACACTGGCAGAGTCAACACCTTGTTAAGATGAAACTCTGACACCACCTTCAGAAGGAATTTCAGTTGGGGCGCAGGACAACCTTGTCCCTATGGAAGACCAGGTAAGGAGACCCCACGAGAACACCTGGAGCTCCCCAATCCTTCTGGTTGACGTAATGGCCACCAAGAAGGCGGTCTTCCATGACAGGTGGGAGAGATCGCACCTGTGCATCGGTTCGAATGGCTTGCCCATGAGCTTTGCCAAAACCAGCAGTAAATCCCATGGAGGTGGTGGTTCACGCACCGGATGAGATATGTGATCTAGGCCCTTGAAAAGCGCCAGACCACCTTCTCCTGTACCACTGACTGCTGACCGGTCCACGCCCGGTAAGCAGAGATGGCTACCAGGTGCACCTTGAGGATCGTCGACCAAAGTCCCTGCTGGGAGAGGGACCACAGGCAATCCAAAATGCTAGCCACTGGACAAGATGAGGGATCCAACCCCTTGCCTTGACACCAAATGGAAAATCTTTTCCATTAGAAGGCATAGCATTTTCTGGTCAACTCCTTACAGGATGCCTCAACAACCGTGAGGACCTTGTCGGAGAGATCCAAAGCCTGGAACTCTAGCCGCTCAGGAACCAGGCTGTCAGGTGCAGGCACTGAAGGTCCGGATGGAGTACCTTCCCCTGATTGATGGACAGCAGGTCCGGGTGTGCTGAAAGATGCCTTGGGAGCCTGAACTGGTCCACCTGAGGGGTGCCCCACCGGGAGAACAGATTGTGTACTACCTCCGGACGGAGGGGCCACTCGTCCGATGCCTCGCCCAATCGTCTGAGGGCATTGGCCAGCTGATTCAAGGCTTCTGCCACATGGATGGCTAGGAGATCTGCCTCCAAGCTGAGCAAGAGGGACCAAATGCGGAGAGCTTCCTTGCACAGGGGCAAGGAGTGCATCCTGCCCTGCTTGTTGAGCTAGTACATGGTGGTGGTGTTGTCCGTCTGGACCTGGACCACTTGACCCCAAATGAATGGAGTGATTGCAGTTAGGGCTAGCTGAACTGCTCGGAGCTCCAGCAGGTTGATGGGACATCGGTATTCCTGAGGGGATCATAGCCCGTGGGCTCTACGCTCCCCCAGGTGGGCACCCCAAACCACCAGAGAAAAGCTGGTCATCAGGATGACCGTCGGCTCGGGGCGAACAAATGGGATCCCTTCCTGCAGATGTGATGGGACGAGCCACCACTCCAGGGTGTCCCACATCTTCTGGGTCACAGTGACCAGCTGGTCAAGGTGACGTAAGCGCTGAGACCACTGGCTGGCCAGTTCCCATTGGAGGGAATGCATATGCCAGTATGCCCATCGGACCACATTGGTGCAGGCTGCCATGTGGCCCAGAAGATGCAGGAAGTCCTGGGCAGGGTGCGATTGCCCAACCAGAAATGATTGGGTAATGGAGGACAGAACCTCTGCCCTGTCCACTGGGAGGACAGGGAGCCAGGCTCTGGCTCGGCAAGAGTCGAGCTCTGCCCTGATGAACCAAATCACCTGCGAGGGCACGTGTTCCGACTTGGCCTCGTTGATTAGGAGGCCAAGCTCGAATCAAGGCCGGAGGGCCAGATCCCTGGACCTCACCACCTTCTGCATGGAGGGACCTCCTATGAGCCATTCATCCAGGTAAGGGTAAACTCGGACCCCTCGGCTCCTTAGGAAAGCTGCCACCACTGCAATGCATTTGGTGATGAACCTGGGAGCTGACATGAGGCCGAAGGGCATGGCCTGGAACTCATAGAGGGTTCCTTCGGTTAGAAAACGGAGGAACCTTTGATGGGACAGACAGATCGGGACATGAAAGAACGTGTCCTGAAGATCCAGAAAGCAAAACCACATACCTTGCTTAAGGGATGGTACAATCTGAGCCAGAGTTACCATCCTGAAGGTGCAAACCCTGAGAAACCTGTTCAGGTCATGCAGGTCTAGAATGGGGCGCCAGCACATCCCGTCACCAAGAAGTACCAGGAAACAAACCCTGGATGTTCAAGAGGTTCCGCAACTCTTCGCATGACCTCCTTGCAGAGGAGCTGGGCAGTGTCATCTCGGAGAGCTGACTGAGTGACAGAGGACACCAAATCCTTCCGTGGGGCGTGGGCTCAGCTTGGGGGATACTGCTCGAATTCCAGAGGCAAACCCTCACCGACCACTTCCAGCACCCACCTGTCCGTGGTGATAATGGACCAGGTGGAAAGGAAGTGACGGAGCTGGCCCCTCATGGGAGGACCCACGGGAGACATGACGGGATTAAGGGTGGCAGCCCCCAACCCGTGCACTGAGCAGGCTTGGAGAAGGAGGGGCTGGCTGAGGGGCTGCCGGGTCCCTTCCCTCCAGATTTTCTGACCGATGAGGCCACCGATTTGGCTCAAGGTCACTAGGATTGAGCCTGCTGTTGCTGGGCTCGTTCTGCCGCAGGGGTGGAGGACCAAAAGGGCTTGTGCTTTTGGTACCTGGGGCCCTTGTCCTTCTGAGTGGATGTCACAGAGTTTGGGGTGGCACTAGAATTTTCAATGCGCTGGAGGTGACCCTCCACACCAGGACTGAACAAGTCAGTGCCCAAAAAAGGGGACATCTGCCAGCTTGTGTTGGGTATCTGTTGTGAAGGTCAAGATCCTTAACCAAGCCCTACGGCGCATGGCTACTGCAGCCGCCACTGAGCGAGCACAAGAGTCACCAATATCCAGAGCCATCTGGAGTTGCTGTTTCGCCACTGCCCTCCCCTGGTCTCGGACCTGCTTGACTGTGGTCTGGAGGTCAGCCAGGAAGTGAGGAATCACCTCATCCAGGGAGCCCAACAGGGCATGAGAGAAGTGTGCTATCAGCACGGCTGTGCTAGCCTGACGAAGGCCAGGCGAAGAAGCCGCATAGACATTTTTAGCAGAATGGTTCAGTTTCTTGGACTTTTTGTCCGGTGGTCATTGATGTTCCCCGTATTGCCTGAGTGCCAAAAAACGGAGTCAGCCACCAAACCCTCAGCTGAAGGATGTTCTGAGAACCCTGAAAGGGAGCCGGCTGGTACGTGTACTTGTGGGCCAGGGCAAGAGGCAGGACGCTGTGAAAGGTCTAGGGCTGGACCAACAATGGCCTTGGCCACAGGGAAGGCCTCTGTGGGAGAATCCTCTTTGTCCAGAATCTCTGTGAGGGGATACCAAGCCTGTTTCTGGACAGGCTCAAGTTCCATCCCCGTGGACTCGGAGATGAGCCGAAGAATGCCCATGAACGAGGTGGGACCTTCGTCCATGGAGATGCCCCCTGAAGACTCATTATCGATCAGGCGCGAATGCAGAGAGCAGTCTTCGGACTCCGAAGAGTCCGCGTAAAGCGTGCATCCACCCAAGTCACCCTTGACCCGCCTGGGACAGTCGAGAGGGAGGGTTATCGACAGCTGATGGGAAGCCTTTTGGTGGGCCGAGACTCCTTGGTCAGAGCCCCAGACTTCGGCTATTCACGTGGTGGTTCCACCAGGATTGGTAGAGAAGCCTGCTTTGGCTGTGTCGACTTGGGCTGCACTGGCACCTCTGAGGGGGTGATGGTGGCAGGGGCAGACGTCGGCCGGTTGGGCGAAACCCACTTGATAGCCAGGTGTAGAGACCGGCGTCAACCTCAGATCGGATAAGGTTAGCTGTTGCCACATTAGATCTTTGTAGCGTGGACGCAACTTGCGCCGGAGCCTGTCCTCGGCCAAGAAGGTGCCGGGAGCAAGATCGCTAGTGACAGCGAAACCTGCCCGACTCTGAGGAGGAAGACTGAGACCTCAATCTCGACCACCGGTGATGCCGATAGGGACCTACGGAGGGAGCTGTGGAACCCTACGGCTCTTTTTGGCCAGGGTCTTGGACCAGCAGGTTCGACTCAGCGGGCTGAGACGACCCGTCGGAGGACACCCGGGAGAACCAGGGTCCGAAAGAGCAAGTTATTGGCCTATTCAGATGACAACCCGTCGATTAGATTGAGAAACATCTCGGCCACATCGACCAGCATCTCGGCCAACTGGTCTGATGGTGGGGGGCTCCATGAAACCAGCGGCCTCGGCTGCAGTTTCGACCGAAGTCGAAACCAGAGTCTCCAGACAACTGGACCGCTCCCGATCCCAAGAGCGACGATGCTGAGTCTTCTTTTCTGCGACTCCTTTTTGCGAGAACCCGAAACGTGCGAACCCGAAGGACTCTTGGTGGAGAGGGACTGACACAGCTCTTCGAATAAAGCAGAGTACATGGAGCCCAATTGAAGCGGAACAAAGGCCAAAGCCGAAGAGGAACAAGCCGCGGCCTGGGCTGTCTCCTCCTCGAAGGCCTTAAGCTGTTCAAGTTGCTTGGAAGACCCCACAGCCGCAGAGACCACCCAATGGTAGGTAATGCTTCTCTGGTCGCCCCAGCTGAAGTCGGGAAGCGCGGTCATCAAGAACCGAAGGGTGAAAGCACCGACAGATATCGCAGGCCTGTGGATCATGATCGTGGCCTAGGCAATACACGCACGTGGCGTGAGGGTCAATGCGCAACATTTTCTGCCAGCAGGGGCACCGGCGAAACCCGGGAAAGTACAATTACGTAAGAACTTGCCGTAACAGTAGATCTTCGAGAACAGCTCTTGCAGCAGGTTAAACCATTAGGACTGAAGCCGTCAGGCGCCAGAACCCCGTGGAAATTTTCTAGCTAACAGTCTTCAGCGGGGACCGCCTCCAACGTCAGTCCTACCCCCGTCAGATGTAGTACATAAGGAGGCGGTCCCCCAACAATCCCCAGTTCTCCCCCCGGAGACTCCCAGCCGCTGGATGACATCAGAAGAGGAGACCAAGGATCCGCCACCAGATGGCTAAGACTAAACAAGAACTTTCCATCCCCTAAGATGGATGTTTGGCTACAACCTACCTCCACAAAAAAAAGGGGGAATGGTGGGTGGGAAGGTACCTGCTGCAAGAGCTGTTCTCGGAGATCTACTGTTACGGTAAGTTCTTACGTAACTGTACTATCTTACTTCAAGATACAGTTCTTGCAGCAGGTTACACCATTAGGACTGATTCCCAAGCAGTAGTGGCGATCTTATACCACAGGGAGGAGAAAAGGTAGGGATCGCAACCCTACTCGAGCGTAAGACAGAAGCCCCTGAAGGACAGCTAGGCCGAACCCTGCTGTTTGCCTCGATGCAATGTCTAGGCTGTAATGCCTGATAAAAGTATGCACTGAGCTCCAAGTGGCTGCAGCGCAAATAGCTGAGGTGGAAACATTCCTTAGCGCCGCAAAGGTAGTGGCCACTCCTCTTGTGGAATGATCCTTAACCACTCCTGGTAAGGGTTTATTGTGCTTATCGTAACAGAAAGAGATACACTGGATGAGCCACCTCGAGAGAGACTGTCTAGAAACAGGAGCGCCCATCATTCTAACAGCAAAGGAGACAGTTGATCCGACTTTCCAAACTGTTTGGTTCTGGTCAGATAATATCTGAGGCACCTATGTACATCAAGGGTGTGTAGAAGGGCTTCTCCTCGGTTAGTGTACTTTAGGAAATACACTGGTAAGTCGATATCCTGATTAAGGGTGAGGGCTGAAACCACATTAGGCAGAAACTTTGGGTTTGTCCTCAGGGATACCCTATCCTGATGGAAAACTAAATAAGGTTCTTTGCACATCAGTGCATGCAACTCAGAAATCCTTCTTGCCAAAGTAACAGCAACTAAAAACAACGTTTTCCATGACAGAAAATGTAGCTCGCAATCCGCGGCTGGTTCAAAAGGTGGCAGCGTAAGCTGCTCCAGGACGAAGGGCAAGTCCCAAGGAGGAATCGGATCCTTGATAGGTGGCCTAAGGTGGAGAACTCCCCTTAAAAAGGCACGAGTAGTGTCCAACTGGGCCACCATCCGATGGCCTATGGGAGCATGGTGTTTTAAATTGCACAAAGTGCACCTTAATCGAGGAGTAAGCCAGTCCGGACTGAAAGAGTGAAAGCAGGTAATCCAGAACCAGCTTTTCGGGACATTCTAACGGCGAGAAGCCGTGCGTTTGAGCCCACAAGCAAAATCTATGCCATTTCATGGCGTATGTTGCGTGGGTTGCCAGTTTTCTGGTGGCGGAGAGCACCTCTGCCACTTCTTGCAAGACCCCGTATTGCAACATGGCTATGTCTCTAGGAGCCAAGCGTGCAGGTTCAAAGAACGCAAGTCTGGATGGACTAATGAACCCTTCTCCTGAGACAACAGGTGGGAGCTGACTGGCAAAGGAAGTGGAGGTTCCCGGGATAGCTGATGCAGGAGCGTTAACCAAATTTGTCTGGGCCAGAAAGGCGCTATCAAAATGAGCGTCGTCTGCTCCCAGCGTAGTTTTAAGAGGACTCTCTGGATCAACGGGAAAGGAGGGAAGGCATAGAGGAATCTGCCCACCCAGGACAGGGACAACGCGTCTTGCCAGAAAACACCAGGCCCTGGATCTAGCGAGCAAAAATTGGGCAGTTTTGCGTTGGATGGGGACACGAAAAGGTCTAACTCTGGAGTGCCCCATCTGTGAAAGAGATCCTCTGCCACCTCCTGTAGAAGTTCCCACTCGTGGACTCTGGCCTGAGAGTGACTCAGGCTGTCTGCAACGGTACTGTCCACTCCAGGGACGTGTACTACAATCAGGTTTGCACTGTGCTGCACTACCCGCTCCCACACTCTCATGGCCTCCCTGCAGAGCGGGTAGGAGTGAGTGCCTCCTTGTTTGTTGAAATACATCACCGCAGTATTGTCTGTTTGCAACAGAATAGTACCCGGTGGAATCTCCGACTGGAAGGCTTGCAGAGCATAAAGAACCGCTCTCGTCTCCAAAATGCTGATGTGGAGATGAGATTCCTGGGCTGTCCATGTGCCCTCAGACCTCACCCTGTCTAGTTGTGCTCCCCACCCGAGCCCTGAGGCATCTGTGGAGAGAGTCACAGTCGGAGACGGCGCTACAAAGGGAACCCCGCAGAGAGGTTTCCCGGATTTAGTCACCATTGCCAATCCCGAATCGTGGCATTCGTGATTCAAATTGGCTGCTGCAGATGGTCTTGCCTTTGGTCCTATTGTACCCTTAGCATCCACTGAGTTACCCGCATGTGGAGCCTTGCCATCGGGACTGTTGCAATGGCCGCAGCCACGGGTCCGAGCAGGCGAAGGACCAACCTGGCCGGGGCGGTCTTCCTCACCGACAGGTCCCTGATGAGGGATCTCATGTGTTCTGCTCTGCCCGCGGGAAGAAACGCCTTCCCTCGGACGGTGTCCAGAACTGCCCCTATAAACTGCAGTTTCTGGGATGGTACAAGGAGCGACTTCTCGTAGTTGATCAGAATACCCAGTGACTGAAAAAGGGCCTGGGTACAATGAATGGCCGTCATCAGTGCCTCTGTGGAGGGAGCCATGAGAAGCCAGTCGTCCAGGTACAGGAACACGTAGTGGCCTTGTCTCCTCAGAGATGCCGCTACGACCGCCATGCACTACGTGAAGACACGAGGTGCCGATGACAGTCCAAAGGGAAGCGCTCGGAACTGATAATGGCGGCTCTGAAACTTCGAGCGCAGGAAGGCGCCTGTGCTGTGAGCACTGGGATATGCAGGTAGGCGTCCTGCATGTCTAACGACGCTTGTAAGGCCCTGCTTCAGCATGGGGATTAGGCCCGGAAGGGTCACCATGCGGAAGCGTTTGTAGACGACCAACAGATTGAGGTCGCTGAGATCCAGAATTGGACGGAGGTCCCCTGTTTTCTTTGGAACCAGGAAGAAGTGGGAATAATAGCCTGACCCTCTCTGGTTCTCTGGAACGTGCTCTAAGGCTTCTTTCTCCAGAAGCACGAGCACTTCCTGCCATATAAGCAGGGCGTGCTGACCCGAGTAGCAGGAAAGCAGGGGAGGCCTTGTAGGTGGGCTGCCTACGAATTCTATATAGTGGCCTCTTTCGACCAATTGCAGCACCCACCTGTCCGTGGTGATCGACCGCCACCCTGGCAGGTGACGTGCGATGTGACCCCCGACCTTCATTTCCCATCGATCCTGAGGAGGGGCGGGGGCCGGGAAGGAGTCATGCTGTGGCAGCGTTAGCTCCTGCAGGTTGGGCCGACTCTGCAACTCGGTGGCCCCTGCCTGGGGAAGACTTGGCCTGGGCTTTTCGAGCAAAGGAGCCCCGCTGCTGTTGGCCGGAACGCGGTTGTTGCCTTTGTGTCCGGCCACGAAAACGGCTCTGGTTCCTACAAAAGGAACTAGGTCGAGATCTGTACATGGCCTGGACAGATCTAACTGCCTTCCCTGCGTCCTGAAGTTTGGTGATCACCTTCTCAGAGGCTTCACCAAAAAGGACTTCCCTGCTGTAAGGGACATCCAGGATGTTCTTCTGGACATCTGGGGTAAAACCGGAGACGCGGAGCCAAGAGTGTCTCCGGAGACACATGTCTGAGGCTGCAGCTCTGGCCAAAGAGTTCGCAGAATCATATGCAGCTCTGAGCACCTGGGTCCCCAAATCTGAACCCGTACGAAGGAGATTTAAAAGCTCCTCCTTTTGACCACCGTCGGGCATCTTTTCAACCAGGTCCTGTCCCTGTTCCCACAGTGCATTCTGGAATTGCACCATGTGGGTGATGTAATTCAGAGACCTGATGGCGCAAGTCGCAGCTACATACCTGCGCCTACCCAGGACATCCAACTGCTTGGATTCCAGGTCCGGTGGCTGTGTGCTCAAGTGCTGTGGTCTCTGAGACCGGTCATGCGAGGCCGTGATGACCAGGGAATCAGCCAGAGGATGGTTCGCCAGATACTGGTCCTCCCTCGGGGCCTTGTATAGGCGGTCAGCCTTCTTCGGCACTGCCAGAGTCGAATTCGGACGCATCCACGCAGCCTTGGTGACATCCGCGAAGGTGTCCATCAAGGGTGGCACTACCACAGGCTTTGGGTCTTTCTGCCAAAGGTAGCAGGCAAGGTGCTGTCTCTCGGGGTCCAATTCTTCAGCATCCCACCCCATATTCTCCTGAATGTGCCTCATGATCTCAGCGAACGAGGGGTCATCCGGAGGAGACCTGGGAAGGTTGTGTGGGTCTGGGGAGGGAATGCTGATGGGAGAAGGAGATCTGGAGCACCCTGAGGTGTCAGATCTAGAGTCCTCCGTGGACGAGGTGTCCCGGCGCTGTCTGGGTCTCTTAGGGCTGGGTGACCCTGAAGTGGATCTTGAAGGAGGTCTTCTCTTATCTGAGGATCTACCCTAGGAGGAGGTGTTGGCTCCTTGGGGGTTGGTGACCTTCCTACAGGCCCCTTGGGTGGAGGAGGGGGCGTAGGCGTCGAAGGGTGTCGTGATCTGGGCCTAGACAATGCACGCAGGCTGAGTGAGGATCCTTGAAGGGGATCTGTTTGCCGCAGGCACACTTCGATGGGTGACCTTCCAGAGAGGTGTTTGGAGAGGACATCAGATGAACCCAAGTTTGAATGAGAAAAAAGAAGAGAATGTCGTGGTTCCAAGTCATCACACGCTAGAAAGTGACCGAGAGGCCGATGCTTCGATGTCGACGGTAGAGGAAAAGAACTGGGGATTGTGGGGGACCGCCTCCTTATGTACTACGTCTGACATTGGGGGCGGGACCAACGTCGGAGGCAGCCCCCGCTGAAGACTGCTAGCTAGAAAATTTCCGTGGGGTCCTGGCGCCTGACGGCTTCAGTCCTAATGGTGTAACCTGCTGCAAGAGTTATATCTCGAAGTAAGATCGGTCTTTTCTTCCATTACGGTAGCGAGAGAAGAGGGTGAAGACGGTACTCTGGTGAGTTTTAGAGTAAGTTTAGGAAGCAAATCCGAAGATTCGAGAGCCAGGGCCTACTATACGTAGGAGTACCAAGGAGGGAACCTGAACCTTCCAGCGGAAAGGAAGATCTGGCATCATGGGGCAGAGCCGAGAGTTATACCACCCGGGTGGGTGGGAGGAGCTAGCTTGAAGATGTTCAGGCACCAGTTAAATGGAAAGGCGATCTGCCAACAAGTGTGGATAGAACAACATATCCATGTCCCTAGAACCTCTGTTTTTTGTGTATTTAATTTACAGCCCATAATTTCCCAAAGCGGCTGAGTGGATCCCAAACTGTGAGGATGGATTCTTCAGGTGAGGTTAAGGTTAGAAGCAGGTCATCTGCAAATAAAGAGAGTTTAAAGTCTCTCCTTTCCACTGGTAACCCCTGAATTGTAGGGTCTGCTCGGATAGCTATCGCTAACTGCTCCAGATAGAGAGCAAACAATAATGGGGATAAGGGGCAACCTTAACGTGTCCCTCAGTTGAGAGAGAAAGGGGCTGCGAGGGTGCTGTTACCGTGTAAGTATGCTTGAGGAACGGCGCAGATTCCCTGTAGCATCTGGGTCACTTGGTTTGGGATTCCAAAGCCTGACAGGACAGACCAGAGGAAGGTCCAGTCCACCCTGTCTAATGTCTTCTCCACGTCCAGGCTTAACAGGATCAACAAGTTCTGCAGAGCCATGGCGTGTTCTATCAGCAGACAGGTGCGGCAAACATTATCATGATCTTGACGCTGCCTAATGAACCCCACCTGGTTTTTACTGATAATGGCCAAGAGCAGGGACTCTAGATGGCGAGCCCATATTGTAATGAAGAGTTTATAGTCACAATTTAAAATTGATATTGGGTGGTATGAGGTTGGGTATTTGGGGTCCTTGTCCAGCTTGAGAATGGCAGAAATAATTGCATAACTCCAAGAATGTGGAGGAATACTCTCCTTCTGCACTGCATGGAAGGCTGCTAGGAGAGGCCGGAGAAGTGTTTCATGAAATCTTTTATAAAACTCTGCTGGAAAGCCATCAGGCCCGGACATTTTTGAGTTTCATTTATTTATTTGAATTTTGGTAACCGGGTAAGCCCACTGAGACCATGCAGTCCCTTTTTTAAGGGCAACCCAAGGGAAGTGTACACAGGACAAATATTCTACAGGATACAAAGAGGCACAGTGCTAAACATAATCAAGAGAAATAATGTCACAGTGTAGTACAATGAGTAAGACTTAAGTATAAATAGAGAGTGACAGTTCTATATACAATCAACAGCAGTGCCACAACACAGTGCAAAGTTTAGCTGTGACAGGATCGAAAAAGGTTACATTCTTTAAGACGGCTACACTGGTGATCGAGTTTACACACTGCAGAACATAGAATAATAATGCTGTACAAATTTTGCTTTGACAGGATGGAAATTGGGTACTGTCTTTACGGCCATCGGGCACACCCTGGAAAATGTTCTTACCTTCAAATACCTAGGTGTCATTCTTGACCCCTCCCTTATTTTTGCTGAACATATAAATAACACTGTGTGGAAAATTCACCAAAAGTTAGGTACTGCCTACCATATCAAATAACTCTTGTCCCCTGAAGCTCGCCTTGCTATTGCACAAGGGAACCTTCTACCCCTCCTCGCTTACTGCTCCCTGTCTACTCCTCTATGCCCGCTACCCTACGCTCTCGACTAAATACTAGTTATAGCTCGGTCGCTTTGTTCTCCTAGTCCCCCATTCCACCCACCAATGTGTACTCTACCGATCCCTAGGGTGGCTCCCACTACTAGGTCATTTTGATTAGCCTTGGGCTGCCTAGTGGACAATGCACTCAGGAGCAAACAGCTGTCATCCTACGCTTCACTGTTAATGGATAGGGTGGTTTCCAGGAGACTCAGGGCCTCCTCCGTCCCTCCACTTATAATCCCAGGTACTACCACTGCTATGGGAAGTAAGGCCTTTTCTGTCTCCACTCCATCCCTATAGAACAGGCTACTGTCGTCCGTTCGCTTGTCCCACTCCCACCTCTTCTTTAAATCTAACCTTAGATTCTGGCTGATGGCTGAATCCACTTGCAACTGTTTCCCTGCACAGTCATAAGGTCAAAATCTGTCCCTGCCTTGCTTATCTCTGCTGTTCTATGTATCCTTGCTCACTAGTACTGCTGCTCCCTTGTCCTGCCCTGCTCTCTTATCAGTCCCTGATGTGCTCTCTCTCTGACTCTGTCTCTCGACCTCTGTTAGGCATGTTAGCTTGTGTGAGTTGCATTTTTTGCCACATTTAGCATGTATCTACTGGTGGCTATTTGTGTAATGATCTTGAATCCTCCTGTTTAGCACATGTGTTCACCTTGTACTGCTTGATATTTGCTTTGTATCTTTATTAGCTTAACTACATTGTGTCTGTGATGTGATCATATCTTTGTATTCTCTGTATTTTACTACTTCTGCAGAATGCTTGCTGCCACTTGTGTGGCCCAGGTCGTGACTGAAATTGGTCCTTTGGATCAGCTCACTCACCCGATTGCCAAAGACATAAATAAATAAATAAATAAATAAAGGATGGTTATACAGGTAATCACGTATTTCCATTACAGAGCAATGATGTACAGTACAGGTGATCTATTGTTAACATTACAGTAGTAACAGAAGGTTGGGGGAAATATACATTGGTGTTTTAGGAAAACAAGGTAAGGACATGAGCATGTAGGTCAGATGAGGCAGGTACAAGTTCCAGAATCAGATAAGTAGTTTTACAGAGCATGTTTGAACCGAGGGAGGGTAATGCAGGAGCAGATAGATGGGGAAGGGAATTCCCGGCCGAGGGGTGGCAAAGGATCTTCTGCCTGAGGATAGATGTGCCTTCAGTATGGTTATAAGTGGCAGAGAGGTAGAGCAGAGAGATCGTCTGGATTGTTTTCTTACTATAATGTCAGATATGCTTGGTGGGATGTAGAGGTGTGTGAGCTTAAAGGTGAGGCACAGTGAGGCATACAGGATTCTGTGTTCAAGTTGTAGCCAGTCCAAAGATGCGAGTACAGTGCAATGGTGTTGATGGGGGGCTGCTCTGATGGCAAAGCACCCTATCTTGTGATACAGCCGTTTTAACTGGTTCATGAGGGGGGGCCTTAAGTGATAAAAATAGAGGAGCACATTATGTGTATTTAAATAAAGCTGCTTTTTTGGTAACATACCTGTGGTGTCCTACAACTTTTTGAGGTGGTGAGTGCTTGGTTTAGTTCTGCATCAATTATTTTTTCAACCCTGAACACCCAATTCCTGGTGCACTTTTTTTTTGTCTTTCATGTCCTATCTTGTGATATAGACATTTCAATTGGTTCATGAGGGGGGCCTTAAGTGATAAGTGTCACAAACCTACTCCTGGGGGTCAGGCCTACTGAGCTCACAGTGCCCACCATTAACTGCAATCCATAACAGTGGGGGACATGGATACCCTCCTCGTCCTTTTAGAATGCATGCTGAGGTCACGACTGCACCTCTGCCACGAGAACTCAAGGCATCCCTCTAGCTCTGGATAAGGACACAATAACAGTCTCGAATCTTGTGGCCAAATATGAACCCTTCCTTGGCTATTACACACAGGAGGAAGACTCAGGCGTCACACTCTCTTTGGGGTTAGCAGCATAAGCTGATTTGGCCTTCTCCCTACAGGACATGCAACAGCTTGGTTCAAAATCCCTTCAGACCCATCCCTGAGACTCTGGTATTCTCCCTATCCTTTCAGATCCCTTACGGACCCTTTACTCAAGCTGGCTGCTTATGGTGGCACCGCCAAGCAATTAACAGTCGTCACATACGATTAATACTACTCTACAATTCACACAAATATAGAAAGTCTCACTCAGGCAGATATTCTTTAGAAAAACCAAAGTTGGACTTCCCGTGGGTGCACCAGCCGAATGGCAGCCTGATTTGGTAACTCTACCTCGTCCAGATTAAATCCATCAAAATCAGAAAGAAGTCTAACCCATCCATCGCTAGAATTCAGTGGAGATTGTGACGAAATGACTTCCAGACAAAAACAGAGAGAGAAAAGCATCAACCAGCTGAACTCGCAGCTAAAAACATTACTAGACTACGCTCAGCCGCAATCAGCCAACACATCAGAATCCTCGGGCAGGCCGGAGATAATTCGGGAGAAAAAGAAGAACGAGAGTGTACAATAACCTCTAAGCAATTATGTTAACGCTGCAAAAAATAAGTTTAATCCTTAGAGACTGGAAAGGGGCCGGAAGAAAATAAAAGAAAACTAGAGAGTCTGAGGGAAAATGGGCAAGTAAGAAAGCCCAACGGACTGTTCAACCATGGTGGAGGTTCACAATGCGCCCTAATTGACTTACACAGGAGGGAACTACAATTGAATCCAGATTGGAGGAACTCGAAAACAGAAACAGAAGAAATAACATAAGAATACATGGCCTGCCTGAAGGCACAGAATCAGGCCCCACCCGATGTTTTTGAATCTTTTCTAACGGAGATACTGGACTGGCACGCCAGAAAAACGCTAAACATAATTCGGCCCATCGCCTCTGATACCTAGGCCTAAAGATCCAATGCTCGCCCCGGTCAGTAATAATAGCCTTTTAGATTTAAGCATTAAGGAGGATTTATTAAAGAAGGCATGGTCAAAGAAGGAGATAATATTTGGGACACCAGATTGTTTTTCACTCAGGATTATACACCGCAATTGCTAGCCCAACGCAGAAAGATCCTAATGGCGTTCGCGCCTGCAACAGAAAGGCATCAAAGCATTTGTAGAATATCCAGCTAGACTTAAAATTGTAACTGAAAATGGGCTCAGAGATTCGCTGACCTGTCGGAGGCAAAGAACTTCTGTCATCGGTGGAGGTGGACGTGAGATTCCCAGAGTCATTTCAAGTGGGGAGGGACAAATGTGAGTTGGAGGATGGCAAAAGGTGGAACGAAAAGAAAAGGGTTACATGATCACATGGAAGTATCCGTCTGTGGAAACAGTGCAAAGACGAGGAGACTGTGTTATGAATCGAGTCTGTTTTCCTAACAGAACAAAACGAAAAAATCTCCAAACCTGAACTATATATGCTGATTTCATAATATCTCTTTAGAATTTGGCTGACATAGACGGCCCACTGAATCTAGTAGATCTAGTAGATGGTATTTTGACCATTTGGTAAAAAGGATGGGTATAATAGAATTGTTATAGGAAATTAGATTAGATGGATACATTCTCACTCATTTGGCACTATTATCAAAGCATTCGGATATAAAGGTGGGGAGAGGTCACATTGGTAACCAGCAGCCTACGCCCTCAATTAAAGGGGAGGGAAAACAGGACAGCTGCACTCTTGGGAAAAAAAAAAAAAAAAAAGGTTCACACTCCTGGAAACAAAGGCTGAGAGGTCGGGGGGCTAGGGGTGGAGGCGCCTGATTGAGATGATGATCAGTGGATGAGATAGTAACTCCAATGTTTAAAGGCAGCCCTAGAGGTGAGATTGCAACCCGAGGGGTTAGCACTGACGTAGGCTGCTCCATGCAAACAGAAAGCTCCATGGATAATACCTCTACCTAGGTTGGTACCTCCATAACGAGGAGCCACTGGTGAAGGTTTCTAGAGCTACATAAGATAAAACATCAAGATAAGAAAACTGGAGATATAAATATGTACAATAGATAAAGGATACTGGTTGTCTGTCTATCTCAGGGGTGCCCTCCTCCCCCACTCCCTCCAGATCTTACGATGGCAATCTGCATCATTAGAAGCAATTGGATAAACTTAAATAAATATTAAACCAAAAAATAATGGACTATCTTTAAGATATGTAGGAAAGGGTGCGACTTTTGGTCTTTGGGACCCCCCCGGAGGTCATGGGAAGGGTCAAGCTTGGGTGGTCGGGCTGTAGGGTTCTCAGCGGTTGGCAAACCCCCCCCCCCACAAAGGGATATACTACCTAGATATTCAGGTATTAAGGTATCTGACAGGTTTATAATTTACATTAAGCAAATTAAGTAGCCGAGTGATAAGTTCAGAACAAGAACTGGACGAGGGGCCTCAACTTCCTTTTTCAGGCTGGTCAATAATGCTTAGACTAGTTCTAAATGTGTGTCTACTGAAAGAGCTGTATAGCAAACAAATACCTGGCTCTTAAGTAGTGATGCGTAGCATGGATGGCTTACATTTAGGAGGTCATCCATCCACACCTCATGAAATAACATCTTTGAGAGGGTGGACATGGTAAAGCCACCTTGAAAGAACTCATGTTTAATAGTTGCAATGTACTAAAAGTTACCAAAGGTTTAGTTATATGTTTAGTGGAGTTTTAGTTTGTATGTGGTTGATAAAGCACAGATGCTCACTTAATACAACGGAAGCTAGCAATGTCCCGTGGTAAAGAGATGATACTATTTTCCTTATTTAAAAGATTATGGCTGATTTAAACATAGTTACACTTAATGTAAATGGGGTAAATAATCCAGTAAAAAGGGCAAAGATTATACAGGATCTTGGGAGGAGAAAGGCTACGGTTGCATTTATTCAAGAAACATTTAACTGCAGCAGAACATCTTAAGTTAAAAAGATCTTGGGTGGGGAGGTATATGCCCTGTGATTTGAAAAAAGTCCTCATCTAGAGGCGAGTAATCTTGATTAGACGAGATGCCCCGCTTGTGGTAAAGAAGGTCCGCACAGATCCAGAGGGTAGGTTTGTACAGTTACAAGGATCATACAGGGGTCAGAAGTGTACCTTTTGAATATATATGCCCCAAATGAAGATACCCCAGAGTAGCATTTTGGAAAGGGTCATCAAAGAAGCAGTCACGGATGTGCAGAGTTTAGTAGTTATAGGTGATTTTAATGAAGTAATACATCCAGGGGCAGATAGGTCTGAGGGGCCAGGGTGGAGCCACATACGGGAAACTAATCCAGAGGTTGAATCAAGAACTAGGCCTATCAGAGGTCTGGCGCTTCATGCATCTAAGGGAAAGAGATTTCACTCATTATTCTCCCAGGCATAGGGGCTATTCTAGGATAGATTATTTTCTTCTATCATCCAATTGGTTACAAAGGGTGGAGAAATGTGATATTGGACCAATTACCATTTCAGATCATGCCCCAGTTTCCCTAGAGCTGGCTCTCACACCGACCCCTCGGCAATCTTGCTGAGGCTAAACAAGTCACCTTCAAGGGAAGACTTTGGGAATTAGTGGGGAAGTTATTAAGAAGTTTGAACAACATAAATTTAAAAGGTGATACAAGTGAAGGGATAAGATGGGACGCGTCAAATGTTGTTTAAGGGGGAAATAATCCAGTATTCATCCAGATTAAAGAAGGAGAGGATCCAGACTAGGGTGTTGCTGGAGCAGAAAATCACCCAATTAGAGACCCAACATCAGATAGGCAGGATATATATAAAGCAGGACTAGACAAGGCAAGACAAGAACTAAACCAGATACTAGATAGACAAACGGAAGGGCAGCTAAGATATGCTAGACAAAAATATTGAACATGGGAACCGAGAGGGCAGGCTTTTAGCATGGCAGTTGAGACAAGAAGCGCCAATAGAGCGGTGGTCCGTTAAACAGAGAGGAGAGAGGTCTCATTTACTATCTCCGACGGAGATTCTAAATAGATTTGGGAAATTCTATGCGGATCTCTATACAGCGGAAATAACTCGAGCACCACAGAGTAGTGCAGGATTATTTGGGATCTTTGCCTATTCCTACATTACAGGAAGCAGACCGGACAAACCTTAATTCCCTATTACTATGGGAGAGGTGAGATCACAAATAAAGCATCTTAAAATGGTAAGGCCCCAGGACTAGATGGCCTACCAGCCGAGGTTTTTATAAAAGTTTGCAGCAAAATAGAGAATTACTTGGTTAGTACATGCAATGAGATTTTATTACCTCATAAATCAGTACTTACCTTCCTGGAATTTGGCCCGATTTGGTTATCTTGAAGCGGATAAAGACCCTGAGCAATGTGGCTCTATACCGTCCCATCTCCCTGCTACCGGTAGACTTAAAAATATTTACAGGGATCTTGGTGGAGAGATTTAGGCATACATTGCCTCCTTATCCATCAGAACCAGACAGGATTTATTGAGGAGATTTCTCCAAGACAATATAAGACCCTATTGAATATCATAACAGCCCAGAAGAATAAGGTAACATTTCAGATGGCCATTAGTATGGATGCAGAGAAGCGCTGACAGATGGTGGACTACACTTTGTGCTGTCCACCCTGGTCGAATTCAAGGGAGAAAATTTGTTTCAGCCATTGAGCTTCTATCATAAAACAGAGGCAAGGATCAAACTGAATGGATTTGCTATCAGATAGAATATCTTTAAATAGAGGGACTAGACAGGGATGTCCTCTCTCCCCCCCTAATATTTGCCCTAACATTGGAACCACTGGTGATAGAGATAAGAGAGAATCCTGAAATTAAGAGGGTAATAGAAACAAAAAGTCGCTCTCTATGCCAATGATTCCTTTTTTTTTTTTTTATTATAAGTGACCTCAAACTTCCCTACCACACTTATTAAATACACTGAATAAATCTGGTACATTAGCGGGATACAAAATAAACTATACTAAATCGGAAGCAGTGATATTAAGTGGGGGTCCTCAGAGGGACTTCAGGCAGAATCTTCCGTTTAAATGGGCCCGCAATAATACTTTTCGTTATTTAGGGATTCAGATTTCGACAGATATATCTCGATTATTCACGGATAATTTCATGAAGCTGTATAAAAATATGCTAGCAGACTTTGCCCGTTGGAAACTGCTACCCCTGACATTATATGGTAAGATCTAGGTAATCAAGATGAACATTTTACCGAGATGGTTGTTTCTCTTTCAAACCCTTCCGATCCCTGTAAAGCCCGACTTCTGGAAACAGCTAAACAAAGAAATTTCTAACTTTATTTGGTCAGGAAACATTCATGAGTTTCATATAAGACCCTAACACGGTCAAAGAAAGAGTGGGTTAGGACTGCCTAATATGTATTTGTATTACTTAGCGGCTCAAGGTCACAATTAGTTACATGGGCCAAACCGAGGATAGACTCTGGATGGTATCTATTAGAAAAAATACAATGAACAACTATAAATTATGGACCCTGCCCACGCCAGAGATATCTCCCCAGGTTTTATGCCTACAGACAATCCATGGGTTAAAACACCTTGTATCTTAAAAACTTAAAAGGATAACACATACACCAACATGTTGGGACCCCTCTCCTTGATTAGACATACACCGAGCTTCCCTCGGGCTGATTTTGGATTTGTGTATTGGAACATAAGGTCTTACCACATTTAAACAATTCCTAGATGAGAATGGCTGTCTCCCCTTTAGCACCTTACAGGAGCGCTTCTCCCTTCGCAAAGAAGACTTCTATAGGTTCCTCCAAACATGGCACTTCCTTTTAGAGGAAGGAAATTTACTAAAGATAAACAGAGACCTGACTCCACTTGAATCGTACTGGTGGGACTCGATAAAAATTAGGGATAAACTGAGATACCTGTCAGCATTATACACAATTCTATTGGACTCGAAAGGGGCTCCAATCCTAGAAGAGACATGAACAAGGTGGAGAGGGATGCTAAAATAACCATTACAAGAGAGAGTGGGACTGTAGGCTTCAGAGGGTTGGCAAATTACATCGGCACTGATGTGGCGAAATTCAACTGGAAAATACTCATTAGATTTTCAGAACTCCAGAAGATAACAGCACATTATAAACCACAGACCTCTTGACATGCTGGCGCCAGTCGGTACACAAATGGGTACTCACTTCCACATATTTTGGGAATGTGACAGACTGTCAAGTTCTGCACACAGGTACACTCGGCGATAGAACGCAGTAGCACTCTTCCCTATTCCTTTTACATTTCAGGACTTAGTGTTAGGCCTCCCACCTTATCGATGGGAGGGCGCTAAAGAAGGAATTGTGCTAGATAATGAGTAGTTGCATTGAAATGCATCACCACCAAATGGCTATCCTCTGAACCCCCTAACTATGTGGGTCTCAAAAATGGAAGAAATAGAAAGGATGGAAAATATTACATATACACTGCATCTAAAGTTGAAAACTTCCAGAACATGTGGCGCCCTTGGAGGCTGTGGAGAGAGGGGTACAGGGAAGAACTAGAGGGGAGATGATAGAAGGGGTAACATAAAGTTATACAGAAAAGCAGTCTAAGTCGATGGCCCATATGGGAATCGAGGAAGGGGATAGGTAAGGGTAGGAAGGAAACGGAAATGTGGGCAAAAGGGAATAGGAAGCTGGGTGTTAAAATGAAAATATATATGTATAAAAAAAAGGAGAAAGAGATGGAGTATCTGTGCACATGGTTGTTGGTTTTGTTTTTTTTTTTTTCATTTTAATGTTGTATTCCTGTAGTTGATAGAACCACATGGTTTTGAGACTATTATTCCAGAGGAAAGCGACGACTGAGGATGGTAGGAGTTGGAACTCGGACTATATCCTTGATGGAACAGGATCAGAGACTTTAGTGGTTTCGCTGCAAGAATCTGTACCATTTCATCTAAAGCTCATAGCAGCCTGCAGTGAACTTTTTGCTGTTCCTAGATGCTTATCTGAGTAACTAGTCTCGGTAACTTCAGGAGGTCAAGAATATTTAGTGTCTTTCAGTAAAAGAAAAGAATATGTGTAGAACCAACATTTATCAAATGGAAAAAGAAATATGTTAATAGAATTGTATTGAACATACTGGTATGCCTAAAATACTCAAAACAAAAATTAAAGTTAAAAAAAAAAAAAAGGAAAACAAAAGTTTTAACAAAATAATTTAATACAGTTACAACTAAAAAAAAATACACTAATTTTAGTTACAGTATGCAGAAACAAAATGGGACAAATATATACATGTAAACGCTCTAACACTGTTCCTAAAAGTCTACCTTGAAATTGCGGTGAACTGAAGACCAGAAAAGTGGATGCAAGTTTTCAGTTCCTTTAGTTTTTGTAGCCACACTGGGTTTCAGAAGTTTGGCTTGTGTGTCGGGTGGAGTCCAGATGAGAAAGCTAGTCTCAACATGCCCTGATTTGGGGCTATATATACCTCTAGTTTCCCTCTTGAAATAGTGAGTGAAAATCTCAAAACCTTTACACCAGCAGATGGCACTCTTGCTGTTCCCCAAAATCTTATTTTCCTGATAACCTTTGATGGGTCAGATTCCCATAGATAACCCAGGTTTTTACAATCGTAACTCCTGTAAGTGGAATTTCACACAGGTATGCTAGAAGGAAGTGTTCTTTCCTATTACCTCACAAAATGAAGTATATAACAATTTCCTGGGATCAAAGCATTCCGTTTGTTTTTTTAAGTTAAAAGGGCTATCTCCTGATATTTTATTACTTCTGTTTCCCTTTGGTAGTTAACTTAGACGAAGACTCTTTGATCAGCTATCCACAAGCTTTTTGACTATAAGTTATTTTCCTGGCAAACAAGGTTGACCTGCAGGTTAAAAGGTCAAACCCTTTTTTAAAAATCTAGTCTTTTCTCTAGGTGCCTTTGTGCTGACATTGGCATGTCTTGGCATGTACATGTACACAGAATTACGTCAAAAAAAATATATATACACAATAGAATTACATCTATAACTAAGGACTAGCAGTCGGGTAGCTCGCCACAATAAGAACAGGGGGGCCCCGTCGGAAAGTAAAGGAAAGAGTGAGGCAGTAGCAATTGTTAGGCAGGATGCATTAGATGCTGTAGCAGGGGATGAATATGGTACAGCAAGCCAATCTTTTGGTGTATGGTTTTTGCTGTTTTGTTGACATGAGCCTCAAAGGAGAGGTTAGAGTCCAGCAGGATGCTGAAGTATTTAAATGATTCCACCAGTTCAAGGGGTTCCCCATTGCTGGAGAGGATGGCAAGCTGAGGACTGGGTGCAGTTTTATAAGAGCGGGGATGGCTAAACATAGCTTTTGTTTTTTTGGTATTTAGAAGTAGGTTGTTTTCAAAGACCCATGCTTCTATAATTTGTGGAAATCGGATTCCAGGTGCTGATTAAGCCAATGGGTGTCAGCTGAGGATCGACATAAAATGTCGTTGTCCACGTAAAGATGAACGGACGCCCCTCCGAAGAAGCCTGGCAACTCATGAATGAATAATGAAAAGAGTAGGGGGCCCAGGATGGATCCCAGGGGGACGCCATGGGTAATCTGTCTGAATGGAGACTGACAGCCCATTTGACACTTTGGGTGTGGCAGGATAGGTAGTCATGAAGCCAGGAGGTGGACAGTTGATCTAGTCCCATAGTCTCTAATTTTCGTATCAGCAATTCGTGGTTCACCAGGTCGAAAGCATTGATGAGGTCTACGAAGATGGCACCTGTGGCTAGGCCAAGATCAAAAGCATGGTGATCGTTTAATGTGACTCGTCTGCAGAGAGAGTGCAATTATTTTTGCGAAAGCCATGTTGGCAGGGTGATAGGAGTTGGTGCTGTTTGAGGTAGTCTTGTAATTCGTTATAAAGAGTTCTTTCTTGTACCTTGGCAAGGAGGTAGAGTACTGAGATCAGCCTGTAGTTTTCAACAGGGGTGGCCGACCCACCTTTGTGGATTGGGATTACTAGTTGCATTTTCCACTTTGAGGGCACAGTTCCTTCGAGAAAGGATCTGTTTATCAGGTTTCGAACTGGTACTACAAGTGCTGGTGCTCCCCATTTTAAAAACCTTGGCTCAAGTGAGTCGTGGCCAGGGGAGCCACATTCCTTGAGATTACGAAGAAGCCTGAGCACCTCTTTTCAAGTAGCTAATTTGATATGGAATTGCGCGGTCGTGGCCCTAGAGGGGTTTATGACTGGAGAGAGGTGGTTGTCTTGGCTTGTAGTGAAATGAGATACAGTTGCTGAGGTCTATAAAGAAATTGTTAAGACCATCTAATATTGATGCTGAGTCAGATAGTACTTTGTCTTTTGTAGATAGCGAGTCAGGGCAAGTAGAGGTTTTGCCTTTGAGGAGGGAATTTATTTGGGCCCAGAATTCTTTGGGGTTACTGAGTTTTACTGTTTGGATTGAATGGTAATAGGTCCTCTTAGTGTTAGTTAGTTATGACTTGCAGGTATTTCTGAGCTGTCTGTATGAATGCCAATCTGAGGGGAGTCCAGACTTTTTGTATGTTTTCCAGGCTGTATCGCGTTTGGACAAGAGGTTTCTTAATTCTTTTGTCAGCCGGGGGCTTTAACGCCTTTTGATCTACGTCATGTAAGTGGGGCATGAATGTTTATGATGGCAGTGACAGTGTCAATTAGGTATTCCAGGGCTAGGTCAACAGTGGGCAGGGTATGTATAGGGTCCCAATTTACATTATACAGAGAGTTAAGGAAGGGTGCAAGATCAAAGGAGGGCACATTTTGTGATTCCACAATTTTAGGCGGTGCTTTAGGGGAATTATTCCTCCAGATACAATAGACTGGTGAGCGATCACTGATGCTGTCAGGCAAGACTCCCGAGGCAATTATTCCGTGAGCAGAGTTAGACAGGATCCAGTCGATGAGGGAGTATTTACCTGTTCTATTGTCCTTCCCGGTGGGTTCAGCAATATGCTGAGTTATGTTGGCGTCAGCCAGGGTGGAGTGGGCTGTGCTTTTGTTTTTGGTTAACCAATCTGTTGAAATCCCCACACATAATTAGTTCATGTGGAAGGAGGTCTGAGAGGGAGGTAATGACTTTGAGGAGGGTAACAGTGGCAGACTTTGGGGGGTGAGGAAAGTAAGTACATCCCACAGTTAGTTTTTTGGTGTTGCCAAGGGTTAAGGAGACAAAGATGGATTCTGCTAGCGATGTTAAGGAAGCCGGAGGTGGAATTTCAATAGCTGCGAGGTTGGACTTGACGAATAGAACACCGCCACCTCTTTTGCCAACCCTGTCGCGCCTGAAGGTAGTGTACCCTGATACAGCCACTTCATGTGGGAGGATGGAGTGTTTCAGCCATGTTTCGGAGACTCCGAGTATTGCCGGATTGAAGGAGGAGACCCAGGTTTCTAGTTCTGCCATTTTAGGACGCATGCTTTGACAATTCAGGTGCGCCATTTTGAGGCCCTTAGTATTAAACCAGTTAGAGGTCGGGGTGGTAGGGATGAGATACGATGTGAAAAGGGGTCCTGGACTGGACTCCATGTCACCATGTGGATTAGTGTAGGGGCTTATGTTGGTTTTTCTGTGGTGAGTGGTGGAAGCATTGCTCTTGGTTGCAATTTTGGGGCTCCAGTGTGCAAGAAGAAATGAGGAGGTCACAGGACACAAAGGTGAGAATACAGAGGGTAGTGAATAAGAGTCCTAAATGCCGCATAGTTCAGGGAGTTAGCAGGCTAGGTAGGTTGGAGTTGTCTTAGTGCTGCAGAAGGGGCTCGGCAATGAGGAAAAATGTGAGGTGCGACACTTGGTTTAATATTCACTGAGTGGCAGAGAGTAGAGAAAATGGGATGTTTGTTGGATGGGGGTGAGATCGTGAGCGGTTACGAAAAGGCTGTGATTCACTTTGTGTTACTCAGGTGCTGAGCATTTAACAGTATTAAGTGTACTCGGTAAATGTGTATAGCTACAATGGCCCTATAGTGGCCAGAAACTATTAAGAACCAATGGCAAATCGTGTAGATTTTGGTGTCTTGAAGTACTGTTTGGATTTCGGCAGCCATAATGGGGAGCAGTAGCTGTTGTGCTACTTCTAGTCGAAGCTTTGGGAGGGGTAATTGGGCTAGACAATCATGGATGGCTGCTGGAGAGGCCTGCATCTCTGGTATATATAGGGACTGACAGAAAGAGGTAAGTATGCATTGGATCTCAGATGGGTGCCCTAAGAGGGACTGTGTTTGTGGTTTAAAAAGTTGTAGAATGCATGCTTGTACACAGTGAGCATGTAGGCGTCTGGCAAGGGTACGGGCTCCTATAAAGCCTCCCTCATAATGATATTGTTTTCAATAGAACAGGGCCTGTTCAATTTTAGCATCCATAAGTTTTTGTAGGTCACGTTTGACCTGTAGTAGCTGGGGTTTTAAAACTGTTGTCCCCTTGCTGAAAGAATAATTGGAGAGTGCGTAAAGTGTGCTGGAGCTCTGTGTAATGAACATCTCAGAGACGTTTCTGTCTGGAAGAGTAAGTTATAAGCTCGCCTTGAATGACTACTTTTAGCATGTCCCACACAATAGCAGCCTGGACATCATTGCTGGAGTTCTCCCGTGTGATTTGCAGGATACACTCAGATAAAATGGTTGCTAGTTGGGGGTCCTTGAGCAGTGATAAATTAAGTCACCAATGGGAGATTCGGGGCAGCTTTCCCTGGTCAAATTTAGCAATAACCAGGGAGTGATCAGACAATATAGCAGCACCTTGGCTGATGTCATGGATGGAGTCCAGATGTTCTGCAGTAGTGATGAGATAGTCCAGCCTGGCCAAGGTTTGCATTCTCGGAGCATAATGTGTGTAGGAGTGGCCCATGGTAAATGTTCATCTCCACACATCAAACAGCCCTAGATGTGCGAAGGTGTTAGGAAGGTACTTTTGGATAGGTGTCATTCTAAACTGTTGTGCGCCTGTTGAGTCAAGTGCCGGGTTAAGGTGACATTAAGATCTCTCCCTGGTATAAGCTGACCTCAGAGGACTGGCAGCAATTTATTAAAGAAGGTTTGAGCTACTGATTTGTAGAAGCCAGGCAGGAAATAGACATTGGCTATGGTGAGGGGGGGCATCGTAAAGTGTACCACTGGCTATGACGTATCTGCCATCTGGGTCTACAATCTGGTCCTTGAGATGGAACGGTACACCCTGTAATATCATGGTCAGGACACCTCAGCGTCATCATGACTTCTGAGAGGAGGCAAGCACTATAGGAAAGCTCCTAGTTTTTAATTTCTCGTGTTCAAACATTGGGAGATGAGTCACTTTAAGCATAATAATTTCTGGATGCTCCTGTTCAAAATAATGGAGAAGACGGGCCCATTTAATCGGGCACCATGCAAAATGTCTTGTATTCTATAAAGAAGCTGAGACCCCTGAGATCCAGGATATACACCTCCTGTCCATTCTGTGACCAGGAAGTATCTGGATACATAGAGACATAGACTTTGATGGCAGATAAGAACTGCTTGGCCCAGCCAGTCTGCCCATTTCCCTACCTATTGGATAAGCTGCAGATCCTAGTTAACCAACAGCCAACTTCTTCCTAACCCCCACCAGAACTGCCTAATATCTGTCATGCATTCTTGAATTCCCCCACTGTTTTTGACCCCATGACCTCCTCAGGAAGGCCGTTCCATGCGTCCACCACCCTCTCTGTGAAAAAATACTTCCTCACGTTGCCCCGAGCCGTCCCCTCCTCTATCTTCAAATTGTGCCCCCTTGTTCTTGCACATTTCTTTTTCTGAAAGATGCTACCCTCTTGGACTTTGTTGATTCCCTTGAGGTACTTGAAAGTCTCCATCATGTCCCCCTCTCCCTCCTTTCCTCGAGGGTATACATATTAAGCTCCTTTAGTCTCTCTTCGTATGGCTTCTGGTGCAGACCCTGCACCATTTCAGTTGCCCTCCTCTGGACTGCCTCCATCCTGTCTATATCTTTGAGGAGGTGGGGTCTCCAGAACTGCATGTAGTACTCCAGATGGGGTCTCACCAACTGTCTATACAGAGGGATAACAAAGTACAGTTATGTAAGAACTTACCGCAACAGTAGATCTTCGAGAGAGGCTCTTGCAGTAGGTATTCACAGATAGGACTAAGCCGCCAGGCCAGGACCCCATGGAAAACCCCTAGCTAGCAGTCTCTGGTGGGGACTGCCCCATGTCAGGTGACCCAGCCAGACTTATCGTTGGTTTAAAGGGATGAGTCCCCACCGCCTTTCCAGTTCTTTCCCACC
Organism: Neoceratodus forsteri; assembly: GCA_016271365.2. Classification (NCBI taxonomy): domain Eukaryota; kingdom Metazoa; phylum Chordata; order Ceratodontiformes; family Ceratodontidae; genus Neoceratodus; species Neoceratodus forsteri. Next base: position 1,513,194,504 of record CM057452.1, on the reverse strand, counting down.
AAAGGCCAAAAGAGGCAAGACGAGAAATAAGAGGATGTGCCCCATGGAAAGGAAGAAAAGAGACTTAGGGGACAGAGGGTGGATTGTATTACCTACTGCAAGAGCCTCTTTCGAAGATCTACTGTTACGTACATGCCTTAACTGTCAATCTTACTGTAGAGGGTCTTGCAGCAGGTGGTCTCAGACAGGACTGAATCCAAGCAGCCTAGAACAAGAAAAAAAACAGAAGGAGGATTATCATCCACAGTACAATCTCGGGGCTGAGCAAGTCTCGAGAAAGGAAGCCCTGCAGAACAGCCAACCCGAAGCCTGCTCTACGGTGAGAGGCAATGTCCAAACTGTACTGTTTCATGAAGGTATGGACCGAAGTACAGGTTGCGGCTGTGCAGATGTCTGCCGTGGACACATTCCTGAAACAAGCAGCAGAGGCAGCTACTCCCCTGGTGGAGTGCCCTCTGACCTGACCTGGAAGGGTCTTGTACTTGTCATAACAGAAAGTGATACAACTGGCCATTTGGAAAGGCATTGCTTGGAAACAGCATTGCCTTCCCTTTTGTGAATGAAAGACACAACAGCTGATCAGTTTTTCTGAGATCCTTAGTCCGACTGGTGTAGTATCTTAGGATTCTGTGAACATCCAGAGTATTTAAGAGGTACTGATTGGAGTGTTGTGTAAAGAAAGCCGGTAACTCAATGGATTGATTCAGCGTAGATTCAGTCACCACCTTAGGAAGAAACTTAGGGTTGGTGCGTAGAGCCACGTGTTCCTTATGGAAAATCAAATACGGGATTTTACACATCAAAGCTTGAAGCTCAGAAATGCGCCGAGCAGAAGTGATGGCCACTAGGATGAGTGTCTTCCAAGAAAAGGAACTTTAAGTCTGCTTCCGCTGCCGGCTCGAAAGGAGGCAGTGTGAGCTTCTCTAGGATAAAATTCAAGCCCCATGGAGGAGCAGGGTTGCGGATAGGGGGTCTCAGGTGGAGAACCCCTTTAAGAAAAGTCCTAGAGACTTCCAACTGAGCAAAAGTCCTGTCTCCAAAGGGAATGCGGTAGGCTGAAATAGCTGCCATATGGACTTTTAAAGAGGAATGGCTGAGACACAGGTCGAAGAGGTGTTGCACGTAATCCAGGACTTTGCTGGCTGGGCACGAGAAAGGCTCTAAGTCTTTAGAATATGCCCAGACAGAAAACCGTTTCCACTTCATAATGTAGGTGGACCTGGTGAAGGGCTTCCTGGCCTCCACCAAAATGTCCGCTACTAAGGGAGAGACTCCGAAGCGGGCTTTGGCAACGTCTGCAGGAGCCACACATGAAGATGAAGGGATTTGAGGCCTGGGTGAACAAAGGTCCCCTTATCCTGGGTCAATAAGTGCTACGACAGAGGAAGAGGAAGTTCCTCTGAAAACTGTTGCAGAAGAGAGAACCAAACTTGCCTGGGCCAGAAGGGGGCGATGAGAATCATTCGAGCCCCTTCTGATCTGAGTTTGTTCAGGACCCTCGGAAACAAAGGAATGGGATGGAAGGCCTAAACGAATCTGTCCCTCCAGCAGAGAGACAGAGCGTCCCGCCAGAAAACGTCTCGCCCTGGAACGAGCGAGCAAAAGGTGGGAAGTTTTGCATTTTGGGGGGAGGCGAAGAGGTCTACCCGAGGTGTCCCCCACTGCCGAAAGATGTCGTTTATGACCTGTTGGTCTAGCTCCCATTCGTGAGCCCTGGCTGAGGATTGACTGAGTTCATCTGCCAGGGTGTTTTCTACTCCCGGATCGTGAACTGTGGTCAGGTGAAGGTCGTGCTGGGCTGCCCAATACCAGACTCTCATCGCCTCCCGGCACAGGGGATAGGAACGTGTTCCTCCCTGTTTGTTGAGGTACCATACTACACACACGTTGTCTGACTGGATGAGAAGATGACCAGGAAGAATGAAGGGAAGAAGAGCCTGTAGGGCATATAGGACTGCCCTCAGTTTGAGCACATTTATGTGCAGTTTCTGCTTGAACAGGGACCTGCTGCCCTGAGTCCTGTGATACTTAGGTGGGCACCCCATCCCTTCCCTGACGCATCCGTTGTCAACGTCTGGGAAGGGGGAGCGATGCAGAATGGAACTCCTAGACACAGGTTCTCCTGAACCATCCACCAGTGCAAGTCCCTGATCATGGGATCCGACACTAGCACCTCTTGGTCTAGATCGTATGTGGTTTGGCACCATTGCAATGGAAGTGTCCACTGAGAGATCCTCATATGGAGCAAAGCGAACGGAACTGTCAGAATGGCAGTCGCCATGAGCCCGAGGAGGCGGAGGACTCACCTGGCTCCAACCCGTCTGCGACCGGACAGAAGACGAGCCTGATTCTGAAGAGTCTCAACCTTGTCCGGAGACAAAAAGGCTTTGCCTGTGGTCGTGTCCAGTATCGCCCCTATAAACTGGAGGCGCTGGCAAGGGACCAAGTGGGACTTGACCTGGTTGATGGTAATACTCAGGCTAGTAAAAACCTGCAGGGTAAGGGAAAGGGATTGCAGGAGTTCTTCACTGGATGGGCCGCCAGAAGCCAATCGTCCAGGTATGGGAAGACCTGCACGCCCTGGGTATGCAGGTGGGCCGCTACCACCGACAGGCATTCGGTAAATACTCAGGGAGCCGAGAAAGACCAAATGGGAGGGCCTTGAACTGGCAGTGGTCCCCCTGAAAGCAAAAAAGGAGGTATTTGCGATGGGAAGGGCATATGCAGGTACGCATCCTGCATATCCAGAGCACATAGCCACTGTCCCGGCCGGAGTAACGGTAGAAGGTTCTGCAAGGAGAGCATTCTGAAGCATTTGTACTCCATGAACATGTTCAGGGAGCGGAGGTCTAGGATTGGCCTCAAGTCTCCCGTCTTCTTTGGAACTAGAAAGAAATGGGAATAGTAACCAGTCCCCTAAAGATGAGTGGGGACTGGCTCTATTGTCGCCTTCGACAGAAGGGATAGGATTTCTTCTAGAACCAGAGGAAGATGCTGCAAGGAGTGAGATGACTGAGGGGGTGGTTTTTGAAGAGGTGGTTTTCGAGGAGGTTTCTGTGGAAACTCTACTGAGTGTCTGGCAGATATTAGCTGGAGCACCCAAGCGTCCACGAGAATCTCCCCCCTACCGGTTCCTCTGGAATGGCCAGAGGGAGAGGCAGGGAGTCAGGAGGTGTGGGGCAGCGCAGCAGCCGAGGCTCCCGCGGACTTTTTGCTGGGGGGAGTCTTGGTTGCTGGAGGGGCTCGTTTGTTGGCACGCTTTCCTTGACTGGACTTTTGTTTTTGTTGGGTTTGGCGATGAAAAGGACATCACTGCCCCTGAGGGAACCTGTACAAAGTCTGGACTGACTTTAGTGCAGTGCTCTTCTCCTGCAGTTCGGTTATGATGTCCTTTTCATCACCCCCGAACAGCACCGAACCCCTAAAGGGAGCATCCTGTATAGCGGACTGTACTTCAGGGACCAATCCTGACACAGAGCCAGGCATGACGCCGTAGGCCTAGGGCGAAAGCCAAGCTCCTGCCAGCTGTGTCCACCGCGTTGTAGGTGGCACAAAGCATGTGTCTACAGGGTGAACGACCGGAATGGACCAGGTCTCCTAGTTCCTGCTTAGTTTGTGAATCGGGCAGGGAATCCAGCTTGGATTCCACCTGGCTAAGGATGGACTTCTGGAAATCCCCCATGTGGCCGACGTAGTTGAGGGCCCTGATGCCTATGGTCGAAGAGGAGTACATCTTCTTCCCGTACTGATCCAGAAGTCGGGATTCCTTGTCAGGTGGGGACGAGCTCAGAAGTTTGGGGATGGTGGAGCGGCCGTGGGCGGCGCTGATCACAACCAAATCCGCCTTGGGGTGCTTATAATACTGTTGTTATTAGAGCAGTGCAGGAGGACTTTGTAGAGTTGGGGAGGGGCCTAAGACAAGTAGCACACACAGTATCCTTGTCAGAGGTGCTGCCTGTCAATGGCATGGGTGAAGTGAGGTACTTTTGCACCATTCAGTTTAATGAATGGTTGAAAAAATGGTGTGGAGCACAGGGGTTTGGCTTCATTGGGGACTGGGTTCCACCTGGAAGGACACCAGCCTATACTGGCAGGATGGTCTGCATCTGTCCAGGAAGGGAACAAGTCTTTTGAGCTACCGGTTTAAATGCTTCATTGGCAAGCTTTTAAACTAGTCAAGGGGGGAGGCACTGATAAGCAGCAGGAAAATCCAAGCCTCTCCCTACAAAACAGGGTACTAAATGAGAAAAAGACCAAGGTAGAAAGGTCAGTGGGGGATGCTGCAACAGAAGGTAAAGCCATCAAAAAATGGAGAACAATGAGTACCAATGCCCGTAGTCTGGGTAACAAGCTTCCTGAATTAGTGGCCTTGATGGAGGAGGAACATCTGGATATCGTGGCAGTCACAGAAACATGGTACACACAAAACCATGACTGGGACGTAAACATACCAGGATACACTATCTACAGGACGGACAGGGTGGGTAAAAGAGGAGGAGTAGCTCTTTACATAAGGGAAGGAATCAAAGCAACAGAACAAAAGGGTAAACAGGGAGGAGAAGAAGCACTGTGGGTCAATCTGGAGACAGGCAATGGCACCACAGTCCGCACAGGGGTTGTATACAGACCCCCCTCTCAGGGGAGGAAATGGACAAGGAAATGACAGAAACTATACTTAGAATGGCAGAAAAAGGGGAGATATTGCTAATGGGTGATCTAAATATGTCAGATGTTAACTGGAGTGCAGTTGCAGCAGCCACTTCGAAGAGTGGGGTTATTCTAGATGCCCTACAGGGGGCATGCCTTAGACAACTAGTACTGGAACCCACTCAAGAGGGAGCAATCTTAGACCTGGTTCTCTCAAATGGAGATGGAGAGAGGATCACAGATGTAGAAGTGGGTTGCCATCTGGGAACTAGCGACCATCGAACAGTATGGTTCACAATAAACACAGCAATAGAGTCAAGCCATACAAAGGCAAAATTACTGGACTTTAGGAGGGCTGACTTTGCCAAAATGGGTGATTGCCTAAGGAATGCACTAGCAAATGGGCAGGAAGGAGGGGTGGAAGAACAATGGGGAATAATAAAAACTGCCATCACAGAGGTAACAAGCCTTTGTGTGAAGCAAATAAAACAAAACGATGTAAGAAACCACTATGGTTCTCAAAGGAAGTGGCAGTGAAGGTTCAAGAGAAAAAGAAAGCATTCAGGAAGTACAAAGAATCACAGAAGGAGCAGGACAGAGAATTGTATCAATTAAAGCAAAAGGAAGCTGGGAAGGCAGTCAGAACAGCAAAGGCTCAAACCGAGGAAGATAGCCAACTCAGTTAAGAAGGGGGATAAAACCTTTTATAGGTACATCAGGGAGCAAAGGAAGACCAAGGGAGGGATAGTGAGGCTTAATAAAGGGGAGGGGGGGGGGTTGACAGAGGGTGACTGTGAAAAGGCAGAGATACTAAACAAATATTTTTGCTCAGTATTCACAAATGAAGAGGGGGAGGTACCTAAAACAAACAACAGAAACACTCTGGATGCAGAAGTTGATACCAGCCCATTTCCAGAAGAAAGGGTTCTGAAAGAACTCTTAAAACTGAAGGTGGACAAAGCAATGGGGCCTGATGGGATTCATCCCAGAATTCTAAAAGAACTAAGGGTAGAACTAGTGACACCACCGACTACCCTCTTTAACAAATCATGGGAGGATGGGGTGGTACCCGAGGACTGGAGGAGGGCAGATGTGATTCCCCTTCACAAAAGTGGGAGCAGGGCAGAAGCAGGAAACTACAGACCTGTTAGTTTAACCTCAGTGATAGGGAAAATGATGGAATCACTTCTGAAGGAAAGAACTGTCTAGTATCTAGAGGCCAGAGGGGCACAGGACGCAAGGCAGCATGGATTCACAGCGGGTAGGTCATGCCAGACGAATCTGATAGATTTCTTTGACTGGGTGACCAAAGTAATAGATCAGGGAGGGGCTGTGGACATGGCCTACCTAGACTTTGGCAAGGCATTTGACACAGTCCCACACAAAAGATTAATATACAAGTTAGCCGCCTGGGAGTGGGTCCCAAGATGACAGCCTGGGTAAAGAATTGGCTGGAGAATAGGACACAGAGAGTAACAGTAAATGGAGTCCACTCTGAAGAAAGGGGGTTACTAGTGGGTACCGAGGGTTCAGTATTAGATCGGGTCCTCTCAATGTCTTTATGTTTAGCATTGCAGAGGGACTGGAAGGAAAAGTAGTCTCTTTGCAGATGACACAAAGATCTGCAACAGAGTTGATGCACAAGGTGGGTGGAAAGGATGAGAAGGACCTGGCAAGGTTAGAGGAATGGTCAAATGTATGGCAGCTTAGGTTCAATGCTAAGAAGTGCAAGGTAATGCGCCTGGGAAACAAAAACCCAGGGGAAGACTACACAATGGGGGGGTGAGATACTAACAACAACAAAAATGGAAAGGGACCTGGGGGTAGTCATATCAGATGACCTAAAGGTGGGCAAGCAATGTGAGAAGACAGCAAGGAGGGCTGGGGGGATACTGGGAAGCATAGGGAGAGGCATCACCGGTAGAAAACAGGAAGTTATTATCCCTCTGTACAGACAGCTGGTGAGACCCCATCTGGAGTACTGCATGCAGTTCTGGAGACCCAATCTCTGCAAAGACATAGACAGGATGGAAGCTGTCCAGAGGAGGGCAACTAAAATGGTGCAGGGTCTGCACGAAGACATATGAAGAGAGACTTAAGGAGCTTAATATGTATAGCCTCGAGGAAAGGGGGGGGACATGATAGAAACTTTCAAGTACCTCAAGGGAATCAACAAAGTCCAAGAGGGTAGCATCTTTCAAAAAAAGAGGTGTACAAGAACAAGGGAGCACAATTTGAAGACAGAGTGGGGGGTGTCTCAGAGGTAATTTAAGGAAGTATTTTTTCACAGAGAGGGTTGTGGATGCATGGAACGGCCTTCCGGAGGAGTTTGTGGAGTCAAAAACAGTGGTGGAATTCAAGCATGCATGGGACAGTCATAAGGCAATTCTAGGGGATGGGGGTAGGAAGAAGTAGGCTGCTGATTAACTAGGATCTGCAACTTATCCATTAGGTAGGGAAATGGGCAGACTGGGTGGGCCAAGTGGTCCTTATCTGCTGTCAAATTCTATGTTTCTATGTTTGGGGTGAAGACTAAGGAAATCTTTACCCTCCGGAGCCTGGTGTAGCCTATCCGCCTTCCTTGGAAGGGGGCTAGCGTGGCTGGTTGTTTCCAAATAGTGGAAACAAGATCGGCGTGAGGCTCTACCCAGGGTAGAATCAGTGTGGGAGCGGACTCGGGCAGATCCAGATGAACAGCGAGCTTCCTACACTGTGTGTCTGGCTCCACTGACGTGTCTCCTGGATCTTCCTCAAGAGCTCCAGAAAAGAAGGGTCCTTCAGAGGGTCCCTCGGCCTTGGGCGTTCTGGAGTATGGTGCTCGTCTCCATGATCAGAGTGGTCGGATTCAGAATCTGAGTCAGATGGGTCACATGGCTCTGAGGCAGAAGAAGAAGACTCTTCCCTTGGAGGGGGAGGAACGACCCCTCTGAGGAGCCCCCAAGGGTGCGTGTCCTCCCCACCCCGGGCGCCAGAAGGTTCTCCCTGCATCGGGTAAAAGGAGGAGCTGTCTCCGACGAGGGGTCTGACGAGGGGACCGACATCAGAAGATGACTCCTGACCTCCTTGGTGAACTGAGCCTTGACCTCAGCCCACCAGGAGGCCAAGGTCTCCTTCAGATCTGCTGGCTGGCCGTGGAGTGGGTGGCGGGGGGCTCAGATACGGGTAGGGTGGGTACCCGTAATAAGAGTATCTGTAGCCCGACGGCAGGAAGCCCGGTGTTGGGTACTCCGGCGTCGGGTACTGCGGCGCCGAGTAATGTGGTGTCAGGTACTGCGGCGTTGGATACTGAGGAGCTGGGTATTGCAGTGCCAGGTACCCTGGTGCCGGGGGCTCTGACGGAGCAGAGGGTCCTGGCAAAGGCCCTGCTGGTGGACCGGATAGAGGAGGCATCGGTCCCGCGCGTGTCGGGCCCGGTGTAGGGAGACCGCCGCACGGGTCCAACGGTCCTGACGGAGGAACAGGTCTTCCATCGGGCAAAGGGATGCCAGACAGCGGTGTCTGGTTGGCCGACGTCGGGTCCAGCATAGGAGGGGGGAACCCTGACGGCAGCATCCCAAGGTTGTTGGTCTCAATCGGGGAAGGAGAGTTGAAATCCCCGGGTGTGAACCGAGAGGATGCAGGGACCTCAGTAGGCAACGGGGTTATCCGTTGCAGGAGAGCCTGGGGCGTCAGACATGACGATAGGGTCTTGACTGGGCAGTCGTCGGAGGAGCTGGTGGCCATCTTGTCAGCAGTGTCTGGGTGGACGTCGGTGGAGTCAGCGTTTGACTTACTGGACTCCCTGTCTAAGGAAGGCCATGAAGGAGTGACGGCCTTGTCGGAAGGGGGGTAGGCTGGGCGATCACCCTAGGAGGTGAGCGGCTTAGCAGCCCTGTCTGGGCGGGTGTCACTGGGACAGACGTCCGACTTACGGGACCCGCTCTGACTGGAAGGCCACGGTAGAGAAGCGGCCTTGATGGAAGCAGAGGCCTCCTTTTCCCTGGAGGCTCTCAAAGGGCCCAAGCACGAGCCCGACAGGTGGGTTGATGCCTTCTTGGTAGCCACCAAGACGGCCATCGAGGAGCGATCCCCTGGAAGGGATGATACCTGTGAGGCCACGACTCCAGCCGAAGTTGCAGCTGCTGTAGAAGACAAATCCCGTTCCTAGTGCTTCTCCTTCTCACGCTTCTTTTTGTGGCCTTCGGGGGAGGTTGATGCCTCCCTAAGTTTCTTCAACTCCTTCTCCATGGATGCCATTTTCTTTTTGAGGAGATGGGCTTCCAGGGACTGTTACCTTTGCTTGAGGGTAGCTGAGTTGAATTTCTTGCAGTGCTGGCACTTCTCCACAAGGTGTTCTGGGCCTAGACAGAAGAGGCACAAGGAGTGGCCATCCTTGTGTGGAAGCTGGGAACCACACAAGTCGCACTTGTTTTTATGCGATTTGGAGGGCATCGGGGACGACATACACAGCAGATGGTATGAGAAAAACCAAAAATCAAGAAAAACGGTCAAAAAAGTTGAAAACTTTACAACCGACGAAGGTACTGACAAGCGCTGTTCTACTGCAAGGAACTTTCACAAGCCGACAATGGGAAAGAACTGGAAGGCGGACGTGGGGCAAGAGACTGCTAGCTAGAAGTTTTCCGTGGGGTCCTGACGCCTGGTGGCTTAGTCCTATCTGTGAATACCTACTGCAAGAACCCTCTCGAAGTAAGATCTTCCTGTTTTCTACTGGTGATGCCTCTCCCTATACCTCCCAGTATCCCCTCCATCCCTCCTTACTGCCTTCTCACATTGCTTGCTTACCTTTAGGTCATCTGATACGACTACCTCCAGTCCCTTTCCATTTTTGTTGTCATCTGTAAACCTTCCCATTGTGTACTCTTCCCCTGGGTTTTTGTTTCCCAGGTGCATTACCTTGCAATTCTTTGCACTGAATTTAAGCTGCCATACTTCTGACCATTCCTCCAACCTTGCCAAGTCCCTTCTCATCCTTTCCACCCCTTCCTGTGTATCAACCCTGTTGCAGATCTTTGTGTCATCTGCAAAGAGGCATACTTTTCCTTCCAGTCCCTCTGCAATGTCACTAATAAAGACATTAAAAAGGACGGGTCCCAATACTGAACCCTGTGGTACCTTGCTAGCAACCCCCCTTTCTTTGGAGTGGACTGTTTATCATTACCCTCTGTGTCCTGATGTCCAGCCAATTTTTCACCCAGGCTACCACCCTGGGATCCACTCCTAGGCTGGCTAACTTGTTTATTAATCTTTTGTGTGGAACTATGCCAAATGCCTTGCTAAAGTCTAGGTAGGCCATGTCCACAGCCCCTTCCTGGTCTACTACTTTGGTCACCCAAAGAAATCTATTAGAGTCAACTGACATGACCTTTCCACTGTGAATCCATGCTGCCTTGGGTCCTGTGCCCTGCCAGCCTCTACGTACTCAACAATTCTTTCTTTCAGAAGTGATTCCATCGGGGACTTCCGGTGACGTCATCGAAAGCATGGCAGCCTAAACCAAGAGCTCCTCTCGCCTCTCAGCAAGAAACGACTCCACACAGACTCAAACAGCTTTTTGGTGAAGTATGCATAAAACACACAGTGGAGGCAAGCAGGGAAGAGATCGCAGCAAAATGAGAAGTCGCACGCGATCTGCCGCAGACATGAGTCCATGAAGTTCGACGATTAGCTGGAGGGCTTCACCCGCGAGCACAGCGAGCAGACACTGAATCAGAGCTGAAAGCTCTTTTATCCAGATTTGAAATATTACCGGAGAAATTAAACAAACAAGATCGGACACTAAGTGAGGGTTGGAGCAAATACATAACGACCTACTCAAACTGGAGAATCGCATAGCAACCATCGAGGAGAGAGTATCCACAGCAGAGGACGATTTGGTGGGCCTATCGAGTGCAATCGAGAAAATTATTCAACAACAGGAATTTTTCAGATCCAAATGTTTAGATCTCGAAGCCAGATCGCGAAGAGACAATTTAAGAATATATGGCTTACCAGAAAAAAACTGAATCTGGAAACGTGTGAGTTTATAGAAGAAATGCTGAGAAATGTATTAGATTTGCCACAAGCCTTTAATTTCAGAATCGAGAGAGCACACAGGGCCTTAGTGCCTAAGCCCACCTCGGAGAATGCGAGGCCTAGATCTATTATTGCAAAATTCTCCAGTTACAGGACAAGGAGCATATTTTGAGAACGGTTTGAGACAACACACAGTGGAATATAAAGGGCAAGGTTTTTTTGATCAGGATTATCCACCCTCCATACAACAACAAAGACTGGCACGCTACCAATATTACGGAAATTGAGACAGTTAGGAGTTCGCTTTCAGACCCCCTACCCCTCCCGCCTCAGGGTGTTTTGGGAGTCGGGTACTGAACTGTATCAAACATTGGAGGAAGCATATCAAGCAATGAAAAATAAGGGGCATGAAGTGCTACTGATGAGAAACCAAAAGGACACTCAGGCCTCATACCAGGCTCAGTGGAAATTATCTACAAAGAAGGACAATAGACCGCTGGGAGAGACGTCATCATCGCACACTATGAACGAGATTAAAAGGCTGCTTCATAATTTAACTCATACGAGGAGCACAGAGAAACAATCAGAGGAGAGAGAAGAGAATGGAGGACAGCAGGAGGTGGGGTGAAGAACAGGAATATGAACCCCCACCTGGGGGTATTGTACAACGAACATCAGCCTTTTTCTTAGACGGGACTATCAGCCAGATCCACGGATGAAGGAATACTAAGGCTTTGGGACACTTTGGACAATCTATTACTAAATAAACTTTTGGGACACTTGGAAATCAGGACTAGTAGCCCACTAAGTTGTAGGCCTTTTTATTTCTTTCTACTGGGACTCTATATGGACATAATTCTTCTGTTATGTGATCCTTTTTTTTTTTCTCTTTAAAAGAAGGGGGAAGGAGGAGGCAACCACTGTAAAATAAAGGGAGGGGTGGGGTGGTGGAGTTTTTTTTTTTTTCTCTCTCATAGTTTGTCAGGCGAGTGGCTCAGTTATGAGCAAACATGGGGAGAGGATATGGAAACAAAGGATTTGTTTCACTCAAAGTAATGCATCTGTTATATGAATGCTGGTGGTGAGAGGGGGGCTTCTCGAGGGATACATGATTAGACCTCCCGCCGGATGTTCTTTTCTGAGCTGGATGATATGGGTAGTCTCCTTGAATGTGGGCCGGTGGCTAATATCATGACCAATCTTGGAGGCGCAGGGGAACTTTTGATGAGGACAGGCCAAAACAGCAGGCCAGGACCTGATTTTAAGGTCCAAGAGGAACGAGATAGGGTCTTGATCTCCCTTCCTCTAACTCGGGTATTCGCTTCCCGAGTCAGTAGGGGACACGAGAAATTGTTCCCCTACCTTGGAGGTCACCTTGTACATAGTTTGGGGGGGAAGGGGTGGCTGAAAGGGTTGTTTCTAAGACCCTGTACGGGGGCCAATGAAGGGGCATTGTTTAATAAGGTTGAGACACACACACAATTTTGTCTGAGGGATGGGAGGTGCTATGTATATCTTCTTTTTCTGTGTAAGATTAAGCGAGAGACAAATGTTTTTTTTAGTTGAGAAAGCGATGAGAGGGGTAAAATGTCATGATGCAACAGGGGGGCTTCAGTACAAGGCAAGTATATATATATACCAAAATGAATGATAAAACTATGTTAAGGGTACTTTCTCAGAATGTTAATGGTTTGAATAACCCGATTAAGAGGTATAAGGTTCTGACAGACATAAAGAGGCTGAGGCCCTCCTTTGTACTTCTCCAAGAAACGCATTTAAGTAGGGAGGAGCATCAGAAACTGCAGAAGCTGGGCTTTAGTCAGATAGCGGCGTACATATAAGGGGAAAAAAGGAGAGGGTGGCCATCCTGGTACCCAAAATATCCAGTTCCTGGCCGACTTCCACCTATGCAGACCCGAGGGACGCTTTGGTGATAGTGGTGGGGAATTTGAGGGATAGATGTTACACTGGTGTCTCTCTATCTTCCACCGGGGACAACGAGGGAGGTCACCATGGTCCTATTGCAGAAAATAGTGGATTTGCAGAAGGGAAGACTAATCATAGGAGGGGACCTAAATCAAATCTGGACACAAATAGACACCTCTAGGAAGGGCAATTTCAGGCAGAATCCCACTAGTAAAGAGATAAAGGCCCACCTGAGAAAGGCCTTTTGGGTAGACTCCTGGAGAGGAGAGAATCCAGGGAGAAGAGAATACACACATTTTTCTTACCCGCATGGGTCATACACACGAATAGACTATATCTTAATATCGGGAGAACACCAAAACTTAGTGACTAGCTGTAGGCACATTCTTTCTACACTCTCGGACCATTCTATGATCCTGATGGAAATGGAATGGAATAGGAAAAGAGGACAGACCCTGTGGAAATTTAACAACTATATGTTGAATTTGAAGGAATTCACAGACATGGCTAAATCTAGATTGGAACAAATAGTTAGAGAGAATGAAACACCTGAAATCTCAAAAGGTATTCTCTGGGACACAATAAAAGCAGTTTTTAGAGGGGATTGTATCAAATATGCGGCATACTTTAAGAGGCAGCAAACTCAGCAGATGGAGAAGCTGCAAACACAATTGCTAGAATTGCAAAGACAGCACGCAGCCGGTAATGAGACAGTCTACACAAACATAAAAGAAATTAAACAAAAAATTCAGAAGTTGATAGACATCAGAACTGAGCAGGCGCTACATCGGGTTCGCCAGAAATACTACGAGGTAGGTCCAAGAGCCACGCGTTTCTTGGCCCATAGGCTGAGACAACAGACCGCACAAAATACTATTAACCAGATTAGAGATCCTGTCTCAGGGAAAATGATGAGAGGTCCGGAAAAGGTATTAAACTGTTTTAACAGGTTTTACCAGTCACTATATACATCAGATAGAAGCCCAAGCGAGTTAGAGATCCAAGATTATTTAACGAGGCTTAACCTGCCAAGCTTAACACAGGAAGTGAGAGATGTATTGGAAAGGCCCATTGAGTTGGCAGAGATAGATAATGCAATCAAGAAACTTAAATCTAAAAAATCACCAGGCCCAGATGGATACACCCCAGAATTCTTTAAATTTTTCAGAGAACAGATTAGCTCTCAGTTATTGGAGACATGTAGAGATACAGTCGGGGAACCTCTTCCAGACAGTTGGAATTTTGCAGTCATTTCAAGTATTCCAAAACCAGGAAAAGACATCACACAATGTAAATCGCTTAGGCCTTATATTGGTGCTGAACATTGACTATAAAGTATATACAGCCATATTAGCTAGGCGATGGAAAAGTAATGCCTGAACTGGTAGCGCTGGATCAAACTGGATTCATACTAGGAGACAGACACAAAATAATATTAAAAGAACCTTGCATATACTGCATCATGCTACTAGGTCAGGCTCCCTGCTCCTGCTGATGAGTTTAGATGCGAGAAGGCGTTGATCGGGTAGAATGGAAGTTTCTAAGTCTGACCCTTGGTAGATTTGGTTTCCCAGACTCAATGATTAAAGCTATTGAAAACATATATACAAAACCTAAGGCCTATGTTAAAATAAACGGGCAGGTATCCGCCTCCTTCCAGCTGCATAGAGGCACGAGGTAGGGTTGTCCCTCTCGCCTTCTGTTCGCCTCTATTTGGAACCACTAGCCCAGAGAATACGCCAGGAGAGAGAGGTGAGGGTTGGGAGACAAGGGATGAAACACATAAGCTATGCTATATGCAGATAACCTGCTCATCTATTTGTCAGATCCCGAGCGTTCAATGGGACCGCTGTGGAATTGCCTAACAGAATTTAGTGAATTAGCAGGGTATAAGCTAAATACTACTAAAACTGAAGTATTGAAGGTCCATTATATACCCTCTGTGAATTTGATGGGAGTCATTCCCATTTAAATGGGACCGCATATACATTAGGTACTTGGGGGTCCTTCTTAGTTCTGAGGTAGGACATTTGTATGCACTTAATTTTAACCCAACCTGGAGAGATGGGCTCCGACCCCCATCCCCTTAGTGCAGAGAGTGGAGGCAGTTAAAATGGTATTGCTTCCCAGATTCTTATATTTAACCCAAACACTACCCATCACTGTCCCAGGCTCCTTCTTTATGGCATTACATGGGAGAATTTCTCGCTTTTTGTGGGGCCAGCAGAAGCCAAGAGTTCGTCTCTCGGTACTCCAGACTCAAGGAGGGGAGGCCTTGCCCTTCCCAATTTGAAACTATACCATCAAGCAGCCCAACTTAGAACTGTCATGTATTGGTTGGATCAAACATATGAGGCTAGATGGAAGGATATAGAGCTGGGGTGGGGGCCTGGAGGATCTCAACCTGGCCCTGCTCACTAAAGAGGGCTAGAGACCTAGGGAGGAGAGAAACCCGACACGGAAGCCACCCTAAATAGCTGGTATAACATCCTCTTAGACTCAAAGGCCAAAGGATGGAGGTACCTAATGCTGTCGGTGCCCTACCTGACATCCTTCACCCCGCCAAGTGGGACAGGGGTTTCAAAAATGGGAAGAGAAAAATTGCACTTAATATGGCACTTCTTGAGGGGATGAGATTTTGGACTTTCAGACTTTAGTTGTCAGATATGATATATCATGGAAAGATAGATTCAGATACTTCCAGATAAGAGCATATATTAGATCGCTGCAGGCACAGCTGCCCCTGGGATTAGGTCCTCCCCCTCAGATTGCGAAAATATTAAAATCAGCTATAGAGGGCAAACCGCCTAAGGAGCATATAATTTCAATTATATACACAGCCCTTATCAATTGGAAAGGCGATACTATTCAGAGTACCAAAGAGACCTGGGAGAGGGATTTGGGTATTAAGGATACAAGAAGAGCAATGGAAATGGGCACTACAAAGAACACAGTGGGGGACTTCGGCGGTCAGTTGGAAGGAGTTTGCTTGGAAAATCTTAGTGAGATTTTTTAAGACCCCTGCGATTCAAGGGAAATATCAAGGGGAGGAAGCTTCAAGGTGTTGGAGGAAGTGCGGATATTCCCCAGCAAGGATGGGTCACATATTCTGGAGTTGCCCAAAAATCCAATGTTTTCTAAAGGACCTACAGCAGACCTTACAGAGTATAATTGATCCGATTTACAACTCACCCCTTCCTTTTTTCTTTTATGGATTATCCCAGGGATGCAGGGATCCTAAACAGGTAAATTTTAAAATGGCATGCCTAGCAGCACAAAAAATAATTACAAAAAATTGGCTTTCTCAGAAGGAGATTAACATTCAGGGGTGGCATGACATAATGATCAAACTATATAGATTAGAGGCACTCACAGCCTTACTTAATAAGAAGCTCACCAAATTTGAGTTGATTTGGAGAAGATGGGTGCTTTATATGGTAAATGGACCCTGGAATTTTATTCCTTAAAATCTAAAATATTTAGCATCTGAGGGATTTGATTGTACCTTTGGGGAAGCTGAGGTCCCTGGGCTATAGTTTAAACCATGACAGAGCGCAGACTAAAGGAATATGCAAAGTAAAGATATGTCGTACTGAAAGGGAGAGAGAAAGTATGTATTAGGAAGAAATATACCCTCATACAGATTGATGATGAATGTATAATTAATGTGACACGGTATCCTCTCAGGACCATCATGTACCTGGAAAATTTGTCATTCTTATACTTTGTTTGTAAGTGTGGTCTCCATGGGATGGGGAATGGAAAAAAAATATATATATATAAATAAAGAAAGTTTTTAAAAAAAGAAGTGATTCCATCATTTTCCCTACCACTGAAGTTAAACTAACAGGTCTGTAGTTACATAGAAACATAGAAGCTGACGGCAGACAAGGACCGCAAGGCCCATCCAGTCTGACCATTTTTTTCTACCTTATGAATGTGCCATAGGCCTTTACTCTGTCAATGGCCTATACTGATACTCATCTGTAATGCTCCCTTATGCCTATCCCATGCCTGTTTGAAGCCCTGCCCTGTATTCATATCCACCACTTCCTGAGGTAGGCCGTTCCATGCATCCACCACCCTTTCTGTGAAAAAGAACTTCCTCACATTACCCCTTAATCGGCCTCCCTCTAATCTTATGCTGTGTCCTCTTATCCTGCTATTTTTCTTATACTGAAACATGTTAAGACTCTTTCACCTTGTTAATACCCTTAAGATGTTTGAATGTTTTGATCTTATCAGCTCTCCCCTTCTTTGCTCTAAGGTATACATATTGAGCTCCATTAATCTGTCCTTATATGTTTTCTGATGCAGTCCCTGCACCTTTTTGGTTGCCTTTCTCTGGACTGCCTCCATTTTGTTAATGTCCTTGTGAAGGTGCAGCCTCCAGTACTGCATGCAGTACTCCAGATGGGGCCTAACCAGTGTCTTGTAAAGAGGAATTATTACCTCCATCTTATGACTTGTAATACCCCTACTAATACACCCCAGCATCCCCCTAGCCTTACCTACTGCTTTAGTAGTCTGCTTGGATGATTTCAGGTCATCTGTGATGATGATGATGCCCAAGTCTCTTTCTTCCCTTGTGATTGCCAGCAACTCCCCTCCCAATGTATAGGTGGCTTCAGGGTTTCTCCTCCCTGTATGCATGATCTTGCACTTCTTTGCATTAAACCCCAGTTGCCACTCTTCCGACCATTTTGCTAGTTTATCCAGATCTCTTCTCATTCTGCCCACCCCATCTGGATCATCTACTCTGTTGCAGATCTTGGTGTTAACTGCAAACAAACAAACCTTACCCTCCAGTCCATCTGCAATGTCATTGATGAAGATATTGAAGAGGACTGATCCCTGCGATACCCCCCTTGTGACTTGCATCTCTTCTGACTGTATACCGTTTACCACCACTCTCTGTTTTCTGCCCGCCAACCAGTTTGCCACCCAGTTGACCAACTTCTGACCCACCCCAAGCCTACCCAGCTTATTTATCAATCTATGTGGAACAGTATCAAAAGCTTTGCTGAGGTCAAGGTAGGTGACATCAACTGCACCCCCTTGGTCCACCACTCTGGTTACACAATCAAAGAAATCTATGCGATTTTCTGCCTCTGCTTTGCTCCCACTTTTGTGAAGGGGAATCACATCCACCATCCTCCAGTTCTCAGGTACCAAACCACCCTCCCATGATTTGCTAAAAAGGGTAGTCAGTGGTGTCATTAGTTCTCTCCTTCGTTCTTTTAGCATTCTGGGGTGAATCCCATCAGGTCCCATTGCTTTGTCCACCTTCAGTTTCAGGAGTTCTTTCAGAACCCTTTCTTCTGTGAACGGACTGGTATCGACCCCCCTATCCAGAGTGCTTCTATTGATTGGATTAGGTACGTCCCCCTCTTCTTTGTGAATACTGAGCAGAAGTATTCATTCAATATCCCTGCTTTTTCACTGTCACCCTCTGCCCAACCACCCTCCCCTTTATTAAGCCTCACTATCCCTCCCTTGGTCTTTCTTCGCTCCCTAACGTACATAAAAAAGGTTTTATCCCCTTCTTAACTGAGTTGGCTATCTTTTCCTCGGTTTGGGCCTTTGCTATTCTGACTGCCTTCCCCGCTTCCTTCTGCTTTAACTGGTACAGTTCTCTGTCCTGCTCCGCCTGTGTTTCCTTATACTTCCTGAATGCTATCTTTTTCTCCCTAACCTTCCCCACCACCTCTTTTGAGAACCATGGTGTTTTTTTTCCCTTTGTTTTGATTTATTTGCTTCACACAAAGGCTTGTTGCCTCTGTGATGGCAGTTCTGATGTTTCCCCATTGTTCCTCCACCCCTCCTTCTTGCCCGTTTGCTAGTGCTTTTCTGAGGCACTCTCCCATTTTGCCAAAGTCAGCCCTCCTAAAGTCCAGTACCCTCACATTTGTATGGCCTGACTCTATGGCTGTGTTTATCGTGAACCACACTGTTTGGTGGTCAATTGTTCCCAGATGGCTACCCACTTCTAAATCTGAGTTCCTCTCTCTGTCCCTGTTTGAGAGTACCAGGTCTACAATTGCTCCCTCCTGAGTGGGTTCCATTACTAGCAGTCTGAGGCATGCCCCCTGTAGAGCATCAAGAATGACCCTTCTCTTGGATGTGGCTGCAGCAAAGGTGCTCCAGCTAACATCTGGCATATTCAAGTCCCCCATCAACAATATCTCCCCTTTTTCTGCCATCCTAAGGATGCCTTCTATCATTTCCTTGTCCCGTTTCCTCCTAAGACGGGGGTCTGTATACAACCACCGTGCAGACTGTGGTGCCATTTCCTGTCTCCAGAGTGACCCACAGTGCCTCCTCTCCTCCCCGTTTACCCTTTAGTTCCATTGCTTTGATCCCTTCCCTTACATAGAGAACTCCTCCTCCTAATCTTCTACCCTCCCTGTCGACCCTTTGTTTCTTTGGCAAGCAGGAAGTGGTTCTATAGCACCTTTTTTTTTTTTTTTAATACTTAAGAGTAATAACTGCACTTCTTCCTAAAGAAGGGACAAATGGCCCAGAGGATAAGTGGAATGAGGCAGAGGGTGATCTGGAGGAGTTTCTAGAAGCTCCAGAGCATGCCCCCTTGCACATATCTCCAGTACTAACTCCTCTGTTGCAATCTCCCACCATCGTTTGAGATGCAGGAAGATTCTGGCACCAACAACCACCCCTGGAAGTAACAGTGGAGGTGGAGGTGCATTCTGAATAGAAACACAAGGAACCAGTGGGGGCAGAGCCACCAGTACCAATTGCTTTTCGACCCCCTATAATTTGAGATCTGACCGAGGATTTGACTGGGGTAGACGTTGGGGGAAGGCCTGTAGCCATCTATCGGGAGGCCTCTGTCTTCCTGGCCGTGCCCGTATCTGAGGTAGGACACCTGCACCTGGCCGCCGGTTAAGTCAGTGGGGAAGTGTGGCGTGTTCCTAAGGCATCTAGGGGTCAGTCTGATGGCTGATCCTTTGGTCGTCTGTAGCCACTAGTTTCAGGTTTGGTGGGGAGCAGTGGCGTTCCTGGTGGTATGGTAAAAGGTCTTCTGATTTCCTACTATCGTCTTTGGGACTAGTCTTTGACTTTTTTGTGGTCGGAATCCTACTGGATAATGGATCGATTGAGCATGTGCAGGGATCTTTGGTGGGCTACTAAAGATTGCTATCTGACCCTTACTTGTGGATTTAAAATGAATGATAATGGCTCCCGGCCCTTTTCCTTCGTGATGGTCTGCTATATATGGGACTTGCGTTGCATCGCTCAGCTGCTTCGTAATATTGCTGATTCTGGAGGGGTGGTGAGAGTACCCTGCATTTTTATTATATTACAAAATGACTGTTTTTCAGTTCCTATTATGTGAGAGATGGTATTGGGACCGAGGACCTTTTGATTACCTGGGCTGGTGGGAGCTCTCTGGGTGTTGGTCTTACATTATTTGCAGTTCACACAGTGACTGATTTGCTTCTTCTTTGTTTGACTTATGTCCATGAAACTTTGTGCAATTTTCATATAGTATATTTTAATTTGGTTTATTAGTTATAATTATTATTTGTATTTATAGTAGTTATAGTTAGTTGATTTGGTGGGATTAAGTCAATTTGGGTGTGTTAGTTGTTGTTTTTAAAATGTGCTGGGGAGGCCAAAAGATAGTCAGGCACTATTCCCCCACCAGGCTCAGGGAACTGCGCCCCTTTGACTGCCCTTACTTATCAGCAGAGACTTACTAGCGTTGTCAATCCCTTGGGATTGTTAGGAGGCGCAGGAAGAGGGGGAGAACTGGGCATGGTGGGGGAAATGGAAAGGGGATGAACTGGGTGTAGGGACCAAGCACCTGGGGCTTAAATGGTGCTCCTGTAATCAGGTAATCCTGTCTTGTTCCCATACCCAAGGGCTCAGCAATTGATGCTAAACAGGAGTCGAGGTATTCCTCAACATCTCATCCAACCCGGGCGGTGTTTTGTAATGCAAGGTCCATCAGGAACAAGACTGCTATTATAGCTGAGCTTGTTGAAATGGTGGATTTGGCATGCATCACCGAGACATGGCAGATGAAAATGCAGGCCCAGTATTGGCCTCTGCAGTTCCAGCTGAGTTCTCAGTGATTCACCGACCGAGGTTGGATCGTAGGGGTGGGGGTGTAGTCATCTTTTTTAAGACTGAACTGGGCTTTGTGGATGTTCCAGTAGGGACCACCAGATCCTTTGAGTGTATCATGGGTGAGGGTGTAGGTTGCAGAAGGTGATGAGGGTTTATTCCTGCAGGAGATTGCGAACTTCATCATCGATGTGGTACTGGAGTCTCCCAGATGGATAATTCTGGGAGACTGCAATGCCTGGGTCGATGATGAACTCTCGCAGTTTGGTCAAAATCTCCTCCAGCTGATGACAACACTGGGCCTTACACAGGTGGTTACCTCCTCTACCCATATAGGTGATCACTCATTGGATCTGCTGTTCCTCCTGGGGATGGAGCTCTCTGACTTGGGGTGGAACCAGTCAGTTGGTCTGACCAACACACCAAAGGGTTGTTTCGGGCCCCCCCCCCCGAATGGACCTACCCCTTTGGAGATGGTCCGGTACCGCCCCTTAACTGGAGTTACCCCAGATGGTCTCCCACTGGTTCTGGACCTAGCGGGATTGCTAGGTGAAAGCACAAGTCCAGGGGACCTCGTCCTAGCCTATAATAAGGCAGTGGGAGATGCCTTGGACTTGACTGATCCTGTTTGTGTTCGACCACTCACTCTTCGCCCAAGGTCCCCTTGGTATGATGGGTCCTTGAAGGAGCTGAGGCGAGTTGGTCAAAGGCTAGAGAGAGCATGGTGAAGTCTGGCCTGGATGCTCACAGGCTTAGATTGATGGAACATTATAAGGGCTATCAATCAGAAATCACCCGTAAGAAGGCAGAGTTCCTGTCCAGTGAGATTTCTGCTGCGCAGAATCGACCGGCTCAATTTTTCTGGACTGTGGACAGATTGTGCAATCCAATCCGTTTTCAGTCTGGAAGAGCTTTTTCACAAATAAAGTGCGGTGAGCTAGCTCAGTTCTTCGCAGACAAGGTTGTCAGCATCGGGTCCGGAATCAGCCCCGCTCTCTCTAGGAGAGGTTGAGGAGATTGCTGGGAGGTAGTGAGCACCCGGTCTGTCTGGACAGATTTCGGCCGACTGGAATTCAGTGACATTGTGAAGATTGTCCAGACTTTGCGCCCAACCTGTTGTAGTTTGGATCTGGGCCCTACCCCCCTTTTAGTGGGGTGTGTAGATGTTATTTGCCCAGTCCTAGCTGAAATTGTATGTAGATTCTTGGAGAGGGGTGTCTTTCCAGACCCCCTAAAGGAGGCAGTCATTCGAACACTCCTTAAAAAACCCTCCCTGGATCCTGACGATCCAGCTAACTACCGACCTGTCTCTAACCTGCCCTTTGTGGAGAAGGTTATTGAGAAGGTGGCTGCGTTGCAACTGGATGATCACCTTGTAACCCACAATGTCTATGAAGCTCTTCAGTCTGGTTTCAGGAAGAGGCATAGCACAGAGACTGCCCTTGTGCTGGTATTAATGACCTCCTAATGGCAAGGGATCAAAAGGCTGGTGCTATCTTGGTCCTTCTCGATCTCTCAGCAGCCTTTGACACTGTGGACCATGGGGTGCTTCTGGAGACCCTGCGGTTCCTTTGTGGACTGTCGGGTACAGTTCTTGAATGGTTTCGATTGTTCCTCATAGGCAGGTCTCAGAGGGTGGTCAATGGAATTTATTCCTCTGGTGCTCTCCCCCCGTCTTGTGGGGTGCCGCAGGGATCCATATTGACACCCATGTTGTTCGCAGTGTGTATGCTGCCATTGGGAGATATCATCAGGCGATATGGCTTGAGTTTTCACTGCTATGCAGATGATACTCAACTGTATATGTCTTTTGTACTTGGACAGGTTGATGTGATCTCTGTGCTAAATAGCTGCCTCTCTGAGACTGAAGACTGGATGAGCTCGAGTTGGCTGAGACTGAATCCGGCTGAGGTGTTGGTTGTGGATCTGGGTCACCTGGGGGCAGGTTTGGGGGCTGGGCACATGTCTGGCCTATGGCTTGATGGTGTCCAGCTCACTACCTCAGATCGGGTGCGTAACCTGGGCATTATTTTTGACGACGACTTGACCCTGAAATCTCAGGTGTCTGCTGTGGTTAAATCCTCATTTTACCATCTGAGGAATATTGCCCGGGTGAAACACCCGATTCCACCAGGTGACCTTCCAACACTGGTCCATGCCTTCATTACTGCAATGCCCTCTATCTAGGGCTGTCTGGGGTTGATATCCGCCACTTGCAGTTAGTGCAGAACACTGCAGCCAGGCTGTTGACTGGTACTTCCAGGACCAGCCATATTACGCCTGTGCTGCGCGAACTGCACTGGCTGCCAGTTCACTGGCGGATCGCCTGTAAGGTAAGCTTGCTTACCTTTAAAGCCCTACACGAACAGGGACCCGACTACCTGAAAGATCTACTGACTCCTTATTCCCCCTATCGTTCTCTCTGATCCACCGACGAGGGATTGCTAGAGATTCCCAGGGTTCGCCTAAAAACCTCTAGAGCTCGTAGCACGTCGTCTGACAAGGGAATGTCTCTCGCATCTGCTATAGTGGCAGCTGTGCTCCTGGTAGAGTGAGCCCCGAGGCCTACCCTTCCCTAGTTTCTGATAGCAAAACTGAATGCAAGACACTATCCATCTTGCAATGGTCCTTTTAGTGGTAGGCTTACCTCTGCCCACTTCTCCATAGGTAAGGAACAACTGGTTACTGTCACCCCCATGGCCTCTGGTCAGATCCAGATAATAGCTGATAGCCTTCTTTACATCTAGGCTATACAGTCTACGTTCTCCTGAACTAGAGTGATCAGTGAAAAAGATAGGCAAGTTTATAGACTGGTTAAGGTGAAACTCTGAGACCACTTTAGGGAGGAACCTTCTACTGGTTCCGAGAACCACTTTATCATTATGAAAGGAGATATAGTTAGGTTCCACAGATAAGGCCTGTAGTTCACTGATACGTCTTGCTGAAGTGATAGCTACTAAAAGCACAGTTTTCCTGTCACAAACTTTAACTCTGCTGAGAACATAGGTTTGAAGGGGGGTTGCATTAACTGTGCTATGCATATATTTAGATACCATGAGGGTGTCGGCTCCCTATGAGGGAGGTGTTAAATGTAGTAGCCCTTTAAAGAATTGCTCAAATATAGGGTCGGAGACCAAAGAAGAAGATTTACCTGCTGACAAATAAGCAGAAACTGCTGCCAAGTGCACCCTCAAAGTAGAAGGCTTAAGGCCTAGAGAATGCAAATGATCCAAATAATCCAATAAGAGTGGAAGGCCCACCTCTTGTGGTTCCACCCCGACTGAGTGCACCATAAGGTGAACCTCTTCCATTTGGAAGAGTATGTTTTCCTAGTGTTTGGTTTTTGGAAACCTTTAGAATATCCAGAACCGAGTCAGAGAGTTGCAAGCCAGCATAGTCTAACTCTGCAAGAGCCAAGCCTTCAGTCTGAGGTATCCCAAGCTGGGGTACATGATCCTCCCCTGGGAGGAGGTCAACAGGTCGTACCTCCTGGGGAGGCAGATCGGGCTGGTCGATGCCAGAGTCACCAATCAAATCAATCAATCAATCAATCAAATCTTTATTTATCCAGGCGATCACCGTTGAGCAAGTTCATTTACAAGGTGGACCTGCTGTTTGTCAAGGATAGATATACATACATAGAATACATACAAAATGTTGAAGTAGTAAACAGACTTACAATTGAAAGGTACAGTATATACAATCCATTGCACTTGTGGGAACAGATAAACAACACAAGACATTATTGTGGCATGTACATTCTTTCTTATACATGTATGATACGTGACACTTTATATGATACGTGATACTTCACCAGTATCGAGTACCAAGGCTGCCTGGCCCAGTCTGAGGCTATCAGGATCATCAGTGCTAACTGAGCCCTGGGTTTGGTCAGTACTTTGAGGAGCAAGGGAAATGGAGGGAAGGCATATAGGAATTTCCCTGACCAGTCCAGAAGAAGTGCATCCACTGGGACTGTGCCCAGGACTGGTGGCCTGCAGCAATACTGAGGCAACCGGTGATTGTCTGGGGCTGCAAAGAGATCTATCTCTGGGGTGCCCCACAGCTTGAAAATGTCCTTGAGAACTAGGTGATTCAGTGACCAGTTGTGGTGGTTCTGGTTGATCCTGCTGAGAGAGTCTGCCAGAACACTGTCCTTCCCAGGAAGGTGCACTGCTGACAGAATTACCTCCAGGGAGTAAGCCAGATTCCAGATCTTCATAGCTTCTGTACACAATAGAGTGGACCTTGTGCCACCCTGTCTGTTGATGTAAAATATGGTTGTGGTGGTGTCTGTTCTGCCCTGCAACACCTTCCCCTGAATCATGGAGGAAAAAGACTGGAGAACCAGCAAGACTGCTCTGAGTTCCAACAAATTTATGTGCAGAAGAGACTCCTGAGGGGACCATGTGCCCTGAGCTGTATGCTTCCCCACATGTGCACCCTACCCCAAGAGGGATGCATCTGTGGTGAGCACCACTATGGGTTTATCCTGAAGGAATGGGACACCCACCCTGAGGTTGTCTTTGTCTTGCCACCACTGCAGAGCTTGAAGAAATGTGGAAGTTACTATAATCAGTTTGGACAAGGAATCTCCTCTCTGGGACCAAAAGGACTTCAGATGGAACTGAATGTCTCTCATCTGAAACCTTGCCCCGGTACCACTGCTGTTGAAGCTACCATGTACCCCAGCAGCTGCAGAACGTACCTGGCTGGCTTTGGGGAGTGGAGCTT
The DNA here is from genome assembly GCA_016271365.2 of Neoceratodus forsteri. Classification (NCBI taxonomy): domain Eukaryota; kingdom Metazoa; phylum Chordata; order Ceratodontiformes; family Ceratodontidae; genus Neoceratodus; species Neoceratodus forsteri. The sequence continues at coordinate 1,513,169,091 of CM057452.1, read as the reverse complement.
GAAAGAGTCCACGAACTGAACTATGTTGTCCACCCTGTCTGGTGGAAGTCTTGCCCTTCCCAAAACTGTGTCCAGTTCCGCTCCTATGAACTGCAGAAGTGGACTGGCTTCAGAACTGACTTTTTTTGTATTTATTAAGAAGCCCAATGAGCGAAGAGTAGTCTGAGTGACTCCCAGGGCCTCTACCACTTGCTGTTGAGACTGGCCTACCAACAATCAGTCGTCCAAGTAGGGGAAAACTGAAATTCCTAAACGCCTTAGGTGTGCCACTGCCAGGCATTTTGTAAACACTCTGGGAGCTGAAGTCAGGCTGGGGGTGAGGGGACCTGAATTGGTAGTGACGTGATGGCAGTCTGAACCTTAGGTATTTTCTGTGAGACTGTCTGATAGGAATGTGGAAATAAGCATCCTTGAGGTCTATGGATGCTAATCAGTCTCCTTGCCTGAGAGTGGGCAATATCATAGCCAGGGTGACCATCTTGAATTTTGGCTTCGTTAGGTGTTTGTTCAGGAAGAAAAAATTACTCACCTTAGTAATTCTGTTTCTTCCCAGTGATACTCAGGTATTCATAACTTTCTGCAGTAAACCTGGAGAGTTGGACTGCCCGGAGAGAATGAAACGTTATGCAAATGTTGGAATCATCAGCATGTGATAACTTTTCAAATGTTGCCCTATATTAACTGCCAATGTTCTAAACCTCCTCAGATTTTCTAGGAGCCTGAATAGACAAGCAACCCAGTAAAAAACCAAAAGTATTCAAAAACAGAAAAATAATTCAAAATGACCCCAATTTGGTCATAAGAGAAAAATTCTAACTGGAGAGAAAACACAGAAACATTACTGAAAAGTCAGCATGCCAGCAGAACATGCGAAGAATAAAGACCATGAGCCTTGTTTACCAACTTGTACCACTATGTGGCAACATATATACACATTGTGGTGTACCCTTCTGTGGTAGCGCAGCATGCGGGAGTGCAGAGGCTTGAGTTCTGGAAGGGGAAGTAGGGTGGAAAGTTATGAATACCTGAGTATCACTGGGAAGAAACAGAATTACTAAGGTAATTTTTTCTTCTAACCCCAGTAATACTCAGGTATTCATAACTTTCTGCAGACTACAAAGCAGTACCACTGGAGGTGGACACAGACCATTTATTTGGGAAACAGACTCTGCAGCACTGCTGTGCCAAACCTAGCATCACTTCTGGACTGGATGTCTAGACTGTAATGCTTTGCAAAGATGTGTACTGTTTTCCAGGTAGCTGCTTTACAGATATCCACTAGAGGAACATCCCTTGCAGCTGCGAGCGTAGCAGCTGTCTCCCTGGTGGAATGTTCCCTCAACCCTTTTGTGTAGCAGAATTGAATACACTGGACTATCCAATGAGAAATAGATCTTTTAGAAGCTGGGTTACCTTTTCCCACATCCCAAAGGTCAGAAACAGCTGTTTCCTGTCCTGCCTATAGTCCTTAGTGGCTGTAATATAGTAACTAAGAGCTCTCTTCACATCCAGACTATGAAGTCTTCTTTCACCAGAAGTAGAATGCTCAGTGAAAAAGACAGGTAGGGTAATGGATTGGTTGATGTGAAACTCAGAGACTACCTTTGGTAGGAATTTTCTATTTGTTCAGAAAACTACCGTATCTCTGTGAAAAGAGATATAATCCTGCTTGACAGAGAGAGCTTGTAGTTTACTTATTCTTCTTGCAGAAGTAATTGCCACTAGAAAAACTGTTTTCCAAGTGACATATTTAAGTTGAGCTGTAGCCATAGGCTCAGAGGGGTGCCCCAAGAGCTTGGCTATATAAACATTAAGGTCCCATGCTGGCACAGGTACCCTGCGAGGAGGGTGCAAATGGGCCAAACCCTTGAAGAACCTTTTATAAAAAATGGGTTCTGAAGCTAGTGATACCCTAGCACCAGCAGAAATGTAAGCAGACAATGCTGCAAGGTGTACCTTGAGTGAATTTGGTTGTAGACCCAGAGAATAGAAATGAGAGAGGTAATCCAAAACAGCTGGGACCCCAGCCTGTAATGGAATCAAATCCTTAGTTGAATACCAGATGGAAAACCTTTTCCACTTAGAAGAATAAGTTTTTTTAGTAGAGGACTTCCTATAGCACCTCAGAATGTGACGCACCGATTCAGAGAGTTGCAAGTTAGTATACTCTAACTCCTCAAGAACCAAGCATTGAGACTGAGGGACTTGAGGTTCCGGTATATCAGGGTCCCCTGGTTGGAGGTCAATAGATTGTGCCTCAGAGGGAGTTTCATCGGTTTGGCTGCAGACATTGAGAGCATTAGAGAGTACCATGGCTGCCTGGGCCAGTCCGGGGCTATTAGGATCAGGGGACCTGGGCTTGAGCAACACTCTGAAGACCAGGGGGAAAAGAGGGAAAGCATAGAGGAACCTCCCTGACTGATCTAGAGTTAGGGCATCCAGTGGCAAAGTGCCCTGATCTGGTGGCCTGCAGCAATACTGAGGCAAGTGGTGGTTCTGGTGGGATGCGAACAAGTCCACCTCTGGAGTACCCCACCTTCGGAAAATTATGTCCACCACCTGTTTGTTCAGAGTCCATTCGTGATGGGCCTGGTTGATTCGACTTAAGGCATCTGCCAGGGTATTGTCCTTTCCTGGTAGATGTATTGCCTGCAAGGAGACTCCCAGAGAATATGCCAGTGTCCAAATTTTCATGGCCTCTGTGCAAAGGGGCCCTGACCTGGTGCCTCTCTGTTTGTTTATGCAGTACATTGTGGTGGTATTGTCTGTTCAGACCTGTACCGCCTTTGACTGTACCAGTCCTGAAAAAGTTTTCAGAGCCAGAAAAACAGCCCTGAGTTCCAACAGGTTTATGTGCTGGAGGGACTCTGAGGCTGACCAGGTGCCCTGTACTGTATGATTCCCCAAGTGGGCGCTCCAGCCCAAAAGGGATGCATCTGTTGTGAGAACAACTGAGGGGTTGTCTTTCTGAAAGGGAACACTTTCCCTTAGATTGGGTACTTCCTTCCACCACTGCAAGGCTTGCAGCAGGGTTCTTGTGACCGGAATGGGTTTTGACAGAGAATCTTTTCTTTCACTCCAGTGAGCCCTGAGGTGGAACTGGATGTCCCTCATTTGAAACCTTGAACCCAGCACTGTGGCTGTGGATGCAGCCATATGTTCCAGAAGTTGCAAGAACTATCTTGCAGGCTTGCTCGTGTTCAAGGTGAAGGAATTTGTATGTAAACATGTATTTATACAGTGATACAGCCATTAGGGTTCAACGAATCCCTGTTTACAAGGCATACCTGTTTGTACAAAAAATTCATATACCAAAAATTACAATAATCAAAGACATAAAATAATAACATTCATGTTCAACTAACATATATATCACAAATTAAAAATGTACATAACACTACTATATAAAAATCACAGACAATTTACACCAACTTCTATGGAAATATCATGTGGAGGTGTCACATGGTGACTTCACCTATTACATTGACATCTAAAACAGAACTCCTGCTTTACTGCTATTTTATACACAATGGTGGATGACTAAGTCGTGAAGGAAAGGAGGAAGTCCATTCCAACTTAAAGCAGCCTTATACTGAAAAGTCATATTAATGAAACAATTTTTTTATTTTTGGAATCATCAAGTCTCTGGCACCTGATTTTCGTAAATTCAATCCATGTTTTGTTTTTTGAAGTTTAGCTACTAGATAATGTTGAGGCTGATTTTTAAATAATCCTTGAATCTGATTTAACCAAATATCCTCAGCCTGCTGATGTAATGAATTCCATCCTAATTTAGTATACATTATACAATGATGGGTACTAAAATCACATCTTAATATAAATCTTGCCAATTTGTTATAAAGTACCTCCAAGTTCTGTACTTGCTTTTTGGAAGTATACCTATAGATATGACTTCCATAATCAATTACTGGTAATACTAATTGATTTACTATACTCAGACGCATTTCTTTAGTTGTACATTTTGAATATGTCTCGTTGCTCCAATTCTCCAATTTTAGCATTTTTCTTTATCAATTCAATTACATGCTGTTCAAAATTTAAATGTTGGTCAATTTGAATGCCTAAGTATTTGTATACTGACGACTGCTCCAAAATGTTTCCCTCCTGAGTCTTTATAATTATTTTTGGTATAGTTTTATTATTCCGCTCTAGGCCAAAAAACACTGTCTGTCTTTTTGTTGTTTATCAAAAGGCCAAGAGAGGAGAAAAATCCCTGCATAGTCAAAAAGTCAGCTTGCAATTTTTGTTCTACTTCTTCTGAATTTTTACCTACAGCTACCAATACAGTGTCATCCGCATAGAGTCTAACTTACGAATGTTTTATATTATTTGGCAAGTCATTCAAATAGACTATGAACAAGAGGGGACCCAGTATAGATCCCTGGGGTACCCCTCTTGTCACAGAGCCCAGTCTAGACTTTTGACCATTTAGCATAACAAACTGAGATCTCTTATCTAAATATGATTTAAACCATTTACAGGTTTCTTCCTACACTCCTATTTTTTCCAATTTCCTTAATAAGATGCTATGATTCACCAAATCGAATGCCTTTGATAGGTCCACGTACACTGCACCCACTGACCTCTCATCCTCCAATGGAGTAGCTATTAAATCCAAGAAGTCTGAGTGCAGTAGCCATGGACCTACCCTGTCTAAAGCCAGACTGAAACGGAGTTAATTTTTGATATTGCTCAAGATAGTCCATCAATTGACCATGAACAATCTTTTCCAAAATTTTAGAAACTGTTGACAACAAGGCCATTGGCCGATAATTTGAAGCAGCCATAGAATCTCCCCCCTTGTCTATGGGAATAACTTTAGCCTGTTTCCAACTCAAAGGAAACAGACCCTCCCTAAGACTCCAATTAAAGATATCCCTCAGTATTGGTGATAATTCTAGGGCAGCCTCTTTTAATAGTCTATTTTCGATCTTACAAGGGCCAATAGCCTTGTTAACTTTTAAATTATTTATTATTTTTCGTACTTCGAGTTTTGTGACTATCCCAAATCTAAACTTCGGTAAATGATTTTCCTGAAGGTTTTCTGAGTCTAGATTTTGAGCCACATTTTGTGTTTGGTTTATTTTTGTGGCAATTTCTAGTTTCAAATCAGGAAGTTCAATAAAATAGTCATTCAGTGTCTCTGCAGCACATTCTGCTTTAAATGCTATACCATTTTGACTGTTATCTCTGTTTTTTAACAGGATTTATAAGATTTTTTTATTGAGGACCAACAGGTTCTTGGATCTGTTGATTCCCTAATCGTTTGTTTATAATAGAATGCTTTAGATGTTCTTATTTCCTGAATTACTCTATTTCTTGTTTTTTTAAATTTGTCCCATACTTCAGGTTTCAGAGATTTGTTAGCTTTTTTTCCAAAATTGATTTTTTTGTCCTAATTAAATTCTTTATAGCTACAGTTATCCATGGCAAATGATTCTGTTTTTGAACAACTTTTTTCAAAGGGGCAAATCTATCACATGCCTCAATAAACACTGATGTAAATTCCTGTACAGCCAAGTTTAGGTCAGGGATTAGAAAAATCCTATACCATGGCAACCCCTGTAAATTTGCTACCTCTTGAAGATTTTTGACCCTGTCCAGAGGGAGGTAGGCCCTGCCCTACAGGGTGTCTATCTCTGCCCCTATGAACTGCAACCTTTGTGCAGGAGTGAGGACTGACTTTTTGAGATTCATAATGAATCCTAAGTATTCCAGGAGGCCTTGAGTAAGGCTTAAGTACTGAATGACCTGTTGTGGTGATTTGCCCACCAACAGCCAGTCATCCAAATACGGAGAAACTGTCACACTTTGCCTTCAAAGTGTGCTACCACTGGTGCTAGGCACTTTGTAAACACCCTTAGGGCCGAAGAAAGGCCAAAAGGCAGGGTTGAAAATTGATAATGACCTGAAGGGAGTTTGAATCTGAGGTATTTCCTGTGAGACTCCTTTATGGGAATGTGGAAAATGGCGTCTTTCAAGTCCAGTGATGCAAAGCAATTCCCTTTTTGGATTGTTGGCAGAATCAATGCTAAAGTTACCATTTTGAACTTTGGCTTTCTTAGATGCTGTTTAGGGCTCCGAGATCCAATATAGGCTGCCACTCCCCAATTTCATTGTGTGAGGAAGTGTCTGGAGTAAAAGCCCTTTCCTCTCAATGAGTTTGGGACAGGTTCCACTGCCTTTAAAAGTAGCACTTTCTGGACCTCTGCCTCCAGCAGAATCTTTTCTGCCAGGGAAGGTGCACTGAAACCCTTGGCTGTTAAAGGAGGAAGGGATTTGAAACCCAGAGACAGACCCTGACCGACCACCTCCAGGACCCACTTGTCTGTGGTGATGGTCAGCCAAGCTTGGAGGAAGTGGGAAAGTCTGCCTCCGACAGGGAGTGAGGAGGCGGCCTGTACTTCAGGGAGTCTGCTTAGCTTGGGGTGGAGGTTGTGCTTGAGCTCCACTCCTAGATCCCCTTCGACCCCTGCCCCTAAAGTACCCCTGCTGTGGGTACTGTTGGTACTGGGGTATGGCCACTGGCTGGAAAAAGGGCCTGGTGTGGAAGGACCTGCCCCGGCCTCCCCTTCCATAAGGCCTGGTGAATGGAGAAGCTCTCGCTCTACTAGAGTTGGTCCTATAGGTAGCCTTGTACTCATCCACCTTCTTCATGTATACCACAGTGTATTCTCCGAAAAGAGCATTTCCCTCTAAAGTAAAATCCAGGGCCTTAGACTGTGTATCAGTAGTGAGATTTGTGGCCCTCAGCCAAGCAAATCTCCTCTGGGCTACCGTATTTGCCATCCATCTGGCTGCAGTATTGCTGGTATCAGCAGCAATCTGGAACTGGTACTTAGCTGCCTCTAGCCCAAACCTAGCTGTTTCTACTAGGTCATCAGGCAGGGGTGAGGGAGCTTTCCTATGAAATGGCCAATACTGACTGACACAGGGGCTTTTGGTACTGGGCAGCATAGGCCTGGAAGTTAGCCTGCCGCATGGCTAGGGAGGCTGACAGGTATCCTTTCCTTGCCATGCTATTTTACTAGAGTCCTTATCTGGTGGGTGGGATGCCAGAGGGACTCTAGCCTTATCACAGGCTGCCTGTTGGATGACCCCTTGGTGATCCGGATGGGAAAAAAGGAACTCTGCCCCTTCCCTCTCCAACTGACATTTCTTGTCCAGCCTCTTATCCAGAGGGGGGGACAGAATTTGGGGTCTGCAACAACTTTAGAGCATCTTTCTTAAAAGATTTATTGACTGGGACGAGGAGGGCTTTGGTGGGAGTTAAACCCATCATCTCCAGATATTCTATTTCCTCCTCATCCTCCACTTCTTCCCTTGTGGAGATGTCAAGGGCATCTGCCATCTTCCACACAAAGGTAAAGTGAGAAGAAAAATCTTCAGATGTCCTGGTGGGGTGATCCAAAGTCCTGTTCAGGGGAGACCTCGGGCAAGATGGGTTCCCCTTCATCCTCCTCATAATCACTGCATTCCTCCTCTTCAATAGGGGGAATAATGCCAGGCTGTCCTGCCGTGACGGGGGCTGCTGTGCAGGGGGCAGCAAACCCTGCAAAGCCTGAATAACTTTAAAAGCCTGTGCAATTTCCAGAGGAGTTGGCATGGCACCAGCAGATACAGAAGTCCCCTGGTTAACATTTGGGGGTTCAGTATGCTTCAGCTTGCATGCTTTTTTAGAGGGAACTGGGGAGCTAGCCTGTTCAGAAAACCTCTTAGTAACCGGCAAAAATAACTAAATTACTACAAAAACAAGTTTAGCTAAATAAAACAATCAATATAAGGCAGCAATTGAAAAAAAATAAAGCAATACTTATAAGTTTTTTATAAGTTTCTTCACTTCTGACAGATGATGAAGAGCGACACTCCAAGTGACCAGACTGTTCAGGCGGAGAGTAAAATCTGAGGAGGTTTAGAACATTGGCAGTTAGTACAGGGCAGCATTTGAAAAGTTATCACGTGCTGATGATTTCATCATTTGCATACGTTCCATTCTCTCCGGGCAGTCCAACCCTCCAGGCTTACTGCAGAAAGTTATGAATACCTGAGTATTACTGGGGTTAGATTCTTAAATCCACCTTTTCACAGTCAGCAGCCTGAACTACCCCTTCATGGCTGGGGTGACCAGACAGAAATTCTGTGCCATTTCTGGTCACTGGATACTTCCCATCTGTCCTCTTATCCGCAGGAGGAACAGAAGTAGGAGTACCCAAGATTTTCAGTGTCTTTTAAGAGACTTATGGATGGGTATCACCAGCCTTTTAGTGGCAGGGACATCCATCAATTCGACTTAATCTGGTTCTTCCTCCTCCTCTGAGGACTCCTGAACTGGTAACTGGAGGGTTTCAGCCACCTTTTTCATAAAAGAGAAATGAGTGACGGCATCCTCCAACTGCTTCGGTGGAGAAATGCCCCCTCATGTTCTGGAGAAACCTCCGGTTCAATAGGACCATAATAGTCCTCCTCTTCCTCATCATCTTGTTCAGCCTCCTGATCCCATGGATAGTCACATTCAGAGGGATCCAGGGGGATTTGAACCGGCTGAGGAGTAACCGGACATACTACCGGTTCAGCTGGACCAGACTGAAGGGACTGAATAACGCGTATCGCATTACCAAACTCATCCGCGGTCGGAACCGAAACCGCCTGCGGCTTAGGAGCCGGTTTGGTGTGCTTTTTCTTCTTTTTCATAGTAGCTGGTTCAAGGGCAGTATCCGTGGTTCATTTTGAAGAAGAGGCATTACCTTGGTTGGAAGGCACCCCTTCTGGTTCTTTTGAACATGAACCGGTTCGGCCATCCGTGTTAGTGGATTTTTCGGCCAATTTCTCATTCAGTCAGTTAAGGCGCCTGTCAAACGTCAACTTAGGGAAATTCTTACAGATATCACAGTCTGCCTCTAGGTGTTCCAACCCTAGGCAGAAAACACAAGTTGTATGGGGATCGGCCTTGGCAAATGTTTCCCCACACGCCACACATTGTTCCAACCCGGTTGGTCTAGTTTTCTTTTTGGATTTCTGTGACTCCATCTTAAGCTTATCCAAGTGGCAGTTAGGCTGGATAAGAATCCAAAAATAGCTCTGGTTAATAGACCAGTATTAGCGGTCTGGGAAAAAAAAAAACGACAAACTCGTTTTTTTATGAACCAAAGCTAAACAACTTTTACTGAGAGAAAAAGTAAGAGAAGGAGAAAATAACCCAACAGCTGGATGGCAACTGCTAAAGTACCGAGACTAGAGAATCTGACGTTTGAATAGAATGTACAAAGGGACAGTGATTTGAAACAGAGTGCGTGCCTACTTAGAATGTAGGCTTTAACTCTTTCCTCTCAGGGGCAGCAGAACATGAAGGTCTTACTGCATATGTCAGAATACATTAGGACTTCTTCTTGTTTGAACTACCAGTCTATCCCAGGGCACCCAAATAAAGGCAAGGCAAATTATATTTGTATGGCGCCCATTCCCAGAGGCTCTGGGCACCTCACAGAAAAATAAAAAAATAAACAGACAATACAAAATATGAAATAACATCATACAATTAAAACTAAAATATAAAAATCCTAAAAACTTATAAAATATCATATATGGGGACTGGGCAAATTGTTGTAATTCAGAAATCAATAAAATGCCAGGCCAAAGAGGTGTGCCTTCAACCTCTGCTTAAAAACCTCTACCAAGGGGGCCTCCGGGACTGCAGATGGTAATGTGTTCCACAGGGATGGCCCAGAAATGCTAAAAGCACGATCTCCAGAAGTCTTGAGCAGTATCCTGGGAACTACCAGGAGGCCCCTCGGGCAGAGGTCACCAGAGTCGGAAGCTCTACCAGGTAGCCAGGACCCAGTCCATTTAGGGCCTTACAGGTGAGAAGTCCCACCTTGAAAAGGACCCTCCCCTGACCGGCAGCCAGTGCAGAGTGTGCAGAACAGGGGTCACATTGCTAAATCCGGAAAGACCAGTCAAAAGCCGGGCTGCTGCATTGTGCACCAGCTGCAGCCGGCGGAGGGTCCCTCCTGTGACCCCAAAGTAAAGAGCGTTACAGTAGTCAAGTCTGGAGGAAACAAAGGCATGCACTAGCGTTGGCAGGTCCTCGGGTGGAACAAAGGGCTTAATCCGGGCAATGTTCCGAAGATGGTAAAAGCCACTACTGACAACAGACAACATCTGATCTTCAAAGGTCAGCTTGCTGTCAAGGATCACGCCCAGATTTTGAACCCTTGGGGATGCCTTCAACGGAGTAGAACCCAGAACAAGACCAGAATCCGCCCTGGACAGCGACCCATCACGCCCGCGACCAGGCTTGATCACCAGCACCTCTGTCTTAGCCAGGCTGAGTCTCAGCCAGTTGGAAGCCATCCAGTCACTGATTTTAGCTAGACAGATGTTAAGCACATCCACAGCCCCTGATGTTCCGGGAGCAAAAGACAAATACAGTTGGGTATCATCTGCACAGCAGTGAAACTCCACACTGTATTGTTGAATAATCTCACCCAGGGGCAGCATATACACTGTGAACATCATCAGTGACAGGATCGAGCCCTGTGTTACTCCACAAGACAGAGGCATTGGGGAGGAGGAGAAAGTCCCCATCACCACCCGCTGCACCCTGTCCGAGAGATAGGATTCAAACCACCTGATGACAGTACCGGCCAAAAGGCAATGGGTTCCCCTGTCAGAGGAATTTACTAACCGTTGATAAAACAGAGGCTTACATAAAGAAGGTGAATGAATTAAAAAAAACACATTCAAATGCAACACTGAGAAGTAAAAGGCCTCCACCTCCTAAAGGCCTTATATAAGCAGAAGTAAAGGTAGGGGATTCTTCCCCCGTGCTTACATCTCCTATGATTACCCTCCACAGACGGGTTGCTTCAGGGGTAGGGGTAGAAGGGGCACCAGGCATGCAGCTGCATAACCAGTCCCCAAAGCTCAAGCTAAGCAAAACCTCTGAAACAAGTCTGTACAGGTTGTCCATCCACTGCCAGCGGGAGGAAGGCTGACCCACTGTTTTCACGAATGAACAAAAATAACCACAGACAAGTGGGTCATGGAATAGTGAGTCAAGGTTTGTCCCCGCAGTTTAGAAAATTCCCAAGACTGCAGAACTAAAAGGGATTCCATCCTCACACCCCAACAGAAAGAATCCTGTTGGAAACGGAGGTGAAAAAAATTGCTGCAAGCTAATAGTGAAAAAATACCTCTGTCACAGCGGGAAAAAGGACTTTACTCAAGGTACTTTGTGACCCATTTTATATCTGAGATATCTGAACAAACACTTACAGAAAGAAAAATTCAAGATGGTAACACTGGGTTCAGCGATTCCATCTCTGCAAGAAGGAAACTGGCTGGAGTCACTGGATATGAAAGATGCATACTTCAACATACTAGTCAGGCCCGGCCACAGAAAGTACCTCAGATTAAGGATAAGGAATTGCCACTACCAATTCATAGCCCTTTTCTTCGGCCTATCTTCTGCACCAAGAATATTTACAAAGTGCCTAGCTGTAGTGGCAGCACATGAGGCAAAGGGAATGGGTGGTGGTTTTCCCTATCTGGACGACTGACTAGTCTCAGGAAAAAACTCGAAGGCCAAGTCCTCCCTGCTACTGACACAAGGCACCTTAGAGAACCTGGGCTTCCTAATAAATGTTTAAAAGTCACAAACAGAACCAGTTTAGGCTCTGAACCTTATAGGTGCAAAGCTGGATAACCTGCAAGGGAAGGCATTCCCTTCCTCAAGCAAGGGTAGCAAATCTGACTGCAGCTGCAAAATCCTTCCAGGCAGATCAGCACAGACCTTCTAGGGATTTCCTATGTTACTGGGGCACATGGCATCATCCACTGATGTGGTACCAGGTTCCAAATGAGAGATATCCAATATCTTTTTATTTATTTATTATTTTTCTTTATGCTCCTGCGCCCGGCCCCCTTCCGTCCAGTCCCCCCAGCCACATCACCCCGGCATCCACTGAACTTCCCTCTTATACTATTGAGGTGCCAACTAGCCGGGTGCGGAGCCTGCGAGGGGCTGGCTTCATCCTGCCGGCTGATGTTTTATTTATTTTATTTATTTAGTTTTTGTTAACCGGGTAGGTGCACTAGCCATAAAATGACTATTTTCAGGCACGACCCAGGAGAGTACAACAAAAGGAGAACAGTTGAACAACAGCAACATGGGTACAATAGTACAAATAGAGGAACAGTACAGCAGTGCTACAAAAATACAATGGGTAGAAACAACAAAAAATAATGGCAAGCATTATATAGATAATGGCAGTAAGATATATAATAAGTGCAGAAACCATGGACCCGACCTGTGGAGTGAAAGGGTTAATAAGATAGTAAGGTTATATAGAGAGAAATGTGAGGAATGTTCAAATATAACAAGAAAGACTGACAGAAGGAAGGTTGGGGTGGTAACTGGCAAAACAACAGTGGATGGTCAGCAACAAGGTTCAAGAAGGAAGAGAGCTAGTAGTCAAGAAGTTATTTACAAAGAGAAGGAAAAATATGGGGAGCGGAAGAGGAGACAGTCTTGGAGCTGGATTAGAGCAGGGGTGACATTACTGGTAAGTCTCAGGAGCTACAGGTTGGGTTAAAGCATGTACAAGCATCAGCTAAGGATAGATAATCGACGATATTCACTTTTAAATCCAAAGTGAGACTGAGACAGCTGGAGGTTGAGTGGAAGAGCATTCCATAGCCTGGGAGCAGAGAATTGGAAGGCCCCTGTGCCTTTAGTCGTCCGACATCTCGGAACATAGAGCAAGGATTTGTCAGCTGATCGCAGGCCATGGGAGGATGGTTGAGGGACCAGCAACGCCGCCAGCTGGGACGGGTTTTTTTCCCGGATGATCCGAGTCCATTAGTGATCCAAGGTAGTATTGTCTACTGGCAGAGGGTGAGAGCCAATTCAGATCCTTATAAAGAAGGCAGTGATGTTTGAGTCGAGGTGACGTAGAGGCAAATCGGCATATATTGTTATAAGTTACGTCCCATTTTAGTAGGGAGGTTTTATGGGTAGAGGTAAGAATAGAGGCACCATAGGTAAGGTTGGGAGCAGAATACTCGGGCAATTGCTAATTTGGCCAGGTGTAAGCATGTAGCTCATTTTGTAAGCTACTCCTAGTTTCGAGTTTACAGCTTTGCACGAGGACTGAATGTGAAGATTAAAATCCAGGGACTGGTCCAATGTTATTTTCTCCTCCTTCAGTTTTTGTCTGTCCCCCGGGCGCTGTGGCGTGCAATGGCGCCAATGGCCGAGCCGTAAAGATTTGTGTACGTGGCACACTGGGGATCTGCTCCGCAACTGCTCCTACATGTGTGCCCACTGTGCTATCCCCCAGCCACCACTAGGGGTCAGGCAGGCAGCAGACTCCGTCCCCACCCCTCCCCAGGAGAGGAAAGCCATCCTTTGGAAGCTCGATCCTCTCCCACCAAAGCTGACACCCAGCGGCCTGCTTGCACTGCAAACATGGGTCGTCGGCGTGGCAGGAAGTAAGACATGATGCTGCAGCCCTCCACGCCACTGGGCAAGCTAGAGACGTCCAATATCACCTAGGGGGACCATTGGTCCCCAGAGGTGGGATTGTATGTCCAAATTAGTGCCCATCATAAAGTTTTTCCTAAGGACACTGGAATGGTGGAAAGAAGAATGCAACCTCAGAGAAGGCATTCCCTTCCTTCACCAATCACCCACGGCCTTACTCACAACAGATGCCTCCCTCCTAGTCTGGAAAGCCCACCTGCAGATCTCACTGTAAGTGGTATCTGGAACACACAGGAGATTCAGGAGCACATAAATCTCCTAGAGCTCAAGGCAGTGTATTTGGCAATGCAGGCCTTTTCCTCCCAGATCCGAGGTCACTCTTTCCAGGTCAGTACAGACAACACCAAAACATATTACACAAACAAGCAGGGAGTAACAAGATCTTCAAAGCTGTGCACAGAATCAGTGAAGATCTGGAACCTAGCCTACTCCCTGGGGGTTAAGCTTTCAGCAGTACACCTGCCAGGGAAGGACAATCTACTGGCAGACTCCCTCAGCAGAATCAGCCAGGGAAATCACAAGTGGACCCTGAACCAGCAAGTGCTGGCAACAGTGTTCTGACAATGGGGTATACCAGAAACAGTTCTGTTTGCATCCTGGGAGAATAACCAGCTACCAATGTTTTGTTGCAGATTCCCATGGATGGGTACAGTCCCACAGAATGCTCTAGTCCTCGACTTTTGCTGAAAGTACTGCTCCAACTAAGAAGGGAGTCAGCAACAATGATTCTCATAGCTCCAGACTGGGCCAGGCAGACAGTACAGCTCCGTATGAACTTACCTTAACAGCAGATCTTTGAGAGGATCTCTTGCAGAAGGCCACACCAGTAGGACTTAGTCGCTAGGCACTAGGACCAAACAGAAACTTTCTAGCTAGCAGTCTACAAGAGGGGTCCGCCAACCATCGACGTCACCCTCTCCCGCTGGAGACCACAAGCAAAAGTCCACTAGGGGAAGAGAGGAGGAATCCAAGGTAACCACAGAAAAGACAGAAAAAGAAGCAGAAGGGTCTCCTCCATGGAAAAGGATAGCTGGGAAGAAGGCCCGAAGGCCAGGGAAGGAAAGAAAAAGGGGGAAGGAGGGAGGGAGGGAGGGAAAGCAAGGCCTGCTGCAAGAGAGCCTCTCGAAGATCTACTGTTATGGTAAGTTCTTACGTAACCGTACTATCTTACTTCAAGGGTATCTCTTGCAGCAGGCCACACTGGTAGAACGAGTCCCAAGCAGTTCTGGCAACTACTGTCAGACAGGTCAGGAGGCTGGCCAAAAGGACTTAAGAAGGGAGGCCTTGAAGCATAGCCAGGCTGAAATTAGCTCTACACCTAGAGGCAATGTCCAAACTGTAGTGTTTAGTAAAGGTGTGGACAGAGCTCCAGGCAGCAGCTGCACAGATCTCTGCAGCTGAAACATTCCTAAAATATTTCACAGAAGTAGCCATGCCTCTGGTTGAATGGCCATGAACCACCTCAGGAAGTTCCTTACTGTACTTCCTGTAACAGAAGACAATACAATTGGCTAACCATTTGGATAAACACTGTTTGGACACCGAACGCCTTCTTTCCCAGGGACAAAGGAAACAACTGGGAGGACTTCCTATAGTCCTTTGTCCAGTGTGTATAGTATCTCAAAATTCTATGCACATCCAAAGTGTGGAACAATGCGGTCCCCTATTTGGCACGCTCGGGGAAAATAAACAGGCAGGCGGATGGATTTGATCCAGAGTAAACTCAGACACCACCTTAGGGAGAAACTTAGAGTCGGTACGCAAAGACACCCTGTCTTTGTGGAAAACCAAGCCTCTGTCTGCCGCTTTGGAGGGCGCTCGGGTTTGCTTGTGGGCAGCCCGATGAAAGGGCGCCCTCTGCACAGACTTGGGCTATGTGTGGTACGTGGAATGGATGGACTTCAGGGTATGTTCAGACACCTGTAGCTGGGAGAGGATACCTTCAATATCTCCTCCAAACCATCTGTACCCTCTAAAAGTGGCATTCATGATGGACAAGTGGACGTCCTGGGCAAACGCAGACACCTGAAGCCAAAAGTGCCATTACATGGATATGCTCGCTGCCTGGGCTGATGCATCTACAGCATCATAAGCTGCTCAGTGCAAATGGGTACCGATGTCTGAGGCTGACTTAAGAGTACCCAGGGCTTGTTGCTTAGCAGGGTTGTCTGGTAGGGCTTGGACAGCATCCCTGGCTTGGTACCCCAGAGCATTCTGATACTGGAGCAGGTGTGCCAAGTAACTGATGGCGTGGATCAAAAGGGTGGCAGAGGCAAATGCCCGCTTGTTCAGCAGGATCAGCCAACGAGACTCCAATCGTGCGACAGGGAACTCAAATGCTTAGTCTGTTTGGTATGGTTGTGAACGGCATTTATCATGAGAGAGTCCGCTTGTGCCTGCTCCCAGAGAAATGGTTTACCTGCCAGGGCACGATATAGCCTATCAACCTTTCTGGACATGGCTGGAATCAGACTGGGCCAACGCCAGGCGGCCATGGTGGCGTCCTCGTATCAATGAGGGGAAGGACCACCAATGAAGGAGTCTCTAGCTGTCGAAGATAGGTATCAAGTCAGCGCCACTCCAGGTCCTGCTCCTCTGTTTCGAACCCCATGCCTCATGAGCATGTCTCATGACGACCGTAAAGGAGTCATCGTCCAGTGGGGATTTAGGGAACATATCTAGGGGTTACTTCCCCCTTCACAGGAGCCCATGGAGGGGGTGGATGAGCCACTGATGTTGCCTTCATCCTGATTGTCCTCATCAGGCAGACACAGGTCTATCCGATATTCATCCCCATAGTTTGTGGGCCACAGGGGGGCATGAGTCAGCCTACAAGGCAGGGTCAACTATGGGGGCACTGGAGTGGGTGTCCCCGGGGAAGGTCCCTGGGGAGTGGGAGGTACTGGACCCTGAGTAGGGGGAACCTGCGATCAGATAAAACCCCCAAAAGGATGAAAGTAGGCTTTTGAAATCAAGAGTAACCAGCGTTGGTCCAGCCGGAGGTGCCAAGTAAGGATAGACCGGCGTTTGCCCTGTGGGCGCTGGCTGTGGGTAAACTGGCATAGGCCCTGTGGGCGCAGGCTGAGAGTAGACTGGCACAGGCCCAATGGGCACCGGTTGTGGGTAGCTCAGCACAGGTCCAGCAGGCATCAACCGCATGAAAATAGGCGCAGGCCCAACAGGCAAAAGGGAGGGAGTAACCCTGACAAGTGAAAGAGGTAAGAGGACTTGGTGCTGGGGAGGCATTAATATCCTGCAGCGCCAACCCTGAGGCTGGAGGGCGGGTGGTGTATCCTTAAAAGGAGACCGGCACCTGGAGTGTGGGTGATGGGAGGGCATAAGTAGAGAGCCTGGCATCCAGCAAACCCGAAATGGCCGAAGACACACCGACCAAGCCACCATGCTGTGTCCCCGACATGAGCAAGGGCCTGAGCAGCAGGGGCAGAGAGTGAGCTCTGGCCTGAGAGGCCTCTGCCCAAAACTGTAATAGAGGTGGGAGGCGGTGCTGTCATTAGCCCTGTGGGTGACAGGGTGTGCCGGGCAGGTGGGGCTGACCCCCGAAGGAGAAAGACCCCTTTGTGGTCGAAGAATGGTGGTGGGGGACTACGACTCGGAAGGAGGAAGACTGGGGTCTATCCCGGTCCTTGTCCCAGTGTTTGTGTTTCCCACTGGCCTTTGAAACTAAGCCCAAAGACTGGGCCAGGGAGACCAAGGAGCTCCTGGCGTGCAGCTCCTGTTCCATGGAGGTGACCTTCTGCTGCAGAAGAAAGTTTTCTAAAGTCCACTGGCAGTGTCGCCGGGTGGCCCGACTGAATCCCTGGCAGACCTTACTGGCTTGGACGTCGTAGTCTGGGCCTAGGCAGCAGACATAGGCAGAATGGCAGTCCTTCTCTGGGATTTGTTCTCCGCAGGCACACCTGGTTTTGCAGTGATTCGAGGTCGAAGATGGTTTTGAAGAGATAAAAAAGGAAAAACAGAGAAAAGGAACTATGGTTAGAATTTAGAAAGAAAAAACGCTGAAAGTGCATGAAAATGGCAGACGACTGAAGCTGTGGCAGTTTCCAGAGGTCCAACGTACATTGGCTGACAGCAGGAAAAGAACTGAGGAGGCTATGGGGGCCGCCCTCTCTTACAGGATAGGCAGATGTCAGAGGGTGACGTTGGTGGTGGGCAAACCCCCTCTGGTAGACTGCAACCTAGAAAGTTTCCATGTGGTCCTAGTGACTGGTGGGTAAGTTGGGCAGCCCCTCTGGTAAACTGCTAGCTATAAATCTTCTGTGTGGTTCTAGTGCCTGGCAGCTAAATCCTACTAATGCTGTCTGCTGCAAGAGATAACCTCGAAGTAAGTTCTGGTGATCCCTGCTCCTGTCCCTCTCCAACAGGTATCCTATCAACCTGCCTGAGACCCAGTCTGCTGACTTTGTTTCCGGGTAGGATAACATTCCGGGATCAGAAAACTATGTCTCAGAACATGGTTCTTGAAGAGCTAGAGTTCAACAGAATAAACCTCTCTGAGAAGGTTATGAAAGTGCTTAAGGTTTCCAGGAAACCAACAACAGGGAAAACGTGTGCCTCTAAGTGGAAAAGATTTTCGGTTTGGTGTTCCCCTAGGAAGCTCAACCCACTGCAAGTAAGTCTGGCTACAATCCTGGACTACCTAGTCCACCTCCAGTCCTTGGGCCTCAGGCCCTCAACCCTGAAGGTTCATTTGGCAGCAGAGTCAGCTTATGCTTCGGCTGGCAAGGATGGATCGGTGGCTTTACAACCCATTTTTAAAAGGTTCTTTAAAGGCCTTAATCACCTGTACTCTAGATGGTAAGGGATCCTGTCCCTCAATGGGACCTGAATCTCTGCATTGACCAGCTGTTGGAGGCTCCTTTAAAGGCTATGGCAACTGCTGGTTTGAAGCATGTGCTCTGGGTAGTAGTTTTCCTGGTGGTAGTGACATCTGCCCGAAGGATGAATGAGCTGCAAGCCCTCTGCTCAAATCCCAAGAACATCATATTTCATAGCGACAAGGCAGTCCTTAGAACTAACAAAAGAATTCCTCCCTGTGATAGGGTTGAATAAGGCCCTGCCCCATTTGTTATGCAGAAAGAGGTTAAACACAAGGGTCTGTTCTATCCTCTCCTTTTCTGCCTCTTCTCTGTCTGGTTCTGCAACCAAATTTTCTAGTGAGACCTAGGAACTGATCACTCCAATGGTTTCGCAATTCTCCGCTTCTCGCTATCTCTCTGCCTTCCCTTGCTATTTGTCGTCTCTTCTCCCTTGCATATCTGTGGATAAAAAATACATGTGAATCTTTATGTGGAAATGTCACTGATACTGGGATCCCCTTGTTTAAAACTATATATAGTAATACTATTGAAATGACTGCAAAAAGCTATTTGGAACTCAAGGGATTAACCTGAGATGCAGTTTTTAAGCCTTTTGCAGAACTGCAAACGAGGGGTCAGTTTTGGGTCACTATGTTCTTTTTGTTGCACCAGCACCTGCAAGGAATGAAACTTACAAGAACAGTCTGTAAACTTACATGAGCATTCTGTAAGAAGCAGGCTCTCTAAACGAGTTCCCAGACAAAGACATAAAAAGACCAGCAGTGTTTTTGCTAGAGAGACAAGGAGAGAGATAGAGAGAGAGAGGAACTGAAATTTGAAACTGAGAAGAAACACTCAAAAGGAGGACTGTTTTCTCTGTTTGTACTGCCTTTGTAAATAGTTATACTGAATTTTTTTTTTTAAATTTGCTGTTGAAAAAAATAAAATGCTATTTGCGAATTTTGAAACTGCTCCTGGTTTTCCTATGCTTCCTGACCTGTGCCTCGATGACACATGGTGTCTTAGGATTTATGCTGTGCATACTCTAAGCCAGGAGTTTTGTGCGTGGGTACCAGACCTGGTACCAGGGAAGCATAGCATAAAGGTATAGATTCTGCAGCAGCAAGTCCAGGAGTGATTACCAGAAGAATGGCAGCCAACCTAGCAGAGATAAAAGTCCAAACTGAGACTGTACAGCCAGCACCAGTCATGGGAAAAAAAAAGAACAGGCAGTGACAGAACTTGAAAGCCTGACTGCCTTTTTCAAATGCTGGGCTATACAACAAACAGAGATGGAGAAACAGATAAGAGAGGAGATGCAGCAGAGAGAAAAAGAGGTTCAACGTTTTGAGTCAAAGAGAAAAGAAGAAATGCAACAACTCGAGAAGCAGAGAAAAGAAGAGATGCAGCAACAGAAGCAGCAAAGAAGAGAAGAGATGCAATGATGGATGGAAGCCTTGCAAGTTATCAAAGCTGGAGGATCTGGCACTGAACCAGCAGAGCAACAAGAGACGAACAACTTAAAATACATTAAACTTACAAAGTTGTGTCCCTCGGATGATATCGAAGCATACCTGACAACTTTTGAAAGGGTTGCGCAGCTTGCCATTGGCCAAAGCAGCAATGGGCAATCAGACTGATACCTTTCCTTACAGGGAAAGCCCAACTTGCCTACAGCGATATGGACACTGCACAGTCAGAAAACTATGACCTGGTGAAAAGTGAAATCCTGAAAAGGTATGACATCTCAGGAGAGACAGGCAAAGATTCTGGTCCCTGAAGTATAACTCAGTCGACAATCCTCGAGAAGCCTTCACCTGTCTCAGAGAATTCCTTATGAAATAGCTCCAACCAGTGGGCAAAAACACTCAAACAGATCATTGACGCATTTGTCATGCAGCAATTCATCAACATCCTGCCCACAGATGTACAGCTTTGGGTAATAGAACACTGACCAGAAAGTGGGGAAAAGGCTGTTTCTTTGGCTGAGGACTACCAAATGGCCAGACAGATGCCACAGCAGTGACGTAACAGCCAAGCACCGGTAAGGCACTCTTTTTTCCCATTTAAACTCCAAGTCTGATAAGAACTCTGGTGGGGGGAGGTAACAAATCTGCACCCAAAGACTTTATTTGCCAAAACTGTAATTAAGCCAGGTCATACTGCAAGAAATTGCCGTAGTAAGAAGAGTGACACTGGAGTAGATTTGTCCTTAGCAAATTGGGGCAAGTACTTAACAGATGTAAAGGTGGGAGATAAGACTGTGAACGGACTTATAGATTTGGGAAGCACACAGACCCTAGGGTGGTCTGATCATTACACTGTGGGATTCAGTTTTTGCACCCCCCCCCCCGTAGTCCTACCCCTGTGGAGATGGTCAGGTACCGCTCTTTGCGAGATGTTAGCTCTGCAGGCCTGGCAGCGGTGCTTGACCTATCAGAGTTTTCTGGAGTGAGCAATGATCCCGATGCCTTGGTGTTGGCCTATAACAGGGCCATTTCCTCAGCTCTGGATCTAATTGCTCCTGTCCGTGTTCATCCTCTCCCCCTTCGCCCTCGGTCTCCATGGTTTGATGGGACCTTGAGGGAGATGCAGTGATAAGGACGAAGATTAGAGCGTTGTTGGCGGAGATCTGCCCTTGATGCCAACCATCTTAGATTGATGGAACATTATCAACTCTATCATTCTGCAATCTCCCGTAAGAAGGCAGAGTTCCTGTCTGGGGAGATTGCTGCTGCTCAGAACCGACCAGCTCACCTTTTTCCAACTGTCAACAGACTGTGCAACCCAGCCTGTCTACAGGTTCGGAAAGCCTTTTCACAAGTGGAGTGTAATGAGCTTGCTCACTTCTTTGCAGCTACGGTGGCCGACATCAAGGCAGTACTCCAGCCTGCTCCCTCTATGGGAGAAGCTGAAGATCGGCGTTTGGCCGCAGCCTCTAGTCTCTCCTGGAATTCCTTTGACCAGCCTGAGCTCATTGATGTCATGAGGATTGTCCAGAGTACGAGCTCTACATGCTGTAGTTTGGACCCGGGCCCGACTTCCCTGATAAAGGCTTGCCAAGATATTATCGGTCCAGTCCTAGCACGGATAGTCTGGTGCTCCCTGGATATGGGTGAGTTTCCTAGCTCCCTGAAGAAGGCGGTGGTGACGCCCCTCCTGAAGAAAGCTTCCTTGGACCCCAACTGCCATGCTAACTACAGACCGATCTCTAACCTTCCCTTTGTAGGGAAGGTTATTGAGAAAGTAGTGGCCGTACAGTTGGAGAACCATTTAACCATCCATGACATCTATGACCCACTCCAGTCTGGTTTTCGAAAAAGGCATAGTACCGAGACAGTGCTGGTTCAGGTGCTCAATGATCTCCTGATGGCTAGAGATCAGAAGAGCCGTTCCATCTTGGTTCTTCTTGATCTCTCTTCAGCCTTTGACACTGTGGACCAAGGGGTACTTCTCGAGTGCATGGAGTTCATCTGTGGCCTGTCAGGTACAGTTCTCAGTTGGTTTAGATCTTTCCTCACAGACAGAACTCAGAGGGTGGTGTCAGGGATTAATTCTTCCCGCCCAGTCTCTCTGTCATGTGGGGTTCCCCAGGGCTAGGTGTTGTCCCCCATGTTGTTCGCAGTGTATATGCTGCCCTTTGGAGACATTGTACGACAGTATGAGCTGAGGTTTCATTGCTGTGCAGATGATACCCAGCTCTTCATATCTTTTGCCCCTGACCAGGATGGAGCTTCCTTGGTATTTAATAGCTGCCTCACTGAAATCCAGTGCTGGATGAATTCAGCCTGAGGTAATGGTTGTGGATCCAGATCGCAGGGTAGAGGGGACAGGAGCTGGCTTACCCTCAGGTTTATTTCTGGGGGGTGTCCAGCTCCATACCTCTGAACAGGTGCGGAACCTGGGGGTGATTTTTGACAATGAACTGACACTGCATTTACAGGTGTCGGCAGTTGTCAAATTATCCTTTTATCATCTTAGGAACATCGCCAGGATTAAGCACCTTGTTCCGCCCGGCGATCTGCCTACATTGATCCACGCTTTTGTGATCTCACGCCTTGATTATTGCAATTCCCTTTATCTAGGGCTTCCTGGGGTTGATATCCGCCGCCTGCAGCTGGTGCAGAACGCTCCGGCCTGGTTACTGACGGATATATCTCATACCTGTCATACTTCTCCGGTTCTGCACGATCTGCACTGGCTGCCAATACAGTGACGGATCACCTTTAAAGTTGGTCTTTTGAATTACAAAGCCCTACACGGACAGGGCCTGGACTACTTGAAAGAGCTTCTGGTTCCCTACTGCCCTAAGCGATCTCTCCATTCAGCAGACGAGGGGTTGCTAGAGATTCCAAGGGTTTCTTTAAAATCTTCAGGGGCTCGTTCTTTTATGTATGCTGCCCCTACCCTCTGGAATTCTCTACCCCGTCCGCTTCATCAGTGTGCATCCATGGGGGAAATTAAAAAGGCCTTAAAGACCTACTTATGGTGTCAAATCTATCCTGACTGATTATTGGATATTATGAGCTTGACTGATGTTTTATTTGTTTTATCTGTAATTATTGTAAGGCGTCTTGAGTTTGAGAAAGGTGCGATATAAATAAAGTTTTATTATTATTATTATATTGAAGTGCTGGGAAAACAGTGTCCAAAAGAACCAGGTACTGGTGTCATCTGCATCCACAGGGACACTCAATACTATCCCACCAGCCAAGTGACTGACTATTAACGGGGTGTCGCACCAAATTAAAGTGGGGGTAGCACCTAAGTTACCTGTACCTGTGATTACTGGAAATTACTTTCCAGGATTTAATCAAAGAGGGAGTAAATCCTGATGTTTCAGCAGCTGTGGTGACAAGAGCTCAGGCAAAGAAAATCTCAGATGGTGGGGACTCTTTTTCCTTACGATGACTTTGATTCGGACTTCTTTGAGCAGAGCTCCAAGATCCGGAAATCCAGGAAAAAAGACCACAGCTGAAGAAACAGTGGCAACAAATGACTAATGGACATAAGGGGTTAACATATGAAGATGCTGAAACTAAACAGCTCACTGATTGTTATTTTCTTTCAGAACAAGCCAACAATGTTTCTCTCCAGGGTTATTTTAAGCAACTGGGGGTGAAACCAAAACAGGGTGAACCTATGTTTAAAAAATGTAATGGGCCACTGTACAGAGTTTGGGTTAAACCTCAGACACAGGACCAGAGAGAACAATTGGTTATACCACAAAAGTATAGATCTGAGTTATTACAGATAGCACATGACAGTCCTATGGCTGGTCACTCAGGAAAGGATCACACCCTTGCCAGATTGCTGTACAGATTTTACTGGCCTGGAATTCATTAAGATGTTGCTACCTAAAGGAGTTCCTGTGCAGAGTGTCAGAAAGTAGCCCCGGTGACTAAAAAAGACAAGGTGCCCCTGGTACCCCTACCCTTGACTGACGTGCCTTTTGAGAGAATTGCAATGGATGTGGTTGACCCCTTAGACAAAAGTAAAAAGTGTAATCGATTCATTTTGGTAGTATGTGACTATGCTACTCAATACCCAGAGGCAGTTCCAATGCATACTGTCAGCCCCAAAAGTGGCAGCAGAGCTTGCCAAAAGTTTCAGCAGGGTGGGCATACCAAAAGAGCTTATTACTGATCAGGGTAGTAATTTTTGTGCTGCAATACTGAAGGAGCTGTACTGACTGCTAGGTATCACTGCCATAAGAACCTCCCCTTATCACCCTCAGACAGACGATTTTGTTGAGCGTTTTAATCAAATCCTAAAACGCATGTTAAAAAGGTTTGTAAAAGAGGAAGGGAAAGATTGGGACCAATACTTACTTTACCTGCTTTTTGCTTACAGAGAAGTGCCACAGGCATCAACAGGTTTTTCACCATTTCAAATGCTGTATGGTAGACAACCTAGAGGGCCACTAGATGTAATAAAAGAAATATGGGAAGATAACCCTCATCATAAACAATCTATTACATCTTATATATGTGCCCTGAGAAAGAAGCTGGCAAAATACTGCATGTGTAATCAGGAGGAGACCCCAAACCAGCAGAAGGTATATTATGACAATGGGGTAAAAGAAAAAGGTTTTAAGCCAGGTGAAAAGGTCTTGCTACTGTTACCTGCTACAGACAATAAACTTAATGAAGTGGCAAGGACCTTATAAAGTGCTTAGATGTACTGGCACAGTTAATTAGGAGATTGTGAGCCCTGATAGGAAAAATCCTACCAATATATACCCTGATAACCTCCTCAAGAAATGGGTTGAAAAAACATCAAAAGCTGTTTTGCTAGTTTTACAAAAAACTGATAAAGAAAATATTAATGTAGCTTATGACAGACTGGAACAAACTGTAACTGCTGATGCTGTAAAGGTGAATGTTTCCTTAACCTCCAAACAAACCGCAGAAATTCTTAACTTGCTAAAGACATTTAACAGTACTTTTACCACAGTGCCAGGATGAGCTAAAGGTGTTGAGCATGTAATAGTGACAAGGAATGCTTGCCCTATTAGATAAAAGACATGGAGAATGCAGGGCCTGTGAGACATGGAGGGTGCGGGGCGTGCGAGACAAGGAGAGAGAGAGAGAGACAGAGACTGAGATTTGAAACTGAGAAGAAACACTCAGAAGAAGGATTGTTTTCTCTGTTTGTACTGCCTTTGTAAATAGTTATACTGAATATTTTTTTTTTATTTTGCTGTTACTGAGAAAAATAAAATGCTATTTGCGAATTTTGAAACTGCTCCTGGTTTTCCTATGCTTCCTGACCTGTGCCTCGATGACACTCCCCAAAAGTAAAATCCAACTAAGGGCAGCAGAAGCTACATAGTCTGGATGTCAACAGAGCTCTGAGCTATTACTTGGACCACGCAAAGGATGTAAGGTCCACTAACACTCAATTATTTGTTACCTACGATGAAGTCGGGAAAGGGAAAGCAGCATCCAAGAGAAACGTCTCGGATAATTTTCCGCTTACAGTTCTGTTATGACAAAACTGGCAAGTTGCCATCTGAAGGCCTTAGGGCTCATTCCAGAATGGGGCACCTCTGCTTCAGTGGCAACAGCTAGGGGTATTCCCCTACAGGAAATCAGTAAAGCAGCTATGTGGATAACAGTACACACTTTCACAAAGCACTACTGTCTGAACATACAGTCCTGGAAAGATGCCAGCTTTGGCACTGCTGTCTTGCAGAAACTTTTCCCTAAAGAGGTTCTGTACCCAGCCTCCCAAGGTACTGCTATGGAGTCTGCAGTTGTTAAGCATAAGTGAGAGATTCCTGGAGTTTGAAGCAAAACAATTACTGCCATAGTAATGCTGTTTCTTCCAAAGGGATCTCTCTCTATGCTTAACAATCCATAATCCCTACTTCTCCTTCCAGAACCTGGTAAAAGGTTCACACAATTATCAGTTCTTTCTGTTTACTTGAGCATTAACTATTACAGTGCCTTTACAATTGATACTCCGTGGGCTCAGCTATTTTGTTTTTCATAATATTTGGGAGTGGCAAGATGGCTGCGGTGCTGCTCTGCTCCCCTCCACTTCAGGTACACTGTGGTGTTTGCAAGTTTTAGCCTGGGCTCCCTATATTTTTACAGTCTGCTTTGACCAACTGAAACTCACGCTAATTTATCGGATAATTTCTAGTACTGAGTTTCTTTTTGATCTCGGTCAAATAGAAGCGGCTGTCTGATGCGGACATACAGTTCTGGCAGTTTTAGCCTAAATCAGTGATTTCATACCAATAGTTCAGTGATGGGGTGGCTTCTGGCCTTCCAAGTGGCGAATTTTGGCTGGACCTGGAGCTCTGAGTCGATGGAGGTGGAGTCTGGTGATTACCAGCTTCGTTCCTGGTGACTGGTGGTATGAACAAGGAGGACAGCAGGTGCACCTGATGTGCAGAAATGCCTAATTTTATTATACAAAGGTATGGCACCATTGCCTAGGGCTGGGGGTCTTCTTGATACACTGGATATTTATTTAGTTTTTGTTAACTGGTAAGTGCCTAGTCAGCAAGTGGCTGTTTTCAGGCACAACCCGGGAGGTACAATTACAACACACAAAGAGTACAGCCAGATTATTAAGACAACGAGTACAAAAATGCAGAGAGAAATACATATGGTAATGTAACATACATTAGTAAACAAAATATACTTTAGCACTTGATCATGGAACATACTCAAAAATGTGAATAGTAGAAGGCAGAAAATAAGAGAGGATAGGCATCAGTAGAAAAGACACAAGGAAGGGAAAACTGGCAAAAGGATGGGAGGGAGAGATTAGTGGAAGAGTTGCCGTCAGATACTGACAACAGCGGGGGTGAGGTACCAACCTGCGGCTGGGCCTATGGAGCCAAGGCGGCAGGCGAAGAGAGGGTGGGGGGAGCGGCAGACGCAACAGCAGTAGGAGGTAGGAAAATACAGCCGGTCTGGTGGAACCGACAGACGGGCAGGGCGAGAGTGAGGATGCCGTGGGAGAGGGGATAGAGGCGGAGGAGTTACGGGCAATAGCGGTAAAAGTGTCAAAGTCTGCCGAGCCAGTGGAACCAAGAGAGACGGCAGGGCAGGAAGGGGGTCGGTAGACGGTGTGGAAGTAGGAGGTAGTAGGAGAGAGGTGACTAAGCACAGCCAGGAGGGTGGGGACTAAGGAGGGGCATGGATGAGGTAGGAACAGGTAAAGGTGAGTTTGGTGGGAGGCAAAAGGGGGAAGAGGATATAACAGAAGAAGGGGGAAGAGAGCAGCAGTGGGTTAAGTGAGGAGAGGCTGTGAAGATAAGAATGTCATGGAGTAGAATAGCGACTTACAATTGTCAACAGCTAACATTAGGCTTATAAAGAAACAGGTTAAGGCAACATTAATTACAAGGCACAAAATAAAACATTAATTACAAGGCACAGTATAGAACACCCATTTGGACAGGCAAAAGTGCTAGCAATGAGGAAACAGTACAAATGCAGCGGATCAGGTAGGGTCAAAGCAAACACATTTGTCCACAGTAGTGAGGAAAGTCCTGAGTTTGCTCTTAAAAGTCACATGAGTGGAGACATCTCTTAGATCCTGAGGTAGTAGGTTCCATAGGTGGGGGGCAGCATGATGGAAGGAGCCCATGCCCTTTTTAGTCCGACAAAAGGGGATGGATAGTAAGGTCTGATCAGCCGATCTAAGATTCCTTGTGGGAATGGCCGGCCTGAGGAGATCAGACAGGATAGCAGGCTTGGACGCCCTTAGGATGGAATCAACTAAATTGTACAAGTAGTACTGCCTGGTAGAGGAAGGAGAGAGCCAACCAAGGTCCTGATATAAGAGACAATGATGCTGCAGCGAGGTGTTTTGGTTGCATACCTGCACACATTATTGAAGGTAGTATCCCATAGTTGCAGTAAGATTTGGTGGCCAAGGACAGGATGGGACACCCATATGTAAGGTTGGCAACAGAATGCCTCTGGCTATCGCCAATTTAGCAGCAGGGTGAGCAGGTATTTGGTTCTATAGGCAGCCCCCAATTTGCAGTTAATTGACTTGCAGGTTTCTGTATATGTGCTTTCAGGTCCAAGGTTTGATCCAGGTGGATGCCAAGGTAACGAAGGAAGTGACAGTTTCTATAGGGTCCCCATCGATATCAGAGACAGAGATGGTCAGAGGACAGGATCTAAGCTTGTGATTGGAGCCAAACATCATAACTTTTGTTTTATTTGTATTTAAAACCAGGCGCTGAGAGTTCAACCAGTGTTGTACAGCACCTAAAATCTGCAGTAAGGCAGCATTTAGATCCAGGACCTTATCAGAGTGATAATAAATTACCAGGTCATCCGATAAAGAAGTGAGTGACCTGTGGTGACCAGCTCAGGAAGTTTATTGACAATAATGAGAATAGAAGAGGCCAAGTATAGACCCCTGAGGGACCCCAATGTTGATAACAGCACTGTCTGACATGGATGAATTAAACTTAACAGCTTGTGTTCTGTTGGAGAGGTAGCTTTTGAACCAGGTAGTGACTTGGGGAGAGAAGCCCAAGGTACTGAGGGTGGATAGTAGCAGAGAATGGTCAACCAGATCGAAAGCTTTGGTTAAGTCAATGAAGACTGCCCCTGTTAACTTTCCTCTATCCATATTGGTAACGATATCTGAAGTGAATTTTGCAAGTGCTGTCATGGTGCTGTGATGCTTTCTAAAACCATGTTGTGCTGAGCTTAGTAAATCGAATTTCTCAAGGTATTCAGTGATTTGCATGGATACTACTTTTTCAGGATTTTATTCAGAACAGACAAAATAGCAATAGGCGGTAATTTGATATGTCATTTTACTGCCTTTCTTAAATACAGGAGGACTCTGGCTGCCTTCCAGACTTCAGGGACAATGCCATTGGAGAGAGATAGGGTGAAGATGTGCAGGGGCCAGAGATGTAGTAAGAAGCCATTTTAGTAGTCTTGGTTCTAGGCCATCTGAGCCAGTACTGGTGTTTTCAGAGAGTGACCTGAGCAGCTTTAGGACCTGATGCTCAGACACTTCCCTGAAATAGAAGGGGTTGGTTAAGTTTGGGGGTCCTTCAGATGCTGTGGGGTTAAACTGTGAAGCAGAGGATTGTGATGGGAGGAAGCTGTGTAGGCAGATAAGTCAGAAAATTGTTGGTTAAAAGCATTTGCAATGGGTAGAATCATTACAGTGTACACCATGTAGGACCATATCTGAGGGAGTGACATCTTTAGCAGAACCCAAGAAGGACTTAATGTGACCCCAAAACTTAGCAGGGTCATTGGAAGAATTAATCAGCAGGTTTTGGCAGTATTTACTTTGGCCTGCCTGACGATCTTTACAGTCATTTCTGTATTGTTTATACAGAATGAGATCTGACTGCAGTCCAGTTTGTTTGTACTTTTTCCATTGATTGTCTCTAACTTTTAACTTTTGAAGCAGGTCTTTTTTCAGCCACCTCGAATGCTGGCCCCTTACCCTCCTTTTGACTGTAGGGAGGTGCTTCTTTTGGATGTTGCCAAGTTCAGTCAGAAATGAATTGAGGGCCGTATCAACATTGGTTGCTAGGTTTATTGCGCTCAGTGGAGCGCTGTTTTTCTGTTTCCCCTTAGGCAAGTCTGACATGATAGAGACCACCCAGGAGGATGACAGCCCTGAGAAGTTCGATGGAGGTAACTCTCGGAGACCTTTGAGGGGTCAGTAATGCCCGAGAATTTTCAAATGCTGGAGGTTCCGACTTGTACTACGGACTCCTAAAAGAGGAGAGTGGAGGTAAGTCTGGCAACTCTTTGCAGTAAGAATCTTTTTTTTTTTTAAAGACACTGTTTTGGCAATAAGTGGAAGCTAAATATGGGGTAAAATTCCCTTAAAGGGTACTCCTCTGAGTTTTCCCTTTGATGGATAATAATTAAATTCTCAGCCTAATCAATGATGCAACTTACTAGCTTCGAACTCTTTTGATGCGGCTACAGTTGTGTTTGTGAAGAGTAGAAAGGGTGGCTCCCTCAAAAATGGAGGAAAAGTTTTACTAGCCTAGAGGTAATGACTATTTTTGTTGAGGAAAATGTACAGGCTGAACTTGAGGGCTTATGCACTTTGCCACTTAATGCAGATTTTAATGTCCCGAACATTAATGTAGAGCATATTGTGCTGTTGTTGACATCTGGATCAGATACTTTAAACATTTAGTGGCATTTTTGCTGTGTTTTGGCTTTGGCCACTGCGTATTATAAAAACAATTATTCGACTACCTTGAAACAATTTCTCTGTCGATTATAGACATCTCCCAGAAGCAATGGAACTCATAGTCATAAGGCAATTCTGGGGGGTTGGGGTAGAAAGAAGTAGGCTGCTGGTTAACTAGGATCTGCAGCTTATCCAGTAGGTAGGGAAATGGGCAGACTGGGTGGGCCAAGCGGTCCTTATCTGCCGTCAAATTCTATGTTTCTATGTAACTCGTATATAAAACTTTGAATTTGAATCAAAGTCGTTTGCACTGCTTGAACTGGGTGAGGTAGCAAATTCGTTCTGAAATATGGACACAGGAAATTTATTTGCTGCTAAAAGATTGTGCATGGAAGAGTTTTCATGCTGATCTTGCATGTTTCTGTGCTGTCTCCTACTGTGTTTTTGTCCTTAGCATTTTGAGTTTGTAGTTCACCTAAGGTGATAAAATATTAATATCGAAATACACCTGCAACGAAACTGAACTAAATAAGCTAATTAGCAGGCACGTTATCTACCGGTATGCCATTACGACACAAAGACCTTGATAGATAATAACTGCTGTGAGATCTTTAGTAAAGAACACATACAGTAGTCTGAAAAATTTTCATTATGGTACAGGGCCTGGTATGGGTACTTGTATATGGACCTATTCCACTTTTGGGTAAAAGCTGAGTTATAAATGTTTTGTGAAATTGGCACTAGGGCTGTGCGCCTACAAAACAGTCATCTTGTGATCTGGAATGTTAATCACCCAGTTAGCTAGCTTGGCTCTTTGTGCTCGGGGGACGTGGGTGTGGAGGGGTTGTGGGATAACAGATGGACCAGACACCAAACTTCAGGTTCAACACACAATCTCTGTGTGATGTTTATTCATAATACAGGAAATAAGCTTCTGCAATGCCATATTCCTTCTTCAGTTCATCAGTTTGCAGCAATAGACTATGTATGTCCTTTCTCTGCACTTAGCCAGCACCTACTGACACTGATCTCTGATCTAACTTACCAGTTGAGATGCAACCTCCACCCCTATGCGGACCCCGTTTTCTTGGGCAGTGGGGGCCCAAAAAGAAAAAAAAAACAAGACAAGTTATAGACAAAGAACCCCAATGCAGAATCACTAAAAGAAAGGTTACCCCAAAGGGCACTGGCAACAAGTCAAATTTCAAAGAAATACATCATCATACATACTTCCATAATGCAAAGCATCATGGGATATATGCAAATCACCATTACATTTAGACTTGTTCAGTTTACAGCAATTTACATGCATTTTAAACAGCACAACTAACAATTTCTGTAATAGTCACCTAGTACTTTTTATCATTATCAAAAACACCTAGTGCCATGGTATTTTCAACATTTACAGGCTTCATAAACATAAGGTATATACATCTAGTTATTTTATGACACAGTACTATTACATATCAAATCCAACAACAATAAACACAACCTGTTTTACATACACTTGGAGGTCACCACAATAACCTCCCTGTACGAGGACCTGAGAGGCAAAAGGAAAATTAAAGAGGACACTATAGTATAGTCAAGAAAGGGGAAGGGGTGCCCATAGGTGGCCAACCTTATGGACTAGAAATTGTAAAGGATAGATTAGGCTAAGAAACAGAAGAACTGTTGTAACAGATTTAAGAAAAGGTCGGTCCTCAAGAGTGGCAAGAGCTCCCTGTCACATATCCCCCACCTTAAGTGGGAAGCAGTTATTGCAGACTGCTGACCACCTTCCTGTCCCAGGAAGGGATGGAGTTTCCACCCATCCATCTTCAGAAGCTGTGGCTCAGGGTCCCTATTAATGATAAACATTCTATCATAAATATAGTGGATATCATCATTCTTTACCCTGAGGCATTAACACATTTCTCAACAGAGAGTAAAAGTGCATTTCCTGAACTATCTCTTTTTAAGGGACGTATGTCATATTTCTTAACCAAAAAATCTGGATGGCTGGAAAGTCCAGTACCATTTTCTCTGGGATGAATAATTACCTGCTCCAACCCCACCAGACATGTCACTTTTAAGCAGGGGCCCAGTCCTAGATTCAACCCCTCTACACAAACCCACTATGTCTCTTGATTCATATATTTCACTTGCTACTGATACAGACACCTGAGGATAGACACTCTATTGGTGTTTCCCAGACACAGGTTCCAGTCCATTTTCTATCCACCTCCTCCTTGGTAGGTTTTCCCTCAGAAAAAATAAAATGTATGTACCACTTCTTTGATCTTAACATGCTGTAACATTTTGGCAATATTAGCATCTTTAGCCTGCAGTATACCCCAATCAATACTGTTAATAGATTTAGCTGCATCAATACAAGAAAAAGTCATTTCAGCCTCATAGGCTTCTTCTTGCTTACTTGGGAGTCTTCAACCCCAGCACAATATCACTAGGCACAGTCTTACCTGGGGTCTTACATTCAAGTTCCATACTTGCATCTCCGACCTCCAACAGGTACCATCCTAGGAACACAGAAAAATACAAGTTACTCACCTGTAACAGGAGTTCTAGGAATGGTATATGTTGTTCATCCACACTGTCTGGCAGGTATCCTTGCCGCTTTAAATCTTGCCGGAAGGTCTTCAAGCTGGCTCCTCCCACCCACCTGGGTGGTAAAACTCGGCTCCGCCCATCGACGCCAGATCTGGTCCGCTGGAAGCTCAGGTTAGCGCTGAAGCCGGGAGGTCAAGGAAATGTAGGATGAACAACATACCATTCCTAGAACTCCCTGTTACAGGTGAGTAACTGTATTTCTAGGACATGGATATGTTGTTCATCCACACTGTCTGGCAGACTCCTAGCAGTTCTCCGGGAGGAGGGAGGCAAGGCGCACACCCCCTACTTAGGGAATAGAGACTGGAGAACCGAGGCCCCAAAACCAGCATCCCGGCGTGACTCAAGGTCGATGTGGTAATGGGTGATGAAGGTGTGTGCTGACTTCCAGGTAGCAGCCCTGCAGATTTCCTGGATAGGGACGTCCCTGGAAGCAGCCACCGATGCAGCAGTATGGCGGGTAGAATGAGCCCTTATCCCTCTGGGAGGCTCCATGCCCGCCAACTTATAGCAGAGATCTATGCAGGAGGCGACCCACCTGACTATCGTCCGCTTGACTGCAGGTCTGCCAGGGGCGGCTTCAGCGTAGGTGACAAACAGCTGGCTAACCTCTCCCGATTCTTCAGCCGTGGCGCCCTTATGGTAAGCGAGCGTCTTCTAGGGTCCAGAGTATGGAGACTATATTCGGCCCGAGGTGTGATTGGGATAACACCGCAGAGTCAACACCTGGTTAAGGTGAAACTCTGACACTACCTTCGGAAGGAATTTCGGGGGGCGAGGACAACCTTGTCCCTGTGGAAGACCAGGTAAGGAGACTCGATGCAGAGCCTGGAGCTCTCCCATCCTTCTGGCTGACGGACAGCCACCAAGAAGGCGGTCTTCCACGACAGGTGAGAGAGATCACACCTGTGCACTGGTTCAATGGCTTGCCCATGAGCTTTGCCAGTACCAGCAGTAGATCCCAAGTGGAGGTTCTACTGTGGAGGGAAATGTGATCAAGGCCTTGAAAGCGCCAGACCACCTTCTCCTGCGCCATCGACTGCTTCCTCGCCCGCGCCCGGAGCAGAGATGGCTGCCAGGTGCACCTTAAGGGTCGCCGACCCAGGCCCTTGCTGAGAAAGGGACCAAAGGTAGTCCAATATGCTCGCCAAGGAACAGGAGGAAGGGTCCAGGCCCTGCCCTGGCACCAAATGGAAAATCTCTTCCATCTGAAGGCGAGCATTTTCTGGTTGACTCTGACGGGATGCCTCAACCACGCTGAGGACCTCGTCGGAAAGACCCAAGGCCTGGAACTCTAGCCAGAACCAGGCCAGGTGCAGGGACTGAAGGTCTGATGGAATACCTCCTGATTGACTGAGAGCAGGTCCGGGCAAGCTGGAAGCAGCCTCAGGAGCCTGGAGCTGAGGCTGAGGAGATCTGGGTACCAGTACTGGCGGGGCCAGTCTGGGGCTATCAGAATCACCTGCGCCTTGTCCCTCCTTGCTTTGAGAAGCACCTTGTGCATCAAGGGGAACAGGGGAAAGGCGCAGAAGAGGCCCGGGGTCCACGGCCTCGAGAAGACATCCCCCTGCAGCGATCCCTGCTGAGGGAGGCGGGCATGGAACAGCCTCAGCTTCGCATTCTCCCTAGAGGCAAACAGATCCACCTGAGGTGTGCCCCAATGGGAGAATAGATCTTGTACTACCTCCGGCAGGAGAGACCACTGGGACGCAGCCCCATCCGCTTAGGGCATCGGCTAGGTGTTGGAGGCCCTGCCACATGAATGGCTAGAGATCCGCCTCCAGGCTGGCAGACGAGTGACCAGATGCGGAGAGCTTCCTTGCATAGAAGCATGGAGCGCGTCCCGCCCTGGCGGTTTAGACAGTACTTGGTCGTGGTGTTGTCCGTCTGGACCCGGACCACTTGACCCCGAAGAAACGGAGCAAAGGCAGTGAGAGCTAGGTGGACCGCTCGGAGCTCCAGCAGGTTGATGTGGCATCGGGACTCCCTCAGGGACCAGAGGCCGTGCGCTCGGTGTTCCCCCAGATGGGCACCCCAACCCATCAGAGAGGCATCGGTCGATAGAGAGACCGTTGGCTCGGGGCGGACAAACGGGATGCCCTCCTGCAGATGAACTGGAATGGTCCACCAATGGAGAGTGTTCCACATCCCCTGGGTCACCGTCACTAGCTGGTCCAATGGATCGCAGCATTGGGACCACTGGCTGGCCAGCCCCCACTGAAGGGGACGCATGTTCCAGCGGGCCCAACGGACCACGCTGGTACAGGCCGCCATGAGACCCAGGAGGCGCAGGAAGTCCCGGGCAGGGCGCAACTGCCCAACCAGAAATGACTGGGCAAAGGAGGAAAGAACCTCGACCCTGTCCACCGGGAGCCATGCCCTGGCTCGAAGAGAGTCGAGCTCTGCCCCGATGAAAAGAATCACCTGCTTCCGCTCGAGTTCCGACTTGGCCTCGTTGATGAGGAGGCCGACCTGAGAGCAAACCTGGAGGGCCAGATCTCTGGACCGCTCCACCTCCTGTCTGGAGGGGGCTGCTATCAATCAGCCAATCGTCCAGGTAAGGGTAAACCTGACCTCGGCACCGCAGGGAATGCTGTCACCACTGCCATGCATTTGGTGAAGACCCTGGGAGCTGGAGATAAGCCGAAGAGCACGGCTTGGAACTCGAAAAGGGATCCCTCCGCTCAAAAGCGAAGGAACCTCTGATGAGACGGACAGATAGGGACGTGAAAGAACGAGTCCTGCAGGTCCAGAGAGCAGAACCACACGCCGTGTTCCAAGGATGGTATTATCTGAGCCAGAGTGACCATCCTGAAGGTTCGAGACCTTAGGAACTTGTTTAGGTCGTGTAGGTCGAGAATGGGGCGCCAGCCCCCCGTCCGTTTCGGAACCAGGAAGTACCTGGACACAAACCCCGGGTTGGGGGTCCGCCACCTCTCTTATCATCTCCTACTCGAGGAGGAGAGTGATGTCGGCTCGGCGAGCTGACAGCGAGGCTTCGGACCCCGAGGGCCCCCGAGGTGCGATGGCTCTGAAGGGTGGGGCCTGCTCGAACTCCAGAGGGAGGCCCTTTCCCACCACCTCCAACACCCACCGGTCTGTGGTGATAACGGACCAGGCGGAAAGAAAGTGGCGGAGCTGCCCCCCACGGGGGGCACTTGGGTGAGGCGACGGGTTGGGGTGACACCCTCAACCCGGCCACTGGGCAGGCTTGGAGGAAGGACCGCCGAGGGACCTCCAGGGCCTTTACCTCCTGCTTCCTGGAGGAGGAAGCCGGGCTTGGGATTGGGACGCCAAGCGCAAGCCTGCTGGCCCTGATGCTGCTGGGCCGGCCGCAGGCGCTGGATGGACGAAAGGGCTTGCTGGCGGTCTATGCCCTTGTCCCGCTGAGTGGATGAGACCGAGTCCCAAGTGGCATTGGACTTTTTTCGATCCTCTGGAGGTGGCCTTCCACCCAGGGTCAAGAGGTCGGTCCCCAGGAAGGGGACATCCGCCAATTTGTGCTGGGTATCCGCCAGAAGGTGGATATCCTCAGCCATGCCCGACGCGCATAGCCACTGCGTCACGACTGACCTGGCGATGAGTCTCCAATGTCCAGAGCAGTCTGAAGTTGCTGCTTGGCCACCGCTGCTCCCTGGTCCGCACCTGCCTAACCGTGGTCTGCAGGTCAGCCGAGATGAGGTACTACTCGGCTCCAGGAGCCCAACAGGGCATGGAAGAAATGTGCCACAAGCAAGGCCGAGCTGGCCTGATTAAGGCCAAGGGAGGACGGAGCGAGACTTTTCGCCCGGCATAGTCCAATTTCTGACTCCTTGTCGGAGGTTGTCCATGCCCCATGCTTCCAGCACGCTGGAAAACGTTGTCGGTAACTAACCCCTCGGCTGAGGGATGTTCCGAGAAACTGGACAGGGAACTGGTAGGGACCGCATACTTCCTGGCCATCCTGGCCGAAGGCGCAGGACAGGAAGCAGGGCACTGCCAGAGCTCCAAGGCCGGGCCCACAATGGCCTCGGCCACAGGAAAGGCCTCCTGGGGGAGAATCCTCGTCCAATATCTCCGTGAGGGGATACTTGGCCCACTTGGATACGGGCTCGAGCTGCATCCCGGTGGACTCCGAGATGAGCCTGAGCAAACCCAGGAAGGACGAAGGGCTGTCGTCCAGCGACTGACCTCCAGAGAACTCCAAGTCCACTCGCCTGGAGAAAAGGGAGAGGACCGCTGCCGGACTCCAGAAGAGTCCGCAAAGAGCTGCCTCGGCCTGAGCCACCTCCACCTGCCGAGGGCGATCGGGAGTGAGGGTGGACCGACAGCCCATGGGCAGACCCTGAGCCGACCGAGAGTTCTTGGTCGGAGCCCCAAACAGCGGCTGTGGAGGCGGAGGTTCCACCAGAATCGGTGGAGCAGCTGGTTTTGGCCGAACAACTGGCCTGGGAACAGGCGCCGGTAAGACGAGGGGTTGTTTCGCCACTCTGGTGACAGCCACTTAATGGCCGGGAAGGCGACGCGCCGACTTGTTCCCCGGTCAGAAAGAGCTGTTGTTATGAGGTCCTCGTATCGTCACGAATTTCGCCGAAGCCTCCTCATCCCGAGGGAGGAGGACGAGACGAGTGGCGGCGCCGCTCACCGCTGGGTGCCGAGACCGAGACAGCCTATGACGGGCGGGATCGGCTGGACCGCCAAGAAGTCTGAGACTGAGAACCTCGGCCTCCGAGGACGGTATGGGAGGGACGGTGGAACCGCCCTCCTCGCCCGGAGGGTTCACCCGAGGCTCCGGAACCGGGAGGCACTGGCAAGCCCGCTGGATCTCAACCCCACCGGGGAACCAGTGAGAGAGGATTTTTCGCCGCCGGGTCGACAACCCGGGCCTCAACGGGTCGAGAAAGATCTCAACTGTGTCGACGGGAGTCTCGTCAACTGACCTGACGGGGAACACCGTGGAGACCAGTGGCCGGG
This sequence comes from Neoceratodus forsteri, assembly GCA_016271365.2. Taxonomy (NCBI): domain Eukaryota; kingdom Metazoa; phylum Chordata; order Ceratodontiformes; family Ceratodontidae; genus Neoceratodus; species Neoceratodus forsteri. The sequence continues at coordinate 1,513,131,486 of CM057452.1, read as the reverse complement.
TTAACGATCGACCGGTTGATGGGTCGACAACTCGGGAGAGGGACCATTCCCTGCCCCAAGAGTGTCAACGGAGGGACTTACCCTGTCTTTCTTCTTGACTGAGAAGAAAGTCCAGCAGACGCTGGTCCCTCTCTCAGTGGAGAGGGACAGACAAAGCTCTTTAAAGGAAGCAGTGTAAGAGGAACCCAGGGAGAGCGGGATAAATGCCGCGATCGAGGAAGATGCGGCCCACGCCGCCTCCTCTTCGAGGGCGATCATCTGCTCTAGCTGATCCGCCGAGCCCGCCGCCGCGGAAACCGCCAACCAGGCCTCTTTTGACTTCACCGGAGGAAAACGTTTCTCAGGGCACCCCAGTTGTAAACGGGCAGCACGGTCTTCGAGGACGTAGGCTGAGAAGGAAGAGCACAGGTCGCAAGCCTGCAGATTGTGCTCAAGGCCTAAACAGTAGACACGTGAGTGCGGATCCGTTTGAGACATCTTCTGCCTCGCAAGGGCACCTCCGAAAACCGGAGTCGACGGTCCACCGCAGTCGAGGGACAGAAGACCGAAGTCTATAATGCAAAAAACTTTTAAATTCGGAAAACCGAAGAATTAGGAACTAGTCTTATACGCAAAGCGTTAAGGAGGGAACCTGAGCTTCCAAGCGATAAGGAAGATCTGGCGTCATGGGGCGGAGCCGAGTTTTACCGCCCGGGTGGGTGGGAGGAGCCAGCTTGAAGACCTTCCGGCAAGATTTAAAGCGGCAAGGATACCTGCCAGACAGTGTGGATGAACAACATATCCATGTCCCTAGAACAAAGCAATATCCTGCTCAGTCAGGGGGTCCTCCTCAAACTGAGCCCACAAAAAAATCCTCCTCCGACTCTTTGTCCAAACTCTCTGGCAGGAACCTCTCGAGCACCAGGCACCAGTGTTCCGCCTCTCTGCATAGACGGTCTGCCTCCAGCCATTGCCCACTCATCCAGTGGATCATCTTTATCAGGGTCTCCACCTCCGGGTTTTGTCTCTCGCACCTCTAGTCTGCATTGACCCCATGGTGGCTCCTCATCCTTTTGCATCTCTTCGTCAGCTTCAGGCTAAGCCATCTTCCAAGCTCCAAGATCCAGTCCAGGCAGCAGCTTCTCTCCCAGTCTATCAGTCATGGTTCTGGTCAGAACTCCATGGACTTTCTTCTCCGGGTTCTCCTCTGGCAACTCCTGGTGCATCGGTCCACTTGGGATACCTGGGCAATATCCACCAGAAAACGTCCCTCTTCGGCCAGTCCAGACGCATCCAGCAAGTTGTCCCACTTCTGACACCAAGTCTGTGGGGGGGGGGGGGTTGTGGGATAACAGATGGACCAGACACCGAACATCAGGTTCAACACACAATCTGTGTGTGATGTTTATTCAAAATACAGGAAATAACCTTCTGCAATACCATATTCCTTCTTCAGTACCTCAGTTTTCAGCAATAGACTATGTATGTCCTTTCTCTGCACTTAGCCAGCACCTACTGACACTGATCTCTGATCTAACTTACCAGTTGAGATGCAACCTCCACCCCTATGCGGGACCCGTTTGCTTGGGTAGTGGGGACCCAAAAAGAAAAAAAAAGGCAAGCTATAGACAAAGAACCTCAATGCATAATCACTGAAAGAAAGGTTACCCCAAAGGGTACTGGCAACAAATCAAGTTTCAAAGAAATATACATCATCATACATATTTCCACAATGCAAAGTATCATGGGATATATGCAAATCACCATGACATTTAGACTTGTTCAGTTTACAGCAATTTACATACATTTTAAACAGCACAACTAACTTAATTTCTGTAACAGTCACCTAGTACTTTTTACCATTATCAAAAACACCTAGTGCCATGGTATTTTCAACATTTACAGGTTTCACAAGCATAAGGTATACACATCAAGGTATTTTATGACAAAGTGCTATTATATACCAAATCCAACAACCATAAACACAACCTGTTTTACATACACTTGGAGGTCACCACAATAACCTCCCTGTACGAGGACCTGAGAGGGAAAAGGAAAATTAAAGAGGACACTACAGCATAGTCAAGAAAGGGGAGGGGGGGGGGTGCCCACAGGTGGCCAACCTTATGGACTAGAAATTGTAAAGGATAGATTAGACTAAGAAACAGAAGAACTGTTGCAACAGATTTAAGAAAAGATCGGTCCTCAAGAGTGGCAGGAGCTCCCTGTCACATTGGGGATGGATCAGAGTACAACCCTGCATCTGACTGATAAAGAACCTCAATATGAGTGCCTTTGATGATGCAATTTGGCATTGGAGGACTAGTAATGGCTTATAAAGGTAGCCACATATTGTTAGTTTGACCGGCTGCACCTTGAGCCAAGGCTGGGGTACTGTACCTGTGCTTATTCAAATGAAGGGCTATCATTTTTTTGGTCTGATCAAAGGGGTTGTGAGGTAAAAGCTGAGTAAGTAATAGCTCAGTAAGAGTTACATACGGGTCATGCTGACCGTTGGGGAGGATTTATAAAAGTTTATAGTCTGACGTGATATACTGTAGATGTTTTCAGTACCACAGGCTTTTGTACTCAGTCCTGGAGTAACTATATAAGTCGCTTAACTAGATGAGGTTTCTCTCTTTCCCAGCTTTTTACCATATTTTTACCGTATCTCTGATTTGACTCCAATTACTTTGCTATGTATATAAAGTATTACAGGAATGGACTAGATGCACTTTATCCAATATGATATATATGTATCGTGCCTGCTTTGTGATGAGACTATTACTGTAAGACTAGTTATTTTCAAGCAAAGTAATTTTAGTGCAAACACAATTGCAACTATAACTGCATAAATTAAAGTTAGCGCTAAGTCATTAGGACCACATACATTATAATAGGAAAAGTGCTAAAAACACTCATTGGCGCACATTTTAGCGTAAATTAGTGCTTCAGCAAATAAAGTGAAAATTTTTTGACAGTGAAAATTTCAAATTTTACAGTAATTATGATTAATGCATTTCACATTCACAGTTATTGATAAGTACTGAGATTATAGAAGGTATAAAATACCCAGTGAACATTAAATTAGGACTCTTACAAAAGAAAATTATCTGGAATTAAACAGATGTAATATTGAACTGATTTTATAAAATGTTATTGGTCTACTTATTCAGTTGCTGGTTGATATCCAGTACAGTACACAGTGCATGATGTTGCGGATTTCTTTTTTACTGTCCATATTTGTACAGTGGATTTACTGTGTATTTATATGCTTGAGTAATGGTTTGTAACCGATCAATATTAAACCTGACTTTGACTCATAATATTTAAAATTGTCTGCCTTGTTGAAACAATTTTAGAAACTTTTGGAAATACATATATTTGGTAGTCACTTTGTTTTAGTTGTCATTGCTTACTCTAGCTTTAGAAATAGATTTGATGTTAGAGCGTAGGGGCGAGCGTGAAAACACAGGACAGTTTGAATGTCATTTTAAGTTCCATAATCAGCATAACATTAGCTCCAAGCGGCGCATTCCAGAGGAATGATGCAGTTGTTAAGCATAGTGAGGGATCCCTTTGGAAGAAACAACATTACTATGGTGAGTCAATTTTGAGGCAAATGGAAACCAGTCACCGTCACGCATTTAAGGGGAAGGGGCACTCATCTATCAAACCCAACAATTACTGTGTGGGGCTAGGTTCCCTAGTATCAATTAGTCTACTAACATGTTTCTGAGACTCTACATTACAGTCACCTTCATAAATCTGGATATCCAGCCACCTCTCTTCCCCTCTGTTTTGCAAAATGTGATATCCAATAATCTCCCATGGCTATAGTTATTCATGAGGATCAGCTGCAGGAGATTCACTAGTGCCAGTAATGGTCATAGAACAGTGATGCTCAGAGACAGCTGCTGCCAGTAACACACTACCCTGCAACCAAGTACCTACAGGAACAGAATGCTGATGTTGTGGACAACATCAAATTCTGCTGATTTACAGGATCTGTGAAGAAAAGTGTACTTACAGATTATTGCTTCAGTCATCCTCTGGGTACCAGATAACATCGTGAGATGCTTAAAATAACTGTACAAATGCTTCCTCCAGCAGAACTTATTTGTGGAGAAATACCACTGCCAGAGTCCGTAAAGAAATCTCTAAAATTCCCCACCTTGTGTTTAATAATTTCACTAGGTAAAATGTATCCTTGTTACAAACTCAGGCAGTGCACCCTGCAAACTTGGGTAAAAAAAAAAGTGGCTAAAAAAATTGGCTTTAGATGACAAAAGGTAGGCAGGGGAGTCTAAACATTTTTGTTTACAATCCAACGTTAAGTCTCTGTATCGGTTTCTCAAATTGTGAGGCCAGTCTTCCAGGAGAGGCCCCTCCGTGTTCTAGCAGAGGCCCTTACCAGTTCTAAGTGAGGTCCCCCAAACTGGGCTAAGGACAGGCTGCAACTGGTCTAAGGACCTGTTGCAAGTGAGGCCCTGAACCAGTCCTAGGTGAGGCTCCAGCAAGCCTTATAATATACAAATCACTGAAAATGAGAGTTTTTGCTATTCTGTATGAAGAAACAGGGGCCAACGTCCCACAACTCCTGTTGCACACTAGGTCCACTAGCTACGCAGCAAAGCTTCATGAAGACATTTGTTTTGGAAAGTCTGGGATCCCCTACCCCTCTGCAGATTTTTCAAGAGTTCCACAGAAATTTACAGGAGTTCCAATCTAGTAAAACACATTTTTGTATGGAAGTGCTGGATAAGAAAGTTAATTTAAAAAAGTTGGGTGAAAAATATGGTGCATCTTTGTACCCCTGCTCCTCTGATCATAAGTCTCAAGCAAAATTCAGGGATCCTTACTATGGGGTTTACAGCAGTTCTGTACACAGGGAGAACAGTCTCTATGAACTGCATGAAAAACAGTGTACCTTTGTTGCAGATATCAAACCCAATAATGCTGTGTAAATAAACTCAATGATTTTATTCATAGAAACATGGAAAATAATGGCAGAAAAAGGCCTAGCAGTTCATCCAGTCAGTCCAAGCCTATCCAGTATCGGGACTGTATCCTTGTCAGTCCCCCTCCCCTATGGTCTGTCCCCCTTATGCAGTCTATTCCCATGTGCCTGCCCCATCTTCCTTTGAACCCTCCTACTCTTTCAGCCCTGGTGATCTCCTCCAGAAGCTTGTTTCAGTCTACCACCATGCTTTCTGAAACTTCCCGACATCCTTCTTGAACCCCCCCCCCCAATTTTTATTTTATTTATTTATTTATTTTATTTTAGTATTTGGTAACCGGGTAAGGCCCACTAGGCACAACTGCCTGTTTTCAGGGGTGACCTGGGAGCACTGGGCGGTTAAGTGACTTGCTCAGAGTCACACAGTATGCAAGTGGAGGCTGTGAGAATCAAACTCAGGTCTGGTCTGCTGGATGTATCAAGCTTGTTCACACCTCGTTCCTCTAACCTCTAGGCTATACTGCCAGCCCAATACTGGGACTGTATCCTTGTCAGTCCCCCCCCCCCCGGTCTGCCCCCTTATGCAGTCTATTCCCATGCGGGAGTTATCCAGAGCACTCATGTTACCACTCACTGTGAGCATCTCACTGCTGTCCACCTTGTTTATTCCCCAGGGTGCTCAAGTTTCTCAATTATGTTGCCCTTCTTTCTCCTGCACTCCAATGTGTACGTGTTCAGATACTCCAGGAACATCTCACAGGACCAACCCTGTTGCTTCTAATTCATTTTGTTGGCTAGTCTCTACACCGCCTCCAACTTGTCCCTAGCCTTCCTGAAATGTGGGCTCTAAAATTCCACAAAATACTCCAAGTGAGAGTGAAGCAGGCAGGGATCTATACAGGGGCTTTGTTAATGCTCTCCTTCTGCTAGTGATCCTCTCCCTATGTACCCCAGTATCCGATTTGCCTTGCCCACAGCCCACCACATTGTGCCGATACCTTCATGTTCCCCATTAACACCCCAGGTCCCTTTCCTCTGATGTACGCTCCACTACCAATTAATTCATTCTATACTTCATTTTGGGCCCTTATGTGCATTACCTTGCACCTTTTTGCATTTACTTTCAGCTGCCACCTCTCCAGATTTTTCAGATCTTTCTTTATGGCCCCTATCCTCTCCTCGGTGCTCACTTTTCCAGGGAGTCTGGTGTCATCTGTGAAGAGGCAGGTCTTTCCCTGAACCCCCTCCCGTATATCACAAATAAATAAGTTGTAAGAGAACCAGTCTTTAGAACTGATCCCTGAGGCACACCTGCTTGTACTTCCCTTTCTACTGAGAGTTCTCCACTTAGGGCCACCCTCTGGGTCTTCCCATTCAACCAATTTTTCATCCACCCATAATCTCAGATGCCACCCCAGGTTGGCCAGCTTTTTAATCAATTTCCCATATGGGATCAAGGCAGGCTTTGCTGAAGTCTAGGCATCAGACATCAGCTTCCTGACCACTATCCATGGCCTGTGTCATCCAATCTGTGGCCTTTGTCACCCAATGTCACCCAATCCATGGTCTTTGTCGCCCAATCTAAGAATTCAATCAGGGTTGTTTTGCACAACCTCCCAAATCCTTCAAAGGCATTTAATTTTATTCCCAATACACAGTATAAAGTGCTGCACTCTGATTTTTATATGGGAAGATCAGAGATGTTCTTCCATAACTTGGGGAAACACCAACTCCACAACCTACCTTCTAGGTTTTTGGAGGGGGAAGGCAACTCCTCCTTTTTGTGACTGAGCATGTGCCGTTTCAGATTCCTGCTCTGGTTGCATCGGTAGTCGCATAGCCCGCATTTAAAGGGCTTCTCTTGCGTGTGCACCCGCTTATGCCGCTTCAGATTTCCCAGACTGCTGCAGGCGAATTCGCACCACTCGCACTTAAAGGGCTTTTCCCCTGTGTGAGTCCTCATATGCCTCTGGAGGTTGACCAACTGGGCTGAGGCATAGCTGCACTGTGAACACTTGTAGGGTTTTTCCCCATTGTGGGTTTTCATATGCCTTTTCACATGGTTTGAGTAGTAGGACACAAAAGAGCACAGCTTGCAGGAATAGACCATCTTGTTCTTCTTAGTGTCTCGGTTCCTGCTTACCCGCTGAGATGAGGAGTCTGAGCTGCACTTGGGACAGTCATAACCAAGTTCTCCATCAGGACACTGATTGGTGTTTGTCCAGCATGAGATCACACTGCCTACAAGAGAACGGAATGTGAAGTGGCGAGCTCCTGTCATCCTCTTTCTCTGTGTCTGCTGGGTCTTCAGTGTCACTTTCCACGCTCAGTTGCCTGTAACTAGGACATTCATCATCGCTGAGTGAATAAGAAGGGATGCCAATCTTTCCCACAAGGGAGTCTGTAATTAAACAAACAATACTGTAAAAACAATGCCAGAAATATACACATTTTAAAAAACTTTCTTTATCCTCGAATCCCACCCCTACCTGAGGCTCTTTATAGGGTCCCACCCTGGCCTCCTCTGATGGGCCTAAGTCACACTGCTCCTGCCCTTGCCAGTCTGTCTTCCCCCCTTCTACTGTGCTTTTTCTCCTTGCTGCTCTGCAAGCCCCCTGACCAGTCATGCACCATCTCTGGGATTTACCCCTCAGGATATAGTTGGAAGGGCTTTCCTTTCTCCCTCTGAGCCAGGATCCAGTTGGGTGCCCAGATGGTAGTGCCAGGCCTGCAGAAGGCCATCCTTCATCCCACCTGATGAAGGATTTCTGCATCATGATTTGTTCCTCTGAGGTGTCCAATGTGTAAGGACTCAGGGCATTCATTGGCATCCAACACCTTTCTGGGACTTCTGACTTCCTAAACACCCAGCTTCTGCTGGGTATTAGGCACACTGTGGGAGCTGCAGCCAACTCGTCCTGTGAAAGGAGAGCAGTGCCTCGGACACTCATACCTCTCACCCCTACCTGACCCCTGGCGATCACAGTTTTCTCCCAAACCTGGGTCGCTGGTGTAGTGAGTGGTAGCCCTACCACTTGCACTACTAGGCCAGCCACCAGTCTGACTTCTTATGATACAGCCACAGTCAGAGACCGCTACAGAATCTGGGCATTCAGGCCCATGTTTGAGTTTTTCTGTGTATACAAATGGTGCCTCTACAGGGCTAGATGCAACTTCCTCTGCTACCTCTCATCAGCCTGGCTCTGGGAATTGACACTGAGAGAGGGAGGACTATTCTGCTGACATGAAACACTCTCACAAGGCCATCAGGGGCAGCCATGTCACCATCGTTTTTGGCAAACCTCCCCTGGAGGCATCTCTTTTTCCCCGGGGATTGTGTTCTGACTTCTGCTGGTCCAACTAGGATCATGGGTTCTGAAATCAATATTTTGTTTACTTCATGCGAGTCTCCATTTCTCCCTTGGGTTCCCCACTTTCCAGGACAACCCTTCTCCCTCTTGTACAGTGCCATTAAACTGGTGCTGAGCTAGGCAGCCAGCTACTTGGAAGATGCATGTTGCCAGGTCTCACCGAGTCCCTTGGGGGAATACCTGCCAGTATAGTCCTACTGGGCTGCATCCAAAGGACTCTACTGCCAACCCTAACTGCAGAGGTCACAGCGCACCTCTTAACCTCGGTCTAGGAAAGGCAATGTTTGGCCCATTCCCACTGTAAGCTACCGCAGCTTCCCAGTCAGGCTTTACCAGCTATGCAATTACTCCATGACCAGTGGCTAAGCTACCTCTGTGTTGTGCCTGAACTTTCTGCCACCTGGCCTTAGTGTCATGTCCTGAGTGCACTTCTGAAGCAAGGCCTTCCACATGGCAGCTCAATTTTCTACAGCTGGGCCACTGTTCTGACTGAGGACAAAAATACCTGCTCCAAATGAACATCGTCTCCTGTTCTTAGTTATCATGCCTGTAAACCAGCTGACTGTTCTGCAAACATAGAACAATCAAGCTGGTTCTACAATGGCATTTTCTCTACTGTCAACTTAGCTGTGTTATCTGATTTGCACTAAGCATTCTTGGTTGTGTACCGATTTGTACTGTATTCTTGTTTACTGATGTATCTACCGTTACCTACATCTCTGACTGTAACACTTCAAATTACAATGTTCTTCACTGGTAATTATACCTCCTTGTATTTTTCCTGGGTTGCACCTGAAAATAGGTATCCATATGACTACTGCATTACCCAACTACCCAAAATAAAATAGTTCAAATAAATAACATTTCATTTATAGAGTACTCTCATTTCAGAATATCACACAATGCCTTAAAGACTAATAAAAGAACAAAATAAAAACTGAAATTGATTTAAATGAACAAAAATACTGAAAACAGTAAAATATAATACTGACAATTAAACATAGCAACTGTATAACTGCTAAAATACAATATTTATGCAAAGATAAACTAAACATGTTACTATTTCTACCAGACAAAATGGAGAGACTTATTTTGTTAGTTTTTTGTTACCAGGTAAGTGCACTAGACAAGGATTGCCTACTTTCAGACCTAGCCAAGGAGGTTACAGTTAGACTATAAAAGCAATACAAAACATAACATCCTACTGAACAGTAAAAAAAAAAAAAATACATCCAAGATAGGCAGCATAGTGCAGAACACAATACAGAATTATACAACTGATGCGCAGTACTGCATACAAGGAATACAAAAGTGCAATGAGAAGAAAAAGACTCAAGTACGGCCTAACAAATGAGCCATAGGTAAGCAATGCAGGGGGTTGACACTGGCCACATGCTTGTAGATTTTGTATCCAGCTAGTAAACTTTTACTTTTAGTAGCTCTGCTGGAATGTATTGGAGGTGGTAATATTTCAACATATACATTAACTGAATAGGAAAAAGACCCGCCATCCAACAGTTACAGTTGGGGGGGACAGGGCGCAGAGCAGCAAGATGGCCACGATGATGCTCTGCTATACAACATGCTAGATCTGTGATCTGTATAAGTTTTCAGTACCAGCTTTTTTTCTACTTTATGTGCAGCCAATGAATGAAACTGATGTTATTTCACAGTTATTATGCGGTTGGACTTGAAGTAGCGAGTTTTTATTATTAAAACACAATGGATTCGGAGCTGCAGTTAAACAAGTACATTGGTGTCCTAGGAGTTTCAGGCAGGGTCGAGTGTGGTGAATGGATAGAGCTTTCTGACTTAATATTCTACAGGCTGACTTGAGTACAGCCCTGGGAAGAATCGAGAAGGAGGAAAACTGCCTGGGTTGAGAATGATGTGGCATTTAATGCCGATATGTGTGAACAGTAATTTTAAAAGGTATGCCAGCGTTACCCGGGAGTTAACATCAATAAGTGGTGGGCTTGATTCCCCGGAGTTACTGCACTCAGAAGAGCATTCTCTTTGCTTGTCTTTTACAAGTTTGCACACCGCTGAGAAGAGAGACGGCTGCTCACTGCTGGAGAAGCAGAGGACTGCATTCCACTGAATCTGAGAATGGAGAGGATAGAGCATTAGGACTTCCCTGACTCAAAAGAAAGGAGGGTGTCGACTGAGGGCGTATTGGTCTGACCCGGAGCTTTGGAAGGAGGTTTGAAGCTAAGGGAAATATGGTGACAAAGTTTTAACAAAGGGGGTAGTTGGTTTGGGTACAACTACTTCCAAAAGGCATTTTTTTTTTTTAAAATGTCTCCCGATTTGTCCAAAAATGCCCTGAACTGACAGCTGGGAGTGCTGCAAAACTCAGGAATCCTAAAAGAACTGACAATAATATGATAATATGAACCCTGAGTTTTCACAAAGGTTCTCTCTTACCTGGTCTATAACTTATAATTTATATTTATTCTGCTTGGAGTTTGAATTCGGGTGCTATTTTTGTTTGATGCCGCTCCTTGTTTATGTGTAACTGAATTTAAAGGTGGATAAGTAGTACGAATGAATACCCTGTTATTAATGGAATTTCTGCAGATAACCCTTTTAAACCTTTTTTTTTTAGGTTAGAACAGTCTTATTTAGATTATTGAGTCAGATGTAACCCTCTGAAGGGTTGTCCCTTATTGCGCGGGGTAGTATGTCTGTTCTGGAGTGCCTAATAATTTTGCCTGAAACAGGAGAAGATATCTTTTAGGTTCTATTGCCAGTTACATTCACATGTACTTAGTAGGGGCTATCAGGGGTTAAAACAATGACTACTGTTTCAAATGTATATACTATGACAGACCCTGTTCTTTTCTTGCTTTTGCTGGCACAATAGCTTCTCAGGACTCCAACTTCCAAGTAAGGTAATTACGGCCCATGATTGATTTATAGTGAATATCCACCTAGTAGCCAGGATGGATTAGTACTCAGATATTAGTATGGTAAAGTGTTACTCAATGGTAAAAGGATTCCATAGAGCTATTGCTCCTGTCAGCCTATTGTAGGATTTTTATGGGTGGAGTCTTAGTTAATTCATAAAAGGACTATAGATCCGAGTTGAACACTGACAGTACCTGAAAAGTTTCATATGCAATTGATAGCGGGCAGTGGCACTGAGAGTGTGCTCCACACTTGTAAAACAGGCGTCTTTTTGTAGTAACTTCTATGTGCAGACAGAATCCCCCTGCTGGAAGGGCTGAAAATTTGGATGGGTTCATTATTTATACGTATCATCAAACAAAGTACTTAATAGGAATATAGGCTAGAGCATGTAGCAAAACATTTAGATCAGAATATTTATTAATGAAAATTCAACCTGAATCAAATGTACGCAATATTAAAATGATTCAGGTATAACCTGTTCAATTGTTAAATTCTTGTGACGTTTAATAATATGTATTTATTTTTACTATTGTGTTTTTATATAGTTTGTATGGTGTGTAGATGCTTGAGACCAAAATGAATCCATTTTTTAAACTGTACTTAATGATGTAATGGTTTATTTAAACCGATCAACAATAAACACCTTGAAAATTGAATTAAAAAAATTACTCACCATAGTAATCTTGTTTCTTCCAGGGGAATCTCTCAGTATGATTAAACGAATGCAGTTAGCCTTCAGTGTTGAAACGCCCTGGAGAGAATGGAATTTATGCAAAAGATGCAACTTTCATTGGCTTATGCCAATTTCAAATTGCTGCCCCACGTAACTGCTGTACTCCGAAGTGCTCTGATTCATTATGCAGCCTAACAGGGTGAAGACCCTCTAGCTAGCTAAACTATGTAGACTGAACCCCCCCCTTAATCACATCCCCATAAAACAAAAGTCCCTAAAAAGGGACAACAACGTGTACCAACTGGGTAAAGAACTGAAACATTAACCAAGAACAACATTTGTAGCATGTGACAGCAGGGATGCAGAATTAAGAGTCTGTCCCCCTCTTCCCTTGGTTCAGGTAGGGGAGGCAGGGTGGGAGCTTTAATCATACTACGTGATCCCCTGGAAGAAACAAGATTACGATGGTGAGTAATATTTTCTTCTAATCCCAGGAATCCCTCAGTATGATTAAACTAATGCAGACTACCAAGCAGCACCTTTGGAGGTTGGGCACAGAACCTACTTTGGGAAAAGGTTCTGCAGGACTGCTGTGCCAAACCTGGTATCACTTCTGGACTGTACGTCCAAGCAGTAATGCTTGGTAAAAGTGTGAATAGTTTTCCAGATAGCTGCTTTGCAGATTTCCAGTAAAGGAATATCCCTTGCAGCTGCCACTGAGTCAGCTGTGCCCCTGGTAGAATGCGCCCTGAGGCCCAGGGGAGCCTGCTTACCAACATTACTGTAACAGAACTGTATGCAAACTACTATCCAGCATGCAATGGTTCATTCGGATGCAGGTTTACCCTTACCCACTTCCCCATAAGTGAGGAACAGCTGGGTATGTTCAGGTCTCTGAGCCTTGGTCCTGTCAAGGTAGCATCTTAGTGCCCTCTTGACATCCAGCCGGTGTAGTTTCGGCCCAGATGAGCTGGAGTTATCAGTTAAGAAGAAGACAGGTAATGTAATGGATTGATTCAGATGAAAGTCTGAGACCACCTTAGGAAGGAATTTCCTAGTGGCCCAGAGAACCACTTTGTCCCTGTGGAAGGAAATGTAGTTCAGATCGTACACAGGGCCTGCAATACACTTATTCACCTGGCTGAAGTGATAGCCACCAGGAAAACAATTTTCCATGTGACATACTTCAAGTCTACGGTTGCCACTGGCTCAGAAGGGGGCTCCATGAGCCTAGCAATACAAATGTTAAGATTCCAGGCTGGAACCAGCTCCCTAAGGGGAGGGTGAAGGTGACTGAGACCTCTGTAAAACTTCCTAAAGCAGGGTGAGAGGCCATGGACCTGTCTTTACCAGCCGAGATATAAGCTAAGGTTGCAGCCAGATTGGCTTTCAGCGCAGAAGGTCAGAGTCCCAGGGCATGGAGGTGGGTCAGATAGTCCAGTAGGACAGAGAGAACAGCCCTGGAGGGATCAATATCCCTTCCTGAGCACCAAACAGAAAACCTCTTCCACTTTGAAGTATACGTTTTCCTGGTTGATGGCTTCTTAAGCCCCTGAGCACAGTCAAAACCTCTTCAGAAAGGTTTAGGCTAGCAAATTCTAGGTCTTCAAGAGCCAAGCTGCATGGACCTGAAGCTGGGGTACAGGATCCTGCCCTGAGAGAATGTCAGGAGGTTGTGCCTTTGGGGCAGGTGGATTGGCTGTGAGGCAGAAAGGGTCAGCAGAAATGAATACCATGGCTGCCTTGCCCAGTCTGGTGCCACCAGGATCACTGTTGCTTTTTGTGACCCAAGCTTTATCAGAGTCCTGAGCAAGAGGGAAAAAAGAGGGAAGGCATACAGCAATCTGCCCGACCAACCCAGTGTTAAGGCATCCACTGGAACAGTGCCCCTGCTTGGAGGCCTGCAACAGAACTGTGGCAGCTAGCGGTTGTCCGTAGAGGCAAAGATCCATCTCTGGGATGCCCCATCTTCTAAATACTGACTGGAGTACCTGTGCATTCAGGAACCACTCGTGATGATTCTGGCTGATTTTGCTGAGGGAGTCTGCCAGAATGCCGTCCTTCCCTGGTAGTTGGATGGCAGACAGAGATACCTGAAGGGAGTAGGCCAGGTTCCATACCTTCATGTGCACAGTGGGGTAGACCTGGTTCCCTCTTGTTTGTTGATGTATACATGGTGGTAAGTGGCTGTTCTGACCTGCACCACCTTGTCTTTTAGGTGTGGAGCAAATGCCTGAAGAGCCAGGTACACTGCCCTGAGCTTTAACAGAGTTATGTGCAGAAGTGATTCCTGAGGGGACTACGTGCCACTGGCTGTTAGGCTGAGCATGTGTGCCCCCAGCCCAGGAGGGAAGCATCTGTGGTAAGCACCACCAATGGATGCTCCTTTTGGAAGGGAGTTCTCTCTCTGAGGTTCTCGCTCTCTAACCACCACTGCAGGGCCTGTAACAGGGTGTCTGTGACTGGCACCAGTTTGGCTAGGGGACCTCTTCTCTGAGACCAGTGAGCTCGCAAGTGGAACCGAATCTCTCTCATCTGGAACTTGGAGCCTGGCACCACTGCTGTGGCAGCTGCCATGTGGCCCAGTGGCTGCAGGAACTGCCTTGCTGGCCTGGGTCTGTTTTGCTGGAATGATCCTGCCAGATGCAGGAAACTGCTTACTCTGTCCTGGGGAAGAAAGGCTCTTCCCTGACTGGTATCCAGTTCTGCGCCTATGAAGTCCAGGACCTGGACTGGCCCCAACTGAGACTTCTGGACATTTATCAGGAAGCCCAGAGACTCCAATGTGCTTCGGGTGAGAGCCAGGGAGTCTCTAGTTTGTTGCACGGACTGTTCTATAACTAGCCAGTCATCTAGGTACAGGAACACAGCTACTCCCTGCCTTCTGAAGTGTTCCACTACTATAGCCAGACTCTTTGTGAATGGCCTGGGGGCTGAGGTTAAGCTGAATGGCATGGCTGCAAACTGGTAGTGGCCTGAGGGCAATCTGAAACTGGGGTACTTTCTGTGGCTGGGTCAGACTGGGATGTGGAAATAGGTGTCCTTTAGGTCCAATGATGCCAACCAGTCTCCTTTTTGCAGCGTAGGGAAAATCATGGCCAAAGTGACCATCCTGAACTTTGGTTTTGACATGTTTGTTCAGGAGTCTTAGGTCCAGAATGGGTTGCGAGTCCCAGTTTTCCTTCTGGGTGAGGAAGTATCTCGAGTAGAAGCCTTTGTCCCTCTGCAGTAGGGGGACAGGCTCTACTGCTTTCATGGACAACAGATTTGCCACCTCTGCCTCCAGAAGAATTCTTTCTGCAGTAGTAGCCGGGACAAAATTTCTGCCTCTTAGTTTGGGAAGTGATTTTTATTTATTTATTGCAGTTTAGGATTAGTATCTTTGAGCCAAAGGCTCGTTTACAAAGGTTCCAAGTCAGCAAAACCGTAAGACGTAACAATAAGTACAGGTAAGCACAATTAACGGCAAAGTTTCAAGTGCACTGACAGCAAATACAGTAGTTACATGATCAACAAATAGGAATGCAAAGTTTATATGGGGAATTACCACCTACAACACTGCAGGAGCGTGGTACAATGCTTTTGGTAAGTGCAGAGTGCAGTCAAACGACAGAAGGTCCCAGGCTGCAGAGGAGTAGGATGAAAAAAGCACCCAGACTTGGCTTTGTCCGGGAATTTGATTTGAAGCTTAGAGACAGTCCCTGGCTCACTACCTCCAAGACCCACTTGTCTGTGGTGATGGTGTACCAAGCTTGAAGGGAGTGAGCCAGCCCGGTAGGGGGGAGGCAACCTGTACCAGCCTGTCAGGGATTCTGCTTGGGCTGGGCCTGGGCATGTGGTACCTGGGCAGTCCTTCTCGTGGTCCTTCTGTCTTTACCTCTAAAGTACCCCCTGGTCTGTTCGTAGTTTGGCATTGCTTCAGTCTGGAAAAAGGGCCTGGTGTAGGATCCCCTACCCCTGCCTCCCCTGTGCTGGGACCTGTAGGAGGTGGAAGGCTTATCCCTTGCAGAGTTGCTTCTGTAATTGGAATTGTACTCTTCCACCTTTTTCATGTATGCTTCTGTTTTATCCCCGAAAAGGGAGTCAGGGAAAGTCACAGGGGAAATCCACTGCTTTAGTCTGAGTGTCTGGAGACAAGTTTGTGGCCCTGAGCCAAGCAAACTGTCCCATTGAAACTGTAAGTGCCATGAGCCTGGCTGCAGTGTCATTCACGTCCACAGTCATATGGAACTGGTACTTGGTGGCATCCAGTGCTGTTCTAGAAATCTCTGCCAGGTCCACTGCCACCTCTCCAGACATTTTGTCTGTCATTGCCAATACTGTATTCCATAATGCCTTCTGATATTGGGCTGCATAAGCCATATAGTTAGCTTGCCTAACTAAAAGCGAAGCTGCCAGGTACCCCTTTTTCCCATCCCATCAATCTTTTTGGTATCTTTGTCAGGAGGGTGGGATGACAATGGTATCTTGGCTTTGTCGCGTTCTGCAGCCTGGACAACCCCTTCATGGTCAGGGTGGTTAAACAGGAATGCAGAGTTAGCTCTGTCATGCTGGTATTTTTTTGTCTATTTTCTTATCCACCCCTGGAATTGAGGTAGGGGTTTGTAAAATGTTTAAGGCAGCTTTCCTTCAGCTCTTATGTATTGGGAGCAGAAGCCTTCTAGTGGGGATTAACCCCATCATATCAAGGAATTCTGCTTCCTCCTCATCCTCCACAGGCTCCTGGATGGAGAGGTTGAGGGTATCAATCATTTGTTTAACATATGAATAATGAGAGGTGTAGTCCTCGGGTCCCAGGGGCGGGGAAACGAAGTCCTACTCTGGGGATACCTCTGGTTTGATGGGTTCCCCTTCCTCCCCTTGGTCATCACAGACATACACCAGTACCTGGGCCACTAGAACCAGGGCAGGAACCGGTGAGGTCACCGGAACCGCAGCCTGTAATGCCTGCAGAATTTGCAAGGTCTTTGCAATGTCCTCAGCTGAAGGCATTGCTGGTCTGTCAGCTTACAGCTCCTTTGCTTTCTCAGCAGGAGGTGCAGCGCCGTGTTTCTTTTTATGTTTACTTTTTGCTGGAACTGGTTCACTAGCCGGTTCCACAGGCCTTTTAGTTTCAGAGGAGTCAGCTTTCTCCGTGGATTTTGGATCCATTGACTCTTTAAGCCTTTCTTTTTTAGAAGAAGATGCCTCTTCAGAAGTCTCAGATGGTGAGGAACGAGTGGCCATTTCCTTGGGTTTTTAGCTCTTTTCTTTAATGTTTTAGGGCAAAACGTTCCACAAATATTGCAACCGGCAAATATATGACTGGGTCCCAAACACAAAATACACAGGTCGTGCCTATCTGCCTTAGCTACTATTTGGCCACAGCTAATGCAATTCTTGAACCCAGTCAGTCCTGTCTTTTTCTTTTGTTAGGTGCTTCTGACATGGATGTCAGGCACATGAGAGAAAAAAAAAAAAAACACCACAAAACAAAATGATCTGTTCCGGAACTGACAAAGTTTACATAGAAAACCCAAGCGATTAGTTCCCTAAAGAATCTGGGACAGAGAGCCATTTGGTTCCTGACAGGAAAAAGGAACCGTGGTTAAAGTAAATAAAAATAAAAATAAATAACGTTACGGATCCTAACTGGAACCAGAACATTAATAATAAATAAAGGTTTTTCTGAGGTAAAAAAAAAACAACTCAAAGAGTGGTTCCACTGAACAGTTGAGGAACCGAAAAAATGAAAGAAATCAACCCAAATAACTAAACTAACCAACCAACCTGAATGGGGCAGCAATGTAAAATAAAAAGTAAATAAATGTTAGTGATCGACAAATAAAATGTATACAAGTAAGCTGAAGAAAGCTCTAAGAAGCGTCTGAACTGGCAGGCAGAGAAATTAACCTGAGCACTTCAGAGTGCAGCAGTTTGAAACTGGCATGAGCTAATGAGAGTTCCATCATTTGCATAAAATTCCATTCTCTCCGGGGCAGTTCAATATTGAAGGCTGACTGCATTAGTTTAATCATACTGAGTGATTCTTGGGGTTAGAAAGGGTAATGTCCATGGGGCTAATACATTTTCTTTGCTACTAGTCCTGCTGGCTACTTGTTGCAAAAAGTTACATTCTGACCCATTATGAGGACGAAGGATAACCAGGATAGAAATATAATATTTTAAGAGGAGAGTTAAGAAGTTAAAGTCAGTTTGACGAAGATGACAAGGGCATTATTTAAAGACACGAGGAACAGAGACATTAAAGGAATGACCCGCAAAAGACATAGGAGAGACTGTGGATAAGACAGAAGGGAGGCAAAAAAAGAACGAATGGCACACTCAGGAGAGAAAGGCAAGATTTAATTAGAAGTAGGACAGTACATGACCAGGGAGAAATTTGAGAACAGTAAGGCCAGACTAAGAAGATACTGTCAGCTAATCCGTGAGATTCACCTCTGCTGAGCCTCTGTTTTCCATAAATATTTACTGGGTTAACATGTCCTCCATCATTAGGGGTATAGAATGTCACCTCCAGCAGGACCATGCTTCAGTTGCAGTCAGATGCCTCCCGGGGACATCAACATGGACGGACACAAGCTACATTGAGGGGATTGTACGCGCCGTGGAACATAACACTCATCTCATTCTCCACATAGGTACAAATGACCTAGCCAGTAGGTCACTGGAGGAAACTAAACATAATATCTCCAGGCTGGGTGACAAACTTTCTTCTCTTTCGAACAGTCCCACCTTCTCAGAGACTCTGCCTGTCTGGAATAAGGGAGCTAGCAGGGAAAAGAACATCACTGAATTTAATACCTGACTGAGGAACTAGTGCCAGGAAAAAGGTCACTGGTATATCAGTAATTGGCAGCACTTCTGGGAATGGGAGTTTTTTAAATTCAACAGCTTGCACCTCTCTAAAGAAGGTACATGAGCGCTTGGTCAAAAGGTGGACATCCATATTGGTCAATTAAACTACTGGGTTGGGGAATGGCACAGGCACCCCTTACACCACAAGGGTCCCCTTGTGCCCCTCCCCCATGACCAACTAGTTCAGCATGCATATGCTCCTATCATACATACAAGCAACACAAAACACATATGCAACAGAGCCAGGGTACGCCTTCAATTAACCAGAATAAACAGTGTTGGAAGGCAATGTGCGTCAACGCTCATAGCTTGACGAACAAAATTCTCAATCTCACGGCCATGATGGCAGAGGCGCAGTTAGACTTGGTTGCCATTACAGAAACATGGTTCACCAGGAACCACACATGGGATGTCACCATCCCAGGGTACATGCTATTCCGGAAGGATCGAGAAGGTAAAAAGGGAGGGGGGTAGCACTGTACATAAAAGAGGACATCAATGCAACAGAAATCCAAAGTAGGCAAAAGAAGGCAGAGGCACTCTGGATTACCCTCGGGGCAGGAGAGAAGGCCCCAATTTGGATCGGAGTTATCTACAGACCTCCATCCCAGGAAGCTGATATAAATAAACAGCTCATATTAATTTAATTTATTCTTTGGTAACCAGGTAAGGCCCACTAGGCACAGTTGCCTGTTTTCAGGGGCGACCCAGGAGCATTGTGTGGTTAAGTGACTTGCTCAGAGTCACACAGTATGCAAGTGGAGGTTGTGGGAATAAAACCCAGGTCTGCCTGCTGGATGTACCAAGCCCATTCACCACCCATTACTCTAACCTCTAGGCTATACTGCCAGCCCAGTGAGACCATCTTGATGATGGCAGACAGGGGAGAGTTGCTGCTGTTAGGGGACTTCAATCTGCAAGATGTGGACTGGTCCTCATACACGGCATCCTCCGAACAAAGCAAAGGTTTCCTGTTTGCACTGCAAGGAGCAGGTTTACAACAGCTGGTGAATTCCCCAACCAGAGACAAAGCAATACTGGACTTGGTGCTCACAAATGGCACAAAAGTCTCAGACGTGCAAGCAGGGATCAATCTGGGGACCAGTGACCTCAGGACAATCCAGCTAACTGTGAACAAGGTACAGTGGCGTGGAAAAGTATTTGCCCCCTTCCTGATTTTCTCTATTATTGCATATTAAATAAATGAAATAAGTAAAAAAAAAACAAGTGTTATTTGTTCACTCAGGTTCCCTTTGTCTAATATTACATTTTGTCTAAAGACCTGAAAACATCCAGTGTGACAAATATGCAATAATAGAGAAAATCAGGAAGGGGGCAAATACTTTTTCACGCCACTGTAGTAGATACCAGTCACAATAAAACCAAGGTCCTAGATATCAGGAGAGCAAACATTCCTGAAATGAAATGTACAGTCACATCCATGCCAGATGGCAGAAACTTGGAAGATGTAGAAGACTGTTGGGAAGCCTTAAAAACTGTTTTAAATACAGCTACATGCACTAGGTGGATCACCAAATCCAAAAGAAAGAAAAATTCACTCTGGTTTACCAAGGAAGTTGCAACCAAAATCAAGAAAAAAAGGAGGGCTTTTGCTAGATATAAACAAACTAAAAGTGAATTAATAATAATTTTATTTATAGAGCACAATCTCAAACCAAAACGCTGTACAATTTATAAAAACAATTAAAAGAACAAAACATAAGTATCAAAAACAGTTAAAATCAAGTAGTAAAATACAAGTACAATTAGGGAAGAATACAAAAACAAGCTAAGTGAGGCAGGAAAGGCAGTTAAGAGATCAAAAGCGCAGACAGAGGAGAAAATAGCACAGGGGGTCAAGAAGGGAGACAAAACCTTTCTCGGATATATAAGGGACAAAAGAAAAAGTAAGGGGGGGAATAGTCAGGTTAGCAACAAAGGAAGGCAAGATGGCAGAGACAAACGAAGACAAAGCAGAGTTACTAAATGATTTATTTTGCTCTGTCTTTTTCAATTCAATTCAATTCATCTTTATTTTTAGAAGGCGCTTTTCTTAAAATCAAAGCGCCTGTACAAATTCACAAAACAATAAATACACCATAGAAGACAGCGGGAAGGGTACTGCACGAAGTAGGTCAGTACACAACACCACAGGAGCGGGCATAAGACCCTTCACAAGGGGAAGTGTCCTAGAAGAGCTGAATAGGCTCAAGGTAGATAAAGCAATGGGGCCAGATGGCATCCACCCTAGGGTACTGAAGGAGCTTCGGGGAGAACAAGCCACACCACTGGCTGAGCTTTTCAACAAGTCACTGGAAAGTGGTATAATACCTCAGGACTGGAAAAGGGCAACAGTAGTACTTTTACACAGCAGCGGAAGCAGGGAGGAGGCAGGAAACTACAGACAAGTCAGTTTGACCTTGGTGGTAGGAAAAAGTCTGGAGTCACTGTTATAGGAGAGGATAATGAAGTACCTGGAGGATAGCAGAAAGACTGACCCCAGGCAACATGACTTCACAGCAGGACACTCTTGTCAAACCAATATGATCGACTTTTTTGACTGGGTCATCAGAGCAGTCGACCAGGGAGGATCAGTGGACACTATGTACCTGGACTTCAGAAAAGCCTTCTACACCGTCCCCCACAGAAGGCTAGCTAACAAATTAGAGCATACAGGAGTCGCTCATGAGATAGTGAACTGGATCACCAACTGGTTGCAAAAAGAACACAGGGAGTGCTTGTCAATGGAGCATTATCAAGGGAAGGCAAAGTGACCAGTGGCGTTCCACAGGGGTCTGTGCTGGGACCGATCCTCTTTAACATATTTATCAGGAATATTGCAAATGACTTGAAGGGGAAGGTTTGCCTGTTTGCAGATGACACAAAACTCTGCAACAGAGCAGACACACAGGAGGAAGTGGAAGGTATGGAAGCAGACCTGAAAAAACTCAAGGAATGGTCCAGAGATTGGCAGTTGAAGTTTAATGCCAAGAAGTGCAAGGTTATGCACATACGAAAAAACCCCCCAGGGATAAAGGACACACTGGGACAGCATAAGTTAGAGGAGACAAAGACAGAAAGAGACCTCGTAGTAGTCATCGCGAATGACTTAAAGGTTGGAAAACAGTGTGAAAAGGCAGCACAGAGGGCGAGTGGCATCCTTGGCTGCACTGGAAGGGGAATTACAAGTAGAAAGAGTGAGATTATCACTCCTCTCTACAGGTCCTTGGTGAGGCCACATTTAGAGCACAGCATTCAGTTTTGGAGGCCCCACCTCAAAAAAGACAGACCGCCTAGAGATAGTACAGAGAAGGACTACAAAGATGGTGCATGGACTGCATTGTGAGCCATATGAGGCAAGAATCAGGGAACTAAATCTGTACACCCTTCAGCAGAGAAGAAACAGAGGGGACATGATCTAAACTTTTAAGTACGTTAAGGGAATTAACACAACGCAAGCAGGAAACCTCTTCCAGCAAAACAGGGATGTGCACACAAGGGGGCACAACTTGTGCCCGGTGGGAGGCAGGTTCAAAAGCAACCTCAGGAAGTATTTCTTTACAGAAAGGGTCATAGACCCATGGAATAGCCTAGCTCAGAAGGTGGTGGAATCCAAGACAGTACACAAGTTCAAACTTGCATGGGACAGATACTGCGGACACATCAGGGTGCAGTCTAAATAGGGAGGTGGGCAGAAACACGGGCAGACTAGACGGATCATGCGGTCCCCATCTGCTGACACAATTCCTATGTTCCTATGTCACAGGAGGTCAACATTCATATTTTGACCTTGATATTCTTCATGAACAAAAGACAGAAATATTTTTGTTCTTGTAACTAACAAATCTAAACCTGTAGAGGAAAAACAACTTAAAAGTTTGCTCACGACTCCAGGAAAATGCCCAGAAAACTCAGAGGATCAACAAATTAACTTTTTCAATCCTCAGAGCAATCTTGTACTAATATTGGGTATACTTTACAGATCTTGCTTCTTCACAATATAGCAGCCAAGATTCTGACAGGCTACGTAACAATTTTACGTCAGTTTTTTTCTTCTGTAGATTTTTAGGTTTGAGTATAATAATATTCATAAACTTTTAAAAACGGGTAGGGCCAACACCTCCCAATTTCAGCATAAGTAAACATATTCCAAACGAGATCTCACGATAACTCATGTCTGCCATATCGAAAAGAAAACGGATCTGCACACAGCTGGAATATGGAAAGTTAGGTAGGCTTATTTTCTTACAAAATACTTTTCCACAGCTTAGAACACTGTACATTATTAAAACAGGTGGATCAAGACAACAGTAAGGAAACAGACACAAAGCCAGTGGAGGTGTCTGAGAATAGGTACAATGTGCTTATGTTTCCCGGTATATGCTAGGAGATTTGAAGCAACATTTTACATATAAAGTGCTGAAGCCTTTAAAAAGAGAGATTTTTGGAAGACTAAAATAAAAGCGCATTTCCCTCCTAGCAGTTCCTCTGGAGGGGAGAATGATGGTTTGTACATTCCCAATTAAAGTTAAAAAAAAAAAAAGTCCAAAGTAATAACTGAAAAGTGTATATAAAAAGTTTTTTTTTTTTTTATATATACACAAAAATTGGATGCTGCATCAGTGTGTGGGCTGCAAAGGAAATTAACAGGTTAACTGCAAACAGAAAAGAAAGTTAGAACAAACTTAGTGCGTTTCAACCATTAGGTCTTTTCAAGGATGACTAACATGTATTATACAGACTGTATAAGAACACAGTTTATTCTCCTTTTTGTGTATTTCCTATGTATGCCTCACAGGAAGGCACCTTGGGCAAGCAGGCATTGTTTAGGGGTCAGTAAGTGCTCAGGACAGCTTATAGGAAATTTCTAAGATTAGTATCTGAGGTCCATATGCAATTACTTTAGTATTTCCTGATGAAAAGCAGATTTTGTTACTAATTCCAGTTTGGAAGGGAAGGGATCAAAACTCTGGCCAAACAGACATCCACTTCCCAGTCCGCCATCCCCGTCCTCATGCTCAGACGTTTTGTGACATCTAAGTAAGAAGACTGCAGGGCGCACCCCATTTAAGTCTGAGGGGGATGTTTTTAAAACGATGTTATTTATATGTTTGAGAAGCCCTTGATTAAAAATGAGAGCCACTGCTCAACTGATAGGGGCCCTATCAGTTGAGCGGTGCCTTTCATTTTTATCAAAGGTTCTGTAAACATATATAACATCATTTAAAAAAAAAAGCGCCCCACAGACCTGTATGGGGCATGCCCCCACGCTCTCCCCTGCTGAGGAGTCATAAAACATCTATGCATGGGGGCAGGGCCGGTGGACCAAGAAGTGGAAAGAACTGTCTGGCCGTCGTTTCAGCCCGAGCTTCAATCCCTTCCAAACTGGACTTACTAAAACAATTTCTTTTTCATCAGAAAAGACTATCATGGCACTAAGGTAACTGGATAAGGAGCCCAGATGATAAATAAATAATCTCAGCAATTTACTTAAAATGTCCTTGAAAGCAAGTACTTAGTGTACACAACAAGTTGACTCCCTAACTGTGACAGCAATTGGCCACATAAGGACAGGTAGTTAAAGTAATGGGTTGTTTTCAGTGAGTAAGGCTCCCTATTAACATGGCCAAACTGTTCCGAACTGATTAGCAGTCTAGTATACCTACAGTATGCAGACATTTCTGGGACCGTCTGGAAAGAAAGAGTGCTGAACCCTCCAAGTGATGTGACAAGGTGAACCTGGCATGAAGGGTAAGGGTATCTCTATGTGAGTTTTAGCATGACAGGGCGATTCTGGGAAGAGGACACAATATTGGATGCCCACCATTCCAAAAATGGGAGTTGGTCTCAAATCTCACACCTGGGTGTCCGAGGGGTAAGAAAGCAGATTTACGCAAGTGTGTTTTTTTCTGTTTGTCATTCTTTCTGTTTCAAACTGCTTATTTGATAAATTTCTTAGCGCTGCTGTATTTCCTCTAGTTTGCTGTTTATCTTGTTAATTTAGTGTAAACATTAAATATGTTTATATTTAATATACATCTATGACTGCGCTGTGTTTCAATAAGCACAGGTAATCTGTTTTTATTGGGCTAGTCTGTGTTCTGCTTCTGCAGCTTGTACAGCTCCCTCACGGTCAGGATGTGCATACAGGTATTCAACCCCCTGCTCATTCACACGATTTTCTTCTCAAGCTTTTTTTCTATGCCAGCAGCAGGGTACAGGACTACCATGACTAGCTGTGACTTTTCTAAAGGGATTTGTGAATGGGCCCTGACAGCCTCCTTGTGGATATCCTTTCCTTCTTCACTGCAGGGGATATTGAGAGTGTCTACTATTAACTATGAAAAGGTAGAAAAAAAGGGAAGAGCTTCACAAACTCTTGCTGCAGAACCAATGTCCTGTTCTGGGGTGACCTCACGCTCTGTTGGTTCCCCTTTCTCTACCTCTTCCAGGACAGGCGCAGTCTGAATGATCTGAGCTTGGGTATGGGCAGAAGCAGTAGTGCTAGGCTCTCCATAGCTTGGAAAGTTTGGAACAACTCACACATGTTTGTATCGTCCTCCACAGAGGGCACAGCTCTGCCCCGATCCCTTGTGGGGGAAGTTACATTAAAGCAGCAGTATTTGTTAGTGGGCAAACAAAAAAATAAATCTTCTGCCCCTGGTCCCTTTTGAGTAGAGTTCCATTCACATTTTTTTATGTTTTTTTCTTGCTAGACGTTGATGACAATGACTGGTCTGATGTTTTTTTTTTTACTCTTTATGCCCTCATTAGTGTCAGGACTTCCCCTGTCAGGTACCCTGTGCTCCTCAATGTGCTCAGAGGATGGCACAGTAGCTTTTTCTATCCCTTTGGCCCTCTGGAACTCGATTCCCATCTCTGTTAGGGAGGCCCCAGCAGTGGTGGATTTTTAAAAGGAGTCTAAAGACTCATTTCTTCCTTCTGTCATAACAGTACAACAGGTACATGCGGTGGATAAAAATAGAGTTGTGTGGTTTCCATCATTAGTGGTAACTCCTTCCTTGTTAGAGATTTTTACAGGAAAGCTTTGAAGTGATATAGAAGCAGAAAAAGCCTATTTTAATTTTTATTTATTTCAAATTTTTTTTTACAAAGAAAGACATACTGAACTGGTAACAGCCCATTTCCAGCGGTGTCCCGGGGGAAGGAGGGAGGGAGAGCAGAAAATAAGGTGTAATACAATTAACAGTTGTGCAACAGCCTTTTTCTTTTGTGTTTTAGGGCAAAAATATTTACACAAACCACAATTTTCAAAACCATCATTAGGGCCTAGGTAGTTGAAACGCAGCCTATGGCAATATGCTTTCACCAGGAACTTGTGAAAGGATTTAGAATTTTTAAATCTTGTAGGCCCGCTCTTCTTTTTAGGCATTTTTGCCATGTCAACTGACTGAAAATACCTTAAGTTTAATAAACTGGTAATAGGTACAATTGTGATTAAAACCGCAAACAAATAACATCATTTTAACAGTTTTGTACTTTTTTAATTCAAAGTTTTTCAAAGCAGAGAACACTGCAATTGGTATTTATCATATTAGTGTTAATTAGCAGAAATAACACACAAGATATAAAAGCATGCTGTCTCTCAAACTGTACAGAAAACCAAAGAAGAAATCATCTTTTAGTTTCATACTCTCCCCCCCCCCTTTTTTTTTTAATTAAATCTTGGTTCCCCCACTCTAAGTGGTAACCGTGCTGAACCACAATTTCTGTGGTTCCTCAAACTGACTGGGAACTGGTGAAAACCATAATTTACAATAAAAATATAAAACTAACGCAGATTATCGAAAGTGATTATTTTAATAACTTTAAAACAGAAACGTTATAAAACAATAACATTTAGCAACAGAGAGCGGAACACAACTCCAGCACACCTGCTCTCTTCAGCAAAGAAAACGCATTTAACCAGTAGAGGAAGCATGATTAGTTTGAATTGCATTAAAAACACAGGGCTGGATTTTCAGCCCTCCCTGGACTACGTCCCATTCTGCAGCAGCCAGCGAGGACTAAAATCCCCGCACCTGCAGACTTTTATATTTTCAGTCTGTGCCGCTGTGGTAGATGGTACGCCTGGTTCCACTAGGCATACCATTTCAGCACAGCTGCAGAGAAAAAAACCCAGCTGCAAGCTGCTGTAAATTGGGGAGCCAGTCATAAACTGGCTCCCGCTCTGAGAATACCATAGCTGCGGAGGAAACTGCGGCTCCCCAAGTGGTGACACACTTGTGCCAGTTTTTCCCCCCACAGCTACGGGGATTTCAGGGCCTCTGAAAATCCAGTCCATAGACTTTTGGACAGAAAAACATCGCTTGGCCCACCCAGACTGTCCACATGTTCCCTGCCTATTCTGTCTCTGCACAGCCTAACTGATCTCTGGCGACCCCTGCCTGTTTACCAGTAATTCCCCTATACAGGCATAGCATGCCTGAAGCCCCACACTGTTTTCACCCCTACTACCTCAGCTAGCAGACTATTTCAGGCATTCACCACTCTTTCTGTGAAATATTATTTCCTCATATTCCTCCTAAGCTGCATCTCCTCATTTTAAACAGACTCACCTCCTGTACACTGTTCACCACCATGAGATACTTTTATGGTCTTTATCATGTCCCCCCAGTGCTGCAGATAACGTTGGCATTCAAGAGTAATGTACCCACTATTTTTGGCATTAGGAGAGTAAAATATAATTTTGATGAGTAAAACTGCCTTAAATCTGGAAAAACAGTGCATTTTAAAGCATCTATGATGCATTTCCAAGGACTGGGATGAGTATCAGTACATCAAAAATATTTCAGAGCATTTCTTAAAATTTGTTGAGTAAAATAGGCCAGTACTCACTGTCACCCCTGGACAGCTGGTTCTGATCCCTTTATCATTTTTTGTAAATATAAAAAAAATGTGTAATGGACTGTGCCAAGAGAAACCACTGTCTTGCTGAAGTTGACACAAAAAAAACCCCGGGAAAAGTTCAAAGGACAGGAGGTATTTTAAACTGCAGATTTCTAAAATGCAATTACCTCGTCAATTTGCTTTGATCCCAGGAAATAAAATTAGCCATTCATGACGTCCTCAGGGAAATCCTTTGATTTTGCACTAGGTGTTATAATGGAAAGAGCATGCATGTGTTATGGGTGTCTCCCAGGAAGCCAGCTCACTTTATCAAAGAGACCCTTGATGTACAGGTCCCAGACTGTATTGCAGTCCAATATGCATGTGTGTGTGAGGAGGGGGGGGCGTCAGAGGGAAGCCAGTAATTATATCAAAGGGTCTTTGATGTCTGGGCCAAGCAGGACCCAGACTAATTTGGAAGGTTCAATAACCATTCCAAGGAAGCCCCTGAATTACATCAAAGAGACCTTTGATGTGTGTGTGAAGCAAGAGCATAGACCGATTTTGACCAGTCAACATGAGAAGAGGAAATTCATTGATGTCACCTATTATTTTTTCAAATATCTTGTTTGGACATCCTGTGTTATGGAATATAAAGTTTAATACTCCAAGGCGGAGTTAGGTGACCTCAGAGAGAAGACCGGCTCAAGACTGTTTTTAAACCTACTGAGTAAACCTTAGAAGACACACTTTCATTTTCTGACTGAGAAGGAAGAACATCACAGCACTGAAAGATTAAGTAAACATACATTAGACAAGACTAGTCTGAGTGTTATTATTGGTAGGAATCTGCACTTTTAAACCTGTTTGTTTTAAGGCTGTATGTGTTGGGATATTTTGTTCTGTAATTTTACTGTTTTCCTATTTTATCTATTTTAAAGTAAAGATACAGATTTTAAAAACAGAAACTGCCTGGTGTGCCTTGAAATTTCTTTTCATAAGTGAAGCTTTGAAGGTTATAGTTGACACTGTGTATGAGCTTATTGTGATACCAAACTGGGAAACGGATAGAGTTCTCTAAGGTCTTGCATAGCGTTCTAAGGGTTCACTTTGCAATATCTTGTTAGGTGCACGTAGGCAAAGATATCTGGCCCCCCCGAAGACAAAATTATCTAAGCCTGACAATTGGGTACGCTAACAAGAGGTTATCAGTTTGAATCCCTCCAGAACTTGAGAGACTAAGGTGACTCGAACAAACAAAACAGACAAGAGAGTTACCTTGTATTGTTAACTGTCCACAGATCCTACACTCAGAGGTTGGCACTTCGGGAGTAGAGGGCTGACCTGCTGAGTGAATCTGTGACACTCACCTTATCTGGTACACTGATCCCACCTCTCCCTTCTCTCCTCTAGGATGTACATGTTGAGATCCCTTAGTCACTCCTCGTGGGGTTTCTTGTGCAACCCATGCACCATTTTAGCTGCCCTCCTCCGGACTACCTCTACCCTATGTCCTTTCTGAGATGAAGGTTCCAGAACAGGGCACATACTCTAGGTAGGGTCTCCCCAATGACCTATACAGTGGTAATATCGCCTCCCTCCTCCTGCTGGTGATACCTCTCCCTATGCACCCCAGCAACCCACTGGCCCTGCCTAATACCTTGTCACAATGGAAGGTCATCAGATATTATAACCCCAAGGTCTCTTTCCTGCTTAGTGATTGATAGTGCCCCCCCCGCCCATTTATACTTAGCTCCTGGGTTCCTTGCCTAGCTGCATGATTTTGCACTTTTTGGCACTGAACCCCAGCTGCCATCCCCTTGATCACTCCTCAAACGTTCCAAGGTCCCTACTCATTCTCTTCACCTCCTCCCGAGTATCTACATTATTACATGTTTTGATGTCATCTGCAAAAAGGCATATCTTACCTTCTAGCTCTTTTACAATGTCACTTGTGAAGACACTGAAGAGGACCAGTTCCAGTACTAAGCCCTGTGGCATCCTACTGGTAACTCCCCCCTCATTAGAGAGCGAGCGGTTTACCACCACCCCCTGTCGCCTATCCATTAACCAATTTTCCTCCAGTTTACCACTTTTGATCCCACCTCAAGACTGTCCAATTTCTTTATCAGTCTCCTATGTGGCACAGTGTCGAAGGCCTTGCTGAAGTCCAAATAGGCCACGTCCACTACCCTTCCTTGATCTATTTTCCTGGTCACCCAGTAGAAGAAATCAATCTGATTTGTCTGGCATGACCTCCCCCTTTGAATCCATGCTGTCTTTGGTCTCGCAGCCCACTGGATTCAAGACATTCCATTAGCCTTTCTTTTAACAGGGTTTACATTAATTTCCCAACAACTGATGAGAGACTGACCATCTACAGTTGCTAGCTTCTTCCCTGCTGCTGCTTTTTTTGGAGCAGGACTATATCAGCTCTCTTCCAGTCCTCTGGGACCTCTCCTGTTTAAAGTGAGTTGTTGAATAAGGCCATCAGTGGTGCAGCAACCTCTTTCCTGAGCTCCCTAGCACCACTAGGTGTATCCCATCTGGCCCCATGGCCTAGTCCACTTTCAGGTTTGCAAGTCCCTTCAGAACTCCTTCCTCTGTAAATAGACTTGTGTTTAGCTCCCCCCCCCCCAAAGTGTTCTGCCCCTCAGAGGTCCATTCCCCTCTCCTTCCATTGTGAAGACTGATCCACCTCTCCCTCCACTGTCAAATCTCAGCAGAAGTATCTGTTCAGGATGTCTGCTTTTTCCATATCCTCCTCTGTGCAGTCACCCTCTGCCATCCTCCTTATCCTCACTATCCCTCACCTTGCCTTCCTCTTCTTGTGTATGTACCCGGAGAAAGTCTTGTCCCCTTTTGCCACCCCCTGGCTATCCTTTCCTCGGTTTGTGCTTTTGCTTGCCTCACTACCCTCCCTGCTTCCCTCGGTTTTACCTGGCACACCTTCCTATCCTCCCCCTCTGTGTTTCTTTGTACCTCCTGAATGCCACCCTTTTTTTTTCCACTTTCGTGTTCACTGCCCCTAGAGTACCACAGTGGCCTTTTTTCCCCCTCTTGCTTTTGCTCACTTCCTTCATGCAGCAGCTGACTGCCTTCACTATGCCTTCCCTTAATTTTTTCCACTGTTCTACTACCCTGCCCTGGCAATCCACCCCTGCCAGGCTGCTTCTAAGGCAGTCTCCCATTTCCTTAAAATCCATCCTCCTGAAGTTCAGCACCATCGACCTCGTGTAGTTTACCTCTGCACTCGTCTTAATGCTGAACCACACTATGGTGATCACTGGTCCCCAGGGGACTGCCCACTGTGACTTCTGCAGTACTGTCTCTGTTAGGGAGCACTAGGTCCATTACTGCCCTGTCCCTAGTGGGTTCGCTGACTAGCTGCCTGAGAAATGCCGCACCATGTAGGAGTCTAGGACTGCCCTGCGTCTAGCTGAAGCTGCAGCTGGAAAGCTCCCAATCCACATCTGGCAGACTGAAGTCCCCAACCAGCAGCAACTCCCTGAAGACCTGCCTGACATACAGTTCCCTATGATGATGTCATGACTTGGTCCCCAACGTGGACTACTATATGTAGTTAGTATTTAGTATAAGGAGTAGTGTTATTTACTTATGCTTAACCATGATTTACTGACAAACTATTATTTAGCTATGAGTTGCTGGTATTTAGCCATGATTTTCTCACATACTGTGTTACTGTGATTTACTGACGTACTGTTAGATATATTTGTGGTCTTAGCATGCCACCTACAGCAATAAACCATAATTACAATGTTTAGCATATTCACAATATATTTGTGGTCTTAGAGTGCCACCTACAGCCATTAGGCACATTACCATAATCAGCATATTTTATGACTTGTTCTGTTGTTCTAACAAATAACTATGATCAGCATAATACTTATCACAGTTTTTATACACATGCCAAGGTCTTGGTCCGAGCAGCCCACCGTTTGTATCAACAGAAATATAGTATATGCTTAGGGCTTACTGTGTATGGAAAACAAAGGTTTTCCAAATCTTGTTGTAGGGCAGTTCAAAGGTCAAAAAAAGTTGTTGCACTATCGTTCTGATGTCACATCGATAGTACAATAACTTTTTACCCTTAACCTGCCATCTGATTGGCTGCAACAGTGCTGTTTTCAAAAAATATGTTCAAAAATGGCACCTGTACTTAGTGAGCGGTGCGGTCGGGCGAGTAGTTCATAGACACAGTTTGGACACGGACTGCAAAAGTCAGTTCCGTGTATTCAAACTATTACTGTGCAAGATTTCTTCTTTTTTGTTTTCAAATTACTGGTACAGTTGTGGGACCGGAGCAGAGCGTGACTGCTGCGTGAAGTACCTATATATTCGGGGACAGGGCTGCAACAACGAGCACCGGAATTATTGGGGCCTGAAGTGGAGAGAATGGGAAATCTAGCCAGGACCAGTGTGAAAGAGCGAACACAAGGTACAAACACATTTCAGGGAACCCTATACCATCCACAACAAGGCTGTGTTTCCATCGAGGGTGTCAATGACATCAGAGAGACCTCGAGACCATCTGTTTTCTGAGTCATGTATTGCCAGACCAGCTGGTCTGCAATCTGCTAGACAACAATCTAACATCCCCTTATTTGCCATTCTGCTAATGGTTTCCCCTAGTGCCTTATCCAAATCTCCCCCCCTGAGCAAGAGGTCTGTATACCACACAAGTTTGAACAGTGGTCCCAGCTCCTGTCCAGGGAGACCCACAGTATCTAGAGCCCGTTCTTCACCTCTAGGTTCCCTTGCACTTCCATAGCCCTGCTATCCTCCCTTACATACAGAACCACCCTCCTCTGTCCCCTGTCTCTTCTGAATTGAGAGTAGCCTGGTATGGCCATATCCCAGTCATGATTTCCAGTGCACCATGACTCAGTTATGGCCACTAAGTCCAAGTCTATCTGCACCATGATGGCCTCCAGATGCAGAATTTTATTCCCAGACTCCTTGCTTTGGCACACATGGCTCTCCAAACCTTGCACCCTCCCTGCCTGCAACCTCTCACCACTCCCTCTTTCTGCCTGTGATGCTTCCCAAGACTCCCCCCAATTCCCTGCTTCCTCTGTAGTTCACTTCCTGTCCTCTCTAAACCTCTGTTTCTGCACCATTTGTTCTTACCCCCCCTCCCCCGTTTGGGCTGAACGTTTTCTTCCCGAGCCTATCATTGGTGCCCAGAAGCCACAAAAGGGCTTTATACTCCTTCCTGAGCCATTAAAAAGGGCTTTTATAACTTTTTGTTTTTCTTGTATAACAGACGTTAAGAGGGTTTAATTGTTTCTCCCCATGTTCTGAAAACGGCTGGTTTAGTGAGAACACATACAGAACCCATGAGCTGCAATCATATTTTAAGCTACCTCATTGAAGATTCCCTATTTATACAATATACATAGCGTTTTTTTAACAAAGATAAAAATGCTATCAAAACAACAGAACCGTACTTAGCTAGATAAAAATTTTCTTGCTAAAAGGGTATGTCATTTCATCTTTATTCTTACTTGAGTATGTCAGAGAAACCAGCTGCATCAAAGTCCTATGCCTTGCGCTGTTGCAAACTATGTGCCAGTGCAAGTAATCCATTTAGTGAATCGCGCAGCAGCTGAAGTTCATTCAAAACACTCATGCTCTTAACAAAAAAAAAAACAAAACAAAAAAACAAACAAACAGAAAAGTACCTCAGAAAACAATACACATCCTCCCAAACCCACCACATCACACAACCAGTTGGAAAAACAAAATGCGGAGAGAGTATGGAGCCATAAAGAGAGTAGTTTAAAAAAAAAAAAAAAAGGCTAGCATTTTGCTTTTTGAGATCTTTACTCATAGCGCTAACTGTGTAACGCTAATGTCTACTGTATAAAGTGCATATGTGATGTGTGTCTATGAAATATGGATTTTATCTTCATTTGAGGTCAGAGACGTTTTCCCCCTTACTCATGGCTTCGCCACTCATAAAGGTCAAGAAGTCACTGACCACTCGTGAAGATAAATCCCATATTTCAGACATACATCACATATCCCCTATATAAGCAAATATACACACA
Organism: Neoceratodus forsteri; assembly: GCA_016271365.2. NCBI lineage: Eukaryota > Metazoa > Chordata > Ceratodontiformes > Ceratodontidae > Neoceratodus > Neoceratodus forsteri. The sequence continues at coordinate 1,513,097,808 of CM057452.1, read as the reverse complement.
CCAAAGGCGGGGGGTTGGGTTTCCAGCCTTGCTTTAGTTTCTAGTTTTCAGATGAGACGTTAAACCAAGGTTCCTTCTGTTCCTCTCTGGTGGTTGTCCAGGTGAAAATAAAAGATTCCATGGCACTTTTTAATTCTCCGCTTTATTCCCCCCAACCACCAGCCCCTTTACAGTGATTTCCCAACTCCATCAGCCCCTGCTTCTGCTGCAGTGCTACGACGGCTTACCCCGCCATGGTGGAGCCCGCAGTGTGGGTGCACAAACACACTGCAGCAAGAATCGCTCGTCATTTAACAGTGAGGAGGTGGGGAAGAGGGTTGCAAAGTCCAAGAGTGCCTTCCTGGGCCCCTCAACCTACCGCTTCCTACCAGCTGTTTTCACCCGTTTACCCTCCCCCAACAAAAGAAGATGGCGGGTAGGGCCCCAAGCATGTACATCGCTCTTGCAGTATACTTTAACCTGTGGCCGCTGAGGTGAAAATGCTGCAGCGGAAACAAACGCCAACCCTCCCTGGAGAAGGAGGGTCATCTGGGACACCTGATCCCCACCTGCCTCTAATACCCTGGGCTCACTCCCAAACCTGGGTAGCTGACATCACAGCTGATAGCACAGAGCCGCTGCTGTGCCACTTGGCCGGCCCTGTGGTATTTTTCTAAGTAAGCATGGAATGACCCAGTGTCCAACCCCATATTATTCTCTAAATACAACATGCCCTACTATAACTGTGTAAAGCTTATGAGTAAATGCAGCCCACCCTTAAAAGCTGCAGCCATATTTACATGTATTTAAAAGTCCCTGCCCGTATCTTATTCATCAGTATGAAAAGTACATTAAGATTCAGTGCATGAAACATGCTCTTTTGAATAAAATTCAAATCTATGGAAGTCAAATAACAGAAAAGAAACTAAAAAAAAAAACCCCCACTCTAAAAAGACAAAGAACCTCAGCAATAAAAGTAAGGCAAGGGTTCCCTTAAAAGAACATTGACAACAAAGTTAGATTTCAAAGAAATCCAAAATCACGCACTGATAACCCCATAATGTAAAGCATCAAGAGGATTTTTATATAAATCACCATGAAAATCCAGGCTGGTTCTGTCTCAACTGGGAATGCATGGTGCCAAAGGGCCGCTCACACAACCTGCAAAGAATGAGAAGACACTGTGACTGTACTGTCAAGTGGAAAAAGGGTGCCGGCCCGGTGGCACTGAGGGTTGAGGCACTGGACGCCACACCTCGCGCCACGCCGGTGACCCAGGTTCGGGAACGAGCCGGGGCTGCTGGGGTGGGGGGAAGAGATTGAGCATCCGCCGACTGCTCTCTCTTCCCAGGGCTGGGTATGGGGAGGCATTCGCTCCTGTAGCGACCTCTGGCGGTGGCTGGAGATTGCCAGTGCAGTGACACAGCGTAATGCCTGGGGGCGGAGCGGAAAGGAAAAATGACAAGAAAAAGCCTCCTATCAGCCGGAAGATGACAGTGGCCCTGGTGGACCCTCGCACATCCCATATACCGGCTATGATGCGCCCAGGATCTCTCTCAGGGCGACCCGACGACTTACAGGTAGGCCCTTCATACTCAGGAGGTAGTCACTGTGGGAGAGCGGAATCAGCCCCGAAGATGGTACCGGGAGTCGGGTCTGCCCGTGGTCGATCGGGGAGATGTGAGGGTTCAGGTTGGGAGTAGGGTGGGATCCGAGTTGGGCACTCCTGAAGGATGCCCGGGGGATAGGTGAATAAAGAAAGTTTAAAAAAAAGTGGAAAAAGGGTACTTTCTGGGCAGGGTACAACCATTTCCCTTTATACCCTATCTAGCGCTGTCCCTGGACTACTGGATTCCTGCAGTGGTAAGCTAACGCCAGTGGCTAGCTTTTTTTTTTTTTTGTCTGGAGTACCAGAACTGGTGCTCTTTGAAAATGTGTGCATCAAAACATGATCCCCAGCCGGCCCAGTGGCGCTGAGGGTTGAGGCGCTGGATACCACACCTCACGATACACTGGAAACCCGGGTTCAGGAACGGACTCGGGACATCGGGGTTCGGCAGGGGAGGGAAGGGATCGAGCATCTGGAGGACTGCTCTCCCTTCCTGGGGAGGGTGTTGGGGTATGCGATGCTCCTGAGCGGCCTCTGACGGCAGTCGGGGGCGTCCCATGGAACATGAGGTGCAAGCAGATGCAGGGGTGGAGCTGCCATGGACATCAGGCAGGCAAGTGCCATGGATGTCACTGCACGTCTGAGCTCCAGGGGGCAACAACAAAAAGTAGGAAAAATTCCCTACCTTGGGGATAGGCGAAGGCTCCTCCAGTGCCAAAGAGCACATTCCCAAAAGTCGGGCCTTCAACCAGGGTCCCCCAACTCCTGCCCGGCACATTAGACTGTAGATACAGTACCAGGGCGATGGCCCCACCTCGGGGGTCTGAGAGCCGGGGGATGCGCTGGGCAGGAGCGGACCTGGTGAAGACTTCAGACAGGGAGGTAGAGTCGATGGTGAGTGAGGCAGCTGGAGAGAGTTCCCCGAGGTAGGTGCAGGAATAGAATTCGGGGGAAAAAAAACATGATCCCTGTCCTTCATAGTTCACTTTGATCCTACGTAATTCAGAATCAGAGACAACAATTCTCAGTTTGCAACATCACAATCAGTTACATAGCAACACAGGGATGTTGCAAGCAGGGGACTGTTAACTCTGCTCCTGAAAAGCATCAAGACTAACTACTGAACGTCAAAGAAAAAGAGGTTTGTTTTCATACATAAATCCAGAGGAAATAATAGCAGGAAAGTTAGTGTTACTTTGGAATGGTGGGTAATTAGGGTCATGTATATTTTTATCGCCTTGTGCCAGGACTGTTTTATACTAAATGAGAAACGGGCCTTTTTGTTTTGACAGTTTGGCATGAAACCTTACTACTGCTGCCTACCAGGGCATCTCTGTAAATGAGCCTATGACACAATGATTTTGTCCTGGATAAATAAAATTAAAAATACAAATAGAAAAAAATAGGGCTCTGATGGTTCCACTTTATTTATTACTGGTGATCAGAGCTCCTTGTTAAAATGGTATATAAAGTGTTTGTTTCTGGAACAAGCGGTTCTGGAAAAACAACCATTAAAGTCACACTGTGGGACTGGGTGAGGGAGCAGACGGCAAACAGTCAAGAGAAAAAAATCACAGAAAGACCATGATAGACAACCCACTTGGCATACCAAGAATTTCAGCTTAAACTATGACTTTATTTCCAAGGGTTCTTTCTCCTCTGCAGCTAGTTTTACATATGCATTGAATGCATCAAGTGCTGCTTTCAGCAACTGCTTTTCAAAATGCATCTGAAACCAAAAGCCACTAAACATTATGCAGTCATTTGCAGTCATTACAAATGGAGGCCCTCCACCGGCACTAAAAATTAAATCAGTTGGCATCACGAGAAGTCAACCGCATTACAGCTGTCACTGTATCGCTTGCTTATAAGACCCCACCTGGCGTATTCTGTCTAGTTCTGGAGAACGCACAATGGGTGGAAGCACTCCAGAGGAGAGCAACTAAAATGGTGCAGGGGTTGCATCAAACGCCCTACAAAGAGAGACTGAGGGATCTCAACATGTATACCCTGGAAGAGAGAAGAGCAAGAGGGGGCATGATAGAGACCTACAAAGGCCTCATTGAGGGTGAACAGGGTTCAGAAGGGGAGTCTCTTTCAAATGAGAAACAGCACCAATGCAGAGGGCATTAGATGAAGCTGCGGGCAGGGGAGTTTAAGAGGGATGTGAGGAAGCACTACTTCACTGAAAGGGAGTGGTGGATGCTTAGAACAGACTGGCAGAGGAAGTGGTGGAGGCAAAAACAGTAGCGGGCTTCAAGGGTGCATGGGACAGATATAGGGGAATATTAGTAAATAGGCATGAAGGAGGCAGGGTTGCCAAAGACTAGTTAGGGTCTGCAGAGACAGACCAGGCAGGGACTATCTGGGAAGACTGGGTGGCCCATGCAGTCCTTATCTGCTGTCAGATGTTTCAAGCCGGCCAGTGGTGCAGTGGCTGCGCTACCATCCACAACGCCAGCAACCCAAGATCAGGAGCAATCTCTGGTCATGGGGGCTGACTAGGGTGGAGAGGATGCGAGTCTAAAAGACTGCTCTCCTCTCCGGGGGCACTAGGGGCAACACAGGAAAGGAGACTGCTGTGGGACTTCCTTGGTGAGCGCACATGCCTCCACATAAGTGCAGAGCTGCGTGTGTGCTCAAGCATGGGGAACAGGAGAAAATTGAAAATATGGGTCTAGGCTTTGTGAAGCATTGCCCATATTTCTGGGGTCCACCTGACTGCTGCGGCAGAGGTATCTGTATATGTGTTCGGGGGGGGGGGGGGACAGTCCTCCTGCATCTGCCCTGCTGTGGGGAGAATCTGCAGGGGATTGAGCTCTCAGAATGGAGGTTGTAAGGGAGGGCCAGCAAGTGCCTGGACAGGGCTTATGGCCACCCAGACCTACTACGGGAGGATAAAAACCTTTGTGGCAAATTCTGTATTTCTACATTCCAAAAACCTTGACTTTCAATTCATTCCATTCTCCATCACGGAGGGTTACTCATATAAAAACAGAAGCTTTACATGTTGCAGTTCATCTACAACTGAAGCTTATTCTGGAATTTAGTTTTTTTATTATGCTTTATGCCCCTTTCTACCAACGGGCCCTCAATCAGCCCTACTGCTCTGCCCAGCCCCACCACCTGCCATCTCCAGGATTTACCCAGGCTCCATGTTCCTCACCTGGATGCCCCCCCCCGGGGAAGGGCCACCAGAGACCAGACCAACTCCTCCAATGGAGCTGAAGTTTCAGTTCTAGAGCAGAAGCCCGGTCGGCAGTGGGGACCTGTGACGGGAGGCATCCTGCACGGTCAGGGTATCTTCTTCCCTCCCCCACAAGATGTGACATGGGCCCTGGGCTGACACAAACATGCAGGAATGTGTGCAATGTGTATCAGGGCAGTGACATCCCTCACCCTCAATCTGCTGGCTTCTCTTGCACTGTTACCTATGGTCACCCAAGTAGCAGTAGTGTAGCAGAGGCCAAGAACCCTCCCCTCCCTTGAGAAGGCTAGCATCAGTTGGGATTCTCCACCATCCTCCCCCAGCTGGCCCTCTAATGACCCAGGATCATTCCCGAACCCACGTCGCTGGCGTCGCAAGCAGTACTGGATCAGTGGGCTGATCACTATTTATTCATTTCAAATGTTTTACCAGGAAGATCATACAGAGCTGGGAACAGCTCACTTACATATATGTCTGGGGGGTGAGGTGGGGGAAGGGAAGCAGTACATATCAGTCAATACCATCAACAGAAAATTAATGAAAGAGAGCAGCATGACACATAAAAGTATACAATCAATACAGCAGTGAGGTAACAAGTGAGGGCCAGAGCATGACTGCAATTGGGTAAACATACTCTACATCACCGTTTGGAAGCCACACCCAAATTACAGCCGTGGCTAAAAAAAAAAAAAAAAAAATGTCATTAATAAAAGCCACACCTGCTTTGTAACTATGGCTTCTAAACGGTGAAATATATAGTGTGAAGCACAACAGTACACTCGAACCACAGAACTCCTTAGTACTTGCCGGTTCCATCTATGCTCAGACAGAGCTCTGCTGGTCACTGCCATTTTAATACTTATTAGTGAGAAGCACATAACAGATCAGCAGCACTGACCGACCATGTTGGAGGAAGCTGGCAAGAGAGAATCTCTCAAGACAGAATTGGGCATACCCGTTCCTCCCTTCCTCCAGCTAATTTGCCAACATATCGGTATGTCAATATGGTGTTTTAAAAGTTACCATATCTGTGCCATAATAGTTACAAAAGACGGAGCAGTATGCTCAGGGCCCCGTGTTTTCTGTGATTCTGCGGCTGCAGCAACTGCCGCAGAAACAAGCCTCTGCCACAGAAACAGCATATTCTGGTGCAGTAAATATGGCCGTCACCACTGAATACCCAACTAAATGGCTAAAATGATTGTGAGCAAGCTTAAAATGGCATTAGCGTGAGCTGTTGGCAGCTCCATTATACATCCATCCCCCCTGGGTTGCAGTAGTCAGTGGGACCACCCCTTTCCAATCCCCTGGCACTCAGCCCTGAAGCTTATGACCATTATGGCCATCTACAAACACTGAGGGAACTTCAAGAAGTCTACTTCATAAGAAAGAATGATGTTTCTGTTTGCCAACTGCAGAACTGTGGAATGAAAAAGTATTAGTAATTATTGCAGACAACAAATGGGAGGCTTTCTGGACGTTTGCCTACTGTAAAATGTTCCAGCTACCCTCTAGCCTCACAGTAAATTCTTACGGAGTGGGAGAGAAGAATACACGGAAGCCAGGTGGCACTGAAATAAACACCACTGGTTTTGAACTGTGCAAGCAGGAGGAAGCAACTGGAGCAGTGTTACAGCACAAACCATCACCACCAGGCTTCAAGTAAGTGGGAGGGAGCCATTGGAGCAGCACTGTTCCGCAACCAGGCAATACTGGTCTTCAACCAGCTGGACAGGCAGGGGGAGAAATTCTCAGGAGCATAGCTTTGGTAAACCAGCATTGGCAGGTAGGAGAGTGCCATCCATGGGACAATAAAACAAACTGCAGTAAAAAAAAATAAATAACCCTTCAATTCCCCCATGCCCTACATCCAATCCAAATCAGTGCTGCCAGAATTGCTTTGCTTTGCCTTGCCTGTACATCTGCCAAACTGCTGCAGGCTTCCTTTTCCTGAGCATTCATTCTGGGTACCTAGATTTTATTTTGGGGCTCATTTGAGTCGCCAGAGAATGTAAAGCCCATCACAGAATTCGTTCATAGCCTGACTGCAGCAAGCATGAGGTCCTGCTGCAGAATGTAGGTCCAATTTGCCGCAGTGAGGGGGACAGTGAAAAAGCAGGGATACTGAACGAATATTTCTGCTCAGTATTCACAAAAGAGGAGGGGGGGAAGTGCCTAATCCAATTAACAGAAGCACTCTTGATAGGGGGGTCGATCCTAGTCCTTTCACAGAAGAAAGGGTTCTGCAAGAACTCCTAAAACTGAAGGTGGACAAAGCAATGGGGCCTGATGGAATTCACCCCAGAATTCTAAAAGAATTAAGGGGGGAACTAGTGAAACAACTGGCTACTCTTTTTAATAAATCATGGGAGGATGTTGTGGTACCCCAGGACTGGAGAAAGGCGGATGTGATTCCCCTTCACAAAAGCGGGACCAAGACAGAGGCAGGAAACTACAGACCTGTCAGTTTGACCTCTGTGGTAGGGAAAGTGATGGAGTCACTTCTGAAGAAAAGAATAGTTGAGTACCTAGAGGTCAGTGGGGCACAGCACCCAAGGCAGCATGGGCTCACAGCGGGAAGGTCATGTCAGACGAATCTAATAGATTTCTTTGACTGGGTGACCAAAGTAGTAGACCAGGGAGGGCTGTGGACATGGCCTACCTAGACTTTAAGCAATGCATTTGACACAGTCCCACACAAAGGATTAATAGTCAAATTAACCAGCCTGGGAGTGGGTCCCAGGGTTGTAGCCTGGGTAAAACACTGGCTGCACAACAGGACACAGAAGGTAATTGTAAATGGAGTCCACTCTGAAGAAAGAGGGGTTACTAGTGGGGTACCGCAGGGTTTAGTATTGGGTCCAGTCCTTTTTAATGTCTTCATAAGTGACACTGCAGACGGACTGGAAGGAAAAGTATGCCTCTCTGCAGATGACACAAAGATCTGCAACAGGGTTGATACACAAGGAGGCATGGAAAGGATGAGAAGGGACTTGGCAAGGTTGGAGGAATGGTCAGATGTATGGCAGCTAGGATTCAATGCAAAGAAGTGCAAAATAATGCACCTGGGAAACAAGAACCCAGGGGAAGAATACACAGTGGGGGTAGTAACAACAACAAAAAAGGAAAGGGACCTGGGGGTAATCATATCAGATGACCTTAAGGTTAGCAAGCAATGTGAGAAGGCAGTAGGGAGGCTGGGGGTACTGGGATGCACAGGGGAGGCATCAGCAGCAGAAAACAGGAAGTTGTTATCCCTCTGTACAGACAGTTGATGAGACCCCATCTGGAGTACTCAGCCCAGTTCTGGAGACCCCATCTCCACAAGGACATAGACAGGATAGAGGCAGTCCAGAGGAGGGCAACTAAAATGGTGCAGGGTCTGCAAGAGAAGCCAGATGAGGAGAGACTAAAGGAGCTTAATATGTATACCCTTGAGGAAAGAAGGGAGAGGGGGGACATGATAGAAACTTTTAAGTACCTCAGTGGAATCAACAAAGTCCAAGAGGGTAGCATCTTTCAGAAAACGAGACATGCAAGAACAAGGGGACACAATTTAAGATTAAGTTAACAAGATGGGGGGGGCGGTTCAAGGACAATGTGAGGAAGTATTATTTCACAGAGAGGGTAGTGGATGCATGGAACAGCCTTCCTGAGGAGGTTGTGGAGTCTAAAACTGTGGGAGAATTCAAGAATTCATGGGACAGACATAAGGCAATTCTTGTGGGGGGTAGGAAGAAATAGGCTGTTGATTAACTAGGATCTGCAGCCTATCCTGTAGGTAGGGAAATGGGCAGACTAGATGGGCCAAGCGGTCCTTATCTGCCGTCAAAGTCTATGTTTCTATGTTTCTAAGTGAACATGAGGCCCTGAGTATGCTGGTTTCAGCTTTCTACTTACAGGCAGTGTAGCGAGCTGCTCTAAAACAGGCTGCCTGGGAGTCTAGTAAGGGTATGGTGGTTTACTAGCATTGCAGAGGATTTTGGGGTAACACAGTAAAATGCTCTGTTCTGGAAAGCTATTAAAAAAAGCTACCCCCGTTTGGAAGCCGTTGCAGAAAATGGTAAAATGCAATAGAAGTTGTGGCTTCTAACAGGTGAAATACATTAATCTGCAGTCGACTGTCAATAACTAAAACTATAATACATGTGCAAAAGAAAATGTGCAACATTAAATATACTGAGTAGGGAAGACAGCAGTGAAGTGTGTGCAGAACTAGTAAGCAATAACCCACGACCGGGTGTGCGGTTAGCAGCTTTGTGCCCTCACAGCACCCAGGGTGTTGATTAATCCCCAATAACCACACATCCTGGAGTGGGTTATGTGCTTATAACATGGGCTATGCTTAAACTACAAAAAATATGCAGAAAACTGTGTTTTTTGCTGTTTAAACAGCAGAAACAGTAGTGTACCCGCTACCTTGCAAAATAGTCCGTCACAAAAACTACAGCACAAGCACAGTCTCGCTCTCTCCCTCCGTTCCTGTTTCTGGGGGCTTTGTGAACTGCAACACTAACTACTCAGCGACTCTCTGTTCTTTCAGAGTGCTGTTTCTTCTGCTTCTAGAACTGATTTCACAGGGCTGCCTGTCCCTTATCTGCCACCCTAGTATGTACTGGAACACGCTAATTTTTTCCTGCCTTTACTACAATTTGCTGTTTGTCAGGTGCTGCACCCTAACTTGCTCGCTTCACTAAGCGTGGATATTGCTAACAATACTTGTCATCCTACATGAAATAGACTGTTTGGGGCATAAACAAATTAATTAACACCCACAATGATTCACTATCAAGGAAGGACCGAGGAACACTGCACATCCAGAGGCAACTGTCAGTATATGAGCGGGATTTCAAGGTAACTTTGTCTCTCTCGCGGTTGTTTCTAGAGCTGCTCGAGGAAGACAAATTAACTCTCTCTCTCTCTGTCTCAGCACCGCGACTCACAGGGGACTGACAGAGATCGAGAGACATGGGCTTGGTGCGGCTTAAGCATGAGCGGAGATGCGACGCGTAACAGAAACAGCGGGAGCCGCACCAACAGCTAACACGTACAACCTTCAGCTTCGCATATCTCTCCTGTCTCGGCCATATCAGGCTACACACTACACAGTGAGAGAGAGACACGGAGAGAAACACAGTTGTCTGGTGCATCTGGTGCTCCACTGTGCACAGCAATCAGAGACATAAAACTATTTCTCTTTCTCAGTCTCCTGCTCTGTTGTGCTGTGCTGTCACTGTTTGTTTCACTGGACAACGCACGCCAAGCTGCTTGCTGCCTGTCTGTGTGCGTGGGGGGGGGGCTGTTACATTTCATATGGCACTGCGACTCCCTAATAAATAAATTGATGCAAGACACACTGGAACACACAGATGACACTATGCGCTGGGTTCCCGGAGGTCTGTGGGGTGGGTGGATGGGGAGACAGACAACGGGATAGATAGGTCAGTGCCACAATTCTGTAGTGGCACTCCAGAACTCCTTGTCTCACATCTGCAATGGCTCCCTGGCGAGGGGACATGATGCGGGCCCAGAGGACACGGGAACAGTGGCACAAACACCATCAGAGTGAACAGTCTCGCACACTGAGAAACGGAACGAGAGACAGGACAGTGCCGCAAGTCTGTACTTGTCCTCACGCTGTGTATGTTTCCGTCTGCCGCTCTCTTGAATATGGAAAGGTTTCTCTCTCTCTCTCTCTCAAGCAGTACTTGGGACCTGGGGGAGAGAGTCACAGACAGAGAGCAGTGCAGCAACAATGAACACTACAGCTATACGTGACAGGCTCAGCTCTTGCTCTGGTAACGAGGATAGTAATGGCAGCCACTCACAGTGTAGTTTTTGCCACAATAACAAGATCTGGTCCGCTCCGTGATCACTCAGGGCAGATGCTTCAACACTTACTGTGCATATATCGTGGATTAATCAACGGTCACCTGAACGGTCTGTGCCAATCGGGTACCTCACTTTGTGAAGCCCATGTTATAATCTACCTTATAAAATGAGACTGTAGATGGGGTGTATGGTTATGAAGCAGGACTTTCAGAGTTAAAGGGGAAGGCCAGACCAAAGACAGAAGAACCTGGAGGTGAATACAGATCGACTTTCTATGCAGGGGAAAGAGAGAGAGAGAAAAAACAATGGTCAAAGTTATGGAGGGAGAGTGAGGTGGTAGGAGGACCAGAGAGTAAGGGAATCATAAGTGGGGAGGGTTCCAAACCAGAATAAAGGATGCACATTGGGCAAGCACTCTGTCCTCAAGAGAGTGGAGTGACAGGAAAGTATGGGGAGCAGTAGGGAGGGCAGGGGAAGGGAAGACAGTTAAGGAAAACATAACGGAGTGAAAAAAAGGGTCCAGCTTAGTGAGGGTGGACAACGATCTTCTCTCAACAGGCAGGGAATGGAATACAGGCTTTGTTTCTGTAGCATGCACCAAGCTTAGAACAGAGTTTCTTGTGGATAGCATCCACATGGCAGGAGATGTCAAGGTGGCAGCCCAGCCAGACCCAGACATACTTGAAGGAAGTGAACTTCTCCAGTACAGTGCCCTCTAGGGTAGGGAAGACCATGGGGCCAGGATTTTGGCCATACACTGTCTGGTGTCCAAGCTCATTGACTTTTTTTTGCTTTGTGGGTAAGCCGACTGAACAGAACCAGAGTTGGATACGAGTATAATCCCTCTGTAACGGGAAAGGCAGATCACAGGCAGAAGGGCCAGAGGCAAAGAGCACAGTGTCATTGCCATACATGGGGATGTTGGAGTGGAGACATGCTCCAAAGAGATCATTTAGGAAAATCAAGAACAGGCTGGGACCAAGGATACAGCCTTGGGGGACTCCTGCTCCAACAGAGAGCGGAGAGGGCATTACCTATGCCGACTACTTGTCACCTACCCTCTTGGTAAGAGCCAAACCATTTAACTGCAATGACAGACAGCCCAGCACATACAAGTTTGTCCAGAAGAATGGAGAGAGGGACAGTGTTGAAGATGGCAGAGGTAACTGGACCCTGATCCATCCCCTTCAGGTTTGGTGTCAGTGAATCTGAGAAGAAAGGATATATCCTACCTGTGATATCACACTCATTTCCACAGTATTTTTTTCCTATAGCTTTTCACTCCATTGGGGTAAGGTGGGCAGGTTTTCCGCTCATCCCTGCTCCTCTTGGCCATCACTCACCTCACTGGTCCCACAGGCAAACATCTCCAACAGATTACTACCCCCCCCCAATGGTGGGGCTAAATAAATTCAAAATAAATGCCTGTTGAAGGAAAAACTCCTTTTTAATTTGAAACAAACTGAAACAAACTTTTTTTTTTTTTTTTTTTTTAACAGTTATTGAAAGAATTATGATGGCCCCACCCAGCCATGACTGCTATCAAGAGGGAGATCCGAGTCTGTGCCCCATACTGGAGTTCAACATGAGGCAGGAGGAGTCGAATGCGCACTGTGCAGACAGCATTCTGAGTTGAGGTGGAGCTACTGCTCTCCATGCTACTTAAGTCCCTCCTTCGATGGGATGTAGGAGAGACAATGATGCTCTGGGTGATCATATGATCTTAGCCCTCCGCCATACAAGGCAAAAAATGGTGTAGCCAACAAATACAAAAAGGGGCACACTAACAAAAAGATCTGGTGCAACTGTATGGGTGGGCAGGTCTTTAAATGCTGAAACAGAAAGAAACAGTCCACCCCCGAAGAAAACCAAGCCAATAATGTCAGAATGTTGTAATATTTGCAAAATGCTAAATCTACTTTTTTGACAAGTACACATGGATGCTGGATCACTGAACATCCCAGCGCTTCGAGTTCACTTCCTTTTCATCATCCCCTTATGCAGAAGAAGTGCTCCATGAAGTGCTGGAATGGTCAGTGATCCACCACCAGTATATACAGTGCCTTCAGAAAGTATTCACCCCCCCTTGGATTTTGTCACATTTTGTTGTGTTACTACCAGAATTTTTAATGCATTGAAATTATTTTTTTCCCCCTTGATTCACACAGCATACTCAACAATTTAAAGTGGCAAAAATATTTTTATTGTGTAACAAAAATTTATGAAACATTAAAAACTGAAATATCTTGTTTACTTAAGTATTCACCCCCCTGAGTCAATACTATGTAGAAGCGCCTTTGGCAGCAATTACAGCTTTGAGTCTTCTTGGGTATGTCTGTATCAGCTTTGCACATCTGGATTTGGGGATTTTCGCCCATTCTTCCTTGTAGATTTGCTCAAGCTCTGTCAAGTTGGATGGGGAGCGTCGGTGAACCACAATCCAAGTCTTTCCACAGATTCTCAATGGGATTCAAGTCTGGGCTTTGGCTGGGCCACTCAAGGACATTCACCTTCTTGTTCTGAAGCCACTCCAGTGTTGCTTTGGCTGTAGGCTTGGGGTCGTTGTCCTGTTGGAATGTAAATCTTCGCCCCAGTCCAAGGTCTATTGCAGACTGATGCAGGTTCTCCTCAAGGATGTGCCTGTATTTGGCTCCATTCATTGTTCCCTCTATCCTGACAAGAGCCCCAGTCCCTGCTGCTGAAATGCATCCCCATAACATGATGCTGCCACCACCATGCTTCATGGTAGGGATGGTGTTACACGGGTGATGAGCTGTGTTCGGTTTGCGCCAGGCATAGCGCTTTGCATTCAGGACAAAGAGTTCAATATTTGTTTCATCAGACCAGATAATCTTTTGTCACATGGTCTCAGAGTCTGCCACGTGCCTTCTTGCAAACTCCAGGCACGCTATTATGTGGCCTTTTCTCAGGAGTGGCTTCCGTCTAGCCACTCTCCCACAGAGGCTACATCTGTGAAGTGCTGCAGAGATTGTTGTCCTCTGGACAGGTTCTCCCATCTCAGCCATGGAACTCTGTAGTTCTGTCAGGGTGGTCATTGGGTTCTTGGTCCTTCCTGACCAAGGTCCTTCTTGGTTGCTCAGTTTGGGAGGATGGCCTGCTCTAGGAAGAGTCTGGGTGGTTCCGTAATCTTTTCATTTCCTAATGATGGACTTGACTGTGCTCCTGGGAACTTTCAATGCCCTAGAAATGTTTGCATACCCCTCCCCAGATCTATGCCTCCTCATAATTCTATCACGGAGTCCTACGGACAGCTCCTTGGTCTTCATGGTAGAGTTTCTGCTCTGACATGCACTGTCAACAGTGGGACCTTATATAGACAGGTGTATTTCCTCTGAAATCATGTCAACCATTTGAACTGAAAACAGGCGGACTCCATCAAGTTTTATAGAGTGATCTCACACAAAGGAAATTGGATGCACCTGAGCTCAATTTGGAGTGTCATAGCAAAGGGGGTGAATACTTATCAAATCAAGACATTTCAGGTTTTTATTTTAAATTACATGTACAAAAAATTCCAGAAGTTTCATTCCACTTTGACATTATAGAGTAATTTGTGTAGATACTTGACAAAAAAATCCCATATAAATGTATTTTAATTTGAGTTTGCAACATCACAAAATGTGACAAAATCCAAGGGAGGTGAATACTTTCTGAAGGCACAGTACTTGAAACAGTAGAACATTGTGACTTACTGGCTTGGTTTTCTTGTGGAGTGTGTTGTTTCTTTGTATTTCTAATATGGCACAGTATGGCTGGCACTACATGCAGATAGTGGAAGGAGAGCACAAGGAGAAAAAGATAAGTAGGGGCATAGGGCATGCTGTCCTCCTGCCACCCACTGACCTGCAGTGTGCTGCTCTGGGAGGCCCTACACCACTGCACTAGACCCGTGTGAAGGAAGTAGAGTCCAAGATGCAGAAGGGTGGGGGGCTGCAAGGGAGATGTGGAGTAGCATCAGAAGTCAGAGGGCAACATTTTTCTCATTGATTACTACTCCAGGGCTATTTACCAGCCAGTCTTAATAAATAAAAAGCTAAGACTCTACATATAAGAATTGGACAAAAAAAACAAAAAACAATCAAGCTTAAGTTTGTAGTTTATTATACATAAATATCAATCTCTCAATCCTGATGAGAAAAAAATGCATTTCTTATTCACAGTCAGATGCTATAATTTCTTCTTATTCACAGTCAGATGCTACTTCTGATGGTTCTACTGGACTGGTAAGTGTTTGCTGTCAGTGGTCCAGGACACAGATGAGCAAGGATGGGTCAGGAGCTGGTTGTAGCATAGAAGCCCAAAGGTGGCAGTCGGTAGGAAATTCACAGAAGCCGGGCCTGTGACCAGTGTGGTCCCACTGGGCTTGGTGTTTGGTCCAGTGTAGGTTAACTTCTTCATAAGCAATATTTCAGAAGGGATCAAGGGTAAAATCTGCCTGTTCACAGATGACACAAAACTCTGTAGGAGGGTGGACATGGATGAGCGGAGACAGGAACTCAGGGAAGACCTAGCTAGATTGATGTGGACTGGCATTTGGCAACTGGGGTTTAGTGTAAAAAAGTATAAAGTTATGCTCTTGGATACAAAGCATCCAGGGACCAGATACTAACTGGGTGGTGTACAGGTAATCAGGTCAGAGGAAGGAAAGGACCTGGAAGTAATCATCAAGAGTAACCTGAAACACTTAGCACACCAAGAGAGCAGCAGCCAAAGCAAATCAGACGCTGGGCTGCACAGTCAGGAGAAATTTTTTTTTTTTTTAAGAGATTTACCAGGAAAGACATACTGAGCCATAAAGCTCGTTTCCAGACGTGTCCTGGGGGGAAAGGGGCGGGGATAAGTACATAATAACAAGTAAAAAGTGCAGTAATCTGAAGAGCAAAAGACACAGCAATGTACAATATAAACAGTAATGAATTTGCATAATTTAAACAAGACAGATTGACTACCTCAGGAGTGTAGGGGAACCTGGCACTCACAGGCTGAAACATTAGTAAAAGGACAGGGTAGGAAGTAGTCATTAAGACTGGAGGGGGCAGCAGGGAGGAGCGACTAGAGAGAAAACTGAGGGAGGAAAGAGAGAAAGGAGAGGGAGAAAGGAGGAAGGAAGAAAAAAGACCAGAGAGGTATAGACAAGGATGGGGGATGGATTGGGGTTAGTAATAAAAGTATTTAGGAGTGGAGGGAACAAAGTGATGGAGGTAGGATTAGGAGGAGGAGGAGAGTGGGAAGGAGTAAGAGGAAGCTGGAAAAGTGGGAATAGTGTTGGGTGGAAATGATGGGGAAACGGAGGGGAGAGAGAGAGAGAGGGAGAGGGTTTGGAGGAAGGATGGCAGTGGAAGGAGTGGGAGGGGAAGGAAGGGTAGTGGATGGGGAAAGAGAAAAAGGCGGGAGGCAGGACATTAGACTAAGGGCAATTGCAGATGGGAGAGGTGTGGACTTGGGAGTGGCAAGGAAAAAGTGTGTTTGGAGGAGACAGAGCGAACTGGTAGGGGAAGACAGTTCCAGATATTAGGAAAGTGGTAAGAGAAGGCATTCTGTCCCACAAGGGATTTACGGGAAGGGAGCAGCAGGGAGCGATAGCTTGAGTTATGGAGCGAGAGAGTAAGAGGAGGGAGGCATAGGGGAGAGATGAGAACGGAGATAAGGGGGGCGGGGGGGTGAGGCCAGCCAGAATTTAGCAATGAAGGAGGCACAGTGGGTTAAGCGGCGATCTGCCAAGGAGGGGAGGGAGAGAGCAGAGTATAGAGAACAGTGGTGAGTACGAGAAGAGCAAGGCAAAATGGCAGAAGGAGTGGAAGAGGGGATCCAGTCTGGCCAGAGTTGACTCAGGTGCAGCACCGTAGACAATGTCACCATAATCAGAGCTGGGGAGTGTATCATCTTAGAAACACTATCCCGGCAAGCAGGTAAAGGGATGCAGCTTTTGTTCCTATAAAGGGCACCTAGCATGGTGTGGAGTTCTTTATGAATAGCATCTACATGTTGAGAGAAGCCAAGGTGCCTATCCAGCCAGACACCAAGGGATTTAAAGGAGGGTACGTCATCAACTGTATCCCCATCTAGGGTGTGGAAGGTGGGAATTACTAGCAGGAAGGCAGAGGTCATTCT
Source organism: Neoceratodus forsteri (assembly GCA_016271365.2). Taxonomy (NCBI): domain Eukaryota; kingdom Metazoa; phylum Chordata; order Ceratodontiformes; family Ceratodontidae; genus Neoceratodus; species Neoceratodus forsteri. The sequence continues at coordinate 1,513,081,048 of CM057452.1, read as the reverse complement.
GCTGCTGTACTGGTCTCTGGTGAGACTGCACCTTAAGCGCAGTATGCAATATTGGTGTCCTTATCTTAAGAAAGCTATCAACTTGCTGGAAGCAGTGCAGAGAAGGGCAACCAAGATGGTCAAGGGCCAGAAGGGCAACACCTACAAGGAAAGGCTCAGGGGGCTCAACGTGTACTCTCTTGAAGAATGAAGGGAGACGGGGACATGATTAGGACCGTCAAGTACCTTAAAGATATAAACAGGGTGAGCACAGTGGGTCTCTTCAGCCTTATTTATTTATTAGCTTTTGTTTACCAGGTGGGCACGCTAGAAAAGGAATACCTAGGTGCGACCTGGAAGATTACAAGAACATGGTTTACAAACAGTGCAAAGGACTGACAACAATGCAAAATACAGGCAATGAGCATAGGGTTACAAACCGTGCAAAGGATTGACAATAATGTAAAATACAGGCAATAAGAATGATTGACAACGTAAAGTGTAAGTAATGAGCATAGGGTTACAATTAAACGTGCTGTAAGAACAAGCAAACAAAATTACATTTCATGGAGATACTACAGATACAAATAGTCCTACTCGAAGGAGGGAAAGTGCTAAGGTGGGGGGCATGTAGAACAGATAAAACCCCCATACTAAGGTTCAGAGGGACCTTAGTGGGAACAAGACCACTGGGGGCATGGCCTAAAGTTTGTAGGGGGAAGATTCAGGAGGAGGGAGACAAGGAGGCACTTTTTCACGAGAGGGTGGTAGTCAAGCAGAATGATCTGCCAGAGGTGGTGGTATCCCTAAAATGGTGGACAGCTTCAAGTGGGGATGGGAGAAGGTGAAAGGGAAGCAGCATGTACCGTGGGGGAGGGTTGCAAGTGGGGAGGGGGCAGTTAAGGGAGGTCAAGAGGAAAACAGGGAGGGGGCAGTTCCTTCTGTTACCACTTTGAGAACTGTAAAATCATGCAGACTAGATAGGCTGTAAGGCCTTTATCTGCTGGCTTGTTTGTAGGTCAAGGACCTCAGGGAGCATCTTCTTGACATGCTAGCAATCAGGACTTGCAGCCCAAGCCCAAAACACTACTACATGCTGACAAGAGAATGGTTGAGTGTATGCTCTACTCTGGAGGGTGGGAATCTCCACTGCAGCACTGCTTCTGGTACTCCAGGAGTAGCAAGTGCTAGATAGTGAAGTACTTTTGAGACTCTAGGTGGGTGGGGAACTGGTCTATGACTGGGGAGGGACAAACAGGGTAAAAAAGGCAGGTCCTTAGAGGAAGACATTCCAGCGATTAGACTGCCCCCAATCAGGGAAAGCCGATATGTCTGCCCTCCATGCCCTCCCCCGGTGGACTTCAGTTTCCCCTCTGTTCAGGTGTGTGTGGGGGGGGCCCCCAGTGAATGCAATGAAAGAAATCTAGAGGTCTAGTGGCAGGAGCAGAATGCACAAGTCCCACAACAGGGAAAAAAACAAAAAAGGATCACTGCATGGGTGTCAGTTTCTTAACGTGCTACTAAGCCTCATTTATGGGGGGAACTCTTATGGCTTATGCCTCCTAACCACACAATATCCTGCGGTCCAACATGAACAGAACTAGACTCGAGACACTGCTAACTGCAATGCCTCTATATGTATGAGCTGCAGGAGGGCATCCCTACTCCACGGGTCATTGCCAGCTACTTCTATTCCTCACTCACCATCCACCACCAGCCCTGGGGACCAACAACCCAAGTTCATAGACTTCCACACCTACCAAATTACGGAGCTCCAGGCCAGCCTAATTTCAACCTATGATCCTGTCCCAGTATATAAAATGGGTGATTTTCGTTTTGGGGGGAGGCAGATAAAAGTTCACAGCAGCCAGCAGGTCTTCAGTATGGCAGCACAAGTCCTTTTTTTACATGAGGCAGCACACTGCACAACAGCTTTCTATTCTCCATGCCGAGATGTTAATTGGTTATTACCAAACCAGGTTAATTTGCTGCTATGCAAGTGAATGAAGAAATCTGGTTAGGACAATAGGGAAATCAGTAACACTAGTAATGTAATGGGGAATGTCCACATACAAAAGCATCACCGTTGAGTCTACCCCCAGTTTGCACTTTGTGTACAAAAGCACATTTTAGCTTTAGAATAATTAACAATTATCTGGTTGAACCTGTTACCCCCTCGCGATACTCTGAGTAGCTACCAGTCAGGATGGCATCCCTGACTGCTCCATGGCTGACGTCATAGCTGGGGTAAGTAGTGAAAGATTAAATTAACATGAATGCCATACTGAAGCTATTTACACAGCAGCTTTTTTTTGCCTTTTTCACTGCTCTCCGGAGATAAAAGTAAAGGTCAAGCGATGTGTACCAAGTCTCTGGAGAATAGCAACCTGCAAAATGAAGCTATCAATACCATACAGCATCTGTGTTAATTATCTCCCCTGACTGATCATGGCTATGATGTCAGCAACAAAAGCTTCTTGAAAATCCTTGAAAAAGTACTTTTTTCCTTTTCTTACTGGAGTCCTCCTTGGCATCAAACCCGAAGACATTTTACATTTGTCACAGTAAAGCCTGAAAAGAGGGGTCTTCATGAGGAGACCTGGGAGTACACATCAGAGTCCTCATTGCAGGAGGAGAGGGTAGAACTGGAAGGCACCCCTCAACAGGGATTATCCCTTTCTTTGTCCTCCTCCATATTAAGGAGATCGGGATTATATTTCATCTTGCTGCCAGGAATGACAACATGAGCAATCGACAGAGCTGATGATGAAGATGTGAGAGAGGAATGAAAGCGGTGCTTCTGGATCCCATCAACGATGGTACCGATGGGGGAGGCCAGTCGATGGGATAGTCTTCATCGTCAGCAGGAGTGATGACAACAGGCATCTAAACAGTTCAGAGAATGATGCTAGCACAACCTGGGAGTCAGCAGCGCCAAAGGGCCTGGACAACCAACATCAATGGGGCTGAACACCATCCATAGTTGGTACCACCGTGCCAAAGCCAGACCCCGACCTTGGCATCTCATCAATAGTGGAAGAGGGCTGTAGCTGTTGCCACTGGAGTGGACAATCACGAGAACTTACCCTCCTTCAATGAAGACCTTGAATTCACTGATGAGGCAGAAGCTTTATCCTTACACTTGTGGTGATAGCCAGAAGAGGAGGACTTCAACGACTTCTATATTGTATTTGTCCTTAGACCTTAACAATAGCGAAAGTGTTGCTGAACACTGGGGAGTTCCCTCCCAGAAGGTGGCAGAGTGAGAATGTGAAGCCGACTGGGAGTCTGCGACCTTGGTGGTAGCTTCCATGGCCTTGACAGCCATGAAAGTTTCTTGGGCCTTCTACTGGCATCTCCTTGTGGCCTGGTTGAATCCTGGCAGATCGTGCAGAGCATGTTTTTACACCAACAGACCCAAACAGCAAATACAAACTATGTGAGTGTCGCCTTGTAGATCTTGGAGCCACATGTACAAAACATCAATAAAGGTTCTTTTGATGGCGGCACAAAAGGACAACATCGATAACTTAAAGTACAGTAGTAAAAAATAAAGTCAAAGAAATGACAGCGTTATTTCTCCACAGGTCGGACAAGTGGTCGATGGCAGAAGAAAGAACTGAGGAGCAATGAGGCCACCCACAATTATACAGGCGCCAATACTGCACATCATCATGGGTGGCCCCTGGTTGGCAAATGTTTCCAAGGGGTCCTGACATCTACAGCTTACAGTTCCAATGGAGAAGCCTAATGGAGGAGATATCCTCGAGGAACTGTTTTGAGCAACCTGTGCAAATAAGAACATGGAAACAGTGACAAAAGTTAGAAAACCTGGCCTTTAAATGAATACACACACCAGATACGAACATGTGAGTCGCTTTCTTGAAATTCAGTGTGGCATCTTAACAAGAAAGACCTGCTATAAATAAAAACAGGTTACTCACCTGTAACAGTAGTTCTAGGAATGGTATATGATGTTCATCCACACTTCTGGCGGTGTCCTTTCCTCTTTAAGACTCGACGAAACATCTTCAAGCAAGCTCCTCCCACTCACCTGGGGGTAACTCTCTCGGCACCGCATTGTGACGTCAAATCGTGCCCACTAGAAGCAAAGTCAGTGTGCCGCTTGCCAGGGGAAGTCGGGTGGGCCAGTGTGGATGAACATCATATACCACTCCTAAAACTACTGTTACAGGTGAGTAACCTGTTTTTCTAGGGACGTGGATATGATTTTCAATCCACACTTCTGGCAGACTGCAAGCAGTTCTCCTGAGAGGAGGTGGCAAGGCACACACCCCCTACTTAGGGAAGAGAGACTAGGGAACTGAGGCCCCAAAACCAGCATCCCGGAAGGCATATGAGTACCTCTAACTACTCTAAGTCTGCTCCCCTCCCCATATCTCCTCCTACCCTTCCCACCTTTGACCATTCCTCCAATGTTTCTGTTTTTATTCCTTGGATGTACTGTATTATACTGACTTATTGAAACCTTTATAATTTGCTGACCATTCTATGTAACATGTCTTGTTTGTTTGTACACTGATGACATGGAACCTTTGTAAAAGAGCCATTGGCTCAAAGGTAATAATTCCTAGAACAATAAAACTAAACTAAACTCTAGCTCGATGTGGTAGTGGGAAATGAAGGTCTGTGCCGACATCCAGGTAGCTGCCCTGCAGGTTTCTTGGATAGGGACATCCCTGAAAGCAGCGATATAATGGGTGGAATGAGCCCCTAGCCCTACAAGAGGCTCCCTACCCGCCAATCTATAGCAGAGGTCGATACAATCCATCTGCCAACTGTCCGCTTAGTTGCTGGTCTGCCAGGTGCAGCTTCAGTGTAGGTGACAAACAGCCGGCGAACCTCTCCCCGAACTCCAGCCGTGTGCTCCTTGTAACAGGCTAGTGCTCGCTGCAGGTCCAATGTATGGAGCCTGTGCTCAGCCCCCCAAGGTATGGTTGGTGAATTACACTGGGAGATTAATCACCTAGTTAAGATGAAACTCCGACACAACCTTCAGGAGGAACTTCAGGTTGGGGTGAAGGACAACCTTGTCCCTGTGGAAGGACCAAGTAAGGAGACTCCACTGAAAGTGCCTGGAGCTCACTGACCCTTCTGGTTGAAATGATAGCCACCAGGAAGGCGGTCTTCCACAACAGGTGAGACATTTCACACCTGTGCATCGGTTCGAATGGCTTGCCCATGAGCTTTGCCAACACCAACACCAAGTAGTCCCACGGTGGTGGTGGTGTTGGTTCACGCATCGGAGTGGAAATGTGGTCAAGGCCTTTAAAAAAAATTTACAGACCACCTTCTCCTGCACCACTGACTGCTGACCAGCCCATGCCCGGTAGGTAGAGATGGCTGCCAGGTGCATCTTAAGGGTCGTCGACCAAAGGACCGACTGGGAGAAGGATCAAAGGTAGTCAACGATGCAAGCCACTGGGCAAGATAAGGGGTCCAGACCCTTACCCTGGCACCAAATGGAGAACCTTCATTTGACAACATAGCATTTCCTGGTAGACTCCTTCCAAGAGTTCTCGACTACGTTGAGGACATCTTCGGAGAGATCCAATGCCTACAACTCTTGCCGCTCAGGAACCAGGTTGTCAGACGCAGGGACTGCAGGTCCGGGTGGAGAACCTTCCCCTGACTGATGGGAGAGCAGGTCTGCGCATACAGGGGGATGCCTCAGAAGCCTGCTGCTGAGGCTGAGGAGAGCGGGGTACCAGAACTGGTGTGGCCAGTCTGGAGCCACGAGGATCACCCATGCCTTGTCCCTCCTCACCTTAAGCAACACCTTGTGGCTCAAGGGAAGTGGAAGGAAGGCACAGAGGAGGCCTGGGGTCCAGGGCCTTGAGAAGGCATCCCCCTGCAGAGATCCCTGTTGAGGGGAGGTGGGCTCAGAACAGCCTCAGCTTTGCATTCTCCCTGGAGGCAAACAGGTCCAAACAGAGGGGTGCCCCACTGGGAGAACAGAGTGTGTACTACCTCTGGGTGGAGAGACCACTCGTGAGACACCTCGCCCACATGGCTGAGAGCATCCGCCAGCTGGTTGAAGACACCGGCCACATGGATGGCCAGGAGATCGGCCTCCAGGTTGTGCACAAGGATCAACACACGGAGAGCTTCCTTGCACAGAGGCAGTGTGTCCCGCCCTGCTTGTTGAGGTAGCACATAGTCGTGGTCTTGTCCGTCTGGACCTGGACCACCTGACCCTGAATGTGCGGAACAAAAGCAGTCAGTGCCAGCCGAACTGCCCAAAGCTCCAGCAGGCTGATGTGGCACCAGGACTCCTTGGGGATCCAGAACCTGTGGACTCTGTGTGCCCACAGGTGGGCACCCCAGCCCATAAGAGAGGCGTCTGTGATCAGGATGACCATCAGCTCTGGGTGGACAAATGGGATACCTTACTGCAGATGTTCTGGGATCAGCCACCACTGAAGGGCATCCCACATCAGCTGGATCACAGTGACCGGCTGGTCGAAGTGGCCCTTGTGCTGAGACCACTGGCATGCCAGTTCTCACTGCAGAGATGCACACCCAATGGACCACACTGGTGCAGGCTGCCATTTATTCCAAGAGACGCAGAAGTCCCGAGCAGGCTGCAACTGCCCAACCCGAAATGATCGCGCAAAGGAGGAGAGAGCCTCCGCCCTGTCCGCCATGAGCTGAGCCCCGCCCCAGTGAAATTGATCACCTGCGAGGGCACGAGTTCTAACTTGGCCTCACTGTCCAGGAGGCCAAGAGAGATGCAGGTCTGGAGGGCCAGGTCCCTGGACCGCTCCATCTCCTGCCTGGAGGGACCAGCAATCAGCCAGTCATCCAGGCAGGGGTAAACACGGACCTCTTAGCACCTCAGGTAGGCTGCCACCACTGCAATACACTTGAAGACCCTGGGGCCGAGGACAGGCTGAATGGCATGGCCTGGAACTCGTAGAGGATACCCTCCACCCAGAACTGGAGGAACCGGCAGTGGGACGGATGAATTGGGATGTCAATGAATGCGTCCTTGACATCCAGAGAGCAGAACCACATGTTTTGCTCGACAGATGGTATGATCTGAGACGGAGTGACCATCCTGAAGGTGTGCAGCCTGATGAACTTGTTCAGGTCGTGCAGACCTAAGATGGGGCACCAGGAAGACGGGTGTTCCGGAGGGTCTGAGACAGGAACCACAACCTTCTTGTGGAGGAGCTGAGCTATGTCGTCCCAAAGAGCCAACAGGATGTCAACAGACACTATGCCCTCCCGTGGGGCGCAGGCTCGGCAGGGTGGGTATGCTTCAAACTCCAGAGGCAGACCCCGACCGACCACTTTGAGAATCCACCTGTCCATGGTCACAGCAGACCAGGCAGAAAGGAAGTAGCAGAGCCGGCCCACCACGGGAGGACAGGGGGGACTCAGGATGGGTATGGGGGAGGCACCCCCCCATCCTGTCACTGGGCAGGCCTGGAGAAGGAATTGGCGGAGGGGCCACCAGAACCTCTACCTCCTGGCTTCCTGATGACCAAGGCCACCGATTTCAGCTGGGGATGCTAAGCCTGTTGCTGTCCAGCCAGAGACTGGGCAGGTTTGGCCGCTGAAGCAGAGGCAGGCCGAAAGAGCTTCTTTTTTGAGGCTTAGAGCCCTTGGGGTCCTTTTGGGCAGAAGTCACCGAGTCGAAGGTGGTGCTGGACTTCTCAATATGGGTGAGGTGCCCTTCCGCGCCCGGCCCGAACAAGTCAGTACACAAGAAGGGAACATCTGCCAACGTGTGTTGCATGTCAGCCATGAAGGTGGAGATGCGCAGCCAAGCCTGGCGGTGCATAACAACTGCCACTGCCATAGATCAGGCACAAGAATTGCCGAGGTCCATGGCAGTCTGGAACTGTTCTGCTATCGCTTGGCCTTGGTTTTGACCTGCTTGACAGTAGTCTGCAGGTCTGAGGGGAGATGGGGGATTACCTTGTCCAGAGACCCATCCGAGTGTGCGAAAAATGGTCCATTAGGTGGGCCGAGCTCTCTTGCCGAAGGCTGCGGGAGGAGGCAGCATACACCTTCTTGGCCATATGGTCCAATTTCTTGGACTCCTTGTCGGGGGGGTGGCTGTCAACATCCCCCATGTTGCCGATACACCGAAACATGGAGTCAGCCACAAGACCCTCACCTGAGGGGTGTTCTGTGAATCCTGACAGGGAACTGGTAGGGACCACATACTTGTGGGCCATCCAGGCCGAAGGCGCTGGGCAGGAGGCCAGGTACTGCCACAGATCCAGGGCAGGACTGGAGACAGCATCCTGAACTGGGAAGGCTTCCATGGGAGAGTCACCCTGGTCGAGAATCTCGGTCAGTGGGTACCATTCCCACTTCTGAACAGGCTCCAACTGGAGACCCGTAGATTCAGAAATAAGATGGAGAAGGCCCATGAAGGACGCGGGCCCCTGATCTTTCGAGAGGTCCCCCATCAACTCCACCTCCACTGGTCAAGAGTGTAGGGAGGACCTCTCCGATTCCCAAGAATCGTGGAAGAGCGGTTTACCACCCGATTCCCCTCTGACCCTGCAGGGGTGGTCCGGGGTGATGGTGACAGACAGCCGATGGGGTAAACTATTGCCTGGACGAGCGTCCTTAGTTGGAGCATCAGACGGCAGCTGCTTGGGTGGCGGCTCCACCGGAATCGGTGGAGAGGGCCACACTGGGACCATGAGAATTGGCTCCTGCCGAGGTGGGGTTGGCTGCAGCTCTGGTAGCGGTAGCCAAGGAAGGGCCAGGTTAGCCGGGACCAGCTTCATCTGGGTAAACCAAAGCTGAGCCGTTGCCACATGAGATTCTTGTAGCGCTGACGAACTTGCGCCGGTGCCTCTCCCTGGATGAGGAATAGCGGCAGCACCGCTTGCCCGAGCGCCAAGATCGACGCGGGCTGCCTGAGTTGGGGATCAGAGAGCAGGATCTTGATCTCGACCACTGGTGGGGGGGGGAGGGGCTGACGGCGGGTCTCAGAAGGGGCCGGCCAAGGTCTCTCTTGGTCCAGATGGTCCATCTCGGGAGGGGGCGGAACAGAGCCCTTGTCTGTCCCTCCCTGAGAAAGTGGAAAGACCGGAGTCCTGGAGAGGGAGGTATCGACCTCCTCAGCAGACAATGGGGTCGACTGGTTTGAGAAAGATCGAGGGCATCGACCTGAGTCTCGACCAACTGGCCCGACGACGCGGAGAACGTGGGGTCAGTGGCCAGAGCCAAAGCACTGATCATAGTTGGCAACTATGGCAAAGCGCGGAATTCGGAGGCCCGAGAGCGCTCCTGATCCCACGACTGACAATGAGACTGTTTCTTGGTCTCCTTCTCTCTCTCTCTCCCTCTCTTTTTGGATTTTTAAAGATTTAGTGCCAGATTGACCCTGCCCAAGGGTAGGAAGGGCCTGGCACAGTTCCTTAAATGCCCCGGTGAAGGAGGCACCCAGGGAGAGTGGCAAAATAGCCGAAGCTGAGGAAGCCTGTGCTGCGGCCGGCCTCTTCAAGTGCTGTGAGTTGTTCAGTGGACCCCGTGGCCGCAGAGACCATCCTTGGATTTTTACGGGTGGGTCCCGATCATCCGGACATCCGAGGAGCAAGTGGGCTAAGTGATCCTCCAAAGTAGAGGGATGGAAAGTGCAGCAAAGGCCGCAGGCCTGGGTAGTGTGTTCATGGCCCAGGCAGTATACGCACGAGGTGTGTGAATACATTGGGACATCTTCTGTGCGCAACCACATTTCTGGAACCCTAGAGCGGACTTCGTGCTGTCCATGCCAGCGGCAAAAAGTAGAATGCCTGAAGAAAAGTTTTTTAATCGAAAGTAGGAGAAATAAAGCAAAGGGCCTCTTCAGCACAAGAGTGTTAAGGAGGAAACCTTCTTCTTCCAGTGATAAGGAAGCTCTGACACCACAGGGTGGTGCTGAGGGAGTTACCACACGAGTGGGTGGGAACAGCCAGCCTGAAGACGTTCCGGTGCATCTCAAAGGGGAAAGGACACTGCCAGAAGTGTGGATGGACAGGATATCCACGTCCCCAGAACTGCGGTTTCAGTGCAAATAACATTAAAATATAATGTTTGAAAAATTATCCTACTGTGTTTAAATCCTCTTTTTTTTCCCCTTGCTCTGTTCCTATACTCATCGTTGTCATCACTATAGCAGCAGTCCTGTGACCAGCTTCCCACTTTTGAATTTGTCAACAGTGACGCACAGGCTTTCAAAAGCTGTAATAATGGTTATTATGGCATGTGCAGACTATTAAGGCTTTTGAAATAGCTAGCCCGGTGGCGCGGAGTGCTGAGGTGCTGGACGCCACGCCTGCGACCCGGGTTCGGGAGCGAGCTCGGGCTGCCGGGGGTCGGCCAGGGAGGGTTGAGGATCAGTGCCCTTGTGGTGCTCTCCTCCCTGGGTAATATGGGTTGGTTGTCCTGGCTTGCTGGTGACCCCCGGTGGAGGCCAGAGGCACTACAGCAGCCAAGACAAGCACATATCTAGCGTGGATGACGCCAGCAGGGTTGCCGTGCACCAGAGCGTTGACATGCACCACGCACGGAGGGAGTGGGAGGGCTCACAGAACAAGGAAACCAACGGCGCCACGGGCAGGCGACAGCACCTGTCCCCCATGCCCCCTGCCAGGCCATCCCCGACTAACCTTCCAGATCCTCCATTCCCCAGACCTTCCCCGAGCCAGAGTCTGTCTAGTAAGTGCGCCCCACAGGAGAAGGCGACCCACCCCAGGCGGGTCAAACCGGGGGTACTGGCTACGGGGGAAGGGGAGGAGAGAGGAGGTTCAGTTCAGGGAGGCTTCAGGATGGGCAGGAAACAGGACTAGGCTGCCTGAGAGAGGCTCCATAGCGACATGACCAGAGGGAAAAAGAACTTAGAAAAAAAAAAAAAAAAAGGGGCTTTTGAAATTACTTGAAAACACTGAGATAACGAGGGTCACTAGTAATTATTTATTTATAAAGCACTTAGGAATCATTTATTCCTGGAGATGTTACTGTGTGTTTTCCAGAAATAGTTTGATTTATGGCTGGATGGAGGTAGAACCAGGGGTAATGTGAGGATTTTTTTTTTTTATGGCAAGGGTAGTGGATTCTTGGAACAGAATCCTTGCTGAGGTGGTGGGAGCTCCGATGGCGAAAGTATTCAAAAATGCATGAGATAGTCACCAAGGGATACATAGCAGCAGGGAAAAATGGTAAGCAAGGAAATCGGTGAAGGATAGGAAAAATGGGCAGACTACATGGGTCAGGTGGTCCTCATCTGCCGTCAAATTTCTATGTTTCTATGTCATGTCTTCTGTTCCCGCACATTAGACAACTGCTGACTTGAATATCTGACATAAGCACTTTGGAAACAGAACCTGCAATACTGGAACCAGTGCCATGAAGTAATTGAAAAACATTTGATTACAGGATCAAGAAGATGCATTCACTTGATTTGATTGATAATTTGCATCAGAACAATTAGACTTGACTATAGGTGTTGCTCTAAATATTTTTGGAAACAATTAGGAATTATGAATACCAACTGTTTCTATTAGTCCTTTGAGACAGAATGGGGTTAGTAAATCACTGCACTCATAGTACTGTACTGCACTTTAGAAATTACAGGCATGTCTCCATTTTCTAGCACGTTAGATCTGCACATTTTGCTGCATAATAATTAATGACACCTTCCAATACTAATTAGGGTCCTTGTGTAAAAAAAAAAAAAAAAAAATCTGTTTTCATCTGACACGCTGAGGGGGTGAGAATGTTGTCCACAGTCAAGTGATCCATTATCTGGTTCTTAATGATGGATTCCTGGTCCTTCCCCAGCAGCAGCGTCAGGCTGACCATCCTGTAGATGCCTGGGCCAGAACGTGTCCCCTTCTTGACGATGGGAACCATACTGGCCAGATTCCACCCTCTGGCACCACACCTATAAGGCAGAATTATGATCCTGTATGTATCTACTAAAGGAAATGTTGGTGGAATATCCAGAAGAGCATGGTCTCCAGGATGCGAGGCAGTATGGGTTCACGGGGAATCGTGTCAAACGAATCTGACTGACCTCTTTGACTGTGTCACTAAGACGGTAGACAAGGGCCAACTGGTAGACATCCTCTATCTTGATTTCAGCAAGGCCTTTGACTCTGTGCCCCACAAAAGGTTGATCAAGAAGTTGGTAGATCTCAGGGTTGGGGAATTGTTGGCCAGATGGGTGGAAAACTGGCTGAGGGACAGAACCCAGAGGGTGGTTGTGAGGAGAGAGTTATCTGGTACCAGAGAGGTAACAGTGGGGTCCCGCAGGGCTTGGTGCTGGGGCTGGGGCTGGGGCTGGTGCTGTTCAATGTCTTCATCAGTGACATTGGGGATGGCATTAAGGGCAAAATGTGCCTATTCACGGATGACACCAAGCTCTATGGGAGAGTGAACACAGCTGAAGGGATACAGAACCTACAGGAAGATCTGGAAAAGTTGGGGAGGTGGTCCAGGATCTGGCAGCTTGGCTTCAATGCCAAGAAATGCAAAGTTATGCATAGTGGAGCCAAGAATCCCATGACAGAGTACCACCTGGGTGGAATCTGAGTATCAGCATCAGAGGAGGAAAAGGACCTGGGAGTGATGATCACTAGTGAACTGAAGCACTCCACGCAGTGCAAGAAAGCAGCAGCAAAGGCAAACAAGATGCTGGGATGAATATCTAGAGGGATCAGTAGTAGGAGAGAGGAGGTTATACTGCCCTTGTACAGGTGACTGGTAAGGCCACATCTAGAGTATGGAGTTCAGTATTGGTGCCCACTCCTCAAAAAAGACATTAACCTGCTAGAGAAAGTCCAGAGGAGGGCTACAGAGATGACAGCGGGTCACCGGTAAGGCATATGAGAAGAGGTTGAGGGCACTGAACATGTACTCCCTGGAAGACAGAAGTGAGAGAGAGAGAGAGGGGACATGACTGGGACCTTCAAGTACTTGAAAGGGATAAATAAGGTTGATAAGGAGAGTCTCTTTAAGCTGAGTGGCAACCACAACACAAGGGGCACAGTCTTAAGCTGGAGGGTGGGAGGTTTAGGAGGGAGGTCAGGAAGCACTTCTTCACAGAGAGGGCGGTGAACACTTGGAATGCACTGCCAGAAGAGGTCATCTCATTGAAGACAGTGGGCAGCTTTGAGAGAGGCTGGGATAGGCACAGGGGGAAGGTAAGGATCATGGGTAGGGAGGATGAGAGGAGTGGGGAGGGAGGGCAGGGACAGTAGCTCAGGCTGTGGACCCTGAAATATGAGCAGACTAGACAGACCAAATGGCCTTCTTCTGCTGGTTTCTTAGTATGTTCGTATGTATGCCATCTGCCCATTGGGATTTTTCTGTCTTGATCTTTGTCAGGTAGTTGGTTACCAGAGTGGGCATGATGTCCACAGCCTGCATCATGACCAATGTCATATGCCCTCCCAACAAGCACCATCTCTCCTCTCCTGCCCCTTGGTGAACACTAAAACAAAGAATCCATTCAGCATCTCAGCCATCGCACTGGCCCTCTCGCAGATTCCTCCACTTGCTTCCAATTTTCAGAGGCCCAATCCCTTCACCTTCATCATGCCAAATATGTACTGGAAGAAGACGTCTGTGTTATCTGCAGTTACTACTTCTGTCCTGGCTTATAACTCAAGGCTTCCTTGATTTTAGTCTTACAGACCCTCAGCGCTGCTCTATACAGTGCTCCCTTTCTATGGTGAACACCTCTGGAGCCAGCTGAGGTGCTCACTATAGTGGGGTGTTAATATGCCTACTTAAAGAGAGATTTATTAAGTTAAATATTAGGTGTCTGCACCACATACATCGGTGCCTTACCTCATAAGAATGTTGGCTATGTATAGCTGCCCCAAAAATATCAAGTATTGTAGCCCTGATTTCACTTGTAAACTACTGTTTACCAGGTTACTGTCACTTCACGGTCTTTAGATCCGCCCCCATGTCATCCCCGTGTTCAGCAAAATTATGACGTGATCCCAAGGAGAATGCGGGGACGAGTTCCATTATAGTCTATGGGGGGCAGCTTTACGAACATGAGTTATTACGACTTTTTAGTCGCCCAGTGCCCTTGATTAATCACCAAATAGTCACTGTGACATAGACAAATGTTTGTAAAGCTGCACCCCGTAGACTATAATGGAGCTCCTCCCCACGCTCTCCCTGGGATCACTTCATAATTTTGCTGAGCGCGGGGATGGCATGGGGCGGATCTAAAGATCGTGAAGTGACAGTAATCTGGTAAACAGTAGTTTATGAGTGAAATCATGACTACAATACTTGATGTTTCTGGGGCAGCTATACTTAGCCAGCATTCTTATGAGGTGCAGACACCTATCTTGGGAAATCTCTTTAATGAACAATGGAAGCCATCAAAGGTGTTCACTATAAGAGGGCGTTTGTCTTCTGCCTAGAGGTAACCATTCTCTTTCTAGCAGTTACAGACCCTCTGTTTGTTCAGGAACAGTAGCCTTTATGCCGGGGGTGGGGGGCACATCTTGCCTCTTTTTTCCTTACTATATATAGGCACAAAGACCACCATGGCTGCGTCAACAAACCCCACGTGCTCTACATTACCAGATTTATGCAATTGCTCCAGATCCTTGGCCACCAGGTCCTTATTACTATTACCCTACTCTTTTTGAGAGGTACCATGGGATTTTTCAAAAGAAAAACCATTAAAAACAGTATTTGGGACTTCTGTGTAACATCGCAACTGAAAGACAGCACCCACAACAGCAGTGTCTCCCCTAGTGACATGCTGGGAGATTGCTATGGTTTCTTTAACACAAAGGTAGAGTGTCCTCTGCAGAGATACCAACACCACTTTCTGCAGCACCTAGTTTCTTGGATGTCCCACATCTAACTACAGATCAGGCCTGACCCTTTTTAGCTTCTAAAATCTGACAAGGTCAGGCACCAATGAGGTAAACCCAGTAAGCTACTGGATAGCATTAAGCGTGGTTCTGTTCTCCGAACAAAGGTTAGTGATTACAGGAGCACATTTTCTTTGTAGAAAATTCAGTTATCTGTGCTCCTCTTATCTTTTAGGAGCACAGTAAGAAACAGGAGTTCCAGATAATGGGAGGTTGGTGGGGCAGTCCAAGGGACAATGGGATTCAGATTGGGCTTTTGCTGTTAATTTGGCAGAGTTAAAGCTAGATCAGCAAGCTATTGGGCGAGCGGGAAGCCATTAAGTTAGTAGGTGGGCCAGCAAGTTATTGTGCGCTGCAGCATGCTGGCATGGAACAAGCATGCCGGTAGCCAGCACAGGCTAGTATGTACGTGGGCAGGCAGAGTATAAGTATGAAAGCAGCTGGTAGAAAAATGCCAACATAGGCTGGCAGGTAGGGGGTGAGTGGGTGGGTGTGGTTTCAAGGATTTTTATTGACAGATTGGAAACCAGTGTGTGGGCAAGTGGTGCCACAACAGGCAGGGAATGAGCATATGTACACTCTCTGGCTATGAAAGATTATGTTTTACTGTCAGTAGACAGAAGAAACCTGCATGCATCACAGGAATTCCTGTTGAGTAATCTATAAAAAGTAGGTAGGAGGAGGCTAAGATCTGAAGTAGCACAAATTTTAGGGTACCATTTTGATTTACTGTGCACCTCTGATTTGGAGGAGCACACTGAGATAAATCCTTAACACTACCACGCAGCATATAGTGGCTGTGTAATGGCACAAGGGAGAAGGAAACCTTACCACCATGGACAGCGCTAGACAGGACAAAATGGGAAAATGCTGTAGCCTGTGCAGAAAGAACCCACCTTCCACTTGACACTGAGTCCAGAGAACAACAGGAAAGTATTTTTTCTCGACATGTTTTAGCTTCTGTACTGGTGAAACGGTTTTGATGAGGTTTGGATCGAGCCATTTTTAATTCTGACCCACAATTTCCACACCATTGGGTTTAATCTGACCCATCTAGAAAAACCCTAGAGCTGTTACTGCTTACCACTGAAGCATAAAGTGGTCCGCTATGTCCTAATTAGCAAAATCACCACTAATTGCCTTATCCCCCTGGTGCAAAAAGTCCCAGATACCTCCATGGCAAATGTCAGGAAGTGGCTTGGCTGCAGGGTACATGTAAGGAATTTGGTCCAGAAAGGGAAACATGGCATTGCTAGATGCTGTTGACAGTGTTGGAACCCCCTCCCCCCTTCACCTTTTCATCTCCCTTAGTGGTCTGGTGTCTCTCCCCCAAAAAAAACCAACTCCCCATTCCAGTACCATCAGGCCACCAGCTGTGCTCACTGGCACACCAGCGACACCATTTCTGAGAGAATTTGCAGCAGCATGCTAGTCTTCCGTCTTCTGTCCACTCT
Source organism: Neoceratodus forsteri (assembly GCA_016271365.2). NCBI lineage: Eukaryota > Metazoa > Chordata > Ceratodontiformes > Ceratodontidae > Neoceratodus > Neoceratodus forsteri. The sequence goes on along the minus strand of CM057452.1, from coordinate 1,513,064,736 downwards.
GCACCACCACTTCAGAGTATGCAGTGGGTCAATGGAATTTTACCTAGTTGTGAGGGGTTGGAACTTTCATAACCGATTTATGGTTATGCCTCACGTAAGTTATTCTGCTGTCCCCCCTTGCTCTTGGAAAACCATCTATATTTCTTGTAAGCTCATTGTGTATTCCAATACGATAACGTTGCAGTAGGCCACACAGTTTTAGTACTACTAGAGATCTGGGAGTAATCATAGCACATGATCTGAAAACATCCAAACAATGCGAGAAAGCAGCACTAAAGTCAAATGGAATACTGGGTTGCATAGGGAGGGAATTAGTAGCAGAAAAAGAGAGGTTATCATGCCACTTTACAGATCTTTGGTGAGTCTGCATCTGGAGTACAGTGTACAGTTCTGGAGACCACACCTCAGAAAAGATACAGACAAACTTAACACAGTGCAGAGAAAAGCAACAAAAATGATACAGGGACTCCACGATATAAACTACGAGACACGACTGCAAGAACTCAACATGTATTCCCTCGAACAACGACGAGATGGGGAGACATGATAGAAACATTCAAATACGTGAAGGGAATAAACAATGTACAGGTTCAGGACCTTTTTCAGTTCGAGAGTCACACAAGAACCAGAAGTCAGAGTATGAAGCTAGAAGGGGGCAAATTTAAGGGCAACGCAAGAAAGATCTTCATTACAGAGAGGGTGGTGGATGCGTGGAACTGCCTACCACCTGAGGTGGTGGAAGCAAAAACGTCTGGAACATTCAAAAAGGCTCGGGATGGGTGCAAAAGAATCATAACACTGAATAACAGTTAGGGGAAGGGGTCAGGCTTGTGGGCAGACTAGGTGGAGCTGGAGGTCCCATTCTGCTGTATGTTTCTATATTACCACATGATTTAATTCAACACAGTTGGGTCTCGTGCTTACTGGGCAAGTCAAGGGTGGGTATGTCACAGAGGTGTCACCTGTTCTCTAGAGTGGAAGGGAGGACTGAGCAAAAGTTGATCTCTAGCACCCCCTAAACCAAAACAACCACGTGAGACTTGGCAGCAGGTCATTTCAGAGTGGACTGCTATCTTTGCTCCTCGCAGCTAAGGTATAGTGTTGCACTACAGTCAACAGCTGTGTGGATAGTACAATCATCTGATTGATCGGGATATCTGAAGCTCCACTAGTGCACTGTCCAATCGTAATCAATCCGTCAGGCCCAAATAAAGCATTATGTACATAATAGAGCATTATATACATAATAAAGCATTACGTACTTCCAATCCATGGATCCTTCACACTATCCAACCCTTAGGGAATAGTATTCCAAGCCCACTCAGAACCAGTAAGATGGAGAACTGGGGGAACCAGGGCAAAAACAGGAGGAAAAAGAATGAAAAGACACCTGCACAAAAGCTGACTACTTTGTTACCTTCAGCGGTTTTACCCCATCAGGTTTCGTTGCTGCAGAGAACAGCCCATTGTTTTTCTGTAGTACCCTCTTTGGGTAGCAGGTTCATTTTAAAGAGTGGCAGAATTTTCTGATTCACACGCATAACTGCTGAAACTGACAAACTGGCACAAGGGGATGGCCCAGTTCTATGTGCCACAACAACAGGTGTAGCCATTTCCTAACAATGGTGAGAATTGTTCATTGACTTATCTCTTAGATTTCTGCTCACAAAATAAGAGGAACAAGCACGTATCACTCACATTCCCTTTTACTCTGAAAAGTATTTTGTGATAAATGGCACTAGGCCAACTACTGAATTAGCAAGACTTTCTTTTTTCCAACAATCGACTTTTGCTTCCTTCAAAATTCTGACACAGTGGAATGCTGCTATTATAAAGTTCAGTTTCCTGAATGAAAATCTCACACCTTATCATCGGGCATTATGGCACAGAACAAATCAATCCCAGCTTTATCTGTCCAACATAAACACATCATTACAAACATTTAAGTTCACAAAAAAGGACTACATAGTGAACACCCCTTATGTAAAATGCATCACAGTGATTGTGCAAGTTATACAGCTAAGTTAAAACAGTCTAGTTAATCAACACTGATGTCCACCTCTAGCTGTGCAGATCTAATACCTTATTCGTGTAGACAGTATATAGTTACTATTCATGAGTTTCGCTGTAAGTTTACATGAGCCCTTACAGAAAAACTTGCTGCCGTATTAGTCCTTGTAACACAAGATCCACACAAACAGATGATTTGATACCTTTTATTGGACCAACAGAGTTGTTACAAAAGGACACAGGTGCTTTTATCTTTCTGATTATACAGAATCCTTCGTCAGAAAACACTGGCAGTTGCTTTGGAAGAAGATACTTTCTCAAAACCCAGATCATACATAAAAAACAGATGAAAAAGTTGTTAAGGATCCCCATTGGCTAAAACTGCATTCAAAAAACAACATAACTATATAAAGTTAGCAAAAGTTCCATCAAAAGAAAGCTATTCCAAGTCAAATGTCATTGAATTGAAAGTTCATTCCCTGAGAAAAGCCATAAACCAACTGAAGCTTCATTCTAAAACCCTGTCTGTGTGTGTCTGTGCTAGTATTAGTAAATGACAATGATTAAAACCCACAAGTAAAAATAAGCTTAAGCAATACATAGTAAATAATGTTAAAAGTCTTCCACATATGAAAGCATCTTTGTGTTGAGTAAAAAAATAGGTTAGAAGACAACCTGCCCTAGTGCAAGTTCAGCATTCACTAGCTGTTTCACACATTTATACAGTATAAGTATTGTTCAGATACATTTGTCTGACACTCTGTACAATAAGTCAATATTACTCATGAATATTCAAACTTACTGTCAAACATGATATATCTGCAATTCTGTAACAAGGGACTAGTGTATGTATACATTCAAAACCCAAACCTAACAAAGACCCCCTTGTAATTGAGATACTGTTATCCTAATATGTCCATGTATCAACATGTGTCCATATGCACCTAACCTTCTGTTGTATTAAATAATAGTTCTATACGACAAAATTCAAAACTAAGGGAAAAAAACCTTGCCACCACACCCTACCCCACCTCCAACCCCTGTGGTGAAATCAATGTATGGGTAACCAGTAAAAAGGAATCCATAAAACCGTTTTGTATTTAATCATAATGAAACACCACCACCATGTACCACAAAATGTCCATGTGTTGTCCCTGAAGCAGGTGAAAAAAAACAGGCGCTGTTTAAGCAGTGTAATGTGCCATAAAACCCAACCCTATATTCATTCCGTCACCCACCATGTTCAAAAGTAAAATGAGTCTGACCTCAAAACCCCGCCTTTGTTGTGTATTTTTGAAATGTCCTTTCAAAACCAGTTTGTTTGTTTGTTTATTAGCTTTACGGGTAAGTACACTGGAAATAATATCTTTCCCTTTTCAGGTATGACCCAACATAAAAATACGAACATATAATGACATCAAATAACAACAAATACAAAACATAGGAATTACAAAATTCCACGTCACATATAATACCTAAAATCAGTTAAAACAACGAGTCAGATAATATCCTAAAGTGCTGAAATAAAGATCTAGAAAAAAAGACCACAGGTTCCTGATCTTCTAATACCCATTCGTACAGCGTTCCATATCTCTGGGGCTACATATGTATAGGACCGTTGCCCACACATTAGTCACTTTAAAGGTGACTTCAAGAGCTCCCTGCCTACCCTGGTTTTAGACAGAGAGTTCAGTCCATACCTTTGTAATGAGCTAAAAAGATTCAAAGGAACATCAGATTGTAATATCCTAAATATAAACCTGCAAATAAAAAATTAACATTCAAATGAACAGGCAACCATCCCATTTCTTGCAGAACAATACAGCGAGGTGTTCTTCTTGCAGCAGAAACTGCAAACCTTCCTATAAGCTGTAACAAAACAGACTTTTTATGAACAATATGACTAGACATATTTTCTGTAATAGCAGCATAGTTCACTACAAGGAATAAACATTGTTTTGTTATGCCCATTCTAGTCTCAGAAGTCAAAAATGACTTCAATCTATACAATGCACCAACCCTGCTATGTATCTCGGAAGTCATCTTACCTAAGTAAGGCTCATAACTTAATGTAGGATCCATTAGGACGTCTAAATATGAAGAGTTATCAACATTTTCATATGATGAACCATCAGGTGCAACAACTTGAAGACTCCTCCCCGTCCCTTAACTTGGCTGATGTTCCAAAGACCATGGTTTTTGTTTTAACTTCATTTGGTATTAGTCTACTGGAAGTCAGCCATTGTTCTGTAGTATTCATTTCAACCATTAAGACTTTATTTAATTGATCTATCGTAGGTGCATTAGAATAAATCACTGTATCGTCTGCATATAAAGTGATGCAAGCCCTATCTAATACAGTAGAAAGTTTGCCAAAAAATAAAGAAAACAAAATGGAACCTAATATGGAGTCCTGTGGGACTCCATACTTAACATATACTTTCTCAGACAAACTTCCATGAAACCTAACCTTTTGATACCTATCAGTTAAGTAATCAGTAAACCAATCTAGTGCTGATTTCCCAAAACCCAAAGTACCTAATCTACCAATAAGCAGCCGATGGTCTACCAGATCAAATGCCTTGGTCAAGTCCACGAAAGCGGCCCCAGTTAAACAACCAACCTCCATTCCTTCTAGGACCATGCTCGTGTACTCGACCAAGGCAGTTTCCATCCCACAACCTTTCCTAAATCCATGCTGTCTCTGAGATAACAAGACATATTTATTTACGTAAGTTAGAAGATGTTTATAAACTAACTTTTCTTGCACTTTTGCTAAGGCAGACAATAAAGATATTGGTCTTTAGTTTGCAAAATCTTGAGCTGACCCTGACTTAAAAAGTGGAACTACAACAAAACACTTTCACAAATCTGGGACTTGGCCTGTCATGAAGGTTAAGTTCATTAAAATGCTAACTGGGTAAGCTAATACAAAAGCAGCATCTCTAAGCAAATTAGGTGGAAGCCCATCACACCCTGCTGAACTATCCAGTTTTCTTTGCTGTAATAGTTTCTTTACTTCAAATGGCATAGTAACTTTTAAGTAAAATTTACGCCTCTGATCTAGACAGGTCATACAAAAACTATTAACTGGTTAATTTACCTCTCCCAAAAAAGTGTCCAAATCTGTACATTTTTTATTAAATATGTCAGCTATTTGTTGTGAATAAGTAATTCATTCTTCACCTAACTTCATAACAAGTTCTGGATCATTTTTAGGATTAATTATTAAATTATTAACAGAGCTCCAGAATTTCCTATTATCTGCCAACCCATTTATTTGTTTTTGTGTGAAGAAATTTCTTTTTGCAAACTTATTTTGGACTTTACACTTATTTCACAAAGAGCGATACATTTTCGTAAGTATTAGTAGTGTCATCTATTTGATACTTTTCCCACATTTTATCACGTTCCTGCATTCATTTTAACATTGAGGAAGTAAGCCATCTATTTTTTTTTTACCTGTCACTCTTCTTCTTACATAGGGGGCAAATCTGTCTAACACAGAAAAAAAATTCAATTAAAAAAAAAAAAAGCAAAATTAACATCAGGGACAGAGTACAAATATGTCCAATTAGTTTTGTTTAACTCATCACAGAATTTACTAAGATCAAAACCTGAAAAAGTCTTACCATCTTAACTAATGGCTTAGGTTTTTTTTATTGAACCATGTTTCCAAAGACAAAACACTGGATGGTGACCACTTAATACATCACCTATTACCCCACATTTCAAAATATGATTAGGCATATTTGTCAATATCCAATCAAGTACTGTATGTCTACCAGATTTCAAGTTTAATCGAGTAGGTAATGTAATTAATTGTTCCAAATACACAGGGGCCAATACTCCACTAAATTCTGAAATTTCAGAGCCTACCCAACTTAGATTAAAATCTCCCAATATTAAGTATTCCTTCAAAACCCTAGTATTTATGTACCAGTTCCTGTAGCCCTTCCTTACTTGTCCTTGGAGGTAAATAAGTACAACAAATAATTAACTTTTTTATTAATCCCAGTACAACCTGAATTACCAATGTTCACCATATATTACAGTGCCCTTTAAAACATCCAGTTCGGTTACCACTAAATGGTCCTTAACATAAAACATAACGCCTCCTGCTTTCCCTTTCACTCTATCCTTTCAAAAAAAAAAAAAAAAAAATCTTATAATCGGGGACTGTAATTTCAACATTAGTAATATGAGGGTTAAGCCAAGTCTCTGTAATGGCTACTGTGCCATAAACAGTAATCAATGCCTCAACTTCATTAAATTCTGAGAATTTGTGCATTATCCTTAGCCCAACATTGCTACTTTCGAAAAAATCAGCATCAGCCACATCATTTTCTTCAGGACCTGGATTCACCTTGATATCGCCTGCAAGCAATAATATTAAAAAATTACAGACAGAGACCCTAATTTTTAGGTGTAAAACTCACCCACTTTGCTTAGACAACTCATTACCAACATTATGTCCCAGCTGTTTAATATCAGTACCTAAATTATACTCACGCATTGAAACAATATTTGGTGCTTTGCTGAACATCTGCCTTCCAAAATAAGCTGAAGCAGGATTTTGCTGCAACATACTTATTTTACTGAACACAATGTCCTAGCAAAGCAGCAGAACGATGTACAGAACCCCACACATAATACCTCCCATAGCCATAATTAAGAATATTCCAGCATACTCGTAATGCAATGTATATACTATCAGACTCAAATAACACAAATTTCATACAGAGTCTCACATCCCAGTCTGACTCCGGTCAGACTCCTGATGAAAACACTTTACTGATGCACTTCACTGCTGCTGCTATGTAGAATGGGAGCACTTTTAAAGATATTAACTCCACCTCCCACATAGCTGCCACCAATGAAGAAAATGGGCGATTTAAATTGCACCCAGTTGTATTTCATTAGCAAGCTGCAGCACAGTCAGAATAGTTCCCACAGAACGTATCTGTAGCTTTATCACGAGATTGTAACAGTCATAAAATAAGTATAGGGGAGGGAGGGAGAAATAATGCAGGTCTATACTGCAATAAACACACAGTACCTGAAGATACAAACAGCAGACTGCAGGGCTGAATCACAGATCATTATCCGTTGGCTGTGTTACGATGCATTCACTCAGCAGCAGTTCCAAACACAGAAAAGCACAGAAATGGACTACAGGTATTACTGTAGTCCCAGGAATGTCCCGACCATAAAGCCTGCCATACTCCGGTCAGACTCCTGATGAAAATACTTTACTGCTGCTGCTATGTAGAATGGGAGCACTTTTAAAGATGTTAACTCCACCTCCCGTGTAGCTGCCACCGAGGAAAATGGGCAATTTAAACTGCACCCAGCTGTATTTCATTAGCAAGCTGCAGCATGGTCAGAATAGCTCCCACAGAATGAATTTGTAGCTATAAAGCAGGCAACTCGGAAGCATGAACTAAATCCGGTTTCAAAAGTAAAGGATAATCATAAATCTTTTTATACGTATATCAACAATAAAAAGGGAAGTCAAACTTCGGTGGGGCCCATTAAGGATCAGGATGGTATACTTGTTGAAGATTGCCAAACTATGGCAGGGCTTTTCAATAATTTTTTTCATCAGTATTTAATAATAAATCAAATAATAAGAGAGAACATGTGAATATAAATGGTTACAATATTGTCTTATAAATGATAGAGGATAGACTAACACACCTGGACCTGAACAAATCTCAGGGACCAGATGAAATTCATCCTAGGGTCCTTAGAGAATTGGCAGCTGAGTTGGCGGAACTTGTGACTGCACTGTTTCAGAGATCCTTGGATAGCGGAGAGGTGATTGAGGTTTGGAGAAAGGCAAATGTAGTCCCTATTTATAAAAAGGGATCTAGACAGGAGGTGGGTAACTATAGGCCTGTTAGCTTGACTGCTGTACTGGGGAAAATGTTGGAATCTATTGTAAAAGAACAAATAGAGGAGTTTCAGAATATAGTGGGGGATTACGATGATGCTCAGCATGGTTTTAAAAAGGGGTTATCATGCCAGACAAATTTGTTGGAGTTTTATGAACATGTGAGCAAAGCATTGGATGAGGGTGTTTCGGTGGATGTGGTGTTCCTGGACTTCTCAAAGGTGTTTGATAAAGTCCCACATGGCAAATTGATTGATGCTCTGATTGAACACAAAATACTGGGTTATATCACAAATTGGGTGAAGGCATGGCTGAGTGACAGAAAGCAGAGGATTTGTTTAAAGGGAGTTTACTCAGATTGGATGGGAGTGGAGAGTGGAGTCCCCCAGGGATCTGTCCTGGGGCCCTGCTTGTTTAATATCTACATACTCTCATTATCTGGAGGAAGGGACATCTGGGAAACTAAATTCGCAGACGATACTAGACTTGGCATCAGTATCAGAAATGATGAGGACGTGGTAAAGTTACAAAGTGCCTTGCTCAAAATGGAAAGCTGGGCTAGGGAAAAGAAGTTGTCCTTTAACTCAGATAAATGTGTGGTAATGCATTTTGGGAAAAATAACAACCAAGCTGACTACTGGTTAAACGGACATAAATTGTGCAAAGTAGGGGAGGAGCGAGATCTGGGAGTGAAAGTAACAAGCGATTTTAAATTCCACCAGCACTGCAGTCAAGTTATAAAATCGGCAAATGGAACTCTTATAAACATCAAGAAACACATAAGGAGTAGAAGGATGGAGGCGATTGTGCCTCTCTTCAGTGCACTGGTGAGGCTGCAGCTGGAGTACTGTGCGCAGTTCTGGTCGCCCGGTTATAGGTCATATGTAGGAAGATTGGAGAGGGTTCAGAGGAGGGCTACTAGGTTAGTAGCGGATATAAGAGACCAGGACTATGAGGATAGATTGGAGTACTTGGAAATGTTTACATTGGAGTATAGGCGCATGAGAGGGGACATGTGCATGGTGTATAATGCATTCAAAAATCCAAATCTAATTGTTAAGTTAGAAATAACTGAGGGAACAGCGATATGACACTAGGTCACATTCATGGCAACTTAAGGGGCAAAATTTTAAGACCACGAAAAGGGGGCACTGGTTTAGTGTTAGAGTTATTCCAGTATGGAATAACCTACCGGAGGAGGTAGTCACTAGTAAGACGACAGTGGAGTTTAAGAGGAAACTAGATAAGTATTGTAAAACAAATAAAATGGAGGGATATCTAAATTAAAAAAAAAAAAAAAATCAGAGCGCACAATGGACGAAAGTCTTCTTTGCTCTGAAACTACCTATGATACCTATGACAAGATTGTAACAGTCACGAAATAAGTATAGGGGAGGGAGGGAGAAATAATGCTGGTCTATACTGCAATAAACACACAGTACCTGAAGATACTGTACAAACAGCAGACTGCAGGGCTGAATCACAGATCATTATCAGCTGGCTATGTTACGATGCATTCACTCAGCAGCAGTCCCGAACATAGAACAGCACAGAAACTGACTATAGCTATTATTGTAGTCCCAAGAAAACCAGTACTGACATATAAAAGATGGAGGGATCAGACTGAGAGAAGTGTCGCCCCACTGGTTTATCAGTCATCTTAATTTTAAAGGGACACTGTCAACCCCCTTAGGTCTCAACGTGTCCCTAGTTTAAAAAAAATATTTTATGATTGCCAACATTCTGTAAAGATTGTTGATGTAGCTGGTAGTTTGATTCTGACTCATATTTTCTTTAAAAAAGTAAAAAACAGACTGCCCAACATAGTGGTGTTATCACACCAAAACAGGTTTGTTTACATTCTTTGCTCAGCTCCAAATACGTCTTTCCTGACCTTGGGAACACCCACAACACAGTCTAGCCCCTCATGATGCAGTGGGAGTTTAGCAGACTACTTCCTTATGAGTGACTGCACAGTTTTGTTGTGTTTCTAATACTCAGGAAGCATGCAGTAAGAACAGATCCAGGACTGTAAACAAAAACAAGGTTGTTTATAAATATACATTGCCCTGCATTTCAGTTCTACTAAACAAGGAGACAGACAAAACAAACTGCAACACCAGTGAATTTTAGAGAAGGTAAGCAATCATAAAATGTGAGGTTTCAACTAGAAATAATATGATGAAAAACAGGTTGACAGTGTCCCTTTAACAGTATGTCTGTGTGATGTCATCTGGGTGTGGAGAGTTTGTTCAATCTCTCCAACATAACCTGTTTGTGGACATCTCTTGCATTGAACAAAATACACAACATTAAGAGATGCACAAGTATAATTCCCCTGTATCTTGAGTTTGAATATAATACATAATACCAAGAATGTCTAATAGATTCGTCGCTCTTTAGTGCAGAATGGGAAAACATGATCCCAAGTTTTCAATCTGATTCAAATGTCATCGCTATAGGTCAGATTATTCATATTACTTTCTAGTTTCTATTTATAATCATTTATTCGGAATGATTCAAACATATACATTGTCAAGAGTCTCTGGCCATCTGGGTCTGGTATGACTGACAAACAGTTCTCAAATTCATGTTTGAATGTATTACTTGCTAACCATTCACATATTTGAATCCATTATGGCTACTAAATAATTTTGTTTTACCATATCCTATATTCTTGTTTTATTAAACACTTACTCAGCTATGGTGGGGTGGTGGTGGTGGTGGTGGTGTGATGGGGGGACCTGGAAACTAATTTTACATAAATATACGCCCCAACCTCATCTGAAATAATGTTTTGTGTATTTAGGTCAGCCATAGGTAGCTGAACCCTTGTTCCATATATGTTTGTTTTTCCACCAGGCATTTTAGTGGTAATCGGGTATCTGGCACAGAATTTACTCTTAGCCAATATTGTAGTAGCCTGCATGTTGCTTTTTCTTTAGTTTGTATTTGGCCTAGCTCGGCTCTTGGAACCACTGAGAGTCAAGGTAGGCAATCTTAAACAGCACTAGTTTTGGTGCTTTTTTCAAGCCTCCCAGCAGCAGCTTACCTCTAAAGGCTCTCAAAAGTCCACTTCTCGAAATTGTTTAAGGCCTCTGTTTCTAAGGGAAAGGATTGTAATTCCTCGGTTGGAGGAGTCAGGCGTCCGATCCCTTCCCCTTCCTGGTCCCCGGCTTTAGCAGGCGCTTCCCCTGCCCTCTCACATTTTGTGATGTGTTATTTTGGAGAATGTGGGGGCGTGCTATATTAACTGTAATGTGAGTTGGTTTTTAAATCTTATTTTTTTATATTTTAGAGGGCCACTAGAGTCAAATCAAAGTCACTGCTTAACAAGGCCCTTATTAGTACAGTGGTGGCTTTGATTGGACTTCTGCTGCCCTCTAAAATATAAAAAACAGGATATTAAAACCAACTCACATTAGAATCAGTACAGCATGCCCCAATGCTCTCCAAACAAATACATCACAAAACCATGACACCTGCTAAAATTGGAGACCAGGAAGAGAAAGGGATCGGGATGGCTCCTCCGACCAAGAAATTACGATTCCTTCCCTTCAGAAACAGAGGCTATAAAAAATTCAGAGAAGTTGACTTATAAGTCCTTTAGAGGTAAGCTGCTTCTGAGGAACTTGAAGAAATATTTGAAAATGAGCACAACTGGTGCTCTTGTTTAATATGCCTTATTCCTTGCTTTTTCTACACTTTGCTGTGCAGTAAACTTTCATCACAGTTTGTTGTAACATAGAAACATAGGAAACTGCTGTCAGAAAAAGGCCTTGCAATCTATCCAGTCTGCCCAGTGAGGCTGTACACGCCCTCTAGGGGATCATGACCGACCTCCTCCAGCCTTACCATATCCCTTGACCAATCCTTTGTGCCTATCCCAACCCCTCTGAAAAGCTCGCCATCATTTTTGCACTACAAAGAGTTTCAGGTAGTTTTTTCAGCCCCTCCTCTACCCTCTCTATAAAGCAAACCTTCCTCACATCCCTTTCTAATCTTCCTCCCAACAGTGTCCTACTATTCCCCTGGTATCTGTATTGCCACTGGTTGTGAACAGCCCTCTGGAGTCCACTGTTAACATTCTGCATGTATCTGAAAGTTTTAATCATGCCTGCTCTCCTTTCTGGCCTCCAATGAGTACATGCTGAGGCCCTCTAATCTTTACTCGTATGTCTTAACCTGCTGCCTCTAAATCTATCTGGACACACACTTCTGCACTGTCTCCAGCTTGGTGATGTCCTTTTTAGATGAGGGTTCCAGAAGTGTATATAGTACTCCATGTTCAGACTCACCAGGGTTCTGTACAGGGGTAACATGACCTCCTTCTTTTCTTCTGTTAAGCCCTCTAACGACGCATCTCGACATCCTTGTCCACCTTTAATTTTGTGCTGACCATCTGAGGTGGCTAGATGTCACTATCTGCAGGACCCTCTCTCTCCTCCTCCTCTTCTATCACAGCAACTGTCACCCCCAACCTATATTCTGCCCCAGGATTTTTATTTCTCCACATGCATAACCTTGATTTTTTGGGGATATAAGCCCAGCTGCCAGATTTGTGACCATCTCTAGCTAGCTACTCCAGGTTCTCCTTTAATTCACGAAGACATTCCACAGCATGAAAAGTGCTACAGAATTTGGTGTTCTCCTAAAATAGGCAGATGTTCCCTTTGATGCCTTCCCCTATTTCACTAATGAAGATGTTAGAGTACCTGGCCTAGCAATGACCTCCACTGGTGACTTCCCCCATTTCTGAGAACTCTCTGTTTATTACAGTCCCCCCCGGGTGTTTTCAACCCAACATGTTATTTTGTCCTTTTATCCTGCACCCCGAGGTCCACCAAATTTCCTATGCAAACCCGAGTCTAACCCCTTGGTAAAATCAAGGTACAACAATATGCCTACTGTCTTTTACCTACCGCCCTTGTTACCCAGTCAAAAAGTCTATCACATCTGTCTGGCCAGACCTTCCTGTCAGAAAACTGTGCTGTCTTTCATTTTGTAGCCCATTTCTCCCCAGGAACTCCATCAGTCTTTTTTTGACTATGGCTTCCAGTAGTTTACCAACTACTGACATCAAACCTACTGGCCTGAAGTTCCCCAATTCGTCCTTTCTACCACTTTTCTAAAGGAGTACCATATTTGCTGTCCTTCAAGCCACTGGCACTTCTCCAGTGTACAAGGCGCAATACAAGAGGTCCTTCAGGGGCATAGCTAATACCAGTGCCATCTACTTCAGCACTCTAGAGTGCAATCAGTTTGGCTGTGGGGATTTATTTATCTTCAGTACGCAGAGTCCCCAAAACACCCTGTCCAGCAGACAGTAACTGGACCCATATAGATTTCTGTCCCCACTTCTGATCAAGTCTAAACTTTTCCCTGAGGTAAGGGCACTTCCCTTTCCTTGGTAAATACTGACCAGAAATAATCATTTGGTGTTTCTGCCTCACCTTTGCGGTCTTCCACTGACCCCCTCACCCTGTTTCAGCTTGACAATGTTTTATTCTTCTCTTTTTCCTGATGTAACCAAAGAATGCCTTGTCCCTTTTTTTTTTTTTTTTTTTTTTTTTTTACTTCTTCCGCAATCCACAGGTCCGTGTTGGCCTCCACTTTCTGCACCATCCTCTTGCATTCCTTTAGCTTAACAATGTATACGTCCCGGTTCCCATCTTTCTGACTCTTAAGCCCTCCTTTATTTCTTCACTACACCCTCCACCTCCTTTGCAATCCAGACTGGTTTTCTATATATTTTACCCTTCTGCACCTCTCTGTGACATTCTCTGTGTCAGCCATGTTCCTGAGGATTGAGGGACACAGATGGGAATGGGGAACACACAACTGAAGATTCGGGGATACAGATGGCGATGTTGATCTGGAGACTGGGAAATATTGGCAAAGGGCTCAGGGAATGCAGATCCTGATCATGGTGCTGATTAGGATCTATATTGACGATGCCTGCGAGGTACTGTAGCTGGCAGTTAATCGTCCATATGTTGATAGCAGTTTCTCCACATTGTCTTGAGCCCTCTGCTGTTGCTACAGTCAAGAAAAACCTTCATGTCAACTCACATCAGCACCTGGTGACAATGAAGTGAAAACATGATGTGCTTTCTGGGTGGTTGGGGGATCAGGACTACTCTTGGGAAGACAGCAGCAGTACTCTGTCATGATTCATTTGCCTTCCTGCAGGTGAGAACTTATTTGATTTCATTTTGGTAACTGGGTGAACCCACTGGTACCAAAGGTCCCTTTTTCAGGGGCTTGCAGTATGCTGGGGAAGGTGAGGCAAATCCCAGCATGATGAAGGAGAGGATGGAGTGAAGGAGATGGATTCAGTTCTGGTGCTCTGTGAGATGCTGCTGAATACCAACAAATCTATTTAACAGAGCTCAGACTTGGTTCAATTCCACTTGCCTAATCTTGAATAAGAAAATACAGTACTTTAAGGTCGGACGGGATTCTAGGTCAATGAAATGCCCCCTTCCCCTACCGCCTCACAATGGGGACCAACAAGTATGCTGTGCAAACATTCACTAATTTATAGGAATTTACCATCCACCCAAGGTACTCAGAGATTCCCCTGTTAAATAGAGACTCCGGGCTGATCTTGAAAACATGTACAGCTTCATTTGCCATGTTGGCTAGTAGGCTTTTCCACAGGTTACACCATCCTCTGGGAAACGAAGTGCCTCTTAATGTTCCCCTGAATATATCACTTTTGAGCTTCAGGGCATGTCCCCCTGTCATGCTGAAGAACATCAGATTAAACATTTTTTGTTTAATATAGAAGTTGTTAACCATGTAAGAATAAAACATGAATTACATTAACATCAAACTTCAGAAAAAAAAAATAATTAATACAAGTACATGTCAACACTCATTCTTCAAAACAAGTACAGTTTTGTTAAAACAATATGTTCTTAATGCCAATGTAAACACCGCCTCAGACTGTATTTTTGTGTACTAAAAGGGAGGGAATTCCAGCTTTTAATGGCTTGATAAAGATAAGTTTCTGATCCAAGGCTGTTTTAAAGAAAATGGGTCTGCACTGTCTACCCTGTGATAACCTAGTAATATGCGAACCTAAATAACTTGTTGCAAAACTCATAAATGAAAAAGATGTTGAATTAAGAAATAATCTTCTAAAACTTAAAATACAAATATCCTGCTTCAAAAAAAAAAAAAATTCAAAGAACCGTATAATGTACAATGATGATTTCTTCTGGAACCCAACAAAGCAAATCGGCATATAGAATTATATGAAACATTTACTCTGGACATTAAGGTATCACTGGCATTTATATAAATCAGAATATCATAGTCAACAATTGAAATTAATAATGACCACGCAGCAGTTTCCTGGGATGAGATGTTTCGCAATTCCGAATACGATAATGCTGTCCTAACCTCATATGTACTACAGTATTTTAATCATTCCATTTATGTGTCTCTCAAAAGATAAAGTACAGTCAATTGCACAACCTTAGTATTTAAAGTACTCAACACACTCTATCTCAGTTCCCTGTCCATCCACACCAGGAGGATGAACAGGAAAATGAGACTGTAGTTTCTGATGGGAGCCACATTTTATAGACTTTGTTTTTGTAATATTCAGTTGTAATCCATTACCCCGAAACCAGGCTGAATCAAATCAAAATCTACTTGCAACTGAGAGTTAACTTTTAACAAAGCCATGCCTGTATAAAACTATATCATTTGCATAAAAAAACTAAGGGAAGATTATTTAAAAATCAAGACAAACCAATTAAATAAATACTAAAAAGTACAGAACCCATAATAAGAACCCTGAGGGACACCAATAGTTTAAAGGAAGTTTCTGATATAAGGTATTGTACTTCATAGTCCAATACCTTATGCCAGCGTGAGCTGATTTCTATGAAAAGTAAAATTTTTAAGTGAGTCCATTTAGTTTTGGGAGGGATTGTACCTGACTCTGTAGCCACAGCCAGCAGATCCTTCCAACTTCTTCTAATATGCCTTGCACGCAGAGGTTTAGTGATGTTTCAGCAGGAAGCCGAGAGAGTGTAATACAAGTCTATGGGGCATTTTTTAATGCAGTTTTGAAACTTTAAGCAACCTGAGATGGAAATGAAAGCCACTGCTCTACTAACAGGGACCCTAAATGTTGAACAGTGGCTTTCATTTCCCTCTCAGATTGCTTAAAATGCCAAATACGATATTGAAAAGCTGCTCCATAGACTTGTATGTGCCCCCATGCTCTCCCTGCTGAAACATCACCAAACCTCGGAGCGCGTGGGTGGAGCAGGCAACTAAATGGACTCAGTTAAAAATTTTACTTTTCAAAGAAATCAGCTCACGCTGGCATAAGGTACTGGGCTATGATGCCCAATATCTTATCGCATTAGGTTGGAAATTCAGTTTAAGTAAGGGCACATAAACACCATTTAAGGTAACTTCTTGTGTACAGTCAGATAAATAATGTTTAAACCAAGCAACTGAGGATATTGAAGAAAAAAAAAAAAACAAAACTCCAGAAGTTTTAAGAGCAGGTGACAATGGTGTACCAAATCAAAAGCTTTCAAAAAGATCTTAAAATAGGGCACTGGCCATGTCCCTTCTGTTCAAGGCCCTGTGCAGGTAAGTAGTGAATTAAACAACTGCAATTAAGGTACTGTAATTCTGACAGGATCCATATTGAAATACTATCAGAATCTGATGCTTCTCTAAATAATCTTTAAACTGGTCATACACAGTTCTTTTCCAGGACCTTGAACAAAGGGGCCAATAAAGAAATTGGTCAGTAATGTTTAACCACTGCACGGTCACCCACCTTGAAAATGGGCACCATCGTCGCCTGCTTCCAAAGCTGCGGGTACTTCAGCAGTGACTAGAGAAAGATTAAACCAAACATTAAATCAAAAACTGAAGACAAAGGTACAAATCAATATTGTCAGAACCCACGTTAGTGTTGGTTTTCATTTTTGATAAATAAACAAGAGTGCCAGCAATGGTAATCTCCTGTAAATAAAACTCTTGATCACTCCTGCCTAGTGGGGATATTGGCATCCACACGCAAAATAATGGGTGCCATCTTTTTGGCATTGCAAAAAGTAGAGTTTAAAGCTGAGGCTATTTCAAGTGAGGATATCAAGTCACCACCCTCCATAGTCAACAAAGATACTAACGTGGTTTTGTTGTTTCCTAATAATTTGTTAAAATCATCCCAATTCTGCTTTGCACCATTACTTGCTGTAAACTGCTGATGCAAGAAATAATCTGACTTTGTCTTCCTTGTCAGTTTTTTACCCCACAGAGTTTTAGACATCGATATTCGCAAGTCATTTATAGATTTTTTTTTTTTTTGCATTTTTTCCAAATTCTGTCTCATGTCTACATCATTGTGTGGGGCTAGAACCGACATTTTGTGTGCACTGTATAATCTTGTTATTTCCCGCTACCCCCAGGATGCATCTGGAATCGAGCAGCAGTCTGCTTAGCATGCCTTCCTGGTAAAACCTTTAAATAAATAAATAAATAAATAAATAAAATAAACATTAACTCATTCTTTGATTGCGATTTTCCACTTTAATTTTCTTTAGTGGGGCATGCTCATCACATGCCATATTCAACTCTTGTAGAATGAAATCAAGCATGGTATCTACAGTACACAAGGAATGGCTTCCAGAAAGGACCAATCAATATTCGTTATAGATGTTCCAGGAGTTCTCACACTTTGTCATAGTGAGCCTCCCCCAAGCCTTGGAAAAGATCTTGAGCCTTCCCTAACATAGAAATAATTTTGGGCCTCCTCATAGTTTGAACAACTATCATACTTTGCATATTACAGGAAAAATGCAATGAAGTGCATTTGAGTAGTTGAGTTTATTCTCATTTTATTGAAGCTATTATTCTCCCTCTTTATAACCCCCCTCCCCAGGTCACTCTACTCGCTACACATTTTCGAGTTTTGGCCCTATTTACCCCTCGTTGCTATACCTCCATGAGTCAGACTGTTTTCTTTGTCAGTTTTACCCTGCTCTTAAACACCTTCTCAGGGACCATTTTGCTCCCTCCTGGCCTTGCTCCTAGCACTCTCTGCTTATCCTTTGTATGTGTGCTTTTCTGCAGCCAGTATAATGGGTCAATTGTAATCTTGTTCCTGTTCATTTGTGTTATTTTGCATTTTGTCTTGCATAGTTTCCAAGAATTTTATTTACTCCATTCAGCTTTCCCCCATGTCATACCAGGAAACAAGTGTTTGTTGACTGTGTTTTTCTGGTAACCATTTTGTACATAAATTCGCATGCCATTATTCGCTTTCAGTTTGCTGCATCCTTTCACACAAAGCATCCAAAACTTGGTGCATAGTGCATTTTAAGGCTTGCTTGAGCCTCCCCTGGAACAGATTGGGGCCTCCCCAGAGAGGCAGGCCTCACCATTTGAGAAAGCCTGTTCTAAACGTATCCAAAATAAGGCATGTAATGGTGGGGACTTAGAACTACATGCATGCTACATGCACATAACAGGACTGTGGTCACTCAAATGATCTGGTGAAGAAAGAACCTCTATAATTCTATAAGGGCGTGTTGTCAGAACCCAGTCAATGAGTGACTCAGTACCTGTCATTTAGTTCTAGCTTACTGACTGATAAAGAGCTTGGTGTAAATTACATTCCACCAGTTGATCAATCACGTTTGAATTTCCTTTTTCTAACCAATTAATATTTGTATCACCCCGGAAAACTAATTCCTTAGTGTCAGGTACAGAAGATTTGTAATCTAACAATAAGGAAAGTCCATCACCCAAGTACCCCGGAGGAAAGTAAGAGGGAGCTACTTATAATGTTTTTACATTTCCAAGGCAAATCTTAACTGCAATGAAGTCACAAGCTGAAGAAGCATTTACATAAGTTATCAATTACCAAATGCAAGTCAGCAAGTACAATTTTTTTTTTTGGTTAGTTTTTGTTGACCGGGAAAGGAATACTAGGCAGTTCTGCCTATTTTCAGCCTTGTCTCGGGGGTAGAGGAGGAAGATACAGATGCAAACTGACGTACAGAACCAGATTAAGCTGCTGGTGGTATTTTAGTGAATGGATGGAAATTTGGCCAGGACAGCAGGGAAATTTCTATACTCTTTTCGAGAAGTGCCATGGGATCTTTAACGTCCACCTGAAAAACCACCAGAACAGGCAGAAGGGAACTCGGTTTAACATCTCATCTGAAAGACGGCACCTCAGAAGTGCAACACCATCCTCATGATACACTACTGTGTCAGTACTGGGATTCACCCACGATCCCTGTGTGGGGCTAGAACCGACAACCTTCTGATGTTCCGGCCTCAGAGGTGACTGTGCTACTGCTGAGCAACTGACACAGCCATACAAATATATTCGTATATTCACATAAATAAAACATAAAACACCCAAATTTTACACACAAATCATAATCTCCCTCGCTTTCCCACTATGTCCTTCTGAAAAAAATTTTTTCTAATTTCTAAAACAAGCTTGCAATCCCTAATCTTGCCACACATAAATCATACCCTCCCTCCATCCCACTCGGTCCTTTCTAAATAAATCGTAATTTTCTAAAACAATCTTGCAATCCCTAACATCGCCGAACCAGGTATCAGAAATTGTCATAACAGGGAGCAGTGCTGAGCAGCCATCGAGGAAGCAGCATATTCTTTCAATTCCTAGGTCTAAATATCTAAAATACCCAAAAGTTGGAATATTCACCATTTTAAAGCCCTCTGTTTGGTGCCTGGCACTTTTCTAACTGACAGGATGGGCAAGACCCAAGGTGCAAGCGCTCCTTCGTCAGATCTTTTTGCCCCAAAGAAACAGCAGCAACAGTGTGAGGAGTGGCCTGCGGTGTCTGGTGGAACCACGGACTTGGCTGATCTACCCACCCGGCAGAGCATCACTAGCCTTGATCCAAGTGACCTTACTGCAGCTCATTAAATCGGTGCAGGAGCAGGACAAGAAGTTCGACTACCAGGGTTTTGGCCCTGGAGTCTAGAATGGACTTATGTGAGCAAAGGTCAGAAACCTTGGCTCTTAAATCTTCTGAGGCGACCGTGAAGCTCATCAAGGAAAATTCCCTGCTGGAGTTACGTCTTGAGAACATGGAGAATCAGACTAGAGAAAGTGTAATCTGGGGATCGTGGGGCTTTCCAATGCTGCTGAGGGGGAGGATTGCCTGAGCTTTGTTAAAACACTTCTACACACTCTTTTGGGACTTACGGAGGGAGATCCTCTCCTATCGTTTGAAAAAGCTTACAGAATTACCCCACGACATACAGCAGCGGACTCTACAGCTCCCAGAACTCTGCTGGTCATGTGTACTGGTGTTAGAGACTGGGACAGAGTACTCGCTATAGCCAGAAGGTGAGGATCTTTGAAATATGGAGATGATTCCATCATGCTCTTACCCGACCTCTCCTATAGCACCAGGAACAGGGAATATGATGGCATTAAGAGTCGTCTAGTTACTTAAAAGTTCAGCACCAGCTACTGCTCCCGGCTAAGCTCAGGGTAACTTGGTAGGGTCGCCAGTACCAGTTCAACGACCCGAAGGATGCCAACAAGATGGTGCGCTGTACAGAGCAGGAGTTGGCAGCGGATACCGCCGAGGGGAATTCCTCCGATGAAGGATGAAGGCTGAGGCGATGGTAGGAACTGTGGTGAGGGTGTGAATTTTGCACCTTTCAGCAACTATTCACCTCTAGCTATATGACTGGCATTGAGCTGACACTGTCGGGCAGCATTGTGGAACTATTCTGGCCAACTTCATGAACTGTGCGGAGACTGTTATACAGTTTCTCTTCCTTTACAAGTTCCAGCTATTTTTCTTATTTACAGCAGAGGATGGACTGTTTCCAGGTTAGGAACATTTTATTTTGGACTGTGCTGGACTATAATTTAAGATGTTGGTTGGGGGGGTGAATCACTTCTTTAATGAGTCTAAATTCTTTTTTCTTTTTGGGGTGCTGTAACTTTAATTCTGTCATTATCGGTTTTACATAGCACATCATGGATGGTCTTATACTTGGGCATATACATTTGGTGTTTGTTTCTGGGTGGTTGGGGAACTCCTGAAGTTTATTTATGGAATTTCCGTTTCGGGGGAATCGCTGGGACCACTTAATCATGTTGGTCATCGGTATGTGTGGTGGACATATTGGACATTTGATTCCCCTTTTGCCCTTCCTTGGCTGCATGCATTCGAACTATAATTATATGGCTGCTGTTCTCTGTGTGGGTATTTCTCCCTATGTTGTCACTTATGGGGAGGCGTCTTAAATAGTGCTTATGTTATGTGGCAACTTGATATGTATCTGCTGTTCTTCCATGTATGTCATGTTTTGTGAGACGTTTAGTTGCAAAATTAATAAAAATAGGATATACAAAAAAAATACGTCACAACATCAAGTTCCTGCAGTTCTACTCATGCTTTAAGATCATCAATTTTAGGCAATAGGCTCCTGATACTTAAAGAATAGCAGATGCCTTTGGGAAAACTAATCACAAATATACATTACTTTGTGTCCAAATATTATGTTTTACATCGTTTGTCTCGGGGAGTCAGTGGCTCTTTAATAGTGGACAGTAACATATATTTTAACAGAAGGGTTACTGTGAGAGAAGTGCAAAGAGCTAATAAGGCAAACAAAAAAGTACCAGTTAATGTAGAAGGAAGCAGGGAGGGAAGTCAGAATAGCAAAGGCTCAAACTGAGGAAAAGACAGCCAACTCAGTTAAGAAGGGGGATAAAACCTTTTATAGGTACATCAGCGAGCGTAGAAAGACAAAGGGAGGGATAGTGAGGCCGAATAGAATGAATGGTGGGTGGGCAGAAGGGGACAGTGAAAAAGCAGGGATACTGAATGAATATTTCTGCTCAGTATTCACAAAAGAGTAGGGGGAAGTGCCTAATCCAATTAACAGAAGCACTCTTGATGGGTGGGGGGTCGATCCCAGTCCTTTCACAGAAGAAAGGGTTCTGCAAGAACTCCTAAAACTGAAGGTGAACAAAGCAATGGGTCCTGATGGAATTCACCTCAGAATTCTAAAATAATTAAGGGAGGAACTAGTGAAACCACTGGCTACTCTTTTTAATAAATCATGGGAGGATGGTGTGGTACCCGAGGACTGGAGGAAAGCGGATGTGATTCCCCTTCACAAAAGTGGGACCAAGACAGAGGCAGGAAACTACAGACCTGTCAGTCTGACCTCTGTGGTAGGGAAAGTGATGGAGTCACTTCTGAAGGAAAGAATAGTTGAGTACCTAGAGGCCAGTGGAGCACAGGACCCAAGGCAGCATGGGTTCACAGGAGCAAGGTCATGTCAGACGAATCTAATAGATTTCTTTGACTGGGTGACCAAAGTGGTAGACCAGGGAGGGGCTGTGGACATGGCCTACCTAGGCTTTAGCAAGACATTTGACACAGTCCCACACAAAAGATTAATAGTCAAATTAACCAGCCTGGGAGTGGGTCCCAGGGTGGTAGCCTAGGTAAAACATTGGCTGCACAACAGGACAAAGAAGGTAACTGTAAATGGAGTCCACTCTGAAGAAAGAGGGGTTACTAGTGGGGTACCGCAGGGTTCAGTATTGGGTCCAGTCCTTTTTAATGTCTTCATCAGTGACATTGCAGAGGGACTGGAAGGAAAAGTATGCCTTTTTGCAGATGACACCAAGATCTGCAACAGGGTTGATACACAAAGAGGCGTGGAAAGGATGAAAAGGGACTTGACAAGGTTGGAGGAATGGTCAGAAGTATGGCAGCTAGGATTCAATGCAAAGAAGTGCAAAATAGTGCACCTGGAAACAAGAACCAGGAAAGAATACACAATGGGTGGGGAGGTAGTAACAACAACAAAAAGGAAAGAGACCTGGGGTAATCATATCAGATGACCTTAAGGTTAGCAAGCAATGTGAGAAGGCAGTAGGGAGGGCTGGGGGTATACTAGGATGTATAGGGAGAGGCATCAGCAGTGGAAAACAGGAAGTTGTTATCCCTCTGTACAGACAGTTGACGAGACCCCATCTGGAGTACTGTGTCCAGTTCTGGAGACCCCATCTCCACAAGGACATAGACAGGATAGAGGTAGTCCAGAGGAGGGCAACTAAAATGGTGCAGGGTCTGCAAGAGAAGCTGAATGAGGAGAGACTAAAGGAGCTTAATATGTATACCCTTGAGGAAGGAAGGGAGAGGGGGGACATGATAGAAACTTTTAAGTACCTCAGTGGAATCAACAAAGTCCAAGAGGGTAGCATCTTTCAGAAAAAGAGACTTGCAAGAACAAGGGGACACCATTTAAAGATAGAAGGAGGGCGGTTCAGGGGCGATGTGAGGAAGTATTATTTCACAGAGAGGGTAGTGGATGCATGGAACAGTCTTCCTGAGGAGGTTGTGGGGTCTAAAACTGTGGGAGAAATCAAGAATGTATGGGACAGACATAAGGCAATTCTTGTGGTGGGGTAGAAAGAAATAGGCTGTTGGTTAACTAGGATCTGCGGCCTATCCTGTAGGTAGGGAAATGGGCAGACTAGATGGGCCAAGCGGTCCTTATCTGCCGTCAAAGTCTGTGTTTCTATGTTAAAAAAGCTGCAAATACTATTACTGTTAATTAGCTGGCAATGTCCAATCTAACCCTGGGTCTGTGAAGCACCTGCTTGAAGGATACACTGATAAAACCAAAAGGTGGGTTATTACTAGCGCACTTAGGGAGCCACTGACGCCCCGAGACAAACTTTGAAAAACATGATATTTGGACACAAAGCAGCTTATATTTTTGACTAGCTCTGTATCTCTTAACCCCATTATTTATTACTTAGGTCATATGCATGAAAACAGGATAGTTGTTCCCTGAGGGTTCATCAACTCCTTTCGCTTCTTCCCAACCTGATGTCATAATACCCCATTCCAACTTCTCAGCATTAAAATGCATAGCACTGGCCTTCAAAATTCAGAGCAAATGACCAGAATATGTAGCACTTTCTTATTTTAAAGAATTATAGGTCTACAAATGGTAGGCCCCACAAATTTAGTGTTAAGGAATGTTTCTATCACGTTCGCCCAATGAATTCATAGTTTGTGTGTCCAGAAATAGCTCTAACATTATTAAGAACATCAGTGAACCTTTGCAGAATAAAGGTAATTTGAGTGTCAAAATCATAGCGCTATGTGAAATTCATAGCAGTTGAGAGGTATGTAATACTCTGCCTGTAACATCAGTTATTTCCATGGTAATGGACTATGATGTCACAACAGAGCTTTATTATTTCAAGTAGGGAATAAGCTATAGAGGCAGATGAACTATAAGGGATAAAGATCCTGTTTTTGTGGTAATATTTTCAGTAATAAAAAATGGAGAGGAAAAATCTATATAAAATACAAGCTGAATTATGTCTAACTAGTACTGTTTCCTAAGTTTTCCCAAAGGCGTCAGCTGCTCTTTAACAGTCTATAAACTCACTAATAGTAATTTACCCCAACAACTTGTACATGTTTCAGTCCAATTATAAATACTACAACAAAGTGTGTAGTTGATATTAACTGACTATTCAGTACTTTGTGTAACAGCAGTATAAGACTCTAATCTTACTAAACCTAATACTAGTATTACATACAGACTAGAAATATTTATGACACATTTTAATTTAACTAAAGTGTAAAACAGTGCGAACATCTTTGTCTGTTTGACAGTGTCGATACCCTTCAGTACGCAGAAGAAAACAAGTTCTACTTTTCGATACATCTAAAAGGTTCAACGAGCTTGGTAAACAATTCACAATCAAAACATCGAATGGGAGGGGCAACTCTACAATCCACCAATGCATTAAAATACCTGGCATCATGTTAGTTACCAACCCGTTCTTTAATATGATTTTCCAGTTTCCAGTAAATAATTCACTCCCCCAAAGTTTGAATTTCCGAGATTTTCCATTTTTATTACTAAAGACATTTTCATAAAACAGGATCTTTGCCACTCAGATTTTCTCTGTTCCAACTGCTTATACCCAAAGTTCCCCATTCATTACAAGAAGCAGTGGCCCCTGTGTTACTGCCACTCACTTCAGTGCAGATAAATAGACCTCTGGTGACTTCCAGATCATTGCCTGGGGTTCAATACCACTCTACATTGGAAGGCGACAGGGGACACTGTTATATCCACCTTGAAGTTATACTTCTCTGCTTATGACATCATGATCTGCTGCCATAGGAACTATTCATATGACACAATCAAAGGATTGGGATTATCTAAAGGGGAGGAAAAGCAGCAGGGACAGATAATGTATAAGTGACTAAACACCTATTTTATGCAAATTATTTTAGTTATGGAGAATTAAGACTTTTTGGGAAAGTTATTCAAGGTTTAAGTCCTACTGATGCCAACTGTCAATTTTAAGGCTACTAAGCAAAGCTAAACGCAGTCTTTTTGCTTTTACTCAGAAGCGAGTGGATGCGGCCTAAAGAATAAATCTTATCAGATTTACTGTAATTTCTTTTTCTGTTAACTTCAATGTTGTCAATGGGAATACTTCAACATGGGTATATCTGCATCATGACCAGGGGCTCACTGTTACAGTTATAGCTTTACGAAGCGGTGCCTAGCAGCTTGGAATGTTGGTGTCCTCGATGCTCTGAGGCTTCATTTTCCTCAGTCCACATACTGTATATTGCTATGCAGTAGAGACTAGCTACCCACAACACTTCTAGCTGCTTTTTATTTATTAGTCTACCTCCTTGGCTGGCATGTTCCGAAGGTTCCCCATTCTGGTCCATTGGTGGCTCCTGCACCGGGCGCTGTGCCCGAGCTGCTACCTCCATCTTTCTCCCTCTCTCAGGCTACGTTGCTGACCCCCTTCACAGAAGGCCATGGGGTCAGGGCCAGGGGGAGTTCATGGAGCGTCCGGTGCAGCGCCGCATGGATACCTTCATCTGTGCTAGAGGATTCAGCCATGTCTGTCCCTTGAGTTACCCCACAGCATGGGCATGCAATGACGCCAAGGATGTTGCGGCACATGCTCCCGTGCACCGCACATCGCATTTCTGCCCTGTGCTGACCCCACCATAGCGCTGCGAGTTGCGCTTCCCCCTAGCCACCGCCAGGAGCCAGTACCTTCACAGAAGTCCCTCCCCACCCTTCCTGGAGAAGGAGAGCAGTCTCGGGGATGCTCAATCCTCCTCTCCCCTGGTCGACCCCCATCCAAACCCGAACCCAGGTCGCCGGCATAGTGTGAGGTGTGGTGTCCAGTGTCTCAACCCTCAGCGCCACCGGCCAGCACTGCCCACAAAACACTTCTAATCATTAGTGACATCCAACGATGCTTCAAAGTTCCTGATAAAATTAAAGCAAAAGAAACAGCCTGTCTTACCTTGCCAAAGGCTGAGCCGCCCTCTCCCCTCATAACCTTTCTAGGCAGATGCAATCTGAGCAACATCTTCTGTTGCCCTTCCTTGCCATGGATGTGTTCACCCTAATGCTTCTTCTAATGATTTCTCTAACCACAAGATCTGGGCAGAGCTGATACGGCTGTGGCAAGCTCTTACCTGACTGAGTGGCAGAGCTGCGGCAGCAACGGCGGGTCACGGAGTGGCAGCAGTGGCGGTTTGTTTGCCACTCACAAGATGGCGGCGGGGTGAAATTTCGCATGTGCAATACTCACGCATGCGCAGTTTTACCGGAACTGTAGTCACGAAGAAGTGCCCTGTGGGGAGGGAGGTGACCGTGCTGTGGAGGGGAGCTCCGGAGGACTGCGCCTATGGCAGCAGCGCTATCCTGACATTGCCGCATCACTGTAGGAGAACACAGGGTCACATTCTGGATCTGACCTGCTGTTCTCCTACAGTGATAGCCAAACATCTGTGGAGTTCTGTCCACGCAGCCATAAAAAAAGGAAATGAATGGCTCAACACAGCAAGGAGAAGTGATTAGTCACGTGCCTGTTAGTATCGAATAACAAACCCAGAACTATAATTATCATAACAGCAATTTTCTGATGCGTGTGTGTGTGTGCGTATGTATACGTGTATATATCTATATATACATATACGTATACACACACACACACATATATATACACACACACACACACACATATACACAGTATACGTATACACACACACACATATAATCAGACACTGTTTTCCAGGACAGTAATGATGACTCTGAGGAGTGACCCCATTGACACCAGCGGAGCTAACAGAAAAAGAAATTAGGATAAGTCTGATCAAATTTAGTTTTTCTGTGTTGCTCCACTTTGTCAACAGGAATACTTAAGCATAGGTTTGAAAAAGCAATAGCCATCCAGAATCACATGTGGGCTTCTGATTTTTGTGCTTCCTTGAGTGTTTATGTAGGAAAATGTCACTTAAATAAATAAATAAATAAATATAAGAAAATGTCACTGTGTTGTTAGACTGGACTTTTACCACTTGAAACCTGATTTGTCCTTGGAAGTAGGGAAGGGTCAGAAAACTGCCCTCATCTCCAGAATACTGATCTGGACAATCTGCTCATCTGGGTTCCAGGCACCCTGAATTGGGATCAGGTCCAGAGCAGACTGGCATCCGTTTTCAGAATCCTTTTGTCAGATTTTCTGGTTTCTCCCATCAAGCCAGGGTCTGTCCAACCAATGGAACAGCCAAATGGGAGTATGATACTGCTCCAAAGCTGGAGACCAAGTTGACAGAAGGTGAGCCTAAAGCAGTCTAATGTGGAGGTAAGTCCCAGAAACTGGTTATTCTGCTGTTGTCATCAGATCCAAGGTATGCATGCAATGGTAGTCAGAGATGACTTTCTGGGCTCTGAGGTACAGAATGTCCTGCTTAAGAGTTGCCATTCTGGAGTCGTATAGAAAAAACTCTCTGTGGATCCATCTGGAAGCAAGTCCCTAGATGTCCCAGTCTCGGAGACAGCACAAGCAAGCTATTTTCCTCGTTTATTATCCATTTGTGCTGGTTCATAACCTGTGGGGTCCTGGTTACTGAAGCTCATACTGCCTGTTCTGAGGAGGCTCTGATTAACAAACTGTTTAGTTAAGGACAGACATGATGGCCCTTCTGTCTGAGAGATGCCACAATCACCATCAGCACCTTCAAAAAAAACCTTGCTGCTGAGGCCAGGCCAAGGGGGAGAGCTTGATACTGAAAATGCTGGTTCTGGGTCACAAATTTCAGGAACCTCTGGTAGAACTGCGAAATTGAAATGTGGAGACAGGCATCAGAGAGATCTATGGATGCCATAGGGTGCAAAAATAACCACCTTTGTGAAGCCTAGACCATCCAAAACCTCTTCCCTGAAAGAACTGAGAGGAATTCTACTGTCTTTTTGAGACAGACAACTGGCCCTTTATCATCCTTAACCTTTTCAAAACTTTTATCTAACTTTAGACTAAATAACTCCTCCCTGGAAAAAGGTATTCTATACAAATGTGACACAGAAGCTTAGTCTGCAGACCAGTGCCTAAGTCATGCTCTTAGTACAGTCATAATACTAGCAATGAAGCACTTTGCTGCAAGATGCAGGCTACCCAGAGCAGCATCCCCTGAGAAGGAGGTTGCCATATTAATAAGGGGCAGAAGATTGGTCACTGGGGAATCCTCCTGAAAACCCTCCGAGTGTTGACACCCACTCTCAGAATGCTCTTTCAGGGTTCATTTCAGATATTTATTTACGTGGGATGCTGACCCACTGAGTATAAAAAAAGTAAGGGTCAAATGAAGCAGCTAATGGGTCATATTGTTTAACCCAGCCCCCATTCATAAACAGCAGTTTAAACTGTTATAACTGACAGGTATCCCCAATGGAGAAGAAAGGTGGGAATCAGTTCATACCTTTACTGAAAATCACAGGTAACTTGATAAGAAGGCAAACAGCAGCAAAACAGTTCTCCCTGCAGGGCCAACGTTTCACGCCTTTTACACATTTTCAAGGCATGTTGTGAGATTTGCGTTGATCCTTTTTATTACATTAGTATTAAAGTGACAGTGCTACAATACAACAGAGCATGGTGCAGTAAATAAAACAGGACCATGGTGAAACTTTAAAAACATATGCAAACCCAATACTGTAAACAGAAAAATCCCCATATTAAAAATGAATGAGTGTAATGAAAAGTGGTGGAATGGGGGAAGGGGGCAAAGAAGGGTTATGGAGTGGGTAAAAGACAAAAGACAAAATAAATATGGCATAAAGAATACTGGTTGGGCATCTGTGCCGCAGCTGCATTCTGTACTTTGAACTTAATGTTTTGCCGTCACAGAATGAAGAACAATGTCAGTGGTAAATAATTCCTTTTTATTCTTCTAAAAGCTACGTAATAATTTTTTCTATAATGGTTTAAGATTGTAATGACAGGTAACTGACCAGAACCAAGCAGTTTTGTCTCTGCTCCCCCCTCAAAGCAAACCACATCCACAGTAACCTTTTTAAAAAATTTTCTTTTCTGTATAGGCAGCCACTGTCATCTGACAAACTATGAAAGGAAGGAATGCACTGACACAGCTAACAGGGATGGCATCCCCTGGGTCGTAGAGTTCAACGTCTTGTCTTTTTTTATCCCAGGCCAGACAGCAGTTTTCTGAAAGTCTCTAGTTCACAGAGATCCAATGCTAGTGTGAGTTGGAAATCTGAGCATTGACAAGTCACTCTAGGCACCTTGCACTACCCCGAAGAGGCAGCAGAGCGGGGGGCAGGCGGGTGTACAGTGAGCAAATCTGGATGTGAATCAACTGATTACTTAGTACAATTTAACATACACCCTGTTCTTTGTTATCACGTACATATACAATGCTTTCCCCCCAAAAGAATTAGGATGGTAGCATTTGTTTGCCAGCCTACACAGGATATGTACAGACCTCTTCTGTTTGATTTTTCTCCCCATTTCTTTTTGTGCCATGTCTCAGTTTTCATTGCTTCTCCCTTTCTTTACTACTGTCCACTCTGCTGTTACCCAAATGTTGTAGCTACAAACTTGCTAGGGACCAGAGGTATGGGGGGAAGGTCCAGATCATGTGAAAGGAGCCTAGCAGAGTGGCCAGACTGTGCATGAGGAGTCCACCACAGGATGGTGAAAAAAGAAGACTGGAAAAGGAAGAGAATCTTAGCGCTAGGAGACTCGATAGTCAGAGGAAGGGGAACCCAGAGTTTAGCACAAGGAGTGCATCCCAGGCATGATGGCAGAGAAGATCCTAGCCAGGCTTCAGACCTTGACCAGATATGATGATGAGAAGCCAGATGTTGAGATCCACTTGGGAACCAATGATCTGAAGGGATGCAGAATAAAGAGTGTCCATGAGAGGTTTGGGGTTCTGGGAAAAAAAGCTTAGGGAAAGTGAGACTCAACAGCATTCTCAGATGTGGTACCGGTGCCACACACTAGTCCAGCTAGAAAGGCAAGGACTGTAGACTTCAACCCTGCAACAGGGTGATCCTGCCACTGTTGAGGACCAACCTTTCTTAAATCTGTTGCAACAGTTCTTCTGTTTCTAAGCCTAATCTATTCCTTACAATTTCTAGTCCATAAAGTTGGCCACCTATGGGTCCCCCCTTCCCTTTCTTGACTATGCTATAGTGTCCTCTTTCATTTTCCTTTTCCCTCTCAGGCCCTCGTACAGGGAGGTTATTGTGGTGACCTCCGAGCTTATGTAAAACAACAAGCTGTGTTTATCGTTGCTGGATTTAGTATGTAAAAGCATTATGTCATGAAATACCTTGATGTACAGTATATACATTATGTTTAAGAAACCTGTAAATGTTGAAAATACCATGACACAAGGTGTTTCTGATAAAGCTAAAAAGTACTAGGTGATTGTATTATAGAAACTAAGCTGGTTGTGTTGTTAAATGCATGTAACTTGATACCATGCATTCCTGTTGTAAACTGAGCCACTCTGAAATTTCATGGTGATTTGTATATATCCCATGATGCTTTGCATTATGGAAGCATGTGTGATGTTGTGTTTCTTTGAAACTTGGCTTACTGCCAGTGCCCTATGGGGTAACCCTTGTTTCAGTACTTCTGCACTGAGGTTCTCTGTCTGTACCCTGTCTTGTTTTTTTTCCTTTTGAGTCCCCACCACCCAAGCAAACAAGGCAACCATAGGGATGAAGAGTTTTCACTGGAAAGTTTAGATCAGTAGACACTGGAAAGTGCAGAGGAAGGACATACATACTCTGTTGCTGCAAACTTATGTAATAAAGAAGGAATATGCCATTGCTGAAGGTTAACTCCTGTATTTTGAATAAACATCATACAGAGATTGAGTGTTGAAACCAAAATTCAGCATCTGGTCTATCTGTTATCCCACAACCCCTCCAGAGACTTGGTGTGAGAAGTGGGATAACTTGCTGGAAATGTCTGGACTGGCCTAAGAGGTACGTTTTCCAGTGGATATCACCCAGATATCCCAGGTGGACTAATGCACCAGGAGTTGCCAGAGGAGAATTCTAGAGAAGAAAATCCATGGAGTTCTGACTAAAACCATGCCTGGACTGGACCTGGGAGCTCAGAGAAAGGCCAAACCTGAAAGTGGCGAAGAGATGCAAAGGGATGAGGAACTACTGTGGGGTCCAGGCAGACCACTACACAGAGAGGCGGAACACCGGTGCCAGGTGCTCGTGAGGTCCCAGACAGAGACTTTGGATAAAGAATCGGAGGAGGATTTTTCATGGGTTCAGCTGGAGGAGAACCCCCTGACTTAAGCAAGATATTCCTTTGTTGCCTGTGTTCCCAGGTTACCTGTTGGAGGTCAGAGATGCCAGTATGGAACTAGAATGTGAGACCCCAGGTAAGACTGTGCTAGTGATAATGAGCTGGGGTTGAAGACTCCAAGCAAGCAAGAAGAAGCCTATGAGGCTGAAGGGACATTTTCTTGCACTGATACAGCTAAATCTATTAACAGCATTGACTGGGGTATACTGCAGGCTAAAGATGCTAAAGTTGCCAAAATGTTACAATATGTTAAGATTAAGGAGGTGCTACATACATTTTTTTTTTTTTTTTTTTTTTTACTGAAAACCTACTAAGGAGGAGGTGGGTGGAAAATGGACTGGAACTTGTGTTGGGGTAACACCTACTGTGTCTACCTTCAGGAGTCTGTATCACTAGCAAGCGAAATGAATGGATCAAGAGACATACTGGGTTTATGTAGAGGAGTTGAACCTAGGACTGGGCCCCTGCTTAAAACCAACACGTCTGGTGGGGTGGAGCAGGTAATTTCTCACCCCAGAGAAAGTCTTTCTATGGTACTGGGATTTACAGCCGTCCAGATTTTGGGTCAGTAAAATATGACATACTTTCCCTAAAGGAAGACAGTACACAGAAGGTACCGCTAGTCTCTGCTGAGAAATGTGTTAACGTCTCAAGGTAAAGCATGATGATATCCACTGTGTTTATGATGGAATGTTTATTGTTAATAGGAACCCCGGGATACAGCCTTCTGAAGATGGATGGGTGGAAGCTCCATCCCTTCCTAGGACAGGAAGGTGGTAGGCAAACTGAGATAACCGCTTCCCTCTTATGTGGGGAATATGTGACTGGGAGATCCGGCACTCTTGAGGACCAACCTTTCTTAAATCTGTTGCAACAGTTCTTGTGTTTCTTAGCTTAATCTATCCTTTACAATTTCTAGTCCATAAGGTTGGCCACCTATGGACCCCCCACTCCCCTTTCTTGATTATGTTATAGAGTCCACTTTAAATTTTCCTTATCCCTCTCAGCTCCTCGTACAGGGAGGTTATTGTGGTGACCTACAAGCTTATGTAAGACAACAGGCTATGTTTATCATTGTTGGATTTAGTATGTAATAGCACTATGTCATAAAATACCCTGATATATGTACCTTATGTTTATGAAACCTGTAAATGTTGAAAATACCATGGCACTAGGTGTTTCTGATAAAGGTAAAAAGTACTAGGAGACTGTATTACAGAAATTAAGTTGGTTGTGTTGTTAAATTCATGTAAATTGGTACCATGTATTCCTGCTGTAAACTGAGCCTCCGAAATTTCATGGTGATTTGCACATATCCCATGATGTTTTGCATTATGGAAGTATGTGTGATGATGTGTTTCTTTGAAACTTGGCTTATTGCTAATGCCCTTTGGGGTAACCCTTGTTTCAGTGCTTCTGCACTGAGGTACTTTTTCTGTAGCTTATTTTTTTTTTTCCTTTTGAGCCCCCACCACACAAGCAAACAAGCCAACCATAGGGATGAAGGGTTTTCAGTGAAAACCGTAGATCAGTAGATCAGTCAGCAGTAGGTGCCAACAAGTGCAGAGGAAGGACATACATAGTTTGTTGCTGCAAACTAATGTAATGAAGAAGGAATATGCCATTGCTGAAGGTTATCAGCTGTATTGTGAATAAACATCACACAGAGATTGTATGTTGAAACTGAAGTTCAGTGTCTGGTCCATCTTTTATCACACAACCCCTCCACAAACCTGTTGCTGAAGAAGTGGTAGGGCAAGCAGGAATTTGGGTATGTGCAGTAGGTGACTGGAGAACCCCTCTGGGAAGATAAGGCCCTGTATGCATCGGACCACCTACATCTCAGTGAAAGGGGAACCAGGGCATGGGGAACAAAGCTAGACAAATTCAGCAGCTAGAATTTAAACTAGACATAGAAAAAGGCTTTGCCAAGGCATACAGCCTAAAGCTTTCTCAAGGTGGAAGCAACAGGACCACCCCAAGATGGTACAAACGGGACAGGTAGGGAGAAGATGGGCCGCATGGGCGATCTCAGAACAAATGGGGTACAACAAATGCACAGGCAGGATAATAAGCCACAGCAGACAACAGATACCAAAGCAAAGGTGGGGCAAGGTTACAAATAAAGCTAGAATGTGATAACAAGCTACATGGAATGTCACATAGTATGTGTTAATGCCAAGAGCTTGGGTATCAAAATGGGGGATCTTCAGGTACTGGCTGAAGAAGAAAAGCTGGACTTAGTGTCCATAAATGAAACCTGGGTGACACCACACCATGACTGGGACCTCACAATTCCAGGGTACATAACCTTTGGAAATGGACCACAGGCAAGGGGGGGGGGGAGTGGCCCTGTATATGAAGGAGCATATCAAGGCAACCAGAGACATGACTGGGGTGAGGATGTGGAGACAGTCACTGTGGAAACAGATGGAAGCAGGCAGGGGTAAGCAGGAAGGGGAGAATGGGGGTAATTTAAAAGCCACCAAATACAATGATCGAGATGGACAGGGAGATGGAGAGAGAAATCAAAAGGGCAGCATCATAAGGGGACGTGGTGATCACAGGAGATTTCAATCTTCCTGCGCACTGGAGAATCTTCAGGGCAAGCAGCACCAAAGGTCAAGCACTTGTGGATGCTATCCAGGACAGCTTCTTCATCCAGGGTGCAAGGAAGCCAATGAGGGAGGCTGTGACCTTGGATCTAGTGCTAACGAACAGTCACAATGTCAAGGATATCCAGGAAAGGGAGCCACTAGGTAAAAGTGACCATCTCACACTCTTGGGCTTGGCAGCCACTGTCTGGAAAAGCCCACTGTGCCGATTTGGTGAGCAGCAAAGGAGTAAAAGGGTAAGACACCAAATGGCAGTGTTCTTGTTGGATGAGTGCCATTTTCTAAGCAGCAGGGGAAAATCATCAGGAAGAGATTTTTCAGTGAGCGCATCGGATGGGAAAGGCAAACGCCAGGGGGTCAGACTAACAGTAATAAACAAAAGTGGACAGCTGTACATTGGAGAGGGGTTTTAAACTTGGCAGTCAGTGAGTGGGTGGATTTGGAGGTTAAAGATAGCACAAGTAACAGGTGTACATGGAGCTAAACCACATTGCCTGTAAATAAGTACAAGGTTACCCTGCGCAGGCTTGTAATCGGAGGGGCAAACCAGGCAGTACTGTAAACAAACTTTCAACACTTAAAGCTGGAAATGGAGCTAAACTGCACTGCCTGTAAATAAGTACAAGGTTACCTTGTGCAGACTTGTAATCAGAAGGGCAAACCAGTACTGTAAATGAAATTTTCAAACGAACTACTGCTGGTAGCCAACTCTGGAAGGTGGTTTTTTTTGGTTTTGTTTTTTGTGATGGCTGTGTTAACAACGGAGGTGAATTAAGTGAAGTTTTAAACCCAGACTGGACTAACCTGTGTTTGGGGTAGTTTTCTTTTCTCTTCTTTTGGGACTGCAGCTCCCTCACATGCTCTCTCTCTCTCTCTCTCTCCAGGTCGTTTGGGGGGGTTTGGACCAGAAGCTGATGAGGGTCACATGGTGGTTGAGCACCAATGGGAGAAGCAGGGAAAAGATTTCAGAATCCCTGGGCCAAATTTTCAGATGGGTATGACTGTCTCAAGCCATGGGTGCACCAAATATATGGGGCAGTGGGCTTGCAGCAATCTAATGGGATTTTCTATCCTGTGCGGCAACTGATGCAAGTTAGGCCATCTTTTTGTGGTGTAGCCTGTGTCAATATCAGGGACCATTTAATGAAGCCTGTGCCAGAGATTTGGCACAAGCTGCTGTAAAGCGGGAAAACTGTTGCAACTGTGTCTCAGTTATGGAAATTGGGCACAGTGTCAGCACACGGGAATGGCACAGCTGCAGGAACAAAGTTTTGTGGCACAGGTCTTGATGCAAGTCCTGTGCCACCCTTTGAAAATCCGGCCCCCAGTATGTGAGCCAGGAGAGCGCACTCTCGGGCTTACCATTTTTAAGGTGTGTAAGTGAAAACAGGAAGACCAGCGGAGGGACTGTAAAGTTTATAAAGGGGCGGGGGATGGGTGACCAGGAAAAGGCAGATATCTTGAACAAATACTTCTGTTCAGAGCAAGGAGAAGGGGAGGGGCCACAAAAAAGTAATAGGAGCTTTGGAAGGGAGGAGGTGGACACTTTTTTGAAGGAGAGAGTTCTGAAGAGACTCACTAATCCGAAAATGGACAAAGCAATGGCACCAATCTGGGTGCATTCAAGGATATTGAGGGAGCTCAGGGAGGTACTAGCTGCACCTCTGATAGTCTTAGTTTTTTCTATAGAGGTTTTTCTGCTACCGGGCAGGCTGGGTGGGTGTCTTAGCCTGTTCCAAATTCACCAGGTGTCCCGATCCCCCTTCCACCTTCCAGGACCATGCAGGCCATTGGTGATCTTGGGGAGGGCTTCATTAAGCCCAGCCTCAGTATTTTCCACCTTGCTTTTCTCCCCAGGGGCCCACGGACATGCAATGGATGCGATGTCAGAGCTTCACCTCTGCGGAGATGGCCCCAGCATCCTGAACGCAGGATCCCCTTCCCCTGCGTGGTGATACACATGAGCTGCCATCCAGCTGCCGATGGGTGGCAGGCAAGCAGTGCCCTATACTAACCCCCCCCCCCCGAGGGAGGAGGGCTGCCTAGAGAAGCTCAATCCTTCCTCCCCCGTAAGCTCCTGTGCAACCAGAGTCCGTTCCTGACCCTGGGTTGCTGGTGTGGCAGGAGGTAAGGTGCCCAGTCCTCCATGTCAGTGGACCAGCTCTGACAGTATTATGTAACAGTTCACCGGAAACTGGAGTGGTTCTGGAAGATTGCAGGAGGGCAGATGTAGTCCCACTTCACAAAAGTGGCAGCAGGGAGAAGGCTGGAAATTATAGGTCAGTCAGCCTGAAGTTGGTCATGAGAAAGTTAATGGAATCACTGCTGAAGGAAACGATTGTGGAATATCTTGAATCCAATGGGTTACAAGGCCTCAGGAAGCATGGATTCACAGGAAATGAGGCCATTTTAAATGAATCGGATAGGTTTCTTTGACTGGATAACCCAGGAATTAGATCAGGGTGGAGCCATGGACATGGCCTAGCTAGATTTCAGTACGGCTTTTGACACTACTCCACACAGGCAGGGCTCCAGATAAGGGGAGTACTGACCTGTTTTACTCACCTCATTTTAGAAAATACTCTTCAGAAAATTATTTTAATGAGTACCACATTCACCCAACATTGGTAAATACTCCACACTCCAAAGAAGAGTGCTTCATAACTGGTGATTCAAAAGGAACAGTTTTTTCCAGATTTGCAGTACTCGTATGCATCCCAATTTTGTTTTAACTCACAATATTTTAAAACTGGTGAGTAAATTATTCCTACCTGCCAACATTATCTAGAGCATTGTTAGTGCCTGATTTTATATATATATATATATATATATATATATATATATATATATATATTTTTTTTTTTAATTATTCCTCGCTTCACTCTGTCCAGATATTTGTACGCATCTGAATTTGGTTTTACTCACCTTTCAAAATGAGGAGTACGGTACTCATCCCAAAAGATCTTATCTGGAGCTCTGCACACAGCAGACAAATAAGCAAGCTGAGTAGCTTCAGAAGTGGGTCCAAAGGTGGTAAACTAGATAAGAAATTGAATAGGGGATATGCAACAGAGGGTGGTGGTAAATGGAGTTCACTATGAGGAAGAGAGTGTAACCAGCGGGGTGCCTCAGGGATCAGTGCTGGGACCAGTCCTATTTAATGTCTTTATAAGCAACACTGCAGAGAAGCTGGAACGGAAGGTCTGCCTTTTTGTGGACGACACAGAAAATCTACAATAGGGTGGACACTCCAGGGGGGATGGAAATGATGAGCAGAGACCAGAGAAAACTCAAGAGTGGTCAAGGGTACGGCAGTTGGGGTTCACTGAGACAAAGTGCAAAATAATGCACTTAGGGCACAGAAACCCTGAGGTAGAGTACAAAATGGGTGGAGTGGTATTGACCACCAAGCGGAAAAGAGACCTGGGGGTAACGATATGGGATGACCTAATGGTGGTCAGAGAGTGTGATGAGGCAGCTGGGAGGGCTAGTGGGATACTGGGATGCATAAGGAAGGGCATCACCAGCAGAAAGAGGGAGGTGGTGTTGCCCCTGTATAGATCACTGGTAAGACCCCACCTAGAGTACTGTGTCAAGTTCTGGAGACCACATCTCCGGAACATAAGAGTGGAGGTGGTCCAGAGGAGGGCAACTAAAATGGTGCAGGTTCTGCATCAAAAACCCTATGAGAAGAGACTAAAGACCACAATATGTACCCCCTAAAAGAGAAGAGGGAGAAAGAAGATATGATAGAGACTTGTAAATACCTCACAGAATAAATAAGTTACAGGAGGAAAGTATTTTTCAGAAAAAAAGGAGCTCAGGAACAAGGCAACATGCTATGAAGCTGGAGGGGGGGTAGATTCAGGAGAGATGTGAAGAAGTACTTCTTCAAAGAAAGAGTGGTAAATTCCGGTAAAAACAGCCTTCCAACGGAGATGGTGGGGATGAAAACAGTTGTGGGTTTCAAGAATGCATGGGCTAGGCATAACGGAATCTTAAGGGTAGAGATCAAACAGGGTCTGTGGTGATACTGTACATATGGAAAAATGGGCAGACTGGGTGGACAAAGCAGTCTTTATCTGCCATCAGATTCTATGTTTCTATCAATATGGTTCGAGATTGAGCTGGGTAAGCAGCACACCAAAATTTCAATTCAATTCAATTCAAGTTTATTGCAGGAAAGCTCCATTGAGCAGGCTCATTCACAAGGAGGTCCTGAACATATACCAGAAATGTACAAAAAACACAGACAATAATGGGAAACATAACAACAAGACACAGTGCAGAACATGGAATAAAATAAATGAAATGAAGACATGACAGTGAATAAAAACATACAATGCAATACATTCTGAACATGTGCTAACACACTGCATCTACAAGAATACGTGCAATAACAGTGCAATGGAGAACAGTCATACTACATGTTTAAAACTCAGCATAGTAATAAGTGCATTGTAGCATAGTGACCCTGTTAGAAGAGAAGGGGGAAGGATATGGTAAAACAAGGAAGAGAAGAATGGTAGAGAACAGTGACTGGGGACCAGAATAGACCAAAAGGAAGGTGAAGACAGTAATAAGGGACAGAAAAGTGGGAGGAGTGAAGAGACTAGGGAGAAAGAAAGGGATATGGGTCAGGAGCAAAGTGTGAGATTGACGGTGATGAG
This sequence comes from Neoceratodus forsteri, assembly GCA_016271365.2. Lineage (NCBI taxonomy): Eukaryota > Metazoa > Chordata > Ceratodontiformes > Ceratodontidae > Neoceratodus > Neoceratodus forsteri. The sequence continues at coordinate 1,513,025,832 of CM057452.1, read as the reverse complement.
AAGCAGGGAGGCCAAGATAGAGGAGAAGTGACAAGCAATGGGCCTACAACCTGTGGCAGTTGCATATTGCTTTAAACTTTTTTCTGGTTAAAGATTTGAAGAGGTTGATCGAAACAATTTTGGAGAGCTTGCGAACTGACTGCAAGTTATTCCAGGCTGCTGGGAGGGCGTACGAGATAGCACTCCTGCCCAGGGACATGTGTGTCCTAGGCAAGTCTAGGAAGATAAAGTCGGCCTTCCTTAAGGAATAGGTGTGATGGGAGATGTGTATGAGGGAGGAAATATATCCCAGGAGCTTGTTCAAGAGGATTTTGAGTGTCCAAGATCCGAGATGAATCAATCGCCTAGTTGCAAGGGACGTTCAGCCAATGGTTGAGTATAAATCACAGTGATGAGTTCTGATTGGAGCTTTGGTGACAAACAACAGAGCATGGTGGTACAAGACGTCCAATTTATGCAGGTTGGCAGCCGATGTGCAGTTATAGATTACATCACTATAATCAAGGAGTGGGGGACATGTGGCCTGGATGAGCCTTAATCTGGTCTCAGAGGGGAATAGGGACCTATTCCTGTAGAAGAATCCTAATCTGGTTTTTAGTTTGCTGATGGTTGTCAATGTATATATTGAAGGAAAGTTTGCTGTCGAGCCACATACCAAAGTACCTAAATTTATCTACAACCTCAAGAGATTCTCCTAGGGTGGTAACAATGAAGGAACTTAGCCGAGTTTGAGTAGGGGAGGGAGGGTCTTGTCGAGGTGAAAAACGTGACTCTTTTTTTTTTGCATTTAGCAGAAGTTTAGAGTTGATGAGGTTCTGCTCGAGTTTAGAAAAATCGACTTGCAGTTCCTCACAAACTTTGGACAAAGTTGGTTTTGATGTGCACAGTGATGTATCATCAGCAAAGAAGTGTAGCTATGAGTTGACGATATTGGTATAGAGGGAGTTGATATAAAGAGAATAGGGCCTAAAATGGACCCTTGAGGTACACCTCTAGTAATGGGTAGGAGTCCAAGAGAAGGCCATCAGACTTAATTTTCTGGATTCTACCTGAGAGATAGCTGGCAAACCACTGTGCTATGGATGCTGTGACTCCTAGCTTTTTGAGGCTAAGGAGGACATGGTTGTGGGCCACAGTGTCGAATGCCTTGCGGAGGTCCAAGAAGACAGCACCTGTGATCTGTTTGGCGTCGTGGGCTCTGATCCAATCATTAGTCACTTTGGCGAGGGCAGAAATGGTGCTGTGATTTTTACCTGAAACCAGATTGGGCAGGGTTGAGCAGAGAATAACTTTTGATGTGCGCTTTTAGTTGAGTGTAGATTAATTTTTTGAGAATTTTGGAGAAAATAGGCAAGATGGAGATGGGCCTATAATTGTTTTGGTTGCAAGGGTCACCTGATTTGAACAGAGGCAAAATATGGGCTGACTTCCAGCAGGTTTCCAGCAGGCTGGTACTGAGGAAGTGGCGACAGAAAGACTGAATATGTGGAGTAAGGGGGCTGTAAGGTAATGGTAACCTAATTTGAGGAAGAATGGTTCCAGTCCTCCCACGCCACCATCCTTTCTGGTGTCTAGTTTTTTTAACCCTTCGAGAACTGAATGTGTGTGGACGTATATATACGTCCACAATCTTCTAAGGGATAAGCTGGTCTTCCACTGCCTTGAAGGAAGCAGGATGGAGATGGAAGGAGTGTGGTGGAGGGGAAGCAGGTGAAGATTCATTGTCTGAGGGAGGGCTGAGTAGCCCGGCATAGGGAGAGGAATCAAATGACAACCCGGCGGTGGTGAAATGTAAATTGAGCTCCTCAAGGATCCAGCTGCGTTCTTCGATTACTACTCCACTGGCACAGATCTTGGTGGGAATGGAGGGAGCAGCTTTATGTCCTTCCCACAGACTTAATGGTCTGCCAGATCTTTGCCGAATTCCCTTTGGCTTGTTCAAGTGAAGCGATGTAAAAGTTAGACTTAGCAGTGTGTACGAGATTGACGCATGCATTCTTTCTTTATTCACTACAAATCAGGTTTACAACCTTTGAGTCAGAGACTCACAAAGGCACCTCGTTGCCGGGAGAGCAGACATCAAGACAGTTATTACAGTACAGATTAAAACAAAGGATAACATTACAGGTGCTGTAAAAGAAACACTTAACATAGATACACTTAGGTTACATAATATAATAGTCTGTATATAATTTAGATTACATAATGTTACAAAATTGTAAGTTACAATAATGAATATAGCAGGTATTCAGAGAAGACAGCGGGTTACATCCCTATCTGGACCTAGTAGGGAAGGAGTGGGTCTGGGGGAAGGAGAGGCTGTCCAGTGGATGCTGTCAAGCCAGGGAGCAATTCCTGGCAGCCCTAAATGCCTGCCAGTCAGACAGGAACTTAGTGTCCCTTGCACGGGCCCAGAGTTTATTACGGTTGGACAGCATGGCTTTAAGGTCAGGTGTAAACCACGGGTGTGAAGGTTTACAAATTCTGGTCTTGATAAAAGGGGCATGCTTATTTGTCAGCAGAGTTAAATTATCATTGAGGATGTCTACTGCCTTGTCTGCTGTTTTGGATGGGTAGAGACTTTGCCAGCTTGTATTTTTAAGATCAGATAAATAGCTGTCTGAGTTGAATTTGCGGAAGGACCTTTTTGTTACGAATTTGGATAAGAATGGTCTCTTTGGGTTGGTTCTGGTATAGATAACAATCCTGTGATCACTTAGGTCATTATGACAAAAGGCGGAATGTAGGAATTTATAAGGTGGTTTAATAAAATGACGTCTAGAATAGAGCTGTGTGCATTGTTTTTGGTGTTTGTCCTAGTAGGCTCTGTGATGAGTTGGGCAAAGCCAAGTTCATCGCAAAGGCCTTTGAGGCCATTAGATTTGGGGGAAAGCCAAGCCATGTTTAGGTCCCCTAGAAAAATGGTCTTCTTGTTGTTGTAGGCAACTAGGGATTTCAGGGTTGGAATAATGTTGTGGCCCCCAGCGGGGGGTCTGTAGCAACCTATGATGTTAAGGTTTTCTGATGAAGGCAGACATTTATTTTTTTTTTGAACTTTGTATTTATTGTTTTTGTTAAACAATTACATTACATTTCGAGTAGTGAAATATCAAATGTAAATACACTGCATACATTGAGGTCGCCACTCCTCAACATTCAAGAAATTTTTCTTCTACTGCTTTAAGATACATCTGGGAAGGTTACTAAAAAACTTTCACTTCCCAAGAAAATCAATGCAAATAAACTGAGATTAAAGCCCATGAGCTGCATGGTGAAATTCAAACAGATCTACTGTATAAGTCCCGAGTGTTCTGTCTCTTCCAAGGGGGACTAAAAATAAGTTCATGCTTTCAACAGTCATGTAAGCACAGAAGGTGCTAAAATCCAAAATGACAGAGCTTGTACATTTGTAAAATAGACTATATTGGGAACAAATATATAGGACTGATGAACAGCAATCCTTCTGTTAAACTAGGCGAATAACATTTCAGCCTGACTTATAAAACTCAATTAAAGTCCCAAAGGATTTTTATAGCAACAGGAAAGTGTCCTGAAATTATGGACCCCACAGGCATCTGAAAGGGTACTCACACCTTAATCAATAGGTACAGTACTTTTTATGTAAGGCCATTCCATATTGCCTATCTCGTCTGGAAAATAATCCTTGTGACTTTTCATGCCTCGTCGTCTTCTCAGGGGCCGGCTATCCTCTTGTTCCTTTGGACATCATCTTCTAGTAGCCTGTCTCTGTGACCACTTCATCGCATCCTTCGGGTTAGATAAAATATAGATTTTGCCTTGGTGAGTTATACGGAGGCGGGCAGGGAAGATATTATGTTGGATCCCTGCCTCTCGCAAAAGCGCCCTTGTGCAAACGAATAGTTTCCACTGCTGCCTGGTGGCAAAACTAATGTCAGCATACAATTGCACTGTCTCTCCATCACATAAAAGTACATTTTTCTGCCTGGCTAATGCGAGTAGGTAGTCTCTTGTCACCACTCTATCAGTTATCGCCAAGACCGCCAGTGGAGCTTCAGGATTCTCTGGCCTACCTCTGGCTGCTACTCTACAGGCCTTCTGTATCCCCTTTATCCGAGTTGCAGCTTCATCCCAGAGTTGCTGTTGTAGCCAGTCATGCAGAAATAGTACCAAATGGTCCCCTTCGGAGCCCTCCAGGAGACCTAGAATTCGAATATTCATTGCCCTGGTTTGATTTTCCAGGGTTTCCAACCTTATTCCCAGGTGCCCGTTCTCTTTGAGCACATTGGTGATTGCCCCCATTGCTGCACTACAGCATTTCTTAGCCTCGGTAGATTGCACTGTGACCAATTCCAGTGCGGTTTCCACATCTGTTACTCTGTTGGCTATCCCATCGATTTTGTCAGCCAGCCCTGAGACGGAAGATATCAGTCAATTCATTTTTAGACCCAAGGATTGCACTGTTTCCTCGCTTTCCATCTCCGTGTCTGTAGCCTGATGGTGCAAGGCTGACCGTGTGGCTGCAGCTGCAGTACCATTTTTGGAGATAACTCCATCATGCTGATTCCGATCTTTACGTGGGTTCCCCATCTGGTCGATCGGATGTTCCGACAGAGGTTTAGCCGCTCAGCAATAATCAAAATAGCACAAAAATCACCTTTTTTTGCTCCCAAATCAAGGTATTGTGGAGAGCACTGTCTAAGAGCTGCTTTCTGGCTTGGGCTCAACAGTGCCCCCCAAGGGCAGACATTTTGATATTTGGATTTTTAGGGACACATGTTCAAATTCTTTTGGCTTTGTCATGCTAAGCATGTCAGAAATATTGAACTTATCTTTGGAGGATATGACCACTCCACCTTCCCTGATTGCTCTAGCCACTCTAAAACATTTACAGCCAGGGAGGGTGAACTGCTGGGCAGGTACGGCACTTTTAAGCCATGACTCAGTGATAAGGATGTCTGGATTGGCATGGGTAGCCCATGCTTGGAGCTGATCAAATTTAGTTGCCAGACTCCACACGTTAATTAACATCAGTTTTAAACCTGGTGAGGTTGTGAATTCTGAGGGAGAGGTGAAAGAAGTATGAGGACCGGGGTTGGACTCGACATTTCCCGAGCACAAACGGAGTAGCAGGATGAGCTTTATATGTAACACATTACTAAAGCAAGTGTTTTCTTCCTCTGGTGACGAGTAAAGTGTGGGGATGGAGACAGAGGTTTAGAGGGCGGGGGGGAGAGAGATGGAAGTGACAATTAACTAAGAGTAGGGAGAGCTCTTTAGTGGTCACTGGGGCAGGTGGGGTGCCATGAAGTACTAAGGGAGGGTAGGAATGGTGTAATGGGGGTGAGGATACAGAAGTTGAAGAGGTAAAACATTTTGTAGTATTTACAAAATAGGGGTGGGTAACCCGAGGAGGGTGCTGCGGTACAATAATGAGAGATATCCCAAGTAAGGCATAGCATGAGTGCCAAGAGGATTAGCAGACGGAGCAGCATGACAAGGTGAAAGTAAGGGGTGCAGATGAAGAAACTGGGGATATCCTCAAATACAAGATGTTGTAGGAGAGCACATGAGCTTACGGGAGGTGTGCTGGCCTGCGAGGGCAAAGGTGTGGGGTTCGAGCCCCAGATCTCAAGGAAAATTAGACTAGCACTGAAGAAAGAGAGGGAATAAAGTCAATAATGTTGGTAAGTGAAAGAGACTAGAAAAGAGAGGTATATTAGGCAGCAGGAATGTGGCAGGGGGAGGGAGTTGGGCTTACTAACAGAACAAAAAAGGAGACTGCCCAGTCCTTTAAGAGGGCCGAATGCCCCCTGCTTCTCCTTATGGATGAATGCAACAGAGAGGTGGGGCTTGTTGAGTATTTAAGAGTGCAGGGCAGGAGTGGGTGGGCGGGCCGAAAAGCCTGATTTAAAGCTTCTAAGCTGAAACGTCTGAGTAAGTTTACCAAAATTCATTCAAAGTTTGTAAGCTGAAAAGAAATTAATTCCAAGCTTTGAAGCTGAAAAGACGGATTTTAAGTTTAAGCTGAAGCCTGATTTTAAATTAAAGCTGCTAACAGCTCCAGCTGAGATGCCTTAGTTAAATAACAAATGCAGCTGCTGAAGGCTCCGGTGAAAAGTGAATAATGAAATGCGTACTCCGGGAGCAGCAGGCTGTTGGGTTTTTAAGTCCATGTGCTCCACTTGCAATTTAAACGATTTCAGTTTATAGAGGACTGCAGACAGCAAGCTCTGAGTGCAGGTTCATTAAGGCAGAGATTCAGAGTTAACAGGGAGCACTGCCAATGAACAGCAGGAGCTGTGAGGCTGAGGAAGCGAAAAGGCACCAAGTTTAAAATGAACAACAGAGGCAGAGGCGCGGCCTCTATGAGTGTCCTGATGTCTGTACCTTTCTGGTCCCTGTGAGCGGGTGGGGGAGCAGCTCCGTGGGCGGGATGCCCTGTTCTGGCCGGGGTGCTTACGGGTCCTAGTGAGCGGGTGGGAACGCAGCTCCATGGGCGGGATACCTGTCTGGCTGGGGAGCTGGTCCCAGCAGTGGTTGGGGGAGCAGCTTCGTGCGCGCGATACCCTGTTCTGGCTGGGGGGATTCCAAGTCCCAGCAAGTGGGTGGGGGAGCAGTTCCATTGTCAGGATGCTCTGTTCTAGTTGAGGGGCTCTCGAGTCCCAGTGAGCGGGTGGCAGAGCAGCTCCGTGGGCGGGATGCCCTGTTCTAGTCGGGGGGCTCTCGGGTCCCAGTGAGTGGGTGGGGGAGCAGCTCCATGGTCAGAATGCTCTGTTCTAGTTGGGGAGCTCTCGGGTCACAGTGAGCGGATGGGGGAGTAGCTCCATGGGTGGGATGCCCTGTTCTGGCCGGGGGCCTTTGGGTCCCATCGAGTGGTGGGGGAGCAGCTCCATGGGCAGGATGCCCTGTTCTGGCCAGGGGGCTAAGGAACAAGCTTTAGAGTCCTGGATTTCAGAAGGCCAAATTTTGGAGACTCAAGGGAGAGACTCAGCAGCAGGCTGGAGGATGCAGTGGGAGCAAGGGGTGCACAGAAGAAATTGGGCATTATTAAAAAAAAAAAAAAAAAATACCTTCAAGCGGTAGTCAGTGCCAGGGTGGTGAAAAAGGCTAAGGGAAAAGGAACTGGGGACAGTGGAGGTAGTAAAGGAGGAGGAAGATAAGGCCTTCTTTCGCTACATTAGGGAAAAACAACGAACGAATGGCACAGTCTAGATGAGACAGGGTAAGAGGTGGGTGGAAAAAAAACAAGACTAAGACAAAAATACTGAATAATTACTTCTGTTCAGTATTACAAAAAAGGAAAAGGTCCACTACCTGAGGGTAAAGTCAACGCCAGACCAGATTTTTATTTTTTTTTTGGTGGGGGCAGGCAAAACTGTGCATGGAGCGGATATATGCAAAATGTCTTTAAACAGCAACTCTCTACCATAGCAAAAAGTTAAAAAAACCACTAGATTTACACCAATTACATTTTGACTTTACTTTTTCCTAGTTTATTTTTTCTACTTTCCATTCTTTTTGGTCTACTAACTATTGTAGATAATGCAGTAGTTATTTCATCAAGTCTTTCAAAATGCATCCAACTTTCCCCTGTTAACCTCACAACATCTGTTTGTGACATCATAGTCTGTAGTCATGGTGAGCACTATGATGTCATAAACAAAGGCACTGTGAGGTTAACTGGGGAGAGGCAAGTGTTTTCTATACAGACTTTTCAGATGAACTACCAAGATGTGCAGTAAATCTTGGAAATGAACAATGAAAATGAAAAAAATTATTTTCTACTACAGTGGAACAGCTGAAGCAGTTTATTTATGAAAGCATATGCTTAAGTGCAGAGTTGCTCTTTAAGGGTCTGCAGTCCCTAAAAGTCAATAAATCTCCAGGGCCAGATGGGCTACACCCCAGGGTGCTAAAGCAGATGGTGTACGTGCCGGCAGTGCCCTGGTAGATCTCTCGAACTGCTCCCTAGAATCTGGGGACATACCTAATGATTGGAGAATAGTCAGTTTGAATTTTATAATCGGCATACTGGAATGTATTGTCAGAGAGAGGCTAGAGGATTTCCTTGTGGCAGATGGACTGCAGGACAGAAGGCAGTGCAGGTTCGTGGCAGGCAGATCTTGTCAAACAAACCTCACTGACTTCTTCAGCTGGGTGATGAAGGTTGTTGATAAAAGACAGACAGTTAGCAGACTGCATCTGGACTTTAGCAAGGTGTTCGACTCAGTTCCGCATACGCAGCTGGGTCAAGAAACATGTGGATCTTGGGATACAGAACAGTCTGATAAGGTGGGTCGGGAACTGCCTATGGGGAGAAAACAGAGGACAGTGGTGAATGGGGAGTACTTGGGAATAAGAGGAAATTACTAATGTAATCCCGCAGGGGCCAGTGCTGTTTAACATCTTCATCAGTGACACAGGGAAGGGTATCAGTTTGAAAATCTGCCTCTTTGCAGATGACACCAGGTTCTGTGGCAGAGAAAATTGTAAGAAGGGTATCAGAGGGATAGAGGAAGAACTGCAGAGGCTTGAAAATGGGTCAAAGGTCTGGCAGTTGAACTTCAATGCTAAAAAGTGTAAGGTCATGCATGTAGGCAACAGGAACCCTGGAGCTGAATAACAGGTTGGGAGGGAACAGTTACTGAGACTCTGGAGGAAAGGGATCTGGGACTGGTGATTTCTAACAACCTCAAATCTTCTGTGCAGCGTAATAAAGCAATAGGACTGACAAACAGAATGCTGAGTTGCATTGTGAGTGGACGCAACAGCAGGAGTAGAAAGGTATTTTTGCCCATGTACAGAACCCTGCTGAGACCCCATCTGGAGAACTATGTAATTCTGGAACCTCCACCTTGGCAAACTATATAGAGAGTTGAATTGGTTACATCTAAACCTTAAAAAATTGCACATATCTAAAATAATGTACGATACTCTTACTAATAATTTGCCAAATTACATTACTAAGGATTAATAATCAAATAACCAATCAGGGATTAAGGTCATCACATTTTGTACAGTTTGAAATACCGAAAAAGAGGACCAGAACTGGATGCTCTGCTATTTCATATTTAGGTCCAAAAGTATGGAACAGTTTACCAAATCAGTTAAAACCATATGGGAGCAAATTAAGATGGAATAAAATTAACAAATGGTATTTGACCCAAGCTGAAAAATTAACAGAATGCTGCACTCCAGTATATGTCGGTTGAACCTTATCCTGGGGTATTCCTAATGCTGGATAAAAGTGGAAATTATTTATATTTTTGTACTCAGATTGTATTTGTATATATATTAATTTGTTTTCAGTATACTTGTATATTTGTCTTTTTTCCCCTTGATTGTAACCAGGATCATTTTACTCATGATGTCCCTTGTAAATTAGTTTTTTACTGAATGGGAATTTTTACAATGTCCATTCCCATGATGAATAAAACCATTACTACCACTACTACCTTAGGAAAAACATAGATAGGGCAGAGGTGGGTGACCAGACGATACGTGGCCAGCAAAGGAGGATGTATGAGCGGAGACTTGAGAACCTCAACATGTACTCAAATATCGAAGGGGGGATATGAAAGAACCATTCAAATAACTGCAGGTTATAAACAAAGTAGACAGAAACAAGCTGTTTACAGCGTGTGACATCAGTACCAGGGGAAACAAGAGAAAATGGCAGGAGTTAGATTTAAGAAGCACATCAGGAAATACTTTTTTCACATTGTGGGTGGTGGCTAGGTGGAATAGACTACCAAGGGAACTGGTCAGGGCAAAAACAGTGGAGAGATTCAAGAGAGGTTGGAACAGACACAAAAGACTGGTTAAGGGAGCTGGAGGCACTGAGGTGGTGGTGGTGGTGGTGGGGGGGGGGATCATGGACCCCATGGCAGCATGTGCAGCCTCACAGGGCACACTGGACAAACCATCAAGCCTGCTTCAGCTGGCAAATTTCTATGTTTCTATGAAATGTGGGCACCCCAATGCAGAACTACTTTTGGGGAAACCCTGCATGTCTACACACCTTGTGAAAGTTCTCAATCTATCAGATTACAGGATTTTTCCAACATGTTTTAAATACGCACATTGTGCTATAGTTGTCTTTTGGTAAGGCCGCTCTTGAAAATAAAACAGAATCCCTGGTGCCCTGCTGGATAAATAAAGATTTTTAAATACAGGCCAACCCAGTGGCCCGATGGTAGAGCGACCACCCACTATGCCAGTAACCCAGGTTTCAGAGTGGACTCAGGTTGATGGGGGTTTGGGGGGGGGGGAGGCTTGCTATGTCTGTCAAAAACTACTACTAAATGGAGGCTGCATGGCTGACATGACAGGAGAGAGTTGCAGGACTTCTGCAGTGCATGCATGCCTCCACACACATGCCGACATGCACGTCCCAGCAAAGGAGTGGGAGAAAACCCACAAGGAAAATGGTGAGACAGGCATAAATGAAGCCCTCTTCACTGGCCTTCTAGCCATGCTACTACCAAGGATGTGAATCACAGGGAGAGGGTAACAGCCTTCACCTTCTTGGCCCTGCCATGGGGGAGAGGGGGGAGTAATTCACGAGAAATCAAATGATGCCAGGCAAGTACTGGGGAAGTGGTAGCTGGTGGAAGGCAGAAGGGACAGGGCCAAGAAACCAGCCTGCCCTGGCCAGGGCATACAACCTTGATTTAACAAAAAAACAAAAAAAAGTGTTGTATTGTTTCTTCTGCTTAAAAAAAAAAAAAATATATATAAAATAGTACACAGACAACCGCATAGAACAAGGCTGAGTCTCCGTCAAGGGCAATGACAAGACATCATAGGGACCTCAAGAGTAAAGCACATGAGATATAAACACATGCCAAATTGTATATTGTTGTCCACACTCTTTTATATTATTTGGTCATTCATACTGAAAAGGTGTCCCTGCTCTGTGTGGCACGGCCACCTGATGGGAGTCAACATGCTACACGAACAAACACCGTTTCAGTTTCATCTGGAGCATGCACAACCATTTCCAACTAGCAAAACAGGGATTTTGAACGGTCCCATCTCCAGGCACAAGAGGTAAACATACAATACACAGCAGTTCCTAGTACTTGTAAGGAAATATGTTCATTTATTTTACAAGATTATGCAATGAGCACATTCTTCTACCTATTCCTCCGGATTCTGCATGACATTTGTTCAGGTTGCTGCACCATACCAGATCATTACTTTCTACTGCTTTTGTATGCAAAGCATGCATGACTAAAAAAGATTTAGTATGGATAAGGAGTAGAGAAAGAGTTATGAGACACATTTAGAGAGAAAAGATGCACCAATATCGCAGAGTATGTTACAATAGACTGCTGTAAATTCTGGAAAAAAAAGTTATTTAAAAAAATATATTGCACCTACTGTATCAATATACAAAAATGTATATTGATATTTTAGGCATATTTCAACCTGTATTGTTACTACATACAACCAACAAATTTCCAGTACCATACTTTGATATAAAACAAAAATGTTAACATGTTACGTCAATACAAGAACTTACTTTCAGCTTCATTTTTACACCTGTGTCACCTGGATTGTCACTGTGACTTATTATTATTTTAAAATACAATACGTTATGTAAGTTAATTTTCAAGGAAGTCTCATAGGTCTGCTGGATGTCCTAGCAGCACTGCGTTATGCCAACAACTCAGATTTGCACTGCCCCTGGTGGCATATCCAGTCAGAAGGGAGCTGCGATACTAAAGTAATGCTCAATGAGAGAGCCAGGTAACTTGTTTTGCATGTATGATGCCAACAGCAGAGCGGGCGTGGTGGCAGGCATAATGACAGGATTGCTCAACATTGGGAAGAAAAAGGGTGGGCACCTATATAATGGCCACAGGACCTTGCCTCCTTCACTCTGCTCCCTGTTGGACTGAAAATCCACAACATGTGCTAGGAGTCAGGTGATCCTGGAAGGACTGCAGAGTGGGTTCCTAACTCAGTGCATCACTAAACCAAAGCGCTGAGACAATTCTTGATCTGGTGCTCAGAAGTGGGGAGCATATACAGGAAATAATGGTCAGGGAGCCACTGGGTGGAACAGACCATTGTGCAGTGTGGTTCCAGTTGGATATGGGCAGGGAAAGCATCCCGACTAAAACCAAAATCTTGGATTTTAGTAGGGCAGACTTCAGGAAAATGGGCAAAGTGCTAATAAGCCATCTGGTGGGCATCAGAGCAGATATAGGGATGGTCCATTATTAAGGAAGGAATATCGGTTGCCACAGATGAGCCTGTTAGGCTCAGGTGGAAGAACACAAGGGCCAAAGCACCCAGCTGGTTCAGTTCTGGGGTTGCCCAGGCAGTAAAGGAAAAGAAGTTGGCCTATAGAAAATTCAGGAAGACCAAAAGAGAGGTGGATAGGGAAGATTACCTAAGGTGGGCTAGTGAGGCAAGTAAGGAAGTCCGCTGAGCAAAGGCACAAAAGGAGCTGCGGATAGCTAAAGGAATCAGGAAGGGGAGAAGGTTTTCTTTCGATATATAAGTGAGAAAAGGGACAAGAAGGAAGGGATTGTTAGGCTTAAGAAAGGGGTGGAGTGGGTGGAGGATAATGGGGGAAAAGCAGAGATACTAAAGGAATACTTCTGTTCCGTCTTCACCAGGAAGAAGGATGGACCAATGCCTTCAGGAAGGAAAAGAGGAGTGGGGGGAAGGGAACACAGATGTAATGATAGAGAAGGATAGACTGAGGGAGGGGCTGCTGGCATTGAAGGTGAACAAATCACCAGGCCCGGAGACAGTACATCTAAGGGTACTAAAGGAAGTGGCTGAGAATCTGGCAGGGCCACTGGCATACCTATTTAACAGTTCACTAGAGTCAGGCGTGGTACTGCAGGACTGGAGAACAGCACATGTAGTGCCCCTCCACAAAAGTGGTCCCAAGGAAGACCCAGGGGATGGCAGACCAGTCAGTCTGACCTCCACTGTGGGCAAGCTCATGGAGACCATACTAAAGGAAAAGTTGGTGGAATATCTAGAGGAGCATGACCTCCATGATGAGAGGCAGCATGGGTTCATTGGTGGGGGATTGTGTCAAACAAATCTGAATGACTTCTTTGACTGTGTCACTAAGACAGTAGACAGGGGCCAAGCGGTAGACATCCTCTATCTTGATTTCAGCAAGGCCTTTGACTCTGTGCCCCACAAAAGGTTGATCAGGAAGTTGGTGGATCTCGGGATTGGGGAAAAGATGGCCAGATATGTAGAAAACTGGCTGAGGGCCAGAACCAAAGGGTGGCTGGGGAGAAGAGTTATCTGGCACCAGAGGTAACCAGTGAGGTCCGCAGGGCTCAGTGCTTGGGGCCAATGTTGTTCAGTGTCTTCATCAATGACACTGGAGATGGCATTAAGGGCAAAATGTACCTATTTGTGGATGACACCAAGCTCTGTGAGAGAGTGGACACAGCTGAAGGGATACAGGACCTACAGGATGATCTGGAAAAGCTGGGGAGGTGGTCCAGGATCTGGCAGCTTGGCTTCAATGCCAAGAAATGCAAAGTTATGCATATTGGAGCCAAGAATCCCAGGACAGAGTACTACCTGGGTGGAGTCAGAGTATCTGCATCAGAGGAGGAGAAGGACCTGGGAGTGATGATCACTAGTGACCTGAAGCACTCCACGCAGTGCAAGAAAGTAGCAGCAAAGGCAAACAAGATGCTGGGATGCATATCTAGGGGTATCAGTAGTACGAGAGAGGAGGTTATACTGCCCTTGTACAGGTCACTGGTAAGACCGCATCTAGAGTATGGAGTTCAGTACTGGTGCCCACACCTCAAAAAGGACACTAACCTGCTGAAGAATGTCCAGAGGAGGGCTACAAAGATGAGAGCTGGTCAGCAGGGTAAGGCATACGAGGAGAGACTGAGGGCACTGAACATGTACTCCTTGGAAGACGGGGAGGGGAGAGGGATATGGTTGGGACCTTCAAGTACTTGAAAGGGATAAATAAGATTGATAAGGAGAGCCTCTTTAAGCTGAGTGGCAACCACAACACAAGGGGGCACAGTCTTAAGCTGGAGGGTGGGAGGTTTAGGAGGGAGGTCAGGAAGCACTTCTTCACAGAGAAGATGGTGGACACTTGGAATGCGCTGCCAGAAGAGGTCATCTCGTTGAAGACAGTGGGCAGCTTTAAGAGAGACTAGGATAGGCATAGGGGGAAGGTAAGGATCATAGGTAGGGAGGATGGGAGGAGTGGGGAGGGAGGGCAGGGACATTAGCGCAAGCTGTGAACCCTGCAATACGAGCAGACTGGACAGACCAAATGGCCTGCTTCTGCGGACTTCTTCGTACGTAAAATCATCAGAGAGGGGAACCTTACTAAAGAGTCCACCGTGGGGAGAAAGCCTCGGGGGACCTTGGAGCAAGTGGAGAAGGGGGTTAGAAGATGGCCTGCAGAACAAGTCTGAGTAGGGATGTAGGCTGGAGGATAAAAAACAAAAAAAAAACAAAAAAAAAAAAAACACCTTTATGGGAAAAAAAAAAAAGTCTCACAGACCTTCTGAATCTTTCTCAAATCCCATAATCCTGTCATCGCTGTCCTCAAACTCCAGGTCCTGTCCCAGAAGGAGGTCACTCTCAAGAATAAGGCCCGTTGGGTTATCCTCCAGTCCATCCTCTGTGTCCACTGGAACAGAAAGTGCAAACAAATTCTCAACACAGCAATCAGGGAACGGTGAAATGCTTGGAAAATAGCTATACTGCATCAAGTTTATGTTAGTACAAGCAAAGTAAATGTCAATTTGACCCTCTATTTCACAAGATGTGTAAGTCTGAAAAATGTGGGAGCCATAAATCCACTGAAGTGTCATTGTACCAGACATTTCTGTTGCTATCAATACAGATGCAAACCTTTCAATATGCAAGGTCAGTGCTGAAGAACAGCTGTCAGGGTTCCACTTCAAAATTCTGTTCTGGTTCTTAAGCAGGGTGTTAACGCAAGGCCTGCTGCACTCAAAGTAAGCAATGATGCATGACAGGGTGTGTATCATGCTAACATAACATCACGCCTTGGGTGGTTGCGCACCAGGCCGCATGCTGAGCGCTTCCAACACCTGAGCAGTGATGTTATTTCCCACGACACAAACCCTGGAACACATCACTGCAATTATAAAAATGACTAGCTTATATAAAGAAAAAAAAACAGTGAAAAATACATTCTTAAAATACATTTTTAGTTACTTTTTGAATAGGCGTGATGTGTTGGGATAACATCATTGTTGAAGGTCAGCACTTACCAATCAGAGCCCACGAACTTCTCTTGCCACTTCATAATTTCATTTATCTTTTTGTAGATTTTCCTCCAAAACTTCCACAATATAAGAGAGGCACAGAAACCAAGCGCACTTAGTAGGGCAACTGAGCTGATCCAGGGGATAGTAGATAAGCATTATAGGGAAAGAATGGATGAGCTTGTGTTGTTCAGTTTGAAAGCATAAGAATATAGTGGAGAATCCTCTCAGTAGAACATGGTATCAAAGAATATGACAACAGAAAAAAGCCCATCGGGCCATCCAGTCCGCCCAACCTTGCCTAATGTGTGTGTAATGGCTCTACTGGCCATCCATCCCCTTTTTACCCTCCCCTGTTCTAACATCCCATGATCTTATCTGCCCTTGTGTCTGTCCCATCCTTGTTTGAACCCCCTCAATGATTTAGCACTGGCCACATTACTCAGCAGTCTGTTCCACCTGTCCACTCCACCTTCCATGAAGAAGTACTTTCCGATGTCCTTCTGACCTACTGAACTCCCTGCCCGCCCCACCCCCACCCCCAACTGCAGTGGATTGCCCCATGTCCTGTATTTAAACTCAGAGTGAACACCTTGTTGAAGTTTACCCTGTTTATCCGATGGAGATATTTATACATCTCTATCATGTCCCCTCCCCTACTCATCTTCAGGCTATACAAGCTGAGGTCTCTCAACTGTTCTTTGTCAGTTCTCTCCCATATCCCCAGATCATTTCCGTCGCCCTCCTCTCCACCCTGTCACGGTCTGTCCATGGGTACAGGTTCCAGACCTTTACGAAGAACATTAAGCTGCAGGAGGCAATGAAAATAATACCCAAGGAAAAGGACAGTCACTAGGGGGTTAAACAGAGATATAAAGGAGAGCAGCTTTCGGTGGGGGTGTAGCAGAGAAAGCCCTTCTGTATGCAGAGGGTAATGAACACTTACAGTCTGCCACAGGCAGTGGTGAAGGCGAATACACTCAGCACTTTGCAGGCAAGACCAGACAAATATATTATGAGAGATGGGAAAATATGATAACTAAGAGTAGTCAAGTGTCCACAGGAACTCCATTCCTCCACTTTTTACAAACTGCATGACAGCACCTGCATCTCTGTCATTTTTTTCTTTATGAGACTTCCACCACCTAGAAATGGTGGTTCCCCCACCTACAAATCTAGATGTGACAGTTCCCCTATCTAAACATTTCAAATGTAACTACCAATAATAAATTACTGGGCAATGGGGAAGGCTACTACATGGCCAGATTCCATCTTATGATCATGTGTTCTCAGTTATAGGTCTGATTAATTATGCATGAGCCTAGCAAGGCTCCTGACTGGCTACTGGATCAGTCATTAAACATCTTAGAAACAGATGATCCAGCTGCCCACTGAGGCTGTATGGCACACACGGCTTGTGCTACCCAGCTAAAATCTATCTGAAACTAAAAGAAAGTGGTTACTGCACTTAGACTTATAATCACAACAACAACTTCAAAGTTGATCATTTCCTTGGATTAACGACTGGCTGGAGGTAGGTGGCCAGATCCTCAAACAGTCGTTAATCCCTCAGAAATGACCTGCTTCTCAGTCGTTAGTGCTTAACTGAAATAGTAGAGGTGACAACAAAGATCCTTGGACTTCTTAAAAAGGGGAAAGCTCAGCTGTCTCTGTCTCATATCTAAGTGATGGAGTTAACCTTCGGACAAAACTGTTATATTCTTTTACTCAGATACAAACCTGTATGACTTGCTATGAATGCACATGTGGTGGTACTTCCAATGCCATCATACCCTGTAACCCCACTTTTGGGACACAGCCTGATGCATAACAAAGTAGGTGGCTGTGCTGGATAACATGTATGACATCAAAACAAGATGATTTCTTCCTGAGACTTGTTTAGATGTTAAAGAGCAGCTGACACAATCAGGGCAGGCAACTTACACCATGTAATTGCCTGTCCTAGGAGCCTTTTTAGCTGTACTTTACCCTTTTCTAGCCAGGTGTTTTAAAAATATTTTCTTCGTAAAACCCGCCTCGCCACTTCTGTGGTAATGCAGCTGGCAATCGCCGAGCGCTGCAGCCCCTTCCCTGAAAACAGCATAATTATGACGCATGATTGGGAATGGGGCTGCAGTGATGTCTATGGAGCACGTACAGTAATGGAATCGGGGGGTGGGGTTTGCTAAATGCACTAAGATTATCTTTGTTGGCATGATTACATGTCTGGGGCTCATATACTAGCCCCATACATGTAACCATTACCAGGAAAAGACAATCTTAGTGCATTCATAAACCCTTCCATAACATCACTGCAACACTTCCTGACTCACTGCGATAATAATGCCTGAAATCCTGGAATTATGTTATGTAACTGACAAATCTTTTTTTTGGGGGGGGGGGGGACAGGAAAGAGATAACCTGCCATCCCTGTCTGAAACTGCCGCTTTTGCCTCGCAGTTCAGCAGCGTGTAAACATGGCGTTTTTTCAGTCTGATTTTCAGGGGGCTTAGACTGAGTCCATAAACTAGGGATTACATACTGGCACCTTTTGCGTGTGTTATGCCAGGATTTACCCACGCTCAAAATTGCCAGTCAGCCAATCAGTGTGTCGGATTCTCGGACCCCACTGTATAATAGTTTATAAATAGGATCCTGAGCTCTTAGTTCTAATACACATTCTAAATCGCATCATTCTCAGAGGCATTCTGGGAAAATTCCAACAGATCAAAGGCAATAAAAGAAGCCTTACTGGCTATGCCCAGAGGCCATAAAACTTGCAGAGAAAAGTAAAAAAAACTTGCTACAGACACAGGTAACAGAATGCTAGGGATCATCAGAGAGACAAAAATACAATGCATATTTGTGTTTTTACAATTTTTGCATGTAGTTTGACAAGACCTTCTGAGATTACTATCTCCTATACAGAGTAGAAATTGCCAGCACCTGAAGAAGAGTTCTGTGTATCCCGATTCTGGAAATTTCTTCTTGGTCCAATAAAAGGTGTCAATTTCAAATCACCTACTTTGAAATCACTAGGATTAGAACACTCCACATTGGGGTGTTTAACTATGTTTCTTTTGAAGTTAAATAGTTTTACTGTTTATTTGAGTTACAGACATCAAATCCAGAATTGTATTACAGCATTATTTATCACACAGGTTAAAAGAGAGAGCAATTACAGGGCTTCATTTCTTATGGTACCACATCCTAGGATTGGATGGGAACAGTATAGCATGCTCTTATATAACTTATGTTGCCTGAATCTTTAAATCTGTTAATATAAAATATACGGTCTTGCATTTTTTATAATCTTTACATGGTACAGCAAAAGTAGTACATTAATTCATTATATGTTATTTAGTTAAACCCTATAAATTTAATACAGTACTGAGACCTCAACCTTGTATTTGTCTCATGGTTTAGTGAATTACTTTCTGAGGTAACTCTCACCCTTTACACATTCAGTAGTCTCTGAATGCAAGGAATAGACAGGACATGTTCTTCAGAAAATTAAGTAGAACAAAACGTCAAACTGTGTATTGTATGTCTTGTAGGCAAATCAGAAATTGACTACTGCAGACAGACAAACTCTCCTATTTTCTATTGTTAAACCATATATAACTATGTACATTAAATGCAGGTGGTCATGTGTGGCTATGAGACCTCTATTAAAAGGATTTAATTTGAGGCTCAGCTATAAACCTAAGAGGTGCTGTACTTCAATTGAGGCATATTGGGGGGGGGGGGGGCTGTGAGATACCCTATTTTCTGCAGGAGATAGAGCAAATCGTCATAGCAAGACACATTTAGCCAATGTCTTTTTGGGGAGTTACCAATGTGTCCTTGTGGATTAGGGAAGGAGGTGTGGTGTTTTGTATATATTGTAGAAGTGAAGCCCATATTTTGGCAAGGTATTGGAGTAGATGTGTGTGACAGCCTCTCGTACTTTGCTAGTGTTGTGATGCTGTCCAATAATTATTTAACGGGATCTCCATTTACAAATAATAAGTCTTTTGACTTCTCTGCTAAAGAGGATCAGGAAATCCCACTGAAATCTGGAGATTGGAATGTCAGCAATAGGGGCCTTGGTGTCCAGTAAGTACAGATCAGCAACTAGTAGCAGATTAACATTTGAGGTTTGCTGCAGTAAGCTGAGAGCTTGTTTCCACAAATTTGTGATTTGGGGACGTGACCATAGAATGTGAAAGAGATCTCTGCACCCATTACCACATCCTCAACAGGCATCTGAGTTTATTAATTTGGCTGTCAGCAGATCTGCTGGTGTTCTGTACCATCAATTAAGTGGTTTATTTTGGACAAGTCTGCTGCGGGTGCTTCTAATTGGTTTGCGGGCAGCTATCCAGCAAGAATCCCATTCATCATCTTTTATTTCCCACTCTATAGCTGGTTCTCATTTTTCCTTTGCCTTTTTTGTTTGGTCCGGGATACTACCTTGGATAACTGAGTAGAGGAGACTAGTTCTGCCTTTGGATTTTGTTAGTAAATTAAAAAGTGGGTGAGGGTTTGTGGAATTCTGCGGCAGTTTTACTTTCTTAACCAGGGGAAAACGTGGCATCCCTGATCTGGAGAAACTGCCAGAAGTCTTCTTTTGGTAGGCCATATCTTTTTTGTAATCCCTGAAGAGAGTCCAATTCATCCGAGTCTGGCATTAGTATGTCTTTTACTGATTTGATACCTTTCCCTTCCTATGCTTTCCGGTGTATTGTTTCCCCGCTATCATTACATTACTGGCCCCCATAGTGGATTATATTTAGGGTGGGCTAGGCTGATGTTTATTAGCTTCCTAGCTTTTTCAAGCAGCCCTGGAGGAAATTACAGTATGGGCGAGAGGTTTGAATGGGGTTCCCATAAATGTCGTGGTGAGGAAAGCTCTTTATCATGGAAGAAGCACAGTGGTGGTGACAATTCAGGGTCACTAAATCACCTTAAGGTCTGTGCAGTTCTGTAAGCCAGGTCGTAGCCTTTTAACCAGGGTAAGCCCCATCCCCCTTCTGTTCAGCGTGCTCTTAGTTTAGTTCTCTATATCTGGGTTGCCTTACCTCCCATATATAACCCATAAATTTGTCTATGCAAGTGAACCAGGACTCTGGGATTAACATGGGCATATGTGAGATTAAGTAGAGGAATTTAGGTGACATGATCATTTTTAGCGCTAATATTTTCCCAAGTGACAGCTGAAGCGGCCTCCATCGCACCACGTCGGTTCTTATCTTAGTGATTAACAGTTCCAGGTGTGTGTTTATAATTTGGGATATTTTTGATGGGATTTTAATTCCTAGGGACATAATTCGATCTTGCGTCCATCTGAGGTTTAAAATGGTAAAGGGTAATTCTAGGCATAATTTGTTAAGAGGTGGAACTTCTATCTTATTTTGATTTACTTTTAGTCCGGAGAGCCTTGTGAAAAGATCCAATAGTTGTAGCAGAGGTTGCACCGAGTTGTGTGCATCATGCAGAATCACTAGCAAATCATCTGCATACATTAAGGATTTGATCGCTTTCTCCCCTGTCTTTACTCCCAGTATGCCCTGGTGCTTTCGAATAGCCTCAGCAAGGGGCTCAACGGCTAGAATGAAAAGAAGAGTGGAGAGTGGGCACCCCTGTCTTGTACCTCTGCCCAGGGTGAGGAGAGAGTGCTATTCACTAGGATTTGCGCAGTTGGGTTGGCGTATATATCTCTGTTCATATCTATGAATTTTGTTTCAAAGCCCATGTGTTGCAACACTGCGTAAAGGTATTCCCACTCCACTGAGTCAAAGGCTTTTTCAAAATCGTTAGCCAGTGCAGCAGCTGGAGTGGGAGAAGCCACTGAAATCTGCATGACATTAATTAGAGTCCGCATATGATCAGAGCTAAATCTGCCTTTGACGAAACCCACCTGGGAGGGGTGTACCAAATCTCGAATGAGTGTCTCCAGTCTGGTGGCCAGTAATTTAGTGTATATTTTACTGTCAACTGTTATAAGCGAAATTGACCTATAGCTAGCTGGTAGTTCTTGGTCCTTCCCTGGTTTGGGAAGGATTGTTATGACTGCATTACTCATTGTTGGAGGGAAGGTGCCTGTTTCTTGCAGCTCGGCATAAACTCTTTGCAAGATTGGTGAACCAAAGGGGCAAGAGCTTGCTAGAACTTGGTCGGAAGTCCACCATCCCCTGGGTCTTTTTTTTTTGTTTTAGTGCTATTATGGCCGTTATCATCTCCTCACTTGTGAACTCCTGTTCTAATTTTGCGGCTTGCTCTGAGGTTATCTTTGGTAGGTTGAGTTTCATCAGAAAAGCGGAGATGGTCTGTGGATCCGAGGCTGTGGTTGGGGTGTACAGCTGGGTGTAGAATTCTCTCATTAAGCCATTAATTCTGCTCTCCAATGTACATAAATTGCCAGATGTATCTCAGAGAGCATTAATTTGCCTCCTAGGCTGCTGTTTCTTTAGCCGGTAGGCCAGGAGTTTTCCGCATTTTTCACCCCTCCTAATATTTGTGTTTGAGTCTCATGATTGCCAACTCAGCCTTCCTAGCCATCAGGCTGTTAATTTTATTTCTTACTGTTATTATTTATTTGTATAAGGGTGATTTGAGGGATGTGCTAGGGTTTGACTTGTACTTCTGCTCTAGTGCAAGTAATTTATTCTCCATATCTGCTAATTCCTGTTCTCTCTTCTTAAACCTGAAAACGGAGTAAGAGATTATGTCCCCTCAGATGGTGGCTTTGAAAGCCTCCCAGAGAGTGGCCATGGATACCTCCCCAGTGTTGTTTATTCTGAAATACTCCTCCACTGTTCTGTTGAGACAGGAGCTGAAATCAGGGTCTAACATTAGCAGGGGGGTCCATCCTCCAATTAGCTGATCTGTGACTTACTGAATCGTATAAAATATTTAGCTGCAATGGGGTGTGAACCGAAATGATTAGAGATTTGATGTATGCAGCTGTCATCATGGCAGTAATTTGGGGAGATGTAGGCCACATATCAATTCTACTATACGTGCCATGTCTAAATGAGTGGCACATATATCAATCAATCATCGTTTATTTGTAAAACAGCGCTAGTATATAGCCATAAAAATTCTTAAAATAACTGTGCAAATAAAAACAACTGCAGCATATCAAATAAAATCAGAGAATGCCAAAGTAAATAAATGAGTTTTTAATGCAGATTTAAAAATCTCCATCAAGCACTGTCGAATCCATAGTCTCTAACTCTCGGATTCTGTACTCTCCCATGCATCAGTAAGTGCCATATCCGACATCCATAGTTTGACCACTCTTGCAGCCCTAGAATGTGGTTCTGGAGTGCCTCTACTCCTATGTATAGCTGCCTTTAAAACCAAGTTGAAATCCCCTTCCCCAACAGCATTGGGGCATCACTGTCACTGAATGCCGGAGTTTGAGCTGCCAAGCTGTGAAAGAAATGAGGTGTATTTGTGTTGGGAGCATACAGATTACCTATCATAAGTGGGCCCTGGGGTGTTTGAAATAACACTAGCACCCACTGGCCCTCATCATTATGTTTTGATTTCACCAATGACCATGTTAGTGATTTGTGAATAAGGATCACTACCCCCTTCTTTGACTGGGAGGAACTGTGTACTTCTAGACCCACCCATACACGAATCCACTTGGTAGCTTCAGTATGAGATAGTTTTGTCTCCTGCAGTAAAGCAACTTGGGTGCAGAGCTTTTTTAAGATGGCTCAGAACCTGCTTGCGCTTTATGGGTGAGTTCAAGCTCCTTACATTCCAGTTATGGAACTTTAAGTCAGTCATTTTGTTTCATAAAGTATTTGTATGGACTGCTAATAAATAATAATGAAGCGTAGCAAGCTCCGACCTCAGTCAAAAATACAACCCCCCAGTAACCGCCCTTAAAGGGAATTTTCTTGGTTTGTACCTCTGTGCTTACAGCTGTATAGTCACTTTTGAACACCTGCATTACAGTTCTTTCCTTTATAATCACACAACATATATTACAACACAACAGATTTAATAAACAGTACAACTGTACTGCAGAAGCTTTCCATGAACTATATTGAGATTTGTTATTCGTTTTCTTTGCCACATTTGAATCCACAGAGAGACAAGGCCGGGTGAGATCCTTCAATTGTAAGTTTTAACTTGTTGAATAGTCATGGGATGTGAGGAGGTGCCTGGTGGGCAAAACGACCAGATACCAATGGTATCTATATTTCGTGGCCTGTATCACCTGTTCCCGGTCTTCTACTTTCTTAAAGAGGCAACCTCTTTAGCAAACGTTCGGCTGTCTCCCCCCCCCCCAAAAAAATCCATTTATTAACTGTCTAAAGTCAGCTTAAAATCAGCACCCCCATTTATACCCATCTTTATGGACCACTGGGTATGTTTGTGGTAATGTCAATGTTAGAAGTTATCTGGAATTAACAAAGTATCTCCAAATTGACATTTCTGCTCTCCCTGGTTCTGATCCCGTGTTGGATGGAAATTTCTATCTTCATGGCGTGCACTTACACTTCTTACTACAGTATGTGTGCTTCGCTCCTTGCAACCCATGTACTAAACAAGCATCTTATTTTGCACCTGTACGTACAGATGGGTGCGATCAGCACAGTTGAAATGAAGTGCGTTGACTTGACCGATCAAATGAATGAGCGAAAACGGAATGAGGACTGGGGAGGAGTTACCTAGCAAAGCCAGTGACACAGGGTATATGTGAGCGCAAAATAAACGCATGTGATCAATGAGATGTCAGCAACACCTTGAATAGGCAGATATGCGCCACTGTTTTATTACGATTATTTTAACTGAGGGGGTGTTGCTGTTCTCCAGACCCGTTGCTGCCCAATACTATGGAAAGGGGTACTCACGTTTCACCGGCTGCGGGTTCGACTGCTTCCTCCGGGGCATCTTCTGCTGTCCCTGGTTCTCCCGGTACACGTTGTTTCCGACAGCGGATCCCCTCCCCGCTGCTCACAGACCCCGACCGCTCGTCGTCTCCGCGGCAGCCGTAACGGGACCCCCTCCAGCCGGCCGCTCATCCCCCGTACTCTGCCGCGGCATCCCGAACCCGACCCGGCCCCGCCGCTCACCACAGCCCCATGGTGACTTGCCTGGTTTATATGTTTGCTTTTGTTTCTGGGTGAGAGGGTGGGGATTTTTCGGGGCTTCGCCGTTGCTGTCTTTCTTTTCTGTAACTCCTGAGCATTCACGCGTTTTTTTTTGGCCGAGACACTGCTGTTACTTCCGGGCAACGCGACCATTTCCGTTCTGTTGACAGGACTGAACAACGGGATTCTGGGAGACGTAGTTTGTGTTTTACTAGACGTGGAAAGGCAGACGTTCTCTGTGTGTGTGTGTGTCTTTTGCTTGCTTGCCGGAAAGGGGAGGTGGAGTACAGTAAAACCTAAACAACAATGTACGATGAAGATCTAGCAAATATAGAGTTGTCCATGTGGTGTACACTGTATTTCATAGCGCTTTGCAATCGAGGAGCAAGATTATCAGCCGTTAGGTGAGCACAGGATTGAGTTTGCTCCAAGGAGATAGGTACAGATCCCACTGAAGCACAGCTACTTATTGTGCCCTGGAACAGTCGGAGCTCAAGGACAAGCTCAAATTGTAAAATCCATAAAAAAGGGTGGCATAAGGAAACACAGAGTGAAGAGGACGGGGAGGTATACCAAGTAAAACAGAGGGGCGCAAGAAAGGTGGTGTGGGAAACAAAGGCAGAGACAGAAAAGGATAGCCAAAGGGGTTGGTAAAGGGGGTACGACATTCTTCGGATACAGAAGTGAGAAGAGGAAATCAAGGGGAGGTATGGGAAGGATTAGAAGGGGGATACGGTGCAGAAGTGGACCAGGAAAAAGCTGCCATCCTTAACAGGTGCTTCTCTGTTTTTGCAGTGGGGGCAGACTACCAGGGAGTTGTAGGGGTGGGGTGGACACAAGTCTGTTTTCAAAGCGGAGTCCTGAAGGGACTTGCAGCTCTGAATGTGGACTAGGGGACTACACGGGATACACCTAAGGGTACTGAAAGAGCTCAAGGAAGGTGCTAGCTGCAGCACTGACAGCCTTGATCTGTAGTTCTCTGGAAACAGGCAAGGTTCTGGAGAACTAGAGAAGAGCTGATGTGGTCCCTATACATAAGAACAGCAGCAGGAAGGAGGCTAGTAACTATAGGCATGTCAGTCTTACTTCAGTGGTGGAGAAATTAATGGACACCCTACTGAAAGGGAGACTGGTAGAGTATCTTGAATGCAGTGGGTGGCAAGAGGCATGGATTCACACGGGAGGGGGTACAAAGCCATGCCAAATTAATTTAATAGATTTCTTTGACAGGGTAAACAGGGAAATAGAGAGGAGGGCAGTGGACATAGCCTATCTGGACTTTAGCAAGGCCTTCAACACTGTGCAGCACAGAAGGCTCTTGAAGAAACTGAACAGCCTATGGGTGGGATCCAAAGTGGTAAATTGGGTTAGAAGCTGGTTAATGGATAGGAAACACAGGATAGTGGTTAACAGCACTGATTATATGAACATATGAAGAAGCCAGCAGAAGAAAGCCAATTGGCCTATCTAGTCTGCTCGTAGTGTGGGGTCCACAGCTTGAGCTACTGTCCCTGTCCCCCTTCCCACTCCTCCCATTCTCTCAACCCATGATGCTTACCTCCCCCCATGCCTATCCCAGCCTCTCTTAAAGCTGCTCACTGTCTTCAACGAGATCACCTCTTCTAGCAGTATTCCAAGTGTCCCCCACCCTCTCTGTGAAGAAGTGCTTCCTGACCTCCCTCCTAAACCTCCCGCCCTTCAGCTTAAGACTGTACCCCCTCATGTTGTGGTTGCCACTCAGCTTAAAGAGACTCTCCTCATTCACATTATTTTTCCCTTTCAAGTACTTGAAGGTCCCAGTCATGTCCCTTCTCTCTCTCCTGTTCTCCAGGGTGTACATGTTCAGTGCCCTCAACCTTCCCTCATATGTCTTACCCTGCTGACCTGCTATCATGTTTGTAGCCCTCCTCTGTACCTTCTCTGGCAGGTTAATGTCCTTTTTGAGGTGTCGGCACCAGAATCGAACTTCATACTCTAGATGTGGCCTAAGCAGAGACCTGTACAAGGGCAGTATAACCTCCTCTCTCTTACTACTGATCCCCTTAGCTATGCATCCCGCATCTTGTTTGCCTTTGCTGTTGCTTTCTTGCACTGTGTAGAGTGCTTCAGGTTACTAATGATCATCACTATAATGATGACAGAGTGACCAGCGGGGTGCCACAGAGTTCAGTACTGGGACTCATCCTCTTCAGTGTCTTCATAAGTGATATTGTATAAGAAGTGGAAGAGAAGGTAAGCCTTTTTGCAAATGATACCATAATTTGTAATAGGATGAACACTCAGGAGGGGTGGAGAGAATGTGCAGGGATATTGGGGAACATGAGAGTGGTCAAGAGCATGACAGCTGGGGTTCAAAGTGCAAAATCATGCACCCAGGACATAAGAGCCCAGGAGCTGAGTATATGATGGTGGGGGGGGGGGAGATATTGCCATTCACTGAACAGGAAAAGAACCTTGGGGTAGTCTCATATGATGACATCAAAGTGGCGGGGCAGTGGGTAGGGCTAGTAGGATGCATAGAGAGCAGAGGTGTAGCTAGAAATTTTAAACTTGTACTCGAGAATTGCCAGAACTGTTCCCCCCCCTTTGTAAAAACAAACCAAAAGATGTGCAGTCCTGCCACACAGACATTGCCCCAATCCCATTTCAGTCATAAATATGTAGTAAGCCAATGATGCTAATAGAGTTACAACATTTGACTTTATCTAACTCACCCACTACCAATCAGACAGAGACTGTCCTGCTTTTAGTTACAATGTTTAGGATACATTGCAATAAGCCTCTGTAGCACATCAAGGTAACCAGCCTTACAGAAGTCCATTCACAACAGCAGTCATTCATACCTACTTGATCGGGTCACTCATATGAAGAAGCCAGCAGAATAAAGCCATGTGATCTATCTAATCTGCTCATATTGCAGGGTCCATAGCTTAAGCTACTGACCCTGCTCTCCAAATCCTCACATTCTTTCTATCTGCCCCTCCCATGACCCTTATTTTCCCCTCATGTCTATCCCAGCCCTCTTGAAGCTGCCCATCAACGTCAACAAGACCACCTCTTCCGGTGGTGCATTCCAATTGGCCCACAACCTCTCCATGAAGAAGTGCTTCCTAACTTCCCTGCTAAACCTCCCCTCCAGCTTAATACAGTGTCCCCTTGTGTTTAGGCTGCCACTTAACTTAAAGAGACCCTCCTTGTCCACCCTAATTATCCGTTTCAAGCACTTGAAGGTCTCAGTCATGTCCCCTCTCTCCCTCCTCTCCTCCAGGGAGTACATGTTCAGGACTTTCAACCGCTTTTTGTATGCTTTACCCTGATTACCTGTGAGCATCTTTGTTGCCCTCCTCTGGATCATCTCCAACAGGTTAATGCCCTTTTTAAGGTGTGGGCAGCAGTACCGTACTCCATACTCCAGATGTCGCCTCACCAGCGACCTGTACAAGGGCAGTATAACCTCTCACCTACTGCTGATCCCTCTGGCTATACATCCCAACATCTTGTTTGCCCTTGCTGCTGCTTTCTTGCACTGCATGGAGTGCTTCAGGTCACTAGTGATCATCACTCCCAGATCCTTCTCCTTCTCTGTTGCAGATACCTGGAACCCTCCCAGGTAGTACCCCGTCCTGGGATTCTTGGCTCCAGTGTGCATAACTTTGCATTTCTTGGCACTGAAGCCAAGCTGCCAAATCCCAAACCACCTCTCAAACTGTTTCAGATCATCCTGTAGGTCCTGTTTCCTTTCAACTGTGTCCACCCTCCCACAGAGCTTGGTGTCATCCTCAAATAGTCACATTTTGCCCTTAATGCTATCCCCAATGTAATCCCCCTGCAAATGGGGGTTCCCAAAAGACTTCCAGGAGCTTGCTTGAATGCTCCAAGCCTGAATGGTGTTTGGCGTTTAAGCCATTTATCAGTGAGTGTTTTTAGAGCCTCTGGTACTGTCTCTTTAAGAGCTGTCTGCTTGCAGACATAATTAGTTTGTATGGGGGGACTGTGTGCTTCTCTGCTTGAGTACCACTCGAGCTACTGCCAATTCACTCCATTTTTACAGTCACTAGGAGTGCAAAGGGAACCTATCTGAAAGATGTAACTGTTTGCCAGAAATCATTTAGAGTAATAATGAAAATACAGTTTGTCTAACCTGCTTTCTTTGCAGTCAGAACTGTGTTTGCCTAGTTCCCCATTCTAGTTTTGACCTGCTGAACTGGACCAATCAGTGTGGGTTAAGGTAGCTCTAAAATGGTGCCTTGGACGAATCAGAACTTGGACTCGTAATCTGAGCCAGCCACAAGAGGATTGTATGGGCAGTGACTCTGGGAGATGTAGTTTGGACTTGGGCCTTTTTGGACCAACAGGGGCAGTCTGTCAGTGACAGCCAATCCAGCCAAGAACTGGGAGGAACTCAAAGGAAGTGCCGGTTTGTCTGCAGGAGTTTCAGTTGAGCTCTGGCAGTGAAGAGGGAAGAGCCCTATGCTTTTCGATTGTGCAGTTTTAGTGGGAAGCGTGTGTAAGGCCCGAGTTCGGTCTGCAGCTTATGTAACTGCTTGTTAGGACTGAATCCGTCCTGTGAAGAGAATCAAAGGATATCTGAAGAGTAGAAACCAGGCTCACCCTGTGAAGACTGGAGAAATTGCTGAATGCGCTTGGTCTGTCAGGAACTGAATCTGCTGTGTGTTCTCCCGGGTATTGTGCAGTAGTTGCGATCGGGATAGAGAAGCAACCTGCCTGGTATAGTACTTTCTTTTTACCATATAAATGTGTGAAGAGGCTTGTAGCTCAAGTGAATCCTGCTGCCATTAAAGGACTTTGCCTGTGACTGTTTACCATATAAATGTGTGAGGAGGCTTGTGTAGCTCAAGTGAATCCTGCTGCCATTAAAGGACTTTGCCTGTTACTGTTTACCATATAAATGTGTGAGGAGGCTTGTGTAGCTCAAGTGAATCCTGCTGCCATTAAAGGACTTTTGCCTGTTGCAGTTTGTCATATAAATGTGTGAGGAGTCTCGTGGAGCTCAAGAGTAGCCCTGCTGACGTTGAAGGACCCTATCTTGTTTGGAGGTCGTGAGTACTAATTCAGGGTCGCTCCCTGTTGAATTGCCACATTGAATCCAAATGGAATTACTGTACCGCTGACTGTTTAACTAATTTTTCTTTTCTCTGTGTGAAAGGGCCCCTACCAGCTGCCACGGTTTGGACTAGCCACTAGGGCTTGGGTACCCAGGGACAGTAACTGGTAGGGATAGGCCTGTGCACAGAGCCATAGGTAGATGAGTAAACTGATAAGCTAATTAACCTGATTTCCCCCTGTCCTTGTTATATCCCCCTAAATAAATCAGAGCTGCTTGTTTCAGCAAAGTTATACTGCCTGAGGTATTTGTCTATGTTAAAGTATTGTACTGTGATTGTTGTACTGTATCTTCTTATTTTACAGGGGGTCCCAGTGCCTGAACCAGTCCTGGGGGTAAGTGTATATTGTGAAGGTAATTCTGATATACTGTGTGGGCCACTAGTGGGAAGAAAGGGGTTGCAGTGTCCCAGAGGGCTGTGACCAAGTTAGTTTAACTATTGCAAACCCTGACCTCTGGATGGAGGCACCCGCCATCGGATCCAGGCCCCTCAACCTGTTAGTGGCAAATCAGGCAGCGGTAGTAGCCCCTGGGATAGCGCCATCTAGGGGTTACACCAATATCACTGATGAAGCCATTGAGCAACACCGATCCTAGCACCGAGCCCTGCGGGACCCCATTAGAGATCTCCCTGATGCTGAATAACTCCCTCCCCCACCCTTGGGGTCCTGTTCCTCAGCCTGTGCTCTACCCATCTGGTAATCTTCTCCCCAACCCCGATATCAGCCAACTTCCTGATCAATTTCTCATAGGGGACAGAGTCAAGGACCTTGTTGAAGTCCAAATAAAGGATGTCCACTGTTTGGTTCTGTCTACTATTTTAGTGACCCAGACACAGAAGTCAATCAGTTTTGTTTGACACAATCTCCCTCCCATAAACTCGTGCTACCTCTCATCCTGGAGACCATACTCCTCTAGATACTCTACCAACCTTTCCTTAAAGGAGAACTGCCTGGAATCTGCAAGCCTTTGTTTTCTATAGAAGATTGGTTTCTAATACTGGTTCACATTCTGTTTTTTCTCCATCTGTACTGGCCTTGTAGTAAATTCATTGGGTGTTTCTGCTTTTCACCGTGGTGGGCAGTACCGTTTTAGAAATGTATGATGTACTTTATGTCCTTATTAAAGAACTTTTATTGTTTTCACAATGCATTCATGTTCTACTCTGGAGCTCTGTGGCCCAAAAGGGACATAAACTACATCATGCAGTTCTAAAATGGCACTTACCAGCAGTGTGTCAATCAGAAATGCCCACTGCGTTTTCTAAAAGGCCAGTAAAGATGGAACAATGACAGAAAGGGATCAAATATATGAAAAACGCATCTACTGTGAAAAATGACTTACAGGTTCAATGCAGTTCTCATTTAAGTATGATCTCCATGAGCTTGAAACATAGAAACATATAAATTGTCAGCAGATAAGGACCGCCAGACCCATCCAGTCTGCCTGTAGGCTCTATACATTGTATGTAGCCACTGACCCTATGTGAACAATGTCTTTTCATCACTCCCTCCCCTCTCAAGGTTTCTTGTGCCTGTCCCAGGCATGTTTAAATCCCTCCACTGTGCTTGCCCCCACTCCTTCCTGTGGCAGACTATTCCAAGCATCAGCTACCCTTTCTGTGTAGAAAAATGTCTTCACGTTACCTCTTAATCTATCCCGCTCCAATTTCATATCGTGCCCCCTTGTTCTAGTACTTTTTCTACCTTGGAAAAGGTTCCCCACCTGCACCTTGTTTATGCCCTTGAGGTACTTGAAAGTTTTAGTCATGTCCCCCAGCTCTCTCCTCTCCACCAGAGAGTACATACTGAGGTCCCTTAGTCTCTCCTCAAATGTTTTGTGGTGCAAGCCCTGCACCATCTTTGTCGCCCTTCTCTGGATAGTCTCCACCTTGTTTATGTCCTTGCACAGGTGTGGCCTCCAGAACTGCACGCAGTACTCCAGGTGAGGCCTTACCAATGTTTTATACAATGGCATCACCACCTCCTCCTCCTCCTGCTAGTGATACCCCTGCCTATGCACCCCAGCATGCCACTGTCCCTCCCTGCCATCTTTGCGCACTGCTTTGATACCTTAAGGTCATCAAAGATGATAACACCTAGGTCCCTTTCCTCCTTGGTGACAGTCAACTCCCCCCCCCAACCTGTAGCTCTTCCCAGGATTCCTCTACCCAGATGCATTATTTTGCACTTTTTTGCATTGAACCTCAGTTGCCACATCTCCGACCATCTTTCAAGCTTCTCCAGGTCCCTCTTCATTTTCTGCACCCCTTCTGGAGTATCCACCCTGTTGCAGATCTTGGTGTCATCTGCAAACAGGCAGACCTTTCCTTCCAGACTCTGCAATGTCACTAATGAAGACATTGAACAGGACTGGTCCCAGTACTGATTCCTGTGGTACCCTGCTGGTCACCCCCCACTCCCCAGATTGTACCCCATTCACCACCACCACCCTCTGTCTCCGACGTCTACTGCCCCTCCCTAATTTACTTCCCTAGCTACCCAATCAAAAAAATCGGTCAGATTTGTTTGACATGACTTTCCTGCTGTGAACCTGTGTTGCCTCAGATCCTGGGTACACCTGGATTCCAGGTGTGCCACCATCTTTTCTTTCAGCAGTGTCTCCATGATCTTTACCACTGCTGCGGTGAGGCTGACTGGCCTGTAGTTCCCTGCCTCCTCCCTACTGCCACTTTTGTGCAGTGGGACTACATGTGCCCTCCTCTAGTCCTCTGGAACCACACCCTTGTTGAGTGACTCCATGAACAGGGCTGCCAGAGGTGCTGCCAGTTCCCTTTGCAGCTCCCTTCATATCCTCGGGTGGGTGCTGTCTGGCCCCATGGCCTGATCCACCTTCAGCTTTGTGAGTTCTTCCAGAACTCCCTCCACCGTGAATGAACTGGAGTCCACTCCTTCCCCCCCCATTGCCTCTGCTACCCATCTGTGGTCCTTGACCCTCCCTCTCCCTAGTGAATACTGAGCAGAAGTATGTGTTCAGTATTTCTGCCTTGTCCATATCCCCCTCTTTACACTCTCCCTCCACCCCTTTGAGCCTCACAATCCCCCTCTGTTTTTCTTCTTTTGCTGATGTACCTATAAAATGCCTTGTCCTCTTTTGTCACAGACTGTGCTAAACCCTCCACTTTCTGCACCTTAGCTTTCCTAACTGCCTTCCCTGCTTCCCTTAGACATTCAAGATTCATCCCCCTGTCCTCCTCCCGTTGGATCCCTTTATAGTTCCTGAAACTCAGTTTTTAGCCCTGACTTTGTCTCCCACATCCTTAGAGAACCATAGTGGTTTCCTTCTTCTTTTCCCTTTGGCCACTATCCTAACGCATTGGTTCGTTATCTCCACTATGGCTCCTTTCAGTTTCTCCCATTGTTCCTCCACCCTCTCTATTACCTCTCTGTTCCCCAGGACAGCTTGTATATATCTACCCATTTCAGTGAAATCCATCCTCCTAAAATCTAATACTTTTACCCTTGTGTGGCATACCTGAGTCCATGTTGCCATGCTGAACCACACCATGCAGTAATCATTGGACCTCAGCTACCCTTCAACTTGTATTTCTTCGACTCTGTTCCCATTGGTCCATACCAGGTCCAGAATCGACTTGTCCCTGGTTGATTCATGCACCAGCTGCCTGCACACAATTGAAGTCAGACTGACTGGTCTGTAATTCCCTGGGTCATCCTTGGGACCACTTTTAAGGAGTGAAGTGTTGAACAGGCCCACCAGTGCCCCCCCAACAAGCTCCTCTGACAGTTCTCTCAGTACCCTTGGGTGTATGCTGTCCGTGCCTAGTAATTTGTCCACCTTCAATGCTAGCAGCCCCTTCCTCACTCTCTCCTCCTCTACCACCACATCCATGTCCCCCCCAACTCCTCTTCTGCCCTAAAAAGGAACTGGTCCATCTTTCTTCCTGGTGAAGAAGGAACAGAAATAGTCATTCAGTACCTCTGTTTTTCCCCCATTCTCCACTCACTCGTCCCCTCTTCAGAGCCTTACAATCCCATCCTTCTTGTCCCTTTTCTCACTTATTTAGCAAACAAAGGCCTTCTCCCCTTCCTAATTCCCTCAGCTATCTGTAGTTCCTTCTCTGCCTAGCTCACTGGGCCACCTTACTTGCCACACCAGCTAACCTTAGGTAATTATCCCCATCCACCTCTCTCTTCTTCTTTTCTGAATTTCAGGACAACCTCTTCTCCCTTACTGCCTGGGCAACCTCAGAACTTAACCAGCTGGGTGCTTTGGCTCGTGAGTTCTTTCCCTTTTCCCATTAGAAATATAGACACATAGAATTTGACAGCAGATAAGGACCACTCGGCCCATCTAGTCTGCCCATTTTCCCTACCTGTTTCATATACTGCAGATCCTAAATGATTTGCAGCTTGCCCTCTCTTTCCTATCGCTAGAGTTCCTGTATGTCTGTCCCATGCGTTTTTGAATCCCCCTACCATTTTTGCCCTTACAGCCTCTGCCAGGAGGCTGTTCCATGGATCCACTACTCTTTCTGTGAAAAAATACTTTCTGACATGACCCCTAAGTCTACCCCCTCTATTTTCATATCATGGCCACTTGTTCTTGGACATTTTTTTTGAAAGGTGCTACCCTCTTGTACCTTATTTATACCATTGAGGTATTTGAAAGTCTTTTTCATATCCTCCCCTCTCTTCTCTCCCCCAGGGAATACATATTGAGATCCTAGTCTCCCCTCATATGACTTTTGGTGCAGCCTCTGCACCATTGTTGTCACCCTTCTGAACCCCTTCTACTCTGTCTATGTTATTCTGGAGATGCGGCCTCCGGAACTGGACACCGTACTCTAGATGAGGTCTCACCAATGTTCTACATAGTGGCATCGCCACCTCCTTCCTTCTGCTGGAGATGCCTCTCCCTGTGCACCCCAGCATTCCACTGGCTCTTCTCACAGTCTTCTTACATTGTTTGGTAACCTTTAGATCATCAGATATGATTACTCCCAGGTCCTTTTCCTGTTTGGTGGCTGTCAGTACCTCCCCGCCCTACATCATGTACTCTTCCCCCATTTCTGTGCCCCAAGTGCACGATCCTGCACTTCTTTGCATTAAATCCTAGCTGCCACACCCTTGGCCACTCCTCAAGCTTGTTTAGGTCTGTTCTCATTTTCTCTATCCCTCCTTGAGTGTCAACACTATTGCAGATCTTTGTGTCGTCTGCAAAGAGACCTATCTTCCCTTCGAGCCACTCTGCAATGTCACTTATGAAGACATTAAAGAGGACTGGTCCAAGCACTGATCCCTGCAGGACCGCGCTGGTCACCCCCCCTCTTTGGATTGAACTCTGTTCAATACCACCCTCTGTGTCCTATCACTCAGCCAATTTTCGACCCACTTTACCACCCTGGGACCCACTCCCAGGCTGCTTAGCTTG
Source organism: Neoceratodus forsteri (assembly GCA_016271365.2). Lineage (NCBI taxonomy): Eukaryota > Metazoa > Chordata > Ceratodontiformes > Ceratodontidae > Neoceratodus > Neoceratodus forsteri. Next base: position 1,512,990,958 of record CM057452.1, on the reverse strand, counting down.
TTTACTAGCCTCCTATGTGGGACGGTGTCGAAGGCATTGCTGAAATCCAGGTAGCCCACATCCACTGCTCCTCCCTGATCCACCTCCCCAGTCACCCAGTCAAAGAAATTTATCAGATTTGTTTGACAAGATCTTCCCGATGTGAATCCATGCTGCCTCGGGTCCTGTGATCTTTTGGATTTGAGATATATCACAAACCTTTCTTTTAGTAGTGATTCCATTAGTTTAGGAACCTAATGCAGTCCTCTGTGGCAACCATTATTCCATCCTTAATGATGAACCACTTTTGGTCCACTCCCATATCTGCTCTGATACCTGCCAGGTTCATGGCAACTCTCCCATCTTGACATCTGTCCTCCTGAAATCCAGGACTTTGGTCTTAGTGGGGATATTTTCCCTGCACATATCCAATCAGTACCACACTGTGCAATGGTCACTTCTACCCAGGGGCTCCTTGACTGTTATTTTTTCAATGTGCTCCACATTTGTGAGCACCAGATCAAGCATTGCCCCTCCCTGCTGGGTTCTGTGACACCCTGAGTCAGGAATCCACTCTGCAACCCTTCTAGGATCATCTGACTACTGGCACATGTTGTGGATGGTACACTCCAGTCTACCCTGGGTAGGTTGACATCCTGCACTATTACTGTGCCACCTCTTCTTTCCCTGCAGCTTCCAACATTTGCAAGCTCAGTTCCCTGTCCCTTTCCTCTTCCTGGTTGGGTGGTTTATAAACCACCCCCAACCTCACCTTTGTCCCTTTATTGGACTGTAACTGAACCCACAATACTTTCACCCTCCCCTCCTCTGACTCCTCCCTGGTGCAAGTTATACCCTTCCCCAGATATAAACAACCACCCCCCCTTTCCCTTCCACTCTGTCTCCCCTGTATAATTTATATCCAGGGATCAAGAGGTCCCAATTATGGTGTGGTGTGGTCCAGGTCTCAGTTATTGCTGATATGTCCACCCTCCCTTCTGCTAAAAGTGTCTGCAGGTCTTTCATCTCATTTCCAAGACTTCACACATTCAGATAATCCGAGCCTCTTTCCCTTTCTACTTTTTTTCTTATTTCTCTTCTCTGTGTGCTCCCTCCACCCCCTGTTGCTAATTGCCTGCTCCCCCTCCCACTTCACCCTCCAGACCTCTTCTACCAATATGGGGGGAGGCTCGTTGATCTTCTCCTCCTGGAGTCTTTGGGCCTGCAGCCCCCCCCCCAGTTTGAATTCAGTTTATTGGTTATATAACCCCCCTCCAGTTTGTCCTTGAGTACCCTCGAGCCCTCCATACTGAGGTGTAGCCTATCCAGTGAAAAGAGTGTTTTATTTGACCAAGTCTCCCCTCAGTCTCTAACAGAGGTGAACCCTTCCTCCCCGTACCATTTCCTCAGCCAGTTACTGAATTCCTCTATTCTTTTTTTCCTGACTGTTTTGGTCCTTGTCACTCATATCACCTCTGGAAAAGTCAGCAATCTTGCTTCCTTCCTGCAGGTCTTCCCTAATGCCCTGAACCCGCCTTGCACTACCTCCACCTCCTCTCTAGCTAGGTCATTGGTACCCATGTGCATAACTAAGTTTCGTTTCCCTCCAACCTCCCTTACTAGTTTCCTGATTCTTGGGCACATGTCCCCCACTGTCATCCCTGGCATCCAAACTACCCTTCTTGCATATGGGTCCCCCTTCCTTTCCCAGTGAATACCCTTAGTTATGGAGTCTCCTAGGATTACCACCCTTCTGTCCCCTGCAACCATGGTTCTCATGCTTCCCTCCTCACCTGTGGTACCAGCTGTTCCCCCACCTAGCTGCTCCCCCACCATCCTGGTTAGCATTCTGATGCATCCACTACTTATCCCCCCAATCGTTTCTCCATTCCCCTCTGTGCTGGCTGGCTAGCTAGCCTTGCTTCCACTTTTCCCTCCCTTTTTCCTACCCCTTCCTACCCCCCATCTTCTGCCCCACTTTGTATGCATCTTCTTCCCTGCCCTCCTTGACTAGTTCCCTCTCCACTCTCCATCCATTTGCCCTCGACCCTGGCTTATCTCTACCTCCTGCCCCACCTCCTGATGCCCCCTCCCCCCCACCAGACAGTGGTGCAAATTTATTCATGAAAGGCACCCCTTCAAGAGTTCCCACTCCTGTTGCTACCCTAACATTCCCACCCCTTCGCTCTACCACTTGCCATTCCTCCACCCTGGGCTCCCTGGTCCTCTGAGGAAGAGACACCCCTGGCTTCTGGGTGCTTTTCCCTGCTCCCTTCCCCTGCTTGATGCCCTCGCTCCTCTGGGCACCACCATGTGCCTTTCTCTCTACTGCTGTGCTCCTCAGACTCTCCACACCATTCTGTTTAGCTCCCATCTGAGCAGTCTTACTACTGCCCTAAGCTGCTTCAGGCTTCTGCACACTGGACAGCCCCCTTGCACTCCACCTCATCCCCAGGAAGACTGCTGCCCCACAACTATTGCAGCTTACCACTCTCCTTCCACTATCCTGACTCATGAACATGCCCCTATTCCCCCACATCTTCCCGGCCCAGCTTCTCCTAGCCCCCAAGTTCTGTACCACTGTATGTAACCTGGTCAGTGATGTTTACAGCATTCCCAGAAAATTCTCTCAATTCTCCTAACCCCACCTGCTTCCTTGATGCTTAGTGCAAATGTATGCTGACCTTCGATAGGGATCAGCTGCATTCTCCTTCCAACTTCCTACAATGTACTTCCAGCACTCTCTTCCACTATGCTCAGTTCAGTGTAAGCTGAGCTTAGATAGGGATCAGCTGCAACCCCCCCTCCAACCCCCTGCAATGTACTTCCTACCTTCCCTGTTATACCTACCTCTCCTGCTGAGACCAGCATGGCCTGCGGTCCTTCCTGCAGAAGCTCTGCTGACATCCCCAGATGTCAGACATCACACTCCTGCATCGTGGAACTCACATTCAGTCAAGGACTCTTAAGTTTAGCACCCACACATCTTCCAAAGATCATTCACAAACTCACACTAAAGCAACCAAGGAGGGGAAAAACAGTTCTTTAAGTGCTGTACATTAGGCTCTGTTTGTATTTGTTGCTCTGGCCTAAGGCGCATGTTGCCCCTGGATTTTCCAGATGTTATTGTACTAAACAAAGTACACTGAGTATGTCTGCTGACACCCATGATAGAGAAGAGTATCTTCAGGAGCAGGTAGGTGGTGTTGCCACTGTATTACTTGCTGGTGAGACCCCACCTAGACAATACCTACAGTTTTGGAGGCCGCACATCAAAAAAGACATAGGGTGGACTTCCGGTAGAGGAATGGCAGCGTGAGCACGCAGGGTTCAGGGCTCCCTCGCTGCATCACTCGAAATTAATATCTCTCTCCCTTCCAAAAAACAAAACCTCAACTAAAAAAAGAGCACTATACACTGGACGACATGGGAGAGATAGTACATGAAAAGAAATTAGTCTCGCATTAGTTGCAATGAAGCACCAAGAGAGGAACCGTTTTCTGCCTCTGCAAGACTTACTGGAGACTGAGGATACCAGCCTGCCTGATAGCGATTCCTTGACACAAACACAGAGACCAGAGAGGAGAAGGGGGACTAGGAGCAATAAACACTGCCTGTATTGGAACACTCACCCTTTGAAGCCACACTGTCAGCGATAGCAGAATTCAGGTCGGAAATGAGAGACGCTTTGCGGGAGATTCGTACTGACCTGGGGGATATGCAGTCAAGGGTGAATGACACAGAAGCACTAACCGCCGAAAATATGGCCAAGATTACAGTTTTGGAACAGGCAGTACATTCCATAGCCGAGGAGCAGTTGCATCTGTCTTTAAGGCAGGAAGATATGGAAAATAGGGGAAGACATAAAAACATTAGATTATATGGTTTACCGGAGAGGGAGGAGGGCAAAGATCCGGCTGCTTTTGTGGATTATTTCTTGCGCTTAACCCTGGATCTCGGCCCAGAATTCCAAATAGACGTTGAGAGGGATCATCGAGCGCTCGGTACTCAACCAACTAAACCTGATGCTAGACCGAGATCTTTTATGATTAGATTTGCCAGTTTTGTACAAAAAGAACAGATCTTGACCAAAGCGTGGCAAAAACAAAAGGTTATGCTGGGCACTCACCGCATTCTGTTCGACAACAATTACGCCCCAGCAACTTAGAGACAGAGAAGGGAGTATTCCCCCTGTTTCCCCTTCTGAGAGCTAAAAACCTAAAATTTCGCACCCCCATCCAGCGAAGTTGGTGGTTCTTCTCCCTAATGGCCTCATAACATATAATTCAACTATGGAGGCCAAAACAGACTTATGTCAAAGGGGCATTATATCGGACAAGGACTTTAAAATGGTTTCCAAGGCCCGACAACCGCTATTGCACCATGACTTACAAGATTCGGACCGAGTGAATGCAGGGGACCAAAAGCTCTAGAAACTACTAGATAAAATGAAATCACTTGGAAATCCTACTCTTCAGCCAGCATAAAGGCTAAGTATATTGACAGGGGTATATTATTAAAATGAGGGGGTGGGTGAAGGGGGAGAGATATTGAGCGGCCTTGTCCAAATGCCTGAGGGTTGAGAGCTAGCAATCGCTCCTCTAAGGGCATTAAAGGTGCACTATCTTAAACAATCATAAAACAAAAATCCACTATTTCTGCCCTATGGAGTGCTCGGCTTTCCCATTGAAAGGCGGGAGGTGCTTTGTCGTTCTCCTTTCCCACCCTCCTTGAACCTCACCCCCTAGATTGGCGACCCCTTCCCCTCCTTCCCTTGTTTCCTTCTCATGCATTCCTATCCAGAGGAGGTCTCCGTGGTCAGGTTTATAAGGGCTGCAACTTGATAATTACCAAGCAGAGATTTTCTGGAGCCCTGTCTGCTGATTACAGGGCATAGACATTTGACACAGTGGACTTGGGTAGAGCTGTACTGTATGGGACTGAGAGAAGAAATGAACAATTAAATGATTTAGGAGCCACATTCACAATCATAACCCACACCGCTACTTCGCTTTTGCCCAATCAGTATATAGTGAGACTTTATTTTGTGAAATATTTCTCCCAATGTTAAGTCCCCCACTGAAATGATCCTGGCAGAAACCCATTGAGGTTTTTCTCAAGAATATAACAACCTGGCATTTTATTTGATAACACTAGAGGGCACTGTTTAGATACTAGATGCTCAACATTATCCTGAAGGGCATAGACGAATTATAGAGGATACTCGACGGAGTAATGATCAGCTGCTGGGTTATGGGCGCTCATGCCCTCTTCCCCTTCTGATCAGACTACATGATGAGCGCCCTAATTGGGGAGGAATTCCACCTGTAATGTTTTCCTTTGTTTAGGCTTGTTCTCACAGCCTTGCTGTGGGTCAGTTATCAGGATGTTTGCCAGTTGAGGGGATCCTCTTGTTTCTTCTCCCCTGGCATCAATAGGGATTGGAACAGAGATCTTGCCTTTGTGTATAGGGTAGGTTTGGGTCACAGTGGGAGGCTAGTGTGGACAATACTGGCAGGCCAGATTATGGGTATGAAAGTCATGCTCTCCCTCCCTCCTTCTCTTATTTTTTTTTTTACTTCAAGGGAGAGAGGGAATTAGGGAGTGAAGGGGAAAGGAAAAGGAGTGGAAAGGGGGTTTCTCCTATCAATAACTGTTCTGTATATGAGACTAGACTTAACATTATGATGCACAGGGAGCTCTCCTCCCTTTATTGGAGAGTTACCCAATGGTTTGATACTTCACGAGTTCCCAGCTCCACCACTACAGGACCTGGTTCCATTTAGGAACTAATTCCTCGAGAGGGTGTTCCCTCTCGAGTGGGTGTAGATCCACCTTCTACGGATCATTCCCCACTTACCTAGAGGAAAGAGTCTCTTCTCTCTGGGACCAGGGTTGGAGATGATGGAATCTTCCCCAATGGTGGAAGACCACTTGTACGTAGTTCTTCCCATTGGAAGGTTTATAATTTCAAAAGTTGTTGGTTTAGAGTTAATATGGATCTTGTTATTAACCATAATGTTTGTTATTAAAATTGTTGGTGACAGATTCCAAATCCAAGGACGAGTGCTTCCAATCCAGGCATTGGTGGTCTGGGCCGAGGGAAACCTGAGACTGGGAATTATTGTACCTTCCAGGTATACTGAAAATGGTCCCTTTGGGCCCCTGGAGGGGAATAAATGCATATTTTTAAGTGACCGATCAAGGGTGTTCCCTCATTACCTTAGACGACTTGCCGTATTAATAGAGGAGATGGTGTTACTCCGAGATCATGGCTAATGTTCCAATTAAATTTTTTTCACAAAATGTAAATGGCCTACACTCCCCCATTAAATGATATAAAATCATGTAGTATTTAGGTAAACAGAAAGCTGACTTGTATTTACTACAAGAAACCCACCTATCCAAAGTGGAGCACTCCAAACTCCACTGGGGAGGGCAATATCAAATACTGGCTTCCTCTCATTCGAGTGGACATAAAAGGGGAACAGCAATTTTAATGCCCACTTCAACACCACTAGAAATTCAGGGTACTTATATGGACCCTCAGGGCCATTATGTGATCCTGACGGCTAAGTTATATTCACAGGTTATTACCCTGGTAAATGTATCCTTACCACCGCAGACTTCGCGCCCCATAATTAAGACCTATATACAAAAGGTGATGGAAAGGCTTCAGGACATTCTGATAATGGGTGGTGATTTTAATATTTCTTTTCATCCCCATCTAGACTTCTCAAATCCTAAACCACAAAAGCTCTCTGAGGCAGCTAAATATTTAAAGGGAAATTTGTCATTTTTGGGTATAGAGGATGTCTGGAGGAGGCTTTTTCCCTCAACACCGGGCTATGCTTTCTTCTCGGGAAGACATAATTCATACTCTCGCTTAGACTATTTTTTTGTTATGGGAGAGCACTTATCTTTAGTACAAGATGTGTTAATAGAACCTAGAATTCTATCAGACCATAGTCCCTTAATTCTTAAAATCAATCTAGGAAAACAAAAGAAACACAAACTTTGGAGATTTAATAGCTCTTTATTAAAAGATAAAAAAAATCTTAGATCATTTTAAGGAACGTATTTCACAGATAATTCTGGAAATTTTTTCATCCCAAGTCTCACAAGCAATTCAATGGGACACATTGAAGGTGGTGCTCCATGGAGAGATACTGTCCTATGAATCCTATAAACAAAAAAAAAATTAAAGAAAGATTAAATTATATAACAGATTTGTTATCCTCCTATCAAATGCTGTACAGAGAGAGTGACAGGGCTTTACAGAATCGAATAAAAAATTTAAAACAAGATATCCCAAAAATAATTGACTATTAAACTCTATAAAGTTTAAGCTCTCTATGCCAATACAATTATGAGGGAGGCACCTGAGGCGCCAGAGCACTGGCTCAAAAGTTGAGGGCAAATAAAAGGGCTTCAACAATTTTAAAATAAGATTGATGGCTTCGGATTCCCCCTCTTATAAAAAAGAAGAGATAAAACAAGTGTTTCAAAAGTTTTTTAAATTTCTTTATACTGCCCCATCCCCTCCAAAATCAAGAAGAAGTCTTAGCTACCTCATTTACAAACCTTAACTTGCCCACCCTCACAGAATCTCAACAAGAAAGTCTAAATCAACCAATCACAGCCGAAGAGATTCTTTTTCAAATTAAACAGCTAAAACCCTCAAAATGCCCAGGTCCAGATGGTTTTGGCTTAGAGTGGAACAAGCTCTTTAGCCGTCAGCTTCTTTCTAGTCTTCTTCTTGCTTGTAGAAAGGTAGCAGCGGGAGGAGTCCCCTCACCTTCCTGGAATTATGCGTTTTTGTCCCCTCTGCTTAAACCCAATAAGGAAATGTAGAATATAAAATATTTATGTCAGTTTGGGCTAAGAGATTAGAACCCATCCTGATGACGGTAATTCACCATGATCAATCGGGGTTTATTAAACAAAGAAATACCTTTGGTAGTCTTTGCCGCTTAATGCTGTTACTAGAATACATTCACACTAGAAGGATTCCATCCATAGTTGTCAGTTTAGATGCTGACAAAGCTCTCGACAAGGTGGACTGGAAATACTTGTGGGCTACCTTGTCAAAATTTTTGTTTCCAAATCCCTTTATTACATGCATTAAAAATATTTATTCACAGCCACAGGTCTATATCCGAGTAAATGGTGCTTTGTCCCAACCAATTCAAATTCATAGAGGCACTAGACAGGGTTGTCCCCTATCCTCTTTATTATTTGCGTTATATATTGAACCATTAGCTGAAATAATAAGGGGTAATAAGAACATAGAGGGAATTCCAGTGGGCTAAAGGGAATACAAGTTAGCATAATTTGCTGACGACATCTTGATAACTGCTCTTTCTCCCGAAACATCTCTTCCAGCCCTATGGCAAACACTGGAAAATTTTAGCAAACTTTCCAGTTTTCAGTTAAATATATCCAGAACAGATTTACTTCCTTTATTTTTTACTCCATCTCAAAATCTTAAGAGTAAATATCCAATTAAATGGTATAAAAACAAATTCCAATATCTGGGAGTGATAATTCCCCAAAAACCTTGAATTATTAGAATTACTAAACTATGAACCCGTATCAAATCAAATCAAATCCAAAGTGATCTAACTATGTGGTCTCGGCTACCACTGTCAGTTTTTCAAAGAATAGAAACTATCTGCATGATTATCCTTCCAAAATTACTATATCTATTCCAAAATGTCCCCACCTTCCTCTCGAATTTTTCTTTTAGATCATGGGATAAGTTAATTTCTAACTTTATATGGAGGGGCCAGAATCCTAGAATCAGAATGTCACTTCTTCAACTTCCTCTCTCGGAGGGAGGAGCTAACTTACCGAATGAAAAATTTTATTCAGTGGCATTTTATTGTGGAATATTGTCTCTTTGGCTTTCACCTTCCTATCACTCTCCTTGGAAAGATCTAGAATTCACAATAAATGACCTTTATGATGTAATAAGGGTCACATTGGTCTTGGCGGGTAGATCACTTCCTCTCTACGATTTTCCTCCATTTACAACCCAAATATTAAAGATTTGGGATAAATTAAAACAACAGAAAGCTTAGAGAATTTTTTTCTCTATTCTTTAATCTCGGAAGATGACCGCTTTATGCCGGCAAATCTGGACCATACCTTCTCCAGATGGAGACATGTGGGGTTATAATTTTTTTATCAATTTCTTCCCCCTCTGGAATTATTCCATTTGATTTACTGCAAACTCAATTTGATTTATCTAATAATGACATGTTTAGATACAACCAGATGAGGAACTACCTTCTACACCAAAGAAACATTAATATCCAGTTACAGGAGCCATTACCACTGGCCTGGAGATTTTTGGAGGATAACATTAAGGGAAGCTTATGGCCACATCAGGTGGGTTACTTTTACAACATTTTAAGGGAGGGACTGGGTGATTCTTCGACCTCTATCATGGATAACTGGAATAACGACCTGGAATTAGAGATACAGGAACAGGATTGGATTCATTCCTCTGTGCATGCATATAAAATTACACACGCCACTAGATGGCGTAAATTCGCTTAGAAGTGTAGGAGCCAATTTTTCCATTCTCCATCACTATTAACTAAATATCTTCCAATATCATATGGGGCTTGCTGGAGGAAATGCTCTTGCAGATTCGCAGATCTTGGTCACATTTTTTGGTCCTGTCCTCTACTGATGCCATTTTGGTGTTCTATTCAACAAGAGATTTCAGACTGTGTAGGAGAGTCATTTGATCTCACAGCTGAAACAGTCTTACTCTCTGTATACCCTAGTCAGAACCTACGGTGGCCCCGAACTCTTTTACCTATATTTATATTAGCTGTCAAGAAGGCAATAACCCGACGCTGGCATTCTACAGTTGTTCCAGCTGTTCATGAGTGGAGGGGTCTAATCGCTGACATTTACTGTATGGAGTCACTAACAGCTGTAATCCACAGTAAACAAAAACAATTTGAGCAGCAATGGAGACTGTGGATAATATATTATTCCAGATATGACCTAGATTTTGTCCCTTGACTATGATCCTTAACCGTGTCTCTAGGTTGTGGGTGGGTTTTGAGGGATACAAGGTAGTTTGATTTTACTTGATGAAGGACAGTGTGGGTCATACTTCTTAATATTGGTTGTAGAACGGGGTATAACATCAATTCCATGAACTTGGGAAGCACTAAATCACTTTAACTTTATGGCATGGATTTTAAGTAGAAATCTCTGTGATGTTAAAGAAATAAAGTTTTTTTTTTCCTTTTAGCTTACTGTCATATACGTGTAATATCATAAGCTGTTTTTTAGATCCTCATAACTGTTGGTTTCATGCCTATTGTAACTAATTTTGTATGTGTCACCTCACATTAATAAAAAGAAAATTAAAAAAAAAACGACATAGGGTGGAAGCAATTCAGAGGAGGGCAACTAAAATGGTGCAGGGGATGCACAAGAAGCCCTGCAAGTAGAGACTGAGGGATCTCAACATGAACACCCTGGAAAAAAGAAGTGCGAGAGGTGACATGATAGTGCTCACCCATGCCACAGTGACAGCGAAGCTGCTGGTGTAAAGTACAGCTCCACCAATCCACCAGCACCAGCCACCATGCTCCGATGATCTGCTGCCTGGTAATAGGAGTGACATCCAGTATGGTGGGCTATGCCACCTGCGGTTTTACTATAGCATGGTGACATCTACTTTCACGACATCCCCGACAATGACAGACTCAATGCTGAGTGTCGGCATTGTACTGTCATGGATATCAGTGTGTTTTCTGAACCCCCCACACTCCCCAGTCTCTAAATATACAACTCTGAGTTGGAGTTGTCTCTGGGATGGGGCAAAACACCAGGAGATGCACCGCCGGTGTCTGCGGGGACCATCACAGCGACCCGCTTTTTGTCAAATTCTGTCGCTGTGATGGTCATCGCTGTGGCGGTGTCAGCATGCGGTTGGTACACCGCCACCTGCACCCCCAGTTCTTTATATAACAAACTCCATGTCACACCCTGGCAGAAAGTGGGAGGATCACCGGAACGGCAGGATCACAGGATGGCAAGAAATCAAAGTCGCAGAAGGAGGCATGCAACATAAATTCTTCTGCAACATTACGGTGGCAATAATCAGTCACCACATTAATGGGATATGACATTATAGAGAAATACAGTACATCACAGGGGTAAACAGGGTTCAAGAGCAGAGTCCCTTTCAAATGAATAAGAGCACCAGTACCACAGGGCATTCAATGAAGCTGAAGGGTAGGGAGTTTCAAAAGAGATGTGAGGAAGTAATTATTAACTGAAAGGGTGATAGACATCTGGAACAAACTGCCAGCAAAGTTGTGGAGGCGGAAACGGGGGGTCAAGCATGCATAGGATAAATGTAGGGGTATATTAGAAAATAGGGAGGATGGAGGGTTGATGGAGACCAGTTAGGGTCTGCAAAGACAAATTAGGCAGGTAACATCTAGACAGACTGAGTGAACCAAGCAGTCTTTTCTGCCAACAAATTCTATTATAAAAGAAATTAGAAAAGACATAAGTTACACTGCTTCCTATTATTGGTATTTTTTTTCGCGGGGTGGTGGTATTTGAGAGCTTAACTCCTTAGCTAAATAACTCCACACTATATATCAAGGGTGTCTATATTGAATGTGATGAGCCAGGGAAGGGATCCATGGGGCGCCAGTGACCTGGATAACCAATTCAAAGTAATCTGGTGTCACTAGATCACCAGGAAAAACTAGCAAGGAATGATATTGTATTGGCATGGCCATCAAGGTACAATTCAAGGGGGAAGACAGCAAGGGGGAACAACTTCAGTCGTAGCAGCATGTGCCCCACTGGCCAGGGCAAGAGCCATGCCATGGGACAACCCCTGCAACTGTCCTATGTGCAACAAATAACATCTGAAAAGGCAGTTTGCATAAGTGTATGCTGTGCTTCTTTCACAGGGGAGAATACATCCCCTGCAGTCAGCGTCACCCATTTGTGTATGGCAGCACTGGGAGCCATGTGTGCACAGGAGTAACACCATAGAAACATAGACTTTGACGGCAGATAAGGACCGCTTGGCCCACCTAGTCTGCCCATTTCCCTACCTATTGGATAAGCCGCAGATCCTAGTTAACCAACAGCCTACTTCTTCCTACCCCCCCATCAGAATTGCCTTATGTCTGTCCCATGCATTCTTGAATTCTCCCATAGTTTTAGACCCCACAACGTCCTCAGGAAGGCTGTTCCATGTGTCCACCACCCTCTCTGTTAAAAAATACTTCCTTACTTGGCCCCTGAGCTGTCCTCACCTCTATCTTCAAATTGTGTCCCCTTGTTCTTGCACATCTCTTTTTCCGAAAGATGCTACCCTCTTGGACTTTGTTGATTTCCTTGAGGTACTTGAAAGTTTCTATCATGTCTCCCCTCTCTCCTTTCCTCAAGGGTATACATACTAAGGTCCTTTGTTGTCTCTTTGTATGGCTTCTGTTGCAGACCCTGTACCATTTTAGTTGCCCTCCTCTGGACTGCTTCCATCAAGTCTAGGTCCTTGTGGAGATGGGGTCTCCAGAACTGCACGCAGTACTCCAGATGGGGTCTCACCAACTGTCTGTATAGAGGGATGACAACTTCCTGTTTTCTACTGGTGATGCTTCTCCCTATACATCCCAGTATTCCCCCAGCCATCCTTACCACCCACCACACTAGCTCTATAAGGCCCCTGCTGTGTCTGTCTGGGGAGAGGAAGGAACCTGCCTCATGATCTCATTTATTAAATGGCCCAAATAGAAAAGCAACTTAAAAGACAACTACAGTGTCAAAGCACTGAAGCAGGTTTCCTATGGAAGGGCACTGGCAACGCAACCAAATTTAAGAAAGTCTGTATTACATATACAGTACCTCATTAATGTAAAGCTTCATAGGAAGCATATGCCTGGTGATTAGCATGTACTATGCCCATGATGCTGTGCATTAGTTGAACACAAGTAATTTGGTATGCTATATGCAATCTGCATGGGTATATCCATGTGAAGGCAGAGTTAGAAGGGGAAACACTAAAATATAGTCTGTTAGGGAATGGTACAGTTTTCAGTTCCTTCCTGTCAGATTCATGCTAATTGTGACCACAGTAGGCCTCTTGGCCACATCAAGCAGCCTTGAAAAAGGGGACAAGGTTGAACACCGGAAGCTGCAGGCCAGTCAGGGTGAATGCTGGCCATGATACCGGGGAAACTCCCCTTCTCTTGAGGGATTGGAACCATCAAACTCCTGTCACCCTTTGGAAAAGATGGAACAACAAGAACGGTTTTGTGGTTACAACCTTGGGAATCTGTTTTCTGTCTAATTGACTTTGACACTGTCTTATGTTCTAACAGGACTGACTCTTCCTGACGCTGGAGCCAGGGAGCACACTGATGCAGCCAGGTGGTGCACTTTCATCTGTCGTGGTCCTGACCCCATAGCAGATACTGGAGCCAGGATCGTGGGACCACTGATGTGACTCCGGCTGTGAAAAGAAGGAGCCCAGGTTCGGCTCCCCCAGGGCTCCTGGATGTCAGTAGTGATACCCTGCGAGTCCTCCACCACAGCAATCTGGTTCATTGGGGGACCCGGGATGAAGAGATGCATGGAATTCCAGCTGGGAAAACAGGGGCCTGTGAGTCCATTCAAGTAAGCCCCAGAAATGATGGAGGTGGCTTACACAAAGCCAAAAAGCTTGATCTATTAAAGGAAGAGTCAGTCCTGTTAGAACATAAGAGAGTGTCAAAGTCAATTAGACGGAAAATGGATCCCCAAGGTTGTAACCACAAAACCGTTCTTGTTGTTCCATCTCTTCTAAAGGGTGCCAGGAGTTTGTTGGTTCCAATCCCTCAAGAGGAGGGGAGTTTCCCCGGTATCATGGCCAGCATTCACCCTGTCAATAAAACAGGTCCATGCAATCCAACACACAGTGCAAATATGTGCATCAATAATATAACCCTTAGATAAGGGCAGAAAATAAGAGTAATGGATGTAGCAATTAAATTACGGATGTAGCAATTACTTAAAACATTCACAAAGAATATACGGTGTCAACAATTCAAAATGTCTTAATTCAGATATAAAAACTGGCTGGGTGATTTTTTTTAGCAATTTCTGGAGATCCATCCACATATGAACCACTGCAAAAAAAGGACATAATAGACATTAGTGGAATTGTTACAGTAGTCAACTTAGCAGCACTAAGCTTACAATCATTAGTCTTAAAACTAATTTGTCCCCCAAAGCTAGTCCCTAACCTCAATGGAGTCTACCACCCAGGGCAGTTAAGTGCAGCAGCTTGCAGGAGACCCCAGCTTCCAGATCATCTCTCTCTAACTCCTGCACCACCAATGCCAATGCCAGCAAGCAAACATTTGGCATTGACAAATGCTTGTTTACTGAGGCTCCAGCTCCTTCTCAAGTAGCCGCCTGATACCAGGTTCATGGCTGTGCCAACAACTGTATGGGCCCCCTGCAAAACATGTTGTTGGGCCCTAGCGCCCCCCCCCCCACCAATAAATGTGCAATGAACATCAGTGCATTTTAAATTTTTACAGTGTCAGGTTTTTTTATATCACTCCTGCTAAGCATCCATATTTGTCCATGCGGCTCCCAATCCCTTGTTGGTGCCACGATCAAGGAACTAAACTATTTAATTTGTTCCTGCTTGTCCTGGTGACACAAACACCAAAATTAGATGTTTTGAGTAATGGGCCATACTGCTTCTATGGTCTGTACCTACCACCATGTTAAACTGGAGTAAGAATCTTCTGATGCCATCGGTGACAGATGCAAAATCAAATGGATAACCAAATGAAAAAGATAAAACTGCAAGTTTGTCTGTGATAAAAAAATATTCTTAGCGTTGCCCATTGAGGCAGTGGGTCCCCAGACAGTGTGGGCCCTACTGCAACTGCAGTTCTTGCACCCCACCCCACCCCGGTCACTGTCCTGTTCTTTGTTAAGAAATGCAGAGAGCAAACAACAGTATTTTTATTGTGTATATCTGGAAGATTCCCCCTTTATGTCTGCTTTCCACATTGCACATAACGTGTCATCTTGAGGGAAAGTATGGAAGGACAGTTCTCTGCATTCTGATTTTCAACTGTCACTCCGACAGCCCCAACACAGCAATAGATCATATTAATGGTTTTTGAAGCCTGAGGTTTAAATAATCTAAATCAGGTCTGCCACGATGTTTAGACTGACAAAATGCACTGACTGACACTGAGTAAAATTCAGCTGACTGCGATTGAAATAATCTATATCTGGGCCACCAAAATGCAACAGTGAGTACTGTAAATTTAAAACAGAATGTCACAATGGGAGCCTGTTCTGGCAGACATCTGACTTAAACAACGTCTGAATTAAATGCAATTGAGAGTCAAAAAAACGAACCAAACACAAAGAAATCCACAGTTTGGGCCAAAGTATTTAATGACTGCCAAGCTGCAAGAGGTGCTAAAATGCTTACGTAGAAATGGCCAGTAAAACTGTCTCAAATGACACATTTGGATCCTTTTATGCCGTGGTCCGTAACACCAATGGACAAGAGTACTCTATCAGCAGCTTTTGTTGCTTACGCTCATCTCTAAATAGACACCTGAACTCCCTAGAAATGATTAGAAAAATTAACGTTATCACTGACATGGATTTTACCAGTAGCAACAATGTGTTCGTGGCAGTAACCAAGAGGTACGGAAAAGCCCAAAAAGATACATCTAAGCACCATCCTGCCATTTCACACAGTGACCTGATCAAGTTAAAGGAAAGTGCTGTGCTGAGCCCTGAGACCACACCTGGTCTACTCCGCAAAGTCTGGTTTGATGTCCAGATGCACATGGCCAGGTACGGTAGGGAGGGTCTCAGACAGCTGATGCCCAACAGCTCTGAACCTAAATTAAATGACAACGGGCACAAATATGTGACCCTGCATTTTACCGAGGCGACCAAGAATCACAAAGACCTCATCGAGCAGAGTAAAGGCAATTTCAGAGCATTTATCCCATTCTGAACCTTGATCACAGACATGTCCAGTTGCCAGTTTGAGAAAATATCCACAAAAACTCCCTCAGGATGCCCCCGCTTTCTGCTGTCACCCTCGTAAATTTCCTCAAGCATCTTTAGACACACAGTCTGAATCATACACAAAAGCACCTATTGGCTTAAATTACGTCTCATCCATGATGTCAAAAATAAGCAAGGAAGCCATGATTTCTCAAGAGTATACCAGCCACAGTATTCGTGTGGCTGCAGTCCAGATACTTTCTGATGCTGGTCTGGAGAGCCGCGAAGTAATGGCAGCTATGAGGCATCACTACAAGGTGAGTCTGTGGGCTTACTGGTGGCTTGCATCAATGGACCAGAAGCGCTGGCATTACATCCTGGGTCAGGCAGAAGAAGAGGAGACCAAGTGAGTGTGTATTGAAAATACTTTGTCAGCAACGCCAGCGAAAAACGTCAGGACAATGCCCTCTAGCTCCAACTCTTGTTAAAATGTCTGGTCAAGCAAATATTATTTCTGAGCCCCGATCTTCAACAGACTCAGATAGAGTGACTTCTGGTGATCAGCTGATGACAACGCAGCAGGGACCATTCATCTTCAACAGTGCAATGACATTTAATGGAGCAGTAAACTTTTACAGCCTGAGCAAGTAATTTTTTATTTTACACACATCAGTTATTCAGTGCATCTCAAGCGCAAATGCGTTTTTATTTAACACCTCCAGTATATGCTTAATTCCTCCCACCCCATTAATAATGGGACTTTTTTTTAGGCGTAGGAATATTTGAAAAAATAAAATGAATTTTATGATTTTCATATATGTTGTCATTTTTTAAATATAAAACAATGGTATTGGCATTTTATAAGTGCAATAAAACAAGACAGGGTGTGCATGGAATGTATTTTACCGCACAGTCAGTGGCTAAAGTCACTTGACCTGTGGCCTCCTGCCTTATTACGCCCCTGGCTATATGGTAAAATATGTTCCATGCACACCCTGTTATGTCTTACTGCTTACTTAAAGCATTTGAAAAGTGTTAAAATGACAGTTATTCTCTAAATGTGAACAGTTTCTAATATCTGTAGTTCTGTTTGTTTAAGGAGCAGTTTGACCTTGGAGTTTACAATTGTGGAAGTGGTGAAATTCAATTGTTTATATGCAGCTTGCAGTTTAAAAACTGAGTCTCTCTGTGACTTCTGCTTGAGTTTGCAGGTTTCTTTACTAACTCTTTTTAGTTCTTACATGATACATGTTTAAAGTGTTAGGATTAATGCTGGATTTCTGTGTGGCGTGGGGTTTCATAAGTTTCAGTGTGTTTATGTATGGGGTGGCTGTGATGAACTGTCACGTCTGTAAAATGTAATGGTTTGCTTTGCTAACCCTTGTTTTCTAATTTTTGATGTTCCAGATGAGATGCAAGTCCTTGTTGTTGTTGGGAATTGTGATTCTGGTCCTGAGCCATTATTTTCAGCTCTGTGTACTACAACAGTGGAAGGTCAAGTGAGATGTGAAAGGTCACGCTGTAAGTCAGATTAGGTGAATGTTAGTGCTTCATGACAGCATGCTTACTAGGTTCATGTTATGTATTTTTTTCATATCTTTTACAATGAGGAGAGTGGTCTACCCATATGATAAAACAGCAGCAAAGAGTTCCACTTCCAGTCTCTGGTGTTGATGAACTAGCTGTAGGCCAAGGAGAGATTTGGGACTGAGCGCTTATTAAAAAGACTGTTGGAGTTCCTTACATTTTCTTACTCTTATTTGCAAGTCCATTTCTCTGCTAAATAAATCCCCTGCAGCAATGTGGTGTCTTATTTATTTATTTGAAAATTGGTAACTGGGAGAGGCACACTGAGCTGAGGCTCGTTTCTGGCTGTGACCCAGGGGAGGAGAATAGGAGAAACAGCGGTACAATACATGAAACAAGTCAACAGAGCAACAAAGATTTATGCAGCAAGGCCTGGGAGGTGTCAGGAGGAAGATTAAAAGGAACAGGTGAGGTGGGGTTGGAGTTTCAACTGGTGCCTGAGGGAGTCAAGGGAGGGGGGAGTTTGTTCCAGAGTGAGGGAAGTTGATAGGAGAAGGCAGATTGCCCAGCAGAGGAGCAGGGGTGAGCAGTGGAGAAAGTATGATGATTCCTGGAATGGATAGAACAAATCTAGAAATTTTTATCAGGAAATTTCTTCACTTTATTTATTTATTTATTTAAATGTTTCACCAGGAAGGCACACCTAACAACAGGTTGCTAGTCTCACGGTGCATCTGGGGGTACAGTGAGGAGGAGAAAACAAAGATTATACAGATAATAGATGGTAAGAATGGTTATAAATTAAGTAGGAAGCATGTAGATGATATACAACAATTAGTGTGCAGTACAGAGATTACAGCTTGTAAAATTAATACAGCCAATAGGAATTCACAAATCTAAGCTACAATAATACAGATGGTACAGTAATGTGACAGTACAGTTATAGTGCAATAATGTTCCCAGTGCTAGGCTCATATGGAGTAAATAAGTGCAACTGAAGGAGTAGGGAGTGAAGTAGCTAAGAAGTGCTGTAAGGAAGTGTAGAGGAAAAGGAGGAGGGTGTGTGGGGGGGGGGAGAGAAGACCACCAAAACCTATTTCCCCTTCAGGATGTTGAGAACCCTGCAAGGGGGGCATGGAGCTGACAAGCAAGAACAATGTAAAGAGGAATTAAGGAGGATGAAAGCAGACCACCAAAACCTATTTCCCAACGTGTCTTGTGTGTGCTGTCTTTTGTTGTTTTCTTTTTGTACGTAGAAACATAAAGGTTGTCAGCAGAAAATGGCCATGTGGCCCATCAAGTCTGCCAGGCCCTGCCTATATAATTTCGATTGTGAGGTCCCTATTGAGCCTTTACTCCTCCTTACCACCTCCCCTTTTGTCACCATCTTTACCAACCCCCATACCTCTCAACCTCTTGCCTCATAAATCAGGGACAATGCTTAAAAAATTCAGGGGCAAAGACCCAAAATCAGGGACACATCTTAATAATTGGTAATATTCACTCAGAAAGTTGATAGGATAAGGGGATTAGTGTAAGATGCATTTTCTGATGAAGAACAAGTCTGTAACTTTAATGTTTGACATTATTTTGTGCTTAAAATTCTCAGTGTTTAGTCACAAAAACACTAATTTTAGGAGGGACAGAGGAGAATTCTGAGCCCAAATCAGGGACATCCCTGATAATCAGGGACAGTTGAGAGGTATGCCAACCCTATGTGTCAGTCTCAACCAATTGTAAACCCTAATACTGATTTTGCATTATTTCCCTTGGTAATCTATTCCACCTCTCTACCGTTCTGTGAAGCAATGTTTTTTGGCATCCCTTTAAAATATCCCATCGGCCAGATTCATTGAGTTCCCCTGGCACTTGTGTTGCCACTCAGCATTAATAACTCTCTGCTCTCTACTTTATGTATCTCTTAAAGTTGTTTGCACATTTTGATAATGTCCCCCTCTCTCTTCTTGCCTACAGTGTTTACATGCTGAGATCTTTCAAACTCTCATATTTTCTGCTGACCTGGATCATTTTGTTTACCCGTCTCTGCACTGCCTACACCATGGCCTTGTCTTTCTTCAAAAGCAGGTTCCAGAACTGCACACAGTACTCTAGGTGAGGACAAACCAGGGATCTCTACAGTGGCAAAATCAACTCACACCTCTGGCTACTGATTCCCCCTTCCTATAAATCCCAGCCTTCTATTTGCTCTCCTCGTTTTCCTGTTGCACTGCAGAGATGTTCTTAGATTGTCTGATATTATTACCCCCAGGTCCTTCTCCTTGGTCTACTTTCCACTTTTATTCCCCCCTCCCCATGCTGTATTCTTTTTGGGATTTGTTGCCTCATATACATTACCTTGCACTTCTCAGTGAATTTCAACTATCAAATCTTTGATCACTTGTCCACTCTTTCCAAGTCCTCCCTCTTATTTCTTACCCTTTCCTCACTATACAGAAGCAAAAAGACATGATGGGGCGTGCATTGATTAGATATTACCACATGCCCAGGGGTGTAGTGAGGCACGAGGCTGCAGGCTGAGTGCCTTCAGCCCCTGGATGTGCAGTAATATCTGTTCAATGCATACCCCGGAATGTTTTATTGCGCTTGTAAAATGGGCTTCCTTTAAAAAAAATGTTTTTCTGACATTAAGTAAATATGTTTGCACATGTAAAAACAGATATATTTATCTTAACTTATGGTAAAATAGTCCTCCCACCTCCTAGACAGTGATATCATTTTTTTTGTGCTTTAGGACTTTTGTCCTTGATTGCCATCCATAGCTCTTCCCACACATCCCTCACTCCCCATGGTACAGTACTTTGTTTTTATTTTGGCCTTTTTTCCTGTCACCCCGTAGTATAGTACTTTATTTTTATTTTGGGGTACCCTACTTCTCATTGGAAGCATGTTCCCTGAAGACAGCAAAGTTTTCCATAGGACTGAGCACTGTGCTGAAGGGAGATCATAAAGCATGACTGGGAAGTGATTTGTTGGAAAGATGGAGGTAGTGTCATTTATATGTACTGTACCTGCAATATGGTTTCTTTTCTTTTTTTTTTGTTACTTTGACTGACTTGCAGCAGTTTCTGCTCACAGTGACTGGCAGACCAAATAAAACGAGTGAGCGACTAACTGGCGGGCAGTGGGCAGGGAGCAAGAGAAACTGTCAGCTAACAGAACAGGAGGGATCACACTCAGGAAAAATCATAGCAGCAGCTCTGCTGACACACAGACTAAGAGACTGGTGACTCGGAAAGCTGCTATTCTTGACATTTTTTTTTAAGTAACTTACAGTTTATTAAAAGTTTTTGGACAGTCAGATGACAGTCATGCTTATACAGATACTGTATCTGGGAAAGAAAGGGACAGTGGCTGACAGAGCACAAGGCAGTTAAGCGCAAGTTAACTGACACAGAAGAGCTGATTACTTTTTTTTGTACTTGTCTGTTTCTTTACTGAAAGGGGAAAGAAAAGGAAGAGCGAGTGGCACCAGAGTTTCCCTGACTGGCCGGCACGTCCTGGATGAGCCACTTAGTGAGAAAAATAAATGGCAACATTTGAAAAATAAGTATTCTAAGGGCACAGGGATTTCGTTTTTTCCAGTGAGGTCCTGCATTTTGAGAACTTGTGTTTACCTGTGCGTGAATGGATTTAATGTACAGATAAGAACCAATCAAAATGCAGGATTTTCTCTCCCCATTTTATAACCTGTCCCGCACATTGTAGTGTTATCCCTCAAAAGGCAGACCTTCCTCTGGAGCCCTACTCCAATGACACAGATAGAAGTGCTTAACAGCTGCCTGGCTAAAATCCAGGACTGGATGGCACCCAAATGGCTGAGGCTAAACCCTGACAGACGGAGATCTTGGTAACTGAGCCTGGTCACGGGCGTGATGGGATTGTCTCTGGAGTGGCAACAGGATTGGTCCTGGGAACCACTACGTTGATGGCTTCCCGTAGGGTGAGAAATCTGGGCATTTTCCTGGATGACAGATTGACACTTGATGCTCAGGTATCATCTGTTGTCCAAAGTGGGTTTTACCACTTAAGGAATATTGCCTGGATTAAACCCCTGGTTCTGCCCGAAGACCTGCCATCACTAGTACATGCCTTTGTTACTTCCAGGCTTGATTACTTTAATGCTCTGTACTTCGGGATCTGTGGAGGGATCCTTCGCTGGCTGCAGCTGGTGCAGAACCCAGCAGCCAGGCTGCTGACGGGCCTATCTAGGTCATGTCATAGACCCCGGTCCTACGAGATCGGAACTGACTGCCTATCAGGTGGAGGATCATTTTCAAGGTGGGCTTTTTTTTTTTTTATTATTTTTTAAATTTTTTTTTTATTTCAGTCTTTGGTAACCGGGTTAGGCCCACTAGGCACAAGTGCCTGTTTTCAGGGGCGACCTGGGAGCACTGGGTAGTTAAGTGACTTGCTCAGTGTCACACAGTATGCAAGTGGAGGTTGTGAGAATCAAACTCAGGTCTGGTCTGCTGGATGTATCAAGCTCATTCACACCTCATTCCTGTAACCTCTAGGCTATTCTGCTAGCTTCCCCCTTGCCTTAATCCCTCCTGTTCTGCTCACCTACAAGGACTTGTATGGATTGGGCCCTGGTTACCTGGCGGATCTCCTTACCCCTGTCACTCCAGTCTGTTCCCTTCGCTCCTCCACCAGGGCCCTCCTTGCAGTTCTGAGGGCCAGGCTGAGACTCTGTGGTGACTGTGCTTTCCAGGTGGCCAGCCCGGCCCTGTGGAACTCGCTTCCTAGATCTATAAGGGAGGCCCCCTTGGTGGAGACATTTAAGAGGGACCTAAAGACATATCTTTTTAAAATGGCCTCTCCGGACTACCCATAATGTTTTAACTCTGTTTTACCTTTGTAGTATTTATCAATTATTTACAATCAGTTTTTGCTTATAATTTAAAAATTTTAAATAACCCTGTTGGACCTTTGTTTTATTGTTAACATTACCCTGCCTGTTTCTGTTTGTGATTGTGTAAGATGCCCAGAGCCTCTGAGATTGGGTGCCTTATAAATGAAACCTTACTAACTTACTAGAGGATGTTGAAGAGAATCAGACTCAAGACTGATCTCGATGGCACACCACTGGTGACCTTTTCCACCTCTGAATGTTACCCATTAAGAATCACCCTCTGGGTTCTGTCACTTTGCCGATATCCTACCCATCTTGTGATCTTTTCCTCCACCCTCAGGTCACCAAACTTTTTGTTTTGACCAGCTGTCCATGTGGAACAGAGTCAAAGACTATGCTGAAGTCAAGGTACAGTATGTCCACCACCTGATCCTCATACACCAACTTCCTCTTCCAATCAAAGAAGTTAATCAAGTTTGTCAGACACAACCGCCTTCTGTGAAGCCATGCTGTCTGTTATCCTGATGCTTCCAGGAAACCCACTAGCCTGTCATTTATTAATGTCTCTAATAACTTCCCCACTATGGACATCAGACTGACATATCTGTTGTTCCCTAGTTCATCCCTACTTCTGCTGTTACGCAGGGGAACTATACTGTTCTCCAGTCTCTAGGTACTACCCCATCTCCAGAGTGCTTTAGAAGAGCTCAGACAGTGGAGGTGATAGGATCTGTCCCATTTCTTGCAGCACACTGGATTTAGCCCATCTGGGCCCTTTGACTTGTCCACCTTCAGGGCATTTACAGTGGCGTGAAAAAGTATTTGCCCCCTTCCTGATTTTCCCTATTATTGCATATTTGTCACACTGGATGTTTTCAGGTCTTTAGACAAAATGTAATATTAGATAAAGGGAACCTGAGTGAACAAATAACACTTGTTTGTTTTTACTTATTTCATTTATTTAATGAAAAAAGTTAACCAACACCAACTGGCACTGTGTGAAAAAGTAACTGCCCCCTAATTAAATCAACCCAATTAAAGGGATAATTAGAGTCAGCTGATTGAACACAGCCAGGCTTGATTACAGCCAGCCCTGCTCAATATAAACTCTACTTATTTTGACCCTTACCATCAGAGTCACGCTACAGCACAAAGATTCAACAAGCACATTATGCCACGATCAAAGGAAGTTCCTGAAAAGATCAGAAAAAGTTGTTGCTATCTATCAGTCTGGAAAGGGTTACAAAGCTATTTCTAAGGCTCTGGGACTCCATCGAACCACAGTGAGAGACATAATCCCCAATAGAGAACATTTGGAACAGTAGTGAATCTTCCCAGGAGTGGGCGGCCTGCCAAAATTACTCCAAGGGTGCAGCGTAAAATCATCCAGGAAGTCTCAAAGGATCCTAAAACAACATCCAAAGAACTGCAGGCTTCTCTTGCCTCAGCTAAGGTCAGTGTTCATGACTCCACAATCAGAAAGAGACTTGGCAAAAATGGGCTTCATGGGAAAGTAGCAAGGTGGAAACCACTGCTAACCAAGAAGAACATAAATGCTCATCTCTCATTTGCCAAGAAGCACCTGGATGATCCACAAGCCTTTTGGGAAAATGTTCTATGGACAGATGAGTCCAAAGTGGAACTTTTGGATGACATGGATCCCATAATGTTCAGTGAAAGCATACACAGCATTCCACAGTAAGAACATCATACCAACAGTCAAACATAGTGGTGGTAGTGTGATGGTGTGGGATGCTTTGCTGTCTCAGGACCTGACGACTTGCCATAATTTTAGGAACCATGAATTTGCTCTGTACCAGAAAATTCTAAGGAGAATGTCCGGTCATCCGTCCGTCAGCTGAAGCTGAAGCGTAGTTGGGTCATGCAGCAAGACAATGATCCAAAACAGAAAAGCAAGTCCACATCAGAATGGCTGAAAAGAAGTAAAATTAAAGTTTTGGAGTGGCCTAGTCAAAGTCCAGACCTAAACCCAATAGAGATGCTGTGGCAGGACCTGAAACAAGCAGTTCATGCTCAAACCTACCAATGTTACTGAATTAAAGCAGTTCTATGAGGAAGAGTGGCTACAATTCCTCCACAGCGATGTGAAAGACTGATATTGAATTATAGGAAGCGCTTGGTTGCAGTCATTGTAGCTAGCTGTGGCGTAACCAGTTATTAAGTGTAAGGCAATTACTTTTTCACACAGTGCCAGTTGATGTTGGTTAACTTTTTCATTAAATAAATGAAATAAGTAAAAAAACAAGTGTTATTTGTTCACTCAGGTTCCCTTTATCTAATATAACATTTTGTCTAAAGACCTGAAAACATCCAGTATGCCAAATATGCAATAACAGAGAAAATCAGGAAGGGGGCAAATACTTTTTTCACGCCACTGTAATCCTCTTAACACCCTTGCCTTGAAATTGGATTCTCATTGACACTCTCCCCCTTCCCTTAATTACACAATCAGGTAATGGTCCTTTATCCTCCACTGTGAATACACAACAGAAAACTGGTTCAGTATGCCCACCTTTCCTATGTTCCCCTATTCCTGATCCTTCCTCATCTTTGTCCCTCTCTTTAGTCTGACTATCCCCTGTTTTCATACCTTTGTCCACCTAGGAACAGAAGTAGGAGGTTCTTCAGGAAAGAGGTTTTGGTTTATCTTCTGTTTTAACTGAAATATTTGAATAGTTTTGTACTTGAAATTAGTTCTGTGTGTTAAACATTACTACTTTAAGTTAAAACTGTTACTTGGGCTGTGAGATTGGGGCTTGTGTGCTGGTTGTGAGAACACTTGTTTGGCAGTGATAATTAGAGTGAAATTTAAATGTGATGTTTGCCTGGTGGTGGTAGAGCCCTCCAACCCACTCTGTTTTGTAGGCTTTATTAAATACTGAAAAGCCACTGGGGGTTGGGATTGAAGGGCTGTGCATTTCTGTTTGTGACTGAAGTTTGAAGGAACTGAAGGAACTGGTGGGCCTGTGACATCATATGGTACCTGATGTCTGCATACACACACTGTTAGTGGGACTGCACACACTGGACTGTATGTGTTTGTGAGACTTGGGAACATTATTGGTGGGGTTGAAATTGGGTTCGTAAACAACTGCAGTCAGTATATAGAGAGAGACTGTATTCCATGGGGAAGGGACTGAGAAAAAGGGTGTGTGCCGTTATGAACAGAGAGGGACAAACAGGGTGGCTGCATTTCACCATGGCAGGCATCTTCGGAAGGGTTGTAGGCTGCACAGGCTGTGAGGTGGCAATAATTCTCAATTGGGCCTGGAGAGAGAGGGAGGCTGCCCACTTTGTAGACAGCTATCTCGTCTCAGGAGTGAAGTATATTGGTTAAGGAGTAAGCTGGGGGAGTTGGGAGGTGTGTCAAAGGATAAGGGGTGTGGATATGGATGGCAGAAGGGTGGGGCTGAGGGGAGTCTGGGGCAACGCTCAGAAATTATAGGATGTTATGTTACAGCAAGCAGGAGGGGGGATATTAGGGACAGAGGACCCTTAGATAGGGATGTTGACGCTAAGGGGAAAACTTACGGGGTAAACATTCTGAATATAAAGAGAGTGGAGGGGGAAGAGTCA
This sequence comes from Neoceratodus forsteri, assembly GCA_016271365.2. Taxonomy (NCBI): domain Eukaryota; kingdom Metazoa; phylum Chordata; order Ceratodontiformes; family Ceratodontidae; genus Neoceratodus; species Neoceratodus forsteri. The sequence goes on along the minus strand of CM057452.1, from coordinate 1,512,964,950 downwards.
GGAGGGGCTGTTGTGGAGAAGCCTAGAAGAGCAGACAGTGAGAAGGGAGGGGCTGTTGTGGGGAAGCCTAAAAGAGCAGACTGTGGGAAGGGAGCTCCTAAGGAGAGCAGGGCAAGAAGGGAGGAAGAGGGGCAGTTTAGAGGGGCAGTCGGGGGAAACTCAGGTTGCTTGATGGAGGCTGGCATAGAGTGTTACAATAAATTTGAGCTACTAAGCAACCTAGAGGGGGAGGAAGAGGATGGTGGAAATGAGGAAACTGATACAGAGGCCGGGGGGAGGGAGTCGGATACCCATAGGGCATCACAGACCGGCAATGGAAAGGATAGTTCACTTGGGAGCTTAAGCAGCAGGCAGGTAGGAAAGAGGGTTGGAGTTATATTCTGTTTTAACTGAAATATTTGAATAGTTTGTAAGTGAAATTAGTTTTATGTGTTAAAAATTATTACCTTGAATTAGAACTGTTACATTGTAACTTTGGTGGCTTGGGGATAGTTGTTTGGCAGGGATACTTAGAGGGAAATTTAAATGTGTTGTTTGCCTGGTGGTTGGGGGAGGGGACATTAGCTGCAATTACCTTGTCTTTAAATAGGAATTACCTTGGCTTTCATTGTTCACTTGGGAGCTTAAGCAGCAGGCAGGTAGGAAAGAGGGTTGGAGTTATATTCTGTTTTAACTGAAATATTTGAATAGTTTGTAAGTGAAATTAGTTTTATGTGTTAAAAATTATTACCTTGAATTAGAACTGTTACATTGTAACTTTGGTGGCTTGGGGATAGTTGTTTGGCAGGGATACTTAGAGGGAAATTTAAATGTGTTGTTTGCCTGGTGGTTGGGGGAGGGGACATTAGCTGCAATTACTTTGTCTTTAAATAGGAATTACCTTGGCTTTCATTGTTCACTTGGGAGCTTAAGCAGCAGGCAGGTAGGAAAGAGGGTTGGAGTTATATTCTGTTTTAACTGAAATATTTGAATAGTTTGTAAGTGAAATTAGTTTTATGTGTTAAAAATTATTACCTTGAATTAGAACTGTTACATTGTAACTTTGGTGGCTTGGGGATAGTTGTTTGGCAGGGATACTTAGAGGGAAATTTAAATGTGTTGTTTGCCTGGTGGTTGGGGGAGGGGACATTAGCTGCAATTACCTTGTCTTTAAATAGGAATTACCTTGGCTTTCATTGTTCACTTGGGAGCTAAGCAGGCAGGTAGGAAAGAGGGTTGGAGTTATATTCTGTTTTAACTGAAATATTTGAATAGTTTGTAAGTGAAATTAGTTTTATGTGTTAAAATTATTACCTTGAATTAGAACTGTTACATTGTAACTTTGGTGGCTTGGGGATAGTTGTTTGGCAGGGATACTTAGAGGAAATTTAAATGTGTTGTTTGCCTGGTGGTTGGGGAGGGACATTAGCTGCAATTACCTTGTCTTTAAATGGGAATTACCTTGGCTTCATTGTTCACTTGGGAGCTTAAGCAGCAGGCAGGTGGTAGGAAAGAGGGTTGAGTTATATTCTGTTTTAAATGAAATATTTGAATAGTTTGTAAGTGAAATTAGTTTTATGTGTTAAAAATTATTACCTTGAATTAGAACTGTTACATTGTAACTTTGGTGGCTTGGGATAGTTGTTTGGCAGGATACTTAGAGGGAAATTTAAATGTGTTGTTTGCCGGTGGTTGGGGAGGGACATTAGCTGCAATTACCTTGTTCTTTAAATGGGAATTACCTTGGCTTTCATTGTTCACTTGAGAGCTTAAGCAGCAGGCAGGTAGGAAAGAGGGTTGGAGTTATATTCTGTTTTAACTGAAATATTTGAATAGTTTGTAAGTGAAATTAGTTTTATGTGTTAAAATTATTACCTTGAATTAGAACTGTTACATTGTAACTTTGGTGGCTTGGGGATAGTTGTTTGCAGGGATACTTAGAGGGAAATTTAAATGTGTTGTTTGCCTGGTGGTTGGGGGAGGGATACATTAGCTGCAATTACCTTGTCTTTAAATAGGAATTACCTTGGCTTTCATTGTTCACTTGGGAGCTTAAGCAGCAGGCAGGTAGGAAAGAGGTTGGAGTTATATTCTGTTTTAACTGAAATATTTGAATAGTTTGTAAGTGAAATTAGTTTTATGTGTTAAAAATTATTACCTTGAATTAGAACTGTTACATTGTAACTTTGTGGGTTGGGGATAGTTGTTTGGCAGGATACTTAGAGGAAATTTAAATGTGTTGTTTGCCTGGTGGTTGGGGAGGGACATTAGCTGCAATTACCTTGTCTTTAAATAGGAATTACCTTGGCTTTCATTGTTCACTTGGGAGCTTAAGCAGCAGGCAGGTAGGAAAGAGGGTTGGAGTTATATTCTGTTTTAACTGAAATATTTGAATAGTTTGTAAGTGAAATTAGTTTTATGTGTTAAAAATTATTATCTTAAATTAGAACTGTTACATTGTAACTTTGGTGGCTTGGGGATAGTTGTTTGGCAGGGATACTTAGAGGTAAATTTAAATGTGTTGTTTGCCTGGTGTTTGGTAAGAGCCCTCTCACCCACCCTGTTTTGTATGCCTTCTTAAATACTGAAAAGCCACTGGGGTTGGGATTGAAGGGCTGAGTATTTGTTTGGGACTGAAATTGAAGCAACAGGAGTTGGGCCTGTGACATCATATGGTACCTGATGTCTGCTTACACACACTGTTAGTGGGACCAACACACACTGGACTGTATGTGTTTGTGAGACTTGGGAACGTTATTGGTGGAGTTGAAATTGGGTTTGTAAATAACTACAGTCAGTATAGAGAGAAACTGTACTCCAGGGGAAAGGGACTGAGAAAAGGGGGTGTGCTATTATAAACAGAGGGGGATAATCAGGGTGGCCATGTTCCACCATGGCAGGCACCTTCGGAAGGGTTGTAGGCTGCACAGGATGTGGGATGGCAATAATTCTAAATTGGGCCTGGAGAGAGGGAGGCTGCCCACTCTGTAGACAGCTATCTTGTATCAGGAGTGAGGTATATTGGTTAAGGAGTAAGCTGTGGGAGCTGGGGCGGTGTCCAAGGATAAGGGGTGGATAAGCAACAGAAGGGTGGGGCTGAGGGAGGCTGGGCAATGCCTGAAATTACAGGACGTTATGTTACAGCAAGCAGGAGGGGGATATTAGGGACAGAGGACCCTTAGATAGGGAAGTTGATGCTAAGGGAAAGCGACGGGTGAACATTCTGAATACAAAGAGACTGGAGGGGAAGAGTCAGGAGGGCTGTTAAAGGAAGCCTAAAACAGCAGACTGTGGGAAGGGAGCTCCTAAGGTGAACAGTGCAAGAGAGGAAGAAGAGGGCCAGTTTAGAGATGCAGTCAGGGAAACTCGGTTACTTGATGGAGGCTGACATAGAGTGTCACAATAAATTTGAGCTACTACAACCTAGAGGGGAGGAAGGGGTTGGGGAATGAGGAAACTTATACAGAGGCCGGGGGGAGGGAGTCGGATACCCATAGGGCATCACAGACCAGCTATGGAAAGGACAGACATAGTCCCAGAGGGAGAAGGGGAAACATATATGTTAAGCAAATGGGGGAGATGCAACATATTCCAGACATGAGGGAGGAGAGCATGATTGGAGAGAAACTGGGAGACAAGGAGGTGGGAGAGGAGCCCCCCTTCAGCAGGGAGGTCAGTACCAAGGATGGGGCCCTAGCTAAAGGGGACCCACAGAGAGCCTCTGGAGGCAGGGGTACTATTACAAGGGGAGGATGGTGGTGTGTGGAAGGGGAAACCATCAGGGCCAGGATAAATGGTTCAGATAAGAGAGGGTTAAAGGGGACACCTATTCAGAGGGGTTTGAGTTATGGGCAAAATAGCAAGGAGGCAGAAAGGGAGGGTGACAAGGGGTCTCTAATAAGGCAGGAAGACTCCATGAAATTTAGATCATGAATAAAGGGGAAGGGGGCTGAGGGGCATAGTGGAGGTAACCATAAGGATGATGGCAGTGTTAAGGTTCTGTTACTGGGAGACTCGATGATTAGGGTATCCATTGGGAGGGACAGGGGGTGGATGCCATAGCCAGGTGAAGGTAGTGAATATCTCTGGGCTGACAGTGCACAGAGCAAAGTTCATGGTGTATGAAATGGTTAGGATTGTGGATGGAAACCGATTTCCTGGTGCATTTTGGAACTAATGATCTAGAGGGAAATAGCATTTTGGAAATCCAAGCAAGGTTCCAAGAACTTGCCAGAGTCTGTCGGGATAATGGATGCAACATTTCTTTTTCGGAGATATTGCCAGTACCAAAGGCCTCAGTGGAGAAAAAAAGAAGCTTACAGAGGTTAATGACTGGCTCAGGAAGTGGGGTGAAGAGAATGGATTGGGGTGTTAGGGAACTGGAATGGAGTTTGGGAGGATAAGGGACTATATGCCAAGGACAGGTTTCATCTTGCCCCATTAGGGAAGGAAGTCCTTAAACAGGGGATGGCTGACTACATACAAGAAAGGTGGGGTTTAAACTTGTAAGGGGAGGGATGAGGGAGGGGCTGACCAGAAGCCCTCTCCTCCAGATGAGGGGTAGCAGTCAAGCCCAAGAGGGGAGGGGAAACAGACTGGAGGTGGAGGTTTCAGGAGGAGCAGGGAGGATGAAGTATAAGGAATCTGGGTGGGGTTCGACAAAGAGGATCAGGATAAGGGGTGGGGGTTGGTGTTAGTAAATGCCAGGAGCTTGGGAAACAAGTTGCCGGAGTTCCATACCATGCTGTTCGGGGTGGATGTGGGCGGTCACGGAGACGTAGGCCAACAAAACCATGACTGGGACCTAAATGTACAGGGGTACACTATGCTTAGGAAGGATAGAAAGGAGGTCAGAGGGGTGGAGTGGCTATGTTCATTAGAGATGATATAGAAATTGCTATGGTAGAAGAGGCAGAGGGAAACGTGGAGGCCTTATGGGTCACCTACGATCCCCAGCAGGAGATAAGGTCAAGCTGGGAGCATATAGGCCCCCGGGATGAGTGATGTTCTAGAGGATGGTTTGCTGGACAACATCATTGCCCAGTGTGGTCCAAAGGGGAAGGAGTGGTGTTGATGGGGACCTAATATGCCAGGTACAAACCGGGGAACCATGTCCTCTAAGGTGGCCAAGGAGCAGAGGCTGCTGGATGGCTTCCAGGATGTGTTCTAACACAGCATGTGATGGAGCCTACAAGGAGGAGCATGTCCTGGATGTGGTTCTGGCAGATGGGGATCTGGTAAGGGACATAGTTGTACAGGACCCCTGACTGGGAGTGACCACAATACTGTCTGGTTTCAAATAAGCATGGGGGAGTGGGGTGAGATCTAGGACACTGGCAGTGGACTTCAGGGGCAGACTTTATGGGCATGGGAAATATTCTCAAGGATCACTTGAAGGGATTCTCAATGACAAGTGTGAAAAGGAGATGGGAGGTAATAAACGGGACTTCATGAGGCAGTCAGGATCTGTGCTAAGTTGAAACGTAGGGAGCAAGGTCACGTAAACCATGCTGGTGGTCCAGTGAGGTACAGGTAGCAGTCAGAAAAGAAGGCGGCCTACAAAAATATAAACAACAAGAGGGATAGAGATAAGGAAATGTACCAGCTTATCTAGAAAAGTCACCCGTATGGTGAGGGAGCAAAGTCCAGAAAGAGCAGCGGCTGGCACAGGGATACATGGAGGGAAAAGGGTTCTTCCGCACATTGGGGAGCGGAGAAAACTAAGGCCATCTCAGCAGATTGAGATCAGAAGGAGGGTGGGTGGAAGAGGCGAGGACCAGGCAGAGGTATTTAACGAGTACTTTGCCTCTGTGTTCACTAGGAGGGGATGGATATCTAAAAGCAAGGCATGAAGGGATAGAAGCGGAAGGGTGGGATCAGGGAGCAACAGAAATGGAGCAAGAGGGAGGGAAAGGTACCCAGGGTGTCACATCTGGATAAGGATAAAAAGATCAGTAAGGGGAGGGACGATGATGCTATCTCCACCAAAGGATGTGGTTAGCCCTCAAGGCCCTAAAGAAAACAAATTCCTGAATGGATGGCATTCATCCGAGAGTACTATGGGAATTGGCGGACATACTGGCTGCACTCTGGCGGAGCTTTTCAGCAGGTCACTTGAGACAGGAGGGTACCTAGGGATTGGCGAGAGGCACATGTGGTACCAATCCATAAAGGGGGGTCGAGGGAAGTACCAGGTAACTATAGACCCATCAGTTTGACCTCGGTGGTGGGATAATTAATGGAGAGTATACTAAAGGAACGGTTGGGGGTGTACTTGGAGGAGGTGGGAGGTCTAGACAGTCGGCAACATGGGTTTGTGCCAGGTAAATCATGTCAAACCAACCTTGTGGAGTTCTATGAATGGGTAACATCAGAACTGGACAGGGGTAAGCCTGTGGATGTATTATTCTTGGACTTCAGCAAGGCGTTGACTCTGTCCCCACAATGGTCTGGTGGAGAAACTGATGGGGTTAGGAGTAGGCCTTTGATGGTCAGATGGATTGAAAACTGGCTAGCTGGATGCACTCAGAGAGTAGTGGTCTGTGGGGAGCTCTCAACCCTAGAGAGGTTGGTAGTGGGGTACCACAGGGTTCGGTCCTGGGTCCGATCCTGTTTAATGCATACATATCGGACATCAGGGAGGGTATAGGGTGTGAAATGAGTCTCTTCGCAGATGACTCCAAGATGGGAGCAGTAGTTGAGGGAGAAGAGGGAGGGTGGCCCTGCAAGGACCTGACACCCTGAAAGCTGGGCTCACACATGGAAATTAATTTCAATATCACCAAGTGCAAGGTTGCATCTTGGTCGGGAAACCCAAACACAGGTACACCCTTGGGAGGAGGCGCTGGAGGCCTCAATAGGGAAAAGACCTAGGGGTCATGGTGGATACATGTATGAATAACTCTGAGCAGTGCAGGAGAGCAGCTAGCAAGGCAAACAGGATGTTGGGATGCATCAAGGGGGATCACTCTGGAGCAAGGAAATGATTCTGTCATTGTACAATGGACTGGTTAGACCACACCTTGAGTACCGTGTACAGTACTGGAGACCACACTTGAAGAGGGACATACAGCTCCTGGAGAGGGTACAGAGGAGGGCAACAAAGATGATACGAGGCTAGGGATTTGACTTATGAGGACAGACTTGAGGAGCTCTGCCTGTTTTCATTGGAGGAGAGGAGAGACAGGGGGACATGATTGAGGTCTTCAAGTACCTCAAGGGAATAAATAGGGTAAACATGGAGGGGATCTTTAGACTAAAGCAGGGAGGTATCACCAGAGGGCATGGTTTGAAGTTGGAAGGTGGAAGGGTGAGGGGGGAAAAGAGGAGGAGGTTTTTCACCGAGAGGGTGGTGGACCCTTGGAATGCACTGCCTGGTGAGCTGGTTCAGAGATCCACAGTGGAGGGCTTCAAGAGAGGGTGGGACAGACACAGAAAGTGGATGTATCAGATGATGGCCTGTCCCGGGCGGGTGGGATGGATGATAGGGGTTTCTGGAGATCAAGGGATGGGAGGGTCTCGGCATCCAACTAAGGATCTAGGTTCGAGCAGACTCGATAGACCGTAAGGCCTAATCTGCTGGCAAATAGTATGTTAGTATGTTAGATAGAAATAGTCCCAGAGGGAGAAGGGGAAACATAAATGTTAAGCAGATGGGGGAGATGCAACATATTGTAGACATGAGGGAGGAGAGCATGACTGGAGAGAAACTGGGAGACAAGGAGGCGGAGGAGGGGCCCCCCTTCAGGAGGGGGGTCTGTACCAAGGATGGGTTCCTAGGTAAAAGGGACCCACAGAGGGCCTCTGGATGTAGGGGTACTATTACAAGGGGGGAGGATGGCAGTGTGGGGGAAGGGGAAACCATCAAGGCCAGAATAAATGGTTCAGATAAGAGAGGGTTAAAGGGGACACCTATTTGGGGTGGGTCTGAGTTAAGTGGGCAAAATAACAAGAGAGGCAGAAAGGGGAGGGTGACAAGGGGGTCTCTAATAAGGTGGGAAGACTCCCATGGAATTGAGATCACGATTAAAGGGTGGGATGGGGGTTTGAGAGCACATAGTGGAGGTAACCATAAGGATGATGGCAGTGTTAAGGTTCTGTTACTGGGAGACTCGATGATTAGGGGTATCCATTGGGAGGGACAAGGGGGTGGATGCCATAGCCAGGTGAAGGTAGGGAGTATCTCTGGGCTGACGGTGCACAGAGCAAAGTTCATGGTGTACGAACTGGTTAGGGATTGTGGAGGGAAAATGGATTTACTGGTGCATTTGGGAACTAACGATCTAGAGGGAAATAGCATTTTGGAAATCCAAGCTAGGTTCCGAGAACTTGCCAGAGTCTGTTGGGATAATGGATGCAACATTTCCTTTTCAGAGATATTGCCGGTACCAAAGGCCTAAGTGGAGAAAAAAATGAAGATCACAGAGGTTAATGTCTGGCTCAGGAAGTGGAGTGAAGAAAGTGGATCTGGGGTGTTAGGGAACTGCAAAGGAGTTTGGAAGGATAAGGGACTGTATGCCAAGAACAGGCTTCATATTTCTCTGTTAGAGAAGGAAGTCCTTAAACAGGGGTGGCTGACTACATTCAAGAAAGGTGAGGTTTAAACTTGTGAGGGGGATAAGGGAGGGCCGACCAAAGCCCTCTCTCCAGATGAAGGAGTAGCCTTCAAACCCAAGAGGGTGAGGGGAAACAAACTGGGGAGGAGGTTTCAGGAGGAGCAGAAGGAGGATGGAAGTATAAAACTTGGGTGGCGTCGACAAAGAGGATCAGGGATAAGGTGGGGGTGGTGTTAGTAAAGGCCAGGAGCTTGGGAAACAAGTTGCCAGAGTTCCATACCATGCTGTTTGGGGTGGATGTATGGCGTCACGGAACGTACAACAAAAACTATGACTGGGACCTAAACGGCAGGGTACACTATGTTTAGAAGGACAAAAGGAGGGCAGAAGGTGGAGTGGCTATGTTCATTAGAGATGACATAGAAATTGCTAGGGTAGAAGAGGCAGAGGGAAACATGGAGGCCTTATGGGTCACCTTACGAACCTCGGCAGGCGGTAAGGTCAAGCTGGGTGTAGTGTATAGGCCCCCCTTGGATGGGTGATGTTCTGGAGGATGGTTTGCTGGACAACATCATTGCCCTGTGTGGACCAAAAAGGGAGGGAGTGGTGTTGATAAGGGACCTTAATATGCCAGGTACAAACTGGGGAGCCATGTCCTTTAAGGTGGGCAAGGAGCAGAGGCTGTTGGACGGCTTCCAGGATGTGTTCTTAACACAGCATGTGATGGAGCCCACAAGGGAGGGGCATGTCCTGGATGTGGTTCTGGCGGATGGGGATCTGGTAAGGGACCTGGCTGTAGAGGATCCCCTGACTGGGAGTGACCACAATACTGTCTCGCTTCAAATAAGCATGGGGGGGGTGATTTAGAACACTGGCACTGGACTTCAGGGGGCAGAATTTGTGGGCATGGGAAATATTCTCAAGGATCACTTGAAGGGGATTACAACAATGACAAATGTGGAAAAGAGATGGAAGGTCATAAAACGGGAACTTCATGAGGCAGTCAGGACCTGCGCTAAGGTGAAGCTTAAGGGAGCAAGGTCACATAAACTATGCTGGTGGTCCAGTGAGGTTCAGGTAGCGGTCAGAGAAAAGAAGGTGGCCTACAAAAAATATAAAACAACAAGAGGGGATAGGGAAAGGGAAATGTACCATCTTGCATCTAGAAAAGTCACCCGGATGGTGCGGGGGGACAAAGTCCAGTAAAGAGCAATGGCTGGCACAGGGGATATGGGGAGGGGAAAAGGGGTTCTTCTGATACATTGGGGAGTGGAGAAAAACTAAGGGCCATCTTGGCAGATTGAGATCAGAAGGAGGGTGGGTGGAAGAGGTGAGGGACCAGGCAGAGGTATTAAACAAGTACTCCACTTCTGTGTTCACTAGGGAGGAGGATGGAATATCTACAAAGCAAGGCATGCTGGGGATGGAAGCGGTAGTGAGTGGAATCAGAGGAGCAACAGAAATGAGGGAGGGAGAGGTACCCCAGGGGTGTCACATCAGAATAAGGATAAAAAGGCCAGGAAGGTGGAGGGGACGGATGATGCTATCTCCACCGAAAGGGTGTGGTTAGCCTTTAAGACCCTAAAGAAAAATAAATCTCCTGGGCTGGATAGCATTTATCCGAGAATACTATGGGAATTGATGGACATACTGGCTGCACCCTCTTCAACAGGTCGCTTGAGACAAGGAGGGTACCTAGGGATTGGCGAGAGGCACATGTGGTGCCAATCCATAAAGGGGGGTCAATGGAAGTATCAGGTAACTATGGACCCATCAGTTTGACCTTGGTGGTGGGAAAATTAATGGAGAGTATACCAAAGGAACGATTGGGGGTGTACTTGGAGGAGATGGGAGGTCTGGATAGTGGGCAACATGGGTTTGTGCCAGGTAGATTGTGTCAAACAAATCTTGTGGAGTTCTATGAATGGGTAACATCAGAACTAGACAGGGGAAAGCCTGTGGATGTATTACTCTTGGACTTCAGCAAGGCGTTTGACTCTGTCCCCCACAATGGTCTGGTGGAGAAACTGACAGGGTTGGGAGTAGGCCCTTTGATGGTCAGATGGATTGAAACTAGCTAGCTGGATGCACTCAGAGAGTAGTGGTCAGTGGGGAGCCCTTGAACCCTAGAGAGATCGGTAGTAGGGTACCGCAGGGCTCGGTCCTGGGTCCAATCCTGTTTAATGTATACATTTCGGACATCAGGGAGGGTATAGGGTGTGAAATGAGTCTCTTTGTTGATGACTCCAAGATGGGAGCAGTAGTTGAGGGGAAGAGGGAGGTTGGCCTGCAAGGAACCTGACACCCTGGAAAGGTGGGCTCACACATGGAAATTAAATTTCAATATCACCAAGTGCAAGGTGTTACATCTTGGGCGGGGAAACCCTAAACACAGGTACACCCTGGGAGGGGAGGCAGTGAAGGCCTCAACAGGGGAAAAAGACCTAGGGGTCATGGTGGATGCATGTATGAATAACTCTGAGCAGTGCAGGAGAGCGGCTATCACAGCAAACAGGATGTTGGGATGCATCGTAACGGGCGGGGAGCACCTCTAGGAGCAGGGAAGTGGTTCTGCCACTGTACAATGGACTGGTTAGACCACACCGTGAGTACTGTGTACAGTACTGGAGACTACACTTGAAGAGGGACATACAGCTCCTGGAGAGAGTACAGAGGAGGGCAACTAAGATGATATGAGGACTAGGGGACTTGATGTATGAGGACAGACTTGAGGAGCTCTGCCTGTTTTCATTGGAGGAGAAGAGAGGCGGGGGGAATGATTGAGGTCTTCAGGTACCTCAAGGGAATAAATAGGGTAAACACGGAGGGGATCTTTAGACTAAAGCAGGGAGGTATCACCAGAGGACATGGTTTGAAGTTGGAAAGTGGAAGGATGAGGGGGGAAAAGAGGAAGAGGTTTTTCACTGAGAGGGTGGTGGACCCTTGGAATGCACTGCCTAGCGAGCTGGTTCAGAGATCCACAGTGGAGGGCTTCAAGAGAGGGTGGGACAGACACAGAAAGCGGATGTATTGGATGATGGCCTGGCCCAGGGGGATGGGGATGGATGATAGGGGTTTCTGGAACACAAGGAGGTGAGGGCCTCAGTACCCAACTAGGGATCTGAGGTTTGAGCAGCCTTGATAGACCGTAAGGCCTAATCTGCTGCCAATTAGTGTGTTAGTTGTCCCTGATTGTGAGGGATGTCCCTCATTTTACCCATCAAAATTGCTATGTCCCTCATGGAGAAGGTGCTGCTTACACAGAGAATGTTACGTAAATTCAGATTTTAAAGCAGAACATCATAATATTCTAAGGTGCTAAGTCAAAAATAAATGTTGTACAAGTAAACACAATGGTTTCCACACTGTTGTGAGCTTGTAGCTCCATATTTGAGGATGTGTCCTTCATTATGAGGGTCACTGTCCCTCATTTTGAGTGTCTGTGTCCCTCATTTCAGTGACAAAAGGTTGAAAGGCATGCCTGTTTTGTTCTGCATTTCTCCTGTATGTAATAAAAGAATGATTTGCCCCCCCATCTTCATTCCCTTAGCTAACCTCAGCTCATCATCAGACTTTTCCATTCTCGCAGTGTTGTTGGCCTTTCTCATTCTGTTTAAAAACACTATCCTTTCCCCTCCACCAGACTGGTTTTGTGTTTTCTGAAGGACTTCTTTTTTTCCCTCACAGCCTCCCCCACCTCCCTTGTGAATCACAGTGGTTTCTTACGCTTCCTTTTTTCTGCTACTACCCTTATATAGAGACTCGTGAATCCCAATATCCTGTTCATAATCAATTCCCACTTCTTTTCCACCTATTCTATTGCTCTTACCCCTTCCAGTTTCTCCTGCAACTGCTCCCACATCCTGCAAAGATCTGCCCTCCTAAGTCCATGAACTGGTGATTGCTGGTACCCAGTAGGTCCTGCATTGTGATCTCTCTCTTATACTTTCCCTGTTTGTGAGGACTAAGCCTAGGATGTCTCCCTGCCTTGAAGGCTCCTCAACCCTCTGTATCAGAAATGCTTCCATGAGTGCCTCTACAAGCAGATAATTATTTGCGCTTATTGCTACTGGGATCCTCCAGTCCACATCTGGCATGTTGAAGTCATCCATTAGCAGCACATTCTCTTGTTTTTCTACTCTTCTTATCACATTCACCAGTTCCGTTAGTCATCTCTTTCTGAGACGGTGGTCTATACACCAGTCCAGTCATGATGTTCCTCCCCCATCCATGCTTACCTGCACCCACACTGTTGCCGTGTACTTTCCCTCCTCACTGTCTTTGACCTCTGTGACTTACACCCTTCCTTGTGTATAGTTCCACTCCACACCCTCACCTTGTCCCCTGTCCCTCCTAAACATTGCATACCCTGGAATGGTCAGATTCCAGTCAGACTATTGTGTTTCTCACATCTCTGTGATCACCTCCGGGTTCAACCATGCTTCTTCTACTAATGCCTTCAGGTCACTGGTTTTGTTCCTCGGGCTCCTTGCACTAGCGCATGTAGCCCTCCGTGCCCACACATTTAGGAGTCCACCTAGAGCCAGTGTGACATACTCAAAATACATCTGTACTCTATGTAAATGGATCGATCAAAACTTTGGGGCCCTGTAAAGCTAAAACATCATCTCATGCCATAGGTAAGCCTCGTCATTGCTAGAGGCACCCTGCTACCCACCTAGGACTGTAGGTTGCTTGATTTTAGCAACACCACCACCACCAAATGTAAGAAATGTAATATAGTGTACAGCAGTGCCTGTCGAGTCACACTGGCAGCTAAATATTGCACATACCACTGTAACCTATATGCGGACCTTGGATGGGTGATAACCTAAGCACACTGAAACTATACTCAGGTATGATTCAGTGTTAAGCTTTTAGGGGATACCCAGCACCATCCCTTAACAGAGATACGCAAATCCAGGAGAAATAGAAGAGACCTGACCTCTTCCTCCAAACACCTGCTCTCTGAACTACAGAGATCCAGTACCATGGGCTAGAAAGCTTTCTCACGGTCTGCTCCCAGGCTATGGAATAGCCTTCCATGTGAACAGATTCATGCCCCCCAGCCTTCTGACTTTCAAAAGGGTTTTAAGGAATCACATACCATCCCATTCTCTGTGCCACTGCTTCCCAACTACTTGAACTGGGCCTTCTCATCACTGTTCCCTTTTGCAAGTCCCAAATGTATTGCATCCTATAATTAGTAACAATTTATTTGTTTATGAATTCCTGTATATATGTAGTGTATACCTTTGTGTAGGTTAATGCTGCTTATAAAATGGGCACAAAAATCTCTCAGTGCTGATTGGCTAAAACCCATTGTTAGCCGTGTCCTTACACAACCATAGCTTTGCAACCGGCACTAATTGTGTCAGGCAGAACCACTTCACAAAAATATATCAGTGCCACCCATGCCACCCAACAGTCATAGTAGTCTGGCATCAGTAACAAAGGGAAGCTTTTTCCATAGCTCCCGCTACCGCCCCCACCCATGCTGCCGTTGACACCACCTCCTATACCTTTACAAGATAAAAGTGCTATTAGTTTGGGACAGAACATTGGCAAATCAATCTGTGTAACCTGTGCTGTTGATGGAAAGAAACCTGACCGTGACAAAGGCAACTCATGCGCACCTCGCGAGCCACCTGAATCCGCCTTTGCTTCAAACAAGAGACCCCCTCGTCCCAGGGCCGGATTAACCATTGGGCAGAAGGGGCAGTTGCCCTGGGCCCCCAAGTTTGAGGGGACACCTAAGTTTTCTTTTTTAAATTGTTTTTATTTCCCTTCTTTCCTGATCCCAATACTTTATTAACCTCAGTGCGGGGGAGGGGGGTACAGACACACACACACACACACACACACACACACACACACACACACAGAGCTCAGTCACCACCTGTTACTGACTTTTATTGCATTATCATTGTTTTGTTTTTGTTTTGCTACAACATGTGCCCCAGCTAGCCAATTACAGGGCTCTGCCTTAGGTCTGTGCGTGGTCACATCATGATGTGACATGAAGCTTAACATTCTCTTGCCGACACGCGCCAGACTTATTCTATCTCTCCAGCCATTGATTCTCTTGCCATCATCGAGAAGAGACCATCCGCAACATCACGCACTTTGGAGCCTACTGCCTGCCAGGCGCACAGGTCGATGAGTCGGTCGGGGATTGGGGTCGAGTGTCGGTCAACCATTACCAGTCTACCACCGGCAGCTGTCATCGAAAATCTTGTAAAAACAAAACAAAAAAACCCATAAAGGCTTTAAAGCCAAGGTTAGGCTGCCAGTGCATATGCAGAGAATACAGAGCGGCACCGCTGCCGGACTCAGGGACTGTCTTCTTGTTTGACGAGAAAGGTGAGGGTTGAGGTTGGAGTGGTCGTCAGACAAGTCTGATAGATTTGTAAAAATTATTCACTTTTACACAGTCACTCTGTTTGAGGAGGTGAGGAGCGAGTGCCAGCAGCAAAGTGGAGCTGGACCCAGTCCATTCCAGCCAGACCACCACAGTGCCTTGCTTGCCTTTTTAAATTCACTAGCAGGTTGGTAAAAAAATATTAGAACAGAGCCAGAGGTGATGAACTTGAACAACTGATTACTGAATGTTTTGAATTAAAAATAAAAAAATGTTGTGAGGGGATTCTTGACAGTTCCGCTATTTGTAAACATTACTACTATGTATACACTTGTATATAGTCACTATAAAAATGTATATACAGTGGTATTACTCACAGCATCCCCAAAACTACACACACCTATTTTGTTTTTCTGGGCTGGGCTGGCTTCAGGCCTGCACTGGTGCAATCTAGTCAGAAATCAAATCACTAAAGAAAACGTTTCAATAAACCTCCTCATACTGTGAACATACGAAACTGCCAGCAGATACAGGCCACATGGTATCTCACGTCTGCTTGACTGTGCAGCACAGAGGTTAGACTCCTGCTGCCCCCACCCCTTGCACCCCCTTCCCACTGACTAGTATCTTGCGCTTAATACGAACATACAAAACAATTTAAGTCAATATTGTTTGGGAACACCGGTGGCATTTCATTTCAGAAGTCAGAAGTTTTGTTTGTTGCTGGAGTGATGGAAAGAAGAGCTGCGTGCATTTTAGATCCTTATCCTTCCACTCTGGCCATTTATCTGACAGCACGCACACAGTATTTACCCTCATGCCCACTAAAACCCATGGGAGTCCGTGCAAGAGGAAACTGTATGAGCTATGGTTGCTTGGGTTGGGGCAGCCTGACAAAATAGGTAACTAATACATGATGCAGCACACAGAACATGAACATCAGTGGGCCAAACTGAGACAAAAGAGTACCACCCTCACATCACCACTAACCTCGTATGACTCTCTCAGTGTCAAATGAGTGTCTTTGATGAACTGAAAATCCTGCAGTTAAAAAAAAAATAAAAGTGAGTGATGTAAATTCTGTGAAAAAGAAAAAGCGCTAGCTAGACTGTGGCCAATATTCGTGGTGGTGGTGGCTGTCTAGAATGGCATTCAGAGTACCTGGAAAACCCTCTAAATGCATTTTAAGGCATCAAAAATCATTCAGCTTTCGGGAGTCACCTAGGCCCCCGAACGCCCGGTCTATTGGTTAAGTCACAGGGGGCCCCACAATTTAAAATTGCCCAGGGCATCACAATTTGTGAATCTGGTCCTGCCTCGTCCACTGCCTGTTATACCCAATTTTTGTTAAAAAAAGTCACATACAAGTGTTCCACAGTGCAACAGAAGGAGTGGTGAGTGAGCAGTCTGATATTACGAGCTGCGACTGCAGACGCGGTAACAACAGAAGTGGGCAAGGACACGCTCCCTCTTACTGAAACCAGCTACTCGCTCTGAAACAAACGGCTGCTGTTAATGGTCTTCCTTCACTTGCAGACACATCGGGTATGTGCTAGTGGGGTATTAATACAGTGTGGGTAGGGGCAGGGCAGGCAAGACAATCAGAGGGAAGGTGCTGCTTGAGGAAAGAAACCTGACAGCATACCAGCATCAAAGCCAACAGATTCGTGATTCGCGAGCCACCCACATCCTTCTTACCAATCAAACAAGAGACCTGCTCGCTTCTCAACTGCTTGTATTATATCCCATTTCATAAAACAAAATAAAGTTTTCCTCAGTACAACAGAGTCAGTGACGAGCGAGCTGTCCTATATTAGAAACGATTGTACACGCAGTAACTGCAGCAGGAGGCAGGGGACACGCTGATGCTCGCTCTTAATGAGACCTCATCCTGAAAGAAATGACTGCTCTGCATGGTCTTCATTCACTAGCAGAGCAGGCACCAAGTATGGCCAGTGGGGTATTAACACAGTGTGTGGGTAGGTGCATGAGAACTTCAGCATTATCTGTGTGTGTGTGTGGGGACCCTGTACTGGCCATTACCTTCATTGGAGAACTAATTTTCCTGCTCAGCTATTAAAACCATGGGTTTTTACATTTTTGTCATGTTTTGTATACTTTTTTTCTCAAATGCTTATTGGGGGGGCATTTATAAGCACAATAAGACACGCCGAGGTATGGGTTATGGCCTGATAAGAACACTTCCCAGGTGCTAAAAGCACTCGGCGCAAGCGCCTCGTCCCTCATAACGCACCTGGGGCATGCTCTTATCAAGCCATAACCCACACCTCATCATGTCTTATTGATGGCTTACTTTGGGTCTTGGCCCATACTCAACACTTGTGACCTTGCATCACGTATGTTTCTTAGCTGACTCTGTACACTTCACTGTTCGTAGTGTAACTCTTTATAATTCATGCCTTACATTGTGTATAACAACGTTCTGCCTTACGGATGGAGTTGTGCCTGAAAATGGGTTGTACCCAGTTACCAAATAAATACATAAAATCAATAAATAAGTAAATGCCATTTGCTTCCTCCCTCCCTATGACTCCTTTTTGTCCCTCTTCCCTTCCGGCCATCATTCTTAGCCCTGCTCCTATTGCAGCTTGCCTCCTCCTCCTGAAATCTGTGCAGCTCCTTTCCTGTAATGTGTAATGTTTTCCCCTTGTTTCCAGTCTTTTTGTGCCCTGTTGTTCCCTCTGTATCTGATAGCACTGTTTGGAGGCCAGTCAAGCCTCCTTCATTACAGTAGGCACATGTATCAGTAATTTATGTGCCTCCCCCCTCTGCTAGTTTAAAAGAGCCTTGATAGACTCTGTAAACTTGTGCCCTAGCACCTTGGTGCCTTCCTTGGATGGGTGTAGCTAATCCCACTTGCATACTTTTTGTTCCTCTAGGAATGCCCCAATCTCTCACATGCCCAAAGCCGCCTTCTGTACATGACTTCTTCATCCATGAGTTGACTCACGTGATCAGAAAAAGGCTCTCCTGACCCCTTAACCAATCTGGCAGGATTTCAGAAAAGGATACTGAGGTTGTTGTCAATTTGAGTCTCCTCCCAGCAACCTAAAGCTATCCCTCATCTCCTCTAGGGGTCTGCTTGCCATTTCATTAGTCCCCAGGTGGACAGTGACATCTAGCTCTTCCGTCCGTCCCAGGCCTCTGACAAGCCTCTCCACTCTGTGCACATTCATCTCAGCTGAAGCTCCTGGAAGTCACCTAACTGTTCTGAATCCCTGGTCCTCCACACCCACTGCCCCCTCTGTCCAAATAATGATGGAGTCCCCTTCCGTAGTTGCCTTTCTAGATATCACCTTCATTTTGAACTCCGAGTGCATTACAGGTGTCACTTTAGGAACATACCTGGAATCCTGAAAGGTTACAGGTTCTGGTCCTCTCCTTCTGGAAACTGGACCTATTGAGTCACATAGAGAAGTGAACTGGTTCACTGTCACCACCCCTGGGCCCCTGCCCAAGTGGCCCATCCTTCCCCCACCCCCCCTGCCAACTACAGTCCATGCCCCAATCTGGACCCTTGCCATTCACTGGGGAAGAGGAATAGTAGCTGCTTCCACTAGTCCCAACTCAGACCTGCTATGAAGAAAGCTAATATCAGCCTTTATTATGGCTAGTTCCACTGCGAGTACTACAATCCTATTGAAAGCCACCCCTCTCAAGGTAAGTCACTCCCCCGGTGTGAGTAGGCCTCAGTACCAATTAACAGTTTGAGCTTGTTCCAGCTTTTAGTGGCTGCATAGAGCCCATGTCTGGGCTAATTTGGCCTTTTGGTACCTACAGTTTTGTGCTGTAATCATCTCTGCTTGTTTGGCTACTGACCTGTCTGACTCTGCTCCATGGAACTGTGCACCGTATTTATTCATTTTAATAATTGATTAAATTCATTTTTATTATTTTCACCCTGCCTGTGTGCTGGGATTATTTTTGCTGCCTAACCATGTTGCTTCTTCCCACCAAAAAAACAGCATTTGTTTTTCTGATCCTGGGTTTGAAGCACTGCAGCCTGTTTCTGGTTATCCAGCTGATCAAGTAAAACCTTTTTTTCCCCTGCTTTGTGAGTTCTGGCAGGTGAGGTAAGACCATTTTTATTCAAATTAAATGCTGTGTTTCCTGGGAGGTTTCTGATTTGTGCCCCCTTCCCCTATTTTTACACCAGGACCCCTAGACAATGGGGAGAGGGGGCTTACACTATTGCACACTGGGCAGCATTGCGACCTCCAGAGGATCTCCCTTGAAATAGCTGCTCCCCAGGTGTTGCACCCAACTGGGCCTCCACCTTCCACCCTGACCTCTCCACATCCTCCACCACTGGGTCCCCTATGCTCCTGCCTCACTTATTACTCTAGAGGCCACTCACCCATCTGTCTGTCAGAAGTGATGATCCTTATTTCCTTACACAGACTTGTTCACCAGGGTATCCCACAAAATAATTGTTCTTGGAATCCAGAAATACTTTTTGACAGCACCCACTCTCTTTGTCTTCCATGTCTCCCTGCTACTCAGTCGCTACTCCCCTTACGTAGTTTTTCCCACAGAATGTAACCTACCTGGTATCTTCTGTGTCGGAAAGAAACCAAACATAGGCACATTACAGGTATTATTATCCTAGCAGGTAAATTTAGGGATTATAGAATGAGTTTCTTTCAGTTGAAGGAGCCAGTGCCTTACCTACACCTCAGAGTTACCTCAGACAGAGTCCCTTTTGTGAGCTCAGATGCCATCCTCCGTGGTCCTCACTCTCCGGTTTACGGATGAGAGGGGTTGCATGGACCTGTGGGAGTTAAATGGTGGACTGCTAGGACTGATTTCTCTCTTACAGAACTGTCTCCTTACCTGTCCAGAATTCCATCCTTCCTTTTGACCTCCCTTACCCCTAGTCCCACACAAAAGTTTTGAAAAGCAGGCTGTTTTTACAGCATATTGAAAGCCAGCTAACAGCCCTCCCAGCCCCTTACCTCAGCTTACTCTGAGTACTTTCTCTCTCTGTAGTCTGGCTAAAGAGTATGTTACCACAGAGTGGGTAATCAGTGGGACCTTAGGGGACATGGATGCATGAGTTGTTTCTGTTGTGGCTAGAGAACTGTTCAAAGTAGCAGAATATGATGTTAATATGGATTTAAAAGCTTATGTGAATAACTCCTTGTTAGTCTGATCAAATGTTGCATTAATTCTGTAAACTACCTAACATGGCAACCCATTAAAACAAACAATTAAAACAAACAATATGGGATGATTGATGTTAGTTACGAAATAGGTACAGACAATCCAGAAACCTGACTGACTGCAGAGTTCGGACACCAGTGCTCATACTGCAGCACAACAGCAATGGAGAAAGATCTGTAACTTCACTGACCTGTCTTTATTAAGCAGGAAAGCTGTATTAGTATGGCTGACTTAAATGTAGCATCTGCCATCTGGTGGCCAAATGGCAAAATTACATGGTTCGGTAGGAGTACTGTGTTCTTTTTCTCTTTTTTGACCTTTTTTCTGATTTTAACTTATTTAAATAAAAAAAAAGTATTTCTTTACTAATCCTAATAGACCCATTTCGTAACCTCAATAAGGCATTCCAGGGTGTTTGTTCTGGGATATTTGCACTCTTTGGGACAGTGGAAGCACTCGGCTTTTGACCTTATGCTTTAACTCACTTGAGACATGCCTTTTGTCCCAGAACAAATACCACCCTGTTGTGCCTTCTTTTCTAATTACAAAATGAGTAAGAGAAATCAGCAATTACTGCATTATTTGAACTCCCACAAGCTTTTCTCACAACATCAGTTAGGATTTAGGCCGGGTACAATACTACTCATACAGTTACTAAAGTTGTGAATGACAGTTTCATCTGATTTGTAAATAAGGTTTGCCCAGCTGTATTTCTCAACCCTACAAAAACATTGGGCACCATTGATCATAATATCATAATGAACATACAGAGGAATCACAGTTGGTCTAAATTTCCGATAGCTTCTGTAGTTCAGAAGCTACATCTTAGGAAGGTCCCAATATGTCTGCACTCCTGACCGCATATTAAATTTCTCAACCATTTAAATAAAGGTGACCCACAGGGTTTGGTGCAAGGTCCTGTTCTGTTCTCACATTGAATAAAATGACCTCTGTAATTCTGTTCTTAATACCAGTATTCTGCTCGGTGCTGATGGCACTATTCTCTACCACTCCTCCAAATCTGTCACAACTCCCATTTCCAGTCTTCAGTCAGACTTCCACAGCAAAGCATCTTACTGTATATATATTTATATATATATATATGTATCTATCTATCTGTATATATATATATATCTTTATAAAATGGGAAGCAAAGTAAATAAATCCAGCATTGTGATTGTATAAAACACATCACATGACCATGCATATATCAGCATGCGACCGCACACCTGTACTTTTACCCCCCCTCCAAAACAATTTTGCCATTTTATAAGATAGATAGCCCTCTCTAGGATGTGCGGTTGTGCTCTGATATATGCATGCCTTGGGTGGTTGATGCATGAGGCCGCACCAAGGCGTGCATATATCACAGCACGACTGCACACCTTAGAGTGGGTTATCTACCTATATATAGATATATATATTTATGGCAAAAATCTCCATTTAATGTATCAGTTAGGGTTGTTCCACAGTGACAAAAGCAATGAAATTCGGTGTTAGGGTTACCACCCCTTGCACCCCACGCCGGCCTTGCCCCCACCAACCGGCATCAGGGTGTGCGTTGGAGTCATCAGCCCTAACTCTCACCCCATTCCATAGGTAATAAGCTGAAGTGGTACAGTATAGAAGAATGGGGTGAGAGTTAGGGCCGATGACCCCAAGGCACACCCCGATGCCTGTTGGTGGGGGCAAGGCGGGCGTGAGGTGCAAGGGGTGGTAACCCTAGCACCAAATTTCTTCACTTTTGTCACTATGGAACAGCCGTAACTGATGCATTAAACTGAGTTTTTTGTCATGAATTTTCCTTCTTTTTGAGAATGAGCAATATAAATAGTGAATGAAATGTGGTGGTGGGGGGCCCCGTGCTCCCACCATGCTGCCCATGTCTGCGTAATAACCATAACAATAACACTAACAGTGACGGTAACAGTGTGTGAACTACCAATGCTAATGGTAACTGTGACAGCAACAGAAATGTTAACACAAATGCAAACAGTAACTGTTATAGTAACACAAACGGAAATGCAAGCGCAACTGGTAACGCAAACGGTAACAGTAACAGCAAGGTGATGTAAGGCAACAGTAGCGAAAAGTCTGTATCTTGCTTCATTTTCGAGATAATGGAACAAAGGTGATGTGATCCAACAGTAGCGAAAAGTTTGTATCTTGCTTGGTTTTGAGATAACGCCACAAAGGTGATCTGAGCCAACAGTAGCGAAAAGTGTGTATCTCGCTTTGTTTCAGAGATAACGGCCCAAAAGTGATCTGAGGCAACAGTAGCGAAAAGTCTGTATCTCGCTTTATTTCTGAAATGCTAACTACAATGGTAACAGTGACACAAACGTAAATGCAAATGCAAACGGCAACACAAATGCGTGTACAAACTCAAACAGTAATGGTAATGCTAACGGTAATGGTGATGCAAAAGGAAACGGTAGTGCATATGGTAACGTAAACGCAAGCGCAAACGCTAATGGTAACTAACGGAAACGCAAAAGCAAACGGTAACAGTTATGCAAATGCAAGTGCAAATGCAAATGGTAATGGTAACGCAAATGCAAATGGTAACACAAAAGGTGACACAAAAGGAAACAGTAATGCAAATGGTAATGCAAACGTAAGCATAAATGCAAATGGTAATGCACATGTTGATGGAAACGTAAATGGTAACGGAAATGCAAGCGGAAACATAAACGTAAATGCTAACATTAACAGTTAACGCAAACGCACATGCTTTTTGTCCCAAAAAGGTGCATTCCGAAGCACAATCAATAGAAAGAATGTGGCCATAATAATGGCCCTCATACCAGAAAATGAGCACTTGGAATACTAGATTGCTTATATCTTAGGAACCGTACAACGTAGAAAAAAAATTAAAATCTCATATTATTTATGACTTTCCAGGCTAGTTTTGCACTTAGCTCTCTAGTGGGAGACTAAGCATTTATCCGGCAAAAAATCTGTATCTCGAACCATTTTCGAGATATGGGCCCCGAAAATCGCGTCGGACGCCATAATGTTATCCTATGGGAACAATTGTCAACTTTGGAGTGCTGTAACTTTGTAGCCATGTAATATTTTGTCACCAAACCACAAACGGCACATCTATGGGATCTTGGCTTTCTTTCCTGCAAATTTCAGCCTAAAAGACCAAACCATTCTTTTGCAGCAGGGTGGCAAATATACCCTATTGTTTTGAGCATAGTGTTGCAAAGCACTTTCGCAAATCACGACACTTTTGCAAAAAAAAAAATCACGAAAGTGTCACATTTGCGAAAGTATTTTGCGACACAACTTTTTACAAAAATTTTCAAAACATATTTCTGGGTTGTTTTACCCACCAAAAAAGACATGGCTAGCATCCTCAGGGCTTGACTAGGTGAACAAAACAATAATTGTGTCCCTAGAGGGTCCCAAATTTAAACGCCAAGCATTTCTCTGACCACCAACTGAAAACAAAATGGCTGATTTGAGAAAGTAAATGGGTCATTTACAAAAGTAAAAACTGCATTTGCGACACTTTTGAATATTTTGTTAACTTTTCCCATAGACTATATATAATGGGGAACAGTTTGTTCTGAATAACTTTTGAACCATTTAATATTGTTTCACTAAATCTTCAAAAGGCACATCGGTAACCCTGGCTGCATGTTCCCTGAAGGTTTTGGACCAATTGCACAAACTGTGCGACCTGTAGGCACAAGCAAAGAAATGTGCAAAACCCCGTAATTTATGCCTTTTTTGGGGCTGTGTTGCTCCAGAACCATACATCTGACCATAACAAAACGTGACAGGTTCAGAGATCTATGGTACCAGACCATACATTCCAAATTTCAGGCAAATCCGTCTTACGGTTGCAAGTTATTAAGCTGCCACATTTCAGATTTAACCTTAAATGGGGTACTCATCATTAACTATAGTGGCACTACCATGCCACTATAATTTATATACATAAATATGTATATATATCTCAAAGTAGAGGGGACATCTTGTGAAAAACCGAGGGCTGTCATGCCACCATATACAAGTGGCATATGCTATGCCTGTGGGGCTAAATTATTGGAGGGGGTCACATGATGACCCCTCTAGTTTTATATACAGTTTATGATATCTGTGTTCCACAGGACAGTGTGCCCTGCTGGATTTACACTTGTAGCTCTGCTAAAAAACACACAGTGGATGGTGCCACTGTTTCTCCCACACCTCTCTGTCAATAAATAACAATGTCTACCTTGATACGTGGTATCTAACTGGATAGCCTACCTTATGTTTCAGCATCACATTTAACTCCCTTGCCTCACACCTAAAGATGAAGCTATGCTTCTGTTAAACAGGCACAAGGACTTGTTTAACTTCCAGATTAAATAAAGGTACCAATGGCTTGGGCGGTGGCAAGGTTTGAATGCCAGGACATCCATAAGCACACACTCACAGAAGTACTTGCATTACACAGACACACAGACACACAGACACACACACACACACACACACACACACACCCTTATAAACATGCTTTGCACCCGTAGGGGCTTTATTAGTGTTGCAATATGCAGTGGTGTCTTCTGTTCCTAGAGGGCTTTCTTTTTTTCCTTTTTTTTTAATCTGTCCCCCATGGACTGGCTCCCATCCTCATATCTCCCAACCCAGTCACCCTGGCATCTTCTGGGACTTACCTGTCTGACTCTTCCCCTAGAGCTTGCCTTGTTGGGGCTCCCCTCAAGCCCCATCAGGAACAGGATCTGGTTCATGTGGACGTGCCTAGATAGCCAGGTATGAGGCCTGCAGGAGGCTGGTGTCATCCTACTGGTCGACATTTTCCATTTTCTCCCCTAGCATGGAGGAAGTGGTGTGCAATGACACTCATGGCCATACTGCGCATGCTCGTGTACACAGCATGATGGGTGTCTGCCCTGCATCTGCTCCTTCCCTTGTGTGGTCTTGGTGTGTCAACCCCCAGCCACCGCTATGGGCCAAGCTAATACCAGGAACCTGTTCCACCTCTCCCCGGAGGAGAGCAGTTCCTGGGATGCTTGATCCTCTTTCACACACCCCCAGCCGACACTCTGACTCCTGAACTCACTTCTAAACACGGGTCATCGATGCTGCGAACAGTTGTGCTAATGCTGCACCAGCAGGCCAGTTGCTAGAGGGCGTTTTTTGATATTGCCACTGGCAGAGATAGCTCCCAGCCACAGAGGACCTTTATCAGTGTTGACACCAGAAGTGGCATCTCCCCTGGCTGACAGTTATTTGAAACCTCCCCCCCCAAAAAATGGCGTGGTTTCAACTGTCAGTACATTTTCCTGGTTGGTAAAACACTACCCCAAGAAAGTTACACCAGCAGCAGATGTGATGGAGAAATAGAGTGTGAGCAGCACGGTAAGCAGCTGAGAGGAGATGAAGACGTTCTTGTCTGGGACTCCCTGGTGTGTGACTTAAGCAAGGCATTTGACACAGTCCCACACAAAAAATTAATAAACAAGTAAGCCAACCTGGGAGTGGGTCCCAAGATGGTAGCCTGGGTAAAAAATTGGCTGGACAACAGGACACAGAAGGTAATAGTAAACTGAGTCCACTCCAAAAGAAAGGGGAGTTACTAGCGGAGTATCGCAGGGTTCAGTACTGGGGCCAGTCCTCTTTAATGTCTTTATAAGTGACATTGTAGAGGGATTAGAAGGAAAATTATGCATCTTTGTAGATGACACATAGATCTGCAACAGGGTTGATACACAAGGAGGGGTGGAAAGATGAGAAGGGACTTGGCAAGGTTGGAGAAATGGTCAAAAGTATGGCAGCTTAGATTCAATGCAAAGAAGTGCAAAGTAATGCACCTGGGAAACAAACACCCAGGGGAAGCACACACAATGGAGAGGGACTAACAACAACAAAAATGGAAAGGGACCTGGGGATAGTCTTATCAGATGACCTAAAGGTCGGCAGGCAATGTGAGAAGGCAGTAAGGAGGGCTTGGGGGATACTGGGATGCATAGGGAGAGGCATCACCAGTAGAAAACAGGAAGTTGTCATCCCTCTGTACAGACAGTTGGTGAGACCCCATCTGGAGTACTGTGTGCAGTTCTGGAGATCCCATCTCCGCAAGGACATAGACAGGATGGAGGCAGTCCAGTGGAGAACAACTAAAATGGTGCAGGGTCTGCACCAGAAACCCTACAAGCAGAGACTAAAGAAGCTTAATATGTATGCCCTTGAAGAAAGGAGTGAGAGAGAGGGGCATGATAGAAACTTTCAAATACCTCAAGGGAATCAGCAAAGTTCAAGAGGGTAGCGTCTTACAGAAAAAGAGATGTGCAAGAATAAGGGGGCACAATTTAAAGATAGAGGGGGGACAGCTCAGGGGCAATGTGAGGAAGTAATTTTTCACAGAGAGGGTGGTGGATGCATGGAACAGCTTTCCTGAGGAGGCCGTGGGGTCAGAAATAGTGGAGGAATTCAAGAATGCATGGGACAGACATAAGGCAGTTATAGTGGGGGGTAGGAGGAAGTAGGCTGTTGGTTAACTAGGATCTGCAGCTTATCCAGTAGGTAGGGAAATGGGCAGACTAGGTGGTCCAAGAGGTCCTTATCTGCCGTCAAAATCTGTGTATCTATGTTGTTGGACATGTGTGCTAGTGCTCTGTGTTGCAACTGTATAGGAAACATTCCAGCCAGTACTGTTGTTCACTGACTGCGCACCTGCATAAACTACACAACTGATGCATGGCTGACTCACACAACAGGTAACATTAACCTTGACAAAATTAACATAAAGCACCAAAGGTAGTGACAAGCCCCAAATGAAGTTATTTGTGTTATATAAATAAAATATTTCTGACTTGCTTTACAATATAAGTAAATGGGGCTCAGGAGGTGTCTCTTGGCTAATCAGGTGTCCCCTATGGACTTCTTTTCAAGAAGCAAAGCTGAGTGGTTTTGGAACCTTAGGAATTTACAATGGGATGCTCTTAATAACTCAAGAGATGTAAAACACAGAAAGGTCTAAGGCACTCACTGTAACAACTAGTGTACTAGCTGTTACAAATAGAATAGTTTTAAATATACAGGGAATCCAGGAATGTAGAAATTGAACTTCAGACACATAAAATTCAACCAAAAGGTCGAAAGTGGGTCAGCACCACTGCCAGGGTAAAAGGAAACAAAAATAGTCTTACGATACATTCTCTGCAGTGCAATAATTTTGTTAGAACCCAGCAACAAAGCAGCACTTGTACAAGTAGTTCAGACCAAAGGTAGATTTAGCAGTCACCACTCACATATCCTGACTTCGGCTGGGGAGGGGGGTGGGCAAGGCATTATTGGTTGGCAACGCCACTTGGCTTCTAAGAGAATATGCAAAGGCTATGTTTTGCAGACATGCAGTGCAATGCATTGCATTGAAAAGCTAATGCTTTTTGGAAGCTCTTTGAAAAATGACATAACAATGAATAGATAAAGCCAAAGCCATACC
Source organism: Neoceratodus forsteri (assembly GCA_016271365.2). NCBI lineage: Eukaryota > Metazoa > Chordata > Ceratodontiformes > Ceratodontidae > Neoceratodus > Neoceratodus forsteri. Next base: position 1,512,937,406 of record CM057452.1, on the reverse strand, counting down.
CAGCCAAAATAAGAAAAATGAGTATCCACTCAACATGCATACATGCCAGACAGGTGAAAGTCACAGCAAGCTTACATACTGACATACAAGTCATCTTGTTCAGAGCATATGGGTGCCAGAAAGTGCCCAGTTTAAAAAAAGTCTCTTAAAGGATACCTAAACAACATTTTGACAACAAACTATTCAAAAATCTGACTCCGTAGGTGACTAAAGGAAATGCTGCTGTATTCATTAAGGCTAAAACTACGTTTATATAATTTACTTAAATGTGGTTCCAGAGCATTTGAATATTGTAAAATCAGCCTTCTAATTTCAAAAAACCTGTCTTATTTGCTTCCTAAAATGGCCGCCAAATGTGTCATGTGATGACATCATTGGAGCCAAAGTCAGAAAGATATATGGCTCTCTATAGTGCTAACTAGTTATTTTTTCCCTTTGTATAGAATTGTTTCACCCAAATGGTCAAAACCATGTGCATTATTTTGTATAATACACATGTTAGGCTATGGTTCTGTTCATTTTGTTTATTTTAACGTGCTGAAATTGTGTTTTAATCCAACTGACTTTCTCTGTGGAAAACCACAGTGCAGTACAAATCTTGAATAACCTGGTGGTCTAGTGGTTATGGTGGATCTAAGATGCTACAGTGGGGCTGCTGGGGTGGTGTGCATGCTTAATATGCTCTTCTTAACATTTTTATTAAACCTTTATATTTTCTGCTATTATTCTTTTCTAGTACGTTTTGACAGAACCTACAAATGTAATCCATAGTTTGAATGTAAACATTTGTACAATGAATAAAATCAGACTTCTTCAACAAGTGAAATGCAGCAGCAGCAGCAGCAGTGCGCAGGTACATTACTATGTGGGGGGGCAGCTACACCCTTCACCATCCCCTAGAGCCACCACTTTTTTGTAGCAAAGTTCTTGTTCAGTCCAATGTTACAGTTCATACTTCCTCGAAACTCAAATATATGCTTGTCTTGTCTTCTTTTTCCATGGGAAATAATAATAATAATAAGAATCAGCATTTATATAGTGGTTTTCATACACATTGTATCCCAAAGTGCTTTACAAGCAATACTAGACTGGTAGTGAAGTGACTGAACATGCAGTGGCAGTCATTTCATGCACTAGTATCCACACACAGCTTTGGACAATTGCATGAACTGGTTTTATGGGAAGGGGATTGTTGGTCAGGACAACGGGGTCAGGTAGTGATCAAGGTGCTGGCAGCCCCACATCTTATTTCTCACAGTAATCTGCTCATATTTCTCTCCTTCTGTCTTCCCCCTTCCCTGAATATAGCAGTACCTTGCAAGAGTGGCCTCCTCAGTCCCCCTCTGGTATTCATTCTTCACTATTCTTCCTCACACCAAAAACTGGTGAGATCATCACCCTTCTGCATCATGAATGCAAGTAGTACAGTCCCCATTTTATTTTGACATATCAAATATAAACATATCTTTCCAGTAAGTCAGGCTCATAGCAGCAGGGAACAAGGGGAATGATGGGCTTTCCTATCCTTACAATATCTAGGCTACCTCTGATTAGGCACTGCTAAATGATGGGTATGCACATCATTATGCACGTCATTTTATAGTGCCTAATCATAGATGGCTTAGAACTTACATGGGTAGGAAAGCCTATTTTTCCACTTGTGCAACGCAGCTATCCGCCTGGCTTACCAGAAGATCATGTTTATTATTAATATGTAAAAATAACATGGGAGACTGTACTAATCACATTCATGATTCAGAAGGGTAGTGAACTCACCAATTTTTGGTGTGGAGAGCAGGTGAGAAGACTGATGCCAGAGAGGGACTGAAGAGGCCATTCCAGCAGGGTACAGCTATATTCAGGTTAGTTGACGACATGAAGGAGGACGCTGAGCAGATCACTGTGAGATCTGAAATGTGGGGCTGCCAACATTGTGATCACTACCTGACTGTGGATGAGAGTAGCCAGTGATGACAAATGCTCTGAGTGGCAGGGCTGCACCTAAACTGTTACTTGAATTCAGTGTAAGGAGATTACCCTCGGGTGTTGGGGGGGGGGGAGGTGTTGATGTTTGTTAGGACAGTATTGAGGGAGTTGTGTATAGCTCATTCAAGATTTGGAAGAGTGGTAGCCAGCCAGCTCGAATTGTGGAGTAGAGCACAGAAAAGTACTGGAGAAGAATTGCTGGGAACTGTCCTGTGGGGTTCTGCAGATCACAGCTAAAGGAGTAGACTGACACTGGAAGTCGTGTGTATTTGCTCAAGGTATTAGTATGCCTCTCCTGCTAATAATATCATTATCCATTGTAAGTGCAGCCCTTATGAGGGCATGAACAGCAGATTTTCTGGTGGCTCATGATGCTTATTGCTTGGCCCTCCAGGAAGGTGTAGTTGTTGGTTAATGAGGTGGGAAAAAACACAACAGGGGAACTGTACATACTACCGTCACTGTGCAGAAGGGTGGTGATCCACTCAATGCTTACTGTGGGAGCAGAAGTCAAACACTGAGAATGTGGACTGGAGAGTGATTTGGGAGGTATTTTTTAACAGTGCCAGCTGATGATGCATATTGGTATAGGTGTGCACAACTCTCTGAGGTACAAGATTACAATCTGAGGTATGATAATTCTCTTCATGAGACCACAAGCACATATGCGGCACCAGGCAGTACTAAGGACTGGGTATAGATGGTGGGGTGTTCAACAGAAGGCAGGCTAAATGCAGGAGGTTCACATGGAAAAAGAAAGCCTTATTTCTGGATTAACAAGAGAGCATGGGCTTTGGAACTGAACCAGACCAGTACTTTGCTCTGTGACCCTGAGCAAGTCATTACACTTCTGTGTGCTCCCAGGCCACACCTGTAAACAAGCTTTCAACTTAGTGTGTCTCTCCTGGTTAATAAAAAACAAAATTCAGTGCATCACATAACCACTAGATCATCAGGTAATTGAAGTGTTGTACTGTAATGCAGTTTGCCAAGGAAAAAGTCAGCTGGATTGCAACAATTTTCCACAAGTTAAAGTAAACAAAATGAGCAAAATCATAGTCTCACATGTATACTGATCAAAATAATCCACAAGTTAATACATGGTGTTGATCATTCTGGTACAACAATTCAAAATAAAGAGGGAAAGAAGAACTAGTAAGCACTATAGAAATATATGTGGGTCTCTGTCTTTGGCTCAGATGATGTCATCATAACTCATCATTTAACGGACTTGGCAGACATCTTGGGGAGAAACCAAGGCTGTTTTTTGAAAGTGAAAGGCTGATGTTTACATTTTTCAAAAGCTATGAAACTGCATTTATATTATTTACATAAATGCAGTTTTAGCATAAATTTAAACAGCAGCCTCTACCTTACCTTGTTATGAAGCCAGATTTTGGAGTTTGCAGTTTAAAAAACTGCTTGTTTAGGTACCCTTTAAAGAGAAGGTATAACACAAAATAAGAAAAGTGATCACCAGTGCAGAAATCAATTAAGTGACTAGGTAATTAATAAAATAAGTACAGTACATGTAATAAATACAGTACAAAACAAACACGAAGTCGAATTGCACAGAAAATAGACAAAAGAACACAGTGTCATTCTGAGGTAAACTGCAAAATCAGATACAGCAATAGTTAAAGATTATTTTGTTTAGTAAATGAATCAAGGAACACTGACGGTAGTTAATCCAAAAAGACATTCAGAGATAATTCTTTTATTCCAGATGGACTCAGGGTGTTTGGGATTGAATTCCAGAATGCTTCCCTCTGTCTTAGCCTTTTAACAATGTCTCCACTCCTCAAATCAATATCAATTTTGTCATGTCTGGCTTCCTTGTAATTGTGAGCCATAGTATATTCAAGGTTTCCTGTTCTAATAGCTGTCTTGTGTTCACCAGTGTGGATTTTCAGCTGCCTTTTGGTCTGTCCAACATAGACCAGACCACACTCCGCATTAAAATGCAAATTATGCCACTTGAGGTGCATGTCATAAACTGTTTAATCTGGTACGGTACTTCTTGTCGGTCCATGGGTGATCTTGCTATTTGTTATGTGGACACAATGAACACAGCTGCCACATCTGAAGTAGCCAACTGACTGTTTTGGTATCCAGTTCATGAATGGTATTTTTGATGGTATTACAGAAGTACCAGCCTATCCTTGATACGTTCACCTCTTACGAAAGTGATCCTCGGTGTCTGCTTAGATAGATTCTCTCAGTTCCTATCACTTTTCTACAGCTCCCAATGTCTGCAGACAATACCTTCTGTCTTGTTGGCTACTGGGTTGTATTGTGCGATTAGAGTAGGTAGACCTCTCACTTTTGACCTATTCTTGCCAGTCAGAAGGGTGTCTCTGTCCATTCTGTCAACATTTTTAAAAACCTCTTTCACCACCTGTTCGTGGTAGCCACGGGCTACAGATCTGTCTTCCATGTTTTTGCTGCCCTCGACAAAGTCTGTCTGACTTGAACATGTTCCTTTTACCCTTAGGAATTGTCTCTTGGGAATGTTTTCAATACGTGCAGGTGGGTGGCAATTACTAATGTGTAAAAGTGAATTTCTTGCCTGTCTGTAGAGTTTTGTATGGATCTCTGTTCCACACCTGAAAACCATAAGACTGAGGAAGGGTAGGTACCTGCTGTTTATTGATCTCACATGAAATTTTTAAGTTGCTATTTGTGGACGTGAGGTAGGATATAAAATTCTGCAGAGTCTGTTCGTCCCCTCCCCATATAAGCAAACAATCATCAGTGTACCTCTTCCAAAGTCTGACATGGTGAAAAAATATATGGTTCTCCTGATTAAAGATGTACTGTTTCTCCCATGCCCCCACGTACAAATTCACCAAGTCTGGGGCAAAAGTAGTGTCCATGGCTGTACCCTTATGTTTCATGTAATATTTTCCTTCAAACCAGAAATAGGTGGCCTCTAGTACAAATCAAGCCAAATCTACAACATAGTGCATTGGAGGCATTACGTTATCTGGTCTCTGTGCCAATGTCTTATTAATAGCCTTGAGTCCCCCTTCAAGGGGTATGTTGAAATATAGGCTCTCAACATCAATGGCTACAAGAATGTCCATGTCATTTACTCTTACCTCCTTCAACAATCTAACAGTGTCATTCATATCCCGAATGAAAGCTAGCAGTCTAGGAACCAGTTTCTTAATGTAAAAAGCCACACATTTCGAAACTGGTTCAGCTACAGATCCAATAGATGACACTATTGGATGACCTGACACTTGTCTGGTAGATTTGTAGATCTTGGGGAGGAGATATTGCACAGGTTTCTGGGGTGCTGCACAGTAAGAAAAACAGCATCATTTGAGCTTTTCGGCTGAACTGAAGATCCACTGTAATAAGATGTCGGGCTTGTCTCTGTATCTCTGAAGTCAAGTCCTGTCCAAGCCTAGTATAAAATGCACTATTTCCCAGATGTTTTGTTGCTTCCTGCACATAGTCATTTTCCAGTTAACCCGCCGCACCCTGACCCCCCTTATATGCTGACTTAATTACTATGGACGCCATAGTTTTAAGTTTGTCTGTTGCCTTTCTGTCCCTTAAGCTGATATTCTATGTCTTACTACTGCCTTTGATTTCAAAGTAATTAAACAGCAGCAGTCTCTAGAAAAACTTAAAAAGTTATGCTTTGACAGAAGTAAGTCTCTTCTGCAATATCTATTCTTGGTGCCTAGTCAAGGTCAAAAGGTGACGGAGTCACAATTGCCAGTTTCTGTTGTGATTCCTCAAGGACCTGTGGAACAAAACTTTAATTACACATATATATATATATATATATATATATATATATATATATATATATATATATACACTGTGTATATATATATATATATATACACATGCATAACATTTTATTATTATCATTATTATTGTATAATCATTAATGTTTAATTATACTATTAGACTGAGGTAAAACACCTGCTTTGGCTTTGAAAAGTCTGCCTTCATAAACTGCTTAGAAAAACTTTTGCTAAAGAGTGGTTAAAAGTTGCTTGGACTTTCAAAGTTGAGTCATAAAACGGTGGTTTGCAGTTTGAAATCTAACCTATTGACCCAGAGAAGCGTTAGACCCCTTGCTCTAATTTTTTACTTGTGTCCAGTCAGATGCAAGAGAAGTTGCTTTTTGATAAAGTTGCCTAGCAACCACATACTAAACTGTCAAAACATGATTTAAAGCCTAGTACTGCCTTACCCCAGAAGCAGCTATCTTCAAGAAAAAAAAGGCTTTAATGGGTTTTTACTATTGGAGGAAACTTTTGTCTGTTACTAGAGAATGCAACGTGCAGCCAGCATGAAATTCACAGTGGATAAAGAACATCTTGACATATCACCTGGCTAAGACTGACATTTGCAACTGATGGAGAATGTGAGCTATTTGTAAGAGTATCCAAGCCATTTGTAAGAGTATCCTGTATCAAAAGTATAAGGACTGGCACATTGGTTTTTGGTCTTAAAGGACAGCTGGCAACAAGACAAGTTCGAAGATATAATTTTGTGTTTGCAACATGGTGCCAAACAGAAAAAAACATCTTAAAGAGTTTGAGGTAAACAGACCAGACAGGTTGATGGATATGTTTTCTTGGGAGAATAAAGACCAAATTACCTACAGTGGAATTCAATGCTTTTTAGAACCTTCCTAATCAGAAAACTGGAAGAAACATACTTTATTCTGAAGCTTGATACATGGAGAGCAGAATGACGATTTAATCTTTAAAGATTTTGCTGAGAACTAAAGTTATACTAATTATTAGCTTATTTTGGAAAATGTTTGTCTCACAGATACAAGACACACTTTGGAAGATTGCTTTTAATGAGCAGAACTTGGAAATGTTTGTTTAAAGACTGCATCTTATGGCATTTGAAAGTTATAAGGAAAATTAATTTTGGATGTAAAATTAAACAATGTACCAGAGGGGCTGTCCTAAGAGATAGAGAGTGAAGAGCCACCCCTTTCGTCATTTGCATGATCAGGTGCCTTGTTTTAGCCCAGTTTAATAGTATAATTAAACATTAATAATTATAAAATAATAATAATAGTAATAATAATAATGAAATGTTTTGTATATATATATATATATATATTTTTTTTTATGGCAAAAATCTCTGTTTAATGCATCAGTTAGGGATGTTCCACAGCGACAAAAGCGAGGAAATTCGGTGTTAGGGTTGCCACCCCTTGCACCTCAAGCCCACCCTGTCCCTACCAACAAGCATCGGGGTGTGCGTTGGGGTCGTCAATCCTAATTCTCACCCCATCCCATGTGTAAACAAGCTGAGGTGGTGCAGTATAGAAGAATGGGGTGAGGGACCGATGACCCCAACGCACACCCTGATGCCTGTTGGTAGGGACGGAATGGGCTTGGGGTGCAAGGGGTGGCAACCCTAACACCGAATTTCCTCACTTTTATCGCTGTGGAACAGCCCTAATTGATACATTAAACAGAGTTGTTTGCCATGAATTTCCATTCTTTCTGAGAATGAGCATTATAAATAGTGAATGGAATGTGGTGGTGGAAACACGGGGCCCTCTGGGCCCCGCGCTCCCACCATATGATTATTTGTCACATAGTAACGCTAGCAGTAATGCAAATGCAAGTGCAAACGGTAAAACACATGGTGATGCAAATGTAAATGATAACGCAAATGGTAAGAGAAATGCAAGCGCAAACATTAATGAAAACAGAAATGGTAACGCAGATGGTAATGCAAATGCTAACAGCAACAGAAATACAAATGTTAAGAAAAACAGTAATGTAAATGTTAATGGCAATGGAAATGCAAATGGTAAGAAAAATACAAACGGCAACACAAACGTAAACCGAAAGCAAACAGTAAAGGCAATGGTGGCGCAGAACGAAACAGTAATGCAATCGACAATGGAAACACAACCAAAAATGAAAATGCTGAGGCAAACAAAAATGCAAACGGTGACGAAGACGCAAACAGTAACTGTAATGCAATTGGAAATACAAACAGTTAGAGTAACAGCAACGATGACGCCAAAGCGAACAGTAATGCAAACGGAAACGCAAATGCAAGTGTGTACGGAAATGCAAATGGTAATGCGCATGGTCATGGTACTCCAATTGGAAATGCAAATGCTAATGGTAACACCAACTATGATGCCAAAGGAAAGACAAACGCAAATGGAAGCGCATATGCAAATGCAAATGGTAATGCACATGGTGATGCAAAACGAAACACAAACAGAAGCAGTAATGGAAACGCAAATGGTAACAGTAGCATGAAAGCGCGGAATTGCAAATGAAAGCATAAAGGATAAGCACATGGTGGCATAGATGGGAACACCAACGCAAACAGTTATGGAAATGCAAGTGGAAACGCTAACTGTAACAGTAACGAATGTGTACACCCTTTTTTCCCCAAAAGCTGCATAGAGAAACACAGTGAATACAAAGAATGTATGCATAGTAATGGGCCTCGGAGCAGAAAATGAGCACTTGGAATACTAAATTGCTTATATCTCAGGAACCATACGACGTAGAAAAAAAATTAAAATTTCATATAATTTATGACTTTCCTGGCTAGTTTTGTACTTAGCCCCCTAGACTGGGGGTTAAGCATTTTTCCGATGAAAAGTCCGTATCTCGAAGTGTTTCCGAGATACGGGCCCCAAAAGGCGTGGCGGACATCGTAATGTTAGTCTTTTGGAAAAATAGTCAACTTCAGAGTACCGCAACTTTGCAGCCCTCTAATATTTTGTCACCAAACCACCAAAAGGCACATCTGTGGGATTTTGGCTTTCTTCCCTCCAAATTTCAGCCCCAAAAGACCAGACTGTTCTTTTGCAGCAGGGTGGCAAACATTTCCTATTCTTTTGGGCATTGTGTCGCAAAGTAGTGTCACAAATCATGACACTTTCGCCAAAAAAATCAGGAAAGTGTCACAAGTGCGACACTACTTTGCGACACTACAGTTTACAAAAATTTGAAAAACATATTTCTGGGGTGTTTAACCCCCCAAAAAAGACATGTCTAGCATCCTCGAGGCTTGACTAGGTGAGCACAAAAAGAATTGTGTCTATAAGGGTCCCAAATTTAAATGCCAAGCATTTCTGTGACCAGTAACTGAAAAACTGACTCATGACACTACAGGGGTTATTTGCGACACTAAAAACTGCATTTGCGACACTGTCAAACTTTTTGTTAACTTTTCCCATTGACTATAATGGGAAACTTGTTTTTTGAATAACTTTTGAACCATTTAATATTTTTTCACAAAATCTTTGAAAGGCACATCGGGGACCCTGGCCGCATGTTCCGTGAAATGTCTGGACCTGTCGTGCTAACCATGCAACCTGTAGGTGCGAGCAAAGAATGTGCAAAAAAGCATAAATGAGACTTTCTATTGTGCTTTATAGCTCCGCAACCGTATACCTGACCATTACAAAACTTGGCAGATCCTGAGATCTATGGTACCGTTCTGTGCCTGCCAAATTTCAGGCAAATCCGTCATATGATGGCAAAGCTATTAAGCTGCAAATGTTCACATTTTAACCTTAAATGGGGTACTCAACCCTAACTATTAAATATATATATATATATATATATATATATATATATATATATATATGTTATTAAATTTTGTTCCCACAGACCTGTCACTAATTCTGTTTCCCTCGTGACCTCTGCCATCTTCCTCTATAGCCGCTCTTCTTTGCGTCTCCCCAGCCCTCTCCTCATCCTCTTATTTCTCCTTGTCTCCCTCCAGGGCCTGTGTCCCTGTCTTCATCAGACTCATCTAAAAAGTTGCTTTGGGCAGTGTGTTCACATCTGTTTTCTGAGGCATCACTGTAGTCGTTATCACGGCCTGATGAAATATTCTGCCCATCAATTTTAAATGTATATCCAAATCTTTTTGGTTGTGGTACTTCTGCTTGAGGTACCCAAGAAATTCCTCTGGAGACCCATTTTCTTTTTAAGTACTTTTTTTTTCCCCCAACTGAAATTCAGTTCCAAAGGGACGTGCCATCGCTCTGGAGTAAACAACAGAAAAGGAATGCAAAGTTAGACAACTAATATACCTGAAGAACAGAATCATGTCTACTAATTGCCTCAGTGCCTGGGTTTCATTTTATGCAGCATTCTAGCCACTTTTGTTAAGTATGCTATCTTTTTGATGAACACAACATTTTAAATTTCCAATCACACTAGCTGAATACCCAACGTTGCAGTAAACAAACTCTAGAAGTTGAGGCCCACATATTCAGACATGGTGGTTTGAGCCATGTGAAATAGCATGTGGACAGCAGGGGGGTATATTAATCAGGCAGCAAGGATAAATATCAGCCTGCAGTAGCACCACACAAAGTGCATAAGTGTGGTGCACCACAGCCTCTTGCTGGCAACAGATACCAAGGAGTGAAGAGAGATAGCCCGTCACAAACAGAGGAGCACCTTTGCTCCTGGGTGTCGTATTCAGAGGCCTGTATATGAGTGATCACATATGGCATGAAAAATGCTAAGGGGCCATTTACATGCCATTAAACGGCTATTAGCAACTCCGCACAATGCATTGATGCATATATATGGATGGAGACAATGTGCAGACATTCCACCGTTGCTGCCATCCTCACCCAATCAACGTACATGTAAGCAATAATACCCGACAAGGTGGGCGGTATTGGGCCTGCCCAGGGACATAATGAGTCCCGGCACTGCAGGCGGAGGGCCTTACAGCTCCTGGAAGGTCCATTGTTGCCCAATACTGCCCACTCTGGAGGGTATTATTGTGCTTAGAAGATGGGCATCTGTGTACATTTTAATTAAGTAATAAAATAAGAGAAGGAATAAGTTTCACAACAAACAGAAAGACTAAAAAAATGTTTTTTATGTAAAGTAGTCCCTCTCCTGTTGCCATCCCCCAGGGCTATTCTCTTCTGCATATGCCACTCCCCGTACCACCACCTGCAGAGATGAAGTTTCTAGTAAAGTTTCTCCCCAGCAGTCTGTTGGCATGGTTTTTGTGCTTAGGAAAACAGTACTGTTCCCTTATTGCAAGAAGCTTTTTTCCCCCCAGTATGAAGATGCGGCTGTTAGGCACACGACCTCTCGTGACCCTCTTTCTGAAAACCAGGAAGTGGAGACCACCAGGACAAATATCATAGTCTGGCATCGTATTGAACAGGTAAAAGTGATTCCATGTGATAATAGCTACTGCAAAATAGCGACCGTCAAAATAGCGACTGCCACTGCCAATAACAGCTACTACTACCTTTTCCTTCAACTGTTGTTTTTTTGTATAATTAGTGCGCCCCCCCGCACCCTCCCATCTTAAAGATTCTAACACCACGCCGCTCATTGATTTCGGAGAGAATTACATATTCGAAACACCGTTATTATGAGTCGCTATTCTGTGTCATAATTTTTCAGTCGCTATTTTGCAGTAACTATTATCACGGGATACCAGTAAAAGTATCAGTGCCCAAAGCAAGGAGTACAATATAAAAACGTGATAAAAAAAGGCGTTTCCCATTGAGACTGTCTTTGTCCATGGGTGGAACAAATATGGCAAAGAGAGGCAGTGCGCTGGTCCAAACAGAGCCCAGACATGCTGTTTCAACTTTTATTTAGAACTAAACGGCAATAATAAATAAATGGCATCAGCGATCACTGTAAGTGTTAAAATAATATGAAGAGGAATTGGAACCACTAAATTTTATTATGGTTCCTTATGAATGACTGGTGGGGGGGGGGAGTGGCGCGACTCGAATGTGTTTGTGAGGTGGAGTGGGAAGTTTGATTTTTTAATGATTTTTCAGTAGAAATATGTGATTATGAAAAAAGTGTGCTTCATTTCTTGAAACGGCTAAGTTTCTTTCAGTACAGTTCAATAGTGGTGGGGAGGTACCCGACTCGATCGCTTCTCTCCAGGTTGGTGTGTTGTTTCTTGTGGTTGTTGCCAATGAACTTGGGAGTCTTGGTATGGCAGTATCTCTCACTAAGTGAGAGAGAAAAATGGTGGCATTTTCAAGTTGAATGGGGTGCTTTCAGCCAATGGACAAGCAGGGTGGGCGCAAAGATACTTAAATGGGTGAAGGGGCACTTGGGCTGGTATTTTTTATTTTCTGGGCATCTGTTGTAAGTTAATGTACCCCCTGGCAAGGATACCAGCCAATCAGATGCCAGGAAATAGAAATCCCATTTTCTAGGAATGTATAAATCCCTGACAGTCTAATGGTATCCCCCACCCAACTATCTAGATCCCTGTTATTTATTTATTTTTTTTCACAATTCTCTTTATCTCCCCCAGCTCTGGAACTCTCTCAGACCTCGACTCGTCCCCTCACTCTGCTGCTCGCTGGGACCACCACCTACCTCAAAGTCATTGTTTCCTCCCACAGGGCCCCCCGGCTCAAGCCCCACCAGGAAGTAGTGGGGACAGAGGTGGCAGTCCAGCATTGGGCGTGTGGTGGGTGACATTGCGGGCCATTGCCTGTCCAGGCCGGAAGGGTATTTTCTTCCCCTTAGCTGGAGAGCTCCATGCCCTCCCCCCATCTTGGTGCAACCTGGCGTCATGGCACACAGCAACCTTGCTGACGTCAGCCAAGCAACTGCACTGTCCATGTTCTGCAGCACCCCGATCTCCACTGGGGCCTGCTGGAATGCTGGCCAAGCCCCAACCCTCCCCTCGGGAGAGGAGAGCAGCCCAATGGGAGCTCGATCCTCGCCCTTCCCTGCTGAGCCCCAGTGCCTGAGCTCACTCCCGAACTCAGGTCGCTGGCATGGCGCGAGGTGTGGCATCCAGGGCCTCAACCCTCAGTGCCACCGGGCCGGCCCAGATCCCTGTTATGAAATGAAATTACTCTGGTAGTCAAGTGGTACCCAGCTCTCACCCTGATGCCCTTTGGGAAAAGAAAGCACCCTGTTAATCAAGTGGTACACCCTCCCACCTCAATCCCTATTGTAAAATAAATGATGTCTCTGTCCCCCCAAGTCCACCCACTCAGCACCTACCACCCTTCACCCCCTGTCCGGTACCTGACTCACCCTAATAAGTCTGTGGACATGGCAGGCAAAATGGTGGATGATTACCGGCACAGCCCCTTCTCTTACCATCATCTGAATGACGGGGACTGAGCACATGTGTACTCTGTTTCTACTGAAGCATCCATTTGGATTCAAAGTATTGGGATTGTGATGTGGTCTCTCTCGTTTCACTTGCCACAACAAATACCTGTTATTTGCCTTCCAGCTTGGTTTGTATTTTTAAGCGCACCATGGTTTTGTGTATTTGTAGCCCCACCTTACACTGCTGTTGAAAGTTAACTTACATAGTTTTTTTTATATTTGCTAATGTTGGATTGTAAGACAATAAAAGGCTTGCTTGCTGATATTATTTGTGCAATAGTTGTATTACCGATATCAAATTAAATCATTTATTGGAAAGCAAATTGAGAGTAAACTCTCCTTTACAATTGCATCCAACAATTAACATTAAAATACATATGATACAAACAAGCTGTAATAACAAGAGTGAACATACATTACTCCAGACCCTCCAACTGTACTGTTTTTGCCGGTACAATACCGTATTTTATAAGACTGGTACCGGATCCTGCCTGAATTGTACCATGTACTGAATTTGCCACCTCCCAAATTTAGTTAACAATTTATTTTTTCCCCCCGAAATATCTTTACTTTTTCGCTGGAGCGCTCAGTCGGCACAGTCCGAGGTGAGGAGCATCCTGGTGTCCCCATGGTAATCATCACTGTGCTGCCCTTACTGTGGCGCCACTGGCAGAGGGCTCCTCGACACTAGCTGACCCCCAGAAGCACAGTAGCACTGCAGCTGAGAGTGCTTGCTGCATGTTAGGCTTGCTCTTTCCACTGATGGTGGGACAGTGTCAGACTCTATTCACAGAGTAACTCCCAGCCCAAGCCATGGCGGAGCGAGCGGAGCACTTGATTGTCTGGTTGGAATTAGTATTTAAACTGGTCGGGTCTAGTGTCACCACTTTCTCACTGGCGTGCCGCCGCAAGACAATAGTCTGAGCATCTCAGGAGCAGGAGTGGAGTTGACCCCGCACATCTCCCGACGTCGGATCCTTGACCGCAGGCTGGCACATCTCCCGATGTCAGATCCTTGACCGCAGGCTGGCACATCTCCCGATGTCGGATCCTTGACCGCAGGCTGGCACATCTCCCGATGTCGGATCCTTGACCGCAGGCTGGTACATCTCCAGACGTCGGATCCTTGACCGCAGGCTGGCACATCTCCCGATGTCGGATCCTTGACCGCAGGCTGGCACATCTCCCGATGTCGGATCCTTGACCGCAGGCTGGCACATCTCCCGATGTTGGATCCTTGACCGCAGGCTGGCACATCTCCCGATGACGGATCCATCTCTCACTCTACAGCAGGTGACTGACGGGACCAGGACCGGGACCGGGTGTGGCAAAAATCAGTGTCATGGGGGTGATGCCCTGCTGGCTGGAACGGGTAGTTGATACTTCGGGGGGGGGAGGTGCCAGGAGGTTTGCTAAGGCTTTAGGCAATGGTGCAGGAGTACTGCCTATAGGGGAGATTACACAGAACAATGTATACTGGAAGTCCACCCCACTCACCCTTCAAAAATCAACCAATATATTCATGTTTTCAACATTTTAGTTTATTACATCCAGTATTTTTCTACATTTCAGGTATTTTACCCTTCATCAGGAACTGGTTTCTACAGTGAAAAACATACAAAACTTTTTTTTCAGTAAATTTTTTTTCTTTTCTGATACTAAAAATTTTTTTTTATTTATATTTATCTTCATTTATAATTTATGCACAAGAAAGAATGACACATTCAGTCCCCAAACTTAAAAACTTGCCATAACCATGTTTTAAGTTTTCTTCTTTGGCTTTATGAGTGTTATCAGGTTTGACTCCCACCACTTTTTAACTAGACAAACCAACAAGGTTATTATTACCCTCTGTCCTTTTCATAAAACATTCCTAAATAATTACTTATATTCGATATTCATAAATTGCCAACCTCTTTCAAACTTTAACATTTCAATTTACTCTGTTGGGTTCTCCACATCACCATAATACTCCACCTTTTGCCTATAAACATTATAAACACCACCTCTTTAGTTTATAATCACTCTTAAAAGTCTTCCTACAAGTGTGAGTGGGGTAGACTTCAAGTATACATTTTTCTGATGTTTAAGTGTAAGCCTATATTGGTCATTATCGTCTCCCCTGTAAACAGTTACCAATACATGCTTTTTGAAAATGAATTTTTGAGGTGCTGGCTGTACTGGGATACCTTTTTCGGGAGATTACACAGCTAAGCTGCTTGACAGTATCAGCCTCTCCATGCAGGAATCCCTAGCTGTAGATAGTGGTGCAGGAGTACTGGCTGTAGGGGAGGTTACAGCTAAATTGCCTGACAGTATCAATCTCTCCCTGCAGGAATCCCTAGCTGGAGACAGTCAATGGTGCAGGAGTACTGGCTATAGGGGAGATTACAGCTAAACTGCATAACAGTATCAATCTCTCCCTGCAGGAATCCCTATAGTCACTGGTGCGGGATTAACAAAGGGGCTCACAGCTTGAGCTGCAGTCCCTTGGTATACATGCTGTATCAGAGGTCTGTGCAGATAATGGTGACATAGTAACATATAACATAGTAATTTGAGGACAGGAGGGACTTAAGGGGCTGTGCACGCTGGGTGGGACCCCCCCCACTCACAGCAACACAGAAGTGTACCTATTTTGATCTGTGAAATGTTGCAGGGTCTGTTACTCTTAAAATTCAGTCAAAACAATCATACTTAAAAGTTATGAAATTAATAAGATAATTCTTAAAACATGAGATTGATATCAATGTCATCAATTTAAATTTCTTCTAAATATATCCACCCATATGCGGGGTACAGCAACTGCTAATGTGTTACTACCATATTTAGTCCTGAACCTGGGCATGGAAAACTGTGGAAGGTCAGTAGACCTTAAAGTGTACTTATCTGGTTATTTAAAATGCAACAAATTTAACAAGTATGGGGGGGGGGGGAGTATCTCTAGCACAGATTTATAGGCATAGATATCCCAATGGTTTTGTCTTCGGGCCGCCAAAGATTGCCACCCGACCCTGGAATATAATCTACAATGGTGGGTTTTCCATGGCATACCCGTGACAAATCTCAGGGCACTGTGATACCTCAGGGCACTGTGATACAAAGGATCTAACATTTTTAATATAGTGTCTGTAGTTTTCATGTAAATACAGTCACCATAATCAATCTGTGACATGAATAGAGAATTTACCAACTGCTTGCGGATAGTAAAACTAAAACAGACCCTATTTCTTTTTTTTACCAGGAGAGACACACTAAGCTGAAAGCTTGTTTACAGGTGCAACCTGGGAGCACAAGGAAGTTAAGTGACTTGCTCAGAGTCACACAGTATGCAAGTGGGGGGCTGTGGGATTCAAACCCAGGTCTCTAGGTTTGCAGCTCAGAGCCTTAAACCACTGTGCTATACTGCCTCCTTTCTATAAAAAAAAGACAACAACTTTTTAAGTTTAGTAGATAGCATTTGTATGTGCAAATCAAATTTCACAGATTAATCTAATATGATGCCCAGGTACTTATATGATGATACCCTACATAGTTTTGTCCCATTCAAAGCTTCAATACTTAAATTGTGGTGCTCCTCCCTTGTGTTTCCTGAGAACAAAATCCACAGTTTTTTTTCTACATTTAATAATAGGTGTAGGTACTGGCCCAGTGGCGCTGACGGTTGAGGTGCTGGACGCCACACCTCGTGCTATGCTGGCGACCCGGGTTCAGGAGCGAGCTCGGGCACTGGGGGTTGACGAGGGAGGGTTGAGGATCGAGTGCCCTTGTGGTGCTCTCTCCTGGGAGGGTAGGGTGGGATGGCTCGGTGTGTCAGCGGCCCCCGTGGAGACCGGGGGGCACTGCAGCAAGCCGGGCAGTACATAACTAGCGTGGCCAACGCAGGCAGGGTTGCCACGCACCAATGCATCGGGGCACATGCCACGCATGGGAGGAAGCTCAAGTCCTAGAAAAACCCTCCACCGGCTGGATAGGCGACGGCTTCACAGTGCCTGCTGCCACATGTCTGTAACTGGACCTCCGCCTCTGCCCCTTAAACTCCCCATGGACCTAGGGGCTGGGGGGCCAAAGGAGAGAACTAATGACTTTGAGGAGGTTGAGGGTCTCAGTGGGCAGTAGAACGGCAAGCGAGCTGGCAGTCTGAGAGAGTTCCAGTCTGGTGGGGCACTATAAAGAGATTAAAAAAATAAAGTAAAATAAAATAATAGGCGTAGGTTGATAAGTGTGTGCTGAATATTATCAAAATCATTTTAAAGAGTCTTAACAGCCACATTAGGGTTCTTTCTTTTAGAGTATAAAATGGTATCAACATAAAGAAAAATATCTGTATCAGCAGAAGTACTGTTAGGCAATTCGTTAACGTAAATAAGAAATAAGAGGGTCCCCAGGACAGATCCCTGGGGAACCCCCTTATTTACTGTTACAAAATTCACTAAAAATACCATCAGCTTAAAATCCAGTTCAGTTTCAATTGACACCCATCAGTATTCCTCCTCACCCCCCAGGACGAGGCTGAAAATAGGCAAAACATTGTCTAGTCCTCCTTCCCGGTCAACAAAAACTAAATAAAAATAAATCACAACAATACTCACCTACTTTAACACACTGTAATCTGGAGGACAAGTAAGAGGAGAACCAGAATAAAGAGCCCATTCCTAGACCTGAAGCCTTTACCCAATTAAACATGATATTGATTGACTGAACAAATGCTTTGGAAATATAAAAAAAAAAATAGCCGGAACTGAATAACCCTGGTCAAATGCTGATAAGATGTCATCTGTGACCCTAGAGGTGACATAGGTAGTGCTATGGCCTTTACAGAACCCAGCCTGATAATCAGTCAGTATCTTATGTTTCACAAAAAATTTAGATAGTTGCTTGTGTACCAATTTTTCCAGCGTTTTAGAAATAGGTGAGAAAATAAAAACAGGGTGATAACACCATAGGTCCGTTTCATCACCCCCTTTAAGTACTGGAATAATACTAGCAGTTTTCCAGTTAGCAGGTACCTTGGGAGTTTTTAATGAAAAATTTAATAAATATGTCAGATGTTTTGCTAACACTGGGGCTCCGATCTTGTAGAAAATAGGGTCTATATTGTCCTGACTAGCTCCTTTTTTTCATCTAATTTCCCTAGCTCAATCAATACATCCTGCTCACTTACGACATTAAAAGTAAATAAGGGCCTAATAAAATAATGGCCAAAACTCATATCTAATGTGCTGCGTGGTTGACTTGGAAATGTTTTGTTGAATATAAAGCTTTGACCTGCTCTAGCAGTTTAGCAATTAGTAGGCCCTTATAATTTAATGTTTTTGGCAATAATGCCTTATTAACCTTACCCTGTATTTGCCTTATTCCATCCCATATTTTCTATTGTTGCTAAACACATTTTTAAACTGTTGATTGTAAGACCTACTTTTAGCTTCCCTAATTTCATGGGTACATTTTTTTCTAAGTGTTCGGTAGATCTGCATATCCCCTGGTTCCTTAGACATTCTCGCTTTCCTACAAAGATGAATTTTCTTAGTTAATAATTGTCTTAAATGTCCATTGAACCAAGGTGTAGAAAATGGCTGGATTCTTTTTTAGTTAAGGAGGTATGTCTATCTACTATGTCCAAGAGGGACTTTTTAAAATATTCCCATTCTAGGAGAATATCAGGTAAGTTAAAGACCAGGTCACCTTAAGAAAATAAAAAAGAAATGTCTGTTCATAAAATTTAGAGAAGTTCCTAGACATAACAATACATGGAGAGTTTGATGTTTTACATTGATGTTGAATACATGCTATGCAGCAATGATCACTAATGTCTGCATCAAGGACTGAAAAAACAAATCTGTGGGGTATAGTGGCCAAAATTAAGTCCAGCAAAGTATCTTTATTGTTAGAAGTTTTATTTAGATGCGTCAGAGTATCGCTAATTTGAGTAAGATTCAAGGCAGTAAGTAAGCATTAATCACCGACAGAGGAGGGCTCTACCGGTGGACTAATGCCCGCTGGTGGGGGTTGGTGCACGAGGCTGAAGGCCGAGGGTTCCAACCACGCAGCAGGCATTAATCACTGATAGAGCCCGAAGCTAGAGGTGATTAATGCACTTGTAACATGGGCTCATTGTGGGAGCGAGAAGCCTATGTTACAGGTGAGTCACGGTGAGAGGTCGTGAGCCTAGGCACAAATACACACGGAGACCTTGCGATCGTCAAAAAGGCTTTATTTACCTTACAGTGATCACAGTACAGGAAAAACATCTTCGGTTACTGTGGTAGCGTGGTCAATGATTGCTCTGCTACTCACGGTGCTGGTTAGATCGGTGCGGGTAGTTTAGTGGTAGCCGGCAACGAGTGGTGGAGTGCAACGATTTCTGGTGTTTCCATCAGCCAGCGTGCGTGCCATGCAGATTGGGGCTCGTGGGCGGTGCAGCATCTCTGTCTAGATGTCCGGCGTCCTGTCCATGGTGTCATGCAGAGCAGGTTTCTGTTGTGGACGATTATCTTGTCCCTGGTAGGAGAATGTCACTGGCCCATGCACCGTGACATTCTCAAAGTGGAAGGACTGGAGTGCGGTGGCCTGGCGGCTGAGAGAATGCCCACTGCCATGGTGCTTGTCACTGTTGTCTGCCTCGCCATTGCTGGGTGGGCACTGAGGAGCCTGTGGCTGCCTGGGTGGGGGTGCTGTGTGCTCCCATGTGGTCGGGGGAGGCTGCTGCTCAGTGCTACCGGGTTGGTTGTCTGAGGGTGGTACCTGCATTGCCTGGCGGGTCTCCATGGTCGCGGTGCTCTGAGAGACTGTGGGACTGCTGTGGCAGCTGCGAGTGGTGTCACTGGGCTCGTGGGTTGCAGCAGTGGGTGGGCAGGTGACAGCGGTGTCCAGGGGCAGGATAGGACTGTCGACCACTTTCTTCTGTTGTCCGTTGAGGGAGACCAGTAGCTTCTCAGACTGGTCTCGCAGCGATGTCCTGTGACAGACATAATCTCTCTGGATGTGAGACCAGCCTGGGACAGCATGCTGACAGCGGTGCTGCGGAGACTGTGGTTCGTGTACCATGCTGACAGCTCCGCGTCCTCTGAGATCTGGGGCATGAGACCTCCCAGGTAGTTTTTTCCCATGGGCTGCCTGAAGTACCAGCAGGCACGGTGCTACGCCCCTGTGTGGTCCACCCTGCAAGGGTGCAGGTAGAGGGCGGGAGCACTGCTTGGGCAGCGCTGGATGTACTCCTTGTACATGGCAATGACACAGTCCTTGCTGCCTGGGGTGCTATACAGGACTCCTCTAAGACTCTGACAGGTGATATCATTGAGCTGGGCATGATTTTTAGTTTTTTCATTGAATGCGAGGGCCAGGTACTCGTGGCCCTCGTCATCCACCTGCACCATAAACAAGTTCTGTTGCAGCTCCCTTTGACCCTCTCATCCCCTGCAGGTGAGCCCCAGCTGGATCTCTAACCACAGCCTGCGAACAAGCCCATATGGAGTCTCCGGACTCAGTTTCTGGCTTGTCCTGATCTTTGCGAGATCCCTGTCAGTGATCTTGGGGTGGTGGGTTGCCATGTCTTGCCCAGCCCTCCTGTACTCTTTCAGGACAGCCACAAAGACGTTGTTGGCGGACACAAAGTCTCCGTCCGTTATAATGTTGATCACTCTTTTTATGTGGGGTCCGGTGAGATAGTGCTGCAGTCCAGCATGGAGTCCCACAAAGGAGCTCAAGCTGTACTTCTGCTTGTGCTGTGTTCTGACTGTGGTGTAGAACTCCCTAAGCACTCGTGCCAGTTCAGGTGGGGCAACTGCCTTGAAATCTATGTCCTTGCCCGTGGCGCGCAGCCAGTCGGTGAGGACATTCCATGCCCACGCGGTGTTTTTGTGTGTGGTAGCCTCCACCCTTTTTGTCTCTAGGGTATCCAGCTCCTCATCTGTGAGGACTGCATGCCGTTTGCACTCTGTGATGTGGGCGGCCTGCCAGCTAACGATGTCATTCTCCTGCTGACTGCAGGTGCTGTTACTTAGTGTGGTCTGGACATGCTCAGTGTTTCTGTACATGGAGAGCCCCCTCCCGCCGTCCACTTGGACGCTTCATTCACTATTCAGCCCATCCTGGTCGAGGCTGCCTCCCTCCCCACCTCTGGCCATGGGCATCTCCTCATGGCAGTGTCATGAGTTTGAACCCTGCGGTGGCTCAACATTGCGCTGTGCTCTCCTGCTACTGTCCTGTCTGGCAGGCTGTGGACAGTGTTCCGCACTACCAGCCGAGTGGGTCATCTGAGCATACTACGGCGGTGGCAGGGTTGCCGTCTGCGCACTGTTGCCCTCAGTCACGCCTGGTCCATACTGCTCGTCCACCCACCTAGTGATGCCTTTAACGCTGCACAAACTAAAGGTAGCAATGAACCTGTCCATTGTGTCATGCTGTCGTTGCCGTGTCTAACTGTGTCCACTCTCACAGACAGATAGCGAGCCTCTGTGTCTATGCTGTTGCTTCTCTGTGATGGCTGTGTGTGTGGTCTTCGCACACTCGCTCGGTCCGTCTCACCGGCGCTCCATGTGGCGGCTGTCGGTGGTGACCAAGCGGGCTCTAATACTGTGCTGCCACGCTGGACACTAGGGGTACTACCCCAGCGGGCTCTACTCCTTGCTTATTCACCGCTCAGACTCGATCACCTGACCCATTTGCACCAATCTGTCCTCTCTATTTCACTCCTGTGTCCAGAGCCATGTTACAAACTGATTTAATAAGTGTATTGTTGGCCTCAGCATAGCCCTGTTCCGGTCACCCATCACTGGAAGTTCTTGATGACTAAAAGGAGCAAGCATAGTGACACATAGCTGTCAGGCTTCAGGGGTAGCTGAGGGAGGTCTATAGCATGCTACAAGATTAAACTCAAATTTTGAAATCCTCTTATTTTTACTATAATAATATCCAATGTCTTAGGAATGGGCTTAGCCAATTGAACTGTTCCAGAAAAGTTATTTTTAAGGTAAACTGCCACCCCCCCACCCTTAGTTGAGAGATCCTGCCTATACATGTTGTAACCATCTATGTGGGCCTCTGAGTCTGTTATTTTTTTATGTAAGCAAGTTTCCAACAGGACAGATATGTCAGGGTTGGAACTGTGCATCCATGTGCGGATATAATCCATTTTAGGTATCAAGCTCCTCACATTAAGATGCACAAGTTCCAAGCCTGAGTGCTCACTAAATTCCTGTAGGCAAAAGTGGTTATGACTCATGGTAGGCCCTGGGTTGGAGTGGACAGTGCCTGAGGAAGGTAACCTTAGTAGGATAAAATGTCTCAGGAAAGGCAAAAACAGCTCTTTAGATTTACAATTTAACAGAGGGCCATCAGTCACTTTTTTAAAATTGGACGTCAGCTGTATCGTGATTGGATTAATTTTACAGTTGTCCTTTTCCAAAGCAAACCTCAAATTTGAGAACACATATACATAATCATTTGGAAGAAACAAGTTAGGCAGCTCATTATCTGTTGAGAGCATCGCACTAGGAGTGTGACTGCAATTTAAGATCAATCCTAGGAAAAACTCAGTATAGATAATAAAAAACTTGCTTAGAGCAAGTAGGAATTATACAAAGTAAATAATACCTAAGCAGATTCCCATCACAGGGTACTCAGTACAAATGGAAACTGAAATTATTGTTACCGGTGCCACTCATGCTCGCGCATCACGCTCGCGCTGTCATGCAGCGTGGGCATTCTAAAGTGCTTTGTAACATGGCTCTGGACAGAGCAGTGAAATAGAGCTCACCGATCGGTGGAAACGCATCAGCTGTTCGACTCCCAGCAGTGATTAAGCCAGGAGTAGAGCCCGCTAGCTCAGTACCCCCACTGTCCACTGAGGCAGTACACCGTTAGAGCCCGCTGTTGCAGTACCCCTGTAAGCCACTTGAACATTTCCAGTACTGAAATGAAACAGAAGGTGGGTCGCGTTGCGTGCAAAAGGTAGCACAGAGACAGACACAGTGCATGTCGCGCTCTATCCTTGCTCGTAGATAGCGCAGGTGATGGAACAGTGAAAGAGTAATCATAGGCACCCCGCGGAGTGCCGTAGTAGGTCGGTGCATATCAGAAAGAAGTGTTGCGAGTTGTACGAGTAAAGCACTATCAGAAATTGGTCAAGTAGCAAGAGGTGCGCCGCAGCTAACGGAGATATAAGTCACTATGAGCTATGACCCAAACTTAAATGAGGCGACCAGCAGCAGTTGACTGTCAGACAACACAATCACCAATACAGAAAAGAAATACGTATGTCCCTCAGTGCAGCACTGTGATCTCTGTCGCCCCTGTCACAACGAAGGTAAATAGATAGAAACTGTCGCCTAGAATGTGAAAAAAAAAATACCGTTCTGCTTGTGTCACACTGTAGTGTGAGCTGCACATTTGTGTACAAATACTTGACACTACATAAATGCATGTAAACCGCTGAATGTGCACGTGCACGCCGATACATCTTCAGTGGCTCAAAAGCAGCACGGTGCAGCATAGTTAGTCCACTACAATGACTGATCCTGTGAATGTGTATGTGCTTGTAAGTACAAATGTTTTATTAACAAAACGTCCGTTGCACCTGCCATGTTATAAGCGCATTAATCACCTCCAGCGTCAGGCTCTACCATGGATTAATGCCCGCTGGGTGGTTGGAAGCCCTCGGCCCTCAGCCTTATGCACCAACCCCCCCCCAAGCAGGGCATTAATCCACCGGTAGAGCCCTCCTCTGTCGGTGATTAATGCTTACATATGTCCCACCCACTTCTTGTGACCGGCTGAATCACCGGCTCACCACTGAGCCCTTCAACACAGCAGCCAGGTAAGCCAGGTAAATAACTCAGTCTTACTGCACACAGCAGGCTGGAAGGCGAGTATAGAGGTAGTTCTTGGTAGGAGCAGGAGCACAGAGTTGTCAGGAGTACAGCTGGAGTAGCTGCTCACTTAACCTCCCAGTGATATATAAACAGGCTCTTCTTTTCTAGACAACTGTAATTATACTTGGCAAATATTTATAATACCTGAGGTACTGCCATTAACAGTGCACAATTTTTAAGCAAGTTAAAGTTGCAAATGTCAGGAAAAATATGGACTATCATAGACACCGTATCTGACATAAAACCCTTAATACCTGAAGATGATTAGAGTGTACATGTTCATGTTTTCATTTCCCCCTTGGGACTTTCATTTACATGTACTGTACTTGTGTTTTGACTGACATGTTGTATAAAACTGTCTCATGTTTAAAGTTGCCTGTTTCTAGTAACATTTGTAAGTCTATTGTGCTAGACAGGCAGGAAATGAAATTGCACATTTAAACAATGTAAGTTAAAAATGTGCAGGCACTATACAGCAGCTATAATACATAACAAAAAACAAACAACCCCCCAAAAAAAACAGCGAACTACTGTACATTCCCAAAGGTGCAGCCATATGCAAGTACTCACAGAGACAAAATAAAAGAAATGATGCACTCACACTGAAGGACTGTGAGAAACTGAGGTTTATTGCAAGGACACCATCAAAAGTGGAAACGCCCCAATCTCTCTCCAGCTGCTTTATCAGGGAACCCTGATGAAACCTCTGGAGAGAGGCGCTACATACTGTCGGGGTGTTTATACTTTTGATGGTGTCCTCACACTACACCTTACAGTTACGCATAGTCCTTTGTTGAGTGTGTGTGTGTGTGTGTGTGTGTGTGTGTGTGTGTGTGTGTGCCAATTCTTTGTTTAGACTCTTACTATATAGCAGCTGTTGGGTATCAGTGGTTAGACCTTCATAACTAAATACTCACTGTGTGACCCTGAGCATCTCACCTTAGCTTCTAGTGC
The DNA here is from genome assembly GCA_016271365.2 of Neoceratodus forsteri. Classification (NCBI taxonomy): domain Eukaryota; kingdom Metazoa; phylum Chordata; order Ceratodontiformes; family Ceratodontidae; genus Neoceratodus; species Neoceratodus forsteri. Next base: position 1,512,912,481 of record CM057452.1, on the reverse strand, counting down.
TCCATTCCACCCAGCTACAGAAATGGGTGAAAGCAGGACCCCCCTTTGGAATGAGATGTGGCATGTCAGCTGGGCTATCCTGGGTGAATACAGTGTAAAAATGGGTAAAAGCAGGACCCCAACGAAAATGAAATATTGTATCTCAGTTGGAGATCCTGGGTAAATATGTTGTACAAATGGGTAAAAACAGGACCTCACTGGAAATGAGATGCTGCAGTTCAGTTGGGTTATCCTGGGTAAATACATTCTAAAATAATATGCATTGTCATCAGTCACGTGCTCTTTCCAGTCCCCCCACTCCCCGGACCGTGGAGGCAATATTGTTTAATGCTTAGAGCACTGCTGAGAATTGAAAGATCACAAATTTAAACCCAGCTACAGCTACATACTCACAGCGTGACCCTAAGCTACTCACTTAACCTCCCAGTGCTCCAGTCGGCAATAGTGGAGATTATCGGACCACCGTTTTACAAGTAGCATAAATCTTTCATGAATACGCGCATGCTTGTGCTTACTGTTAATGTTGGTTGTGTCAGTTTGTTTGAGTTGGGGGGCTTTGCCCCCACACCCCCCCCTTTTTTATTTTAACAGGGGTGTTGGGGTGTAGACCTCCAATTCAAATAAACTACTAAAATATAACCCAAATAACCCAAAGACTGATGTGAGAAAGTAGTGTAACTTAACCTCATGTGAACAGCGTAGGTCCGTCGGTGGTCCGATGATCTCCACTATCTCCCTCCAGTCTGCCTCAAAGTACAGAAAGGGGTAAATGGGGGGTCTCACTGGAAATGAAATGTTGCATCTCAGCTGGGCTATCCCAAGGAAATACATTTTAAGAAAACAAACTAAAAAAAACATTGTCAGCTGTTGCTTGCCTTTCCTGGTACTCCTGCACCCCCCACACACACACACACACACCGGAAGGAGCACTGTTAGGAACCCAGAAATGGCAGGTGAAATTCTTGCTACAGTAGTTAGAAATATTTACTGAGTAATCCTAAGCAAATCATTTAACTGCCAAGTGCTCTAGTCCACACAACTGCAAAAAAGAGTATGGTGATGATAGAGAATACATTTATTGATCGAGATATAGTCATTACAATATTAAGATCAGCCACAATTATATTAAAATCACATTTTGTCTTTTACAACAAGTTCTCCATGAGACATACAAACTCATAACATCTGAGGTATAATAGGTAGCCATTTTAACAATGAATAGTATAAAAGTTTCCTTTTTGATGACTTGATGTCGAGGTTGATAGTGTAAAAACAATGATTAATCACCAAGGATAAAATACAAAATCTCCAATACATATAACCATCACAGTTTCAAAGAGGATAGAAATTTATAAAGGTTAGTCATTATCCTCATGTCAGCTGATGTTAATAATACAGTAACTAATTGATCTGAGGGAGGCCGAGTGTAGCTAGAATACATCCCAACCAATGCTTTTGTTTTTTCCCATAGAGTGGGCAGTGGAAAACTATATGTTTGAGATCATCCTCTACTTCATTCTTGCACTTGCACTTTGAATCAGTAATACCAGGTCTTCTGTGTCCAAAATAAATATAATTTGCTACATATAGTTCCATTCCAAATCTTATGATTCTACACACCTCCGGGTTTAATATCTTAATAAGGTAGAATTCCAAGTTATGTTCATTTTTTTTAAGAATTTTATATCATCTATAATTTTTAAGGTAACTAATTTTGATTTGGTCTTGCATGGTTGCTGTGTCTCCTAATCTAATTTGAACTTGGTCAACTATTTCAGCCATGGGTCGGTGGTATATTTCATGTAGAAGATATCCCAAACCCATGGGTACAAAAATGAGTAGAAACAGGACCCTGTTGAAAATGGGATGTTCATGTTGCATCTCAGCTGCACTGCTCTGGGTAAATACATTGTAAAAATAAGTAAAAGCAGGACCCCACTGGAAAGGAGATGTTGCATTTCAGCTTTGTCCTCTTTGGTAAACAAATTGTTAAAAAAAAAAAACAGTGACTGGAAGTCACTGGTTTTAGCTAGTGGTCCACCCTCAGTTAGCAAGGTTTAGTGGTTGTAGCTCTGTTGGGAACCAGGAAATTGCAGGTTAAACCCTGGAATGGCCGAATACTGTGTGCCCTTGAGCAAGTTGCTAAAGATGAGCTATTACATCTGTGCTGGACTATCCTGGGCAAATACATTGTAAACATCAGAAAAGTCAGGATCCCACTGGAATCGAGATGTTGCATCTTAGCTGGGGTTTCCTCAGTAAATAAATTATAAATAAGAAAAAAAATGGCAATATTGCCCAGTGTTACCTTCCTTTACTTACTAAGCATAACAGTTTGTCTCAACATGCAAGCAAACAAGGCTTGTCTTTAGTGTGTATCATCCTGTATATGAATTCTAACTCTGTGCCCCGCAAGTACGCAGTTAGAGAGGAATTTAGTAATTAACAAGACCCTGTGAGACACTGCAGTTGGAATGCTTCCTGCTTAAGTTACATTCAAATCTACACACAAGCCTGGGCGGAAACTCATTTGGATTGACTGTCTGCAACACAGAACTAATAATTTTATGGTCTGCAGACCTACTCCAAGCCCGATCATGGACAACAGCAGTGAATCACTCAGAGTGAATGGAGTAATAAACTTTAGTAAATGCAGAAAAGAGTACACATGACTACAAGACGTGCTACAAACTATGTTTACTGTCACTTAGAACAACCTGTGCCAGCTCCCTTTCCAAACCTGACCATGGTGATGCCATGTATCACACTGCCTCTAAAGCCTAACTGTCTCTACTCGCCCCTGTGTATCACAGTGCTCTTTTTACTTCATCAGTTGCTTTTCCTTTTGCACTCATCATTGCACTCTTTAAAATCTTGTGGGTAGGTCCTTGCTAGCAAATAGAAGACTCCATCACTTATATTTATTGTATGCAGTTTTTGTTGACAGGGAATGGAAGGCTAGGCAATTTTGCCTGTTTTCAGCCTTGTCCGGGGTGGGGGAGTAGATACAGATGCTAACCAACTGACATTGAACCAGATTAAGCTGTTGGTGGTATTTTTTAGTGAATGGGGGAAATTTGGCCAGGGCACCGGGAAAACTCCCCTACTATTGCCAGTAGGGGGAACCTTTAGCTATCTGTCTGTTGGGCAAGATGACTGACCAGGCCATTACCTGTTCATCTGAGGTCGCTAATACTGTTACTGTTTCTGAATCGGAGAATGCTGCTTTAAGTATGGTGGACAGTAAGGGTATTGATACTCAAGAAATGGCTCAAAGTGAGATATCTGTACAAAACAATCTTGCAGCTGCTGACTGAGTGTTCCTGCAGGAAGAAGAGGAAGAAAAGCTGAAAAAGGCTCTGAGAAAACAGCATCTGCTGCTTAGTAGTGGCCGAGGAAGCCCATTTAAAAATGGAGACGAAAAAGTTAAAGAAAGTCCTGCTTGACTCTAAAACAGCTGATGCACAGTTTGCAGTTACAAAGCCCAAGTTCCACTGTCAAAGCCCAGAGCACTCCAGAGACATAGCAGCATCCAAGGAATTAATGGAGAGCAGAGCTGACAGCCACGTGCAGACTGTCAGTAGTGTTTCTGAAACAAGCCGGTGACCTGATATGGCAAAACAAGGAACAGCTCTGCTGACTTGCTTGAAAGTTGCCGTGGAAGACATTGGGATCATAGCCATGGTTTCATGGCCCCTTCAGCAGGAAAAGGAGATACAGGAGGAAGTCATTCCAAGTGTGAGTACTGATAGCATTAAAACTATTCTCAGAAATGAGTTTTTTCTGGAGCTGTGCCTCTGGCAGCTTAGGCTGGGACAGTGGGAGGGAAAGGAAAAACTATGAGGCATCTTGGAATGCGATATGGAGCCTGTTTAAAACATGATGCCAGGAGTGGAGCTAGCAAGCATGAATTGGGCTGGTTTGTGGAGTTGGCATTATGGGCTGCCGGCTGGGTGAAATCTGCCAATGGACAATCATGGCTACCAGGGGCTGTGATAAACTTCTCCTCTGGCAGCCCACAGGGAGAGGTGTCTGGGGGTAGAGGATCCATAACTAATAATGGGCCCTATGCACAAAGGTGTGGAGTGGATACATGCCACGTAATATGGGCGCGTAGCCACCCCGCACCCACTGTGCCCCCCGCGCGGCATGCACTAATTGGGGGGGCATGCTGACCCTATGCACGTGATCCGCCATGGACTGCACTGAGCTGGGAAGTTCCGGGGGCGTGCCAGCACCACGCGCCATTCACAAAGCTGCGTAGTGCTTGCCACAGGGGTGCAGAATGGGGCGCCGTGTACACCAGCCGGGACCAGGCATAACCCGGTGCATGCCCCCGCAGATGCCTCCCGCTAGGTGTGGCAGCACAGTGTCCCAACCCACCATACTGCCACAACCCATACAGCAGTACCAGGGGAGGGGCGGTCGGACAGGCGAGTGCCTGGCAGCGACTGCCAGGTGTGGGGAGGGGCATGGCAGCACTGCGGGGGTGCGGTCCCCAGGACAGGATCGGGGCATGCAGTCTGGACCATCTATGTGCCAGGAGGGCGCTGGGTGCGCAGAGCTGGGCCTGGGACCACTGAGGGATGAGGCCATGCTGCGCGGGTCCGGGTGCCTGCTGTAGGCATGCTCCATCCTGGACCTGCACACCGCTACGTGAGGGATCCACTGTGGGTCCTGGGAGGGGCATTCCATTGGATGCTTGCCTGAGACCTTGACTCCTCCCCCGGCCACGATGCGGAGTCCTGCACGCTGGAGGGGGCGGAGCTGCAGACAGGTGGCCAGCATTAGTGAATGCCGGTATTGGCTCACCTGTCCGTGGGTGTGCAGCTATGTGGGCGGGGTATGCTCTGCTTTTGTGTACATCCGCCTGCTTTGTGGTTAGGGCTCAATATTAGCACCAGTAATGAGGGCAATGACAATGCTTTACAGAGGGCAGGGGACTCAGAGTCTATTAGGATTGAACAGGAGCAAGTCAATTTAGTTTCTGGGGACAATGTACAGATGAACTCTGAGCCTGCACACAGGGAAAGTGTGGTTGCTGTTGATATTGTGTAAGCTCCAGAAATAACTACAGTGGTGACTATTCTGACAAATTCACAAGATAAAGGGGCATTGCATTCTTAAGAACTTTCTGAGGACTCAGACTTTTCAGAGGCCGAATCTACTTCTATAGGCAGCAACCTAGAGAACCTCCCAGAACTGTTTGTATTGCATTCTCAAGAAGTTTCTGAGGACTCAGAATTTTCAGAGGCTGAATCTACTTCTGTAGGCAGCAACCTAGAGAACTTCCCAGAACTGTTCATATGGCGGATTTGTTTGCTGCACAAGGGAAGCCTGCATGATGCAGAAATGGAGTGAAGCTAAAGTGCAGAGGAAACTTGAAACTTCTATCTGGTAGAAGTTATGTTATAAGAACTTTGCTAATTTATTTTTTTTTGCTACAGAACTTTATGCTGTGATTCATGTATCTGAAGAGACAACATTTGATATTAGTTTCAAAAGTTTAAAATCTTTGGAAATATTTTGGATTAAATATGAGCAGTGGGGGGCGCTAATGAGCACCTAATGTGAAGGACGTGTTTCTGCCTCGCTTCTCATCCTCGGAGTAAAATTAAATGAAAAAATAGTAAAATTGCTCTAAATTACGGTTGCTCTTGCGTATGAGGAGTGTAATAACTCATCATGGACGAGTATTTATCGTCAGCCCCCGGTAGAAGTCAACGTGCAACTGGGAAAACTCCTAAAAAGGGAGCAGCCTGTATGCCACCAGAAAGGCAACAAATTGTATCATTGTCTGCTGTGGAAGTGAGTGCTTTAGGGCGTGAGTTAATGGGTCAAGTACTGGAGGCGTTGGAGCACCGACTCTGAAAGCTGGAAACTCGCATAGATGATTGGCTACAAGAGGTCCTCACACAGCAGGCTGCAGAAGGATCGAGGATCACTGAGATAGAGGAGTGAGTGTTGCGAGTGGAGGATGAAGTGCAGGGGGTGCCTGAACAAATTCTGAACCTACAGAAAGAACTGGAGGACATGAAAGAAGCGGCGGATTATCAGGAAAATTTCCAACGCCACCTCACCCTGCACCTGAGGGGTCTGCCGGAGGGAATGGAGAGAGGAAATGCCCTGGATTTCTGTGCGGAGGCTCTTCCCAAGCTCCTGGGAATAGAGATGAAGCATGGCAAGCTTAAGCTGGAGCGAGCACATCGAGCCATTATGCCTAGGCCTTCGGCGGGGCAGCTGCCTCACCAAATAATTATGCTCTTCCATAATTTTCAAGATCGGGAGAGAGTTTTAAAGGCCTTTCGGGAAAAAAAAGGCAGGTTGCCTATAAGGGGCACCAAATTTTCTTATCCCAAGATTACTCTCTGGGGCTGTTAAATAAGCGAAAGAAGTTCAATGTGTCCATGGCTTTGCTTCGGTCCTTAAAAGTGGAGAATTTTCTACTGTACCCAGCGACTCTTAAAGTGAAGCATGAAGGGGCTACTTACTCCTTCTGGGAGGCGGACAAGGCGGCAAAATTTGTGGAAAGTTTGTGCCAAAAGATTGGGTGAACAAGCAATGCAGGTGGAGGAGGTTGGGCCTGTAATTCTGAATTTCATCTGACTATGATGCTATCAGGCTCGTATGGTGCTGAACATTTGTCTGCTGCTTTTTTACAGGCAATTACAAGGGGAGGTTTGGATTTCTGAGCGTGGAGGGAACTAGCGAAAACGATGGAATTGAGTAGTGCGGTTATCTGGGGCTGGGTGTCTCTCTCTTTTCACCGCGATTTGTAATGTTGAACATGATACGAACTGGCTTGTTTATTTTCCCGTTCTCCGGTCATAGGAGGTGCAGCGCTAGGATAGAGGATGGCTGGTGGAGTAAAAACTGGAACTACCTGGATAATGTACATATGGACTAAACTAAAGCAGCAGGGGTTGGTGGAGGGGTTAAAATAATTAAGAGAAAGGGAGAGGGGTGAATGCGTGGTGGAGAAGTAATGCAGGGTATGGAAAAGATATTAGTAACAGGGGGCAGTGAGGGTAAAAATAATAGTAGGGTGGAAGATACCGCAGTGAACAAGATGAGGGTTCTTACATGGGGGGGGAGGAGGAGGATTTACTCAGTCAACAAGGGCAGAACATGGTTAAAATGGAGGCTCGTACGGTGCTGAACATTTCGTCTACTTCTTTGCAGGCAGTTGCGAGGGGAGGTTTGGTTTTCTGAGCATGGAGGGAAATGGTGAGTATGAGGGAACTGAGTGGTGCGGATGTCTGGGGTTGGGTGTTTCTCTCTTTCCACCGTGTTTTGTGCTGATGAGTATAGCGCAAACTGGTTTGTTTATCTTCCTGCTCTCCAGTCGCAGGAGGTGCAGGGCTGGGATAGAGGATGGCCGGTGGAAAGAAAAACCAGAACTACCTAGATAATCGACCTATGGATTAAACTAAAGCGGGGGGTGGGGGGGGATGGTGGGTATAAATAATTGAAAGAAAGGGAGAGGGGTGAATGCATAGTGGAGGAGATGTAACGTAAGGTATGGAAAAAGATATAAGTAATAGGTGGGAGAGAGGGTAAAGATAATAGCAGTGTGGAAGATACCACAGTGAACAAGATGAGGGCTCTTACATGGGGGGAGGAGGAATTGCTTAGTCAATAAAGCGGAGAATTAAAATGGACCTGAGGGCTGACAGCAGCATATGCTCCGGGGGAGGGCGGGACATGTCTATCTGGTGGGTGTTTTATGACATTTATGCAAGGTTTGTAGATAATGTCAGAAAAGGGAGGATGGCAGCAAACTTGTTATGGGGGAATTTTACAAAGGACCAGTTGAGTTCTACAGACTGGCAGATGGGGAGGGATAAGTTCGAGTGTTTGGACAGTTGGGGGGGAATAGTTAAAAGTTGTATACATGTTGGGTATACCATAGTTACTTTGTTAAAATGTTATGTTCGCACACATACATATAGAGGAAAGCTGACAATGTGCCAAACGAGTTTTTTTGAAGGGATTGGTTGGAAGGATGGGGATATGCACACTGTTGGAAAGTGGGATAAGAATGGGGGGGGGACCAGCATTCATTGTATTACTGGCTAGTAAACAGGTTCTGATGGTCTGCTCTTGGAATGTTCGAGGGATAGCGACACCTGTAAAGAGAACGAAACTGCTTACAGCTATGAAGCAACAAAAGATTCAGGTGGCTTTGCTACAGGAAACGCATCTAACTGCGGCAGAGCATTTGAAGCTGGGGAGGGGATGGGTGGGGATGTGTTTTGCAGCCTCGTTTAAGGCGCACAAGAGAGGAGTCGCTATCCTTCTGCATAGAAATCTCCCATTTCAGGTAAAAAGAGTGGTTAGAGATCAGAGTGGTGAGAGATATGTATTTGTGGAGGGGGAGCTCTGGAGAGAGCAGATCACTTTTGGAAGTATATATGCCCCTGGAGTATTTGAGGCAACATTTTACAGTACAGTTCTCTCACTTCTGGTAAAGGAGCAGTTCCCAGGATTGGTCTTGGGAGGGGACCTAAATTGCACTTTGGATCCATATCTGGATCGTTCGCAGAGCAGAGGACGGTATAGTGAAGCAATTCAACAGTGGCGTAGGGGTATGGGAGAGTTGAAGTTGGTGGATGGGTGGCGGGAAGCAAATCCGGGAGCTAAAGAATATACTTTTTATTCTAACCTGCATGGCAAATGGTCCAGGATAGACTATCTTTTTATCCCCCAGGACTGGTATCGAAGGCTTCAGATGACACGTCACAGTCCTATCTATATATCTGATCATGCCATGGTCATAGTCTCATTAAAGATGAATAGGCCAAGGGAGGGCCCTCCACCTTGGAAGTTTCTGACTTACCTGCTAGGGGATAAAGAAATTTAAGGAGTATTTAAAGGATTGCTGGGAAAATTACATAGCAAATAATGGGGACTCGCCTACTAGCAAAGGGGTAATATGGGATGTGGGAAAGGCATATATGAGGGGGATGATAATAAAATACGTGGCACAGGACAGAAAACAGAAACAAGCCAGAAGAGTGAACTTAGAAGGTAAAGTAAGAGAATTGGAGAAGAAGGTGGCGGGGGGCACGAGAGGGACTAGAATATCTTAAAAGCAGCGAGGGAAGCCCTGAACACTATGCTCAGTGAGGAAGCTAGGAAGGCATGGGACTTTTGGGCGGAAAAGGTTATACGAGTGGGGGAATAAACTGTGGCCTCCGATGGTGCACTTGATGCGAGGAGGGAAGGGCCTAACTCACATCTCGGCGATTAAAGACGGGGGGGGGGGGTCCTACATAAGGCAGAAAAACAAGTTAGAGAATGTTTTTGTAGTTTCTATGAACTCTTATACTGGGTGGAAGAGGGACAGGGGCTAGGGAAAGGGGTAAAGATTTTCTGGACAAACTGAGACTTCCCAAGTTAAGTGAGGAACAGAGAAAAGTCATTAACAACTCAATAGGGAGGGTAGAGGTGACACAGAGGCTGCAGGTGGGGAAGGCGAGTGGCCCGGATGGTTTCCCAATGGAATATTATAGATGTTTGGCAGGTCAGCTATCTGGACCACTCTGTGAGGCATTCCAGAAGATGGAAGGGAAGGCCTGGGGTTTCCCGGAAACCTTTTCTGATGCAGTAATATGTTTGATACCGAAGGAGGTGAAAGATGTCTTGGAGTGTACATCTTTTCATCCGATCTCCTTAATTAACTGCGATGCCAAGATATTTGCGAAAGTTTTAGCGGGGCATCTAGAAGTGTTGCCTGATTTGATCCACCCAGACCAGACCGGGTTCATTAAGGGATGGTCATCATATCATAATGTTAGGAGGCTTTTAAATGTGATTTGGGGGGCAGAGAGGAGGAAAGAAGACACCTGTATCCTCTCAGTGGATGTGGAAAAAGCATTTGATAGGGTGGAGTGGGAGTATCTGTTTGAGGCTATGGCCCGGTTTGGTCTGGGGGGAACATTCAGGGATTGGGTGCGTGCTCTTTACAGGTCACCCAGAGCAAGAGTTTTGGTAAATGGCTCCCTCTCGACGGGCTTTGGATTCAACAGGGGCACGAGGCAGGGGTGCCTGCTTTCTCCGTTCCTTTTTGCACTGGCAGTGGAGCCCTTGGTGGCAGCCATCAGACAGGAGGCAAGTATACAGGGGGTGAGGGGAGCATCGGGGAGCAACACAAAATAGCCATGTACGCTGATGACATGTTGCTATTTATAATGGATCCTGAGAGATCTGTGCCTGGACCTCTACAGATCATCAAGAGGTTTGCAGAATTCTCAGGATATAAACTGAATTTAGACAGATCTGAGATTATGAGGCTCCCCAAGAAGGATAAGAGGGAACAGGGATGGGGTTTTAAGAAGGTAGGAGGTCATTTCTGATATCTGGAGATAAAAACTGGGTGGTCAGTAGGGTATTTGTATAAGCTGAATTATAACCCCATACTCAAGACGGTTGCAGCTGATCTTAAATGGTGGACTTCACTGCCAGTTTCATGGTTGGGGAGAATAAATTTGATAAAGATGAATATACTCCCACGCTTGTTATATGTTATGCAGATGCTTCCTATGGGAATTTCTAGAGGAGACACAAAAGGGTTAGAGAAATTGCTCTCTGGATTTATCTGGCAGGGAAAGCATTCAAGGATTAGCCTGTGGTGCCTCAAAACAGATACGGGAAAGGGGGGAGTAAATTTCCCAGACATGAGTACATATTACCTGGCAGTGCAGCAAAGATATGTGAGTGATTGGATTCACAAGCCCCCAGTAGCTAGATGGGTGGATCTAGAACAGCGGGACTGTAAGGTACAACTTTCCATGTATTTGGACAGGCGGGGTAGGGGAGCATATAAAAGACAGGAGTACAGGAACCCGCTGGTGGGGGAGATGCTGGATAGTTGGGATAGGATGTTAAGGTACAGGGGGGGTTGGGGCGTTGGATACATATCTGGTGCCTTTGGCGAGGAACCCATATTTTCTGCCAGGTTGGGAAGATCCTGGATTTAGAATCTGGGAGAAACAGGGAATGAAGAGTGTGGGGGACCTGTGGGTAGTGGAGCGACTGGGCTCAGTCTTAGAGTTACACCAAAGATTTAAATTAGAAGAAGGGTAATTATTCCGATTTTTACAGGCCAGGGCATATGTGTTGGGGCTGGAAAGGGATGGACCGGGGGTAGGGGAATTACAGAAGATAGAAACCCAGATACAGGCATCATGGGGGAGTGTTAGAGGGTTTATGGGGAGAGTAGTAGGGAAACAAGACAATGTTTACTGGATTTATCGGGAAAGACCCGAAGACTTTGGGAAAGAGATTTTGGAATTCATATAACTGTCAGGAATTGGGGAGAGCTCCTTAGCATGCATATGGGTCTTCTTATATGTAATAAATTTAAGGAAGCTTTCTATAAGTTTATACATCGGGTTTATAACCTGCCGGTAATTGTACACAAGTATAACCCCGCAGTCTCGCCCTATTGTAGAAGATATAATCGGGAGATGGGTACCTATGTGCATTGCTTTTGGGCCTGCCCCATCCTGCAGCACTTTTGGACTTTAGTGATCAAAGAGATAGGGAGGATGTGGAATAGGGAGCTGATGGTGGACCCACTCATGTGTCTCTTCCGGGGTTGAAGGGGACGAAGAAGAGGATTGGGGCCCTCTTCCCAGATGAGTTCGAATATTGTTCATTCTAGCCAGACACTGTATCCAGAACACCTGGGTGTCCTGCACTGCCCCCACAGTACAAATGTGGCGAATGCTTGTCCTGCACACGTTAGCTCTGGAAAGAATTACTCTCTTGGTTAAGGATCGAGTGAAACAATTTACAGGGGAGTGGGCTCCATTTCTAGTGGACCTGTCACAGTCTGAGAATGCCCTGTTGTGGGAGGGTCTAGAGGCTTAGGAAGGTAAAGGAGTTAAGTACAATCTCCCTAAGGTAGGCGCCTAGGTAGTCTAGGGGTTCGTTTTGCACAAAGGTTGAACAATATATATTTATGGGAGAACTGTAGAATGTGATATTGGAATTGTAAAATTGACTAGATTGTTGTCAGGCTAAATTGTCTCAATGGTCTGTGTACATGTAAGTGATTGTATGTGTGCTTTGAAATTCAAATAAACTTTTTTTATGCAAAAATATGAACAGTTAAAAACACAGAATTATGGTCCCCATTTATAGTTATACCCCTGTCAAAACCTACTACTAAAACAATTACTTTCTTATTCAGAAATGAAGACAATAATGTCGGAGATCTTGTTTTCTGGCTAAAGCAAAGATGTGATGTACTGGAGAATTCCAAACTCATCATAGATAGTGAGCAGGTGTGGACATGGGGATCGAGGTTTAAAGTTAAATTGCTGCAAATGGGGGCGCCTGAGCAGCCAAGCAGGAGCAGCACTTTCCTCATGCTCTGAAGAAGTGCTTCTGAAATTAATATCAAAAATCATTTCTGGGGCACTTTTGTTTTAATATTGGATTCCCCTCACCTTTGTGATCTTGCCTGGAGTGTGACATGGGGAAAAAAGTAGCTGCAGCAGCCTCAGCAGATTTTTTCAGCCGAAGGGGCAGCGGGCTGATGACAGGCCTGAGCAAACAGCTAAGGCAGGGACGTTGACTGCGCCTGCAGCGGAGATGGTGACTGGCCATGGTGAACACTACCCTGGGGCAACTGGTTCCATCAGTGCAGGAGCTTGACCATAAATTTGATAATCTTACTGCCCGAGTTGCGGCATTAGAGATGAGGGTGTACTTGATGGAGCAAACTGTCTCTAAATTGGACACCACTGTTATTAAGACCATGGTTCAGTTCCCCAAACTCATTAAAGAAAATACACTTATGAGACATAGGCTTGAAGTTTTGGAGAACCAGACTAGGGAAAGGAATATTAGAATACTTGGCCTACCAGAATTGGCGGAAGGAGAGGACGGATTAGAGTTTGCCCAAACAGTGTTGCTGCCGCTTCTTGGGATGTCAGAAGATGATCTGCTGCTCTCTTTTGAAAAAGTTTTTAGGATTACTCCCAGTAGATCACCGACAGAGCTGTCCTCCCCTAGAACATTACTCCTTGTCTGTACTGGAGTGGGTTACAGGGATAGGATCCTGTGTTGGTGACGTGGTGGTGCCAGCTTAGATATAGAGGCAGATATTCAATTGTTTCACGACCTTTCTTATAGCATCCACCAGCATCATGAGCTGTTTGATGGGGTGCAGAGCCGCCTACACCGGTACAAGGTACAGCGTCAGCTGCTATTCCCAGCTAAACTCTGTCTCTCTTGGAATGGCAAAGTGTACCTGTTCAATGAGCCTAAAGATGCTGAAAGAATGCTTCCCATTATTGAGCAGGAGCTAAGCCTTGGAGATGAGGATGACGCCTCGGATGGGGACTGAATTGTTTGCTGTTGTTAAGAGGCTGTAACTTACTGTATGTATGCTCCTTTTGTCTCTACTGATTATGGCACTCATCGCTGGGGAGCATGAGGCGGTAGAGGTGGAGGAGCTTATGGAGGTGCCTCTGGGAGGATATCTATGTGATGTCTTTTGAACTTAGTGAACTTTCACATGTTTTTTATGACCTCCCGTTGGACTGTTGTGATTATGCCTTGGACGGCTGTTAGATGGACTTGATCTATTATATGTTCTTTTGGGTTGAGGTGGGAAACTGTTATTTTCCACTCTTTGTTGCCCTCGTTTTTTATATCCAGGGATTTATTATGACCACTGTAACCTTCTGCTCAATGCTATATTATGCATATTATCCCTTATTGTTGCTTGTTGCATACTTATATTTTGAGGGGTGCATCTGGGAAGTAAATTTACATGCTCATTATGTATTTCTCCTATAAGCTGTCTGGAAAGTTGTCTGGATAACCTTCTTTTATTTGTTATCAGTGGGGATTTACTTGGCCATCTGACCAGGGTGGCTGATATGTATGATTTTTTTGAATTACATTTTATCTCTCTTGGTTTTATTTTTATCCCCTGGGACCTTCCTGAGCTGCATGCTATCGGCAGATTTTATTTGATGTTTTTAGACCATATCTGGTACTTCCCCCTATGTGGTATCGATTGGGGTGATTCCCTCTGTGTATTTGATATGTATCTTCACATCTTTTGCTGATACTTTATTTATTTATTTATTTAGATTTTGTTGACCAGGTAAGCCCTCTGAGACCAAAGATCCCTTTTTCAGGGGCGACCCGGGGTTGAATACACCAACCACTTTACATCAGGTTACAATAAGACAGTTTCAAAAATACATACACAGTTTGTACATGAGGCAAGGGAACAATAAGACAGTGTCAGAGCACATACAGCAAGAAACAGTGCCAGAGTACATACATTGTCAGTGGGGTACATTTGCCTATGGAGATATTAGCTTTAGAGGTTAGCTAGTCCAGAGGGAGCGAGAGTTTAGTCAGTTAACAATTTAGAGAGGTAAGGTTGAGTGTATTATCTAGCGGTTGCAGCAACAGAGGCTCAGTTCAATAAGGTAGGCTTTAAGACCAGCTTTGAACGAGGAGAGGGAGGGTTTGTCCAGCAGGGTAGAAGGGAGCGAGTTCCAGAGGTGTGGGGCAGTGAACTGGAAGGAGTGCTTTCCTTGGTTGGTCCGGATGCGGGGTATGTTCAGGAGCCGCCTGGAAGTAGACCGAAGGTTACAAATGGAGACTTTAGGGGTGAGCAGGTCACTAAGGTGGGGTGGGTGGCATATGGAGGAGAATTTGTAGGTAAGGCAGGCGGAGGAGAAGGATAATTTATGCCTTAGTGTCGGCCAGTGGAGGTCTTTAAGAGCATCGCAGTGACTTCTCCTTGGGGAGGAATGGGTTCCGGAGCAAGCAATGTGGTGGTAGAGAGTGGAGAGCTTGTTTAGCTCAGTCTCTCTGAGGGACTGTAGTAGTGGGGAGCCATATAGCAACGAGGGAAGGAGGTTGCAGTTTGCAATGGCTTGTTGTGCTTCTCCAGAGAGGGAGTTTCCAAGGCGGTATAGGAGGCCCAGCCTCTGGTGGATAGATTTTGTTAAGGCATCTATATGGGGTTTATAGGTTAGCTCTTGGTCAAGGATAACCCCAAGATACCTAAACTGGTCGGTGACCTCGACACTCTTTCCTTGGGCTGATGAGAGTTGGAGTAGACCGCTACTATCATAGCCCAGCCGTTGGGTCCCAAAAGGACTGCTTTTGTTTTTTCCTCATTTAGTTTTAGGTGGATGGCAGTAAACCATGCTTCAAGCTTTGCAAGGCAAGCTTGGAGTTTGGCTGAGATGACTGAGGGTTGGGGGTCACTGAAGTAGATTACAGTGTCATCCACGTAGAGGATAAGGTTGCAGGGTGCACAATCCTCTTCAAGGTTGTTCAAAAATAGTGAGAATAGTAGGGAGCCCAGGATGGAGCCCTGGGGTACCCCAGAGGTCACAAGCCTAGGGTTTGATTGGACTCCCTGCCAGTGGACTGTTTGCGATCAGTTAGTCAGGTAGCTCATGGTCCAGGAGAGTGAGAGCTGATCCATCAAGCCGATGAAGCTTAGTTAGGAGAAGCCTATGATTGACCAAGTCAAAGGCCTTGGATAGGTCGATGAATAGTGCACCCGTAGGGGTGCCTTGATCCATGGCATTGAGTATGTCCGATGTTAGCCTGTTAAGGGCCGTGTCGGTGCCATGGCCTTTCCGAAAGCCATGCTGGACTTTGGAGAGGAGTAGGTGTTGTTCCAGGTAGTCTTGAAGTTGATCATAGACTAGTCTTTCCTGAATTTTTCCCAGAGGGCAGAGAAGAGAGATGGGCCTGTAGTTCTCCACCCTGTCCCTAGTTCCTTTTTTGTGGACTGGGACTATGGTGGCAACTTTCCATTTACTGGGGACCGTCCCTTCTAGGAGGGATCTGTTGATAAGTAGGGCAATGGGATAGGCAATGGCCGGTGCTGCAGCCCTCAGCAGCTGGGGTTCTAGCTGGTCGTTCCCAGTGGATGAGTCAGGGTTTATTTTCCACAGGAGAGGCTGTACTGTGCTGGGGTCCACTAGTTTCAGGTGGAATAAGGGGCGAGGAAGCACTGTGTCTGGGTGGGTGAGAAGGGGGTCCCTGGCACTGTTGGGAGGCAGCCAGTAGGGTTTGTAAAGGATACACAGAATGCTTCAGCCACTTCGGTTGGGTCGTTGGTAAGTGAGTTCCCAACTAGGACCGAAGCATCGTGTTCCCTTGTGTGGCATTTAAGGAGAGAGTTTATATGGCCCCAGAATTTCTTTGGGTCTCTTAGATTGCCTGTTTGGAGGTCCCTGAGGAATTTTGATTTGGCCTGTTTTGTGGCTTTTTTATATTGGTTCCTCAGGCACCAATACTTCTCCCAGTCCGGATTGCTACCGGAGGATTTGTAGAGCCCCCATGCCTTGTCCCAGAGCCGCATGGTGTGTTTTAGCTCAGGGTTTAGCTATTTGTGGCATTTTCCCTGAACTCTGAGTTTTTTCCAGGGGGCATGTTGGTTAGCAGTCTGTATCCAAGAGGGGTTTGAGACAAGTGCCCAGTCGAGTAGTGAGTGGTTGCCAGTTTTGGTGTTGTGCCTGGTTGGCATGTCAATCACTTGGGTAAGTGATGCATCCAGTATCAGTTTCTTGATTCGGGAGGAATTTGGGCAAGCCAATTGAGGTTGAAGTCCCCGAGGAGGATGGTCTCCCTCAGGGGGAGCTTGAGGATGGCATTTGCGAGTGATTCTAAGGAGGGAGTGGCGGTTTGGGGTGGGAGGTAGGCACACCCGATGTAGAGAGACTTGGTACCTCTGAGGAGAAGTTTGAGAAGTAATACCTCAGCCTGAGATCTGTTGGGTGTTTGAAGGTCAATCTGGGAGGCATTCAAGGAGGATTTGAGGTAGATTAGTACCCCCCCTTTTTTCCAACTCTGTCCTTTCTTATGGTCTGGTAGCCAGTCAATTTGACTTCATGAGGGAGGATGTGGGGCTTCAGCCATGTCTCAGTCACTGCTAAGATGTCAGGCTTGTAGAGCAGGGTCCAGGCCTCAAGGTCAGACATTTTGTGTCTCAGGCTCCCGATGTTCATGTGAACCAATCTGAGCCCCCCCCGGAGTTTGCCCAGAGGGGGATTGTAGGGTCACTGAGCGTGAAGTTAAGGGAGAAAGGACCGGGGCTGGTTTCGATGTCCCCCCCCCACATAGCAGCTGAGTCCTGGACGAAGGGCCCTCGAGGCTGGGGGGGTGGCATTATGGTTGGTGAGCGTGTATAGGTGGGTTGTCAGCATCATTGGGAGAGGCTTCTTAAGCCTTTCATGATTGGGGCATTCTGAAGCCATTGTTACACAGTAAATGGGCTCGTGGGAGTATGAGGGACAATTATTGTAGGTTTTTGCGGTGATATAGGGCACAGGGGAGTAAGGGGGATGGGATTTGTAGTTTCTGCGGCTGGCAGCAAGCAGCAGGGTTTTTTTTCCAGTTGCAGGAGTAGGGACATAGGTAGTAACGTACTTAATGTGACCTCTAGTGGATAGAACTGATAACCTGCAGATGGGAAAATGAGCTGATGGGTTATACAGCTCACGTAACTTCTGCTATATATGCAGATGCTCACCAAGGGCGGTGGTGGGGAGCCGGCGCACAGTGCCGGCAGGGCCAAAGTGTTGAAGCAGTAAGAAGGCATGAGATGCAGTCTACCCAGGCACATCGATCAGCCTGGCGTTTGTTTCACTAGTACCTTGTAAGCAATACTAGTGGGGGTCCGCATGGCTCCGTCCAGGTAAGGGGATGATTGCACTTTCCTGGGGGAAGGTATCCTGTTTCAGCCCTCACAACCTCCGATGCTCCGGTTGGGAGGGGATGGGTCTGGTGAAATGATCCGGGGAGGCAGCTGCCACGGCGCCACAACCTCCCTGGTAAGTTCCTGCTGTTTCTGTGGAGGTAGAGGAGAGAGGAGGATGTTAAGTAGGGCACAGGATGAATGAAATCGGTTTAGTACTCAGGTTACAGTTTGTGAGTCAATGGCCCGTTTTTTTTTTTTTATCAATGCACGGTTGGTTCTTGCAGAGATTGGCTGTGTGCTGCAAAATTGCAACTATCAGGCTGCAGTTCGAAAATTCCTTGCTATCGCTGAGTTTCTGGGCTCCTGAATCACCTTTATTACAACTGTCAGGCTGCACTTTCAAAATTCCTTGCTATCGCTGAGTTTCTGAGCTCCTGAATCAGCTTTTTTAGTCAGTATGCAGGAGCTAACAATAGAGAGAGCAGGCTGAGTTTTTAAAGTTCCTCGCATATGTACTATTCAAAAGTATATAGCTTCTAAATCGGACTAGTGAGGGACTGGCTGGGAGAACAGAGTGGGGCAGAAAAATGTCAGGCTGTGGCTAAGATCCCCCCTAACTCAGGACTCCTCGGCACAGGGTTCAGCTTTAAAACAGTGCAAAGGGCTAAACTAGTATAGAGAAGCAGGCTGTGATTTGAATTCCTCCCACCCGCTGGTTTCCGCAGCACCTGTACCCGCTATATCAGTATCAAGGGCTGTTGAATAGAAAGCAGGCTGCAGTTTGAAATTCCTCTCTATTTGACTATATGGAGTGTAGAACATTCCGGTCGGGACAGCGAGGGACAGGCTGAGGTTAACAGAAGGAGCAGAATTTCTATAGTCAGGCTGTGGTTTAAATTCATCCCTAACTATGGCTTCCAAGCTTTGAACAGTATGCAGAGGACTAATTAGTACAAAGGCAGGGTGAGGTTTGAATTCTACCCGCTCTCTAGTATCCTCGGCTTATGTTTTAGTAATTAACAGTATACAAAGGGCTAAAAAAATATAAAAGGCAGGCTGCGGTTTGGAATTGCTCTCAGTCTCTAGCTGCCACAGTATTATTAGTGACTCAGTACAGTATACATGGTTTCCAAACTATATGACCAGACCTGTAAGAGGCTGGCAGTGGCAGCACTATATAGGGCTAGAGGCTAAAAGTAAAACAACATTACATTACATTTTTACCAAGGATGGCTTTCTCATTGTTTTTTTTTTGGTTTTTGTAACTTAAAGTAATAGCTGGATACTACCGAAATTAAGAGTTAGCAGTGGGTAGTTAAAGTAACAGATGCAAGGAGCAAAAAAGGCTGGTTTTTGGCAGAAAAGTGGAGTGTCCAGAGACTATCTCCACTGCTACGCCGACTTTGAAAAAGGTGCCAAAGAAATATCAGTCTCTATTGTTCTCAGCGTTGAAGCAGTAAGAAGGCATGAGATGCAGTCTACCCAGGCACATCGATCAGCCTGGCGTTTGTTTCACTAGTACCTTGTAAGCAATACTAGCGGGGGTCCACGTGGCTCTGTCCAGGTAAGGGGATGATTGCACTTTCATGGGGGAGGGTATCCTGTTTCAGCCCTTGCTACTTCTGATGCTCCGGTTGGGAAGGGGATGGGTCCGGTTAAACGATCCGCGGGGGTAGGGCAGCGCTATGAGCACCTCACGACCTCCCTGGTAATTTCCTGCTGTGTCTTGTAAGCAATACTAGCGGGGGTCCACGTGGCTCCGTCCAGGTAAGGGGATGATTGCACTTTCATGGGGGAAGGTATCCTGTTTCAGCCCTCATGACTTCCGATGCTCTGGTTGGGAGGGGGATGGGTTCGGTGAAACAATCCTCAGGGGGGAGGGAAGCACTACAAGCACCTCACGAACTCCCTGGTAAGTTCCTGCAACTTGGTAACTGGGTTCACCTGTGGATCTATGTTTTTTGAAAGTATATCTTGCAAAAATCAATAAATAAAGTATACAAAAGAAAAAAATTGCTGCAAATGAATACTGGAACATGGCATCTGCCAGAGAGTTTTTATATTGGCAGAGATGGAGGTATGTGTTTTTATCCAGTGCAGTCATGTACATGCCATAAGTGTGATTCTAGGGGTCAACTAAATGCAGTGTGTGATACATTGTAACTTGTGGTTAGAGTATGGGAACATCACTTTTTCAATCCCCTAATCCTTTCAAGTGTAACCCGTGTGAGGAACAGTGGCACTTCTATGAGCAGTGTCCTTTGGCCTCACACAGCCAACCAGGAGGCCTTAACCAAGATGAATTCATAACAAAAGGACAGGCATAAGATTCTGTGCAGAAACCTGAGTCACTAATCAGACAGAAATGGCCCCCTCCCCCCCCCATCTCTGGAAACAGACAACATGGAATTTTTTACCTGTCGGAAAAGAGGTTGAAAAGCACAAAAGAAATATTTCAAATCAAATATTCCTGCGTTTATTACGTTCTAGGTTTTGGCCTCTGGCAGGCAATAGCTTGGCAGAAGACACCAGGAGAAAGGATTGCTGTGTGACTGAACTTCTCTGCTGGGACTAAAGTAGAAGAACTTTTGTACTTGGACCTTTGATTTAGGGTAAAAAAACTAACATATAAAAAAAAAAGTGTGTTTGGGTTAACTGAACTGAATGGGTATCTGAAGAGTTATCTAGGTGTAAATCTCAGGTGACTGAAAGGACTTAATTGCTGTGGAGGTTTAAATTACTTGTAGAAAGATCTGGTAAGTAGGGGCATAGGTGCCGGAACAGGGGGGGCCACTAGGGCCATGGCCCTACCACTTTCATTAGTGGCCCTATCACTTTTTGCTATCATGGTAATATATTTAATAGGGGAAAATTTACCTCGTACGTCCTTGGCCCTACCACTTTTCAAACCGTTCCGGCACCACTGAGTAGGGGGAGTGGCTTAGCTAGAAGGAAGCTACATTTAAAGACTGCCTTAGAAAGATTCTGCTAATAGCTTGGCAGAAGACACCAGGAGAAAGGACTGCTGTGTGACTGAACTTCTGCTGGGACTAAAGTAGAAGAACTTTGTACTTGGACCTTTAATTTAGGGTAAAAACTAACATATAAAAAAGTGTGTGTTTGGGTTAACTGAACTGAATGGGTATCTGAAGAGTTATCTAGGTGTAAATCTCAGGTGACTGAAAGGACTTAACTGCTGTGAGGTTTAAATTACTTGTAGAAAGATCTGGTAAGTAAGGGGAGTGGCTTAGCTAGAAGGAAGCTACATTTAAAGACTGCCTTAGAAAGATTCTGCTAATAGCTTGGCAGAAGACACCAGGAGAAAGGGCTGCTGCGTGACTGAACTTCTCTGCTGGAACTAAATAGAAGAACTTTTGTACTTGGACCTTTAATTTAGGGTAAAAAAACTAACATATAAAAAAAAAAGTGTGTGTTTGGGTTAACTGAACTGAATGGGTATCTGAAGAGTTTCAAAAACACAAAAGGTAGAGCACACGCACCTCGGATAACAAGGGCACCAGTCTAAGTAAAAAACTTGAAACTTTTATTAACAAATGCCAATAACCTGACGTGTTTCGGATGCAGATCACATCCTTTCTCAAAGGTAAAACACCAACAGTGAAATAATCCCTTAAATACACCAATCCATCAACACCAACCAATAATGTTTAATTCAAACAACACTGTGATAGGTTAAAATATCTACAAACTAATTAACTATAATAGACAAATCAGATACATGAAAAACACTTGCTATAGTATTACAACTTTTATATTATTGTAGCATCTTCATAACGAGTAATGTAAAAAGGGGTTTGTAGTAATACTAGAATAAAGGGGAAATTTATAAAAGATATAAAGAAAAAAATGAATCAATATATCCAATACTGAGAGTATAAATATTAACTCTCACAATTCATAAATTCCTACAAACTAATATTTTATGTAAAAAATCCATATATTTCTAAAAAAAGATTGTTTATTATTATTATTTAAAAAAGAAAGCCAATTAATTATGTGTCTTTTTATTATTTTTATATAAAGAAAAGAGAAGGGGGGGAAGGGTTTCAAAATGGTTTTAAACACTCGATCCCATATCAAGCCACTCTTTTGTCAATAAAGAACTAGGATCTGCGGCCTATCCTGTAGGTAGGGAAATGGGCAGACTAGATGGGCCTAGCAGTCCTTATCTGCCATCAAAGTCTATGTTTCTAATGGGAAGACACTATGGAGGAGGAGGAGGAGGAGGAGGGAGATTCAGAGGCCTCCTCTAGCACCTCAGTAGTAAGGGATCAATCACCAGGTGGGGAAGATAAAAGTTCAGAGTCCTCAGCTGCTAAAATAATAGGGTGGACTAGGTCGCAGGCAAGAGCAGAATGTAAAGGAGTTCCCACCACTTAAGTTGTGATGTGTTTTGGACCCCAAATTTCTCCCATCACCTTAAATGTCAATAATATAAAGTCCTATGGGAAAATGCCGGCTACTATGTCGCTATTGCACACTTTACCTGGTAATATTTTATTTATCCAGGATACCTGTCTTAAGTCCCTGTGTGAAATTACAGCTGCTAAATGGTTATGGTGCACTGGGCCTTCTTTCTGGTCACAAGAACAGACAAGTGTGACGGGGTGGGCATCAAAGCCATATTTCAGGTAGAAAAACTAGTTGAAATAGAGCCGGGCAATGCACTCTTGTTAGACGTGGATGCACTCTTGTTGGATGTGGAACAAGATGGGAAACTGTAATGTTTAATTAATATTCATGCTCCTCAAACAAAGGCAGAAGGGTAGCTCTATTTCAAAAAGTTCACCCATTTCTTTACATAAGTAAATTAGTGGTTCTGGGTGGGGACTTTAATTGTGGATTGTCTTCTGTATGATAGAGTAGGAAAAAACAACCAAATCATATAGTGGTTCTGTCTTTTTGAAAGAAATGATTTGTACAGCTGATCTAATGGATGCATTTGCTGATATGCTTATTAAGATGGTTGCTATCTTTATGAAAGGGCAATTGTAAACCAGGATTGATTTTTTCTTTTTATCTGCAGCTTTGAAAAGGAATGCAGCAAAGACTATTAATGTGGAAACCTCTGATCATATGGCAGTTCTCTGTCACTGCACCACTAGGACAGGGAATTCTTCCTGGGATATTCCCTGGAGGTTAAATAGTACTTTATTGGAAAAGGATGAGACACAAAGGTATGGCTAGAAATATTAAAGCAAGACATACTCTTCTTACAGCTTATGATAGCATAGCCGAATGGCTGGAAGACATGAAAAGGGACTTTGTTTCACTATTTAAGTATTTAAGTTAGAAAGACAAAAATATTTGCATTATTTAAACCTCAGAGCTCAATTACATAAGGTAACATCACATGCACAAGATGGTGGTAGAGATTTTAAAGAGCGTATAGAACAGATTAAAGAAGAGATGCACAATTTTCAATATGAAAGGGCTATCTCTTTAGAAAAATAATTAAAATTTGGGACACAAGGTGAAATTTCAGCATATGGACATGTTTGTAAGGTGTCAAGAGCAGGTGCGGTGGTGAGTCACACTTGGTTTATATAATTCTAGAGAGAAACTAGAGAGGTGGTCTGGGATTTGGCAGCTTGGCTTCACTATCAAGAAATACAAAGTTATGCACATTGTAGCCAAGAATCTAAGGACGAAGTACTACCGGGGGGGGCAGATGGAAACAACAGAGGAGGAGAAAGATCTGGGAGTGATGATCACTAGCGACCTAAAGCTCTCTATACAGTGCAAAATAGCAGCAGCAGCTAGGGCAAACAAGATGCTGGGGTGTATAGCCAGAGGAATCAGTACTGCCCTTGTACAGGTCACTGGTGAGGCCACAACTAGAGTATGGCATAAGATATAGGTGCCCACACCTTAAGAAAGACATCAACTTGTTGGAGATGGTCCAGAGGAGGGAAACTAAGATGTCTGCAGGTCAGCAGTGTAAAACATATGAAGAGAGGTTAAGGGCCCTGAATATGTACTCACTGGAGGAGAGGAGGGGAGAGAGGGGACATGATAGAGACTTTCAAATACTTGAAAAGGATAAATCAGTTGGATAAGGAGGGTCTCTTCAAGCTAAGTGGCAGCTGAACCATGAGGGGACACAGTCTAAAGATGGAGTGGGGGAGATTTAGGCGGGAGATTAGGAGGCACTTTTCATGGAGAGGGTGGTGGACTGTTGGAATTCACTGCCAGAGGAAGTGGTCTCGATGAAGATGATGAACAGCTGCAGGAGGGTCTGGAATAGGCATTAGGGGAAGTACAAGGCATGGGGGGGCAGATGGAAAGGAAGGAAGGACCGGGGGGCGGGGCAGTAGCATACGCTGAGGACCCTACAATACGAGCAGACTAGATAGACCGAATGGCCTTATTGTGTTGGCTTCTTCATATATTCGTATGGTCGTAATTCTGAAAATGGTCCAGCAGTAACACAAATATGGGAAATTATGGAGATTGTTAGTAAATATATTAGGGGTCACTTTTGGCACTGATGCAGAAATGGTTTGGAACTCAGATATTATGGAGAACTTACATTATGGAGAACTTACTGATACCTGAAATTCCCTGTTAGCAGTTCTCGGCCTTACCCAACTCATAAACCAGCCAATGCGACCCTCTCCCCCTTGAGGCAAAAGCTCGCTCCTTGACTAGATCATGACAAACCGGGCTGATAGAATCTCAGCCTTTGGGATACTGCCCGACTCGTTAGCTGACCACTCCCCCACTTACTGTGTTTGGAAAATCCCCTCCATCAAAATGCCTCACATAGGGCTCTATGATGCTGGTTCGACAACCCTTTTGTTGACCGGCATCTCGCCGACAGGAATCATGTCGACTGCAAGTTGCAGTTTACATGATTCCTGTGGTGTCTCCCGGTCCTTTGTTTGTTTTTTTTTTATTGGGGGGCTTTGCCCCCCCGGAACACCCCATGCAGGGGGCTCTGCCCCCCACTCCCCCATCTTTTGGATTCTCAGCTCCAGTCGGAGTTGATTTGGGGTTGGAGTGCAGAGCCGGGAGACAGTGTGCCCCTGTTTCAGGCACACCAACACAGCGACCTGTTGGCAACGTGTTGATTTTGCCGATAGGAATGTATTTCGCTGTGTTGGTGTTGCCGTATGTGGCTACTATCCTCACAAAGTCATCCAAGCGAGGGACTTTTCCCACTTTAATCCTGAATTTTTTTTCTTCATGATCTGGCAATCACTGATTGGTCCCGGTACACTCTGCCACTGACCCCTCTACTGCTCTTGATAATTTCCTGAACATTCTTTCTCCTCTGCAAGATAAATATGTCCCATATGTCAGGAGAAGAGTTAGAGAGGTGGCCACAAAATGGTTGCATGGTGACCTGCAGTCCCTTATGAAGTCCAGAGACAAACACTGGCATATGTATAAGGCCACAAATGAGCCACCTGACTACCATGAGTACCGTCAGCTCTGGAACATCTGCAAAAAAGCAATACGTGCTGCAAAGAGTGAATATTGCACCACTGCCCTGTTGTCTTCTGCCAGTGATCTGTGGAATTTCTGGCATACCATTAAAATTGTAGTTGGTGGCTATAGTGGGTGCGATACCATCGACAGGCTTGTTGGAGGTGAAAACTGTAATAATGCAACTATCATTGCTAGTACCTTTAATAACCAATTCACAGACCTGTCAGCCTACACCTCCCAGTTTGCTACTGCTGACACTCATTACTGCCC
The DNA here is from genome assembly GCA_016271365.2 of Neoceratodus forsteri. Classification (NCBI taxonomy): domain Eukaryota; kingdom Metazoa; phylum Chordata; order Ceratodontiformes; family Ceratodontidae; genus Neoceratodus; species Neoceratodus forsteri. The sequence goes on along the minus strand of CM057452.1, from coordinate 1,512,887,055 downwards.
CATAACAGCTCCTTGCCTGCTGGAACTGCCTTCCCCTTCCCCTTCTATCTTAAATCTGTCTCAGTAAAGGAGTCATGTAAACTCCTTACTGGCCTTTCTCCTTTCTCTAGCCCAGGTCAGGAAAATCTTGAGCCCAAACTCCTAAAACTAGGTGCCCCCATCCTCGCGCTTCTGATCTCCCACATTATTAATCTGTCTCTTACCTCAGGTGTGGTCCACCTCAGTCTAGAAGGTAGCTAGGGTGGTACCTGTGTTCAAGTAGGGTGACCGCAAGTGTACTGAAAATTACTGGCCTATAGTCATGTCTTGTACTCTGTCAGCAAGCTGTTGGAGAAAGTTGTTAAGGTGCAGCTGTCTGAGTACCTGCTTAAACACAACCTGCTAACCCCAGAACAACATAGTTTCCACAAGGGTCACAGTACGGGAACAGCCCTTGCCAAGGTCACATCTAACATTAGGACTTCACCTGGCTGTGGCATGTTAACAGGCATGATCTTCATAGACCTCTTCAGAGCCTTCGATCTAGTCAATCACACCCTTTTGTATGTGAAACTTCACTTGCTTGGCATGTCTACTCTGGCTCTAGTCTGGTTCTCTAATTACCTAGCTGGTAGACAACAGCTAGTGAAATATAATTGAGTCCTTTTGGAATCCATTCCCATAAAGGTTGGAGTCCTGCAGGGGTCCATCTTGGGCCCTATCCTATTCTCTCTATTTATAAATGACTTCCTTCTGGTTCATACCCATAGCTGTGTGACCCTCTATGTGAATGACTTGGTTCTCCTGTTCAGCTTGTGTGACATAAACATCATAACCTGTCATCTACAGTACAAGCTGACTTCCATAAGCTACAAACCTGGCTCCACACCAATAAGCTTGTTCTTAATCTAAAGAAAACTCAGACCATGCTCTTCGGATCCTCCACTAAACTTAAGATGATTACTACCCCTCTGTTGATCATGAGCTCAGATGGATCCCCTGTTACCACTACGTCATCCTTCAAATACTTTGGAGTTACGCTTGACCCTCAGACCTCACCTTACATATCCAAAATGTTTGTAGGGCAACAAACATCAAGCTGGGCCTAGCCTACATGGCCAGAGGGAACTTAACCACAGCTGCGCGTCTTGCACTTGCTAAAGGAATTCTTCTTCTTCCCACACTTAGCTATGAACTCACCACTTTCTCCCATGCTACAAAAACTAGCCTTGCCAAATGGGATGTGACCTATAATAATGTCTTTCGCTTTGCCCTCTGTGTACCCCACCTCATCCATCATTGTGATTTGTCTGACAAACTACATTGGTTGTCCTCAAGGAATTACTGCTCCTTCACTCTTGGCAACTTCCTCAACAAAATTGTCCACACTGCCATCACCTCCTGCACTGTCCAAACTACTTAAACCTGCCCAGCTGTCATACCAACTCAGGTCCACTGACTAGCTGTCCTTTCTTGTCCCTAAGTCACATTCTCTGTCTGGAGATTGAGCCTTTGTATTCTGTGCTCCTAGATTCTGGAACTCCCTCCCAGTGTTTAGCAGGTGTACCACTTCCCATCTCTCTTTTAAGAGATCTCTATGGGCACGCCCGAAATCAGCCTCTGACTGTCACTGTCCTTAATGTTCCTGGCATGCCATACTCATACATGGTTCTCTGGACCTCTTTACTTGGAAATGTGTGATGTCTGTTACCACACACTGTACATATACACTTAAGAATTTTATTGTACAGGTATATGTAAATTCCACTGTATCGTGATTTGTCCTGATGCTCATTCCTCTAATGTAATGTACTTGGCTTGTTCTAATGCTTCTAATGCTTACTCCTTTATGCAATGCACCTGTCCTTTCACTGTGTTATTGCCTCTATTACTGTAATTCACAATTATCAATTTGCTGCCTGTATATCCTTTCCTGTATATCCTCCATGTTGTTTCTGTATATTTACCTTTGTAATCTCCCAGGTTGTACCTGAAAATAAGCATTTTTTGCCTTCCGTGCTTATCCGATAAACAAAATCTAAATAAAAAATAAATATTAAGGAACAGCTTATGCAGTCTATACAGGTAAGGGAAATAGTACAGGCCATAAAGTCTCTGGGGAATAATACTACCCTGGGGACTGACAGTTTTTCATCTAAATTTTATAATTGTTTTGAATGTCATTTGGCCTCAATTTTGCAAGCAGCATGTTATGAAATGTTAAATACAGGGGGCTGGATATTCAAACTGCGCTATTTTGTGGCGCAAGCCCCTTGCGCTGGCAATAAAAATAGTGTGATACTAAGCGATATTCAAAGGAGTTGGCGCTATTGAGCAACTCCTTGAATATCACCCCGGCTCACAGCCACTCTATGTATGGTGTAGTGGAATCCTGCGCCACCGCAAGTGGTCAGAATGGAGCATTCAAGCTGCGGTGGTGCAAGTACCATTGCGCCATGCGCAAATTTCCGATATTCAAAAGGTGACATGCAAATGGGGCCATAATTCATACAAGGTGCAGGGGGTGCCATTTGCATCTATTTATGGCCCCATTTGCATGCCATTAGCATGCAGGTGCGCCGATCCCCGAGGACTTGCGCCTGGCACCCTGCCAAGCAGCAGCCATCGGGGACCGACACCTGCAGCCGATTGTGGGCAAAAGTGTAAACTCCCGACTGGCCGATCACGGGCAAAAGCATAAAATCCCCCTCCCCCGACTGGCCCAATCGCAGGCAGAAGCTAGTCAACCCCCCACCAGCCAAAGTGTCCCCCAGAACATATCCCTGGTGGTCCAGTGGACTACTAAGCTCAACCGCTGGCTGCATAATGTGGCGATAACCCCAAGACCATATCCCTGGGATCTAGTGTCCCCACCCTACCCACCCACGAAGCCCCACCACCCGCCCCGCCGACAGCCGGCGGGCGGCAGCATCCCACCGCCTGCCGCCCGCTGCCGGCCGACTGACTGCCCGTATGCAGCTCCATATCGATATGGTAGTTCCAGATATGTGAATGAATAATTCATTCACATATCTGACTGTTTTGTATGAGAGTGGCTGCACGCCCATTGGCTCTGCTCTGCACCACTGGCGCAGAGCCCTACCGGCAGTCAGTCGGCGGCGCGCGGCAGCAGGTGGGTGGATGCTGCCGCACGCCGCCGGGGGTAGCGGGTGGTGGGGCTTCGGGTGGGTAGGGTGGGAGACACTAGATCACCAGGATATGGTCTTGGGGGTGTCGCCACATTATGCAGCCTGCGATCGGGCTTAGCGGTCTACTGGACCACCGGGATATGTTCGGGGTTTAAACCTTTCAGCCCGGTGATCGGGCTTAGCGGTCCACTGACCACCAGGGATGTGTTCTGGGGAACACTTTGCTGCCCGCGATCCGCTGGTGGGGGTTATTTAAGCTTTGCTCGTGATCGGGCCAGTCGGGGAGGGGGATTTTATGCTTTGCCCGCGATCGGGCCAGTCGGGGGTGGGGAAGTTTTACACTTTGCCCGCGATCGGGCTGGGGGGCACAGGAGTAGGTTGAGGCCAGCCACAGGTGGCAGCTGCTGTGTTGCACCCTGCAATGCGGCAGCTCACCTGTGGGTGGCCCTCGACTTACTCCTTTTTTGGCTCAAAGTTGTGCAGGCGCAGGTTGGGGTTGCGCTTGACAACTCTGCACAGCCCGCTGAATATCAGGCTGTGCAGTTTATGCACGGTTCCTCCCCCTCCAGTTCAGCATGCATTCATTTGCATTGCGCTGTTGCTCAGCTTGCCTTGGGGGGCGCAACTGCCTCCTGCTGAATATCGCAGAATGGCGCAATTTCGGACTTGCGCAGGCGCAACCCGATTACGCATGGCGCAACCCTTTTGAATATCCCACCCTGGATCTCTGTTGGCCTCTGTGAGAGCGGCATTAATGATTTTTCTTTTTAAAAAACAGATCGGACAGATACTAAAAATTGGAGACTGTTAAGCCTTTTAAATTCTGATCTTAAAGTGATATCTAAGATTTTGGCTCAGTGTTTACCTGAGGCCACAGCGACACTCCTAGTTGACATACAAACCTGTGCCATAAAGCAGTAGAATATTACTGACAACTAATTCTATTAAGAGAAATCTGGGAAAGAGGGCAGAAAGGTTTCATTGAAGGATTTTTATTATCAATAGAGCAGGAGAAAGCATTTGATAACATTCCACTCTCCTTTCTGGCTAGAATATTAAAGATTTATGGTATACCATGACAATTTGTAGAATGGATAATGATTTTGTTTACAGGGGGCCTAGTGGTCCTGTGATAGACATCAAGAGGGGCGTTAGGCAAGGGTGTCTGTTAAGCCCTCTTTTATATGTTTTTACTTTGGATCCCTTGATATGGATGTTACAGGAAAATCATGAAATTAGAAGAATACAGTTGTCTCCCGATATCCCAAAGGTCAAGACTCTGGCATACACATATGAGTTGTGTATTATCACAAGGGATAAAGCTTCTGGTGATAAAGTGCAGAAGACATTAGAGCACTTTTCTAGAATAGCGAGAACTAATAGTACTTGGGTACCCTAGTGGTTATCAGCTGGGAGACAGAGTGGCAGGAATTAGTATAATGGAGGAGCCTTTAAAAATGTTGGGAATTAAATCTGGACCAGGAGCTATGATCTTTGATAACTGAGAATGTGTTGGAAGCAGAAAGAAAATTAGCTTTGTGAAGGAATAAGCTTTCATCAAAAAAGAAAAGAATGTTTTTAATTAAAACACTATTGCTACCCTTCGTTCTTTACATCAGTGTAGTGTCTCCCATCCCTTTGAGACACGATTATGCAATATATTTTTAGGCGGTATGGAGTAATCATCTTAATCCAGTTAAAGGTGATCTGCAATGAAGCATTGCAGCCCCCTCCCATTCTCACATACCTTACAATACTGTTGCGGGAGTCTGGGGCTGCAATCGGCATAATTTTTCTCATCCTGGTTTAATTTGAATAAAACGCCGACATTTTTGGCCAAACGCAGAAGTACGGAGGGGACCCGCCTGAGCCAGTGCAAGTGTTTATGGGTAGTACACCCGTAGTGACGTCACTCCCGCCACTACCCTTATAATAGCAGCATTAGCGGTTGCTTATTATGCTGATTTTAATGCTTCCCCAAGGGTCTTGACACCCTAAATGTTGCTTACTGCAACAGCCTGTCCAGATGTTGTAGTACATATACTCGAGGTGATGGATACTACATAAACCCCGAGAGCAAAGCTTGAGGGGTTTATGTAAGCATTTAACACCGAGGGTATGTGTAAAATTTGAGTTTTACATACCACCCCATGTTTTAGTTTATACAATTGCTGGGGAGCATTTTTTCACCACAGCAATTATGTAAAATAGAAACACATCACGATCGGGTTCAAGTAGCTGTTGTAACGGATCGTCTGGTACAACCAAGGGAAGATGGCAGCTGGCACATGTATGGAGCGAGGAAAACCCAGCACGTGTTCACTGTTATAACCAACTGGTTATAACAGGGAATTATAACTGGGTTTCCTTATGGGAAAAAATGCTCGCCAATAATTATATCAACATATTATGTAATTATATAGACATATTCTGTCTATTTGTTTCACTCAACCAACTCTTCAGCTCAGTCCTGCCCACCCCTTGATTGCTCTCACACCTCTCTGTTTATACTACCTCACTCTCTGCTTATCTAGGCCTGTGTTACGAACATACGAAATTTGCCAGCAGATAAAGGCCTAGAGGTCTATCAAGTCTGCTCGAATGTGCAGCTAGCACCCCTTATTCTGCAGTTGCCCCTCCCTTCCACCCTTCCCCTTCATTAACCCTTCCCTTGTCCTGTCCCATCCTCGTTTGAAGCAGTCCACTGTTCTACTGCATACCACTTCTGCAGGTAACGATTCCCACCCAGCCACCACCCTCTCTGTAAAAATCTCCTCCTGAACCTTCCTCGCTCCAGTCTCATATCATGGCCCCTGGTGGCCCTCCCCTTCCTTACTTTGAACAGCCCCTCTGTACTGGTCTTGTTTATTCCTTTCATGTATTTAAAGGTTTCAATCATGTCACCCCTGTCTCTCCTCTCCTCCAGTGAGTACATGTTCAACTCCTTCAACCTCCTCTCGTATGATAAGTCCCCCAGACCCTTGATCATCTTTGTCGCCCTGCGCTGCACCCCCTCCAATAACTTAATGTTCCTCTTCAGATACAGACGCCAGTACTGCATGCAGTACTCCAGGTGTGGTCTAACTAATGACCTATACAGTGGCAGAATCACCTCCTCCCTCCTCGAGGATATACCCCTTGCAATACAACCCCGCATTTTGTTGGCCTTTGCAGTTGCCTTCCTACACTGTGCCGTGTTGTTCATTGACCCTGTAATGAGCACACCCAGATCCTTCTCCTCTGTCTGGGCTAGCTGCACTCCCCAGCTGGTAAGTCCTCCTTGGGTTCTTCATCTCAAAATGCAGCACCTTGCACTTTTGGCATTAAAGCCCAGTTGCCAGGTGTCTGACCAGGTTTCAAGCTTTGCCAGATCATCCTGCAACCCCTGCCATCCCCCTAGGTCATCCACCACCGTGCCAACCTTGGTATCATCAGCAAACAGACTGATCTTGCTCTTGATGTCCCATGATATGTCTGCAATGAATATCCCAAACAACACTGGTCCCAACACCGAGCCCTGTGGGACACCGCTCGTCACTGCCCTTGGGTGTGAGAGCTCCCCACCCACCACCACCCTCTGTTGCCTTCCCTGCAGCCAGTTTCCTACCCATCTCACCAGCTTTGCACCCGCCCTGTGCCTACTAACTTCCTTCCCAGCCTCCATGTGGCACCGAGTCGAATGCCTACTGAAGTCCAGATACAGGACATCCACTGCATGGCCCCTGTCCAGTTGCCTAGTTACCCAGTCAGAACTCGACCAGGTTGGTTTGGCAGGATCTGCCACGTATGAAGCCATGCTGTCTGCTGTCCTGTAGTCCGTTGGCCTCTAGGAGGGCCACCAGCCTCTCCTTCAGGATAGTCTCCATTAGCTTACCCACGATGGATGTGAGGCTCACTGGTCTGTAGCTTCCCGGTTCATCCTTGGGGCCACTCTTGTGGAGGGGCACCACATGAGCCATCCTTCAGTCCTGAGGTACACACCCCGAATGTAGTGAGGCATTAAATAGATCTGCCAAAGGTCCTGCAAGGACCTCTGCCAGCTCCTTCAGTACCCTGGGGTGGATGCCATCTGGGCCTGGCGCCTTGTCCACCCTCAGTGCCTTCAAACCCTCTCGAACTCTGCCCTCCATGATTTCCCCATCTGTCACCACTTCCCCCCCGCTTCTGCCATTTCTCCCACCTTGGGTGTCACCCAAGTGGGTGTTGTTTTATTTCTTAGCTTCCTTACATTTCTAAAACATTTTCTATCTATTCTACCCTTTCAGCCTACCTTCTAGTCCTTGTTTCTCAGATCTTTCTTATCTGTGTTCCTGTCTGGTCCTTTTTATTACCCTTTCCAGCTTCTTTTGATCTTCAGCTGACCTGTTCCTATTTATTGCCCCCCCCCCAGTTCTTCTCACACATCTTTCTTACTTTGCTACTTATATATACTTTCATCTCTAGTCCCCTTTTATCATTTTCTTAATTCACTTCTTGCCACTTTTTTTTATAAATTGCTCCACAGTATATATAAATACTGCTTATGTTGCTCAGTTTTGCTATTCACCTGAAGAAGGGACCTGTGAGGCCCAGAAAGCTTGTGTATAATTCCATGTTTGTACAAGACACTTGTTGGTCCAATAAAAGGTATTGAACCTCCCAGCGTAAGCTTTAGAATTGAAATACTGTGTGGCTGGACAAGGTAAGATGGCTCTGGATTAATTAATAAAACATAGAATACCTAGAGAGATGTGGGACACCACTTGGTTAGGTATTCATGGGCAGATGGTGGTCCAGGATTCTTTTAAACATAAGAAAATTGAGGACAGAAACTGTCCTCGATATACCTTCTGCTGCATTATTACAGGGTGTGCCTACAGGTGTGTGCTAACAGATTACTGCTCTAATCTTCTGATTCAAATTGTCTTTTGCAAGGTATATCTTCTGTTACTGCTTTATTTTTCTCTGTAGCAAAGTGTTTCTTACAAGGTATATCTTCTGTGAAATTATTATAGGTGGTCCTTTACAGGTTTTACAGTTTTGTCTATCATTAAGATAAGCTTCTGCATCTGTTGCTGGCTGATTGTTTCTGCTCTTACCTCCTTCTTTCTTTTGTCTGTGTTTCTTCTTTTTTGGCAGGGGAAGGGCCCAGCCACCCACCCCCCAACCACTCCACACTACACTCCTTTTATAGGGTAGCACAGTCGTGACATTTCCTGTGGCAAAGCAGGAAGGGGAGGATCAGAGGGGTATCCACACAGTGACCTCACTTACAGGGGCAATAATAATTTAACTTGTTATAACAAGTTATACAAAACAAACAAACAAAACACAAAATCAAACTTTTGCTTTCATTTTCTTCCTTCTAATTACTCTGACCAGGTTATAAACCCAGCAACTTAACTGGAATGGATATCATTAACTGAAGGTACTGCCTAACATTTTTCAGAAGGGCAGTTTTACAGGATTTAGGGCACTGTTCTACATACTGGGCCATTCCAGATCTAAGGGTTCAGCTCCAGGCAGCATGGGCAGAGACTGCGTGCCTCAAATTGCATATTCAAGAGGAAATATATTATAAGAACTGTCCGCCATTTCCCCAACATCCAACAGAAGCACCTCGACCACAGAGGGTAGTTGGTCTGGGAGGTTGGTAGGTGGTTAGGAGGGGCAAATCGGGTGCTCCATTACTCGGTGCTCTACAACATATTACCTCCACAATGCATATAAAAAACTACAAACAGGTATCTGCCTCTATCTCTGAAATCAAACAAAGGGGCAGAGGACACTGCAGAGCAGGACACTGTAGCACAGGAGCTAGCACAACAAAACTCGCCCAAAACAGGAACCAAAACAGAACAAGCAAAAAGAAAATCCCAAAAATTTCTGATCATAGGAGACTCCATGATTCGGGTAGTTAATTCCTATCTCCAGCCAAGGGTAATGGTCAGATGTCTCCCAGGTACATCAGCGTGGAGAGACACTGACCACATTGCTAAAATTGTTCAGGAAGCAGGAGAAAACATTGATGTCCTGGTATACATAGGGACTAATAACCTCGCCAGCTGGTCAGTTGTGGAAGCCAAGGAACACCTGACCAGGCTGAGTGACATGCTATCATCCATTTCATCCGGCATCTCCTTCTCTGAGATCCTGCCAGTCTGGGAGAGGGGGGCAGATGGCTGGAAGGTCAGAGAAGGGGAGATAGGGGAGCTAAACATGTGGCTCAAGGGCTGGTGCCAGGAAAAAGGACACAAATATGTAGGGAACTGGCAACAGTTTTAGGAGCGAAAGTTCTTTAAATTTGATGGACTGCATCTGACTAAGGAGTCAGTATACTGGGGCAGAAGTTTGACGTCTTTGCAGAATATTTAAACTAGCAGATGGGGAGAGGGGTGCAGCACCCCATACGTCGAATGGGAAGAACACCCCTCCCCCTTCAGCTAGTGGTCAAACAGGAGTTCAGCATGTTTGTAGTTCATTTGCATCACAAGGTAAGGAAAATGGTCCGGCTCCCCATACAATGCCTAGGGGGAAATGCCAGACCTCGCCCAACAACTAACACACCAAAACCTGGCTAATGGAAAATCATGTACACAAATGCTCGCAGTCTGGGAAACAAGATCCCAGATCTGCAGGCAATAATGACCGAGGTTAAACTGGACATAGTAGCAATTAGCGAGATGTGGTTTACCAGTAACCACACTTGGGAGACTTCAGTACCTGGCTATGTTCTGTTCAGAAGAGACCGAGGTGCAAAAAAGGGGGGGGGGGGGTTGGTGGAGTGGCTCTGTATGTCAATGAAAATATCAAAGCCACATAAATTCATAATACATATAAGGAGCCAGAAGAAATATGGGTCACCCTGGAAACAGGAAATGGGACAGCCATACGAACTGGGGTTATGTACAGACCTCCAGACCAGGGGGAGGACATAGACACATTACTGTTAGAAGATATACAAAACATGACAACTAAAGGGGAGGTTCTGATAATGGGAGATTTCAACATGCCAGATACAGATTGGTTAATACCAGCAGGAACATCTGCCAGAAATAGACACATGGTGGATTCCCTGCATGGAGAGGGCCTCAAACAACTGATACAACAACCCACAAGAGGCAGGGCTACCTTAGATCTAGTACTGACTAACGGGGAAAGGATCTTAGATCTCCAGGTAGACGGTCACCTGGGGGCCAGTGACCATCACATGGTATGGTTTAATTTGGCCACTAGAACTAAATCATCCCAATCCAAGGAAAAAATATGGGACTTCAGAGGGTCTGACTTTGATAAAATGGCCAACAGAGTTAAGCTAGCCCTGACAAAAAAAAAATACAGATGAGGGGGAACAGGCAAAGTGAGCAAGCATTAAGGATGCAATACTTGAAGCAACATCCCATTGTGTTAGAGAGAAAAAGAAGTGCAAAAGAAGAAGAAAACCACTTTGGTTCTCAAAAACTGTAGCAGAAAAAGTCAGGGCGAAAAGGCTGGCTTTCAGGAAATATAAGGGAACGCAGCGGGATGAAGATAGAGAGGCATACCAAACTTCCCTAAGGGAAGCAGGGAAGGCAGTAAGGCAGGCAAAAGCCCAAAGCAAGGAAACACTAGCACAAACAGTAAAATAAGGTGACAAGACTTTCTATAGATACGTTAGTGAAAGGAGAAAGTCCAGAGGGGTATTGCTAAGATCAAAGGGGATAAGGGGGCATGTGAGGGGGAGGACCATGTAAAAGCATCTATCCTAAATAGATACTTCTGCTCAGTATTTACTGAAGAGAAGGTAGGGCAGGGCCCACAGCTCAGCACCATTGACACATGTGTGCAAATGCCAGGAGCCTTAGCAACAAGATGGAAGATCTGGAGGCTGTCATGGTACAGTCAGACCTGGACATTGTGGCCATCACTGAAACCTGGTGTAATGATAACCATGACTGGGAGATGGCCATACCTGGCTACAACATATTCAGAAGAGACAGAGCAGGCAGGAAGGGAGGAGAGTGGCACTGTATGTGAAAAATGACATAAGGGCCACAGAGATCAGGAGGAACAAAATGGGGAGAGATACTGTGGGTTAAGCTGGAAAGGAAAATGGTGCCAGCCATCCGCACAGGAGTGGTCTATAGACCACCAGCCTAGGAGGAAGAAACAGATAGGGAGCTGATGCTAGCCATCCAAAGGATGGCAGACAAGGGTGAGGTAGTACTGGTTGGAGACTTCAATATTCCAGATGTGGACTGGAGCATCCCAGCAGCAGCATCAACTAGGAGCAGATTTATCCAGGACTCCCTTCAGGGTGCCTTCCTCAAGCAACTGGTCATGGAACCAACCTCGGCAGAAGGCAATATTGGACCTTCTGCTCACAAACAGGACAGTGATGGGGGTAACAGTGGGGAGCACCTGGGTAACAGTGACCACCAGTCATTGTGGTTTGAAATCACAGAAAGAGCAGAACCAAACCACACAAAACACGATCCTGGATTTTAGGGGCAGACTTTGGGAAAATGGGAGATACTTGAAAGATGCATTAAGGGAATGGGACAGGAATCAGGGGTTGAGGAACAGTGGGCAGTATTTAAAATGGGGATTATAAGAACAACAGAATTATGCATTAAGCTGGTTAGCAAGAGGAAAAGGAAGAGGAGACCATTATGGTTTTCCAAAGAGGTAGCAAAGAAAGTGAAAGCCAAAAAGATTGCATTCAGGCAATACAAAAAGACACAGGCAGAAGGGGACAGGGAGAAGTACCAGGAGAAACAAAGGGAGGCAGGGAAGTCAGTAAGGGAAGCCAAAGCTCAGACAGAAGAACACATTGCAAAATCAGTGGTTAAAGGGGACAAAACCTTTTACAGGTACATAAGTGAAAAAAGAAAGACAAAGGAGGGACAGTGAGACTGAAGGGGAGGATGGGAGTCAGCGTGGAGGATGACAACAGTAAAGCTGACATATTGAACAGGTATTTCTGCTCAGTCTTTACTGAGGAAGGGGGTAATGGGTCTGAAGGAGTACAAGGGTGAGAATGGTGCAGAAATGGACACAAGTCCCTTTACACGAGAAAGGGTCCTGAAGGAACTGGAAGTAATAAGAGTTGACAAAGCAATGGGGCCAGATGGGTGCACCCCAGGGTCCTTAAAGAACTAAGAGGTGGTGGCTGAATCTCTGGCTATCCTGTTTAGCCAATCACTGGAAACAGGGAGGTACCCAAAGACTGGAGGACAGCAGATGTAGTCCCTTATACAAAAGTGGGAACAAAGAGGAAGCAGGGAACTACAGACCAGTCAGCCTCACCCGGTAGTGGGAAAGATCATGGAAGCACTACTGAAGGAGAGATTGGTGGAACATCTGGTTGTCAGTGGACTACAGGACCCAAGGCAGCATGGTTTCACCAGGAGGAGGTCATGTCAGACCAACCTCATTGAATTTTTGACTGGGTGACTAGGGAGGTGGATCAGGGAGGGCAGTGGACATGGCCTCATCTGGACTTCAGCAAGGCCTTGACACTGTACCACAGAAGACTATTACACAAACTGGGGAATATGGTGTGGGCAGGACAGTAGTGTGGTGGGTATGTAACTGGCTGGGTGGCAGGACACAGAGGGTGGTGGTAAATGGCTGCTCTCCACAGAGGAAGAGGACCAGTGGCACCACAGGACCAGTGCTGGACTGGTCCTATTCAACATCTTCATCAGTGACATTAGCAGGATCTAGAAGGCAGAATTTCACTGTTCGCTGATGTCACAAAGCTCTGTAACAGAGTAGACACACCAGAGGTGTAGACAGAATGAGAAGGGACCTGCAGAAACTTGAAGAATGGTCAAGAGTTTGGCAGTTGAAATTCAATGCAAAGAAGTGCAAGATAGTGCATATGGGGCACAAAAACCCTGGCACAATATATCAGTTGGGGGGTGAGGATATAGCATGCACCAAGCAGGAAAGGGATATTGGGGTTGTCATCTCTAATGACCTCAAGGTAGGGAAACAGTGTGACAAGGCATCAGGTAAAGCAAATAGGATGCTGGGATGTATAGGCAGGGGCATCATTAGCAGGAAAAGGGAGGTCATAATTCCGCCATACAAGACACTAGTGAGGCCCCACCTGAGTACAGTGTACAGTTCTGGGAGACCATACCACGTAAGGACATAGACAGGGTAGAGAAGGTTCGAGGAGGGCAACAAAGATGGTGCATGGATTGCATCACAAGTCCTATGAAGACAGGTTGAAGGAACTGAACATGTACTCCTGGAGGAGAGGAGGGAGAGAGGGATATGATAGAGACATACAAGTATCTTACAGGGAGAAACAGGGTGCAGGAAAACACTATTTTAAGCGAAAAGATGTTCCAGGACTAGAGGGCATGGGAGTTTGAGTGAGGGGACGATTCAGAGGAAACATGAGAAAGAATTCTTCACAGAACGGGTGGAGGACAGTGGAACACCCTGCCAGAGGAAGTGGTGGGGGCTGAAACAATCACAGGATTTAAGAATGCATGGGTTAGACATAAAGGAATTCTAGAGGTCAGGTAAGGGAAACAGACTTCTAGGAAAACAAACTGAACTTACAAGCTCAAATGGGCAGACTAGGTGGGCCATAGGCCCTTATCTGCCGACACTGTCTATGTATCTATGTATCTATGTACAGGAGGGAGGGAGGTGTGCACTAGTCCCTTCACAAAAGAAAGGATCCTACAAGAGCTCGATAAGCTCAGGGTAGACAAGGCAATGGGACCTAATGGCATACAACCCAGGGTACTAAAGGAGCTAAGGATTTAACTAGCAGAGCCATTATCAGAACAGTCTAGTGAGTCTCTGAGCACAGAAGAGGTCCCAGAAGACTGGAGAAGGGCTCATGTGATCCCACTCCACAAGAGTGGTAACAGGGAGGAGGGAGGGAGCTACAGACCAGTCAGTCTTACCTCAGTAGTGGGCAAGATTATGGAGGCACTCCTTAAGGAAATGATAGTGCAACACCTGGAATCCATAGGAGCAGAGGATCCAAGGCAGCATGGATTTACAAAAGGAAGGTCCGTTCAAACTAATCTCATAAATTTCTTTGACTGGATAACCAGAGCGGTGGACCAAGGGGGAGCAGTTGATGTTGCCTACCTTGACTTCAGCAAAGCTTTCAATACTGTTCCACATAGAAGATTGATTAATAAGCTGAGTAGGCTCGAAGTGGGTCAGAAGTTGGTCAACTGGGTGGCAAACTGGTTGACGAGCAGAAAATAGAGAGTGGTGGTAAACGGTATACATTCAGAAGAGATGCAAGTCACAAGTGGGGTACCTCAGGGATCAGCCCTGGGGCCAGTCCTTTTCAATATCTCCATCAGTGACACTGCAGATGGACTGGAGGGTAAGGTTTGTCTGTTTGCAGATGACACCAAGATCTGCAACAGAGTAGATGATCCAGATGGGGTGGGCAGAATGAGAAAAGATCTGGATAAACTAGCAAAATGGTCAAAAGAGTAGTAACTGGAGTTTAATGCAAAGAAGTGCAAGATCATGTACATAAGGAAGAAAAACCATGAAGCCACCTATAGACTGGGAGGGGAGTTGCTGGCAGTCACAAGGGAAGAAAGACACTTGGGCATCATCATCACCGATGACCTGAAATCATTCAAGCAGACCACTAAAGCAGTAGATAAGGCTAGGGGGATGTTGGGGTGTATTAGTAGGGGTATCACAAGTCGGTAGAGGGAGGTAATAATCCTCTTTACAAGACACTAGTTGAGCCCCATCTGGAGTACTGCGTACAGTACTGAGGTGACACCTTCACAAGGACATTAACCAAACTGAGGCAGTCCAGAGAAGGTCAACCAAAATGATGCAGGGACTGCATCAGAAAACATATGAGGACAGATTAACGGAGCTCAATTTGTATACCCTAGAGCAAAGGAGGGAGAGAGGTGATATGATCAAAACATTCAAACACCTTAAGGGCATTAACAAGGTGAAAGAGTCTAACATGTTTCAATATAAGAAAAATAGCAGGATAAGAGGACACAGCAGGAGATTAGAGGGAGGCCGATTAAGGGGTAATGTGAGGAAGTTATTTTTCACAGAAATGGTGGTGGATGCATGGAACAGCCTACCTCAGGAAGTGGTGGATATGAATACAGTGCAGAGCTTCAAACAGGCATGGGATAGGCATAAGGGAGCAATACAGATGAGTATGAATAGATAGGCCATTGACAGAGGGAAGTCCGATGGCACATTCATAAGGTAGAAAAAGAAATGGGCAGACTGGATGGGCCTTGCGGTCCTTATCTGCCATCAACTTCTATGTTTCTATGTTCAAGAGAATGCTGTCTGGATACCCGAGAAACTGTCTAATCTTTTATTGGAATATCCTTATGCAAAATCATTTTGGGATGTATTGAGTAAAACATGGAATGAACCTTTAATGCATAGGGTTACCTATTCCATTGTTATTTTGGGGATGTATTATGGTCCTTGGACTAAATATAATAAGTCCACATTACAGGTTTGCTCTGCTTGCTATAGGTGCTATATCTGGCAGGCAAGATGTGCATTACTGTCACAACAAAAATATAGCTCTCCAGAAGCAGTAATTAGAATGATTACTGGAATATTAAGAAAGTTTTATATAGTATATGTGAGAGTCAGAAACATCTGCCATCTGGATTGTCTTATTTATGGAAAGGCATGGCATGGCATGGATAAAATACTGAAAATGTTCTAGTATGTAACTGCTATGACACAAATGTTTAGGTCTAACAAGAAGTAGTATAAAATAATTTCTTTTTGCATGATAATGCATACTGTATTTAATTTGTTGATGCTGTGGTAGGGGATTGTATACGTTGAATTGAGTTCATGATTGTATGATCATTTTTCCTTTAATAAAAATTCCCCTAGTCTTTTAGAGACATGTCACAGGAGCTTTGACATTCACCTGAACAACCAGAACAGGCAGATGGGACCTTGGTTTCACATCTCATCCAAAAGATGACACCTCAGGAGTGTAGTACCCCCTCATGCTGCATTATAGTGTCACTGTTGGGTTTTACCCCAAGTTCCAGATGTGGAGCTAAAACCTACAACCTTCCAGTCTTCTGGCCTCTGAGTTAAGTGTGCAACCTTCTGAGCCACTGACATATCTCTTTAGCTACAAGGTGAAAGGAAAATGGGGCCAGCCATCCGCATAGGTGTGGTCTATAGACCACCAGCCCAGGAGGAAGAAACAGATAGGGAGCTGATGCTAGCCTTCCAAAGGGTGGCAGACAAGGGTGAAGTAGTGCTGGTTGGAGACCTCAATATTCCAAATGTGGACTGGAGCATCCCAGCAGCAGCATCAACTAGCAGCAGATTTATCCTGGACTCCCTTCAGGGTGCCTTCCTCAAGCAACTGGTCATGGAACCAACTCGGTAGAAGGCAATACTGTACCTTGAGCTCACAAACAGGGACAGTGTGATGGGGGTAACAGTGGGGAGCACCTGGGGAACAGTGACCACCAGTCATTTTGGTTTGAAATCACAGAAGGAGCAGAACCAAACCACACAAAAACACATATCCTGGATTTTAGGGGGGCAGACTTTGGATAAAAGGGGAGATGCTTGAAAGAGACATTAAGGGGAATGGGGCAGGAATCAGGGGTTAAAGAACAGTGAGCAGTATTTAAAACGGGGATTACAAGAGCAACAGAATTATGCATTAAGTAGGTTAGCAAGGGGAAAAGGAAGAGGAGACCATTATGGTTTTCCAAGGAGGTAGTGGAGAAAGTGAAAGCCAAAATGATTGCATTCAGGCAATACAAAAAGACACAGGCAGAAGGGGATCGGGAGAAGTACCAGGAGAAGCAAAGGGAGGCAGGGAGGTCAGTAAGGGAAGCCAAAGCTCAGACAGAAGAGCACATTGCAAAATCAGTGGGTAGAGGGACAGAACCTTTACAGGTACACAAGGAAAAGAAAGGCAAAGGAGGGATAGTGAGACTGAAGGGGAGGATGGGGCTGTGGAGGATGACAACAGTAAAGCTGACATATTGAACAGGTATTTCTGCTCAGTCTTTACTGAAGAAGAGGAGAGTAATGGGTCTGAAGGGAGTACAAGGGGTGGGAATGGTGCAGAAATGGACACAAGTCTCTTTACATGAAAAAGGGTCCTGAAGGAACTGGAAGTAATAAGAGTTGATAAAGCAATGGGACCAGATGGGGTATACCCCAGGGTCCTTAAAGAACTAAGAGAGGTGGCAGCTGAACCTCTGGCAATCCTGTTTAGCTAATCACTGGAAATGGGAGGTACCCAAAAACTGGAGGACAGCAGATGTAGTCCCCTTGTACAAAAGTGGGAACAAAGAGGAAGCGGGGAACTACAGACCAGTCAGCGTCATCTTCATAGTGGGGAAGATCATGGAAGCACTACTGAAGGAGAGATTGGTGGAACATCTGGTTGTCAATGGACTACAGGACCCAAGGCAGCATGGTTTCACCAGGGGAGGTCATGTCAGACCAACCTCATTGAATTTTTGGACTGGGTGACTAAGGAGGTGGATCGGGGAGGGCAGTGAACATGGCCTATCTGGACTTCAGCAAGGCCTTTGACACAGTGCCACATAGAAGACTGTTACACAAACTGGGGAATATGGGTGTGGGCAGGACAGTAGTGTGGTGGGTAGGTAACTGGCTGGGTGGCAGGACACAGAGGGTGGTGGTAAATGGCTGTCAATCCACAGAGGGAAGAGTGACCAGTGGGGTACCACAGGGATCAGTACTTGGAGCGGTCCTATTCAACATCTTCATCAGTGACATTGTGCAGGACCTGGAAAGCAGAATTTCCCTGTTTGCTGATGACACAAAGTTCTGTAACAGAGTAGACACACCAGAGGGTGTAGCCAGAATGAGAAGGGACCTGCAGAAACTTGAAGAATGGTCTGGGGTTTGGCAGTTGAAATTCAATGCAAAGAAGTGCAAGATAATGCATATGGGGTACAAAAACCCTAGCACAATATATCAGTTGGGGTGTGAGGATATAGCATGCACCAAGTAGGAAAGGGATCTTGGAGTTATCTCTGATGACCTCAAGGTAGGGAAACAGTGTGACAAGGCAGCAGGCAAAGCCAATAGAATGCTGGGATGCATAGGCAGGGGCATCACCAGCAGGAAAGGGAGGTCATAATTCCACTATGTAAGACACTAGTGAGGCCCCACCTGGAGTACAGTGTATAGTTCTGGAGACCTTACTTACGTAAGGACATAGACAGGGTAGAGAAGGTTCATAGGAGGGCAACAAAGATGGTATGTGGATTGCATCAAAAGTCCTATGAGGACAGGTTGAAGCAATTGAATATGTACTCCCTGGTGGGGAGGAGGGAGAGAGGAGATGTGATAGAGACATACAAGTATCTTACAGGGAGGAACATGGTGTAGGAATACACTATTTTAAGTGAAAAAGATGTTCCAGGACTAGAGGGCATGGAATGAAGTTGGAGGGAGGACGATTCAGAGGAAACGTGAGGAAGAATTTCTTCACAGAACAGGTGGTGGACAAGTGGAACACCCTACCAGAGGAAATGGTGAGGGCTGAAACAATCACAGGATTTAAGAATGCATGGGATAGACATAAAGGAATTCTGGAGGTCAGTGTTAAGGGGCAACAGACTTCTAGGAAAACATAAAGTGAACTTACAAGTTCAAATGGGTAGACTGGGTGGGCCGTAGGCCCTTGTCTAGCGACACTGTCTATGTATCTATGTCATTGGAGACAAAGTTCCCTGTTTCCTAACTCAGCTCATTATGATTTAAACCGACTCAACACTGATTTTCTCCTGCCAATTTAGTGGTGTTTGTAACATGGCATAAAAAAGAAAAACAAAATGAAGCACTCAGATAGGTGCAAACACACCATGTGGTACAGTAGAAACCATGGTCTAATACCATAGTAGATCATGGTTTGTATTGTAATACCTTGGCAATCCACTACAGGTAAGAAGCAGTATACAAGTGAAAGCAATATGCAAATAGCTTCCAATGTGTAGTTGTCCCAAGTTGTATGTACTAAGAATTTTCCTGGCACAGGGTTTTTAACTTTTTCAAGATTGTTCTATGTTGTAACTACAACAGAAGTTCATGCGATACTAAAGATTGTACATTTAAACTCCACATATACCGTTAATTATGCTGCAACAATATTTCTTTAGAAGTGAACAGTTACTTACTGTTACCATCCCTTCTGATCTACTGCTTTCTAAGCAACTGTGGGTGCAATGCATTGTGGATGACTGAATAACATTATCTGTCCTAGCCTTTTCTTGGTGAATACACAGGGGTAAAGATGAGCATGCAGCTTCTATAACTGAAAGCAAAAATCACAGACAGTGAGCTAAACAAAGCAAAATCAAAGAGAGAGGATACTTCGTGGGTGAAAAGAAAAATAAATTGAGAGAAACAAAAAGAAATCAAAGAAACAGATTAACAATAGTAGTCAAAACAAGTATTTGAAAGATGAAAGCAGTAAACGTTATGTTGTTCTATGTCCTGCTGAGTTAGGTAGTTTAGAGGAAAAAGTAATAATATTCAAAATAGTAGTTGTTCAATAAAGTCTTTTTCAGATTGGCTTACTTCAGTACATTTGGAGAAAAGGTGCTTGTGCTACTAGGATTGTGTGACAGACACCTATTGGTCTGCAAAGGAACTGGAGAAAGAAAACTAAAATGTACCATAGCACACTCCCATCATGCAGTGCAGCCCATATCTTCTAATACATAGAGAGGAAAATCAAAGCACCTAGAATAGAAAGTGAATTACAAGTTTTTGAAAAGTTGTAAAATATGTTTTGATGTTAGAAAGCTTAAAGCTTGTAATGAAAGTTATTTAACAAAAGTGAAATAGTAGCCAATATATTTCCAATAGGTGTGTTCAATTGTTTTCAAGTATATGTACATCATGTTTAATAGCTCAATTTATAGTATTCTGAAAGTAAATCAGTGTGATTGTACTCATTTATTCAAAGACTATTAGTCATACACTCGTTGCCATGTTACAAGCGGATTAAGCCACTCGAAAGGATGGGTCTACAGTGGAATTAATCCATGGTTGGTTAGTTGGACCCACTCAGCCTTCGGCCTCGTGGTCCAACCCCTCCAACCATGGATTAATATCACAGTAGACCCATGCTTTCTCGTGTCTTAATCCTCACATAGTGAACCTAAATTCCTCTCTAAAGCTGGTTGCTTGTCATTCAAATTTTTAAAAATTCATTGATAGTGCTCACTACAAATATCCCTGAAGCTGTGAACATTGAATACTGTGTCCAAACTGAAGTCTTTGATCCACAATACCTTGTTTAGTCTTTACAAATGTTTCGGATGAATACACTGTCATGGAAGTATGTTTTTATTGTTACCCTATTTATTCCTTTACTTATTATCGTGATTATCTGCTGCAATTTGTCTTAACCATACTGGATCATAAATGACACCTGGGTTAACTTGCTTTATGGTAAATAAACTGAAATTAAAATCCTATACTGTGATTGGAGGAATCCAGTCACCTGCCCATGCATTTTTACAGTATAACTTGACAAGTCAATTAAAATATGTTTTGTTCTGGCTTTTTGGGCTTTTTTCACCACTTCATTAACATGATAGTGCATAAGATGCACTCCCAGGTACATCAGCATGGAGAGACACTGACCGCATTGCTAAAATTGTTCACAAAGCAGGAGAAAACACTGATGTCCTAGTACACATAGGGACTAATGATCTCGCCGGCCGGTCAGTTGTGGAGACCAAGGAACACCTGACTAGGCTGGGTGACAAACTATCATCTATTTCGTCCGGCATCTCCTTCTCTGAGATCCTGCCAGTCTGGGAGAGGGGAGCAGATGGACGGAAGGTCAGAGAAGGGGAGATAGGGGAGCTAACACGTGGCTCAAGGGCTGGTGCCAGGAAAAGGACACAGATTTGTAGGGAACTGGCAACAGTTCTGGGAGCGAAAGTTCTTTAAATTTGATGGACTGCATCTGACTAAAGAGGAGTCAGTGCATTGGGGCAGAAGTTTGACGCTCTTTGCAGAATATTTTAACTAGCAAATGGGGAGAAGGCAGCACCCCATATTTAATGGGAAGAACACCCCCCCCTCAGCTAGTGGTCAAACAGGAATTCAGTATGTTTGTCGCTCATTTGCATCACCAGGTAAGAAAAACGGTTTGTCTCCCATACGACGACAGGGTAATGCCAAACTTCACCCAACAACTAACACACCAAATTTGGCCAATGGAAAATCATGTACAAATGCTCACAGCCTGGGAAATAAGATCCCAGACCTGCAGGCAATAATGTCAGAGGCTAAAGTGGACATAGTAGCAATTAGTGAGGCGTGGATTACCAGTAACCACACTTGGGAGACTTCAGTACCTGGCTATGTATTGTTCCAGAGAGACCGAGGACAAAAGGGGAGGAGTGGCCCTGTATGTTAATGAAATATCAAAGCTACAGAAATTCAGAATACACATAAGGAGCCAGAAGAACTGTGGGTCACCCTGAAACAGGAAATGGGACAGCCATAAGAACTGGGGTTGTCTACAGGCCCCCAGACCAGATGGAGGACACAGACACATTACTGTTAGAAGATATACAAAACATGACAGCTAAAGGGAGGTTCTGATAATGGGAGACTTCAACATGCGGATACAGATTGGTCAATACCAGCAGGAACATCTGCCAGAACTAGACTCATAGTGGATTCCTGCAGGGAGGGCCTCAAGCAACTGGTACAGCAACCCACAAGAGACAGGGCTATCCTAGATCTAGTACTGACTAACAAAGAAGGGATCACAGATCTCCAGGTAGAAGGTCACCTGGGGGCCAGTGACCATCACATGGTATGGTTCAATTTGGCTACTACATCTAAATCATCCCACTCCAAGGCAAAAATATGGGACTTCAGAGGAGCTGACTTTGATAAGATGGCCAACAGAGTTAAGCTAGCCCTGGCAAAAAGAAACACAGGTGAGAGTACAGACAAAGTGGGCAAGCATTAAGGATGCAATACTTGAAGCAACATCCCATTGTGTTAGACAGAAAAGGAAGTGCAAAAGAAGAAGGAAACCACTTTGGTTCTCAAATACAGTAGCAGAAAAGGTCAGAGCCAAAAGGCTGGCCTTCATATAAGGGAACACAGCGGGATGAAGATAGGGAGGCATACCAAACTGCCCTAAGGGAAGCAGGTAAGGCAGTAAGGCAGGCAAAGTCCCAAACTGAGGAAAAACTAGCACGAACAGTAAAAGAAGGTGACAAGACTTTCTATAGATACATTAATGAAAGGAGAAAGTCCAGAGGGGGTATTGCTAAGCTTAATGGAGAAAATGGAGCATGTGAGGAGGAGGACCCTGTAAAGGCATCTATCCTAAATAGATACTTTTGCTCAGTATTTACTAAAGAGAAGGTAGGGCAGGGCCCACAGCTCAGCATCATGGACACAGGGGGAAGGGAGGTGAGCACTACTCCCTTCACCAAAGAAAGGATCCTACAAGAGCTTGCTAAGCTCAGGGTGGATAAGGCAATGGGACCTGATGGCATACATCCCAGGGTACTTAAGGAGCTAAAGGAGGAACTAGCAGAGCCATTAGCAGAATTGTTTAGTGAGTCTCTGAGCACAGGAGAGGTCCCAGAAGACTGGAGAAGGGCTCATGTGATCCCGCTCCACAAGAGTGGTAGCAGGGAGGAGGCGGGGAACTACAGACCGGTCAGTCTTACCTCAGTAGTGGGCAAGATTATGGAGGCACTCCTTAAGGAAAGGATAGTGCAACACCTGGAATCCATAGGGGCACAGGATCCAAGACAGCATGGGTTTACAAAAGGAAGGTCCTGTCAAACTAATCTCATAGATTTCTTTGACTGGGTAACCAGAGTGGTGGACCAAGGGGGAGCAGTTGATGTCGCCTGCCTTGACTTCAGCAAAGCTTTCGACACTGTTCCACATAGAAGATTGATAAATAAGCTGGGTAGGCTCGGGTGGTCAGAAGTTGGTCAACTGGGTGGCAAACTGGTTGATGGGCAGAAAACAGAGTGGTGGTAAATGGTATACAGTCAGAAGAGATGCAAGTCACAAGTGGGGTACCTCAGGGATCAGTCCTGGAGCCAGTCCTCTTCAACGCTCTTCATTAGTGACCTTGCAGATGGACTAGAGGGTAAGGCTTGTCTGTTTGCAGATGACACCAAGATCTGCAACAGAGTAGATGATCCAGATGGGGTGGGCAGAATGAGAAGAGATCTGGATAAACTAGCAGAATGGTCAGAAGAGTGGCAACTGGATTTAATGCAAAGAAGTGCAAAATCATGCACATAGGGAAGAGAAACAATGAAGCCACCTATAGACTGGGAGGGAGTTGTTAGCAGTCACAAAGGAAGAAAGAGACATGGGCATCATCATCACTGATGACCTAAAATCATCCAAGCAGACCTCTAAAGCAGTAGGTAAGGCTAGGGGGGTGTTAGGGTGTATTAGTAGGGGTATCACAAGTCGTAAGAGGGAGGTAATAATCCCTCTGTACAAGACACTGGTTAGGCCCCATCTGGAGTACTGCATGCAGTATTGGAGGCCACACCTTCACAAGGACATTAACCAAATTGAGGCAGTCCAGAGAAGGGCAACCAAAATGGTGCAGGGACTGCATCAGAAGACATATGAGGACAGATTAACGGAGCTCAATATGTATACCCTTGAGCAAAGGAGGGAGAGGTGATATGATCGAGGCATTCAAACACCTTAAGGGCATAAACAAGGTGAAAGAGTCTAACATGTTTAAATATAAGAAAAATAGCAGGACAAGAGGACACAGCATGAGATTAGAGGATGCTGATTAAGGGGAATGTGAGGAAATTCTTTTCACAGAAACGGTGGTGGATGCATGGAATGGCTTACCACAAGAAGTGGTGGCTATGAATACAGTGCAGGGCTTCAAACAGGCATGGGATAGGCATAAGGGAGCAATACAAATGACTATGAATAGATAGGCCACTGACAGAGCAAAGGCCGATGGCACATTTATAAGGTAGAAAAAGAAATGGGCAGACTGGATGGGCCTTGCGGTCCTTATCTGCCGTCAACTTCTATCTCTTACTTGGTGAACACTTGGGCATTCTACCTCTCAGTAAACTTTAACATTGCCTGTATTCCCTGAGATGAAATCCAAATTAGGCCTGCAATTATAATTTGTTTGCATTCCCCTCCCCCATCCTACTGAGGTTTGCCACACTGACAGTCATGTCTTAACAAGGTGAGCCACACTACCAATCCCATCTTAACATTTGAAGTCTCCTTATTCTATATATGACTGCTGCCACTACTGGGAAGAATTGAGGAGTCAAAAGGCTGCTCAAAGGAAAAGTGCACAAATTCACTAGCCCACCCGCAACAATAGCTATCCGCCCAGTTAAGTTTTTTTTTTTTTAAACTCCTTTTTATTGGTAAGATAGAGTATACACATATTATATATCAACTTTCCATCATGAGTTTAGATCACTTTACATTTAGTATCTGGTATTAATACTTTGATCCAATTTTTCTGACTTAGAACTCTTATCTTCTCCCATTGAATATCCCTTTGCCTGTATTTGATCATTGTACTTGGCCAACTTAACCAATGTAACTAATATAACTGTCTCTATGGCATGAAGTTGAATTTCCAGCTATCTAACAATTAGCTTAGTTATAGAGCATTTGTTCTAGGACTGGTATGTCTTCTAATTCTTCAATCAGGTGTGCATAGGGTAACCATCTTGTGTTAGAAAGGTCAGTTTGCAAGTTAAGTCTGGCAGAGATTTCTTCCATCACCTTAATTTTTTTACAGTTCTGAATCCAGGCATCTCTGGAGGGAGGTTTTAACCATTTTTGTGTGATAGCTTTTAGTGCTGCAACAATCAGAATATTAAAAAGGTATTTTTGGGCTCTGCCTTTCAAGCCCCTAGTATATAGCCTGCAGATTGTGCTAAAACTTCGCAGCTGTGCTGGAATTTCCAATATTTTGGTGATCCATAGTTATACTTCTGTCCAGTACCCCTGCAGCTCTTTACAACCCCATATGTTTGAGCGGGTGTCCCTCTCTCTTCACAGCCCCTCCAGCAGAGGTCAGAAGTGTTTGTGCCTATGTGTCTAGATCTGTCTGGTGTTAAGAAAAACCTACTATTTATTTTGCATTTGAACTCCCTCTAGCTGCTGATAGGGTGGTTCGGTGTGTAGCCTCCCATATCTGTGCCCACTCCTTTGGTGTCAATATCCGCTCTGTTTCTGATTCCCACTGTGTCTGAATCCTTTCCACCTCTTTTTGTCCTGTGTCTGATTTTAACATGGCATACAGCTTCGAAATCAAGTGTTTGAGTTCCTGTTGTTGGGAGAGTACATTCACCTGTTTCACTATAATGTTTTGTTCAGTCCACAATGCACCCTGTACCTCGGGTGTCGCAAAGTATACCCTGGCTTGGAAAAATCTAAAGAAGTCTGTATGGAGGAGTTGGAATTCCCTTTGGAGTTGCTGAAAGAGTTTCATGGTTCTTTCACTGTAAAATTGTGCTATGAATTGCAGCCCCTTTCCTACTCATCTCTTGAAAGTGAGGTCTGTTTTTGCTGTCTTAAAACTATTCTGATCCCACAGTGGGATCCAATTGAGTTGCTTATGTACTATTTGACATTTTTTAGGATAATCTACTGCCCAAAGGTGTGTTTAGTCCGTCTCTTAGTTATTTCCTTTAGATCCTGTACTGTACTGTGCTCATCTCTCATCCTGCTTTTTCTATATTAATGCCCCGTTTGTATTCTGTTCCATTGATGTCCATGCACTTTCCTTCTGGTTATTAAAGATGTCAATCATAGCCCCTAGGTGCATTGCCATGTAGTATTCCCTAAAATTAGGGAGACTGTACCCTCCTGCTGTTTTGTGCCTCATCAATAGGGCCCACCTGGTTCTAGGTTTTTTGCTTTGCCAAATAAAGTGTTTTAATGTTCCATTAATTTTCTTCCAGTCTGTCCCTGGCACTAGAATTTAGAGACATTGGAAAAGAAACAGGAATCTGTGGAGGACATTCTTTTTTATGGTATCCACTCTGTTTGAGAAAAATAAGGGCAGTAATGACTATCTTTTTCGATCTCTGAGCACCTCATGTTTGAGTTTACCATAATTTGCTGAGACTTTTCAGTATTTGAAGTGCTAAATATCTGACTCTGCTCCCCAGGACCCTAGTAGGAGTTCTTTAATTTTTGATGTGATGTGCCCACTAATCTGTGTAAATTTGGTTTTAGTTATGTTGATTTTGAACCCAGCGATCTCTCTATATCGCTCTATTAGTTTCAACAGATGAGGGATGTTAGTATGTGGTTCTTTTAGATAAATCACTGTGTCATCAGCTTATAGTAAGATTTTAGTTTATATGCCCCCTTGCGAATTCCCTTTATCTGCCTGTCCTGTCTGACTGCTTCGGCTAACAGATCCATGTTTGGTGCAAAAAGTAGGAATGATAATTGGCATCCCCGCCTAGTGCCTCTCTGTACAATAAATTGTAGTGAAGAGTTCTGTTCACTCTTGTTTTGGCTGTCGGACTTGCATACAACATCCAAATTAACTTCAGGAATTCCTCCCCAAAACCCATTTGTTTCATAGCTGTCTGCAGAAAAGTCCAATTGAGTCTGTCGAAGGCCTTTTCTGCAGCTATCAATATGGTAGTTTGGGCCTCCTTTGCGAGCCTCTCTGTTTCTATTACATTTAACATTCTCCTTACATTATCTTTGAGGTGTCTCCCAGGAAAAATCCTCTCTGGTCTAAATGTATTAAATCTATAATTACATTTTGTAACCTGGTGGCTAATGTTTTTGTATACAACTTTAAATCCTGGTTCAAAGGGATATGGGCCTGTAGGACTTGCATACTGTCGGATCCTTTCACTGTTTAGGTATCATTGAAATGATTGCTTCTCTCCAGGTACCTGGGACTGTGGCCTTGGTCTGACAGTGTCTAAATAGTGTACCCAAAATGAGGGTCAGCTTGAGTCCTAAACATTTTGTAGAAGTCGGCATTGAAGCCATCTGGTCCAGGGGCATTGTTTTAGGGCAGGTTCTTTATCCAGTTAAGGTTTTAAGCTTTAAGGTGTTTTTTTCCTTTGCCTTATAAGACAGTGTGTCTGTTTTTAACTGTGCTCTAAAATTCACAATGTAAATAGTAGCCACTGCTATCTTATAAGAAGTGGCACTCTTCCTACGTTTGCTGTATGCTAATTTATTCTGCTGACCTATGACTATTCTCAGTATGGGTGGCACATTGAAGACCAGATTTTGTTGTACGAGAGGAGTGAAAGCACCTAGCTTTACCTTAAAGCTATATTGATATTTATTTATATTGATATTTCCGGTAGTGGAAAACAAGATCCATGGCTGAAGGAGAATTGGTGGAGAGGTCCTGCCTGACCTGTGTGGCATCCCGGGTGTAGTCTGGAAGTCAGCTTTCATAGGGTGGTCAGCCTACGACAAGCATTGGGAGGTTTGCCAGTGTTGGGAGGGGGGGTGGTAACTCTTCTGTTTGTTGTCTGGATAAGAACTCATGCCTGGTGGGGGCCTGATCTTGGGGTGGTCCGTCTGGGATTTGTGACAACTGGGGTGGATTGACTAGCAGCTGCTGGAGGATGGCTGCTGTATTGGCCATAGTCAGGGTCGTCCACTCTGGGTGGTCCTCTCCCTGTGTTGAGTCTCTAGGAATTGCCAAGAGATTCTGTGCCTGTGGTCGTCAGCCTCCTGGTGAAGCAGCCGTGATCTCCACTACGGGAGTGGCGGTGATCGGGGCCAGAGCTAAACCAGGCTGCTGATTTGGACCTGAAGAGGATGTGTACCATCAGAGAGAGAATTGGAGGCTGTGTTGGTATCCACATCGGGACATGAGGACTGTTGCAGAATGTGGTTGGTGTGAACTGGGCTCTGGGCAGGTTGGTGATTGATTTTTTGTTCATCTTAACCTGGAATTGGACTAGGTAGTGAGAGTACCCTCTGTTTCCATCAGCATTTCGATTTTAAGACTGGACTACTTGATTTTTGGCTGGCCAGAGTGTCCTATATCAAGTAAAAACTTTGGTTGTTGGCTTTGGGGAATGAGAGTCCCTAACGTCCAAATTTGAAGAAACATTTGGGGTTTTGTGCATGCCCTTATTTGTATAGAAGGATGGGCTCCTCTTTATTTTGGACTTCATTGCAAAAACTTTACTTGTATTTATATCTTTTTAAGATTGATTGTTAACTAATTGACTTCATAATCTGCTTATGGTACATATTGGGCTGGATATTCAAACTGCGCCATTCTGTGGCGCAAGCCCTTGTGCTGCTCAAAAAAGTTGCGCTGGGGTGTGGCCGGGATATTCAACGGAGTTGCGCTGTTGAGCAACCCTTGAATATCGCCCAGCCATTAGCCACTGTGCATGGTGCAGTGGAATTTGTGCCACCGCAGTGGTCAGAGAGGGAGTATCAAGATGCGGTAGAAAGTTCCACTGGCGCCATGCGCAAATTTCCAATATTCAAAAAGGTGACATGCAAATGGGGCCATAATTCATGCAAGGTGTAGGGGCCATTTGCATCTACTTATAGCCCATTTGCATGCCAATAGCATGCAGGTGTGCAATCCCTGACGACTTCGCCTGCCCTGCCAGGCAGCATACATCGAGACAGCGCCCCCTGCAGCCCGATCCACGACATAAGAGTCAGACCCCCACATATCTGGACTGCCTTATGCAGTATGGGCTGCATGCCCATTGCTCTGTTTCGAACCAATGGGCGTGCAGCTCACCGAGCAGTCAGTTCGGGCGGCGAGGCGGTGGGGTGCTGCTGCCCGCTGGCTGATGGGGAGAGCGGGTGGTGGGGCCCCATGGGGTATGGGGCCACTAGATCACCAGGGTAAATGGACCTTGGGGAGGTTGACTCTAATGCCCGCGATCGGGTCTTGTCCACTGGACCACCAGGATATTGCTCTTTGGGGTTGACTCTAATGCCCGCTGGTGGGCTTTGCGTCCACTGGACCACCAGGGATATTGCTCTTTGGGGGTGTGAACTCCATTCTGGCCGCGATTGGGCCAGTGGGGGGAGTTCATTCATGTTATGCCTGCAATCGGGCCCAGTCAGGGGGGCACAGGAACAAGTGGAGGGCCACCCACAGGTGGCAGCTGCTGTGTTCGCCCTGCAATGCAGCAGCTCCCCTGTGGGTGGCCCTCGACTTAATCATTTTTTTTTGGGCTGAAAGTTGTGCAGGCGCAGGTAGAGGGTTGCGCCTGCATAACTCTGCATAGCCCGGCTGAATATTGGGCTGTGCAGTTTATGCATGGTTCCTCCCCCTCTGGTTGAGCATGCCTTCATTAGCATTGCACTGTTGCTCAGCATGACTTGGGGGCGCAACTGCCTCCTGCTGAATATCGCAGAATGGCACAATTTCGGACTTGTGCAGGCGCAACCCTATTGAGCATGGCACAACCCTTTTGAATATCCAGCCCGTTAAGTTTAAGCAGGATCGAGAAAGGGGATTAGTGGATATCTTAGTGTATCCTTGGGTTGTGTAAAGTGTGTGAATGTGTGTTTGTGTGGGTGTTGATTGTAGCTGTTGTTTGATTCTCAGCTGCTGTTAGTTAGTCTCTTGGTTACTATGTGTTGGCTGAGGACAGCGGTGGTCAGGCACTACTCTTCCACCAGGTTTAGGGACCTCTGTCCTTTTGACTGTCCCCTTTTCCCTGGGGAGGTATATGGGCAGTGCCGGGCATTGGGGATAGCCAGGAAGAGGAAGAAACAGGGGGGAACTAGGCCTGGTGGGGTTGTGAAGCAGGATGGGTGGATTGGAGTGGTGGGGACGAGAAGATGCCCGGGGGCAAAATAGGTCCAGGAGAGGGGACCTCTCTGCCTGGTTTCCTGTATCCAAGGGCTCCACATTAAGTGGGCAAGTCACTTGGTCTGCCTCATCCACCTATTCTACTCGGGTGCTGATCTTGTTGAAACAGCTGATCTGGCTTTCATCATCAAGATGTGGTTGGATGATAATGCTGGCCCAGTGTTGGAATCAGCAATTCCAGTTGGGTACTCGGTCATACATCACGTGAGAGAGGATCGTAGGGGCAAGGGAGTAGCCATTTGTTTTAAGTCAGATCTGGGCCTTGTAGCCACCCCAGTGGGTGAGACCAGATCCTTTAAGTGTATCATAGGAGCAGGTGTAGGTTGCAGAATACTTCTTATTTACTGTCCACCCGGTGGTGAGAAGGAATTCCTGCAGGAAGTTGCAGACTTCATTATTGACCTGGTGTTGGAATCCGCTAGATGGATTATCTTGGGGGATTTCAACGCCAGGGTCGATGATGAGCTTTCACAGTTTGGGCAGGACTTCCTCCGACTGATGAGCTTGTTGGGCCTTACACAGGTAGTTACCTCTGCTACCCATATTCATGGGCATTCATTCGATCTGGTCTTCCTACTGGGGATGGAGATCACCGATTTGGTGGTGAAACTGGTCAGTTGGTCGGACCATCATATTATAAGGTTCAGATTTGAGGCACCACCTCCCTCCCTCCCCATAGACCTACTCAAATGGAGATGGTGGAAGATTAGGTTTGCTGGCAAAAGCACCTAGCTTCACCTGAGCTCTTTTCTTCTAGGTTTGCTTGAAAGGACAGAGCAAGGAGCAACATTATCAGAGCAAGGAGAAACATTAAGGCTTATTTTGGCTAAGCAGATTTACTGTTTTGTTACTATTTTGTTTTGTGCTTACAGGTTTTGTTAGGTTTTTTTTGCTTACAGATTACTGATTTATTGTACTCTGATTCACATTTTTTTTGCAGGGTGTATTTTCTGCTAGGTTGTTACAGGGTGTGCCTACAGGTTTGTTACTGTTTTGTGCTTACATATTACTGCTTTATTTTCTCATATTCAGTTTGTTTATTTGCAGGGTATACTTTCTATTACATTGTTACAGGTTGTGCCTACAGGTTTTTGTTACTGTGTTGTGCTTACAGGCTTTACAGTTTACTGCTTTATTTTTCTCTGATTGAAAATGTTTTTTTACAGGGTATATTTTCTGCTAAATTGTTACAGGGTGTGCTTACAGGTTGATACTGTTTTGTGCTTACAGATTACTACTTTATTTTTCTCAGATTCAAAGTGTTTTTGCAAGGTATATTTTTTGTTAAATTGTTGTGCAGGTTGTCTTGCTGAGAGGAAGGAAAACGTTCACCAGGGTGGTGGGTCAGAGCTGTAGCTGATTGTTTTTGGAGGGCATGGGCTTGGTCCCACCCACCCTGCTCCTCACCCCGCTCACCCTAAGTGCATAATTTCCTTTATACCAGAGGTTCTGACATCACTTCCCCAAAAGGGCAAAGGACATATGCCTGTCATAACCTTAATAGCCCAGCATGCTGCATGGGGGTAAACGCATGCACACACTCTCACACTAACAACCCCCCCAAAAAAACAGGAAGGCAGAGAGACACGTGGGGAGTGGTGCAATGCACTGGTTGTGGGGCGGCAGTCTTCCGGGAGACATTCTGAAGGCTGTGATGCTGCCCTATTTGCAGGCACCTCTGTGGTCTGATGGAGGAGGTTGCACATCTCTGGGCTGGCCTGGCGAGGATTCAGAAAACCTCTTCCCCCAGCCAGGGACCACCAGAGCCACTGCTGCTGCTTCAGAGGTTGCCAAGAAGGAGGAGCAATTGGACCACGGTTGGCTCAAGGAGGGTGAGAGTGGTGAATCAGAGGCACAGCCCTCCAGTGGTACCTCTTCACAATGTATACACTGTTCTGGTGGAGCATGGTTCCTCTGTGGAGACATCCACAGAGTAGAACAAGGAGGATGCTGGGAACTTCCACAAAGGAGACCCAGAGGAGGGTGGCATGAGACCCCACATGGAAAGGAAACAACTCCTGTTGGGGGATTGAATCATTAGGAGGGTAGAACTGGGGGAGGGAGAGGAGAGGGAGGTAAGGTGCCTGCCTGGTGCCATGGCTGGGAGGGACAGGAAGCGAATCCTCAGGATAGTGGGAGCAGCTGCATGGGAGAGGGAGCTGGATGTCATTGTCCACCTCAGGAAAATGACCTGACTGGGAATGGGATCATAGCAGTGCAGGAGAGGTTTGTGGAGTTAGGGAAGGGCCTTAGACAAGTAGCACGCATAGTAACCTTTTCAGAGGTGCTGCCTGCCTGTGGCATGCGTGAGGCTAGGGTACTCTGCACCATGGGATTCAATGAATGATTGAAAAACTGGTGTGTAGCTCAGGGTTTTGGCTTCACTGGGGACTGGGGGTCCACCTGGAGGGATGCAGACCTATACTGGCATGATGGTCTGCATCTGTCCGGGAGGGGAACCAAGATCCTAGGTGATAAGTTTAAATGCTTCATTGGCAAGCATTTAAACTAGCCGGGGGGGGGGGCACTGAAAAGGAGAAGGGAAATCCCAGCCCCACCCCCACAAAACAGGGTAGTTAGCAAGGTAAACACCAAGGTGGTAGAGACATCAATAGGGAGTAAGACAGGGGTAAATGGAGAAAAAGGCAGTAAGGACAGGGAGAGGGCTAAAAGGGGTAAGACCATCAATAAATGGAGAGCGATGAGTACCAATGCCTGTAGTCTGGGTAACAAGCTCCCTGAACTAGTGGCATTGATGGAAGAGGGATGCCTGGATATAATGGAAATGTGGTACACAGAGAGCCATGACTGGGTTGTCAACATACCAGGGTACACAATCTACAGGAAGGACAAGGAGGGTAAAAGAGGAGAAGGAGGAGTAGCTCTTTACATAGGGGAAGGGATCAAAGCAATGGAACTAAAGGGTAAACAGGAAGGAGAGGAGGCACTGTGGGTCACCCTGGAGACAGGAAATGGCACCACAATCCACATAGGGGTTTACAGCCCCCCATCTCAGGGGGAGGCAGTGGACAAGGAAATGATAGATGGCATCCTTAGAATGGCAGAAAAAGGGGAGATATTGCTGATGGGGAACCTGAATATTCCAGATGTTAATTGGAGCACCTTTGCTGCAGCCACATCCAAGAGCAGGGTCATTCTGGATGCCCTACAGGGGGCATACCTCAAGCAGCTAGTGTTGGAACCCACTTGGGAAGGAGTAGTCTTAGACCTGGTACTCTCAAACGGGGACGGAGAGAGGATCTTAGATTTAGCAGTGGGTAGCCATCTGGTAACAAGCGACCACCAAACAGTAAGGTTCATGATAAACACTGCTGTAGAGTCATTCCATACAAAAGCAAGGGTACTGGACTTTAGGAGGGCTGACTTTGGCAAATTGGGAGCGTGCCTCAGAAAAGCAATAGCAAATGGGCAAGAAGGAGGGGTGGAGGAACAATGAGGAAAAATCAAAACTGCCATCACAGAGGCAACAAGCCTTTGTGTGAAGTAAATTAACAAATCAAAACAAAGGAAAAAAATCACTATGGTTCTCAAAAGAGTTGGAGGGAAAGGTTAGGGAGAAAAAGATAGCACTCAGGAAGTATAAGGAAACTCAGAAGGAGCAGGACAGAGAACTGTACCAGTTAAAGCAGAAGGAAGTGGGGAAGGCAGTCAGAATAACAAAGGCCCAAACCAAGGAAAAGATAGCCAACTCAGTTAAGAAGGGGGATAAATCCTTTTATAGGTACATTAGGGAGCAAAGAAAGACCAAGGGAGGGATAGTAGGGCTTAATAAAGGGGAAGGTTGGGCAGAGTGTGACAGTGAAAAAGCAAGGATCTGAACAAATATTTCTGCTCAGTATTCACAAAAGAAGAGGAGGGGGAGGTACCTAAAGCAGTCAGTAGAAGCACTCTGGATAAGGGGTCGATACCAGCTCATTCACAGAAGAAAGGGTCCTGAAAGAACTCCTGAAACTGAAAGTGGACAAGGCAATGGGGCCTGATGAGTTTCACCCCAGAATTCTAAAAGAACTAAGGGGAGAACTAGTAACACCACTGACTGCCCTTTTTAACAAATCATGGGTGGGTGGTGTGGTACCTGAGGACTGGAGGAGGGCAGATGTGATTCCCCTTCACAAAAGTGGGAGCAAGGCAGACGCAGAAAACTACAGACCTGTTAGTTTGACCTCAGTGGTAGGGAAAATGATGGAGTCACTTCTGAAAGAAAGAATTGTTGACTACCTAGAGTTCAGCAGGGCACAGAACCCAAGGCAACATGGATTCACAGCGGGAAGGTTATGTCAGCCGAATCTCATAGATTTCTTTGACTGGGTGACCAAAGTAATAGACCAGGGAGGGGCTGTGGACATGGCCTACCTAGACTTTAGCAAAGCATTTGATACAATCCCACAAAAAAGATTAATAAAAAAAGCTAGCCAGCCTGGGAGTGGGTCCCAGGGTGGTAGCCTGGGTAAAACATTGGCTGGACAACAGGACACAGAGGGTGATAGTAAACTAAGTCCACTCCAAAGAAAGGGGGGTTACTAGTGGGGTACCACAGGGTTCAGTACTGGGAACGGTCTTCTTTAATGTCCTTATAAGTGACATTGCGGAGGGACTGGAAGGAAAAGTATGCCTCTTTGCAGATGACACAAAGATCTGCAACAGGGATCATACATGGGGGAGGATAAGGAGGGACTTGGCAAGGTTGGAGGAATGGTCAAAAGTATGGCAGCTTAGATTCAATGCAAAGAAGTGCAAAGTAATGCACCTGGGAAACAAAAACCCAGGGAAGAGTACACAATGGGGGGGGGGGTTACTAATAACAACAAAGATGAATGACCTGGGGATAGTTATATCAGATGATCAAAAGGTAGGCAAGTAATGTGAGAAGGCAGTGAGAAGGGCTGGGGAGATACTGGGATGCATAGGGAGAGGCATCACCAATAGAAACAGGAGGTTGTCATCCCTCTGTACAGACAGTTGGTGAGACCCTATCTGGAGTACTGTGTGCAGTTCTGGAGACCCCATCTCAGCAAGAACATAGACAGGATGGAGGCAGTCCAGAGAGGGCAACTAAAATGGTACAGGGTCTGCACCAGAAGCCATGTGAAGGGAGACTAAAGGAGCTTAGTATGTATATCCTCGAGGAAAGGAGGAAGAGGGGGACATGATTGAAACTTTCAAGTACCTCAAGGGAATCAACAAAGTCCAAGAGGGTAGCATATATCTGAAAAAGAGATGTGCAAGAACAAGGATGCACAATTTGAAGATAATGGGGAAATGGCTCGGGGCAACGTGAGGAAGTATTTTTTCATGGAGAGGGTGGTGGGTGCATGGAATGGCCTTCCTGAAAAGGTCTTGGGGTCAAATACAGTGGGGGAATTCAAGAATGCATGGGACAGGCATGAGGCAATTCTGGTGGGGGGTAGGAGGAAGTAGGCTGTTGGTTAACTAGGATCTGCAGCTTATCCAATACTTAGGGAAATGGGTAGACTGGGTGGGCCAAGTGGTCCTTCTCCACCATCAAAGTCTATGTTTCTATGTTCTATGTTTCTATGGTCCGGTACTGCCCTTTAAGGGGTTTGACTGGAGATGGTCTTATGGTGGTGCTGGATCTATCAGGTGTGATAAGTGAATGCGGGGAGCTGGGGGAACTTGTACTAGCCTATAATAAGACAGTAGTAGGGGTCCTCGATTCCCTAGCTTCTGTCTGTGTTCGCCCCCCCACTCTTTGCCCGAAGTCCTCCTGGTTTGATGGGACTTTGAAGGAGTTGAGGCGGGGGGATGAAGGTTGGAGCGGCACTGGCAGAAATCTGGTCTGGTGGATGATAAACTTAGATTGATAGCCCATTATAAAGACTATCAATCAGCAATCTCCTTTAAGAAGGCAGAATTCCTGTATAAGGAGATTGCTGTGGTGAGGAACCGACCAGCAACTCTTCCGGACTGTCGACAGGTTATGCAATCCAACTTGTCTTCATTCTCAGGGAGCATTTTCACAGGCTAAGTGTGATGAGTTGCTCAGTTCTTCACTGATAAGATTGCCACCATCAGGTCAGAGATCCATTCAGCACCCTCAGATGGGTATTGTGGTGACTGGCAAGAGGCTGCAAGCACCTGGCCTGTCTGGTCTGACTTTAACCGGTTGGTGATCCTTGATGTCATGTGGGTCATCCAGGGTATACTGCTAACCTACTATAGTATGGATCCAGGCCCTACGCACCTCCTAGTGGGGTGCATTGAAGTCATTGGCTCGGTCCTTGCGGAGATAGTCTGGTGCTCATTGGAGATGGGGGTGTTTCCCGACCCCCTGAAGGAGGCGGTGGTGGCCCCTCTTCTTAAGAAATCTTCTCATGACCCAGACTGCTTAGCAAACTACAGACCTGTCTAACCTACCCTTTGTTGGTAAGGTTATTGAGAAGGTGGTTGCAGCACAGCTGGACAGCCATTTAACAACCCATGATGTCTACGATCCTCTCCAGTCCAGGTTTCAGAAGAGGCATAGTACTGAGACTGCCCTTGTTTGGGTGCTAAATGATCTTCTGATAGCGAAGGGTCGGGGGAGCCATTCCATCTTGATTCTCCTTGATCTCTCTGCAGCATTTGACACTGTAGACCATGGGGTTTTGCTGGAGCACTTGCAGTTTCTCTATGGACTGTCTGGCATAGTTCTCAGGTGGTTTCAATCTTTCCTCACAGGCAGGACTCAGAGAGTGGTGTCCAGGATTTATTCCTTGGCTCCTCTCCCTCTGTCATGTAGGGTTCCGCAGGGCTCTGTGCCATACCTCTCAACTGTCACACATTACGAGGTACGTCACTCATTTTAACCCTCAGAAATATTTTGTCCCACAGCAGGATAGTGATATTCTACATTTCTCACAGAAGTTTCAAAGCAGAAATTCATAATTATCTATTGTGCTCAATTATCAGCAAACATTATGAACACTAGTGCACTGATAGCCATAGTGTTCTGAGCTTGCAGTGCCGTGTTTGATGATATGTCACACATTTTGCTCATTTGTCACACATCCTGTCACACATTTTGGTGAAGAAAGGTTGAGAGTTATGCTTTGTGCTATCCCCCATGTTGTTTGCAGTGTATATGCTGTCGTTGGGAGACATTATGAGGTGGTATGGGCTGAGTTTTCACTGCTATGCAGATGACACTCAGCTCTACATGTCCTTTGTGTCCGAGCAGGGTGGTGTGATCTCAGTCCATAACAGCTGCCTCTCCGAGATCCAGGGCTGGATGAGTGCCAGTTGGCTTAGGTTGAACGCAGGCAAGACCGAGGTGTTGGTGGTAGAGCCAGGTCGCCAAG
Source organism: Neoceratodus forsteri (assembly GCA_016271365.2). Classification (NCBI taxonomy): domain Eukaryota; kingdom Metazoa; phylum Chordata; order Ceratodontiformes; family Ceratodontidae; genus Neoceratodus; species Neoceratodus forsteri. The sequence continues at coordinate 1,512,849,769 of CM057452.1, read as the reverse complement.
GTATGGGGTTGTCAGCAAGACAACCATCTGGGCTTTGGCTCAGGGGGGACCAGTTGCCTACCTTAGACCAGGCGCGGAATCTGGGCGTTGTGTTCATTAGCGGCCTGACACTAAAATCACAGGTGTCTGCTGTCATTAAGACCTCTTTTTACCATCTGAGGAACATCTCCCAGATAGCGTGCCCGGTTCCATCTGGCAATCTTCTGACACTGGTTCACGCCTTTGTAACCTCACCCCTTGATTACTGCAATGCCCTATACCTAGGGCTACTTGGGGGGTTGACATTTGTGGATTGCAGCTGGTGCAGAATGCGGCAGCTAGGTTGTTGACTAGCACATCAAGATCTTGCCATGTCACTCCTGTGATCCGTGGCCTACACTGGCTGCCTGTACTTTGGTGGATCACTTCCAAGGTCGGGTTACTGACTTATAAAGCCCTACATGGACAGGGACCTGGCTACCTGCGAGACCTTCTCTGTCCGTATCACCTCCTCTGTTCACTCTGCTCCTCTGATGAGGGATTGCTTGAGATTTCCAGGGTCGACTAAAGAGCTCTGGGGCCTGTTTTTTTGCTTATGTGGCCCCTACCCTGTGGAATTCCCTACCTCATCAGATTAGAGTGCCTGACCATCCAAAGTTTTAAAATTGTGATAAAAACACATCAATTCAGCCTTGCTTTTCCTGATTTAAATGAAATCAAGTGAGCCGCCATCTGTTATAGTTATAAGTATTTGAATTTTAATGTTTTATTGTTGTTTATTCAGATTTTAATGTTTTTATGTAAAGTACCTTGATCTTTCTGTGGAAAGGCACTTAAAAATAAAGTTTGATATGCTATTTATGTAACCCCCCTGCAAATTTTATTTATTTATTTTATTTAGTTTTTGTTGACCGGGTAAGTGCACTAGACAAATCCTGCCTATTTTCAGGCACGACCCGGGGAAGGGGGATACAGATGAATGCCAACTGACCTTGAATCAGATTAAGCTGTTGGTGGTATTTTTAGTGAATGTGGGAAATTTGGCCAGGACACTGGGGAAATTTCCCTACTCTTTTCGATAAGTGCCGTGGGATCTTTAACATCCACCTGAACTACCACCAATCCAGTCAGATGGGACCTCGGTTTAATGTCTCATCCGGAAGACGGCACCTCAGAAGTGCAGCAGCCCTCTCATGCTGCACTACAGTGTCAGTACTGGGATATTAACCCAAGTACAATGTAAATGTGTGAATCTGGGGAATGATAAAGTCCTTTTAGACAAAAAAGTCTTTCAAAGATTCTCTTTAGACTCCGTGGGTGAAAATGTAGAATTTATAGAAAAACAATACTGAAGTCTGTAGCATCCACTTTTATTCTTTTGAAATGATAATGCCCCTACGTTTCGCTGTTTCCAGCTTGGTCACGGGGCCTTTTGCCATCTAAAAAAATCATAAATAAAATTCAATCAATACATGCTTAATGTTTATGTCATATACAAATCTTATAAATTTGTTCTACCACAGAATTAATTACAAAATAAAAAGTAATTCTCTTCACCTGTAAATTAAATCAATTCAATATATGTTTTTTCCTTTTCATCCAATCTAAACATTGGTTTTCTGTAATAAATATCACAAAATTTCATCGTCATTTCAAATATTATGAGATACCTAATAATGCCACTTAAAGTCCCATGTAACTTATAATGAGTCTATGTCACATACCTTTTAGTTGAATTTATTTATTTAAGATCCCAATGTCTGTATTTCCTCTCACTGCAATGTAAAAGTAATAATAAAAACCACCTTGAGCTCAATAATTCAGTTTTAAATCATTAAAATCTTTTGTTATATTTTTATATAGATGTTCTATAGAGCAATAAACTACCAAAATATATTTGCTACATAAAGCGATCCGACTTGCCCATTATTATGCCCTCAATCCAGTAGATGTCATTTAAATATATAAATCTAATGAACAAATGAAACCTAAACCGATGAATTAAGCTTCACTACATATCTAAGCGTCAATAAACGCTGCGAGTGTAACTCTTTGAATGTGCATAAAGTCCACAATTATAAATTAAACGTCTTTCCGTTTAGCATTTAATTATTAAAGAGCAGTTGGTAATGCCATATTTTCCTTCAGCTGGTAAACTCTTTCAAGGCGTCCCAGACCCGCGAGCGTACTGACTAAAGAAGCTTTAAAGACGCCAGTGCTGTAAAGATTCCTTTTAAATAAGCAAAAACTTCCCGCGGTTCAGTCCACGTGATAGGTATCAACCTATCACGTTCTACTTCTACTATTTACGTCCCTATCTATTGAATATTCATTATCATGAATATTCAAAAGGGTCTCCGTCAATACTGTTGGTCAATCTTGCTCTGCACAGTTTTAGCTCATCCCTTTCAGTAAACCAAATACATTTCAGTAAATATCTTCACATGATACATGGGGATTGCGATCTGGTTATTTATGTTAACAACTAATTTTAGTATGACACTAATGAAAACTAGATCGCAAATACCCCTTAAGTCTATGTTTTAAATTTATTGTTTTTGATTTAAAACTATGCTAACAAATGTAAAAAATTTACTCACTATCCCATAATATGCGAGTTTACTGGTGGTTTCTTTTAGTTTATATTTATATGTTAGTCATTCTATTATTTACTACAACAACCCAAAAAAATATTTCTAATAACTCATTCCATATAAAGTGTAATAGAAACAAGTTCATGGGGCTTTATTTGGCAAATCTTTCCTATATTCTATTCACAATGGGTTGTAGGATTTGCTTATATTTGTTGTTAATTTCAAAATATACAATCTTCTAGACATCACAAATCCAAAGCGATCCTGATCATAGATATGAACAAACAAGCTAGCAGATCAAAGAAGTTGATAATAAATTTCTAGTTGTTCATCAAAATATAAAGTAATTCAACACTGATCATTTTTGCTATAATTATATATATAAACATTTTACATCTGTGTTTGGGACACACCAACATATGTCTACAAATTTATCAAACTACTTCAAATCCTTATAAAAATAATCACATATTATAAACATACATAAGTGTTGTATTTTCATTATATGTATTAACCTCAATTCATTATTCATAATAACCATTGCACTGTCATAAAATATCACCATACTTAAATTTATAGACAAGCCTGCCAGTTACTTTCTAAGTTCATTCCTATCCTCTTATCTAATGTTTTTAATTCAAAAATCCATTTCATTTCCTTGCGTTCAAGTAATCTTTTGTAATCCCCACCTCTGGTTGGTTGCTTGACCAGTTCCAGACCCCAAAACCTTAGGGATGCCCCCGTATGTGTTGCCTCATTGAAATGTAATGCTACAGGCGATTTATCATTTTTATTCCTTATATCACTCTTATGTTCTCCAATTCTTACTTTCAAGGCTCTTTTAGTTAGCACATCTAAGAACCTTAAGGATAAGTTGGTTCATTCCCAATTTTTACAGAATACTGTGAGTCAGAAACAATTACTTTTAGGCCCCCTACAACCAGGTATGACTAAATGTGGTAGATGTGCGGTTTGTAATAATACTAGTAGAAAATCAGTCTTTAAACATCCTTACTTCAATAAAGAATTTAGTATTAAGGACCATATTGACTGTAATTCTGAAGGGTTATATATGTAATTCAATGCCCATGTGACAAATTATATGTGGGACAAACTAAAGAGCCTTGAAAGTAAGAACTGGAGAACATAAGAGTGATATAGGAATAAAAATGACAAATCGCCTAGCATTACATTTCAATGAGGCAACACATACGGGGGCATCCCTAAGGTTTTGGGGTCTGGAACTGGTCAAGCAACCAACCAGAGGTGGGGATTACAAAAGATTACTTGAACGCAAGGAAATGAAATGGATTTTTGAATTAAAAACATTAGATAAGAGGATAGGAATGAACTTAGAAAGTAACTGGCAGGCTTGTCTATAAATTTAAGTATGGTGATATTTTATGACAGTGCAATGGTTATTATGAATAATGAATTGAGGTTAATACATATAATGAAAATACAACACTTATGTATGTTTATAATATGTGATTATTTTATAAGGATTTGAAGTAGTTTGATAAATTTGTAGATATATGTTGGTGTGTCCTAACACAGATGTAAAATGTTTATATATATAATTATAGCAAAAAAATAATCAGTGTTGAATTACTTTATATTTGATGAACAACTAGAAATTTATTATCAACTTCTTGATCTGCTAGCTTGTTTGTTCATATCTATGATCAGGATCGTTTTGGATTTGTGATGTCTAAACGATTGTATATTTTGAAATTAACAACAAATATAAGCAAATCCTACAACCCATTGTGAATAGAATATAGGGAAAGATTTGCCAAATAAAGCCCCATGAACTTGTTTCTATTACACTCTATATGGAATGAGTTATTGGAAAAATTTTTTTGGGTTGTTGTAGTAAATAATAGAATGACTAACATATAAATATAAACTAAAAGAAACCACCAGTAAACTCGCATATTATGGGATAGTGAGTAAATTTTTTACATTTGTTAGCATAGTTTTAAATCAAAAACAATAAATTTAAAACATAGACTTAAGAGTATTTATAGATCTAGTTTTCATTAGTGTCATACTAAAATTAGTTGTTAACATAAATAACCAGATCGCAACCCATGTATCATGTGAAGATATTTACTGAAATGTATTTGGTTTAGTGAAAGGGATGAGCTAAAACTGTGCAGAGCAAGATTGACCAACAGTATTGATGGAGATCTTTTGAATATTCATGATAATGAATATTCAATAGATAGGGACGTAAATAGTAAGAAGAACGTGATAGGTTGATACCTATCACGTGGACTGAACCGCGGGAAGTTTTTGCTTATTTAAAAGGAATCTTTACAGCACTGGCGCCTTTAAAGCTTCTTAGTCAGTACTGCCAGGGTCTGGGACGCTTTGAAAGAGTTTTAACTGTAAGGAAAATACGGCATTACCAACTGCTCTTTTAATAATTAAATGCAAAACGAAAGACGTTTAATTTATAATTGGTGGACTTTTGCACATTCAAAGAGTTACACTCGCTGCGTGCATATTGACGTATGTATATGCGTAAAGAAGTATAATTCACGGGTTTAGGAGCCCATTTGTTCATTAGATTTATATATTTAAATGACATCTACTGGATTGAGGGCATAATAATGGGCAAGTCGGATCGCTTATGTAGCAAATATATTTGGTAAGCTTATTGCTCTATAGAGCATCTATATAAAAATATAACAAAAGATTTTAATGATTTAAAACTGAATTATTGAGCTCAAGGTGGTTTCTATTATTACTTTTACATTGCAGTGAGAGGAAATACAGACATTGGGATCTTAAATAAATAAATTCAACTAAAAGGTATATGACATAGACTCATTATAAATTACAGTAGGACTTAAGTGGCATTATTAGGTATCTCCATAATATTTGAAATGACTGATGAAATTTTGTGATATTTATTACAGAAAACCAATGTTTAGATTGGATGAAAAGAAAAACATATATTGAATTGATTTAATTTACAGGTGAAGAGAATTGCTTTTTATTTTGTAATTAATTCTGTGGTAGAACAAATTTATAAGATTTGTATATGACATAAACATTAAGCATGTATTGATTGAATTTTATTTATGATTTTTTAGATGGTAAAAGGCCCCGTGACCAAGCTGGAAACAGCGAAACGTAGGGGCATTATCATTTCAAAAGAATAAAAGTGGATGCTACAGACTTCAGTATTGTTTTTCTATAAATATTAACCCAAGTGCCAGATGTGGGAACTGAACCCACAGCCCTCTGATCTCCTGGCCTCAGAGGTGAGTGTGCTACCTACTGAGCCACTGACACTGCAAATGGGGGTTCCCAAAAAGTCTTCCAGGAGCTTGCTTGAATGCTCCAAGCCTGAATGATGTTTGACGTTTAAGCTGTTTATCTGTGAGTGCTTTTAGAGCCTCTGGTACTGTCTCTTTAACAGCTGTCTGCTTGCAGACATAATTAGTTTCTATGGGGGGACTGTGTGTTTCCCTGCTTGAGTCCCACTTGAGCTGCTGCCAAATCGCTCTGTTTCTGCCATCACTAAGTGGGCAGAGTGAGCACTTATCAAAGATGTAACTGTTTGCCAGAAATCATTTAGAGTAATAACGGAAATACAGTTTGTCTAACCTGCTTTTCTTTGCAGTCAGAACTATGTTTGCCCAGCCCTCCATTCTGGTTTCGAACTGCTGAGCTGGACCAATCAGCGTGGGGGACCTTTGAAATGGAGCCTGCTGCTGGCAAATCAGAACTTGGACTCTCATTGTGGAGCCAGCCACCTATGTACTGTATGGCCAATGCCTTTGGGAATTGTAGTTTGGACTACGGCACCTTTTTTGCACCAACAAAGGTCTGATTGTAGTGACAGCCAAACCAGCCAACTGAACTGGGAGGAACTCAAGAAATGCCCGCTCTGTCTACTGGAAAGATCAGATGAGTTGAGACAGTGAAGAGAAAAGGCGATGGCTTCTGCTGTGTATAGTTTTAGCACGGGGCTGTAAGGCCCATAGTTCGGTCTGCAGCCTGTGTAAGCACTTGTTCAGACTGAATCCGACCTGTGAAGAGAATCAAGAAGATCTGAAGAGCAGAAACCAGGCTCACCCTGTAGAAGACTGGAGAAATTGGTGAATGCGCTCGGTCTGTCAGAACTGAATCTGCTGTGTGCTCTCCGGGTATTGTGCAGTAATTGCAATCGGGATCGAGAAGCAGCCTGCCTGGTATAGTACTTTTCCTTTTACATATAAATGTGTATGGTGCTTGTAGAATGCGTGTTTCAAATCCCCTGTACAGTGAATTGAGTGCATGAAGCTGGAAGTAAACCCCAGCTTAATCCAGACTACATCCATTTGCTCTAAACTGCAGTGGGGTCCAGTCACAAGGACCTTGTCCACATGGTCTGCTTCCCCTGGCAATCCAGGACAGTCTGCCTTCCATCCAGTTCCCTGCATTGAGTTTGTGAGTACAAAACAGGGTGGCTCCTTGCCATCTGTTTATTGAATTGCAAGTGTGTCATCTAATTGTTGCTTTTTTCATTTCTTCACGAACTGAGCCCTCCGGCTCTGGATTACAATTGGGTATTGTGCAAGTGTTTTTTCCATCACAGGGCCTCAACCAGCTGCACCGATCCTGGCTAGCCTCCCCCCACCCTGGGTACCCAGTGAAAGTGACAATTTGGGACTCTGAATATGCGCACAGTACTGTGATTGTTAATGTGTTTAACCTAATTAACCTGATTTCCCCTTTCCTTGTTACAGCTCCTTAAATAAATCAGATCTATTGGTTTTCAGCAAAGTTACACTGATTGAGGTATTCGTTTCTGTTAAAGTATTGTACTGTGGTTTTTACACTGTATCATCTTGTTTTACAGGGGGTCCCCAGAGTCCAGTTGACAGAGCCAGTCCTGGGGGTAAGTGTACATTGTGAAGATATTCCTAATGCATTGTGTGGGCCACTAGTGGGAAGAAAGGGGGGTTACAATGTCCCAGAGGGCTGTGACCAAGTTAGTTTAACTACTGCAAACCCTGACCTCTGGGTGGAGGCACCTGCCATAGGACCTAGGCCCCTCAACCTGTTAGTAGTTAAGCAGGCAGGGGTAGTAGCCCTTGGGATAGCACCACGGAGGGGTTACATTTATTTATATTTCTCTTCATACTTAAAGTAGCAGGGTAAGTGGGGAGAACAGAAGAGAATTGTAGGCAGTGTTTGGGGCACTTTGAAACTTTGTAAGCAGTATTTTGGGCACTTTGAAACGTGGGTTTTAAACTGTTACAGGTGGTGTGGGGAAAACTAGTTCAGAAGATTAATCTTGGGGTGAGTAGATTCAGGAAGCCCTGTGAATCAGGTGTGTAATTTGGGGATGGAGCTGACAAAGGCCTGGTGTCTTCTTGCAAGAGTACTATAACTACTTCCACTCTAACGTGTCCAGCACGTTTATGTCCCAGCAAGTAAGTGGAACAGCGAAGGAGTGGAACAGGTGACTGGCATCTTAGATGTTGAGTACTTCCACTCTAATGTGTCTAGCATGTTCATGTCCCAGCGAGTGAGTGGAACAGTGAAGGAATGGAACAGGTGACTGGAATCTTAAGTGTCGTCAGGCATCAGAACAATGAAGCAGGGAAGCAGGGAACTATGCCAGTTGACTAAGGTAAGGCACCTGTTCACTACTGTGTAACAGTCACTGCTGGGAAGGCAGATGGTAAAAGGTAGGCCAAAACTGGGAACAGGAGCAACACCCTATCTAGGCTAAGAGTATAAAGAAACAAGGCATGGAGAAACACAAAAAGAAACAAACAAAAGGGGAAAAGTAGAAACACTCTATCAGGGTACAAAAATATTTCCGGATAACAGGGAGAATAGAAGCTGGGAATGATGAGAGTGGTGCAGTGCAGTGGCAGTTTTCAGAGAGACCTTCTGAAGACTGCGATGCTGCTCCATCTGCACACACCTCTCTGGGTTGAGGGAGGAGGTCGCTAGACCAGGCCAAGTTGGCTGGGATTTGGACAACCTCTTCCCCCATCCAGTGGCCACCAAGTCTGCTGCCATTGCCTCAGAGGATGCCAGGGAGGAAGAATGGCTGGACTGTGTTGGTCTTGGGAGAACAGGCATGGTGGGTCAAAGACACATTCCTCAGTTGGTACCTCTGCACAGTTCCCACACTGCTCTGGCAAGGCGGGGTTGCCAGGAAGAGGCACCTGTGGTAGAGGCCAGGGCGGATGTGCGGTCCTCTGTAGTGGAGACCCCAAAGAGGGAGGAAGAGTACCCCAGAGGAGGAGGAAGCAACTTCTTTTGGGGGACTCAATTATGAGGGAGATAGATTTGGGAATAGGAAAGGGAAGGGAGAGGAAGGTTAGGTGCCTACGGGGCGACACAGCCCAGGGGGATAGGATGTACTTCTTCACAGAAAGAGTGGTAGACTCCTGGAACAGTCTTCCTGTGAAGGTGGTGGGGGCAAAAACAGTGGTGGAGTTCAAGAATGCATGGGATAGTCATAAGGGAATCTTAGAGAAAGGGAAGAGTTGGGTGAATGGGCCAGAGATCAAGAAGGCTCTACCATGATACTACAGGCAGGGATAAATGGGCAGACTAGATGGGCCAAGCAATCCTTATCTGCCAGCAGATACTATCTTTCAATGTATCTTTACGGGAGAGGAGCCCCCCCCATGAGTGTAGTGCACTGTACATTGCAAATCTAAAGGATATCAAGTGCTATAGGGAATTATGCCTGTAACCCAGGAGCCACCTCTCATAGAAACATAAAAACATAGAATTTGATGGCAGATAAGGACCACTTGGCCCATCCAGTCTGCCCATTTCCTTACCTAATGGATAAACTGCAGATCCTAGCTAACCAACAGCCTACTTCTTCCAACCTCCACCCTGTAGAGTTGCCTTATGTTTGTCCCATGCATTCTTGAATTCCACCACTGTTTCTGACTCCACAACCTCCTCAGGAAGGCTGTTCCATGTATCCACAGCCCTCTCTGTGAAAAATACTTCCTCACATTACCTCTGCACCATCCCCCCTCTAGCTTCAAATTGTGCCCCCTTGTTCTTGCACATCTCTTTTTCTGAAAGATGCTACCCTTTTGGACTTTGTTGATTCCCTTGAGGTATTTGAACGTTTCTATCATGTCCCCCCTCTCCCTCCTCTCCTCGAGGCTATGCATATTAAGATCCTTAAGTCTCTCTGTTGATATTTCTTCTGGTGCAGACCCTGCACCATTTAAGTTGCCCTCCTCTGGACTGCCTCCATCCTGTCTATGTCTTTGCAGAGACTGGGCTTCCAGAACTGCATGCAGTACTCCAGAGGGGGTCTCACCAGCTGTCTGTACAAGGGGATAACAGCTTCCTGTTTTCTACTGGTGATGCCTCTCCCTATGCATCCCAGTATCCCACCAGCCCTACTTACTGCCCTCTCACATTGCTTGCTCACCTTTAGGTCATCAGATATGACTACCCCCAGGTCCCTTTCCATTTTTGTTGCTGTTAGTATCCCAGCCCCCATTATGTACTCTTCCCCTGGGTTTTTGTTTCCCAGGTGCATTACTTTTCACTTCTTAGCATTGAATCTAAGCTGCCATACATTTGACCATTCCTCCAACCTTGCCAAGTCCCTTCTCATTCTTTCCACCCCACCTTGTGTATCAACTCTGTTGCAGATCTTTGTGTCATCTGCAAAGAGACATATTTTTCCTTCCAGTCCCTCTTCAATGTCGCTTATAAAGACATTAAAGAGGACCAGTCCTAGTCCTGAACCATGTGGTACCCCACTAGTAACCCCCCTTTCTTCAAAGTGGACTCTGTTTACTATTACCCTCTGTGTCCTGTTCTCCAGTCAATTCTTTACCCAGGCTACCATCTTGGAACCCACTCCCAGGCTGGCCAACTTGTGTATTAATCTTTTGTGTAGGACTGTGTCAAATGCCATGCTAAAGTCTAGGTAGGTGATGTCTACAGCCCCTTCCTGATCTACTTCTTTGGCCACCCAGTCAAAGAAATCTATTAAATTCGTCTGACATGACCTTCCCACTGTGAATCCATGCTGCCTTGGGTCCTGTGCTCCTCTGGTCTCTAGGTACTCAACAGTTCTTTCCTTCAGAAGTGATTCCATCATTTTCCCTATCACTGAGGTTAAACTAACAGGTCTGTAGTTTCCTGCTTCTGCCCTGCTCCCATGTTTGTGAAGTGGAATAACATCTGCCCTCCTCCAGTCTTCAGGTGCCACCCCATTCTCCCATGATTTATTAAAGAGGTTAGTCAGTGGTGTCACTAGTTCTACCCTTAGTCCTTTTAGAATTCTGGGATGAATCCCATCAGGCCCCATTGCTTTGTCCACCTTCAGTTTTAAGTGTTTCTTCAGAATCTTTTCTTCTGTGAAAGGACTGGTATCAACCCCCGTATCCAGCATGTTTCTGTTGTTTGGTTTAGGTACCTCCCCCTCTTCATTTGTGAATACTGAGCAAAAGTATTTGTTTAGTATCTCTGCCTTTTCACAGTCACCCTCTGCCCACTCCCCTTCCCTTTATTAAGCCTCACTATCCCTCCCTTGGTCTTTCTTCGCTCCCTGATGTACCTATAAAAGGTTTTATCCCCCTTCTTAACTGAGTTGGCTATCTTTTCCTCAGTTTGGGCCTTTGCTGTTCTGACTGCCTTTCCTGCTTCCTTTTGCTTTAACTGATACAATTATCTGTCCTGCTCCCTCTGTAATGCCTTGTACTTCCTGAATGCTCTCTTTTTCTCCTCAACCTTCTCTGCCACCTCCTTTGAGAACCATAGTGGTTTCTTACATCATTTTGTTTTGTTTATTTGCTTCACACAAAGGCTTGTTGCCTCTGTGATGGCAGTTTTAATTATTCCCGATTGTTCTTCCACCCCTCCTTCCTGCCCATTTGCTAGTGCATTCCTTAGGCACTCACCCATTTTGGCAAAGTCTGCCCTCCTGAAGTTCAGTATCTTTGACTTTGTATGGCTTGTCTCTACTGCTGTGTTTATCCCGAACCACACTGTTCGATGGTCACCAGTTCCCAGATGGTTACCCATTTCTAAATCTGTGATCCTCTTGCCATCTCCATTTGAAAGTACCAGGTCTAAGATGGCTCCCTCTCGCGTGGTCTGCTACCCCTGTTGCCTACCAGATGCTAGATGCAGGTTGACGGGCCTGGGTTCAAGTTTAGTTGTTACAGTGGGGTCTATTAACGCGGTGCCTCCACCAAAAGAATTCTTTACGTGGGTAAGATATTAAGCTAGCACAGCCCTCTGGGAAGTTTTACATACCCACAGCCCCACCTAGTGACCTTACACATAAATTACCCCAACGCACTTTACATTCAGTTTAGAATTAAGGGAGAGTGCTACTAATATGCTCACAGTGACCTCGCTTGCCAACAGGGTCTGGAACACTTGCATGTACCCTGTGCCCCTGCAAAGAAACAGTTTGCCAGCAATAACAGTATGCCTTTTGACTGACACAATGAGCTGAAACTGAATAATAATGTGCTCACTAGCCAGATTATCCTTCAAACAGAGAATCTGATTTATTTAGGGGAATTGAACAGGGGAAGGGGCTGCAAATCAAAGTTAGATTATTCAGTAATTTAGCTTTAGGCAATATTTTGTCATCGAATGGCATTTGGACATACTGTAACACATTCACCCCCCTGGACTGTCCAGTTAACTTTACTGGGTGCCCAGGATAAGCTGTGTAGAAGGCCTGAAGTGTTGCTGCGGGGGGCCGGTGTTGCAACTGGATAGGGCTCTTAAATAAAATATTGATTGCTAATTTGGTTACTTTTAGCTTTTGCAATATTCAATTCCCAATAAAATTGTAATCCCCAGACCTGATGGCCTGCAAAGACAGTCTAAACAACAGCTTGAAACTAATAGGCAAATCAGATAGCAAAATACTTTAAATGAGTTGCAGGGACAGGCCCTGTTGTTACTGAACCATGGACCTCAGGATCTGGTTGATTTCCAGGGTGACTCTTCTTGAGGCAGGATTTGGCTCTCTGGCTTGTAGCTGCAAGCTTCAGGACTTCATCATTTTCTGCAGGAACTAGGATACAGGGACCCGGGCTGGCATGACTCACTCCCACTTCAAGGCATCCCTTCCAAGGGTGGCTGCAAAGCACTATGATCTTCATCACAGGAGCTGACTCCCTTCATTGGTTGTCTAGCAGCTTTGGTCTCACAGGCAGCAACAGTCTCTTAAGCAGTGTATTTGGCATTATAGAATTAACTTTATTACAGTTCTGGCATAAGCTGGGTAGCTCACCCGCTTGCAATTGACAGTCCTGGAAATGTAGGCTGGCAAGGCAGAAGTTCGGGTTAGCTGGAGACAATTCCGGTGAACCCAGGCTTCTGAATTAGACCATAGTCTCTGAGGCAAAACAGCTTCTCACCAAGATGCAAGTTGGGGATCTCTCAATCTTTGATCCCACTTTCAGTCTAGAATTTAGCCTCAGGGAAATTGCTTCTTTTTCCCCTTTTCTGAAGAAGCGCAGCTCAGTCTGCAGACTTGGTAGTCCCACGCTTAAGGTGAGCATTCATGCTCAGGAAAGTCAAAGCAGGCTTCTCTCTAAATTTCCCCCGAGCTGCAGGGAACCTCCTCTCTTATGGAAGCCCACACCAGACTGCCTAAAAAAAACAGAACTCAGATCAAACAGTCCCCCTTATATAAGGACCAACGTTCCAGCAATACGATTAGCTGTCCAAGCTGTCTCAAACAGTCTAAGTCCCTTAATTTTCTTGATTTGGGGCACCAAGATTTGTTCCTCTTCCCCCCCAACAGTCTCTGGCAAGTCCCAGGAGTCTTTACTGTAAATTCTGACTCATGATTGGTTGCTGAGCTGCAAAGATGGCTGCTGTTAAAACAGTTATATGCACACTAGTCCTCACAAATAAAGTTCTGGTGCAGCCAGTAAATTACCTTTTACTGTACATTAACCTCACAGTTTTGTAGCCCCAATTGTGCCCTTTCTATCACAATTACAGTATTTACATTTATATTCAGAACTCTTTTAGTCACTGCCCCCATAATACTATGCTCTTAGCAGCTGGCAACATCTTCATTAATATTTATTAGGGGTCTGCCTAATACTGATTAGCCCTGAATAGGTCCCGACCCTAGTGCTTCTCAGCGCTCCTTGTTTAAAACACAAAGGGCTCTCTTAGCCCTTACTTTGGTCCCCAGTCCCCATTTTAGTGGACTGTTGGAAATTTCTCAGTTTGGACTGCAACAGTGGTTGGAAAACAAATGCGCTTCTGACACATACGCAAATGCCAGCCAGCCAGGGAAAGATGCTGGTGGCTCGCGATCGTGCTTCATGAGCCCAGCTGGGCTAAATCATGCACAGAAGCTATTCAGGGGCTCTGGGGAACACACAGGAACTCAGGCTATGGTGGAAACATTGGGGGACACACGGGGGTACCAAGAGGAAATGGAGGCAATAACGGGAGGCATTAAGGTAAGTCCCTCAAATGGGGGGTGTTACACTCTCCCCTGCCTGAGAAAGCTTGGCATCCTCGCCAAGACTATATTAAACTAGTAACCCAATAACACATTTTTATATACCCATATTACTATATATAGCTTTGGTAAGTACAACATTTACTAGCATTTCACTATATACACATCTGGCCAGACACATAATACCTATCTACAGTACAGCATGCTATCATATTACATTTTATACACTACATTGTCATGACTTTTTTCTGAAAATATATCCTTGTGAATATCAACAGTTTAGGAGTCACATTAGCAGTTTTAAACCCACATTTTACTTGAATCATCATTTACCACTTTTTTTACCAGTGCCTTTCACCTTATTCCCCTCTTTTTCCCTATAAACCCTTTTCTATGCTGAGTGGAGGTTTTCGGCTGGGTGGAGGTTTTGATTTGGATGTTAGAAGAAGCAGTGAACACTATTTTGGGCAAGATGTTGGCTGTGATGCACACTCCCTTGTGAACAACATTCTTGGGTAGATTAACTGGTTCTCCAAGTGTATCAGACTCGAGCTTTGTTACATGAAACTGATCCATACATTCTTGTTATCCAAAACCCTTTGATTGTTCACAATGTATTACTTCTATTACAAGCTTAATTATCCAATATAGTTTTATCACAATGTCTTTATCCAAACAGTTCTCATATTAATATTAACAATAGTGACTCCTTATCTTAAACATATTTTTAATGTCCTTTACCTTATTCAAATTCTGGTTTTTCAGCACATCATAGTTTAGAATACTGTTAAATGGCCCCTTTTATTGGCAATTCTGTAAAAACATAACCACAAATACTTAAGACCAACAAGGTTGCTTTTCTATACTGTATGGCTTCACATGCTAGTCTTTATTCATACTGACTCAGATCCCTTTTGTTAGTGTTACTACACTATTTTACATCCAACATAACATCCTTCCATTTAATTATGTTTCAATACTTTAAACAATTTCTTTTTTCTTTTCAACTTCCTGCAAAGACCAGTATTTAGTTGCTTTTTATATCTTTTACTGACTTTTTATATGTTAAATATTCATGAACTCATCTGCCTCGTGCTGTGATACCAGTCACTAATTGCTGTTACTTTGACGGCATGCTGTTTTTCCTAAAACATGTCACAATCCATTACTTATTCTATTTTAGTTTATTGCTTTTGCCTATGCTCTTACAAGGCCACCTTACTAAACGAACGTACGTCCATATGTTCGCTATCTACTCTATACTCTTTTCTTTTAATTCAATGATGTCCTAATACCCTGCTAATCTATATCACTCATTAGTCGATATGATTTACAATTCTTTTAAAATTAGCTCTCCTTTACGTGCTCAATATCAATTCTAAACTTTTTTTCTTCTAATTCCAACATGTCAGAATTTCTTACTAACATCTATTTGTAAATACGCCACTGCCATTTACTTTACTTAACTGTTTCCTCTAATTCAACTTTCTCAAACAAACTCAGACAGCTTCCATCCATAGTCTACTACTGTAAACTGCATGCCAGACAAATCATGCCCCTCAGTCAGTCTGTGTTCACTTCTGTTACTAACTGCCCCATTAACTCTCACTTTAATGTTTACATCATTGTAAAGCCCTAAAAGTCATAAACTTTTAACCCCTTTAGACTAAATATACTCTTTTTCTTCCCAGAAGTTTTAATATTATCATCAAAGCCTACCTTTGCTTTTCTCATGTCTGTCCATGCTGCAGCTCGGATTATACTAAATGGGTTTGAGCGTGTTTCACCCTGCTTTTATGCACCTGTGCATTTTAATTGACGTCATCAATTAGGTCACTGATTTTTACTTAATCTGTCCTTAAAGAGGCATGAATGATTTTATTATTTATAGATTTTTTTTATGAACCCTAATTCTATATATGTTCATTTCCCTTTCCTTATTGCACACTTAATTAGAGATGATCTGTCCCATAATGATCTTTACTTATTGTAGATTTCCCGATGTGTCTCTTCTTGAATCCCTCTGCCTTAATGCTAGAGAATCCGGGACCTTAAAATTTATACTACTGTTTCTAGTTGATACTATCAATTCGGCAATCATGCCCAAATGGTTATTCTTTGCACATCCTCCTACTATGCTGTACTTTATTTTCGAATCCCACTACTTTTTAATTTCAGATCATACAACCCTGTTATTCATTCTTTCTTTTTAAAATAGTGATGCTAGTTGGATTTCAGACATTCCAGCCCTGTTTTGCTTTTTCAGTCCCATTAGTATTAAGTTCTAAAATCTCTAATCTTGTCTCTATATATTCTACTATAGATGAAATTAACGGCGCAACCACCAATACACCAAAGCGCCTTAATAAATCCCTCTTAAATATTACTCTGCACTGAACATAGTTATTTGTGCTTAATTCTCTGTGTTTTATGCTGCCATTATTCTTTTCAAATCCTGCCACTAATGCATCATAGCGCCTTTAAAAGTCCCGCTTGCATGTTACTCTGCACTTGATGTAATCATCAGATCTTGTCTCAATATATTCTACTATGAATAAAATTACTGGCACAATTTGGATGTTAGAAGAAGCAGTGAACACTATTTTGGGCAAGATGTTGGCTGTGATGTACATTCCCTTGTGAATAACATTCATGGGCAGATTAACTGGTTCTCCAAGTGTATCAGACTTGAGCTTTGTTACTGATTTTACAGACCTTTCTGAGCGATGTGGCAGAGTTGGCACTGGCACTTGCACTTCTCCTTCAGCATTCAAGGTAGCAACCCCCAGTTCATTGTCCACCAATGAAGTCATTTCTGTGTGATTTTGTATTTTCTTGAAACTTGGCTTCCCAGCCAAATGCCCTTTGGGGTAACCCTTGCCTCAGTTTTGTGCACAGAGGTTCTTTGTCTTTTAAATAGTTTTTTATTTTAATGGGTTCACCACAACATATCCAAGACACACTGTCTTAGGGTAGCTGGTCCATTCCACTGGGGTGTCAAACAGACGAGGCATACTGATGAGTCCTGGTAGAATTAAACACGTGTCTATGTCATCTGTTAGTACCCTTTGCAAACTGTGTGAGTGGCCTTTCGGCACCTTGCAATTCTGCTTAAAGTTGAACCAGCATAACATTCTGTGGTGATTTGCATATGCAGCCCATGATGCTTTGCATTGTGTGGGCATGCGTGATTTTGTATTTTCTTGAAACTTGGCTTCCCAGCCAAATGCCCTTTGGGGTAACCCTTGCCTCAGCGTTTGTGCACAGAGGTTCTTTGTCTTTTCAATATAAGGAATATGACTCCTTCAATCAGCTATTTTATGTTTTCCCTGGAAGCCTAAGTTATGCATCAATACATGGTCTCCTGCTTTAAGTTCATGGGCCTTAACACGCTTATCGTGATGAGCTTTGTTGGGCAGGTTTTTCCTTGCTGCCATGGTGATGGCCAGCTGGAATGCATGGTTTATCTGAGCTTTCAGTTTTGTTACATACTGCAGGTAGTTATCTGACTGAGCACCATCCAGAGAAACTCCAAAACATATATCAATTGGAAGGCGTGCTTCTCTACTGAACATGAGATGATATAGTGAAAAACTGGTTGCATCGATTTTAGTACAGTTATAGGCGTGTACAAAGGCACTGATCTGTTGGCTACACTTGGTTTATCTTTAGGATACAGTGTACCAAGCATGTCAAGCAAAGTCCGGTTAAACCTCTCTGGCTGCGGATCTCCCTGTGGATGACAGGGGTAGTTATGGACTTTCTTACACCCCAGATGGACAATAGCTCTTTAAAGAGGTGACTTTCCAAGTCTCAATCCTAATCCGAATGTATTCTCTGAGGAGCATCATAGTGGGCAAAGAGCTTTTCCACAAGGACTTTTGCTACACTGGCAGCCTTTTGGTCTTTTGTTGGATAAGCCTGAGCATAACTTGTAAAATGATCTGTCACTACTAGCACATTGGCGATGTTTTTTGAATCTGGCTCCAAGTTCAGGAAATCGATGCAGACTAGTTCCATTGGTACACTGGTAGTTATGTTAACTAAAGGGGGCCACCTTCTGAGGTTGGGCCTTGTACTGAAGACATCTACTGCAGGTTTTTACACACTGGTCGATGTCCAGACCCATTTTAGGCCAGTAGAAATGTGCACGGGCCGGATCCAGAGTCCTTTCACTACCTGTGTCACATGTTGTCATGCAGGGCCTTGAGCACAACATGCTTAAATTTTGAAGGCGACACTAACTGTTTTCTCACAATTTCCCCTTGACTGTTGGTCAATTCTGTGTACAGTAACTGCTCATGTAGCTTACGTTTAGGCCCTTCTCGTAACAGCAAAGCAGTTTTGGGGGCACTGGACCGCATTCTGGAAATGTCTTCTCCCTTTCTTAATGCAATTAGAACCAGTCTGATCATGGGATCATAGTGCTGCTCGTTTTGGATATCAGCAGGAGTTAACTGGGGTAAAGCACTTAAGTCCAAGGCTACAAAATTACAATATACTACAGGGAGGCATGTGTCAGGAGGTCCCAAGCAATCTGCCAAGCAATTTACAGTTTCAGAAGATGGAGTTTCATCATGATCAAACTTGTGGCATAGTGCTTTTACTGACTGTTCAGGAATCTACACCCATTGCTGATTCAAGGCAGGCCTGCGTGAAAGAGCTTCAGCATCGGTCTGGTTTAGGCCAGGTCGGTACTCCACTGCATAATCATATGTTGATAAAGCTGAAAGCCATTGATGTCAAGTAGCATCTAATTTGGCTGATGTTTGGACATAGGTTAATGGATTATCTGTCTTAACCAAAATCTTTGTGCCATATAAGTACTTGTGAAACTGTCCCACGATTGACCACTTGAGAGCGAGGAATTCCAATTTATGTACTGTACTAGGTAATCTTTTTCTGAAGGTGTCAGACTGCTGCTCGAAAAAGCTAATGGGCATGATCCCTCTGTGTACTCTTGGTAAAGTACGGCACCTAGTTCACTTAGGCTGGCATCGGTATGTAACACGTAAGGTTTGTACAGATCAGCACAAGCAAGTATGGGAGCGTGGGTCAGCTGGTACCAAATGATTTCTTCGAAGGCAATATCACAATCAGGAGTCCATCTCTGACCAAATGACGCATGGGGCCTGAAGTATATTTTTACAGTCTCTTTATCAGCACCTTCCTTGAATTTCTTATTAGTAGGTGGGTATCCTTGAGTTAAGTTTAACAATGGGCACACTACCTTGGTGTAGTGTTTGACAAAATGATGATAATAGCCACAGAATCCAAGAAACCTTTGAAGTTCTTTTAAGTTGTTGGGATTTAACAAGCATGTTAAGGCTTCCACTTTGCTGGGGTCAGTTTGTATTCCCTCAGGAGACACAATGTGGCCTACATATTTTACGGAGCTTTGGAAAAGCTAACATTTGTCTGTTGACAATTTCAGGCTGAACTTCTCCAGTCTGTTGAGTACTTTAAACAGGCGAGCCTTAGGTTCTTCAAGAGTTTTTCCGAAGACAAAGACATCATTGAGGTATACCAGGCATTCGAGGAGGTTCATGTCTCCCACAGCATGCTCCGTAAGTCTCTGGAATGTGGTGGGTGCACTCAAAATTCCCTATGGGATACAAAGGAATGTGTAGTATCCTAAGGGACAGATAAATGCTGCTTTCTCCCAGTCTTCTGGAGCCATTGGAATTTGGTAATATCCACTGTGGAGATCGAGGACAGAAAACCACTTGCTCCCATTCAAACAGGCCAATGCATCCTGTATGCATGGCATAGTATATTGAGCAGGGACAGTTCTTTTATTAAAGGTTCTGTAGTCCGTACACATCCAGATAGAGCTGTTCTTTTTCTGCACTACTACAATTGGAGAGGTGTAGGGGCTCCGTGACTCCTGTATTATGCCAGCTGCTAACATTTCTTGCAGGTGATGCCTTACGTCATTGATGTTGGCTGGAGCTAGACATCGGGACCTTTCCCTGAAGGGTCTCTCATTGTGCAGCCTAATGTGATGTTTAGCCCCAGTGACATACCCAACATCCCATTCCTTGAGGGAGAATACTTTAGTTCTTTGAGCCAGCATTTTACTAATTCTGTTCCTCCAGCTAGTTGGTATGGGAGACTCTCCAAAGTTGAACATATAGAAACATAGAATTTGACGGCAGATAAGGACCGCTTGGCCCACCCAGTCTGCCCAGTTCTCTACCTACTGGATAAGCTGCAGATCCTAGTTAACCAGCAGCCTACTTCTTCCTACCCCCACCCCCTAGAATGGCCTTATGACTGTCCCATGCATGCTTGAATTCCACCATTGATTTTGACTCCACAACCTCCTCCGGAAGGCTGTTCCATGCATCCACAACCCTCTCTGTGAAAAAATACTTCCTTAAATTACCTCTGAGCCCCCATCTTCAAATTGTGCCCTCTTGTTCTTGCACACCTCTTTTTTTGAAAGATGCTACCCTCTTGGACTTTGTTGATTCCCTTGAGGTACTTGAACGTTTCTATCATGTCCCCCTCCCTCCTTTCCTCGAGGCTATACATATTAAGCTCCTTTCGTCTCTCTTCATTTGTCTTCCGGTGCAGACCCTGCACCATTTTAGTTGCCCTCCTCTGGACAGCTTCCATCCTGTCTATGTCTTTGCAGAGATTGGGTCTCCAGAACTGCACACAGTACTCCAGATGGGGCCTCACCAGCTGTCTGTACAGAGGGATGATAACTTCCTGTTTTCTACTGGTGATGCCTCTCCCTATGCATCCCAGTATCCCCCCAGCCCTCCTTGCTGCCTCTCACTTGCTTGCCCACCTTTAGGTCATCTGATATGACTACCCCAGGTCCCTTTCCATTTTGTTTTTGTTAGTATCTCACCCCCATTGTGTACTCTTCCCTGGGTTTTGTTTCCCAGGTGCATTACCTTGCACTTCTTAGCATTGAATCTAAGCTGCCATACATTTGACCATTCCTCTAACCTTGCCAAGTCCTTCTCATCCTTTCCACCCCACCCTGTGCATCAACTCTGTTGCAGATCTTTGTGTCATCTGCAAAGAGACATACTTTCCTTCCAGACCCTCTGCAATGTCGCTTATAAAGACATTGAAGAGGACCATCGTAATACTGAACTCATGGTACCCCACTAGTAACCCTCCTTTCTTCTGGAGTGGACTCCATTTACTATTACTCTCTGTCCTATTCTCCAGCCAATTCTTTACCCAGGCTGTCATCTTGGGACCCACTCCCAGGCTGGCTAACTTGTATATTAATCTTTTGTGTGGGACTGTGTCAAATTCCTTGCTAAAGTCTAGGTAGGCCATGTCCACAGCCCTCCCTGATCTACTACTTGGTCACCCAATCAAAGAAATCTATCAGATTAGTCTGGCATGACCTTCCGCTGTGAATCCATGCTGCCTAGGGTCCTGTGCCCTCTGGCCTCTAGATACTCGACAATTCTTTCCTTCAAGTGATTCCATCATTTTCCCTATGACTGAGGTTAAACTAACAGGTCTGTAGTTTCCTGCTTCTGCCTTGCTCCCACTTTTGTGAAGGGGAATCACATCTGCCCTCCTCCAGTCCTCGGATACCACCCCATCCTCCCATGATTTGTTAAAAAGGGTAGTCAATGTGTCACTAGTTCTACCCTTAGTTCTTTTAGAATTCTGGGATGAATCCCATCAGGCCCCATTGCTTTGTCCACCTTCAGTTTTAAGAGTTCTTTCAGAACCCTTTCTTCTGTAAATGGGCTGGTATCAACTTCTGTATCCAGAGTGTTTCTACTGTTTGTTTTATGTACCTCCCCTCTTCATTTGTAAATACTGAGCAAAAATATTTGTTTAGTATCTCTGCCTTTTCACAGTCTCCTCTGCCCACCTCCCTCCCTTTATTAAGCCTCACTATCCCTCCTTGGTCTTCCTTTGCTCCTGATGTACCTATAAAGGTTTTCCCCCTTCTTAACCAAGTTGGCTATCTTTTCATCGGTTTGGGCCTTTGCTGTTCTGACTGCCTTCCCAGCCTCCTTTTGCTTTAACTGATACAGTTCTCTGTCCTGCTCCTTCTCGATTCCTTGTACTTCCTGAATGCTTTCTTTTCTCTTGAACCTTCACTGCCACTTCCTTTGAGAACCATAGTGGTTTCTTACATCGTTTTGTTTTGTTTATTTGCTTCACACAAAGGCTTGTTACCTCTGTGATGGCAGTTTTTATTATTCCCCATTGTTCTTCCACCCCTCCTTCCTGCCCATTTGCTAGTGCATTCCTTAGGCACTCACCCATTTTGGCAAAGTCAGCCCTCCTAAAGTCCAGTACTTTTGCCTTTGTATGGCTTGACTCTATTGTTGTGTTAATTGTGAACCATACTGTTCGATGGTCGCTAGTTTCCAGATGGCTACCCACTTCTACATCTGTGATCCTCTCTCCATCTCCATTTGAGAGAATCAGGTCTAAGATTGCTCCCTCTTGAGTGGGCTCCAATACTAGTTGTCTAAGGCATGCCCCCTGTAGGGCATCTAGAATAACTCCACTCTTCGAAGTGGCTGCTGCAACTGCACTCCAGTTAACATCTGGCCATCTGGCATATTCAGATCACCCATCAGCAATATCTCCCCTTTTTCTGCCATTCTAAGTATACTTTCTATCATTTCCTTGTCCATTTCCTCCCCCTGAGAAGGGGGTCTGTATACAACCCCTGTGCGGATTGTGGTACCATTGCCAGTCTCCAAATTTACCCACAGTGCTTCTTCTCCTCCCTGTTTACCCTTTTGTTCTGTTGCTTTTATTCCTTCCCTTATGTAAAGAGCTACTCCTCCTCCTCCTCTTTTACCCTCCCTGTCCCTCCTGTAGATAGTGTATCCTGGTATGTTTATGTCCCAGTCATGGTTTTGTGTGTACCATGTTTCTGTGACTGACACGATATCCAGATGTTCCTCCTCCATCAAGGCCACTAATTCAGGAAGCTTGTTACCCAGACTATGGGCATCGGTACTCATTGCTCTCCATTTTTTGATGGCTTTACCTTCTGTTGCAGCATCCCTCACTGACCATTCTACCTCGGTCTTTTTCTCATTTAGTACCCTGTTTTGTAGGGAGAGGCTGGGATATCAGGCAAGACTTCACAGTCTGCTCCATTCTGGCACTTGGATGACAACACAGCAGTGCCAGCACAATAAACTTTTGCCAGTGTGCAACCTCGGTTCACCTTGATTTCTCGATCTGTAACATTCTGGAGCTGAACCACCACTCTCCGGGCATAAGCATGAGCGCAGACAGGAAGCATGCTGGGCATGACCAGCAGTCCCTCAGGCAGTTTGCCTTCTTCTGGGGCATCCAGCATTAAATCATCACCAAATCATGCCCACCCCACAACATCAAGAACTGGGACTCCACTATTCTACTTTAAACAAATCACCAGGGCTGAGACAACCAAATCGCTCCTACGTTATAATGTGTACTGTGCAAATTACCCCATTAAGTAATCCTGGTATTTTGAATGTTAGACTAGCTGACTCCCTGTAAACAAGCTGTATCTTTCCCTGTGATCTATTCGCAGTAATCACTGTAATGTCTGTCTGTTTATAACCTATGTGATGTGGAACCTTTGTAAATGAGTCTGTGACTCAAAGGTACTCTCTGATTCTGTAATAAATAAATAAATAAGTACATCAAGCGCATCCTTGGAAAGACTAGGCTGGGAAGTGACCAAGTCGATGTGAAGCTGGTCATCCTTCTCCTAAATAAGCTTGCCGACCCACTCACAAAGGTTTTCGATGCCTCACTCAGATCAGGTGTGCTCCCGATGCCTGGCAGATGGCCTTAGTCACCCCTGTTCTTAAAACTGGAGATAGCACCAACACCTCCAATTACAGGCCGATATCCATCCTTCCCCCCTTCAAAGCCCTAGAGAGGGTGGTTTCTGACCAGCTCACAGAGTACCTGGAGATGTACAACAAATTGTGCCCCTAACAGCACAGTTTCCGGAAACACCACTCCACCCTAACGGCCCTAGTAGAAAACACCTCCCAAGTATACGACACCTTAGACAAAGGGATGGTGGTGGGGTCAATATTCATAGACCTCACAAAGACTTTTGACTCCATTCACCGTCACCTTCTTCTTAACAGCCTGCTCTCAAAAGGACTATCCTCAGACACTTCAAACCAAAAAGTTGGTGCTGCGATCAATACACTCCTTGTCTTAACCGGTGCAGTGATCAAGGAGCTGCCAGCCCCAAGCACAATGACAAAAACACACAAGTGGCCACTGCACTTTGACCTTTAAAGAAATACTGATGCAAGAGCCAATTCCAAATGAAAGAATTTATTGAAGCATACTTGGCACACAAGGTCACGGCAAAAATAACACAATGTGCTCCCCAGCGCTTCGACTCACTAATGAGTCTTCCTCAGGGGGTAGAGCTACTTATTGTTGGGAGACTTAAATACACAAAATACAGGTGCAGATAATAAACTTAAATGTGAATTACAGATATACCCTGCTGCTATCTTCTCTTTAGCCACTAGAAGGTGCTAATAAGTAATCTTAGCACTATCATAAGTTGTAACTACACAAATTTCTATACTTAACCATATAATATCAAAATTATTGCACACCAAACAATTGTCTAAATCTATAATACTATATACATAAATCAGATTTTATTGCTCAAGTGAACAAGTTCATTTATGAACAATACATAAAGAATATGTTCATCACAATAATTTTTAGGCTATAAAAGATAGAAAAACTTGTCCAAACCACTCTAAGAAGCCAAGGCAACAGTGGCATATTTTCAAAGCAATTCTCATTATAATGAGGGATTTTTTCTTTGGGACTTCCTAGTAATTAAGTCCAAAATTTAATGACAAAAATCCAGAAGGTTTGGGCATGAATTACAACCTGTCACTATCTTCTGTTTTGCTGCTAAATGATGTTAGTGAGTAATCTTAACACAAATTGCACAAATTTCTATATTTCTTAACCACATCATATCAGAATTATTCCACACTAAGCAATTGTCTAAATCTATAATAATACATAAATGAATCATATTTCATCACTCAAATTCATTTATAAACATGCATGAACATAAGCTCATAATACTAATTTGTGGACTATAAAAGGTAGAAAAATAAAGAAAAACATGTCCAAACCACTCTAAGTAGCCAAGGCAAATATAACACATTTTCAAGGCAACTCTCATTATAATGAGGGATATTTTCATTCTGGGACCTCCTAGTAATTAAGTCCAAAACTTGATGAAAATAATCTGGAGGGTTTGGGCATGAAATTAGGGTTGAAAAACCTGAAACAAAAAAGGAAAAAGAAGAGAGAGAGAATGAAAGGGAGACAAATGTCATTACAGGCAATAACTTACTTTTTACTATGACTTTATCATTTTTTCACCAAAAATGGTTTCAGATCCCACCTGTCATTCAATCCTCTAGGTTTAACACTCTCAGGTTTATAAATCCATTGACTTTCATGTTGAAGCAACAAATTTGGTCTATCTCCACCATGTTTTGGTGACTTCACCATCTCAATCCCCACAAATTTCAAACATTTTGGGTCAGAATCATGAGTACTAGCAAAATGTGCTCCTACTGGTGTGTCTTTTCTACCCTGTGAAGTGGAATGGACATGCTCTTGTATTCGTTGTTTCAAGGGCCTGACAGCTTTTCCTACATATAGAAGTTTACAACTGCACCAAAACATGTAAACTACATAAGTTATATCACAAGTAATAAGTTCACGAATGTCTATCTGAACAGTCTCTAAAAGAGGATGTTGAAAAGTTGCTGTATTATTACCATACTTGCACACATTACATCTCATACATTTGAAAAAACCAACTGGATGCCTAGGTAACCAAGTGGCGTGCCCTGATGCTTTCTCCTTCTCAGTTCTACTATGCACAAGTTTATCTTTGAAATTCTTTGCTCTAGTGAAAGTCACACAAGGTTTATTCCCTGCAGCTACACCTACTTCAGGGTCACTTTGTAAAATGGGCCAGTTCTGATATATAACGTTACCTATACGCCCTGCCACATAATTATATTTAATAAACAGTCATTCTTCCCCCAGGTTAAAAAATGTCATACCTTATGGGCAATTA
The DNA here is from genome assembly GCA_016271365.2 of Neoceratodus forsteri. Classification (NCBI taxonomy): domain Eukaryota; kingdom Metazoa; phylum Chordata; order Ceratodontiformes; family Ceratodontidae; genus Neoceratodus; species Neoceratodus forsteri. The sequence continues at coordinate 1,512,823,647 of CM057452.1, read as the reverse complement.
CTACATATTCATAGGAACTGCAGCAGAGTTGATGATTATAGAATGCAAGCAGATGAACTGATGGAAAGATTTAGAGCAAGAGGCTATGGTGAGAAACTTTTGAAAGAAACAAGGGGCAAGGTTGATAAGGTCAACAGAGAATCTCTACTGGAAGAAAAAAATGAGGCCATGTCAGATCAAACACCCTGCACTTTCATCATTGAATATAATCATGTGGCAGGGTGTATAGGTAACATTATATATCAGAACTGGCCCATTTTACAAAGTGACTCTGAAGTAGGTGTAGCTGCGGGGAATAAACCTTGTGTGACTTTCACTAGAGAAAAGAATTTCTAAGATAAACTTGTGCATAGTAGAACTGAGAAGAAGAAAGCATCAGGGCAGTCCACTTGGTTACCTAGGCATCCAGTTGGTTTTTTCAAGTGTATGAGATGTAATGTGTGCAAGCATGGTAATAATACAGCAACTTTTCAACATCCTCTTTTAGAGACTGTTCAGATAGACATTTGTGAACGTATTACTTGTGACACAGCTTATGTAGTTTACATGCTGTGGTGTAGTTGTAAACTTATACATGTAGGCAAAACTGTCAGGCCCTTGAAACAATGAATACAAGAGCATGTCCATTCCACTTCACAGGGTAGAAAAGACACACCAATAGGAACACATTTTGCTAGTACTCATGATTCTGACCCAAAATGTTTGAAATTTGTGGGGATTGAGATGGTGAAGCCACCAAAACATGGTGGAGATAGACCAAATTTGTTGCTTCAACATGAAAGTCAATGGATTTATAAACTTGAGAGTGTTAACCCTAGAGGACTGAATGACAGATGGGATCTGAAACCATTTTTGGTGAAAAAATGAAAAAAAATGATAAAGTCATAGTAAAAAGTAATGTGTTGCCTGTAATGACCTTTGTCTCCCTTTCATTCTTTCTCACTCTCTCTCTTTTTTCAGGTCTTTCAACCCTAATTTCATGCCCACACCCACCGGATTATTTTCATCATGTTTTGAACTTAATTACTAGGAGGTCCCAGAAAGAAAAAGTCCCTCATTATAATGAGAGTTGCCTTGAAAATGTGCTACTTTTGCCTTGGCTACTTAAAGTGGTTTGGACAAGTTTTTCTTATTTTTTCCTCTTTTATAGTCCACAAAATAATATTATGAGCTTATTTTCATGCATGTTTATAAATGAACTTGTTTATTTGAGTGATGACATATGATTCATTTATGTATAATTATAGATTTAGGCAATTGTTTAGTGTGTAATAATTCTGATATGATGTGGTTAAGAAATGTAGAAAGTTGTGCAATTTGTGTTAAACTTACTCACTAACATCATTTAGTAGCTAAATAGAAGATAGTGACAGGATGTAATTCATGGCCAAACCCTCTGGATCTTTTTCATTAAATTTTGGACTTAATTACTAGGAGGTCCCAAAGAAAAAATCCCTCATTATTATGAGAGTTGCCCTGAAAATATGCCACTGTTGCCTTGGCTTCTTAGAGTGGTTTGGACATGTTTTTCTACCTTTTATAACCTATAAATTATTGTGATGAACATATTCTTTATGTAATGTTCATAAATAAACTTGTTCACTTGAGCAATAAAATCTGATTTATTTATATATTATTATAGATTTAGATAATTGTTTGGTGTGCAATAATGTTGATAGTATGTGGTTAAGTATAGAAATTTGTGTAGTTACAATTTATGTTAGTGCTAAGATTACATATTAGTACCATCTAGTGGCTAAAGAGAAGATAGCAGCAGGGTATATCTGTAATTCACATTTAAGTTTATTGTCTGCACCTGTATTTTGTGTATTTAAGTCTCCCAACAATAAGCAGCTCTACCCCCCTGAGGAAGACTCATTAGTGAGTCGAAGCGCTGCGGAGCAGATTGTGATATTTTTGCTGTGACCTTGTGTGCCAAGTATGCTTAAATAAATTATTTCATTTGGAATTGGCTCTTGGTATCAGTATTTCTTTAAAGTTCTAAGTGCAGTGGCCACTTGTGTGTTTCTATCCCCGACACAGTGGCATGGTTTAGCAGTTACCTCACTCACCGCACTCAGCGCGTCAGAATTGGAGATTCACTATCTTCTCCCAGGGAGATAAGCATTGGAGTCCCCCAAGGATCAATCCTAGGGCCTCTCCTCTTCAGTCTCTATATCAATACCCTACCCTCAGCCTGCCCAGCTCACATCGTACTCTATGCAGATGATGCCGTAATTTCTGCCTCTGGCAGGGACCAGTTGACCATCACTTCCCAACTCCTCGACAGCTTTCACAAGCTAGAATCCTGGTTCAGCGCCAAAAAACTGTTGCTAAACCACAAAAAAACTAAGTGCATGCTGCTTACTGTCCCACAGAACAGAAAGAAGTTCCATCCTGTGCTGATACAGAATCTTTTTTTTTAAACTTTGTATTTATTGTTTCATTTTAAACAAATAAGTATACATTTCCAGCAGTGGCATATCAAATGTTAGAAAAGAACACACTGAGGGCGCCACTCCTCATAAAATACAATGTTGAGCTTAATCTACTGCATAAAGATACGTCTTTGGGGGTTACGTAATATAATAAATCATTTTTAGTACATTTAGATTTTTAGCTGTTTTGAAAAGCCCATGAGCTGCATGGAAAAAGCTGAAACAGTATAATACTGTATAGTGTCCAAGAGTCTAATCTCCTCAAAAGAGGTTAGAGACTGAGGTCCATGCTTTATCTTTAATAAAAGCACAAGGTGCTAAATGCAAATAAGACAATGCTACAACTCCTGTATGTATAATTAAACTTAATGGCTCATGTTATAAAACTGCAAATAATTAAAACTATTAAAACTTTTCTGAGCCCAATTAAACATGGTCACATTTTGCACAAGAAAACCAATGATTGATATAGCATCATTAGTAACAGGACTATAAAACATGACTATGAAGATGAAGAAAAAATTTATACAAGTCTGGAAGTCCTCATGGCAGTCTGAGCATATACTCATGCACTCTCACGATGGGGGACATGATGATCAACAGACAGAATGTCTCTAGTTCACACCCATCTTAAATCAGGTAATCCAGTCATAATTTTCATGACTCGTCGTCCTCAGAGGAGAGAACCTCTGCATCCCTTGAGCGTCTTCTTCTTGGATCCTGCTTCTGGACCCAACGACTGGCATCCTTCAGATCCGAGAAAATGAAGATCTTACCCTGGTGAGTAATCCTCAAATGAGCAGGAACTATCATGCTATACTGGATCCCCTCCTCTCTTAAAAGCATTCTAGAGCCATCGAACTGTTTGCGCCTCTGCCTGGTGGCGTAACTAATGTCTGGGTAAATTCGAACTGTTTCCCCTTCACACAGCAGCGTTTTTGTTGTCTGGCTAAAGCCAGAAGGTAATCCCTCATTGCCACACCATCTGTCACTGCCAAAACTGCTCGTGGGGCCTCCAAGTTATCTGGTTTTCCTCAACTGGTTATGCCTTCTGTATAGTTTTGACACACTCCCTGGTTTCTTCCCCGAACTGCTGTAATAACCATTCCTGCAGAAATTAAACCAGATGGTCGCCCTCACACCCTTCCGGGAGACCAAGAAGCTGAATATTGGGAGCCCTGGTTTGATTTTCCAGGGTCTCCAGTTGCATACGCAGGTGCCCATTTTCTTTCAGCACTGTCGTAATGGCACCCATAGCAGCATCAGAATGTTTTTTAGCTTCGGATGATTCGGCTGTTACTAGATCGATGGAGGTTTCTAGGTTAGTCTCCCTGTTAGCAATACCATTGATTTTATCCGCCAGACCTGAGACGGAGGAGATGAGCCTATTTATTTTAAGGCCAAGAGATTGTAAAGTTTCTTCTACTGCATTTTCTAAATCCGGGGCCTGTGTGGTAGAGATAGACTACATGGCAGAGGTAGCGGGAGCATTTTTGGATTTTGCTCCATCGGGGAGGTTGCGATCCTTCCGAGGATTTCCCATCCTGAATCAGTAGGTTTCCAATATCGAATGCTGTATAAAAAGATGCGTAGTGTGACCACGAAAACTCTGATTTTTAGCTTTCCAACTGAGCAATATTGAGGAGCATTATCTGAATGCAGCCATCTTGCTCGGGCTCAACTGCGCCCCCCCATACAGAATCTTATTGAAGATGCTCTAGAGCAAGTCTACTCATTTAAATATCTAGGCATTCACATTGATGACACTCTCAATTTCTCCGGTCATATTGACCATGTTGTCAAAACTGCCAATATGAAACTTGGAGTGCTGTACCTCCATGGGCACTCTATGACACCTGATGCACTAAAACTAGCCATGAGCAGTTCGGTCCTTGCATCTGTTCACCACGGCCTACTAATATACAGGCTGGGCACCGAAACTGCCCTCAATCGAATAAAAACCCTATTAAACAAGGCTTACCGGCTGACTCTAGGAGACGATTCTTCAACCCACACCTGTGACCTCTACTCTGGTACTGGATGGCTTCCTCTCCATTTCAGAGCCCGGTACCAGACCTGCCTACTTGTCAAGAAAGCCCAATTAAGACTAGAACCTCCATCTTTATGTGGACTCTTCCAGCAGGCTAGATCATCTTAGCCAACCAGGAGTGCAGAGAAAGACGGGCTCCTGGTACCATTTAAATGCACCATCCTGGTACAGAAATCCATCTCATACCAAGGACCAAAATGGTTTAATGGGCTACCTGCATCACTCATTGAAAGCAATAAGATTAGCCTCTTCAAAACAGGACTTAGGACTCTACTGCATCATGAACTGGCCTGTGCATGCTTCGACTAGCCAACTACAAGACTCTTTAGTCTGAATAACCCCCACCCCCTCCTTCCAACCCCATCCCCTCCTACACCACCATCCCCCCTCCACCTCCCAACCCCCACCCTCTCCTGTCCCTAATATTCCCACCCCAGTTCCTCTCCTGCACAACCCCTCCATTACCACACCACCTACCTCCTTTGCTGTTTATATCCCAACCTCCTTTCACACCTCCCCACTCCAGTGCCTCCCCTCAGTTTTCTCCCCGCCTGTTCCCCCTCACTTGCCTCCTACTGAGCTCAGCTTGCACCCCTGCCCCCATGCTGCTGGCATCATCGCAGCAACTCCCCCATCACTTACCTCCCACAAAATGACAACGCCATCCTTAGGCTGCTCCCCCACCCACTCCCCCACTGTATAGCTAGTCCCCATCTCTATGGCCAGTACTCCGAGGGGCCTGATGACCCTAAATTGACAGACTAAAGCACTTCCTTTTTAACTGTTTCCTTTGTATGAGGTGTATTCTGAATGTTCCCTCGCTGAAATGCTTTATCCCCTTGGAACCCTGTTCATTCTATTTTATTTGTAACTTGACTGAAACAAACTGTTCCTTCAATGTATTCTAACTCGTATCGTTCAAATGTATGCTACCAATATGCTTTGTCTAACTTTTTTTGTAATGTCTGCAACCTGTATGTTTGACTAATTGTTTTGTGTATAACCTGGAACCTTTGTAAATGAGTCCCAGGACCAGGACTCAAAGGTATTAATCCTAAACTGCAATAAATAAATAAAATATTTTGTCACATCTTTGCATAGCTGCACTTCTCCACTGACAGTGCACTCAGCATTTGGAGGGAGAACAATAGCAGAGGAGTCTTTCTTCCAAACAATACCAGCAGGCTCATCCTTGTCACTCTCTTCAGGGTGCATTTGCATCTCATAGGCTTTCTGGATCATGGCATGAACATGCAGGGCTCTCCCAGTCTTTTTTTGCTGTCTCTTCTGACATAGCTGGGCAAGGCTTCTGAACATATGTGCATTAGTACTAGTTAACACAGGGACACCACTGTACAATCCAGAGGGAGGACATACCAGGGCTAGTGTCTCCACTGGGCCTCCCACACCTGCCGCAGAGGATGGAAAAGAAAGCCACACTCTCGAATAACCAAGACAGGGTTATGACTTATCACTCAACCCCCATACATGCAGTTCATTGAGGGGTTGTATCGTGTGGTCAGATAAATGCTGATCATACCAGTATTTGAAATTTACTGTAACTTGGGACCCGCTATCTAGAACAGCTTGAATTGGGATTCCATCCACATGCACAGTAGTTTCCATAGTAGGGCCTACCAAATCAGACTAGTCCAGTGGAGTATTGGCAGGAATTGCAGGTGCTGAAACAAATGACTTTGTCACAAATGCGTTGTGTCTGGACTGGGCCAGGGCCCCACTGGCATTTCCTTGCCTTGGGTACTGTTCTGCAAGCAGTCTGTCTCTCACCCTGACTGGGTCCTCTCTGGGTCGGCACTCCCTCTTTAAGTGACCATCCTTCCCACATTTGTAGCAAAACACAACTTCTCTGGGCCATCTCGGCTGTGGTGGTACATCATTAGTCAGCCTATATTCATGGTTAGTGGGTGGTGAGGAATATGTATTTGACGCTTGAGCAGGGGAACCTGACAGCAGAAGGTCCTTGTTGGGTCTCCCTCCCACTTTGCCAAACCTGGGGCTGTGCATTACGTTCAATCAATTCTTTTACCATGGCAGACAATTCACTTGTTTGAGTCTGTACACCGCCATCTACAGGAGGTGCCTGGGCATGCTCTCCCACTGCCATGGCAGATGCATTCTGCTGGGTACCTTGCTCCTTAGCCATTTCTATAGCACTCTGTGCACTTACTGTTAGTTGTCCAAATTGTTTTACTAAGTCCTTCAACTGTTGCAAATCACTTACAGTCTCTTTGGACGCTGCTGGCCCATTACACCTTTGAGTTTCAACCGGCTGAACATTAACAGTAGCAGGCCCACTTCCAGAGGTAGGAGCTGTAGTTGCCACATTAACCCAAGGATCTGGCAATTCCTCCTCTTTTTCTGCTTCTCGTACTTCCTGCATCAAGGGAATATAAGAGGAGGGATCAGCTTTATGGTCTTTTAATCACAACTTGACCAATAGGAAACTGGAATACTTGGCAGACCTCAATATCTGGTCCAACCCGACTCGATTTACATGTAGCTCACTTGAGGCCACATCTCCTCTCCTAAACACTCTTTGCAGCGCTTTCTCTAATCTGGTCAAATAAGTGGACAGTGGCTCACCTCTCTGTTGCCTAGTGGCTTCGAACCCCCACATAAGGTCCTCACCATTCTCTGGGGTACCAAAAACAGTTTCCAATGCAACCAAATACTTTTGCGTGGGAGCATCGGTGTTGGTGGACCTCAGTGCTTTTATTGTATCCAATGTGGGCCCTTGGAGGCTTTCCTTAATTCTCCTTCTTTTGTCTGATTCTGTACATTGCCAGTCTTGGACCAGAGGGGATGCATAGTCCATCCAAGTCTCTAGGCCGTCTTCCCTCTGAGATATGGGAATGGTACCAGAGAACATTCTAAGCCTGCAGTAAGAGTCAAGGCTGACTGAAGGCACAGCCACTGGTAACAACACAGGTGTAGGTGCAGGTGAGGGTGCCAGTGGGGGAACTGATGGAGGTACTGGAGGAGGCACAGGCATTGGTACAGGTGTAGGTACCGGCACTGGGGCTGGTGCAGGTGCAGATGCAGGAGCAGGTCCTGGGGAAGGGATACCTGGATGAGCTTCAAACAGCTTTTTCTAAGTCCTCAAGGGTTTGATCCCAGCCTGTAACAGTTTGGCTAACTTTTCTTTAAGTCCTTCAGATTCAGGAGGCCCCTCGGGTGTGGACATTACACTGTACATGGTAATTACTTTCTAACCTACCCTGGACTCATCAAGGTGAATAGCACTGGGCACTCTTTCACTGTCCACCGGGTTGCTACATTCCACCAGGACCATTAGTGTCCATGCAATCAAATCAACCTCCTGGCCCTTCACAACAGCTTGACCAAGGCATTTGACTTTAGTGAGGGCCTCCTCAATAGTGTTTTTATTTATGCCCAGAGGAATGTCTAGCAACAACAAAGTTTTTTTGGGGTCAACCTCTTCTGCCTCACACCAGCCCAGCAGACGGTGTACAGCCATTTTATCAGCAGGGAGTTCAACACCTGGTGCCAGATTCCATTTGGGGTCCGACTAGAATTTTGTTGGTTTGGTCACTAGGGGATGAAAATCCCAGCGGTGCCTCCAATGATGTAACCCGGGAGCCACCTTCCAATGGGTTACTACCCCTGCCTGCCTATCTAGATGCAGGTTGAGGGGCCTGGGTTCAAGTTTTGTTGTTACCAAGGGCTCTATTTTATTAACGCGGTGCCTCCACCCAGAGAATTCTGTACATGGGATAGATGTTAAGCTAGCACAACCCTCTGGGAAGTTGTACATACCCACAGCCCCACCTAGTGACCTTACATGTAAATTATCCCAACACACTTTACTTTGCATTCAGTTTACAATTAAGGGAGAGTGCTAATAAAATGCTCATAGTGACCTCACTTACCATTAGGGTCTGGAATGCTTGCATGTAGCCTGTGCTCCTGCAAAGAAACAGTTTACCAGCAATAACAGTATGCCGTTTGACTGACACAATGACCTGAGACTAAATAGTAATATGCTCACTAGCCAGATTATCCGTCAGAGAATTTGATTTATTTAGGGGAATTGAACAAGGGAAGGGGCTGTAAATCAAAGTTAGATTATTCAGTAATTTAGCTTTAGGCAATATTTTGTCATCGAATGGCAGTTGGA